>CM074435.1:30111748-31462748 GCA_037101425.1 Elopichthys bambusa
TGTAGTAAAATAAATTATGAAAGTGAAATAGAAAAAAAGTTATAGAAGTTTAAGTTTATGAAAATGTAAAAATATATATTTTATAATAATATATTACAAAGCATGTTTTTGTCACGGAGTCACAGCCAACACCTACACATCGTCACTGGATCACCACGCTCCACCCACTCGCTCACAGTCTCCTGAGTACTGATCACCAGCACCGCTTCATCAAGGACTCCATAAAGACTCTCGCTCCCTTCACTTTACTGTCTGGTCTCGTCTTACGTACCTGGACTCCTCACACACTACTCACCTGAGTTCTCGTGTCTCCATTCCTGTCGTCATCCGTCTCCTGTTCTTCTGTTCTCCGTTCCACGTCGTTTCCTCCTCCTGCAAGACAAACTCTGTTAACCATCAGCTAAGTGACTGTTCAGTAAGTGCTTGATCTATTACCCACCTGCTTCCACCGTTTTCCTGTGTTCGTGCCTCTGTCTAAATAAATTTACATCTGTGTTCACTCACCTCTCTGCCTCTGTTTGTGTCCTGACAGTTTTACTCTTAAACTGCAAGGAAAATAAAAGCTAAAAATGTCAACATTCCAAATTTTAGGTTGAAATATTTAAAAAATGAGCTTTCAGTAAGATTTTGTTTGGGCGTAGTACTAAACTTTTTCACTAGATGACACTCAAGCTTCATATCTGACCATTTAAAGGCGCCTCCATTTATTTGAGTAATTGATATATTTCCAAATTTTCATACATTTTATGAAGTAGACATCCTATTCACAAGTAGTATGGTCAGTTTGGCAGTATTTGATTTGAATTCAACCTCTAATAAACACATAATTAGCTCCGTTGTTCTATTGTACTCCGCCTTCTCACGAAAAAAAATCTTTGCGTGCCATAGTTTATACAGGACTGGCAGGAAATTTGCATTAATACACCTTTATTCTGTTTTATTTTGATAGGTGAACTGTCTTTGTAGTGTTAAGAGAGGGAAAGCTATGGCCGTTTTTTGTTTTTTTTACCTTTGCTGGGTGTGTTCTCTAACAGTAATGTTAGAGAAAGACAGCCTTGCCACTATGAATCGCGAATTTTGCCAAGATATTTTCAGAGATGATAGACAAGATGTTATAGAATGATAATTGACCAAAAAAAAAAAATTACATTCAACCTATTTTTTTTTTACTTTACTGAAAAGGTTCCATCACGACATCACGTTTTCCCAGATCGCATCACATATATGTATAGATAGTAATGAAATTGAAACACCTCTGTAAGTATTTAAGGTGTTAAAGGTAATCTATACTCTAGCTGTTAAAAACAAAACTGCATCCATTTTGCAGAAGAGCATTGTAATAAAATGCTCATAAAACATTTACTACTAGGCTTAAGAGATATAACCAGTTTAGAATAAGGATCTCAAGCTGACTAGCTGAAGACGTTACTGTAGCTTTACAGTACTTTCTTGAAAATAAATTCCAGCACAGCGCTACAAAAACCATATTGAAATGTCCCTTCACAATAGATAATACTCACTTACTCACCTGTTGAGTATTTAAAAAAAAAAAAAAAAAAATTCAAATCCTCAGTTCTCGCCACCTCTAAAAAACCAAGCCGATGTTGATTCTTGTTTTATTACGAGCTCTTTCGTGTTCTCTTTTTGCCAGCAGACTTTTCTTTTTTTGCCTTTTTTAAAAATGGGTGATTTCCCGGAGGTTTGAGATTTAGCTGCTCCATGTCAAACATTCTCACTCGTTGTAACAACTAACCTGTCACACCATGCATGCGTCAAAGTAGCCAGAGCAACTTTTTCTCTATTTCTCTAAGGTTTTGACAAGACACACAGGAGAGTGACCTATGTATGCAATTTCTGTGGAAATCCTGTCAGGTATAAAATAAAAAATAAAAACATTTATAATAGGCTTACCATGAATCAGGGTAAGACAAAAACACATTTTGGAAGAAAGTACATCTACTTGTTTTTGATAGTATTTTGATAGAATTGGTTTGGCCTGTAGGTTCACAGAGTTTTAATGGTGGTTGTGTTTGAGTAAGAAAACAATGTAATTTGAAAGATGTAATCATTGATTATATTTTGTGCCAATGATATACAGTTTAGTCCACTGCTGTAGACTGCTGTCATGCTCACTGTGTGATGAGTTCTGAAAAAGTGACCTGAGTATTGAGAAATGGCTTGTAGTGATTTTAAAATACTGTAATATTATAGACCTCCTACTGCAGGCAACCTGCATTACCAAACGTGCTGAAAACAGGCAGACATGTTCTTGTGTTCAAAAACAGCTGGACAAAAGCTCAACAGAATAGAACAGATCATTTAAAAGTTGAACTTACATAAAAGAAACAATATATTGAACTGCAGTGCCACTTTTGTAATGTCTATTCAATGCTTTTGTTTGCTACAATAATGTCTTTGAATTATCTTAATTTGGGTGCTTTTCTATAAGCGTTATATATAAGTGATTAATACTAATTTGATTAGTTAAGTGTTATATAATTAAATTATTTACAGTTAGCAGTGAATCAATTTATAATTAAAACAACTAAAGCATACTTGCATAACATCATAACAGATGCTGAAAATGTAGTTCATAACCCTGTTATAGCAAAATGATAACACAATAGCCAAGCTCTGCTAAAATTAATGCTTTCTTTAGTTTTGACCAAATATCATCTAAGCCCATGGGAAAGTGTGGCACAGGCTTTGTGTAGTGGAGGAAGCTCAATGCGTACTGTCCTGGAAGCAATTTTGCAGTGCTAATAGAATTCAATAGCATGTTTAGAGCCTGCTCTTTCATTTGCATCGATCCCTTTTTCATTATGATTTACTCCCTCCACAAAGAAACCAATCAGCTGTGTCTAAGTTGAACTGCCCTTAGTTTACAGTAAGAGCAGAGGCCAAAGGTAATTAAGTGATTCTGATAGGAAATTAACACTTTGTGCCCCTCAACAAGGATAATCTATTCCTGTGTGACAAGATTAAGCAAAGGCGATGAAGAAACAAACTCAATCACAAGGCACGTAGACGCATTAAGCTATATTGACTTCACAGAGGTAGACGTTAATAATTTGAGCCTGCTCCATAACAAACAGAGATGTTCTCAAGCCTGATATGAGCCAAACTATTTTGACAATATTCATTATTTACATTATTAATTCATCAAATAATAAGCATCAAATCAGATTTCTGAAGGATCATGTGACACCGAAGACAGAAATAATGATGCTAAATATTTAGCTTTGCATCACAGGAATAAATTACATTTCAAAATATATTCAAATAGAAAAGTTATTTTAAATTGTAATAATATTTCACAATATTACTGTTTTACTGTATTTTGATCACATATATTAATAATAATAAAACCCTTTCCTTTTAATCACCAGGTTTTAAAAAAAAAAAAAAAAAAAAAAAATATATATATATATATATATATATATATAAAAGCCTAATGTTGCATTCAAACAGCAATATACACACACACACATGCGCGCGCGCACACACACACACACACACACACATAGATGTATACAGACAAACTCGATCAATCGATAGATAGCCAGCCATAGCTGTCTTTTTTTTTTTTTGTCTAAGAAATTATATTTTTGTTGTTGTTGTTGTTGTTTTAAGTGCAGCCTAATGCAATCATTTGACCATCAGAAAAACAAAATCAATCTGTTCCTTTCCAGTCAAGATATTAATATACTTCACTAAGTAAAGCATTCATTACCTCCTGCAGTTAATTTTTAGGATGGTTTTCCGCACAGTATTAGTCATTTAGACTCCCTCTTTTCCCCAGCGCACAATGTGATGTATTTTCCTGTAATCAGCCTTCCATTGTAACATTGTGCTTATGCATCAAAGAGCATGTAGGCGGTTCATAAAAACCCAGAGAGTTAGTTCCTGTCATTAAATTGGATTTCATCCATTGCAGAAAAAAAAAAGTCAAAGAAGCTATCTGAACATTGAGTACCACAAGCTAATTGCCCCTTTAATGCATGCCACAAAAGATTCCCTGCTGCATGTCCAGGCCTAATGGACTGGATTTGCTGGGATAACTCCAGTGTTGCTTTTTGTTTGCCTCTCACTGAAGTAAATACTGCCGTTTGATCTTTATCATCCTTTACAATCTAACAAACAACCCTTAGATTCCAAAGAGATGCATTAATATGATAAAAGCTAACAAAAAATCAAGTTAAGTGACAGAATTTGCATTTAAGAGAATCGGGATGTCTGAGACTTGAAAAATGTCAGGATTGTTTTAAATGAACATGGATATGCAGTGCACTTCTCTTCCAGCCCAATCTCTGCATAGATGGCAAGTACTGAAAAATCTGACCTAAAATACCACTGAGGCACAGAACAAGTTAAAACGGTTCCTCACTCTGATTGATAGAACAAGCTGTGATTTCCCCTGAGTTCTAGATGGACGGAGATGATAGCGCTATCCACAATCAATCTGGATGTGTGACTCTGGCCTTCAAGAATGACTACAGATAGCTGGACGCTGCTGGACATACACTCTGCTCTTCCATGGAAACATGTATCAAGGGTATTTTAAGACAGACAGCATAGCTGACATGTTTGACAATGATCACCAGTAAGGCCAGAAAGACCATTGTTTGCCTAATAATATAACCCTGCTTCTGGAGGATTTTAAGCTCATGTATTACGCATTTTGTTTTTCAACAATCTCATGTTTTCTCAATTACAAGAAAGTGAATAATAATTTAAGAACCCTTGTGGAAAAAGATATGCACTTAAATGTATTGAATGTGCACTTAAAGTGTGCTTAAAATCTTAAAAGTGAACAAATATGCTTTTTTTTTTTTTTTTACATTTGCATATTTATGTAATGTTGATGTTTGAGCAGGAAAAAGGTTTGCAAAGTTAAAAAGCACAAAGTTACTCCAAATGGAGTTATTCTGTATATCACTAAGCACTGTTTCTGAACTCTGATATGCCTTGAATATTCCTCATTTAACCCTTTGACGCATACGATCATACCGGTGTGATTAGAACGTTTAGTGCATCATGTGATCAGCTAAATTCAAACATGCTGAGCCATGCTGAGCTCTTCGCGCTTGTCATATATTAAGACTATTCAGTGTTTTCTAGTGTTGTAGTACTCGAGACCGGTCTTAAGACCATTTTTTGAAGGTCTTGGTCTTGTCTTGGTCTCGGCTGCATTTGGTCTCGGTCTTGTCTTGGTCTCAGACTAAAAGGACTCTGGATTTCAAGACCGGTCAAGACCACAACTGTGGGGATATCTTTAAATTGCCGTTGCATTGTCTGATTTCTTTGTTAACATCATTAATTTGATTGGATGTAAAACTTACTGTTTCAAATGCAATCAATAACTTATTTCTAATTTCATTTATTTTGTTACTGTTGTGCTAGTTCAGAAATTACCAAAATTAAAAAAAAAAAAAAAAAAAAAAAGCCCACAAAGTTCAAGATATGATGGCAAAAAAGTACTTTTTTGCATCTTGGATAAGATCTTGATATTTATATTATACAACCCCAATTCCAAAAATGTTGGGACATTTTTTAAATTTGAATTAAAAAAAAAACAACTAAAAGACTTTCAAATCACATGAGCCAATATTTTATTCACAATAGAACATAAATAATATAACAAGTGTTTAAACAGAAATTTTACACTTTTATCCACTAAATGAGCTCATTTCAAATTTGATGCCTGTGTTATTTGATAATATATATATAATCAAATCATAATGCGTTATGATCAATTATAATATAAATCGACCAAAAAGGGAATTATGCATATACAGTAAATTAATTACAATGGATTATAATTAACTACGTATATGTGTTCAAAATTAGTTCTAGTTTAAAGTTAATTTTAGAAAGACTGGTCCAGTTTGTCCAGCAAACTATCAGTCCAATTTTCTTTATCAACTATTACAAAGGAATTATTCTTCTGGCCACGAGAAATAGCAGTTAGCAAAATCGGAACGTAGAACTGACTTGATTTTCATAATGAGCAGAAACCGAAACAATTAAAGCTGCAAGCAGCATTTACGGAGCCAAGCACAAAAGAGGCACAACAAGCCAGCCGACACGGCCGTGAGCATCAGGCCAACTGCAACAGTGAGCAATTTAAGACCTATTAAGATCATTTTAGGCAAAAGAGCTGAAAAATCACAAATACAGTCAATAATAAAGATTTACTGGTTTATCAGTTTTCCACCAGCTTTCCACCAACAGGTGGCGCTGTGACCTAATTCATGCGGTATTATCAGAGTGAGGTGACAATGACAATCACAAAGTTTGGTGTCAATATGTCAAAGCATTGCAGAGATACAGCCTCAAGAGTCATTTTGGCATCAAGCCTCTAATTCTTCGCTGTGGTATATGAATACGGTTTCGTCTATCGACACGAAATCCATAACTTTTATTCAACATGGTCTGAAGATGATACGATTCAATTTTGGTGAAAATTGGATGAATGGTCTAAGAGCAGTTTGAAAAAGTAGGTTTTAAAGAAAATCAAAATGGCGAAAAGGAAGTTTGGCTGACTATTGTAAAAGTGGCATCAATGTTCTCAGTATGACCCACGGAATCTAATAAGACAAGTCTCATTACAATAGGCCACACGTACATAAAGGTATTAGCATTTTTAATAAATGTTATTACAACTGTCTCGAAACCATCAAGAACCTTCAAAGCATGGTGCTGATGACACATACTGAGTTTCGTAATGTTACACCAATGCATTCATATAATAGAACATTTTATATCATAATACTGTATTGCACATAATGGCAATTTTGTGTTTTGTTCAATTATAGCGCCACCAAGAGGCACAATCCAACCAATTTTTTTATGTGTCCTCAAGGTGACCCTATACATGTGTCAAATTTGGTGAAAATATCTCATTTTGTTTTGGAGTTATAGACATTTACATGTATGAGATCATAAAGAATGACCCATGAACGACTTTGTTTTGATTTTTTTGCCACTTCCTATCAAAATTTTGACATTTGGACTTTGACGTTTCGAGCTGGGTCTTCGGCAGGATGTTCAAACAAGGTTTAACTCAAAAGTAACATGGCCAGAAATATAAGAAAGAAGAAGTCCGTCTCACAGGTCCAAGGAAGACAGTGAGGACGGACAAATGAAGACTGGTCAAAAGAAGACAAGCTGGAAAACAAAGTTAAGCTGAGCTACTGGTGAAGGCGCGTTGGTATGTTATATAGCAAAACATCTCCACTCCTCTCAAGTGTTGACTGGCCAATCGCCAGCGTGAATTCTGTAGCGGGAAATATCTTCTTTGTCAGGTTTTATGGTCTAATTTGCATATCTTATGAGGTATCAGATCTGGGTACGCTATTTCAAAAGTACTTTAAAAGTAGCATGTCACATTTTATAGTAACATAACATACACAGTTGATTAAAGCATTCGTAAGGGATTTAGAACAAAACTAAATATGGTAGGATGACAAAGACATTAAGAAAGCACACATATGATTACAAGCATTTAAACTTATTCTTGAATAACTAAAAATCACAACTAGGCCAATTACACATGGGGACATGCATACATAAAAGGGATACACCATATACTTTCTAGAAAGAATGGTTAACTTATAAGTTGTATTATAAGAGTTTTTTCCTCTATATAGGTATGTGTGTGTATATTGGGTTGTCTCCTGGCGTCACCCAGTCTGTCCAGAAGCGCCATCATGTCCTGTGGGCCAAGGCTCATTTAAAAGGGACTGTTTTAAAGTGGAAAAGTGTTCTATGGTCAGACGAGTCCAAATTTGACATTCTTGTTGGAAATCACGGACGCTGTGTCCTCCGGGCTAAAGAAGAGGGGGACCTTCCAGCGTGTTATCAGCGTTCAGTTCAAAATAGCACCTCTGATGGTATGGGGGTGCATAAGTGCATATGGTATGGGCAGCTTGCGTGTTTTGGAAGGCACTATGAACGCTGAAAGGTATATAAAGGTTCTAGAGCAACATACGCTCCCCTCCAGACGAGGTCTATTTCAGGGAAGGTCTTGTGTATTTCAGCAGGACAATGCAAAACCACATACTGCAGCTATTACAACAGCATGGCTTCGTTGTAGAAGAGTCCAGGTGCTGAATTGTCCTGCCTGCAGTCCAGATCTTTCACCTATAGAGAACATTTGGTGCATCATTAAACAAAAGATGAACATGAACTCTTCAGCAGCTGGAAACCTATATCAGGCAAGAATGGGATCAAATTCCAACACCAAAACTCCAGAAACTCATGCCCAGACGTCTTCAAACTGTTGTGAAAAGAAGAGGAGATGCTACACCATGGTAAACATGTTCCTGTGCCAACTATTTTGAGACCTGTAGCAGCATCAAATTTTAAATGAGCCCCTTTTTTTATGCTTAAAATTGTAAAATTTCTCAGTTTAAACATTTATGTTATCTGTATTCTATGTTGAATAAAATATGGGCTCATGTAATTTGAAAGTCTTTTGAAAGTCTTTTTATTTTATTCAAATTTAAAAAACTTTATTCAAATTCAGGTTGTAATATATTATATAATTAAGCAATATCACAAGAAAGAGGGCTATTTTTACAAATATGGGCACAGTTGCAAACATGATATTGATTTTTTTTTTTTTTTTTTTTACAAATGTTCAGTAAACAATTTTATTTTTAAAACATTAATATCAACATTATTTATGCATTTGTAATTTTTAGCGGTTTAAGCGGTCTTGACTACAACACTAGTGTTTTCAGCCATATAATATTTATTTTAGGTTTCAGACATTTGCATAAGTACTAGCAAAACAATACATTTAAAGTTTGTTAAATAATATAAATAGTACAATAATAATCATTTTAATTATAAGTTGACAATGTGTTTTATTCATATCAGATACACATTGTGTGTCACATGTATATTTCTGGGAGCGTCATTTTTTTCTGGGACTTTTTAGATTGTATTCGTTAGCTCATGTGTTCCTTGGTTCAGTTTTCCCATATCTCCTTTGTTACCATGGTTACAAATTTGATTAGTTTTTTCATATAAAGATGTACTAAAGTCCTGCTTAAGTGGATAAAAAAATTGCATTCAAACTATAATACATTTTCATATAAATACAATTAGCATGCAGTTAAGTGTCTGAAAACATTATATTCCGTTCACAAGTTCTTTTAAAATATATTATTTCTATATTAATAAGTACTATTTTTAAAAGTATGCTAAAGTGTATTTCTTTTTCAAAAGGAAAGCAACTCTTTAAATAACCAGAAGGTAAGTCAAGGGCATTCTGCTGAAAATGACGGTGGAGGGCCATTACACATGTCACTGTTGTTCAGGAGTGTTTCCTACTGTCAACAGTCTGCTAGTTGCATTAACTGCAGATACAAAACTGCAAGCGGTTGAAAAAGTTGAGCAAGTGAAGTTATCTGTGCTCAGCTGGAAAAATACCAAAGAAATTACTAATCTTCTGTAGCAGCCTTGGGATTTCAAACGTGAAATGGGAAAACGTTATCTGGATGAAATACTATGACTTACTTGCTATTCTTTAGGCAACTAATCCACTCTATCTATCCAAGTGTTAACTTGCTATGGCAACTTTGACAATGATTAGTGCAGTGCCGCATGACAACGTTTAACATACATTTATACAACATTTTCAACATGCACTGTACAAACAGCTCAAAAGGAAAAATGCTTGCTTCAATAAATAAACAGTGAGGTTTGTATTATAGGTATTTGTTAGGGTTATCTTGAGAAGTGGCTCAGGTCAATCCTTGCACTATAATGAGATCTTCCAGCATTTGTAACAGCATGGGTAATTGAACCAGTCTCAGTTTAATTGAATTAGAGCTGCAGAGGAAAAACACCTGACCTATAAAACACCACACTTTCAGGATAATTCAAATGTATCAGTGCAGCATGCAATCCTTTTTCCTTCCACTATAATTATGCTGGCTGGCAAGAAGCTATTAAATACTATGTGTAGTAAGATTTGTCTGCCCATTGATTGTCAACATTGCTGCCTCACCAGAATTGCTGCATAAATATTTCTACATGTACATAACAGAGGCCCCACAAGTATTCTGAATGTCTTTATTATCAGCATGGCTCCAACACACAAGAACCTGTGTAGTCTACAGGTAAAACAGCTCTGGATTCATGATTTTCATGGTGGTTATGCAAACTATGTTTACCCTGTACATTCCCACACTGCAGAACCCAGCAGCAAGAAGAGAGAGAGAGAAAAAAACAAACATCAAAAATAATCAGTAAACTTTCACCAAAGGTATTAAAGTAGCAAGGTAAGCAAGCACTAAATGTATTGTTCTTGAGAAATATGTGATAAAACAAAAGTGTAAAGCAAAGCTTCACAACCGACTGTCCTGCCGGTGCATGCAGAAAGAAAAAAAAAAAGTTCACGCTTTAAGAGGCCTAAACATCTATTTTGCTAGCAAATAAAAAAAAAAAAAAAATAATTATTTCATCACATTTCACAGCTATTTTTCAAAAACTTGTACAGTGTGAAACGATGCCGTGTTAGAATGTTACACAACCAGATGCTAAGCAACAGACAACCATAGCGTGCCTCATATACACGTTTTAGACAGTCACAGAAACACTGCTCATTGTAAATTTAGTATAAATGTCCATTCAGTATAAACTAGTACAGTCAGCAATACGAGGATGCACAATGCTAAATCTATTTAAACAAGTTGTGTGCTGCGTTTATCCAATCAATGACATTGACACCACAAATATGCAAATAAGAACATTAACCCAGGGTTTAGGAATGTACAATGTGAAATGTCAGCTTATGAATATCCAGGATTAATTGTTTACCGAGGGTAAATTAAAAACTTCTCCATTTAAAGCACATCATTGTTGTGTAAACGTACCCTAAGGAGCAATTTACACAACACTGTTTTCAACAAAAAACGTTAAACTTTGTGTGTGTTTTGGCAGTTCATTTACACACAACAGCGTTTTGAAAACGGTTTTCAAAGTGCAAGTTTTTGAAAACAATATCATTAGCATCTCTTTGTAAACTACGAAAACCCAAATTTGTGAAAATGTGGACATCATGCGTATTATGTGTTCAGTCTACAGGCGCGTAGTGTTTCTTTACAAAGTGACATCGCCAACTACTGGCCTGGCATAAATAATACAGCGCTTTTAGGCATTTTCGCTGACCTGCATGAATGGGGAACTTTTTGACAATATTGTTGCAAAGGAAAGACTTTCCCGTTTTTAGTACCAAAAGCTTTCTGTTGGTAAACACGGTGAATCCATGAGACCAACTTGAACCTGTGTGAAATCTGTGTTGAGAAATCTTTCGCACTTACACGAAATTTCCAATCGCATGGATTCCTATTGAAATGACAACAGTAAATGTGAACGCACCATTAGTCACAATATAAGTCCACACTAACAAGTCCAAAGTACAATATTGCAGAATGATATGTCCATTTTTTTAGATTAGTTAGATTATTCTAATACACCAACATTTTCGATTTCTGGCATGGATTACGAGCTGGATCAAGATCACAGCTCTGACTGTTGATCATATACCTTTTGTTCTTGAGCCACTCCAGTGTAAATCTGGCCTTGTGTTAAAATGTGAGCTTTTCTGACAGCGATAAGAGAATTCTCAAACTCCATGGACCACTTTGTAATTGTGGTGTGGTGCTGAAAAGCCCAAGGTCTGTTGAAAGACATGACAGATCATAGAGTTAGTCAACTATCAACTGAAACTACAGATTTTTTTATTTTTTTTTTGACACAGTTTGACATAGTAGTACAGAGCATTCGTTCAGTTCAAGACCGAGAGCTGCTGTAAGGTGTATGAATATTTTTTGCCATTACATAACCTTGTAAAAGACATAACAGTTCCCTACACAAAAAAGTCATGCTCTTTCAACTGTGGAGTTACAGACAGTGAACCCCTTTTACTATTTGTGCTTCACACATACTCTGTGCCGGAAAATATGTCAAACAGTAAGCTTTCTAGTTTTCAATAGAAATGCATACTTTATTCTTTGTTGTGTCCAGTGTATGGGAAAAAGAAGAGTGGTTTGTGTGTGTGTGTGTGTGTGTGTGAGAGAGAAAAAGAGAGAGAGAGAGAGAGAGAGAGAGAGCAGGGCAGACAGTAGTGCCTTTTCCATTTTTTAGTATAAAGAAAACGAATGCATTTTCAGTACACATCATGTATGCTATTTACTTAAAAATATCAATGCTGAATTCTCACTTTGCAACTCAAAGCTTGTGTCTGTTATCAGGTTTGTTTGTATCTGTGAATTTTCTCTGTATTTTGTCTGTATGAAAACCATGAACCCTCAACATTTTCAGTTTTATTTAATTATTCAATATCAACAGAATCGAAATGCATATTAAATCAGATTTTCTTTACACAGTAATGTACTTCCCTTTTATAAATAAATATTTAATCAACCTGTTGAAAAAAAAAAACAGCATGCTGGTTAGGTATGTTTTGAAGCATGGCAGCTGGTTTATGCTGGTCCTTAGTTGGTCATGAGCTGGTTATAAGCTGGTTCTGAGCTGGAGCTACCCAGCTAACAAAAAGAAGTTGTCAGAACATTTTGTTAACATTCCCTTTAAGTTATGAAAACGTTATTTCTTAATGTTTTTTAAACATTAAAAACGTTATTTTGTAATATTTTCTGAACATTCAATTCTATCATTTTGGAAATGTTATGAAAACATTATTTTTGAATATTTTCTGAACGTTCAAAACACCCTGAACGGATGGCCAGTCCATCACCGGGGTCACACACAGACACTTGAACTGTGGTGGAAACTGGAGTACCTGAAGGGTACCCACACTGACACACAGAGATTAGTTAGAGGCTTAGTTGGGACTCGAACCAGGGACCTTCTGGTTGTGAGGTGACAGTGCTACCTATTGAGCCATTGAGCCACTGAGCCACCACACTTCCTGATTTATATTTATTTTTAATATAAGCCACATGTATGGATTTCAAAGTAACAGAATTTTTAAGTACCAAGAACTGTTAAGACACGTTTCCAGAGTGTTTACATTTTTCTGGAGTATTAAGTAAGTGCATTAAATATTTGAATAAAAAAATAACAGATATGACTTTACTTTAAGATTCACATTTTACTGTAGTCTCTAGGAAGTACACAGTCCAAAACATGGAATAATAAAGAGCAAAGCTTACGTTTTCTAAACCAAAAACACAACCCCACCAAGTTAAACAAGGGAAAAAAGAACACAAACTCAAACATACAACTAGACAGCACACAAGTCAAATCTAACAAGACGTGGAAAACACCACCATAGAAAAAGAAAACACAACACAATTGTGTTCTGCAAGTGTTTGGATTTCAAACATTGTCATTTTACAGTGATGACCTTGTAGTGTATTATTTAAAAAATATATATTTTATATTTTGAATGTTTAAAAAATATTTTAGGAATAATGTTTTCATAACTTAATGGGAACGTTAAAAACATTCTAAAAACATATTTTTAGCTGAGATAAAGTCAGTGTATTATTCCTGCTTGTTGTATATTTTATATACAACTTGCATTCATTATTTGTTCCTTATGCATGTGTCTTGTGACTTCATGTTCTCTTCAGTTCTATTTAATGATCAAACAAGTACATTTCAAACAATGTTAGATGAACTTCCCACTAACATTTCAAAAACATTTAGCAAATATTAATAACATCATAAAGACGCTACGACAATGTTGTTCTAAGAACGTTTTCTCTCAATGTTATGAGAATGTTCTTTAAGTAAAAATAACATTGTATGGATGTTCCATGAACGTTGTTCTCACAACGTTTTCACTATATTACGAGAACATTCATTAAGTACAGATTAGATTGTAAGGACGTTTCATGAACGTATTATGATAACATTATGAAAACATTCAGCAAATACTAATAACATTAAAAGGATGTTCTGAGAATGTTATCCTAAGAACGTTTCCACTTAACATCATGAGAACATCAGTCAAGTACAAATAACATGATAAAGACGTTCCAACAATGTTGTTCTAAGAATGTTTCCTCTCAGCATTACAAGAATGCATTTTAACTATGAAAACATTATAAGACTGTTCCTGAAACATTATTTTAGGAATGTTTACATAACTTTTACATAACGTTAGTGAAAGTTATGGAAACTGTTAGCTGGGTAGTTGCGTAGAAGCCATATTTGTGCACTAGCTAAAGAGATTAAGTTTAATTTATTTTATTTTATTTTTTTAAATTGCAAAACATTCTGATTTAAATATATATAAATACATAAATACTGTTTAATACTTGGACTAACCTGTTCATATGAATTTACTTGCTCCTCCTTGACGCGTCACTATAGCACGAAAGTGTACGTCTTAATAGTCAGAATTGTTTGGCAGGAACAGGTGGGTGGAGGCAAATAGTTTCTTCATTCGCATGTTCACACTTATATTTTGCATTTGGGAGTTTCATTTTACATTTTTGTTTGGAAAGTAAACCGGAGATTGTGATTAATAAACCACTGTTTTTTGCTGTTACAACTGCATCTCCATGTGTGCTTTATTGACGTGTTTCCAAAGAGACTCCTTCGCTAAAGAGGCTAAATAAAGTTTTTAAAGATTAGCCGTCACAAGTTGCTTAGGACCAGCTTAGAACCAGTACTTGACCATCTTAAATTTTTCTTAAACAAGCTACGTACTAGTAAAACATCTTAACTTATGAAAAGGACTGACCTTTAAACACAATCTAATACTGCTAATTTATTATACAGTCTATCTAGATTTAAAGGGTTAGTTCACCCAAAAATTAAATTTCTGTAATTAATTACTCACCCTCACGTCGTTCCAAACCCATAAGACCTTCATCTTCGGAACACAAATTAAGATATTTTTGATGAAATCTGAGAGGTATCTGAACCACACATAGACAGCAATTTAACCAACACTTTCAAGGTCCAGAAAGGTACTAGAGACATCGTTAAAACCGTCAACGTGACTGCAGTGGTTCAAACTTCATTTTATGAAGCAACGAGAAAAATGTTTGTGTGAAAAACAAAACAAAAATAACGACTTTATTCAACATCTTCTCTTCTGTGTCATTCTCATACGTTGTTTACATCCAGCACTTACAGGTTCTACATCAGAACGCCAACTCATTATTGGCCGGCTCCTGCGTCATCATCACGCGCATGCATCGTGCTGCTCACGTGAACAGCGTCAGCCAATACTGAGCCGGCATTCGGACGTAGAACCTGTAAATGCTGGATGTAAAAAGCATAGGAGAATGGCACAGAAGAGAAGAATTTTGTTGAATAAAGTTATTTTTGTTTTGTTTTTGCGCACAAAAAGTATTCTGGTCATTTCATAACATTATGGTTGAACCACTGTAGTCACTTTGGCTGTTTTAACAATGTCTTTAATGCCTTTCTGAACCTCAAAAGGTGCAATGACGTTGCTGCCTATGTGTGCTTCAGAAAGCCTGAGATTTCTGATAGCAGTTGCTGCTGTAATGGAAAAATACACAGTTGCATAACACTGTTAGAGATGAATTGCTCACAATATCATATGTCAAGGGTTGTGAGGGTGTTTTTTTCCTTTTTTTTTCTGAAGATGCTACGAGACACTGTATAAAATGCTTAACCCTCTGTCATTGTCTTAGTCACGGGTGTGGAACGACATGAGGGTGAGTAATTAATGACAGAATTTTCATTTTTGGGTGAACTAACCCTTTAATATAGCCTTATTATTAGACACTATGTAAAAGTGCTCAGTTTGAAAAGTGCACAGTTTTTATTACAATACTGCACAATATTCATATAGAAACAATATATGTAGAATATTTTCCTATTCTACATGTCAACATGGCTTTTTTGTTTTACAGTGACATCACATATCTCGCTGTATTGAGAAATTAAACAATTCAGAGGATTCTTGCTGTTGCAGTGTTATACTTTACCAGACAAATGTCAAGCTAATCTTTGCATAGCTAGTTAAATAGCAGAGGGTACAGCAGAAGGTATATACAAAGTCTGTATGTTCAAATCTACAACAGTATCTTAGCTTCTCAGGTTATATTAGCTTAGTAGCTATCTGCAGCATTGCTCTACTTGTATAAATTTCAGGGTGGCACACCTGCAAATACCTTTCCAACGTAAATGTTTCCAACCAATTTTGGAGCCACATGATTCACATTGCTTTTCAGTACCATTGCATTCGTGTTATTAACTGGATTTCTATTTCAAATTGATGCTGACATATTTTACTAATCGCACCTAATTATCCAATTATTAGTTTATGGCATTTGGTATTTACTAATTAACTTTGGTGCTCCAAGTGATTACCTGACAGATCACTGATACTGTTATCCTCAGCTGTTTCTGCAACAAGCCTTTAGGATCAGTAAACAATAAAAAGCGTGAGGAAAGTGCTAGCATGACGAATCTTGTTGCCATATCAACATAATATAGAGAAAAAAACTTTGAAAAACATTGGTAAACATTTATTTAACGATAGCAAAGGTACATTTCACACTTAACAAAGGTACATTTTACACACTGAAGTTCATTTTGATCTCAGTTTTTAGTGTTTCTTTAAAACAAGACAAATCTGCTATCATTTTAATCTCAAGTCTTATTTAGCAGAAAACACTAGCCAAGTTTAAATCCCAGTTGCGCAGGTTGGACACATTGTAACTGTGTGCCCCACTATTAGAACTATACTATTCAATGACTTTAGCGATATAATTCACATTAAAGAGTTCACCCAAAAATGAAAATTCTGTCATTAATTACTCACCCTCATGTTGTTCCACACCCGTAAGACCTTCGTTTATCTTTGGAACACAAAGTAAGATATCTTTGATGAAATCTGAGAGGTATCTGAACCACACATAGACAGCAATTTAACCGACACTTTCAAGGTCCAGAAAGGTATCATTAAAACCATCAGCGTGACTGCAGTGGTTCAAACTTTATTTTATGAAGCAACGAGAAAATCTTTTGTGTGAAAAACAAAACAAAAATAACGACTTTATTCAACAATATCAACAATCTTTTGATTAAATCTGATGGCTCAGTGAGGCCTCTATTAGGGTTGCCAGGTTTTCAGAACAAAACCCGCCCAATTGCTACTCAAAACTAGCCCAAAACGTTTCAGGGGGGGGGGGTCCCACGGTAAAAATCACGTTCCAGGAGCTAAACATCATGTTATTTGGGATCGCTTCAACCCGTGGCAACACTATAAAAGCAACACTGGCCTCTATTGCCAGCAATGTCACTGAACCTCTCAAGATCAAGAAAGGTACTAAAGACATTTTTAAAAATGTAAAATAGTTAATGTAAATACAGTGTTTCAACCTTAATATTATAAAGCGACGAGAATAATTTTTGTGCACCAAAAAAAAAAACAAACAAAAAAAAAACACTTTTCAACAATATCTAGTGATGGGTGATTTCAAAGCACTGCTTCGAAGCTTTACGAATCTTTGGTTTCGAATCAGTGGTTCGGGTCGAAGTCACGTGAACTATTGAAATTTCAAACACTTAGGATGTAACAAAGCCTCGTTTTGGTTCAGCGACATTGCTGGCAATAGAGGCCTCACTGAGCCATCGGATTTCATCAAAAATATCTTCATTTGTATTCCGTAGATGAACGAATGTTTTACGGGTGTGGAACAACATGAGGGTAAGTAATAAATGACATTATTTTCATTTTTGGGTGAACTAACCCTTTAATTACAAAACTCTTTGTCATGTGTTTTTTTATATGCCATGTACAAAATAAAGGTTCTTTATTGGCATCTATGGCTCCATCTATGGAACCTTTAACATCCATGGAACCTTTCCATCGCACAAAAGGTTCTTTAGTGGAAAAAGATTCTTAAAAAGATGTTTTAAATGTTTTTCACACTAAGAATGAATGGTTCTTTTAAGAACTGTTTGCTAAAAAATGGTTCTTCTCTGGCATGTAGGTCCCTGGGAACATAAGAATGACCCATCTCAAAACTATGTACACAGCTTTATCCATATTCAGGGAATAGTATCTAATAAAATATAATATTCACAAACAAACAGCATCAAGTATTAATATTCTTTTGAACAATCAAAGACCATTTCATATAAGGATATAATCATGGTCTCTCAAGTGAGAAACATCAATATGTAGCGCCATTGGCAAAATTTTACCCCTGAGCAATCGGTGACATATCTGATGACCACCCAGTGAAAGGAGCTTAGCACAAGCATAGCCTTTAGGTAATGCACTTTTAATCATATTACACAAAAATGTTCTCAAATAATAAAGCTGGGGATCTCTACGCTTATCAGAGAGGATGATTTGAAAAATGACTGTGGGCAATTTGATGCACATGCATTTCTAATGCAAAACGAGGGGTCTGAATGAATGTTGGCAGAACCGCACTGTCAACAGTGTATACAACACACCTCACAGCTCTCTGCGACCCCCATTATTTATGGTGACAGGCCAAATTGATTGTGGTTGAAAGATCCTAACTAGAATAAAATGAGCTTCTCTGTTATTGCCTTTCAGGTAAATCTCTGCTCACCGCTTTTCCTCCAGGGGGAAAGATGTGCAACCCTGGCATCTTGACAACAGGTTTTTTCCTCAACCTTGCAGAATGCTTTAATGCCTTTTTGCATTTTCAGTCATGTGAAAATCCACCAGATCAAACATCAAGCCCCAGTCTTTGCCACTTTCTTGTGTTTTGTTATTCAACTGCCCTATTCCCTTTGCCAGTGTTACAGCACGCTTTGTTAACTTTATTAAAGAGAGCGCTGTCTTGTGTGCCTAGTGTGTTTGTCATTGCGCATCCGTGTGCCTGTGACCGAGCATTGCATAGTACATCCGTATTGTGCTTACAGAGCAGATAAGAAACCATTTTCAAGACAATGACAGAGGGTTAAGCATTTTATACAGTGTCTTGTAGCATCTTCAGAAAAAAAAAAAGGAAAAAAACACCCTCACAACCCTTGACATATGATATTGTGAGCGATGCATCTCTAACAGTATTATGCAACTGTCTGTTTTTTTTTTTTTTTTCCATTATAGCAGCAACTGCTATTTGTTTCATTGAAAACACTAGATGGAGAGGGTCAGAGAAAATGACTGCTTGATCAGACTCCGTATCCATAGAGGGCCTAGACACATTTGCATAATAGAGAAAAGGTGAGGAAAGAGGTTAAGGCTGCCTTAGATACTTCAGAAACTGCAGCCACTATACACACAGAGCTCTGGATCCAGCTAATCGAATACAAACATTCCCAGAAAGCCAGTCTCGCAGACAACTGTCTCGAAATCTATTTAACCTCATGTGGTGGGAGGGGAGGACCGCTGTCTTTCAATCACGCATGTTCAGCAAATGGAAAGGGAAAATGAATCTGCTGATTTAAATTGATGAAAATACACGCAAACGGGGTTTCATTTTGTTTTTGATTGCCTTGCATCAGGTATCACTGATTGCCCTGAGAGATCTGGGGAATGGTGTGGGACTGACATGGCCTCTCTCGTTCCATTCTCCTGTGGCGGTTGTGCTACACTTGATGCCGGCATGCTTAACAAGGCCTTCACTCAAGCCATCATCACACTGTCCCCCTCCTACACCTGCAGGTCAAGGATGTTTGACACCTCTCCTTCAGCCAAGCACACAGGAAACCCTGCTGTTCAGTGTGTGACATTCTGCTTCACAATGATTTAAAGGGGCAGTTCACCCAAACATGAAAATTCAGTTGTCATGTCATTCTGAGTCTGTATGATTTTCTTCCGTAAAACATAAAAGCAGATATTTAGCAGAATGCCTGAGCTGCCATTTTCCATACATTGAAATATGGGGACTAGAGATAACCTATGAAAAATAAGTACACATTAGCATACTTTTAAAAAATGTACTTATTATGGAAATAAGATACTTACATTGCATACTGATTGCAATTAAATGAGAATGTATTATAATCTAAATTTATATTAAATGCAGTCAGCTGAACTTAAGTGTGTTTTTCTACAACTTAAGTTGGACTTAAGTACATCTTTATATGTAATTTTATAATTACTTCTATAAAAGACTATAGAATAACACAAGACACGTCACTCGTATTGTTTTGAATGAGATAAAGTGCAACACGCAATGTGGCGGAATAAGTCCCGCCTTCTAAATAAGAGCCAGTCGCTGACTGGTAAAGTCATTGCGTCACTGCAGCGGTCCTTAGAGGGTTCCTACAGAAACAGTCAGATGCACGCTTCCTATAGAGACGCGCACATAGGACTGCGTATGCACATTAGCTTGATCCAGCCTGAAAAATACAGTTTTTTGTCATGATTCGAGCATTTAGAAACAAAATTTATGAAACCGTTGTTGTCAGATTTCATTGGTGATTTCAAATATTAAATTTAATCAAAAGTTTTTGGGAATTTGGTGAATTTCCTCATTCAAAGAGATAGGAGCTGCACTTGAATGCCCGAGAGGTGTTTCAAAGATGGCCGCCGAGTGAAATGACTTGTCTTAAAGGGATTTTGACTTCTATTGTGTTTAAAATATGGTAAGTGTACTGTAGAATATACTGACAAGCATTTACGGTAAACTAAAATAAACCTTAATGTAATTTCTATTGAAGGTTTTATGTCACATATTTAAATTGTAATTACACTTGACCCATTTTTAAATAATATTCACTTTAAATGTAAAATCTAATAAGTTGGACATAAATTTGACATTGTTACAAAGTGCACTTTTTAAAAGGGTGTTAAGAAAGATAGTCATGAAAAAGTAGTCTTGTTAAATAAACTTAAAGGGTTAGTTCACCCAAAAATGAAAATTAACCCATAATTTATTCACCCATCCAGGTGTATATGATTTTCTTCTTTCAGCCAAATACAATAGTTATATTAAAAATATCCTGGCTCGTCCAAGCTTTATAATGGGAGTGATTGGATGATGATTTTTTGAAGTTCATCCATCGATCATAAAACGTACTCCACATCATGGCGTAGTGTAGAACATCATGGCATTGTGTACTACGTTGCGGAAGTTAGCGTTTTTTGGACGTACGTCAAATGCGTATGGCTGTCGTGCCGGAAACTCGTTATTTTACTTTATAAAGTTTTAAATAAGGATATTTGTCTTACACAAGCACAACAATTCACTTTAGATTATTAACCCCCTGGAGTAGTGTGGAGCATGATTTATGATCGATGGATGCACTTTTTTGGACTTCAAAAACTAAAGCTTGGACGAGCCAGTATTATTTAATATAACTCTGATTGTGTTTGGCTGAAAGAAGAAAGGCATATACACCTAGGATGGCTTGAGGCTGAGTAAATTATGGGGTCATTTTCATTTTTGGGTGAACTTTCCCTTTAAGCCTTTTATTTTATTATTATTCTATTACCTGCAAGTAAGTTTTTTAAATTATACTCTTAAAATTTGAAGTATACTACAAGTACAAATTCAATACAATTAAGTGCATTTCTTTCATTATTTTTCCTTTCATTATGTGGAAAAGAGCAGCTTGGATACTCTGCTATAAAATAACTCTCCCTCTCTTTTTTTAAACTGTGCCTTTAAAATTATTTGGCAGCATTTCAAAATAAATTTCCATTCCACCCTAATTACTACGTTCATATTTCAAAAAATGATCTTATATCCATCTCCTACTGGATTGGACAAATGTGAAATGATTTATTTAGTCATTAAATATTTACTCATATATTTCTAAACTAATTATGAATTGTAGGATGTGATAAATTAAAGACATGCATGAGCCTTATTAGCATACTTATTAGGATAATTGGCTGTGAGTCACCTGATATGCCTTCATTGGGTAGTTGGACGGCCACAATCAAGACTGCTCATGACTGATATGTGTAACCATTTACGTGCGATGCTTTGCAGGAATGGTAGCGACTACACAGGCAAGATGCATTACTGTTGTCAAATTGTTAACTCACAGTTGCAGAGTGTCAGTCTGGCTGCTTGTGTGGCCCATTAATAAGATTCATAATTCATTTAATACAATCGCTGTTTATGTTTCATGAGACAAAATTGAATGATTAATGACACTGCAAGATATGAGGTATTATATTTGGAGATTAATAAAAGAACACCTGAAATGCGTTACCGTGCATCACTTCTTATAAGACAATGCACTCATATTTAGGGACAGTTTAAATGGGATGAGTAGTTGACTAGTCCTACAACTTATTAGTTCTACTAGTTTTGTTTTTCAAGTTTGCTGTTTTTAAATTATATCAGTCAGCAAACAACTAAACAATTATTCAAAACTGACAAGTTTATTTTTGACAAATTTGCATAGTTTCACCATAAATCTGTTTCTCATTATCAGATTTGCTTTTGTAGATGTAGCAGATTGAACATAAGGATAACACATCTGTATGGGTGAAAACAAAGGAAAATGTGTCAGCCGTGAAAGCAAAGAGGAAATCCCCCATAGAGTTTAACATTTGAAACAGTAATATTCATCCAACCTAAGTTAAGAAAGTACTAATTATGAGGAAAAGTGTACTGAATGCCAGAGGTGTAAAGAATACCTAAAAAACACACTTGAGTAAAAGTACAGATATCTTGGAGCGAGTTCCAAGTTCCAAGTTCCAAATTCCAATACAACCTATGTAAAAGTCTTAGAATATCTGATTTTAACAGTACTTAAGTAATTTACTCATACTGAATGTAGGCTCAAAGATGCACTAGTCTTCAACACTGGCAAGAGACATGTCAGTGAAAAACAAGAAACAGTATTTTCACCTCAGTATTGCAATAAATCAAGGTCGACACAACAGCCTCTTAAAAGTCTACAAACTCTCAAGTCCCAGTTAACTTGGAATTTTCTGAGAGCTCCGACTCATAGTATGTGACCACTGCAGATTAATTTATATGTTGACAGTGTTGCCATAGAAATGAATAATTCCGAGTTCCAAATTCCAACAGCTCTAAGTAGAAGGTCACAGGTTTTCATCTCATAATTACAGTAATAAACCCTTAGTCAGCGCCATATTTAATTTTTGACAGGAATAAAAACGAGGCTGTGAGGGATAGAATGCGTTCAATGTTGATTGTGCTGTCTTTCCGAAAAAAGAGTTTTCAGTAGACAAAAACTCCAACAGTTTTAAAAGTTGTAAGTTGTGAAAATTACACGACCTTTACATAGTGTGTCTATCCCTAACAGCCTCGTTTTAATTTGTTTTAAATTCAATACGGCGTCTAACCTGACTAAGGTCTATTACGACATGGCGTGAATGCAGCGCATTTCCTTATCTCATATATTAAACGCCTGCAATTCAGCATTTTGACAATTTTTGAAAAGTTTGGGTGAGTAAAGTCAAAACACACAAGATATAGTACCTTCAATGCCCCGTAGATGGCGATATCGCTTCTTTTGTAGCAGAAATAAACTGCTGCAGAAAAAGTTTGGTGCAAAAACAAAATGCGTGAAACCAGTTTAGCGGAAATCCTGCCCTGCAGCCGATTCTAAAGATTTCATTGGCCATGTCAATCACAGTAATGACTGCCTACACCAAACACTGATCCGTAAACCTATCCGTCACTCTAACTTCAGCCAATGAAATTGGTTGCAGGGCGGGATTTCCGCTGAACTGGTTTGGGAAAACAAATCACGCATACAAAATGTATTAAACAATAAGCTGTGTATGAAATCGCCCTCTATACCCTCATTCATTATTCCCCACATTAGTCCACTAATACAGTCCACTTGAAGGAGTGAATGAAAACGAGCGACTGAATTCAGACTCTGTGCCGGAAGGGCTGCCGCTTTTGTATAGTTTGTGCTTGCTGTCTGTCATGGAAACTAACATGTATAAACCTTAATTAAACAATTTAATAATCAATTCAAAAGGAATTTATAATTTATACCTGTGTGATATTATGCTGAACCCACATTGGACCAGCGGATTGGAAAATGGATGGATGGATGATTCATTTGCAGGCACCATCTTCTGGTCAGACGTGGGAATTCATTCAGCATGACCCTCACAGTGAATTATGGGTTTTCTCTAGCCGTTGAGCGTACATCAGTTGTACACTCATTATTGCGATGCACTGTGGGATTGAATGACTGTACTCGATAACGGTCACTGTGGTTTAGGACACCACTACAAATTGCTGTCCCCTCAAAGTGTGCCCTATTTAAGGGTACTGGGGGGTGATTTCGGACACAGCTATTGCATTACTTGTTACAAATGTATTGGAGTAAGTAGTACATATACTTATAAAAATGTAGTCAGATAGAGAAAAAGTTGCTAATATCTTTGATACTCAAAGTAGAGAATAGCCGAAAGCATACAGTAACTAATTACATACTTTACATCACTGCAGAATGCAATAATTAAAGCTAAATATTATCACAACAGGACTGCATTACCTGGCTGGCTTTTTTTTTAATGTGCTAGCATTGCCAGGGGGGAACATACATACTGATCAAATGTATACCTTGAATGCATCATAAGTCACATTGGATAAAAGCTTCTGCCAAGTGAATAAATGTAAATGAGGTTTTATTGTGTTTGTCTAATGCAGTAATTCTCAACCGCTGGGTTGCAGGTCTGTTCTGACAAGATCACAGAGAGTAGGGAAATTGCAATGCTACATGCAAAGAAGTATATTCAAATAACCTTATAATCATGCATAGTTAGCATAGCAACTTGAAAAATGAATACTAAAAAAATGCTTCCTGTATCTTTTATTGCTGACGTCAAAGGCTGACACTAATTCATCTGTCACTTTGTAGAAGTTTGTTCACAACAATAATCATGGTTTATGATATTGGGTGATGGGAGGATGAAAACAAGATTCAGTTTTGTACAAACAAAAGCCTGATGTCCAAAGTAAAGTTCTGAAGCTCTAAAGAACAAAAGCGTTTGTAATGCAAATTTATATAAAGGTAAAACTGCTTAGCTATTTATAGCGTACATAATTATATACTCAATTAAATTAGTGTGTGGTGCTTAGTCAGAAGTTTGGGAGAGTGAGGTAATTTAAAGTAATAAATAATTTAATTATTTATTGATCATTTAAAAGTAATATTTTATTATAATAATAATTAACCATTTTATTTAAATCTATGCAATTAGGTTACCCAGACAACACTCTTATGCAAAAAAAAAAAAAAAAAAAAAATTCAAATTCCAGTCATTCAATCACACTACATACACAGATACATACACAGTGTGTATGTATCTTATGCTAATTCAAATTAACTGCTATTGCCATTTCTAAGGTGTGAAAGGTAATTATATGGTGTAAGATTATTCTCATGTCTTCAAGTCACCTGTTGTTTGTGCATCAAAAATATTATTCCCTCAGGCTCAAGAAGCAACATGATTAGATTATACTCTCATGCATGAATTATTAAATTACAAAGGAAAGCAGTGGACACATAGGAGTAACATATACTGTATGTCCGCTACAGTTCGTACTTTTCGCATTCAGGGTTGTAACAGGATGTGAGTTAATGGTGATAAGGAAAAGCTAACCTACTACAATTATTATGCAGTACTTATAAATCAATATACCCCTAAGTAATATCCCTAAGTAAAAAAAGAAAGTAAAAAAAAACAAAAAACAGATTGTGTCAGTATCTGAGGTGTTCTCTCACACCCACCCACACCTTATTGTGTCTAAACTATATTTATTCTGATTTCTATTTACAAATTAAAATATAATTACTGAAGTTGCTCAAATGATCCCTATGGAATCTATATCATTATATATATATATATATATATATATATATATATATATATATATATATATATGGTTTTCTGTTTCTGGTTTGCATTTCATGTGTTTAGTTCCCGTTTGCAAGGGTATCCGTAGTTACCCTTGTTAGTCTCCATAGTGACTCATTACCCACACCTTTTCCTTGTTTTCCTGTGTATATATGCTCTGTGTTTCAGTCTTTGGCTGCGTCCGAAATTGCATACTTTCTTGAATAGGTACTTATTTTGAATATGTAATTACTTCACAACCACTAAAAAATACATTCTATATAGTGTGAATATGTGTAGTATGAAAGTAATCCGGACGTACTACATCCGCCATGCTGGCATTATCATGTGACCTACTAGCTTCAGTTGCATCATTTCACTGCCATTCATAAATCCCCTCCTGTGGCCTCATGGGATAGTAAAGTGTCCATTGTATGCACACTTCAGAATCTCACCGGAAGTAGTAGATCATCGGAAATTTGTCACACACTGTTTTTCGACTACTATATAGTAGGGAAGTAAGCGACTTCGGATGCAGCCATAGTTTGTTGGTCATTGTCTTTACATGTGTTTGGTAAAGCTGTTGCGTTTTCATTCCCTGTTAGATTATTATCTTCTTCCTATTTGTACTGATCTTTTCATGTTTGGATTATTGTCATCTGTGTTCCCTGTTTGGATTATCTTTGTTTGTGTGTTTAATAGAAACAAAGCTTCTCGAAACTTTGAATCAGTTGAACTAATTGCGTTGCAAAATGATTCAGTGTTTTGAAGCATTTGAAACACCACACACTGGTGATGGCTGCTGGTCAGAACAGTGTGAATGCAATGAAAACAGCCAAAACATGCATAAAAACACCAATTACAAATCGTCAGTTTGGAATTATAAGGTTCTATTTTTGTCAAAAATTAGTTATTTACATATTCTTATTCCGTGACAATTTTACATTATGTGATGTTTGTTGTGTGCATTTTGGGACTTTTTTTTAGAAAACAAAAAGGTTCTATCTACAAAGTTGAACTCTAACTTGGTTCTATAAGGTTATATCTGCGAGCCAATCAGCGCTTCGAATGCACACATGAGGACCAATCAGGATCAGCTTTCTTTTTCATGTCACTGGACTGCTCCGTGACAGTGGAAAAGAGAGCGGAAAACGTGAAATCAGTGAAGACTAAGCAATTCCACGCAATGCGATGTTTAGTAACCTTATGATTCACTATTTTATTTATGATCTTGTCAATGACAGCAGCCCAAATTCCAGGGAATTACAGTCTTTTTGTGTGTTTTGCTGTATAAATTGCTGAGGAGTTATTTTCAGTTAGACACTACGCTAGCCAGCAGCACTATTAAGAGGATAGGTTTGGGTTTTGTAGGCTATTTGATTTATTCCAGTCACGTCATTATCATACGAGGGAGGTTATGTTTTAACCTTGATCCATCCTGTGTACTTGTATTGAGCTAGCTGTAAAGCTCTACACTATGGCATACTGGATTAAATTGTATAAACTATGACATTAAGTAAGATGAAATGTTAAATTTTACATTGTTGGTAAAAACTGAGTTGTTGCATAGTTGAAATAATGTGAAATATTTTTTATTATATAGTCAGTGAGACATTTTTTTAATTACATTGTAGGGCTTGTTTAGTTTGTTTTATGGAGCATTTGGTTAATCAGACCAATAAAATACTTTTAACTACAACTCTTTGTATTATACAAATGTGTCATTAAATGTCTACAAATTTATAAAACTTATTAGAGATCAGATAAAAATCAGACACTGGTTCATAGGTTCACACATCAGCCCTAGCGGCAAACCACTGAAATTTCGAAACAGTTATGATGTAACAAAGCCTTGTTTACTGAAATCACAAGACTTTGGCAGTTTGATAAGTGCTCCGAATCACTGGTTTGAAACAAATTAACCGCAAAGTTTTCGAAGCTTCATGAAGCATGTTTTGAAAGCTCCTATCACTAATAAGCACTGCTGTGAATAGATTCTCGTCTCTCCTCTTCCCTGCTTCACTGACCATGACATTATTATCAATATTAATATTTCAAGACAGAATGTCAGTCTTGCAATAGTGGAGTGATGCATTATGAACAAAACAAGTGATGTGTTAGGAGTCATTGAATCATTCATTCAACCAATTCACTCAAAAACTCTAATTCATTCAGGAACGAAACACTGTGTCACTCAAACACACAACGGTTGCTCCTGCAGTAGCTTTGTTTAGAAATATTTGTATTTAAAATAAAAAGGTCACTCATTATTAACTTCCTGTTTATTGAAGTGGTAGAGTAGAAGCCTATTACACACACATACACTGTAGTGCTTCTCTGATTTCAGTGCCATGTTACATTTATGTTGTCTTAATAAAAACACTATAAAGTAAACGGTCATAAAGAATTATGGTAAGAATCAAAGTTACCCATGTTTTAGAAAAAATCACATTTTGTTTAAAAATGGCTTTTAAAGATCTGTCTATTGTAGTGGGCACCATGTTTCAGAGGATTAACACACATCAGTGTTTTAAAGTTGAATGCGATTGTGTATAACACACCAGAATCAATAACTGCAGTAATAGTGACTGCATGGTAGTGTTGTCAAAAGTACCAGTACTTCAGTACCAAGTCAGTACTGAAATTTTGAAAATGTGTTGATACCTGCATTTCTGTAGTACCGGTAGTACCGAGTATCCGGGTATATTTGGTACCCACTGATAGGGCTATGGCAGTATTTAATATGACACCAGTGAAGCACAAAGCTTTGTTTACAAAAGAAATGAGAGAGGTACGTGAGTCCATAAATTTAAGCTTTGTATTCTGTTTTGCGAATTATCAGAGAATTTAACAATATTTCATTAGTTATTCCACTGAACATGGAATCTCTGTTTATTTTTCCCAAATCTTCACTCACGCAGAGGATTATAAAGGTTTCTTCCTTTCGTCTGCTTTTAGGCCTATTATAGGCTATTCGCATTCTTTACTGTGGTAAAGTAGAAAAATCACCGTAGGACAGAAACCTTTTTGCTTGCACGTCAATTTCTATTTAACACAGTTTGTGCTTGTTATTAGACTTTATAAGGCGCGTCAAGTTTATTTGTATAGCGCGTTTCACACACGCTGGTGATTTTTACTCTGGCAGCGTTAAATCAAATCTGAATATGTCTTGCCCCTGCGGAGGATAAAACTCGCTCTTCAGACCTTTTACAACAAGTGTCAGTTGCTTGTAACATCAGGAGATAACATGAAGATATTATTAAAGAGAAATGGTCTCTTTCCTGCTCGTGTCCCACATCCCTCTCAAGGCGCAGAGCGGCTATATGATGCATCTTTGTGTGGAAATAAAAAACAAACGTTTTTTTAAAACAATATTTAACTTTCTTATTATTTAGGTTACCATTATTTACCGATATTTATTTCATAGTTTTACAGGCTGTAGTGTGTCGTTTCAATAGCTAAAACAAACACGCACATCTGTTACAAAATGGATTTTTGAGCATTTGTTTTTTTTTATATATATATATTTCAAAATGTATTTCACTGAGGTGTATATATACACACACAAACATACACACACACTTTAAATATTTATATGTATGATTACCATATCATATTTAATATGTCTTTAAAATAGGCTATATAGTAAAATAGTTCCAACAGATTTTTCTGTGGTACCGAAATTGGTACCAAGAACCGTAAAATGTTTATGGTATTGGTACCGACTACTGGAATTTTGGTACCGTGACAACACTACTGCATGGGCTTTTATTTGATTTCTATATGTAATATGCTTTACACAAATGTGCACTATATTTTATAGAGTACAGTTATAAAAAAAAGACAATACTTTTACCTGTTTTAGTCAAAGCTCTTCAACAAGATTATTTGTATGCAGCTAGTCAAGTCATTCTAAGAGCAGGAGTCTACAGAGTGGTTGCTGAAAGAGCTTGTTTTCCTCTTCAAAATAGAGTATGACTTGTCTTGAAAACATTCAGATAAGAGATGGTTTAATCAGTGGTTTGGTTAAGTTCAGTTGGAAGTCACATTGATTTGTTTAAAGCAGTAAACATGATGCCCAGCAGTAAAGATATATCTGGTCATACAGCTCAATTTTGAAAAGAGAGAATAGTTAAAATTATCATCATTCATGAGGAGGGTTTTCTGCATTGATTTCTGTACACAAATTGTACTGCATTGCCATAGAGAATAAGAAGTTATACAACACTGCAGGTACCTTTCATACAAAAGTGTTTACTGTTTGCCTCTCCATAGGTTTGAAGTAGTGGTGAAAAATGCTCTTCAGTCATCTGTTGTTATGACTGAACATTGAGTGCTGCATGATTGTGTGGGTGGGGAACTGTAGAAAATTTATAAATCCTTTACATTTGCATATTTAAGCTCAAGATCTTTACATCTCATGGAAGACTGCTCGTTGGCTGGACAAATTGGAGTCTGTCTGTCTGTCTGTCTATCTATCTATATCTAGTAGCCACCTACAACATGCTAGCAACAACATTAGGCCTATTTAACCTTTAGACTTAAAGACTTTTCAGACACATCTTTGTCAGCATTCAAAGTTTGTTTTCACAGACTTTCTTTTTCTTGATTAAAATTCAGGCATAATGAAAAGTCAAGGTTCCCTTATCAAAATTGCAAATTACAAACCTGTATTGTTTAAAGCCATTGTAAGAACTGTGAGAGGTATCCAACCACTACACTAAAATGCTCATTATCTGCTTCAAGAGAAAATGTTGAAAATTTGTCACATCTAAGTCAGGTTTTTTCAACTGTCATGTAGCTAATAAAGCAGATATACCCAGGAGATTGAAACCAGAGTGTTTATTACAACAGTAGATTGATACACAAGTCACATGGTACATTACTACAAAATCAGATTTGATTGTCTGTGCACCTAACAATTTATTCCATCAAGTGTTCATTCTACCTCATGCTGGAAGCAAGAAAGAGGTGATTTTTTTTAAAACAATTTAAAGGATTTCCCCAATGCCACATCCATTGCGCTATGAATTCTGAGAGATCAGGTCAAATAGCGGTTTTAACAAGCTTGTAAAGTTGTCCTATGCAGACTTAACAACCTAACAGAAGGGCCCAAACTACCAGTTGCATTCATGAATTCACCCAATGGTCAGTCATTTGCTCAACGTGAGCCAAATAATCATTTTATAAAATCTTTTAATATGGGCAATACCAATGCCATAATTAGCGTCATATAATCAAAAACGAGAGCAAAGTGGCAGAATAGACCCTCTCATAAACTTTACAGTTCTTAACATTTAAGTAATGAGGCAGTTGGCAAGGGGGGACACATTTAATAGTAAAAGAAAGTGTATTTTTGTGTCTCTTACAAGGTTAGATAATGTAGTGTAGAGCAGTTTGGTGATAGTATAGAGGAGAGATGATATGGAATCCTCTAGTGCATAGATCTTCATTTCTCTGCTGACATTTCTGCTTGAGCTTGGAAATACTTTCTCTTACTTCCAGGAAATGAAAGTATTGAGCCCCCAATTCTAATGGAAATTTCATTTTGATTAATTGGATTGTGCATATTGTGGCATTCATCAAAGTCATTGTTATTTTTGCATTACTCTGGAAACATTATTTTAAAGCTCATTATCCTGAAGTGGTTAAACATAATATGGGATAGCGAGCAACCTGGTATTTCTCTACTTAAATAGTATATAAATAATAATAACTAATTTTTAGGAACCTGAGCTAATCAACTGACAACATTTATTAGTTTGAGTTATTTTTGTAAAACTCTTAAGATAACACCTTCTATGATTCTGAATTGATAATAATACGAAACTATATATAAAAAATATCAAACCAGTATATAACAAAAAATTAAAGCAAATGCCATTTACTTTAGACAAATATAGTACGAACCCATTTTCCATGCATTTGTCAAAATACTTTGTTAGGTTTCAAATGATAAAACTAATACCACATACTTTTTAGACCCACTGTGTGTTGTGCTCAGTTCATACATTACAGAAACAGCGATAAATCAAAATGACTTAAGGTCTGTCAAAGTTTAAAAAAGGTACGATTTTGTCCTTGCCTTGAGTTTTCTTCTTGTTTGTCAAAGATAAATTTTGGAGTTTTGAAGTGTTAACCACTTTCATCCATTCCACCTCAAATCAGCTGAAGCAGTGTGCCTTACAATATCCTCTTCCCTAAATAAATAAAAAAATGCATCGGTTGGCCAAAGTCACTTGTTTTGCAAGATGATAAGAAAAAAAAAAAAAAAAAACTATGTATGCACTTATTACTTTTAAAACAGTCAGATGCGGTGACAGTTCTGAAAGTTATAAAGCCTAGGAACAAGAGCGAGGGGCGCCCAGGGCACACCGTCATATTTAGTACTCACAACACGCCACAGTGGAGCACAACAGGGCAGTCTATTGGAATCTTTAATTCGTGGCCAGTGAGATACAACATCCAGAGATATAAACAAGAGAAGATACTCTTGCATGCACACTCATGTGCTGGGAACATGGACTGAATGATTAAACAGAGCCATGGGCACCACTTAACCCCTGGAGTCTGAATCTGAGCTGACAAAAAAGGGAGATGGTAGGTCTTGAAATTCAAGCAGTGCATGAATATTGTAAACAAAGTTTGTGGATGTTCATGGTTGGTTACATTTGTCCATTATTCTGTCCTTATGAAGTTCTGTGGGAAATCATGCATACACAAGGAATGTAACCTGAACAGGTTCACATGTTAGCTAAACATTTTTTGCATAATTAGAACAGATTCATTTGGAAACCTCTTTTCACCTCAGAGTGAAAAATATAGGGTAACTGCAACTTTATATCTCAACATGTTGCAATCTTGCAATCACATCTTTTTATTTTCCAGTTGACCTTTTGCAAAGACCCTTAGTTGTCTTTTGCTACGTCTGACAAGTTTTTGGTCAAGCCATGGTGCTCTCACGTCAAACATTAGTGAGTACGTAACAGAACCAGACCAACTACTATTCAAAACCCGCCCAATAATGGCTAAAACTAGCCATCATATCATATTCATATAATCATATTCAGGGCGGGTTCCCCAATAAAAATCACATTTAGCTTCAACACGTGGACTAAAAAAACAACCCGAAGACCAAAAAACACCCTGTGGCAACACTGGTTTACATGCACCCTCATAATGTGATTATAATGGGATTTTGGCAAGATCGCAATTAAACTTTAGCTCATGTAAACACAATACTTTGATTAATGCTATTAAAGGTGCAGTAGGTGATCTGGAAAATGCTAACATTAGCCTGCTAGCATTGAAAGCATACAATCAATGCAAATTGCCGCCCGAAGCCACGCCTCCTCCAAAACCCAAGAACACACACACAGCTGCTCTCGGCAAAGCGTCACAAGAGATGGCATTAAACTACCTCATGTGTCAAAGCACATAACATTACAATAATAATGAACATAACTTAGAGAGCTTGCTCCTGACTGCTGCAGATTCATTTCAGTGTTGATACTGTTGACATGGAAACGCATAATTCCGAGTCAGAGAACGTGAACAGCTCCGGTTAGAACATCACATTATGGCGTGAACGCAGGCTAGTTGTTTTGATTCAGTAGGAACTGTAAAAGGTTGCTGCTGTTTGTTTACGGAGCTCCGTGACTGACGTCTGTCTGTATAAACTCTGCATTGCATGAAACGCGCTGATGACGTATGATGTCTGAGCGAACAGGGTGCGCGTGGGTATGTAAAAACACGCTGACAGGCAGGTAGGACATTGTATTATTTCATTCGGATGAATATAAAGATTGGATGAACATTTTAGGGTCCTACACCTTCCATAGACGATATATATTTATAAAAATATATTTAGACTTTTTAACATAGTGATTGCTATCAGGATATGAGGAAACTTTTAACCAGTATAACTATTGCACCTTTAAGCGCATAATCATAATAAACAATCACAAATAAACTATGTGGCGTACACCTGTTTTAATCACAATAAACAGACATGTAAACACCTTAATTGCATTGTGCTCCATCCTGTACACAGATACCATGTGTTGTTCAACTTCATGAATTATTCTGAAGTTTTCCCTTCACTCCAAATCGCTAAACTGTCAACGCAATTTGCTGTGCAGTCTCTGCTCTGTATCTTCATGCAGAGATGGCACGAAGAAAAGCATAGGCAAACCCAGTTACATTGTGTTTACCATGTTTATCACAGCGCAGAATAACCTTCCAATACTTCCATAGAAATGTGATGTGCATTTGAGGAAAGTAGATTAAAATAGTGGCCAGTAACATGCAATTAATCCTTACTGTAACGAATGGGACGGGACAAAGGAGTTGGAGATCCATGTGCAGGCTTTATTAAACGAGAGCAGTCGTACAGGCAGAGGTCAAACACCAGCAAACAGATACAAGAGGGCAAGGCAAAAGGGTAATCCAAACACAGGCAATGGTCAAGGTAGGCAGCAAGCGAGCATCAAACAAGGAAAACAGTCCAGGGTCAAAAACACAGGCAAGGCAAGGCAAGGAACAAGGAACACAAGGATACGGTCAAACAAAGGCTAAACAATACTCAGCCATGAGTGTGCGTGTGTGAGTGCAGCTTATAAAAGGTCACTGATGGGAAACAGGTGTGAGTGCATGATTGGTTCCTAGGTGAGGGATTGTGGGAAATGTAGTCCAGAGTGAAGTATAACTGTGTGTGCAATGAAATGGTGAACCGGTGACCTCTGGTGGGGAGTAGCAGGAACAAGCAGCCGTTGGATACGTAACAGAGTCCAGCAGTCCAGCTGCTCGTGCTGAAGTCAGTGGTGGATCGTCCACACTGGGCACCAATCCTCTCCGCTCTCAGATGGATCCAGAGTATTGACTCTAGAAGATCAGCGGAGACGTGACATGACTCTGGACGATCAGCGGAGACGTGATGTGACTCTGGACGATCAGCGGAGACGTAACTGGGCTCACGAAGATCAACTGTGACTTGACTTGGCTCAAAAAGATCAACTTTGACTTGACTTGGCTCAGAAAGATCAACTGTGACTTGACTTGGCTCAGAAAGATCAACTGCGACTTGACCTGGCTCAGAGAGAGATCAGCCGTGACTTGATTTGGTGTTGTGGTGGCCGCCATTTTGTGAGTGGATTCTATTCCAGCCACCATTAAAGGCACTGGAGTTAAGTCGCATTCCTCCGCGACCCCCACAGTGAAAAGAGAGCCAGTTAGCATTAGAGCAAAGTCCAAAAATTCAACAAGTGACCCTTGAGGACCATACATGATTAAATAATCTTGCAGTGGTGTGTTTAATCCATGACAGAAGAAATCAATGAGAGCAAATTCAGGCAAGTCAGATATATGTGCAATGTCCAGAAACTTTTGGATGTGGTCCTCGAAGGTACAATTACCTTGACGTAGGCGGACAAGACGTGTTACTGGATCTATGGCATGGCTGGAAACGCTCATAAAAGCCACTGGATCTTGAGGGCTGGGTATTCTGTAACAAATGGGACAGGACAAAGGAGTTTGAGATCCTCGTGCAGACTTTATTAAACGAGAGTAGTCGTACAGGCAGGGGTCAAACACCAGCAAACAGATACAAGAGGGCAAGGCAAAATGGTAATCCAAACACAGGCAATGGTCAAGGTAGGCAGCAAGCGATCATCAAACAAGGAAAACAGTCCAGGGTCAAAAACACAGGCTAGGCAAGGAACAAGGGACAAGGGACAGGGGACAGGGGACAGGGGACAAGGTCAAACAAAGGCTAAACAATACTCAGACATAAGTGTGTGAGTGAGAGTGAGTGTGAGTGTGAGAGTGTGTGTGTGTGTGTGTGTGTGTGTGTGTGTGTTGGGGATTGCACGGCAGTAAATGGTTGGTGAGGTGGCCCTGGGACGGGTGACCCGAAGTTGCAGGGAACAGCTCTTTCTCAGGAGTTGGTGTACGCACCACTCCCTCCCCCGGAGGAGGGCCAGGTGAAGAATCTTACTACTGTTCCGCCATTGGTTTCCTGACTCTCTGGTCATACAGGGTGTGTGTGGGCAGTGAGCAACACCCTTCCCAGCCCCTGTTCTTTCGCTATAGGCATGGAGTGTGCGTTAGAGGACGTGCTGCTTCCTCACGCCTCCGAGCCAGTCACTGCCTCTACTTCGGGACACTGTGCTTCCCGGGTTAGGCCTAAGCGCCCTCGTTAGGCCTAAGCGCCCTCGCTGCCCCCGCGGGTACCACTTGGAGACCACTTGGAGACCCCATTACGTCAGTATCGACATAACGTCTCCGTTCCCTCCTTCACGGAACGGGGGTTACAATAGTAACCTAGACATTCTTACAACTTCAACTATATTTCTCACAACTGTGAATTAATATCTCACAGTGTGACTTAACAGTTTACAATGTGACAATGTGACTATTTCTTATTTTAAACTTGCCTTATATGAATATGTAAATGTTCAAATTAAAGAAGTAAATGTGTATGACCATGTATGGCTCAGCTACATCCTCAATACCTCAATATCTCCAAATCATTTGTGCCCATAATTGGTTTCTAGAGCAAAACGAGCAAGAATCCCAACTATGCCATTAAAGGCGTGAAGCACTTGGGAAATGAAATTACCACACTTATTCAGCACCATGTTTTAATCATCAGGCTTTGAGATCTAAAATACAGATTTTTGAACAACAAAGAAACGTTTTTAAAATAATTCAGTTCATTTGTCTTATTTTTAGCACCAATATCTGAAACCAATATCTCTCTGGTCTCAGCCTCAGACAGCTCGCCCACGGACCACCCACAGTAACCTACTGTAGTAAGGCTTCAATCAACTTTCCACATTCCTTTCACAGAACAACTTGCTGGATAGAAACCAAATGGGCTTTAGAAGTGGCATTCCACTGAGACTTCTACTGAAGCCCTGTGACTGGCAAGAACCACCTCATATTTTTTCAGAAACTGCTGCGCCATTGTCTGATTTTCTTTTCCATTATAGTCTGTTATTGGGGTAAAATCTAGTTCAGGTTACCCTGCCCCTAAACAGCATGTAAAAACAGCTGCATTAATTGTGGTTGGTTGCTTTAAATGTCTTCTCATATGGGCAGTTCTTGGCCAGAATAAGCTGCAACGAGAAACAGGTCATGAGGCTAATATCTCTCTAACTAGCCTCATTTCCTCAACTATGTGTGCTGTCAATCCATCAAAAAGGATGTCAGCACATCAGATCCTGTCATTGTGCAATTTGTTCACATTAATGGCTGGTTTGTGACCCTGAATGAAGTCTTGAGGTCTGATTCGAGTGCAGTTTTGGGGTGTGCGTTCAGTGACAGGTCTCCAGTCCTCAGAGCAGAGCTGCTTCTGTTCTGCATCTAATATTAGAGCACTTGTGATCCCGAGGCAGCTGCCTCTGCTCTCCAGTGGTTTAGTGGCGTTAGCCCCATCTGACAGCATGTAAAATATCTGTTTACATTTTTGCTTGACAACAGAGCGCTGACATCCACATTTCCCCTGTGACCACATGAAATAACCCTGTCAAGAAAAGTACATTTCAATCTCCACTTATGGCTTTTTACCAGGCTCACTCAAGCAAGGTCAAGGGGGTGACTTACAAAGGGAACTGTTACCATATCGCTATAAACTACTGCTTCAGGACAATTTCCCCATGCTAGAGTCCTGTTCATAATGCAGCACTGTACTAAACAAATCAACTAAAAAAATCAGAGGATGTTAAATTTGTTTGTCTTCGTTTAATCACCTGTGATTGCATGAAATAGCACTTGAGGATTGAAATTGCACATGTGAAATACTGGCAGCACAGCAATGTTACAAAACCACATTTCATTAAAATTACACAAAAAGGACAATCAAGCGATTTATTTGAAGCATGTCAGATCCCATAACACAATATATTGTAATGAAGTATGGACTTAAAGAAATATGGCCTTAAACCTTTTTTTTTTTTTTAACAAATCAATTTTTAACCAACGAACAGAGGTGCTCAACCTTCCAAAATTCTTGATCAAAATTCCTGATCATTTCTTGATCAACTTCAATATGTCAAATTAAATTGTATATATATATTCGTTCACAAGTTTAGGTTCAGTATATTTTTTGTTAACCAAAGCCGTATTTATTTGATCAAAATACTGTAAAAATGATATTGTGAAATATTATTACAATTTAAAATAATGTTTTTCAATTTTAATATATTTTAAAATATAATTTATTTCTGTGATGTCAAAGCTGAATTTTCAGCATCATTACTCCAGTCTTCAGTGTCACATGATCCTTCAGAAATCATTCTAATATGATGATTTGATGCTCAAGAAACCTTTATTATTATTATTATTATTACATTATTATTACAACATTATTATTATCAATGTTGAAAAAAGTTGTGCTGCTTGATATTTTTGTGGAAACTGATGCATTTTTTTTTTTTTTCATGATTCCTTGATAACTATAGGGGAAAAATCTGTTTTGGTATTAAAATAAATAGTTAATTAAAAAATACTTCAATTAATTTAATATAAATGTAATAGTTTATGTGAAAACAATGCAATTGTATGACTTTAGTTGAATAAAAAAATCCAAGAGGGGTTACATAACATGTGATTTGTTTTTCAAATACAATAATACAAATGAATAGGACACCAAAAGTGTGCCTTGTCCATGGAAAGTGCCAGTAGAAGATTTAAAGAGATTTAAAGTTGGGGAATCCAGCCAGTTAAAGACCTCTAAACCCGTTCCATCCTTATAAATCAAAGTCTATCTTTGCTTCCCAGGAATACACTGGACAGGACTTTGTTGGTATATAAGGAAAGAACCAGTCAGCAGCCAGCTGTACTCTCTGTACTCTCTCTCTCTCTCTCTTTCACCTTGCCCTTTTAATGCGCCATGAAACTCTTGTGTCCTTATAATACATTTTGTTCTGAAACAATGTGCGACAGAAGCCTTGAGTCTGTGTGTATTACATCTCACGCCAACTCATCACTACACCTTGTAAAGGTGCCTCGAGAGAGAGACTGCAGTGGGAGAGCAGGGCAAAAACCCAGGGTTCTGACTATTTATGACATTTTTCCCACTGCATTATCTTCACACTAAATCTCCTTGGGGTAGATGGAGTGCACAGAGCAAGCTTTTCCACCCGCAAACTCTTAACATGTTACCAGACATTGCTTTTAGGAGCTGGCTGTTAACGGAGTTGACAATAGTCTTTTATGGCCTTCAGATTGAATATTCCCAGTGTCCGCCTCAGTACAGGCCATGTCATTACAGCTGATAGCACCAGCATCCGCTGGGAGGGACATCCGAGTGTTTTTTTAATGGCATTTTTTAGAGGCTTTTTCCCCCTATGCTGCTGTCATTTTTAGTGGTCTGTTGCATGCTTTTTTCTTCCTTTCTGCATTTGTCTGTATTAATAAAGATTTTTGTGGTAGCATTGAACAAATGATGTACCAGTACCAGACAAATGCTCTGCAATTAGTCATGGCTTAAATGGCTCCTAAAGGAACAGCGGCGCCACTCCTTTCATGTCTGACTAGACTAGAATTACACTGTATCTTATACTGTACTGCATATATTAAATACTAGCAGTATTAACACAATGTTGATAATAACAAAGGAATAAACAGTTTTAAATTAGATGTAATATGTCAACTCTATGGAAGCTTGTTTCCGCCATGAAATTAAAAAAAAATGTAAAAGATTATTGCGACCTTTTATTTCACAATTCTGACTTCTTTTTTTTTCCGCAATTGCGAGTTTACACGATCTCGCAATTCTGACTTTTTTTGCAAGGTATGAAGTCAGAATCGTGAGATATAAAGTTGCAATTGCGAGTTTTCAAGTCCAAAACTAAGGGAAAAAAGTCTGCTCACATCTGACATTTTCTCACAAATTGCAACTTTATTTTTTAAATTGCAAGTTTATAACTCACGACTGTGACTATAACTCATAATTGCAACATTTTGTATCACACAATTCTGACTTTATAACTCACAATTGCGACTTCATATCAATTCTGACTTAACTCACAAATGTGTTTAGAGAAAATAAATAGGGAAAATACTGCTGAAATTGTGAGAAATCATCATTGCACTGTATTGAGTGTGTCTTGGGTTAAAATGCAGGTTCACTTTGGTTCCCTGTGGATGACAGACAGAATTTCATTTTGCATATATTCTCTCTCCTATACAGATATATTCTGACATTTAATTATTCTAATACATCACTACTTCATTCCCTTCTCAGGCTCTCTGAATAGATGAGGTCTTCTGCTTTTAACCTCTTGAACTACAGCATGATCACACACCTGATAACTGAGTGCAACATTCAAATTCAACGTCCACAATTCTTTTTCATTTCTACACATTTAACAAAGTGTGATCACTCACAAAATCAGCACAAAACATTATATGCTTGATTTATGAACTCAGGTTTCAGCAAAACCTTCTCGTTTATAACTCTTTTAAAGACCCCCTGTGGTGAAAATCAAGTTTTTAATGTTGTTTATATGTCTATGTGGTGTGGTGTTTTTAATATGCTTTAAGACAAACTTTGTGCAAATTAATCAGTCAACACCACTGCCAAGTATTTTCTCCTTAAAACTGGAGTGTATAAAAACGCAGTTTGAAACCACCCCTAATTCCTACCATCACAAATATGTAACCAATCCCATCAATGTGGGGGCGGGGATTTTCTTATAATTATTTCTAAGGATGATTATTTTTAGAAGTTAGCTTACTAACTCTGAGATGGTGAATGGGAACATGGTTTGTGTAACATTAGCAACACATTATTAGCTGTTTGATAACATAGTCAAGCCGAAGGCTAATCATATCAACTATCATTATGTGTCCGTTGTTGTAGAGGGCAATACATAAAACGCAAATTACCATTCTGATACTTTGACTTGTAGACGACCACGACCTTGTATAATTCCCTCTTCCTCTTCTGAATCAGTTTCTGGTTCAAATATATATGGTTGAATTAGTATTTCCACTGGCCACCACTTTTGACGGAGCGAATCAGGTAATCCGAGCTGGTGTGATTGAGTGGAGGCGGGGACTAATTTGCATATTTATCGATCTACGTATACTAAATGAAGCAAGGATGTAGAGTTACATTCAAATTATTGCAAGACGTAAACAAATTATTTTCATGGGGGAAAAAATATGATCACAAATGAGTTTTAAGCAATAAAATGATTGACTGCAAGGGGACTTTAACATCTACACTTGTTGGTAAATTTTTCTATTAATGTAATTTTTCAGTGATGATTTTTATGCCGTGATTAATTACTACAGTGTATGGTCTAACTATGACTGAACAGTCTTTATGATAATCTCAACTTTTAGTTTAGACTTTCTGCTTGTTGTTGTTCATTTAAGATAAAACATCTGATAACAGCTGAGGCACAAACATCTGTACTGAAGCACTATTCATTGGCTCCTTCAAGCCCAGTCAGAAAATGACCAAAATATGGCTTTACAGATATTTATTTTTTATTAAAGTATATGATATGAAGAATCAATTGATTGATTATTTTCAAGGACTCAAGAATGACAAGAAAATTGGTGTAGTTGCAACAGCATTGGTCCAAAAGTCTGTGGCAACGTTGAAAATCTGGAATTCAAAAAATCTATAAAAAAAATGCAATCATAAAATAAAGAAGAAATATGATTCAGGTAGAGTGCTGCTGTTATTAAGGTCAATTTATTTGTCATTTAAAAGAAATACAAATTCATTTTGAAACTCATGTTAGGTTTTCAATTCATTAAACATTCATAACAAATGTTTAACAAATTACAAATGAATGCAAAAACCAAAGCATTTCACTAGTGATCTCTGACTAGATCCAACAGTATATAAAGACAGATGATGCAAACATAATGCAAGACAGACGTCAGTACAGCGAGTTCGAACCAGCTGAATATTCAGAGTCAGTTCATATTGTTTCCCCATTTGTTTGCTCCAGTCCTGAGTGCCATTGCACCATGTGCTATAATGACCTATGGCACTTCATCAAATGGTTTTGCATTTAAATTATTCAGGTGCTTAAACAAGACCCCAAAGCCCAAAATTAGAAGTGTACATTTGGCACAAAACAGTATTGTTTCGTACAAGGGGTCAGTAAATACTGAACCCATTATTCTCACACTGAATTAATAATATGAATGCACACAGCTGTCAGTTATCAGCATTGTCGATGAAAAAAAAAAAAAAAAAGCATTTATGTTAGCATTTAATGATCTCATGGCTGGAACCTCTCTTAAAATTAAGGATTTTAAACATGCAGCTCTCTGCTGGGAATGTGCATAGCCAATTAAATATTCTACAGAGATAACTGCAGATCGATTGCAGAAGAACAGACCTGAGGTAATTTTAAGGTCACAGCCAGCTGCTATTCTTCAAACTGTCAGAACACAAATTGATTTGTGCCTCTTGAAGTTGGGACCTCATCATGAAGATGTGCCCACTATGCCTTTTACACCACCAGCAAGCAAATAGAATAACCATGTGCCTTTCACATTTAAACAAATCAGATGCAAATTAAGTTAACCCATTAAAGGGGTCCTTGATAATGATTTCACTTTTTTAACTTTAGTTAGTGTGTAATGTTGCTGTTTGAGCATAAACAACATCACAAAGTTAAGACGCTCAAAGTTCAACGCAAAGGAAGATATTTTCTTTTACAGAAATTGCTTTTTAAGGACTACAACAAATGGCTGGTAGGGACTACAATGAGCTTCTTCCCAGGTTGGTGACATCACAAACCCTAAAGTTCAGTAGCCCCGCCCACTGATTCGAGCACAACAAGTAGTATTAGGTAAATGGATACAATGGGGAATACTGGATCGAGCAACTAAGTGATAAACATGCCTTTGAGGAGTGCAAAATGTTGTGCAGTGCCAGGTTGTGGAAAAACACAGTATGCATTGGATTTGCAGAGAGCCTGAAATAAAAAGAACGATGCTGTGCCTTCTATATTGGATCCAACAAGAACGGCGCAACACACTTGTGTGAGTAAAAGAGTTTTTACTGTGTCACTATTGCTTTGTTACAGATCGTTTGGTATGTACGATTATGTGTAAATGTCTAACCAAAATCACCAGTGATTTCTGATATGTAATGAATCATGTAGGCCTACAGTCAGATGTTTTCATCTCAAAATCGTTTATTGTCAGTAAATCAAACCAGTGACTAAATGGTCAACTTCACATTGTTTCTCTTAGTAGGCTAAAAATAATCTGTTATTTAAACCGGATTAAATTATATATAGAAAACAATCAAAGAACACTCCCTTTACAATTGCTAGAACATTCTGGACTCTCGCCAAACCTCACGTTAGAATCAACAAATCTCTTATTTACATTGTGTTTGCACTGTTAGTTATAATGAACGCATTCACACGCTCAAAATGTCTGTGATCAGCTACAAGCTTTTTATTGATCATCAGCTATTTTCAAAATCAAAGACCGTAATAGGAGAGAGCACGGCAACAGCACTGGTAAGATCTTATTACTTTTTAATGAAGTACATCATCAGTACATGTTACATCATCAAGCTCTGTCAAAGGACATCTCAATCTGAAGGATCTTTGGAAAGCAGCCTTTGTTTCATGTCCTTTATTGAATTTATTTTGAAGGATGCATCAAGTGTTTCCTTCAAGTCCTTTATTCACACACAGTCCTCGACTCTAGCCTACAAGCCTCAGAGGGATTGGTATAGGAAGGATGGAGCCTCACTAGGGCCGTGTTTACACCACGTATTAAGATGCGTTTTGGTCGATCGGATCACAAGTAGACAAGGTAGACACATACCTGCTTACACCTGGTATTGTAATCTGTCTCTTTTGTCCACTTTCAAGGAGAGGGTCTATGGGTAGGTAAATGTATGGTATTTTTTTTAGATCTTTCGATCTAATGGACAAAATAAGCTCACGCAATTTACATATTAACGCACCCGGAGACGATGGAAAAACACAGAGAGCATCAGCTTTCATTTCAGCTCTGACAGTCGCAAGACCACAGCAAACGCTGTGAGTGTGTGTTAGAAATCAGCAATGGTGAAAGAACATTGTGCTTGGTACATTTTTCATCTTCAAACCAAACCTGGGTCTTCAGCCGACAAAGTTTAATTCCTGTCTGGCTAGTGCACTTTCCATAATGTTTAGGCGTAAGGTCAGTAGGTGGAGAACAGGCGGTCTTTTGAGCTGTTCTAATGCATTCGACCACATGAGCGTCTACACTACTAAAACAATCTGGTCGAATGCGTTTTCGACTACCTCTGGAAGTGGTCAAAATTGGACAAGCTCAAAACTTTTTACACCCCCGTTTACACCTGTATTTAGCAATACTGACTCATTCAGGAACAAAACCATTCTTTAAGAGTGTCATTGAATCATCCAGTGAACCGATTTGTGCAGTAACACTCATTTGTTCAAAACACTACTGCATGTTAACTTCATTTAGAAATATTTTCATGGGCAGAGCAAAAACAGACAAATATTGTCTCAGAAATTAAATGTACTCAATATTAACATGTACAACAGTTGCACATGAGGTATTCCATAACTAAGGCATCTTTAAGAAGAATCTTAGTCATAGGTTAATATGCCTCATTTATTCATTCTTGTTTGTTTATTTGTTGGTATGTTTGATCCACTGTAATTAAAATTTTAGTAAAATATTCTCAAGGTTTTGGCCTTCCTTTTTTGATATGGTCAACAACTTGAGCCATTGGCAGGCATTGAACACTACTAATCCAATCTGGCATGGGTTCAGAGTAACAAATCATTTACAAACGTAACTTAGCACACTGCTGTAAAAAATAAAAAAAAATAAAAATAAAAAAAATATCAGCACCTGCTCACAAGTGATTTATTGCTGGCTCCCAACTCAACCAGACTGGCAAGAGTCAGCCACAGAATGAATCCATGACCACATATTTATTTTATCTTAGCACCTAAGCAATCTGAAGCGACTGTCATTGATTTTACCAAGCTAATGAAATTATACAGCTCTGAGCCAATCAATGACAATCTCTGTTGTTCCGCTTTAGATCTACTGTGCTGATGGCCAATACTCCCTCACTCAACCTGGGATCATGTGATCTTGTGAACATTTTCAGCATATGTCAACAGCTCATATTACAAACAGGGCAGAAAAAAAAAAAAAAAAAAAAAACATTAAAATGAATGTATAAAGGCTGTCAAAACAAATATGTGAATAAAATTGTCATAGGCTATGTGAAAGGCATATTGTCTAGCTCTTTTCATGACACTCCCAAGCACTAGCTGTCCACACAAAGCTATTCGGCATGATAAAACATCACAATGGCCATGTTTATGGTTATTCTAGTATGTTTTCTGCTATTGGAAGATTTACAAACAGGATCCGTGGCAGGTTACCACTGAAGCATTCAAGCTTAAAACACGTCGCACTCAGAATATTGCATATTCACAAAAGCAATCTTCTCTCATTTGTTTTGTGCAGGGTGTGTCTATTATAGAGAATTAGTATGTGCTGCACTATTTAACAGGTTTCCTTTGAGGCATTCTGTGTCGGGGGAAAATGAACCTACTATAATTGTAGCTGATACCAAGTGCTCTCTCGTGTACTTTTCAGAATAAAGAATTCAAAATAAAGCCTTTTAGGATACTTAATAGGATACTTAACACTAGAACATATAGCTATTTTTTACCCCCATGCAGGTTTTTTTTTTTTTTTTTCCTGTTATGTTTTGTCAATTAAAATGAACAAAAGATCATTTACATTGACTATGTGTGGGTGGGCAGGTGGATATTACAGGTTTTACCTTTATGTGGCATCCAGCCAACAGTCACCATGAGAAGAAAAAAGCATAATAAATGTACTCAATTATTTATTTCTTTAATGCAAGTCTAAAAATGCAAAAAGGTTTTGTGAGGGTTCAGTTGAGCGGTAAAGGCAGAGTATAAAAAAAGCTTTCATACAGTAAATAAATAAAATAAAAACAAAAACAACTGGCAATGGCAATGTAAAAAAAAAAAGAAAAAAAGAAGATAACACTTTACTAAAGGTGCCATTTCTTAACATCTAGTCATACAGGCTTTTCTAGTTTCCATCAGCTATGGCTTTACTTAATTTTATAAAACGGTTAGTTCCTGTCCTTGATTCTGATTGGTCAATAGCTGTGTTTCATTCACGATAAAACACGGCTATGACCGCTTCACCCAACGGTTCTGTGTATCACTACACAACACCCTTAGCAACCACTCTTAGCAACGTAAACTGTATGTTCTCAATTGATATTGTTCATTGAAGCTTACTGTATTATGTAGAAGAGTGTTGTGAGAAAGAGATCGAGTAAGGCAAGTTTATTACCTGCATTCAGATTTAGCCTTTTCCTTCAGGTCAGTCCTATGTTCATAATAAAAAATCTGTTTAAATGTCTGATGTATTATCTTGTCCTTTTAACATTTAAGGGGTTTTCCCGTGACTGACAGCGCTAGTCAAAGCATTTGTCAGTTGCGTCTTGTTCCGTATATTGTATATATATATATATATATATAAATATATATATATATATATATAAATAGTTGTATGCATTTTAGGGTTAATAAGAATGATTACAAGCATTAATTGGTTAGTTAGAGGAACAAACTAGAAAGCAAAGGCAATTAAAAAGTGGCCCTCTTAATTTCCCCGCAGATAATGTGCTGTGGTTAAATATAAAAAAGACTCTGAAGCTCTAATTGCATTTCAAACAGATCAACAATGTATTACAATGACCAGGCTTTAATCCATGACTATCAAAAATGAGTCATCCACAAGCCGAGGTCAAGCCTTCCATATCCAAATATTAGGCAGTGACGAATATCCATGCTGGAGATTTAACCACAGGATGTTTCATTAGAGATCAGAGAGATTTGGTTTTGATGTCTGCTAGAACATCTGCAGTCCTTGTTAGTTTAGTGTGGGGCCTAATGAACACGCCATAGACGTATCTCAATGCTTTGTGAAAGTGTGTGAGTATATGTGTGTGTTCCATTGACGTTTGAGCTGACCACCTATTAGAAACGAGCCTTGAATTATTGAGCACGGACTCCAGGAAACCGCTTCATATGAAATAATCCTCAGCAGCATTGTGAAGACAGCCATTAATAATAAACAGTATTGATTCACTATGTGCCACAGTCAATGAACAGTGCTGAGTGTGCAGAGAAAATAAAAGATTTTGCCTATTTTCATAATGACGAAACTCTTTCAGAAGTGTGGAAGCTAGCAGCACATTACAGATGAATCACAGCAGAAAACTTGGGCAGAAGCTGGTGAGAATTGTATTCTTCTCATGCCCTTGGGTTGTTAGGGACTATGTTGTGAAGACCCCAAAAGGGCAGATAAAAAAGGCAGCAGACGTGCTTCGCACTCTGGACAAGCAGTAGTATACATTGTGCAACACAGTTAAAAATTTATGCTGGGGACATACTACAAATTTTCTGCCACAGACAGTTAATGATAGTCACAGCAGGTGTGTGTCTAATAGAGAGGAAGCATCTCCAATTGTTGAGCAGGATTTTTTTTATTTCATGAGTGTTATAATAAGTGGTGATCCGGTGCTGGGATTTGTCATTTTTAATGTTTTATTGAGTGGCTGTTGCGGCTGTCAACAGTAGCGGAAAATAACAGAGTCAATGTTCACACAGCTTTCAGAAGCATGATCAACGTTTGGATCACTTTTTCCATGGTTTCCTGTCTGTTTCAGTGGCATCACAAAACAAAATGCAAACAAATTTGTGCCTAGTCCTGTCCACTGTATACATCCATATAGCTGCAATTTTGGTTTATGAAAATAAAAAGTTGCATTATGACACAATAGACACAGAACGCCTCATACTCAAAAAAAAAAAAAAAAAGAACAAAAACAGTTATCACTAGACCAAAAACCATTTTCTCACCTTCAAGTTGTTGCAAACCTGTATGGATTTCTTTCAAGTCACAAGATCATTTGAGTATAGTTTTACATAAGAAAAAAGGCACTCTATGTGCTGCTGTGTTATTTAAAGTACACATGAAATCAGAAATCACTCTGTGTACTTTAACACGTTTAAGGTCTAAAGCCTCCTTTCCACTATCTCCAACATTTGTATATGATTGTCGCATTTCACCACTAGTAGCAAGTCGTACTAAACTTCCAAATTGGTCGCTGTTACCATCTGCTTATTCATCAGGGTAAATGAATAATAAATCTATGAATACATCCACACACACACACACACACACACAAAGACTGCTAATACATCTGAATAAAAAGCATATTGTGGTTTTCTAGGGGTAATTAATGTAAATTATTATTTAACAATTATAAAATAATTACTCATAACTGCCAATTTTACAGAAATAGTGTTTAAAGAACAGTATTGTAGTAGAACAGAATTTCACATGATTGGAAGTGATTGGAATACATTTCATCCGGTCTGGCAGTTGTATATAGTCAATCTGTAAAAGTTCAAATATCGCACTGCATCTGAAGCCCAAATCAGATATGAAAATTCCACATACACATATGATCGAAACTTCCTGCAGCTCCCCTACTGTTTGTCAAAGATACTGAGTAGGCTACGGAAGCCCTAAACGGGCATGGATTATTTTTTATTTTATTTTATTTTTTTGATAACAAGTTGTTTTCTCGTGATCACAACTTAATTTTTTTGTGATCTCGACATAAAAGTTATTTTTTCAATGATTGATTCTGAAACACAGGACCCGGATTCTACTGTTGCTATAGTAACGAACACAACTTTCACGCGCATCAGATTGACGGATAAATCATGCGCTCTTATATCTTGTGGATATTTCAGCAAAATGTTAACTTCGCTTAATAATAAAGTTTACAGTAAATAACTACATATAGGCTAATCAATCACTGTTCAATAAATGTATGCTAAACATTTTGTGTAATTAACAATAATCAACAGAGCATTCAACATCTCAAGTGCAGACGGAGTGCCTTCAGAAAGATGCCAGATTATTCTATAATCCTAAAACCTTTTAAACCCACTTTACTTTCCTCATTCGCTTGAAATAAAATGATATTACATAATGTGTTTGTTATTTTTATTCGTCATGTAGGATAGGCTGTGATATCATGTGCGTTAAACTGTCTTCCTCATCCTAGCTCTTCCATTAAAAAGAGGTGCAATACTCCAGATTTCCAAAAAACAAAACTTTAATCCAGTTGATATAGGCTAAAACAATCTTGGGATGCTGTCTGAGAAGAGTGTTTATGTGTATGTGTGGTTTCCTACAAAGAAATGTAGAAAAGGTTACTAATTAAATTAAATTAAATAGGCATATTTCTTATGAATATACATTGAGTGACATAGTGAGGTAAACGAACATAGAAAATGTGATGATTAAAATGGCGTCTTAAAGATATACAATAAGGTGCAAACAGAATACTATACAGTGACATCAAAATTCGTTTTAATAAGCAAAAGTTTAGAATCACACGCTATTGCGGTCGTGAAACTGTAATGAGTAGGCTATTACATCTAGCAGCCAGAACGTAACGATAACAGATACACTTTCAAGCAAAATAATCATATTCAAGCATTTAACAGTTAAGTTACTTAAGGCACACAATACTGCACAAAATAAAGCGATCACGAAAACTCTCTCTGTCCGAAACCCATACATTCTGGGCCACTATGAACTTACATAGTAAAGAAAATATTTACCGCACCCCATCAGTTATATTTGGTAATATACTACCACCTGTTGGCACATTTGTGTAATTTAGAGCAGAGATTAAGTTGTGATCACGAGAAAACAGAAAATAAGCCGTGATCATGAGAAAACAACTTTTGGTATCTCGAGATCATGAGAAAACAAGATAGAAAAAAATAATAATCCATGGCCGTTTAGGGCTTCCGTAGTAGTATTATTGTGAATAATTCATCGGTGCTAAAGAAAATACATCAGTTTTTAATCAAAATAAGTACTAATAGATAATAGCTAAGTATTGATTGAGCAAAAATACATTTGTTAAGGCTCCATTTACATTTTTTCTTCATTGAACATCCCTTTACACTTGTGACATTACTGAAGTAAAATAACATGGAAACAGAAATTCACTTTGACTTTAAAGGGGCTATATGTAGAATTCAGAAACCCTTGTTACTAGTGACATCGCTGGCTGTTAAGTTAACTGCAGCCAGCAACGTATTGCTCGTGATCTTAACATACAAGTGACAGAATGTGATTCATTTTCCTGATATACTCACGACTTAGTTCTTTTTTCTTCTTCTTCACTTAGAAGTAAAAAATAAGTTGGAAATACCTTTGCAGCAATATAAAAGTAACTTGGTTACTCTTTATGGAAAGTAATAAGTTACGTTACTTTTGCGTTACTTTTTCTCAGCGGGAATGGGCTTGCTTTTTTTTTCTTTTTTTTTAATTTAAAGGCTCTTTCACACCAAGGGCCAGATTTACTAACAGTTTGTGCCAGCGCAAACCCTCTCTTGGCGTTAAAGAACTACTGTCGGGATTTACTAAAGACACGCAGTGCAAAATTAGCGCTGAAAAGGCATGGACTGAGATGTTTTTTGCGGTTGACCTTATTGCATATGCGTTTCCCTTTCAAACGCAAAATCTATGGGAGTAGAGTATTTAAATAAATCACGCAACGTGATTTACTAATGTTTGCGCTAGTCAATTTACTGGCCAAAAAAAGCATGTCTTAACCCATTTTGCGACATGGCTGCAGTTGTTGCTGCTAGGAGGAGACACCGCAGAGAACACAGAGCATATGTAGAAGGGAGAAAATATTTTCCACTCGTATTAATTTCTTTGGAACGCCAGAGTAAGACGTTATCCGTGTATTACATGTAACAAGTTGCGCCTGTGTCGACCCGCACATGAGCATCAGCTCTCAGGGGTTAAAGTGAAAAAAAATCCTGAGCCTGAACTTTTATTATTTAAAAATGAACATTTTTTGTGATTTTAACATTTAAACTAACCATTTTGGTGCACTCTGACAAGAAAATAAATGGAAAAAACAACATTTGATTCAAGTAAAAAAAAAAAAAAAAATTGATTTCGATTCAAGAGCTTGCGATTTGATTTTGATTTGATTACCTTCGATTCAGTATTGATTAATTTGGGGCCTATAAAGCACATTAAAGCAAATTTACTCAAAGAAAAAAATATCTCTCAACTAATGCTGTAAACTATACAGTATCAACAGTTGGTACATCATTATATTATTAAAAGATTAAAATTAATTGATTTGTAAGCTATATAAAGAACATGAAGTTTAAAAAATAACGTTATAATACATTTTTAATGACTTAATTATGTTTCTACTAGTTTTTTAGCCTATATAAAGATTTAAATGGTGGCTGTCATAAAAAGGATTTATTCAAACATACATTCAATATTGAAGCACATGTTAAGTACAAATACAAGAAAAATACAATAGCCTATAGTGCATATATTTAGCAAAATGCTCCTGTCTAAGTTCATTTTCGTAGCTGACTAGCAAGTTTTTGGACACTGAATGGCTTTTCTGGGGTAAACGGGACGGTAAATGTGACATTTTTTTACAATGTTTTATTAACGTATTTGAGCAATTACACGAGACATGATACGGATTTCATTAAGTTGTACTGTATCTTTCAACATACCTTCACAGGTTCATTCATGTTTATTTCATGTTGTAACCAACTAGTAAAGAGGAATAGATCAGTTTGTGCGCTCTATTTGAACTGATGGCGCTGTCCCACGCCACAGAACGCCAGGAAATATCGCGACAGAGACGTGATGTCTATGATCTCACTCCAGTCTATGGGAAAGTAGCCCATTTTCTATTCTTGTGAGGTTTATTGTGATGCTTGCCTTGATTCAACTTCCCGCGTCGACTGCGCAGATATCAACAGCGCAACGGGGTTGTAGGTTGCCAGGTTGAGGTCACAAATGGGTTTGAATTTGTATGTGTCGATTGTGTGAGTAGAATGCGTTTCATACAAGATCTGGCAACGGGTCAACCTTGGAATAATATATTTATGTGATTATTCTTATAACGAGGTTTGGGCCATACATATGACGGGAGTTTCCCGGGAGAAATGGCAAAACGGGAGGGGGCGACATGTGGGCGTGAAATACGGGAGACTCCCGGCAAAAACGGGAGTGACAGTATGTGGTCGGTTCATGTGCTCTCTGCGTGAACTGAAACACTACAGCGAACAGTCTCTCCAAAGAGCTCCAAGAAAGACTGCGACAGCTTGTCCATGGTCTCACCCCAGTGTATGGGAAAGTAGTCAGTCACTCCTCGTGTTTGATGAATAACCGGTGAGCCGGTAGATAGCACAAAATTACATATATCTCTAAAATTACTACACAATAGGCTAATGTGTGTGTGAAGCGCAAATCAAATAGCCATGCTGTTTGTCTCTTAGAAATCAGAGCTTTGTCAAAAGTAGGCTAATACATCAATAATATACTGCATCATAAACATTTTCTACTATTTGATATGTATTTAAATGTTGTAAACCTTGCGAGATGATATGATAGACGAAATGCTACACAAATGGGTGAAACCTCTATGAAATGATCAGGGCGTTCGTAAATCAAATAGTCGCGTTTAATTTGCGTCTCTCAGAAATAAGCTTTGTCAAAAGTAGGCTGCTATCAACTAAAACACTACATCATACACACTTTCTACTATTCGATGTCTATTTAAATGTTTAAAATGTTATACAATATGATAAATTAATGAGTGTAAACTGTATGAATGAAATGAAGCACAATAGCAAGTCAAATGATTTGACTGAGTCTGTGTTCTTTAATGTGTGCGTCAGTAGTAGATCACGTGCAAAACTTGCAACTCCCATCGGCGCATTTGTTGAATTGCGCTCTCACACTAATTTGCCCCATTTAGTAAATCTGGCCCCAAAAGTGTAATAAATTAGCCTCAGGCTGAAGGAAATGCAAATTCACGCCTGCACAGTAGAGGGCGCAGCTCAAACAAACCTTTCAGCTGTGCTGCCATTATGGATTACAGAAGAATGATGCTGCCTTCACGAGCTCTCAGGAGTTTTCTAGGTAAAAATTGCACAAGGCCCTCCCATTTCAAAACTTGAATGTGATGAACTTGTAATCACAACTTCAGAAGTGGGAATTATCAAATTTCCGATAGCACGTGAAGGCAACATAACCTGCAGGAGAAGTTCAACACTTACTTTAGCAATAAAGACAAAAATAAAATAAAAACTTGATGTTTATCTAAAGTCATTTTTGTTTATTAGTGTGGTTGAATTGGATCATCAAGGTCAGCAGCAAAGATATTGGTTAAAGGCACAATATGTAACATTTTTTGGATTAAAATATAAATGAAATAATAACTTGCGTTACTTATTTGAAAAAGTAACTTTTGTTGTAAATTTAAAAGTAATGCATTACTTTAGTTACTTGAAAAGGGTAATCTGATCACATAACTCACGTAACTTGCAATGCGTTACCCCCAACACTGTAAATATGTGCTGTGCACTTTCCTTTCAATAACAAAATAAAAACACAACAAAAATGACAGAGATGAGAACACAGCAGTTAAGAAAGCATCTGATCATAGCGATGTATGTTTGCACAAGCTCTGCAATTCACCGACAACATGTTGACAGATGAAGTAATTAAACTTAGAGGCCATTCACATCACATCTTATGCGCACTCAAGTTCGTTATTTCAAACGCAAGCTCGCGGCAAGCATGCTCATAATAGAAGTGGCGAGGTTGCAACGTGCATACGGTGCGATGCGATCGTTTTTTCCAGGCGCAGCGAGATGAAAAATTCTCAACTTTTCAGAATGCTGCAAGCGTCATGTGACAAGAACCAACCGATCAGCTTTGGCCTTTCCGTAACAAAACATGGAAAGTTCAGCCGAACAGCTGATCATACAGGACGGGTTTATATTTCTCATCTCCATAAATATATCTATTAGTAGAGCTAATGCAAGGGCTTGAAATCAATTTATCTTTTGCTGAAACTTACTCGTAGTCGTGGAGAATGCGGTTCATGAAAAGAAGGCAAAAGTGGCGCCGCCGCGCATTTTTTAGATGCGACATGTGAAATGGCCCCTTACACAGTTATGATAGTTTGATTATAAAGTATATTTGAGACTATAAACTAGACCTGGCTATGTGAAACTATAGTGTGAATTAATCAATTTTCTTTGCATGACACACTGACATCACAGTACAGAATGCATTATCCTGAACACTGTGTAATCACTCATTTCATGTGTCATAGAGTGGAAGAGAGGCTCTCGGGAGTATGTGCAAACGTCACATCCTTTTGATTTTCCAGATAAAACCCTTCATTCAAACACTCGCTTTTTAAGTTTCATTACAAGCTGTTCACACATTGGCAATAAAAACAGTGATTAATTCACTTAATTAAATTAATTCAGTCATTTTGGATGTTATTTTTTACATATCAGTTGGAAATGAACAGTTGCTCTATTGTAGACCTGAACAATAAAATATTTATTTAAACAGTAAAAGATCATTATCCTATTTTTATTATCTATGAAGCGACACTGTCCCCGGCACTGTGTGTGTAGAATAAAGTAACGCCCATGCTGCACTAGCATTCTGATGATTTGCATTTGTGGCTCAGCAGCAAATGTCACACTTAGCATGGCTAATGTGTTTATGGTTATCTACTGATGTTTGTGCTATTGGGTCCTGTGATTTACACGCAGGATCAGCGACCGGTTGCCACTTGAGTGTTCAAGTTCAAGCAAGCCTTGCGTAACGAATTGCGTGCGGCAGCCACGCGAGTGAGAGAGGCACCGACAATGCGTTCCTTTGAAAGAGACGCTCATTAAAACACTCCTCTTTGTTTTGGTTTCACCATTAAAGCTAGCCAGCATTCCTGCTCCTCATAGCCTCAAGCCTCTGCTTTAATGTGTCATTTTAATTGGCACTCTTTATTCTTCTTCTAGTGGTTATTTTTATTCATTGCCTCTTTCTTGCACGTAAACAGTTATATTTCTGAAGTGGCATCTCTTCTCTCCTATCATCCTCCGGTGGCATAGTGGCATGTGAGATTTGGGACAGAGATTGAACTCCTGCTAAATTGTAAATGAATGTTTTGGCACATTGGCGATATTTACAGACACTACCTCATTGCCCAGCGACCACGTTGTGAATTGAATTGCGAAAGATGTTAATCAGATTTGCTTGTTTCCTGCAGAACTGGGGAAAACGCAGCAAAGCATTCATACTTGATTTGCTGCTGACTTCTCCTGTGGCAATTTATTTTATAAAGATAACTCCAAATAAAACTGCTGCAGGTTCAAAGATGGTATGATTTGGAGGGCAGAGTTTAAGATATCAAAGATAAGCCCTGACATTTCTTTCGCTGAAAGTGAAAATGGTTCACTATGGAACTTTAATTTGATCCATTTTTTGTCCCTGTGGATTTTTGTTGTATTTTTTCCTGAACAAGACACATTTTCTGAAGCATTTTAATTGCATTTCTTGCAGACTACATGTAGAGCATGAGTGGCATTTTTTTTTTACTCAGGAAAACATAAACATTGGACACATTACATGGACACATTATTATCTCCATCTCTCCTTCAGAAAGTGTGAATAAATGTTTCACCTGCATAACAAGAAGCTGAATTCTTATGATGCTCATAATTTCAGCTTGAATTCAACAGTCATAAATTACGCAAAATATGGTACAGCATATAATTAAATACATCTAAGCATGTTTTACTTGTTAATTATTGTCTGTGAAGTCTGAAATAATCAAAAGTTATATCTAAAGGAAAGAGAAACTATGGGCTGATTCTGTTTCAACTTAGATTATTCAAGGTGTTTTAGTGGATAACTTGACAGACTGTAAAATTACATCAGTGATAAATAATTACTGCAAAATGGTGCTATTATCAAAATCAAATTAAAATTCAAACGGAGGAAAAAATATGCAGCCGGCATACACAGGCACGCACATGCTCTCACAGACATACCCACGCGCTTACAAACACACACACAGCATACCTAATGCGCGATGGCCCTCAGCTGCAACGCTCTATGAATACAGCACCTACAATTGATAGACTCTCTCAGAACATGCAGTCTGTGCTACACGCAACACCGACAGGCAAAGAGAGCACTATACATAAAATGGCCGCCATTTCTTTCAGTCGGTGAATCATAAAACCTCCTCTAATGGCTAAAAATGGGCATATTATTTCATGAATATGAGTGATGAGATCTTCAGCGGTGAGATATATTTACTCAAATGTTCGGTAGCGTGTAGTATAAGGCGAGAGTGACATGTGCTGACATTTACATCAACATAATCCTAGCTCCCCACTGCTAGACACTATACCATCGAGGAGCACAACACAGGATTTCACAGCAAACTGCTTGGAAAATAATGGTTAAGTGGAAGGCTAGGCTATCACACATGCACCCTTGTGAAAAAGAAGTACACTTTAGCATACAAAAGAGTACTTATTATGGAAATAATAGTATATTCTTGAAATGTTCTCAGACACTTAAAGGGTTAGTTCACCCAAAAATGAAAATTCAGTCATTTATTACTCACCCTTATGTCGTTCCACACCCATAAGACCTTCGTTCATCTTCAGAACACAAATTAAGCTTTTTTTGATCAAATCCAATGGCTCAGTGAGGCCTGCATTACCAGCAATAACTGCTATAATAAGCTTTTCAATGCCCAGAAAGCTACTAAAGACGTATTTAAAACAGTTCATGTGACTACAGTGGTTCAACCTTAATATTATAAAGAGACAAGAAAACTTTTTGTATGCCAAAAATAACAAAATAGCGACTTTATTCAACAATATCTAGTGATGGGCGATTTCAAAACACTGCTTCATGAAGCTTCAAAGCTTTGCAAATCTTTTGTTTCGAATCAGTGGTGCAGTGGTTCGTATCAAACTGCCAGAGTCATGTGAACTATTGAAGTTTCAAAACACAAACAAAGCCTTGTTTACTAAAATCATCGGATTTTGGTGCTCTGAACCACTGATTCGAAACAAAAGATTCGTAAAGCTTTGAAGCTTCATGAAGCTTCATGAAGCAGTGTTTTGAAATCGGCCATCACTAGATATTTTGGAATAAAGTCGTTATTTTGTTATTTTTGGTGCTCAAAAAGTATTCTCGTCGCTTTATAATATTAAGGTTGAACCACTGTAGTCACATGAACTGTTTTAAATATGTTTTTAGTAGCTTTCTGGGCATTGAAAAAGGGAGTGTTATTGCTGGCGATGCACTTTTTAAAAGTGTGTTAAGAAACATATACTAAAGTCATGAAAGTGTCCTCTATTTAAATATATTTAAGCGTCCTTTTATTTAATTATACTATTATTATTTATGCAAGTAGGTTTTTAAAAATATACTTTTAAGGTTTGAAGTACACTACAAGTGCATATTCAAAACAATTAAGCACTTATTTTCCACAAAGGCGGTCTGGGCTGCTTACAACAGCGTGACATTAGACTCGAACTGAGGACAATTCATGAGGCAAAAGGACCTTCTTTTTGTATTGGATATATAAAAAATTATTTCATTTGTGCACAGACACCACAGACTCATAACCACACACTGGCTGAATTTGAAATGGCATTCTCCAGTAGCATACTTTTTTTTTTTTTACGCTTGGCAGAAATACTAAGAGTAGTACACCAGCATGCTATTATGAATTCAGCCATTATCTTTGAACTCATGGCTGGGTCCTGCTACGTTGTCTTTAGAGAGCATATGAGTGAATATCATTAAAGGGATAGTTCATCCATAATGAAAGTTCTGTCACCCTCCCATTGTTCTAAAACAATATGATTTTCTTTATTATGTTTAAGTCAAAAGGAAAATATTAGGCAAAATGTTCACACTGCATTTTTGAAAGTGAATGGTGACCAGAGGCTGTCAAACATCCAATATAAAAGCAGCACCATAAAATATAAAAGTAGGCCATATGTATATATTCTAACGGTGTGTGACCACAGGAGGAAGAAGGCAGGAGAAGCAGATTTCCAAAAGAACTCAAAGGTTTAATAATAACTCAAAAAGGCAGGTAAATACATCCAAAATACAACAGCAACAGGACAAAGAGTGAACAAACCAAGGAGTACTTATATAGGAACTAATGAGGGAACTAATGAGATAATGAACAAGACACACCTGAAACGAGGACACTAATCAAATGGGAAACCATGACAACTAACTAATGGTGGGAAAACTAAACAAAGGAGGACATGTGACAAACAGAACATGGTGCAAAAACAGACAGACATGTGACATATATAATATAAGCATTATATTCAAAGATTTCTGGAGCTATATGATTTATGTTAGGGAAATATTTTCTTCAAACTATTAGTTCTCATTTCATGTATGTGTATATTAAATATAATGGCACATCAAAGGTTTGATGTCAATGGCATCATTTCACCTGTCTTTTAACCATTTGAAACATGCCAAATTTTAACATGTGCATATTATAAAGACTTGTAATGTAAAGAATATATAGTAATTGTATGTTTAGGGATATGGCAAAAATCACACATTCACATGTCTAAATTCCAACAAAGTCACACCTTCAACAGTCAACAGATTATTTGCTTTACACAGGAAAATTCTGTCTACCCACTCATGTGACTTTTTTATACTACTACCCCCAAGTCTACTTTCAAATCAAACAAAAAACGTGCCACTAGTCTGTCTCACACTATGAGAGTATGTGATATGTTCAGGAAAAAAAAGGACAATTGTCAAATAAAGATAAAGAAAAAATAAAAAATAATCTAACTACAAGAAACATCACAGATAAATACATGAGAGCTAAGATACAAATAAAATAAACAATGCTTTACAGGTTTTTCAGTTCTCTAACAGCTTTCAGGTACAGAAATTGAATTAATCAAAAATAAAATAACACTGCATATAAACTTCTTTGAATAGTTAAATAAAGATGAAACATTATTGAAGTTACAAAAGCTGTTCAGTCAAGAGTGATTTCTTCGTGCTTTGTCGTTCAATTAACATTAAAACTCAGAGCAGAAATATTAGACTGCTGTCCCTTTAAGATATAATTCAAAGATCCAGTATGATACTGATACACATGCGTTGTCTGTCTCGTTTTTCTCCTAAGACATAACCTACTATGTTTGTTAGGATACTCGCTAAGATGGGCGTGTTGACATAATTTTTGTGTGAATTTGTCCGTTTAGGTGCAAGACTTGAAAGAGAACTGTGATGACAGTGTAAATGACTGGTCATAGAGCTTTCGGCACGTCATTGAACATTTTTTTACAACAAGTGACTGTTTTGTCCATGTTCTTTTGATCATCGCAGTTGTACCGTATCAAAACTAGAATGCATATTCATCGACTGAAACATACATTAGCCGAATCCTTCTGTCTGTTTTGCACGTTGTTTTCAACAAACCATATTATAGATGCGTCATCAGATTTGGGATGAACCGCGGTGCAAGCGCGTGCTGAACCATGGGTGGAGAACCGATCGGTTAGATATTTTACAGCGAACCGTCCCACCCCTGATAGATAGATAGATAGTTGACAACACTGCATAAGTCAGGAATTGTATATAATTTCAATGTAAATGAATATAATATCAGGGGAATTTATACTCAGCCATTGCTATTAAATGTCAAAATGAACAGGATCTTTTACGTTCCTCCTTTAGATCATCACCTCAAGTGCCCGTATGCAAAACCCATGACTGAAGCCAAACTAAACAAGTGATTACGGCCCTGACAGCTTCTATCAATCATCTGGCAATTGGCATTCAAGCTGAGGAGGAGGAAATAAAGAGAAGGAAGACTAATTCAAATTTCCTTGCTCAAATGTTTTACTAGCAGAATCAGAAGGAAGGTAGCCGGTACTGTTTGTTATTTCTGGTGTGTGCAGTGTGTGATATGGCAGTGCAGGAAAACAGCACTCCATCAAAAATGTATCTTGTCAATCCCCTGTGTATTTTCATATCACGTCGAACGCGAGGGCTTCTTTGTATGCAGGTGTTGAATGGGATTAGGCTTCTACAGGTATCTGTCTCCTCTCTTCTCCTCTCGGGCAGGGCCAGGGGAGCTGAGCAACACAGCACAGAGAGTTGCCATGGTTTCCATCTCAGTTCTGCCTTCTCGTATCCCTGACCGATACTTTACTATGGTTGTGGTTCAGCTTCACCACGTCCACAACACTAAACAATCAATCACTTCTCCCTGAAAAATATATATTGAAGAGGCATGCCTGCCTATGATGGTCAAGTGGGCAACACCCTTGGGTTTCATGGTTTGCTATGAACCTAGCTCTGGATTTTGCTCATTCTGTAGTGTTGGATATTTAATTATAAAGCACTAATGCTGTCAACAATATGCAGGCAACTATGACCACCCACAAGGTCTGCTTCCCGATATTTATGATGGTGTCTTTCAGCGCTTTCACTGAGCTATATTTGCGTTAGCTCTGTATGCTTTGTGACACCTAGGTGTAGGCAAGTCATATCAGACACATCTGGTGTGACAGCGGCACATCTACAGAGGCACACCATCCGATACGAAACCCGAGAACATTGCACTGACGCAGAAAAAGCGCTATCTCTCTGGAGGTCGCTGGAAAGAAGTAACTATGAAGCAATTATGGCCCCAATATAAAACTAGATTAATGAGACATCTGTATGTGTCAAGTAGTATTAGTGACTGTCAACCTGTGAACCGAGTGTGAAGACGATACTCAAAAATTTTTGGAGCTATATCACACTCTTAGACCACGTGAGGAACAGTAATTACACTACTCTTTATTAGTGCTGTCAAATCCATTAAGCGTGAGTAATCGCATCGATAATAAAAGTTTGTAAATATATATATGCTATATATATGCGCTATATATATATATATATATATATATATATATATATATATATATATATATATATACACACACTATATTGAAAAAAGTATTGGGAAACCCCTCCAAATCATTGAATTCAGGTGTTCCTCTCACTTCCATGGCCACAGGTGTATAAAATCAAGCACCTAGGCATGCAGACTGCTTCTACAAACATTTGTGAAAGAATGGGTTGCTCTCAGGAGCTCAGTGAATTCACGCGTGGTACCGTGATAGGTTGCCACCTGTGCAATAAATCCATTTGTGAAATTTCCTCACTACTAAATATTCCAGGGTCAACTGTTAGTGGTATCATAACAAAGTGGAAGCAATTGATAACAACAGAAACTCAGCCATGAAGTGGTAGGCCACGTAAAATCACAGAGCAGGGTCAGTGCATTACAAACACACAGCACACCTAATGCGCGATGACCCTCAGCTGTGACTTCTGCACATGCACAGTGCGCAGAAGTCGCCAACTTTCTGCAGAGTCAATAGCTACAGACCTCCAAACTTCATGTTGCCTTCAGATTAGCTCAAGAGCAGTGCGTAGAGAGCTTCATGGAATGGGTTTCCATGGCCGAGCAGCTGCATCCAAGCCTTACATCACCAAGTGCAATGCAAAGCGTCGGATGCAGTGGTGTAAAGCACGCCACCACTGGACTCTAGAGCAGTGGAGATGTGCTCTCTGGAGTGACGAATCACGCTTCTCTGTCCGGCAATCCGATGGACGAGTCTGGGTTTGACGGTTGCCAGGAGAACAGTACTTGCCTGACTGCATTGTGCCAAGTGTAAAGTTTGGTGGAGGGGGGATTATGGTGTGGGGTTGTTTTTCAGGGGTTGGGCTTTACCCCTTAGTTCCAGTGAAAGGTATTCTTAATGCTTCAGCATACCAAGACATTTTGGACAATTTCATGCTCCCAACTTTGTGGGAACAGTTTGGGGATGGCCATTTCCTGTTCCAACATGACTGCGCACCAGTGCACAAAGCAAGGTCCATAAAGACATGGATGAGTGAGTTTGGTATGGAGGAACTTGAGTGGCCTACACAGAGTTCTGACCTCAACCCCATAGAACACCTTTGGGATGAATTAGAGCGGAGACTGCGAAAAAAAAATCCCATAAACACACTCCTAAACCTTGTGGAAAGCCTTCCCAAAAGAGCTGAGGCTGTTATAGCTGCAAAGGGTGGGCCAACTCCATATTAAACCCTACAGATTAAGAATGGGATGTCATTAAAGTTCATGTGCACGTAAAGGCAGGTGTCCCAAAACTTTTGGCAATATAGTGTATATTTTATATATATATATATATATATATATATATATATATTGACTTGCATTTTCGTGGAGACCGGTCTTGCAAGACTACTTTATAAGAATGAACTTTATTACTTTATTAAAATTAAAAGGGGACTTATTATGCAAAATTCACTTTTACATGGTGTTTTGTGTCGGCAATGTGTGTACACAACCACCCTATAATTTTTAATCCCCATAAATCATAAGCAGTGTCTCAGAACAAGCCATTTGCAGATTGTAGCTTTAGTGATGTTATATTGCACAGGCCCCGTCCACGACTGCTGACGGACTCTGCCCTGTTAGCATAGACCCTGCTCCAGTGAGCTGTACACAGTCCACCATGTTTATCACCTCGCCAGAGCACTTAACAGCAGCGTTCAACTAAGAAATTTATAAAAATTATTTATAATAATTTCTTATTAAAGCTACTAAAGTTATTCAGTCAAGAGCAGGGATTTTCTGTTTTTCTGTTGTTGTTTGATTTATATTAACAGCATATATCGCAGTAGGTACTGTAAATTATGCTGTTGTCACTTTAATACACAGATCTAATATACACATGCGATTTCTTTACTTGCTGTTTACATTCACATACATAACCAACTGTGTTTATGTGAACTTTGTGTGTTTTTGACATAACCATGTGTGTATTTTGACATTTTAAGTGCAATAACACGTGAAAGAGAACTTAGTTTAATACTCAAGGGATGCATGGTCTGACAGCCAGCTTTCTGTGTGCATGCTTCAGATGTGCGCTCAGAAAACCATATATCAGAAGTTTAGACTGACATAGCTTTAAAACTTTCATGATGATGAAGAACTGCAATGTTACGTGAGCAAACAAAACAAAACAACAAATGTTTACTTTCACAAGATGTCACGTTTGCAAGCTTGCAGCAGAAATCTATTAAGTTAGAGCGAAAAGTTTAAGGCTTATAGGCTTCCGTACATCGTCCGCCTGCAGCATCTTCTGGAAACGGTTTGATTCTCTCAAGTCTGTTTGATGCATCCTCGATATCAAGAACACATACGGATACTTTTATCCGTCCTCTGTACTTGCGTTCATGAGTACTGGAATTAAACTTCAACGGTTGATGATTACATAGTACAAGAACACAAAGATGCAAGATCCCTTAAGAAGGCATATTGAGAAACGGCCTAAATAAAAGAGCCCGTTGCCGATTGGTAATGTCATCGCATTACTGCAGCTGCTGTTAGATGCTCCGGTTGCTATAGAAACAGTAAGAATACTGAGACTGCTGCACATGCGCATTGGCTGGTCTAGTCTGGAAAATAAGCTTTTTTTTTTTAACACTATTTGAGCATAAGAATCAACATTTATGAGACAGTTTATGTGAAGATGCTGTTGCAAATTTGAAATATGTTATTTAAATGTGTGTCAGCAAGCAGTTTTTGAGATTTCAGGATTCCCATATTCAAATAGATAGGACTTAGGCTGGCCACACACTTGAAGATTATAAAACCGATTTTAGGCCGATTTGCAACCCCCAATCTGGGGCGTGTGGTGGCCTGATTCGAGGCTTCTTGTAGCCAATTTATTGTCCAAAAAATCCTCACTTATGTGGTGTCATTATGATTATTTTACTTCTCCCGATCACATCGGACATGTATGTAGAATAAAGTCATGCAGAATAAGGCATTAATATGTGCTTTATAAGTACTAATAAACAGCTGAAATTCTAGTAATATGGAAGCTAATAAGCAACTAGTTAATAGTGAGAATTGTTCCCCATATAAAAGTGTTACCGAATTAACATTAGAAGGTATGTTGTTTCAACTGCAGAAAGACATTAATACACACCATTTTTAAATTCAAGTCCACCAATGTTAATTTATTAACTCTCCTGTTTGTTTTTTTGTTTTGTTTTTTTGACAAAATGTCAGATTCAGTAACATGATTAGTCAGATTGCCTGTCAGTCAAACTCCCGGCAAAGAGTGAATTACGATTTCAAAATTAAACTAGATTGATGAGACATCTGTATGTGTCAAGCAGGATACGTGACTGTCAACCTGTGAACCTAGAGTTAAGACTCAACTTCAGTTTGGAGCTCTTCCGCACTCAATGTGAGAAACGGTAATCGCTACACTATTCCACCAGCTGGCTTGTAATATACAGTGGGAGAATGGCGTCGCTCATGTCGGCCGCCCCGCTGACACTGTAATGCAGATGCCTAAGGCTGAGGAGAACAGCAGGTTATCCATCAGAGAGGTCCCACAGATTATGTTAACTCTCTGTAGCACATTAAAGGTTGAGATGTGATGGTGTGCAACTAATGAAACCGGATTTAGCTCTTGTTTGCTTTTATCTTTGGCTCCGTTAACTGCTGGTAGACAGTAATCACCTGTTGTTGGCTGTGTAAATAATGTAAGGAAGATCGTAGAGGCTTTTGCCTCTAGAGGCTCAGATTCAACCTTCTCCTGTCATTTCATGTTAATGTAAGCAAGCATGGGAAGTACAGAATGTTTTTGACTATACCATTACTCTTTCCATAATGCATATTTTAAAGCTTACGTATGTAGCTGACGAGGATAAAAAATACAAAGCAGATCACTAAGTGCAATGTAGTGTTGTCAAATTACTTATTTTTCTATACATATCGATACTGAATATATCTGAAACGCTTCCAATACTCATTAGCTGCACTTTCTTGCTCTCTCATCTCTCTGACACAAACCCACCTCCCCTCACTCAGTCATTTCATTTGCTCCAGGTGAATACTGTTAGTGTTACAGGGCTTGAATTTTGGTGTGGGATTGTGCGTATTGCGCATTATTTTATTCATTCCCACAGATTTTGTTCTCAAACCCAAAGTGCAGGCTCAAAAGCCATCTCTGAGTACTAAATTGGGTTATTTTCCACTGCTTATTGCGCTTAAACAGTCAAATACACACAAAATAATGTCTTGATGAGTATTCAGTTATTTTTTAAGTGAACGTAAACAGTCGAGAAAACCCATGTGTAACAGTAAAATGGATCTATGTGTCAAGTGACAGCAGCCTAATATACAAGTGCGGCCAAATTATGAGATAATATTAAAAATATCTATATGGCAGTTTTACCCCATAGTATCAATGTCTAAGTTGTGACCAGTGAAAATGCTGAGTGGCTAGTAACTTTGGAAAACCACTAGCCACAGTGGCTGGTGAGCAAAAAAAAAAAAAAAATGATCAAAAACTATAAAACAAAAGCACATAAAACATTTCACACTGAAATTTCCAGGTGTAGAACTGCTTCTCACAGTTATCCTCTCTTGTATTTACACATGGACTAAAAACTCTTATTACAAGGTGTCAATTAATTAACCAATTAAATCCTGATATCGCTACTTCTAATAAGCCCAAGTAATTCTACTTTTCCTTGTTTAAAAGCATTATTGACCTCAAAACATGTCTGATGCAAAGTTTCACAGTTGGGTGTCTTTGCGGAGTGTAAATTGATTTGAAAATGAAGATAAACGACGAAGCAGTGCGGTTTGATTGTTACTATTGATTTCCCCTAGAAATGTTTATATATTTTTTTGTTACTGTAAGTGGGAAAGAGGGTAATTTTGTAGGAGAGAGAGACAATCTTTACTTAAGAGGGCTCTTCTCATAATCTCCAGGGAAAGGATAAGGATACACAACTTAAACCAAGAAAGCAATTGCCATCCCATGTCGTCATCGGCCCTAGTGGAGCTTTGTTTTTTGTTTTTTTGTTTTGCTCCGAAGGAAAATAAAACTATTCAATTTTCACCGTCGAACACACAGGGGTAGAAAGATGGGTTTAGTTCCTCAACAAAAGCAAATTATCTTTTGAGAAAAGAGCCCTGTGATATTTTCCCTTAGCAGACACTGATTCAAGCTGTCAGTCCCAGAGACGAGCCCTGCGAGTCTCCCAGCACTTTTCCTCTCCCTATCCAGATTTCCCAGAGAAGACAATCATTTTTCAGATTGTTCTAGCAAGAAAGTCTGTCGTTGTCAGGTAAATAGACCCTTAGTCCACTAACAAACCGCATCACGCCTACGAGTTTGTGAAATCTGCTAAAATACCAGCTGTTTATGTGACACAAGTTCACATTCTAGAGAGATTCTCTTCCAAATGAGACTCAAATGATTTTAGAGACTCCTGAAAAAGCATCTCTCTCCCTGTCCTTGTGTGTCAGAAATATTGATAGAAATCTCTAAAATAGCATAAAGAAAAAAAAAAATCAGTTTACAGCTACTGTGGATGCGGGCAAGGGAACTATAACCCGATGACTAGACATTCACCAGGCAAGTCCCACATTATTGCAGGTTCACAAAATACAGTGCGCTCTGACAAACCACCTGAGCTCCAGTAAATTCAGCCACAAGCCGTCAAAAAAAAATCAAAACGCCGCCTTCTTTCACTCTGTGATCTGATTTTGAAACACATCGTCTTATTTACAGGAATTATCTTAGCAGGACTGTTTCAAATTAACATGATTGCACTAATAATAATCATTTTGGCCGCCTAAGGCTCACCCAGGAAGACATTTGCTGAAAAAAGAAAGATTTAAAAGTATCAGCACTGATTTCTAGACGTGCTGCTTTGCACTTAGCCTGTTATTTTCTTAAATGTAATTATCAATCAATCAATCGCACACTACATCAAAATGACTTGTGGTTTGTGTCCCTATCCGGTCTGAGCACGGAGGTCTTTCAAGAGAAGCGCCAAAGCTCCTTGTTTGCTTCGGTCCCATGATGCTTTACTGGGCGAACACTTCCACCAGTAATGGAATGAATAAAATGATTTATTTAGTACGTGCTTCGAGGATATTTGATATGCTTGGCTACATTTAGCCCATAGCCTCATCATAATGAAACAGCAAGCATCCAGAGCAGTGGCAGAGGCCTTCCACGGGAAGAAGCGAGACAAGCCAGCGCCCCAGGCTCTGTTAAATGATGCTCTGCGTCCACAGTCACTCTCTCATTTCTCCTCATGTCAATACCCCTCTAAACGCCTGGTTGGCTTTTTTGTCCGTTTAAGAGGCATACAATCTGCCTCTCATATATTTACAAGGAAACAAATGGAGAGGGAACGGCTCTGAGGATGTGTTTTCGTGCAGGTTTCCACTCATATTCTTGGAGTCTTGGGAAATGTGTTGCGACCGAATGTCAGGAAAATATATTGTGGTGTGTTATTGTGGCTCGGCCGCCTTGTTGTTTAGGTACCTGTAAACCAGCGAATGGAACTGTCAGTCCCTGACCCTGCGTCACCCAACATTTTTCTTGCTCAGAGATGTAGCACAGATTCGGGTGCTTGATGTTGGCCAGATTTTGGCTCAGATAGGAGCATGCAACTGTTTTTAATGTGTCTCTGACTCACAGATAAAGTCTAGTTTTAGCACAAAGACTAATTGAGGTCTGCTTGGCTTGTATAATTCAGCTCGTATAATTACTAAAACATTTTAATCGAGTTACCGCTAATTACTGTTGGATAGAAGAACTTATAGAAGCTTGTTTCCACCACTGAATAAAAAGTAAAAAAGGTAATTGTGACTTTTTATCTCACAATTCTGACTTTTTTCTCAGAATTACGTGATATAAACTTGCAATTGCAAGAGAAAAAAAAAGTCATTCTTTTTTTCATCATAAAGTCATTGGACTTTATAACTCGCAATTGCAAGTTTATATCTCACGATTCTGACTTTTTTTCATCAGAATTGTGAGATATAAACTTGCAGTTGTGAGAAACAAAATCAGAATTGCAACCTTGTAATTCTGACTTTATTCCTCGCAACTGTGAGTTTATATCACACAATTCTGACTTTAAAACTCACAATTGCAAGAAAATAGTCAGAATTGCAAGTGTATATCTCGCATTTCTGACTTTATATCTCATAATTGTGGATAAAAAGTCAGAATTGCGAGAAAAAATCTGAATTGTGAGTTTATATCTTGCAATTCTGACTATTTCTTGCAATATTTCTCGCAATTGCGAATTTATATCTTGCAAATCTGACTTAATTTCTCAAAACTGCAAGTTTATATCCCACAATTATTACTTTAAAGTTCACAATTGCGAGTTTATATCTCGCAATTCTGACTTTAAGGCCCGGTTTCACAGACAGGGCTTAGCCTAATCAAGGATTAGGCCTTATTTCAATTAGGATATTTAAGTAGCTTTTATAAATGTATACTAGAAAAAAAAAAAAACATTACTGGTGTGCATCTCGAAACAAAACAATGGCACTGACATTTTAAGATATGTAAGTACAAGTTGCTATCAGCATGCATTTTAGTCTGGGACTAGCTTAAGCCTTGTCTGTGAAACTGGGGGTATATCTCGCAACTGTGAAAAAAAAAAAGTCAGAATTGCGGGATATAAACTCGCAATTCTGACTTTATAATTAGCAATTGTAAGTTTATATCTCGCAATTTTGACTTTATATCTCGCAACTGTGAGAAAAAAAGTCTTAATTGTCAGATAAAAAGTCACTATTATCTTTTAAATTGTTTATTACGTGGCGGAAACATAAGAACTAGTTTGTTGTGTGACTAGACAAAATTGTTGCTTAAAATAAAACAACTAAAATGGAGATTTGCATCTCACTTGTTTATATAATTGATTAAACAAAATTCTGAGTAAAACAGACCAGATTTCCTGATTTTAAACCATGATGTAAAGCACTAATGGAAGGGAAAGGCTGTACCTTGATGCAGACAAATACTAAAACAATATGCTCCATGTTTTTCTCTCTCGCTCGAGTTCTTCTGCAAATATTAGGCTGCTGTCAACAGGGATGGTAGGACAAATAGCCTGGTTTCCCACCATTACTATTAGTTGTTGCCCCCTGTGTTTACATTATCAGTGAAATCCATTCCATTTGTTCAGCTTATTTTGATTCACCATGTTATGATTCTAAAGATGAAATATGCCTTGTATATATTTCAGCCATGCATTATATATGAAGAAAAATGTGCCAGGGGCCAAAATCAGGAATAAGGTATGAAAAATGCTGAAATGTATTTTCTCTCTCTCTCTTTCTCTGATGTTTTGCAATAATTCTGTTGTTTAATAAAAGGATTTTGTAGACAATAGAATTCCAGGCTTTCAATGTCAACCACTTATGATTAGGGTGAGCTGTAATTTTCCTCACATTAAACACAAAAGGCAGGTAAAATTCAGAGCACGGAGAAGTAAAACAATCAACTATTACCATCAGAACACCAGCGCAAACATATACAGTCTCTCATACAAAATGCTTGTACATCTCTGCGATTGCAATGGTGGAATAACAAAAAGTTGATATCCCCTTTGGACGGCGCTCATTGAAGGTAATGAGCCTGACAGAAGTGGCTGCTTACTGAGCACGGCTGCTCATGATTACACTGACCCTTTGTTGCTCCATCTGACATCATTATCCCTCATTGCCATGGTCAAACTCCACAGTCCCAGCACCGTGTGTGTCCAGATCACAGTTTTTCCTCAATTGCTAAGACAATTCCTGAAACCCAAAATGCATTTCTCAAAGATAACACTAACAAAAACAAATCTACAAATATAATTGTACAAATTTCAAGCATTTGAAACAAAACCAAACACTCTATTTAGAAAACTAAATTATATTAAATCTAATTCAAATTTTGTGAACAAATGACATCCGAAACAGCATACTTCCCTGGGTGAAAAACAGTATGACAGTGACAGGAGTAGCATGTCCGAATTTACAGTAGGCTAGTCATGAAGAGTAAGCAAAAAGTATCCGGATGACCTACTACTTCCAGCGAGATTCTGAAGTGTGTATACGATAGACGCCTTACTATCCCATGAGGCCAAGGGAGAGGATTTGTGAATGGTAGTGAAGTGACGCAACTGATGCAGGTCACATTGCAATAACAACACGGTTAATGTAGTACATCTGGATTGCATTCATTATGACACATTCATACTATATTGAACATACTTTTTTAGACGTGTAAACACAGTAACTGTGGCTACTTACCACAATAACAGTAAATAGAAAAAGAAAAACACTTTTTGCAAACAAAATACAGACATTTCCCACATTTTTAACCACATACAGTAAGATAAAATGCTATTCTATAAAGAATTACATTTATTCAGAACCACCATCTTGGCCTCTTATGAACTTCAGACAAGTCTCCCAGGTAACATCTTCACAATCCACTTCTGTTGGTTAGGGAAGATTTTCCTGCTCATGTAGATTTCTGCCGTATACCTTCCAGCATTTTAGATGAGGACAATTACATGGTCAACTACAATAGCACAGGCCTCATGAGAGATGATTGTTCTCTGTGGCCTTGCTCTCCCTCCTTCCCTTCTACTTTCTTTCACTTGTACTGTTCCTCTAATCTGAAAACGCTCTACTTAGTGTGGATCCGAAAGGCAATGAACTAACCTGTGACCTTGAGGATACTGAGAAACTGTGTTCAGCTTGTGATGAAAAATTATGAATTTATATTCTAAAAAATGAGTTTTAAGTAGTCCATGTGTGATATCTTTGAGGTCATTTAAATGCTAGTGCACTCCTAAAAGTTACCACAGTTAACCTTTTGCAGATATATGCTTTTTTTTCTGCCCCTGGAAAATTATAAAAAAAACACTGATGACTCATCCTGCACTATAGATTTCTGTCCAATCAAATTCTTTCTAGAGAAAGCCACTTCCCTTGATACCGCCTGCATCTGAGTAGCAAGTAGAAAATATAGTCTATTGTGTATTTTCACAAGAAAAAATAAATATTGGATGTTCTGCCCAAACATACGGTTTCAATAGGAAATACAAAAACTTTAGTCAAGCCATTTTCATGGAACTTGTGTGAAATCCGGGCAACTTACAAAATAAAAGACTTATATAACATATAACAAATAAAATATAAATTATAACTTAAATAACATACCGTATTGCTACTTTATGTATATAATGAAATTAATGTCAAGCATGCAAAACATGCGCAAAGATTTGGGCCAAATGAGAAAAGTATCTGAGTACTTTTATTTATAAGTTTATTTCTTAAGTGCATTCTGCCCACACATCAGTTATTTCAGTTTTGCTTTAAATTAATTCATTTTTAAATTCATTTTGTTTATATTAAATGTTGTTAATAATAAATGCCACTATAATTTATGGCTGTTTTGTCCTGTTCTGTTCTGAATACCGTAACAATTTTAATCTAATGGATATGTTGTGAGGGGAAATAAAATACATGTGTATAGTGTTTATAATGTTTGTAAGCATTTCGTTTTATTTACCTGTACATTATTTCTGGATTTAATAAATAAATGTGACTTACACACCAATGCAATTTTGACAATGCGACTTTTACAGAAAATATGATAATGTGTATTGCAATTTTCTATACACAATTTGAAGAGCTTGTAGTATTTTAAATAACATTAGATCAATAAAAGAATCCATGAGTTGAATGTAGATTTGAAGGATTCGGGGAGTAAAATGGGCCGTTTTGCTCTGACAGTTTGATGGCGAGGCTTGAAAAATGGAAGCACTATGTGCTGTTCCCAGAGTAGCGCTTTCATTCCTCCAGGGTCAAAACAGCAATTTTTAAAACCATCGCTTTATTTACAGTACAGTTGCAGAAGTTAAAGATGGTCAGAGAAATCTGCTGCACTGTCCATCAGACAAATAAGAGCACAGGCAGGTGTGAACTGAAAGAATTGTTTTCTCTCTCTTTCTCTCCCCTTTGTGTGGGGAGTTAACTTTACAGTACTATAAACTGCTTTTTCATTTCACTCTGGGATATACTGTAATAAACAGTGCAGTATAAATCACACATGATATAACTTTAACAGCTTGAGAGAAACTACTAAAGCATGTATATTCATCACAGAGGCTTTCAGTATTGGCTACACTAATCTACGGGTATTAAGTTTTCCGTGAGTGTTAATAAACTCTAGAGTCGTCGCGTGGGCAGTGATTGTTTTTCTCCAGACATATATTCAGCGATTCAGAATGTTTTGTGTTTTTATTTGGAAGGGGCTCGATGCCAGATTAAAAGCAGTAATGCTCGTGCAGAGTTTGTGCGGGTGTGAGCAAAGCTTGCGCTTCCCTTGTTCATTAGGGAAGAAAAACAGAGTATACATCAACTTGACACAAACAGAAGTGTTGTGTTGTGGCATAATTAATCATATCCTGACATAGTCTCACGTTTAATGAGCAATCTAAGATTGTAAATAGCCAATCATGAAATGCTGCTCAAAAATCCATATTGCAAAAATATATCACAGGTGTCAAATAAAAATATATGTAAACTTCATCAAACTTCAGATTTTAGGGGTGAACTTAAGTTTGGACTTGCTTTTGTTCAACGGTAGTCCCATGTTTGTCATGCCAAAATAATTAATTTTAAAAATCTGTGTTTTGGAGAGATTGAATGTGATGATTGATTGATTGATTAGTTGGTTGGTTGATTGATTGGTTTATTGATTGATTTATTGATTGGGTGATTTTAAAATAATAGTAATTTAATGCAGAGATTTTAATTCTAAATGGATATAAAGGGAAATAAATAAATTAAGGTTTGTTAATTATTGGCATTATTTTAATTAAAGAGTATTTTTCATTCCATCAAGTATTTTCATTGTTTGTTTTTTTAAATAAACAAATAAATACATCATAATTTCCATCTAATATGCATCAGTGAATTTTATTAATTCTTTATATATATATATATATATATATATATATATATATATATATATATATATATATATATATATATTTTTTTTTTTTTTTTTTTTTTTTATTTTGTTAAATATCAATAACAATTTTAATTAAATGACACAGGTTGAGAAAAAAAACAAAAAAAAACAAACGTATTTGCATTCAACCATAACAGCAATCATAAGCTTTTTAATGAGAAGTGATACGGAGTTCTATTAAAATACTTGACATGAACACAATTAATCAGATTTTGTATGGAAATGAATAGTTAATAATAATGTTTTAGCATAAATTCTTTGTCTGAACCATCAGCTAGTATAACTGCACATGAGAGAGAAGTAAATCACAACAGAACGACTTGTGGAAAGACTCTGAAGAATGGATTTTGTTGTCGTGAAGCGTTAGGATTAACTGGCCAGCTTAGGCAGACAGAATGATTGACACAAATCTGAAGACAATTCCCCGGGGTGAATCGTTGAGAGAGCGTGGAGGCAGAGGGGAGAACAGTGTTTACTGGATTGTGTGCCGTGATGGATTTACGGGTTTGAGAAGAGAAAGGGCTGAAAAGCCATATAGCCGAATGAGATGCACATCCACTCAAGCCTCATAGACAACCTGCCAGCTATCATAGCATCCCCGACACTTGTCTGGTGGCATGACGAAAGCTTAAAGCCGCCTGCTCTGCAGGACCTGTGCAGATTCAGCAAAGGCTTCTTGAAATGCTGTCTGGGAAACCGAAGCAGTCTGGCCAATTCTATGAGCGGTAATGGGAGACAGGTGTCATCGGAGAGAGATTGCCTTTACGATGAGTTGTTAAACTCAACCAAAGTCACCATTAAAGAAATCGTTCCACTCGGGAGTTTATATCTGGCTCCGCATTATTAACTAAATAAATCCTCCTTGGTCGGTGAATGTTCTGCTAAACCTAGATGCAAAACAAATCCTGGAAAAGTAATTTCCAGCACGTAACCAATGTGAATCCCAAACCAGTAACTCAGTATGAGATTTTACTGGCTGTAAAATGAGGCCATACAGAGGGCCGTTTAATCATACGTGTTACGATGTACATTTACACATGTAACTCAGGCTATGTCTACATTTTAGTTTCAAAACACTTTCTGTCCACAATAGCGTTTTTTAAGCATTTTCCAAAAGTTTCTCCACACAGCTCCGGGGGGTTAATAAAGTCCTTCTGAAGCTAAGCAATGCGTTTGTGTAAAAAAAAAAATCCATATTTAACAAGTTATGAAGTAAAATATCTAGCTTCCACACAAGCTGCCTTCCGTATTCAACATACACAGAAAGTATAAAACTCTTGCAGTTCACAAAGCTTACGTTACATCCTATGCCTTCCCTACACTTTGTTTGTAACTTCAATATGGAAGGTGGTCTGGCGGAAGCTACATATTTTACTTTATAACTTGTTTAAATATTTTTTTTACACTAATGCATCGCTTTGTTTCAGAAGGCCTTTATTAACCCCCCGTATGGAGCACATATTTATGATGGATGGATGTGGATGGAAGCACTTTCTTCAGCTCATACTCATACATTCATCCCTATCATTGCCATTATAAAGCTTGGATGCGTCAGGATATTTATTAATATTTCTGCGATTTATGTTCATCAGAAAGAAGAAAGACATATACAACTAGGATGACTTGAGGAAGAGTAAAGCTTGGGCTAATTTTCATTTGAAAGTGAACTAATCCTTTAAATCATCTTACTGTGCATGCGTCAAACAAAATAAAATCTCATTCAGATGATACAGAGAGACCAGACATCATAACGTTCTCACACTATTCCTCTGGTACAAACATTTTATTAACAAAATATCCCACATTTACTGGTTCGTCCAGGTCACACTCCATGTCACACATTCCATGTCTGGTCTAAAACGCTATTGGCCTCAGGACAGCAATTGTAATAAAAATAATTATTACCTTTCAACCTATCGGTTTTCAAATCCACATCATTTGTTTCACAACACTGATGTCTGTCAAAAAATAATGTGCACAATAGTATTTATGAGAAGCAGAGGTCCAGTGAGTACACGCATTTCCTGAAATTTGCTACTGGATGTTTTGAATGTGTCATCGCTTTCCGAGGAGAGGAAGAAAATGGTGCCTGAACATGCTGTCTCTGTCAGAGACAATAATGTGCATAATACATAACGCACGCAAGTGTAAATTTGTTATTCAGTTACTGAAATTGAATCAGAATGATCAGGGAACTGAGTGAAATACTTCAGGGAAGAAATGTCAATCCAAATGAAAAACTTTGCCTGGGTTAGCGAACATCGTTCAACACGTGTTGGTTTTGACGGACATTTTTATGCACAAACTACGCATTCCTGATTTGAATATATTTTCAATAATTTTCTATTCTTGACTGATCTTGTTTTTTTTTTACCATTTTGGCAATATATGAATTGTTAAAGCCGAGACACGCCAAGCCAATGGTCAGCTTTCGGTTAACGTCAGGCACTGTTGGCTCTAGTCGGATGTCTGGGTTTTTTGGGCCGATTCAGCATGTTAAATCTGCGTCAGGCCGTCAGTGAGAGAGAGAACACTGATTGGCTGTTCAGTTTATGCCAAGTTCACACTACAGGATTTTAAGCCCGATTTAAAAGCAAGCTAACGAGCTCGCCGACAGGTCAGGCTGTGATAGGGGGTAAATCAGCGGGTGATCAGCGCTTGCCAATCTTTATGTGTGAACTACTCAACGACGCATCAAAAACGCTCACCAACGCCAGAAAAATATCTAGCATGCTAAATACCTGGAGCTGTCGGCTGACTCGACATCCTGTGGTGTCACGTGTCACGATGAGCAACAGCCAATGAGAGCATAGGCACTGATCCCGAGCACCCACGGAAAAACAAAGACTATTAACTGAGAGAAAGCTACAAATAGCAGAGCAATTGATGGGTCTCCAAATGACTGAGAAGATAAACAGATGCATTCATCCCGAGCACCCACGGAAAAACACGAGATGTTCTCCATTCATTTTAACCAATAATAAAGAAAAATAATTGCAGCTTTCTTCTCGTTTTTATAGTTCATTTGAGGCAGTTTCTATGGTGTTATTTTAATGAGTTCAATTTTTGAGAGTGCATTTTTGTAATGCGAGAACGCATCCATGTAACAAATCTCTCCGCTCGCAGGTGCATTTCTTTCACTCTAGCACAAAACTAGACGCGCACTCACAAAATGTCACATAGTGTGAACACCACAACGACAGACTGCACGGCAAGTCATGTAGTCTGAACAGCACAGCCATCTGCCGATGTTTAAAGTTGTGAACTAGGCATTAGCAGATTTTACATATTTCGGTACAATATGCGTCAGATGACTAAACAAGCATCATCGTTTACAAATACCTGAGGTTTCACAGTCCACACTACAACATGAAAATGCCGTTTTCAGTGTTATACACTTGGGAAAGCCAAAGCGGAAGGCCAAAGCGTCGAGAAAAAGATTTGTTCAAATCCGGATTAGTTTAGACATAGCCTCAATTTTCAGATAAAAGCAGTATTCTTACATCTTACAGCTTAAGGGGAAGGAAGAGACAGCAACCGACAAGACAACACAAACACCATCAGCGGCGCCTCTGGAGAACCAAGGCCCTCCCTCCCTCCGGGTACTGCCGCTACGTCTCTGAGACTCACTCCCAGCAAATAAAAATGTCTTGGACTGCAACTACATTAACAGGGATGGAGGGGAAAGATTTTAGACACATAAAAAGAATGAACCACCGTAGAGCAAGCTGCAGCAGGCGGGGAGCGGTAGACCATAAGCATGAAACTTGGTGCAAACAGTGTTTTGGCAGGCGTCTGTGCAGAGGGAGCAGGGGCTGGACTCTGTGCAAAACACCTTGGAGGAGGAGGCACAAAGAGAGAAACGACTGCATCCATGAACTTTTCCAGCAGATCCTCCATGTATCGATGTATTGACGTCTTTGTGTGGTGCATGGGCGTTGGCGGCAAAGACTATTAACTGAGAGAAAGCTACAAATAGCAGAGCAATTGATGGGTCTCCAAATGACTGAGAAGATAAACAGATGCATTCATGCGCAGCACACAAAATGGTTTCTCTGTATCTCAAACCATTATTTTATTTTCACAACAACAACTGGGTAATAATTTATGGAGATAATGCTAGGAATCATGTAGCTTGTGTTAATAATTTTTAGACATTTTATTTATTATAAATCTTATTCTTAATCTCATGGTGATCCCTACATACAGTATATTATTAAAATACTAGCTATACTAACTATAGCCAGATCACTCATTAAATCCAACAAGGGTTCAAGATTTGGCTGGTTAGCATGGCCTTGTTAGCCTCTGCTGGTAGATGCTGTAACTACACCATCAGGCTGTAAAAATCATATTTGTCCATTCAAATGTTAGTAGGGTTTTTAATACTTTTATTAAGTAAGGATATATTAAATTGTTTAAAAGCAACAGTAAAGGCATAAAATCCACTTTTTTCCACAAATATTGTATTAAGGCAGCACAACTCTTTTCAACATTAATAATGAGAAATGGTTCTTGAGCATCAAATCATCATATTAGAATGATTTCTGAAGGTTCATGTGACACTGAAGACTGGAGTAATGATTCAGCATAAAATTCAGTGTTGATATCACAAGACTAAAAAAAAAAAAATATATATATATATATATATATTAAATATAAAAAAACAGTTATTTATAAATAAATTAATAATAATAATAAATTAATACATTTGCAATAACATTTCACAATATTACTGTTTTGGCCAAGTCAACACCTCAGACTCGTTGTTGTGCTCCTCAAACCATTCCTGAACCATTTTTGCTTTGTGGCAGGGTGCATTATCATGCTGAAAGAGGCCATGGCCAGCAGGGAATACCGTTTCCATGAAAGGGTGTACATGGTCTGCAACAATGCTTAGGTAGGTGGTACGTGTCAAAGTAACATCCGAAGGTGGCAGGACCCACGGTTTCCCAGCAGAACATTGCCCAAAGCAGCACACTGCCTCCACCGGCTTGTCTTCTTCCCATAGTGCATCCTGGTGCCATGTGTTCCCCAGGTAAACAATGCACACGCACCCGGCCATCCACGTGATGCAAGAGAAAACATGATTCATCAGACCAGGCCACCTTCTTCCATTGCTCCGTTGTTCAGTTCTGATGCTCACGTGCCCACTGTTGGTGCTTTCGGCGGTGGACAGGGGTCAGCATGGGCACCATGACTGGTCTGCGGCTATGCAGCCCCATACGCAACAAACTGCAAAGTACTGTGTATTCTGACACCTTTCTATCAGAACCAGCATTAACTTCTCAAACAATTTGAGCTTGTCTGTTGGATTGGACCACATGGGCCAGCCTTCGCTCCCCACATGCATCAATTCTTGGACCACTTTTGGACACTATAGCTATCACAATTTGGCCCTTGTCAAACTCGCTCAAATCCTTACGCTTGCCCATTTTTCCTGCTTCTAACACATAAACTTTGAGGACAAAATGTTCACTTGCTGCCTAATATATCCCACCCACTAACAGGTGCTGTGATGAAGAGATAATCAGTGTTATTCACTTCACCTGTCAGTGGTCATAATGTTATGTTATATATATATAAATAAAGTGTTTTGTAAGCCCTGGTTTAAAGGTTAAATATGCATAAGGTCTCACAGAAGGAAAAAAAAAACTACTTGCAGACAGACAAGAGCGTCATGTAATTTTTGAGTCTCACTGCATGAATTCTCCTCCCTACACCCCCATCTTCCTGCTTAGGAGTACATTCAGTAATGTTTTGTTATTCCCTTCGGAGCAGTGAGTGAGAGAATATGTCATTGTTCATCGTTAAATGACACTTGACTTCTGCCACAATGTAGTTTGCCTCGTCTATTTTATTAATATTTTGTCACCACCCTTCTTTCATATTGTCTTTTTGTCAAGCACAGCAACGGACAACCGCATTCCTGGAAATGAGTTATGCAAATAGAACGCTGCAACACTGATACGTGGACGGCACCATGAGAGCTTCCAACGCGTGTAGTAATAAAGAGCGGCTGACAAAGAGAAGGGTCAGTCGTGGAAGGCAGACTGACGTTACTGCCTGGGGCGAAAGAGAATGTGCAAGTGAATCATGGCTCTCTGCCGATCCTCCCCTAAAGATGGTAATCTACTGTAAATCAATGAGCACCCATACCGGCTACACATCCCGACGCTGACACAGCTTAATTACCGGCCAGGTCCAGCCTTAAATCACACCAAATGAGATCAAATAAATAATGACCAGTTTAAGTGTTGCTGTCCAGGGGTCTCTGTCAAAATCGGCAAGTGCAAATGAGTTGCAAATTTATGGAGATACAACAAGCTCTGGAGGAACATCCTGCATTCGGGTTGACAAATTGAAAAGGGGGGAATGCCCAGGAACCATGTTTCTTGCTGCCAAATAAGACAGTTAATCTGCACAGACTCTCTCAGGCTGCTTAAATCCCTATAAAACCTATAAAACCATATTTTTTTGCACTCACACTCCTCTGAGTTTAATTTCGAGATCTCAGATGACAGCTAATACAACAGGCTGTGTTTTTCCTCAGCAGGCCGATAGCTTTCAGTCAGCGTGCAATAAAAAGGGTATTTATGAATGGGAATAAACTCACTGGGATGTCTTGATGCTTCGGGCACTATAAAGTGGAATATGGACTATTTCCTGGGAGAAGTGAAGATTTTAAGTTCACGTCCATACTCTCTTCTTCACATCTGGAGCAATTACAGGGAATTTATAAAACACTCTCAAACCCGCATTCCACCATGATAGAATGCCTGTTGACAACTTGATTTAGATTTTTTGCTCCAATGGATGCTGAGCATAAAGTTTGTCAAGCAGGCTGCAAACTCAATTTGCAGAACTCTTCATTGATTTTTTTTCTCCACACATTGGGAAATGATTTGTGGGCACTTCAGTTGCTTTTAAAAAAGAAGAAGATTAGATATTGTTTTTCAAGGAGTGTTTCTGCTGCTGAGAGCTTTATTGGGTCATAGTGCTGTCTCTCTAGTGCACATTTAAGGGAGTGAACCTGTACAGTAATAAAATATCGCTGGTACTCCCATTTCGGACTATCACCGGTGAAAGTTACTCCCTGTTTGAAGACTTCAAGCGGAACAGTTACTCACAGTCTTGACAGCAGTGGAGAGTGGGGTATAAGTTGTGTCTTTTTTATATGTTATCCTGTAGTCAAGAAGAAATGAGACAGAGAAATTAATACAGATATATTCTACTGTTCAATAGTTTGGGTTGGTAAGATTTTTGTTGTTTATTTTTTGAAAGAAGTCTCTTATGCTCACTAAGGCTGCATTCATTTGATCAAAATACAGTAAAAACAGTCTTATGAAATGTTAGTACAATTTAAAATAAGTTTTCTATTTGTATATATTTTCAAATGCAATTTATTCCTGAAGTCAAAGCTGAATTTTCAGCATCTTTACTCCAGTCTTCAGTGTCACATGATCCTTCAGAAATCAACTAATATGATGATTTGCTGCTCAAGAAACATTTCTGATTATTATCCATGTTGAAAATGGTTCTGCTGCTTAATATTCTGTGGAAACCATAACATTTTTCTCAGGATTCACTTTTTTAGAACATTCAAAAGAACAGTATTTATTTGAAACACATTTTGTAGCAAAGTAAAAGGCCCCGTTTACACTAGTGCGTTTTCATTTTTTAAGATGTAATTTAGGTCTCGGGTGTCCCCAGACTGTGAAGTTTCAGCTTAAAATACCTCACAGATCATTTATAAATCCATGTTGTAAATACCCATTTCTGACTACAGTCAAGAACAGGCTGTTTTCATGCATGTTCCTTTAAATGCAAATGAGCTGTTGTGCCCCGCCCCCTCTCTACGATCACAGTTCCTGCCTCAATCGGATTCTCTGCCAAATACAATCAAGACATCTGCTTGGTTTTGATAATAATCTATATCGCGAACACTCTCACCGATAACATAGTTTTTCTTTCATCATAAAAGTTTATTATTCCCACGCGTTTTAAAGCTATATCAGTTTAACCATCTAATGGATCGTTTTCTGAAGGCACTTATCTGAAGCACATGCACACAGACAGACGTCAAGTCTCGTGAGTAACTTCTCTTTCACATTTTTTGTTTTGTTTAAACTGTCAAATACACACAAGTTTCTGTCAAAAACACACACAGTTCACATAAACAGTCAGTTATGTCTGTGAAAGTAAATAGCAGGCAACGTTACAGAAATCATACGTGTATATTAGAACTGTGGCGCATTCCCTTCAAAAATAAAACGAATCCACTGCGTTCAGCGGCTCAGATGTCAGTAAATGAAGACTGTTATGTTCACTCTTACATCCAACAACAAAAACATCTCAGTTACTTACCAGACCTTGTTGTGGCTACAGCTGCTCGAGCGCGGAGAAAATGGCGGACAGTACAGCTCGCTGAGGGCGGAAACTATGGCAATGCAGGACTGTCAGTCAGCGGTCGTGGGCGGGGCATGAGTAATGTGACGTCACATCACTCAGAGAATCAAAACGGCTTGTCTAATGAGACTGCTTTGGTTTAATGGGGATTTAAAAAAAATAAATAAATAAAAAGGAGTGGGTGGATTTTTATCATTGTGGGGTGGTTGTGTTCACACACTGCTAACACACATTTATATCCAAACACCTTGTAAAAGTGGATTTAGCATAATAGGTGAACTTTAAAACGCAGAAGTTTTGCTACGGTTATTGAATTCAGTTCAATTCACATTTATTTGTATAGCGCTTTTCACAATACATATCGTTTCAAAGCAACTTTACAGAGAGTGCATGTCAACATTACAATTTAGAGAATGCAGTTAGCTAATAATGTAATAATTTAGGCAATTTATTTACAACCACTGTTAGCAATTTAATTGAAGGTAGAAGCAACGAGCTCCTGGAAAAATGAATTACATATTAACAATAATTAGGATATATAGAAATTTGTGCAAATGTGCGTTTTGATCCAGATGTTGGTCATCTGAGGTCTTCTTAAGAGGCTGGATCCAAACTGAAGCTGATGTACTCTCTAGTCCCGAGGTAAAACGGAAAAGCAAATGGAGAATAATTAGCATAGCTGCTGTTCATAACATTAAGCAAAGATAGTCATGTGCAATTGATCTGATATGAGATGCATTATGTGAATGCTTGGCTAAAGAGATGCGTCTTTAATCTAGATTTAAACTGGGAGATTGAGTCTGAGCCCCCAACATTATCAGGAAGGCTATTCCAGAGTTTAGGAGCCAAATGTGAAAACGCTCTCCCTCCTTTAGAGGACTTAGATATCCTAGGTACAAGCAGAAGTCCAGAGTTTTGGGATCTTAAAGAGCGTGAAGGATTGTAGGGCAATAGAAGATCGGTTAAAGGGGCTCTATGTAAGTTTTTGACTGTACTAAAGCATAAAAATACCATAATATGTTTGCAGATATTTATTAAACATGCTCAGTTCACATACTTGTTTCTCTGGAAACCAGTGCTACAGCCAGTTATTTTACTTTAAAATTAGCGTTCCGTGTCGGAATTTCTGTTTTTGTTTTGGTCTCTGCAAGACCGCACGTTGCTAATTTACCCAATAGTATTTCTCCACCCCGGGTTGCCAGTTGGCGGAAAACACATGCAGCGAATTGCAGCCATGAAAGCCAGTGAACAAACTGGGTCAGAGACCGCAGATTCTAAAAAGCCTCAGCATCCATCTAAAAATCTATGAACGGGAGCATAATAAAACGCGATATCAACTCATCATAAATCAATAAATCAACAAATTATCTTACAGTGTGTAAGTCACCTCGCCTTCCAATGTTGCGTGTCTTCAAACTGGCAACCCACAAGAGCATCAATCCTGAGGAGGAGGGGGCAGGGCGAACAATATTTTGAATTTGAACTGCAGTACCCATTTCAACCACTAGCTGTCATTCTTACATAGAGCCCCTTTAAGTACATAGGAGCTAAACGATTTAGAGCCTTATAGGTCATTAGCAGTACTTCATAATCTATACGGAACTTAATAGGTAACCAGTGTAGAGATGATAAAATTGGTGTTATATGATCATATTTTCTTGACCTGGTAAGAACTCTAGCAGCTGCATTTTGTACTAATTGTAGCTTGTTTATTGAGGAAGCAGGACAACCAGGACAACCAATGCATTACCGTGATCTAGTCTAGACGTCGAAAGCATGAACTAACTTTTCTGCATCAGAAACAGATAACATATTTCATATCTTAGCAATGTTTCTGAGGTGGAAGAAGGCTGCCTTTTGTTTTTATGCCTGTCGTTTACACTATGCTAGCGTTTTTGAACCTCGAAAACTGAGACTTTCTAAAACGCTGCAGACCCCGTTTTAGTTTGAAAATGCCGGGGTTGCGTTTAAGTGTATAAACTGAGACTTTTGAAAACGATGCCGTGGCTGCCCATGTTCACCTTGACGACCATATAAACAAGAACATGGAGACTGAACTGAAATCTTTGCTGGCTTTGTTGTCATTTCTACCAGCCATTGTGCAGTTAAACGCTGCATTCTTTTAATACTGCAGCTGCCTACATGCGCACTTGTACGCACATGCCCAGTGCGCAAGAACAGTCATGTGACATGCGTTTTCGGCCGTGTAGTGTAGAAGGAGTTCGTTTCTGAAATGTTGTGGAAACGCCAGTTTAGACGAGGATCGTTTTCATTTTAAAACAAAAACACACTAGTGTAAACGGGGCTTTAAAAGTCTTTACTGTCACTTTTGTTCAATTCATGCATTCTTCCTATGTGAACATACACATGTTGTTTATACAAGACAAATATTAACACTTAAATGTAATTAAATCATTTACTATGCATTGTCCTATTCAAAATGATTATTTTTACCTCATATTACGCACATTTTCTTAAATATTATTAAAAAATATTAAACCAGCCAGTATATTCAGTATATTTTTTTAATTTTATTATTATCTTTTTTTTTTTAATTAATTTTTAGAAAATTAAAATTATTGGACCAAAAACTTTTTTTAACAATTGTGTTAAAATGGTTGGTTTCTTTTAGTGCCCCCTCAAATTCAAAAAAGTCTGATGTGATTGTATTTGCTGGATCTATATACTGATCATAACTGATTAGTAATGTACCCAGCTTATCCACTGACAAATCTTACCTCGCTCTCCCCTATCTGTAATGAGAAGTTATGCGATTGACAGCGACACTTAAAAACACATGGACTCTGGAGTAGATTTGTTTAAAAAATCATTTGTGGTAGTCTAAGTGACAAAGGAAACTTGCTAAGGGATATAATGATTCATCTTCCTCCTGAAGACAGAAGGACCAAACAGCTGTTTCCTCTCAGGAGGCTGGAGCCAGGAGCCCCATGCGGAATCACCCGGCTTTTTGTAGGCATAATCACAAACAGTAGGACCAGTAATCCATTGTCAGCGGACAAATGACCCCAGCCCCAGAGAAGTACAATTACAGCTGCACCGACCGCAACTCTTCTCACCTAAAACACTTGACCTGAATTTAAAAATGCAGTCATTGCTCTCCACTCACTATTCTTTTCACGCCAACTTTCCAACGGCTTGTCATACATAACAATAATGAAACACTTATCCAGCAGACACAAATAAAGTGTACCGAAAGTCCTTTCATCTGCCCTGTGGGTCATTAAAAACGCCTAAGGAAATGCCCGTGCCCTCATTTATCCGTTAATCCGCTTTAATTAATTCCCTTTCATTTACCTTGGTTAGCAAAAATCAATAGTGCAGGTTGCACTTAATTTGACAAATGTTCTTTCTCTTAATCCCACAGTGCCTTAATGGATTTGTGGGGGTCTTTCCTTAAAGTGTGCTGTGTTCTTAATGAGTCGGGCCATTGATCTACCCAAACTTCCAAAAATTTGCAAGCCCCTCAATTTACTGCTATGGGCATAATCATAAGGATGGTAGGGACACGTCCAATTCAGAAAACCTGACCAACACTGCACTAGTACAGACCGTGCCAAAAGAGCCTGCCACTGATGAAAGATCAATATGTAATGTAATAAATGCTGTTTTTTTAAGACTAAATTTAAGAGGAGATATATTGATATGTCATATTTAATATTGTGGTGCAGAAAAAAAAACATAAAAAAATGAGAATTGTGATATGAGGAAATATTGTTATGTTGACTGTATTACCAGACTTCCACTCAATGCCATTTTCTAAACCATTTGAATATGATCATCAAGGTCCTGTGACTCACTGCTTTAAGCACTAAAACTTATAATCTCAGGATTGTCTTCTGCCTCCTTGCAATATGTCTCTATCCACTTTCAAATCAAACCTACACCCGTAGGCATAATCTGAAGTTCTTTCTCTTGGAACAAAAAAGCACATGCGCCTTAAATGCACCTGTTTCACGTACTAATGTACAACACAAGTTTCATGCCGTGGGTGTATAGATCAAAAGTGTGGGATGTGGTGCCTTGAGAGTCAAGAGTATATTAATAAAAAAAAAACAAAAAAAAAAAAACACTGAAATGTCATTATTATAAATACTATGATGCCATCCTATTATTGTTATTATTATTATATTTAAATATATATATATATATATATATATATAACTGGATAAATTATTATACTGTTGAAAAGTTTGGGGGTTGGTAAGATTTTTTAATGTTTCTGAAAGAACATGCTCACCATGGCTCCATTTATTTGAAACAATAAATACAGTAAAAACAGTAATATTGTGAAATATTGTTAACATTTAAAATAACTGTTTTCTCTTTTAATCTATTTTAAAATGTAATTTATTCCTGTGATCAGGGCAAAGCTGAATTTCAGCAGTCATTACTCAAGTACACTAATAAAAAAAACACTTTATTTAAACAATTTATTTTTATGTAACACCATTTTATCAGGTTTCTGGTTCAAATGTGATTGCTTCATGTTAAATTGATTTGAAACAGTTACTCAGTTACTGACTTAACTTGATGTTTTCATTTTTAAATAACATGTTTAAATCAAGTAACCCAATCAAACAGGACTTTCACTTCCCATCATGCTTTGCAAAAGGGCTGAATTGGGAGATTAAATGTTGAAATAAATCATTTTTGTATGCATTTTTAAGCAAGATGAGAAAATGCAGAGACGTGTTGTGTATTGGTATTTAAAAGTTTCTGTTATATTAGTGGTTGTAGGGGTTACCAAAAGTGTGGAGCTTGTGCTTGGGTTGAGGACTTGCTAACAAAAATTCAAATTGCTTTAATATTAATAATAAAGCAATTGTTATGGTAGAGCTCTGGATGAAACCAGTATCACTTCTGAACTGCCAACACCAAACATCACATGTGTAAAGAGAAGTTCGTTTTGGTTTGTTACACAGGATTAAACAGGAAGCATTAATTGTATGATTATTTGAATGTCACTTTAAATGAAAACCATTTATTTAAGTTAAACTAAAACCATTGATTCTAGTTAGTTGTACATGGTTGATTCTATTTGGTTTTACTTGTTTCAATCATGGAACCACTGTCCATGATTGAATCATGTTCAGCCAATGTTACTAAGTAATAATGTTATTAAATCGTTGTTGAAAACAGTTGTGCTGCTTAATTTTTTGTGGAAACAGTGATGCATTTAGGGATTCTTTGATGAAAACAACACTCAAAAGAACAGCATTTAATTGAAATAGAAATCTTTTGAAACATTATAAATGTCTATTTTGATCTAATTTAATGGATCCTTGCTAAATAAAGAGTTTCTTTCAAAACTAATCTTAATGACCCCAAACTTATGAAAGGTATAGTATTTTTATATATATGTATAAAATATGTGAATAAAAGCCTGAATTAAATCTGTTCATCATATAAAGCGATCGAGTCTCTTCAGAAAATTCGGATTAAACCGCTCAATTCATATGGATTAGTTTTACAATCTATGAGCTTTTTGAAGCGTCAAAGTGGTAGTTGCGTCGCTGTCAATGGAGGGACAGAAAGGTCTCAAATTTCATCAATCATTTGTGTTCTGAAGATGAACAAAAGTCTTACAGGTGTGGAATGACATGAGGGTGAGTAATTAATGACAGAAATTTAATTTTTGGGTGAACAAACCCTTTAAATGCCTTGACATCAGCAATGCAGCAACACCATCCAATGCATCAGATTAGCTGTTCACATCCATTTAGGTTACATGTTTTTTTTTGTGGATTGTTTGCATGTTATTTGTATTTTTAAGTCACTCAGAAGTGCTCACCCAAACCACACAGAAAGCAAGCACATTCATGGCCTTGCATCAAATCGAAATCTACAATATTTGGTGTAAATTCATTTGTCAGCTAAAATGGGCAGCTTGTGTGACTCATCTTGACAAAACCATGAACAAAACTACACGAAAGTAAAAGAAAACACAAACCAGGCCACATACAGGTTAATAAACCTAATGTGTTGTGGATATTTTACAATGTACATAGAAAATAAAAGCACTAGAGTTAATAAAGAGGTGCTAAACATGTTGCTTGGCTCTAGACATATATCTCCCTTTCATAACAAGAGAAAAAACATACACACTTTTTGCATGTACGTTTCAAGTAGAAGGAAACCTTTGATTGTACATGCTCAGTGCTCACAGTTATACATGGTTTTCTCAAAACTTAAAAAGCCAGTCCCAAAGGTTTCAATTAGGAAAGTGTGAGGCATCCTAGTGTATTCAGTCTAATAGTAAAGACTGATCTCCTGAGTGTTGGATAAGGGCACCACTGGTAGTGTTGCTCTCTCTCTAACTCGGGTTAATTGGGTTCGTCTCAGCTTTTTCCAAAGAGAACAGAGAGGGAGCAGGAAAAATCCCCTTATTGTGAGCTGAAGTTGTTATCCAAGTGTGGAATTCAAATGTGTATTTGTCAGTTCCAGATGCATGCCTTAATATTCCATGTAGGTTCAAAGCAGTGTCAGATACTCAACCCTGAAAGTAGGGCTGCTTGTTGAAGGCCATTTCGACCATTTTTGGACTTCATTATTTCTCTGTGCAAGTACACAGAAGCAGGGGATTAGCTGAGCACAGACCCTTAAGGAATGGCACTTTAAAACCTTAAGTTTTTACAAGAAGATATTGACCCCTTGACGATCCAGTGTTTTGTCACAACATTTTACAGGTATCCGGGAGTCTATCCAGAAGCACTTTATGTATTCTAGAATCTTTCTTAAGCATAGTAATCCATGTGATCCAGCCTTACAAATTACCATTGTTTGATGTAAAAGCAACTACAGTACGTGGACCACCAATTTGAAGTTATTTCCTGCCAAAAACAATCCAAAGCAAAAACAGATGGGGAGAAATAAAGAGACCTTTCATATTTAATATTGTGCCCTGAAGCCTGAAATTTGGTGTGCTCAAATCATAAAATCTGCATTTAGCATTCAATAAGCACTCTCAACATGATTTCAAAGTGTATTCTGAAATAAGTCCAGAGTCTGACTTTGAGCAATGGAAATCCAGATTTGTCACTTTCCAATGATGGCTCATATTACAGCCAGTTGCACCTCAGCCTCACCCATTCGTGGCACACTGACACTTTATTCATATTTTACACCTCATTCAGCAACCTAGTAACTAAACATGAATTTGCATCTGACGCAAATTCTAATAAAATATTATAAAAGTATCTTGTGTTTGGAACACAAAACAAGTTATCCAGCAGAATGTCCGCGCTACTCTTCCATACGACAAAACTGAAATGGTGACCACTTATCCTCTATGGAAAAGAGCAGTTTTGACAATTCTTCCTTTGTGTTTCACAGATGAAAGAAAGTCATACAGGTTTGGAACCAGGGGCGCGACTGGCCATAGGGAGTACCGGGAGTTTTCCCAGTGGGCCGTTGGACAATGTGGGCCAGCCCGTTGCAAAGTAAATATATATATAAAATGAAGAATGAATTATAGTACATTTACGTAGTCTATATCCTTCCGTCAGCCCAGACGAATTGTTTACAGGGGCGCAGCCCACTTGAGGCAAAAAACTATAATCCATTTAGTGTGCTCAGTCTGTCTAAAAGTGCTCGTCAATGTCAAAATGTTTGAGATATCCAATCAAATAAAAGGAGGCAGGATTTACTGTCCACAGAAACCGAGCAGCGCAGCATTTTTTAATGCTTGAAGAATGCGAGCCGAGGTAAGATAAGCAGCCGAACATGACGAAACAATATATACAGCAATATAGAGAATGCGAACCGACGTCATGGCGCATTGCATGCTGGGGCGGCGCCGCCATTTTGACAGGATCGCCCCCTCCCAGCAAACATTTGGACATTTAATGACCGTAAAGACATCCTTCCGACACGTTCCGTCATGGTTGAAAAATAGCTGCAAAATGAAATTTGAATGGACATCTTAGACGTTATCTTATTGAATTGTAGACATGTACAAACATATTGTTTTGTTTCTGCCATTAAGTGGAACATTCACATTTTTAATGGTAATGTTTTGCAGGGAATAGAAGCTATTTTAGCATAGCATGATCATTTTTTTTTTTCCACTAAAGTTTTGTAGAATTTCATTTACAATGTTGATTGTACAATGTTTACAATGTCTGTTTACCATGTCGCACACTGGACGCTCGCTGCTGCTTCAGCCATCATATGAATAGCCAAATAAATCTATGTGTTCAACACGCTGAGAGAAGTATTCATTTATTTGTTGGAAACGTTTAAATGATGCTTAAACGAGCATATTGAGTAGGCCTACAACTGTCATTGTAAATATTCCCCTTTTCCACGATCACAGAGGAGGAGAATCGGAGATTATGGGTCACATTCAGCGGACAGACAGACATGAACACACTGTATTTTTATTTTTTATATTATTTATTTAAACAAAATGACAACCAAAATCAAAACCCTAGGAGCTTGTGAAGAGTTTAGTAGTGGTTTCTCTGCAAGGGGGACTTTTTAAAACACTGACTTAGTGTAGCTACTAAGACAGTGATATTAAAAGATGTGCAGATGAGCCCAGAATACGAATGTGGCACGTTTAATTACACATTAAGCAATTTCTTATGAAGAAAATGCTTAAAATGGCTTAGGGATTTTAAGTGATACTAAAAGTTTATATTTTGGTCTCATCCGTTTTTCTGCACATATGTGCTTTATTAGTAAACTACAGAATTTGGTCTCTTTAATATCACATCTGCATTAAGCGTTTTCTTTACATGAGAGGAAACCGCTTAACATGTAAACGTGTTGCATTCATATTTTGGGCTCATATGCGTATCTCCACACAGTTTGCTTTAATAGATATGTACAGAATTTTGTGTTTGTCTTTAAGCCACATGAAACGTTTTCCTTGTTTAGCATTTTAGAATGTTCCCGTTCCAAGTTCTGCGAATGCACGAGCGGAGTGAGAGTCATACTCGCACAAGGTAATAATGTTAATTATTAAACCAAACAAAATCAAAACTTTCAAAAACACTTAGCAATGTGATTCTTTTATTAAGTGATAAGCAATGGGTTTAATCAGTGCCATTACTAAAAGATTTGCCATCCGGCGTCTTCTTGTCATCTCCTCGACCTGCTTCCCTTGGTGTTTTTACATGTAGAAAAGGCGAAAAAACGTTTTTCATTGTCCAGTTTTCTCTCAGAACGATGCTCTGAGTTACTATCGCCATTTTCGATGCAGCATTAATGACATACAATGGTGACATTTTTCACAGTCATGACAGAAAACAAATGACTGCATTAAACTCAATAATGGAAAGGCTGCGCGATCCTGTCAGTATGGCAGAAGTTACCCAGAACTCAATGCGGCGTGACGTCAGATTCACATTCTCTATTTGCCTACTGTTTACGATAAAACAACGGACATTCATTTCCAGGGATGCACTTATGACCTTTTTGGATTTTTCATATTTTAATGCCATTTACATTATTTGTCACACAATGCACAAAGAAACATTAACATAGCCTATAGTTTTCAGCATGTCAGCTAAGAATGAATGTTTATGCCCAGCAAGCAATAGCCGTCATTTCACCTTCTCGGTTAACTACAGACCCAATATAGTCCGGCTATGAGTAACCCACTTTTAGCCAAAATAATCTTTTATTTGGTTACATGTCGTTTTTGCCAAAATAACTTGCGAGATGTATGATATTCCATCATGTAAGCGAAGTCAACAGTGATTACAAGGTGTTTGGTTTCATATCTTTGACATGTTCTATGCGTAGGCTGTGCGTAGCCACGATTTAGCTCGTAGTCAGACCGGCTATTTGTAGCCCACCTTTAGTCAATCCTGATTTATTGTAGTTTTTGGACAGGAAGTGCATGAGATGGTTGATATCCCATCATGTTCGCAATGTCAATGATATCTACAAGATTTAAGTGTCATTTCATGACATGGTCTATCTGTACTCACGATTTAGCTCTGAATTTGATAGGCTATGTGCAGTCTGCTTTTAGTCCACCCGGCGAAATCGAGGCAATCTATAGTCTATTTTTCACGGCTTGGCTATAGCACTGATTCAGACCAGCAATGAGTGTAGCCAAAATAGTGTTAAAATTGTTTACAAGTTTTCGCCTACAAAGCTTGTGGGCGAATATATATATATATATATATATATATATATATATATATATATATATATATATATATATATATATATAAATATATATATATTAGGGCTGTCAACGTTAACGCATGCGATTAATTCAAAATCCTTAACGCGTTAAAATAATTTACCGCATATTTAACACAAAAAAATGACGGAAGCACGTGAAATTGCGTCATAACGTCACGCAATTAGATGATCTTAAAGTCCATGCTGATTATATCAGAGATGGCAGAGAGAATTATTATAATTACTGTTTCGCTTTAAAACACGAACTCTCTGTCATATGCTGTCATTGTATCTAAAGAGCGCGAGCCCTCCCGCATCGCACTGCTCCTGTCTAAACGGAATGTCGAAACATCCCACCGCTGTATGGCAAGATGATATGAAAACTATGTTTCTCGGCTGGATACAGCAAACCAGCTTCTTGATATGAAAGTTTTGATGGATGAGGATTGCAATCAAAGTAAAGCCAATTGTGGTGACGTACAGGAGTCATACATTAAGCACGCGTGAGTCTGTTATATTGATGTGCAAACAAATCATGTATGAGCACTGTTTCATGTATGAGCGCTGTATGAGCGAATTTTTATATATATATATATATATATATATATATATATATCACGTTTTCATCTATGACATAAAACACACCAGCTATAACCAGCTTGTGATTTTTTTTAAAACCTTTATTGTGTCTTAAAAACGGCAGTTGCTAACAAGTTGCTAAAAGTATTCATGCACAGCGCAGATCATAATCAGCTAGCATGTTTTTAAATAAAGTTGTTTTTTTACATACAGTTAGAGGAAGCTTGGTGGTGGTGACGTTGATCCGCGACTGTGGTGTGCTGTAGTCCATTTATAGCCTACTGTTAGCTTTTTATATCTGAAGGCTTTATTTAGGCTTCAAAATGTATAAATGTTGTGTTAACTTGTAAAGATTATCTTGATTGACAAAACGTGTAAGTGTCATAACCCTTTGTTAAACACAGCTTATTTTTAGCGATTTTCCAAAAGTCTATGGGGTCGAAACGCATAGGCTTTTGATCGAGGGAATCTGTGCGGCGCTAACTTCCGGGTTGGCCTACAGATAATCTCTGAGGTACTCTATTACAACCACTGTCAGAAAGCAAGCAACAGCGAACAATAAAGCAAATTCTTTCCTGCTTTTGGTCTTGTAAGTATCTGTGTTTTTCATTTTCACGTGTTCATTATTTATACATTATTTGTTATCATGTGTAGGAACCGTGACATTTTATCGGGTAGCAGTGCAGACTCAGAGTAAAACATGTTGTAGTTAGATTAACATGCGTGTACTGTATGGTGTTTACTTGTGCCCTTAAACTCTCTAATTATCTAAATACAAGGGATTAAACATGAAACCTGTTCAACCTATTATTAGTTGTTATTAAAGCCACATATATTTTTTAATCCTTAGATGATTATGATATGAAATATGAGTTTAGGATTTGGCAAGGCAAGTTTATTTTGTTTAGCACATTTCAACAACAAGGCAATTCAAAGTGCTTTACATAAAACAACAGCAACATAGGTCAATATAAAAAGACAATATAAGAAGACATTTGAAAACGCTTTAAGAGCTAAATAGAGAATAAAAACAAGATATAACAGGAGAGTAAAAGTTACAGTGCAGTGTAATAAATTAATAATTATTCCAATTAATAAAAGGCAGTGGCAAACAGTAAGTCTTTAGCCTTGATTTAAAAAAATTAACAGTTGCAACTAGTGCTATAGTACTCGAGTCCGGACTTAAGACGTTTTTCTGTTGTCTCAGACTCGTTGGTATTTGCACACAGACTTGTCTCGGACTTGGTCATTGGTCTCGCCAAAAGTTCTAGTTGGTCTCGACCGAGTCCAGCAGGTCAGTCTCACTTCTTTCCAATTTCGAGCCGATCCGTTGTTACCAGTGTCGCCGCACAGGCAATAACGTAAGCCACACGTTCTTGCTCTCTTCTCTTCTATGCAGTTCTGCCGGGCTCTTTAATACAACTTTGCTACATGCACTCGTCTCAGTGAACGTCTCACTCAATGTCAATATTTATTCCATTCAATTTAAGGTGCAGACGTGACGTAGACGTCATGCAGACGTCACGTAAATCACGTGTGGCAGTGAAGTGTCGAGCCAGACGCCACGCGTGATTCATGTGTAGCAGTGAAGTTGTTTTTTGGGGTTTTTTTTGCTAACACGCTACTCACACAGCTCAGTGCAGTGTGTGAGCGAATGCACAATTGACTTGCCCTTCATTCACTCCTCTCAATGGACGAGACATCTGCGTCTGACTTATGCAACAAAAATCCTGACTAAATCCAACATATCACCCTGTAATGTACTCAGTAAAAAAACTTACTTTTTAAGCAAGAGGAGTACAAACCAGCCTACTACTTCAAATGATCACGGGCATAAACCTGTGGCAGTGCTAGTTCTAAGTGAGCAGAACTCTGACTAAACATCTACCAAGAAACTTGTGATACACCAAGCTATTGTGCTCTGAAGGAGGCGCAAACAAAGCCATCTACTCCAAAGAACACATTCAACATCTGTGGCAGTGTTCAAACTCTAAAGGGAGTTACATAAAAACCAAAATGAATAGTGAGGTTCACAAACAAACTCAACCTGAGCTATGCATTCCAACAGGCCATATACTCAGTAAAAAACACTTTTTACCCTTAATAGCAAGGGAAGTACAACCTAGTCACCATGCTCTGAAGGAGGCCAGCACAAAGCCTACTACTACAGAAAACAGGTGCTAACCTGTGGCAGCAATAGAGTTAAAGGGCTCACATTGTGTAGGGCAAAATAGAACTAGAGCATTAACAACCCTGAGAAACAGGGGAATGCTTCACTTTTCATTCATACTACCCTGAAATTGGAATTTCAAGGGTGGGCGCTTTTCACCAAAGACAGAAACATCTGTACTGAACCCTAGGGCAGTGTTTCTCAACCAGTGGGTCAGTGGGCCGTGGCTCATAGGGGGTCGCGAGACTTTCTCTGTGTTCTCGGTGTTACACCGGCACAGCCAGTAAGTGCGCTTCACAAAAGGCTCATTGAAACAGTGACCTCCTACGAATCGTACTTCCAAATGTCGCATGTTGAATCATAATTGCCGTAACTTTCTAACACTGTTTCTAAACTGTCCTATCACAATTGGACAAGGTCCTACTCTCTTTACATAATGTTACACACGCTAGCAGCTGTTTACCCCGTTGCTTGGTAACAATGGCGCAGGAGATTGCAATGCATTGCTATGCGAGACCTACGTAATGACGCCATTCGCGATGACATAATGACGCCGTCTATCGCGGGCCGGGATAAAAAAAACACAACACATTCAAATATATAAAGTCAGTAATCAAATCAGTCAAATAAAACATCATTATAATCTGAAACGTTTCTTACAATTTGGTTTTGCATCTAAAGCATCCAAACACATACAGGCAGTGATGTGCAAACAAAGTTTTACAGTTATAAAGTGAATAAATTAGTCTTCATCAGCGTAGAAACCATGATCCACTTACTATACATAATCCATTACGATTTATTTGTAATTAAATAAACTTATGTTTCGCCAGATTGGCCCCTCATAGCATAGTTGTCCTACTAGTTCGTTTCAGACGCCTGTGCTGTGATAGTTATTACTGTTCAGTAGCTTTAGATCACACGCTGAATCACGCATGCGCAGTATCATCAGCTCATCGGTTCCCAAATCGGACATGTCCGAAAGAAGCAGTTCTCGGTTGTGTACTGGTGAACCGAAAACCGTTACAACCAATTCTTGATTCGAGAACGAGAACTGTGACAGGCCGTGTACGTTCGTTCGTGTGCGCCGCCACCGTGCATGCTCACTCAGCTGCTCTGCTGCTCGTGCCCATCATCATCAGTTCTCACTTCACAGCAGGTAAAGTCAGTGTACTGTCGAAGTAACTGAATAATTCTGGGATGTCGGTTTATTTTAAGTCAGAGCGACTATCAGGCATGTCAAAAAGTGAGTAACTTTAGTAATTTGTGGATTAGTGTTTGCTTACAGGAGATTAAACTGTTTCAAACGATTCAGTCCGACATCACTAGTAGACGTCATGTACATTGAGTGCATGTAACAGCGTAATATTAAAGAACCCGGCGGAACGCCATACTCTCCGACGGTGAAGTGACACACACCTGTGCGGGCGCCTCCTCTCTCTCACTCGTCTCATTTGCTCCGGTTCCCGCAGGTTTTTGCGCTCACACCAAAAGCACGCGCACCACTGATCTATATTAGTGGAGCGAACAAGCCACGCTCAGTCTCAAACAGAGACACAAGTACCAAAATGAGTGACTTACTGCGCTTAAAAGGTCAAATACATACAAAATTATGTAAACATGCCAGTTTTGGCGATTATTTAGATAAATACAGTCAGTTTTGGATCGTTAAATACCTAAATCGCCACTGCTGTTACACAATATATAAATAAATATATAATTAAAAACATTAATTAATTATATATATAAAATTAATTATATATTTTTAATATAATTAAAAATATATAATTAATTATAAATATATAATTAAAAGCCACGCTAAGTATTGTAAATAAATGTTATATACTTAAAATAATTGGGTAAGTAGTAAAGCAATACAAATGCAAACGGGCGTTTTAAGTTTAAACATTTTGAGTCACCCCTCCTATGCCTCACAGTGGTTTGGTCCACCGCGCACGGCACACTTGTGTGTGTACAAGTCCGGCGGGAGAGAACAGTTCTTCAGAAAGTAGTTGAGAGGAATTCCAGTAAGTAATTTTATTCAAAAACATTGGGTGAAGTAATTATTTTCTCTTTAATACAGAAGATGCTGAGTAATTAGTCATAAGAAAAAAAAAAAAACATAACTGATGATTTTTTTCCTGCCATTAGTCCGCTATGTAAGCGATTATAATGTTACCAGCTTGTTTGCTAGCTTGTTTACGATAGCTTGTTGGAGAGTAAGTCACCCACACCAACTACAACTAACATTGTGATAAGCATATGTGTGAACTGTAATAAGGATTATACATTTACTGTTGTGTGTTGGGTTTTGCTCAATGTGTATTCATCGTATTTTGGTGACTTGGTTTTAAACAAATACTCCAATAAATAAATGGTTTTGAAGAAGAATATTTTGGTCAATTTAGTCAGTTTTTTTCATTGAACCAATGAGAAACATTGAGAATAAGCACAGTCTCCATGCTACGCTAATAATAGTATTAAGGTTTTCTTCTGTGTAACATTTCATATATCATTATAAGTAAAATTTTGGATGTATTATTTGTGTCCCCTTCATAAATTGCTCTTGAGAAATGTAATGTTTGTCCCCACCCTACTGCCACTAAGGCGCAGGGCCCTATTGTTTGTCTTCCGGGGCTTTTTGGGGGCCTTTACATGCTCAAAAACTCTTGAAAATTGGCACACATATTGGAATCTGCAGCCAATAGGACGCCGCAGAGGCTGGTACCCGGGCGTGGCGGGGGGCTCGACAGCGCCCCCTTGAATGGGATCCGAAAACTTGTCCATATATCAAACACGCTTGCACGTATTAGTATGAAACTCGGTACACATATAGACCTCATCGGGCCTAATAACTTTCGTGCTCTAAAAAGTTTTACAACAGCTCAACAGGAAGCTATTATGGTTTGTCTGAAAAACGCATGCTCTGGAATTTGATACTCCTCCTAGGCAATTAATCCGATCACCACCAAACTCGGTCAGCATGAAGTCAAGACATTGATGATGTAAAATTGCTAGCGGATTTTTGATATCTCAAACGGTTTGGCCATGGCAAGGCAACAAATTTATGGCGAGAAAATGGAATCAGGAAGTGTTATAACTTCTTCATACATTAATTGATTTTGATGAAACGGCTGTGTGTTCATTGTACAAGGCTGATCACGTGGATGTGACTGTTGTGAGTCAAAGTTCATCAGGATAATGTCAAAACATGGCAGATGTAGACCTTTGAAAAGAATCGTGATATCTCACACTGTTGCCATGGTAACGCATCAAACTTTAATATTAGTTTTGGATGCTTTTGAGACTCTTAGCATGCTTCAAATTGTATGAAACTCCACACACACATCAGGATTGTTATCCAGCAGACATGGGCTAAGACTTAGAAATGGGCAGGGAGGAGGGGCTCTATAGCGCCACCTTATAGTGCAGTAAATGTATTTTAAATGCCTATTGCCTGTTGTGCACAGTTGCCCTGAAGCCACCGGGGTGGCGGTGTCACCGGGCTCGGGCCCGCCATCGCTACTTGCAGCTATATTTTTTATTTGTTCTTAAAATAAAACTTGCGTTGAAGAAAAGTAGATTTTTTGTGTATGCTGTCAATTATACTTCTTAGAAAGAAAATCGGAATTGGCAAAAATAGGTGTCGGCAGATCACACTATCAAAAAATCAGAAATCGGAATCGGCCAAGAAAATTGCGGTCGGCGCATCTCTAGTTCCAGCGAAATCCACAGCAGAACCCCGACTCATATCGATGTTTTGTGAACGAATCTGTGGCTGTGAAAAAACCATGAGAGTCAATGATTCAGTTACCCTTTTAAAAATACCGCCACTTGCTTCGTTACTGAATGAATGAATGACTCGATGACTCACTCATTAAGACAGTGACTTAAAGTATCACTCGTTTTAACATCATTGCTTATTTCTCTTTTGGACATTTTTAATTTAAAACATTGTTTATTTTATAAAGGTATTTATAAAGGTTAAAAACAAACAAGCACTTTAATGCACAATCAGTTTAAGGGGGAAAATATTGTCCCTTAATGGTGTAACTGCAGCAGTCTAAGTGGAAGAGAGGGGGTATGCAGAAGAATGTTAAATGCCTCAGGGGGTACGTGATATGCACACTTAATTATTAGTTTATTTATCGCAAGTCATCGTCATTGCAAAAAACCCCACTGGTTTATTATTTTAGTTACTTTGTAGGCCTACTATGGATTCTTTAGGACAAGTAATAAGTTCAAGAGTGGGTACATGCCTGTTTTTTTCCATTGGTAGCCCAAAATCTGATTGTTACACTATAATAAAAAAAGACTGAAAATGTGAAGTTGCACTTCAGCTTGATGTGACTTTAGTGAAATCACTATACCTAAAGTAAATAAAATGGCCTTATTTGATCCTACAGTGTTGCTACTCTGCACATGCTTTTTGATCATTACAAATAATAATGCAAAATGATTATCTTAGAATAGAAGATATGCCGTCTCTCGCATCACATTAATTATCCATAGTTATGTACGTGGTCTTGAAAAGGATTCCATTTTTTCTGTCTCTGTCTTGACTTGGACTCGGACTTGTCTTGGACTCGACAAAGGTGGACTTGACTACAGCCCTAGTTGCAACAGACCTGCAGTTTTCTGGGAGTTTGTTCCAGATATATGGTCCATAAAGACTGAATGCTGCTTCACCATAGTTTTGACTCTAGGGATAGAAAGCAGACCTGCCCCAGATGACCTGAGAGGTCTGGATGGTTCATAACGTAGCAAAAGATCAGAAATGTACTTTCATGTGGTCACAACGCAAATCAGAAATTTAAAAAAAGCTATAGAAGGAGGCTTTTGAGAACACTGCATTGTTTTCGGTCATTAGAGGCATGTGTGTGTGTGCGCAAACATTGACAACTTATTTCTGTTTTTAGGCTGAATGGTGATACACAATGTTTATTTTTTATTTTTTAAGAACTGGTATATAATAATAATTCTTTTAATGTATTAATAAAATTATTTTAATGTGACATCAGGATATATTGATATAAATTATATAGTCTCAATATATATTGCTTTGAAAAATATATCCATATATTCCTAAAAACTATATTGCTTAGCCCTAGTGTGCATCCAAACAAAAGAGAATGACTCCCTTATGTCAACAATGCTTTCCTCATGCATTCATTTTTATTTAGCAGATGAACTTTCCAGCGGCAACAGAGTTAAAGTTAAAGAATGCTATGGAAATAAAACCAACAATTAATAAGGTTGTTTTATAAACCAAAAAAACATTGTTAACCTTTTTTATTTAACTTTTTTTGTCATTTTTTTGTAAAGTTGTAAAATGTTTCATATTTAAAAAAAAAAAAATTATAATAATAAAAAATTATATTTAATTGTATTTGTAAAATTTTATTTATTATTTCTTTTTCATTTTGTATTATCTTGAGTTTTTTTTCTAAATAAAACCTTTATATTTAATTTGTTTGAATGGATTGTCATTTATGAGAACCTGTAATATTTAAGTGAAAAGAATCCTTTAGACATTATTTTGTTGTCTATAACATGTATAGATGTAGTCATTCATTAGCTGTATATTTGATGACTAGTCTACTCTTGGGCTGCGGTTAGACGTCTATTACATTTTCACTGACAGCCCAAATTCAGCCTTGTTTTAGCCTAGACTCATAATCACTGTCTATTAGACATAAATATGTAGTCGTTCAATAGCGGTCTAATTGATGACTAGTCTACTCTTGGGTTATGGTTAGATGTCTATTAGATTGTTTTAGCCTAGACGTCAGGGCTGTGTTTTGACGGCTATTAGACGTCTTTTAGACATAAAATTGCTTATCTGTTGTCAGGATTACTTCAGTAATTTCACAATCATTTGAAAATTATTCATAAAACTCAAAATATCATTCTCAAACTTACACTAAACATGGCAAAACCAGCATATTCAAGTAGCCTATGTCCCGTGTTAGGAAAGTGTCTAAAATAGCCTATATAATTTTCTAATTAGTTTACATGCGTTATCTGGCTGTTTTTACTGGCTGTTTTCTATGTGGATTTATTGTAAAATGTAATTTCTGTGATTCCTGAATGTTCAGCATCACTACTCCAGTCTTCAGTCATGTGATCCTTCAAAAACCATTCTAATATGCTGTATTTTTCATAAAAATAATTTTTACACTCTTTTTCACAATTGGACCTCTATTCCATAAAATGACAGTTGTCAAGCTCCTGAAAGGACAAATACTATAACCACTAGAAAGGCACCATAAAACAGTCCACATTCTGCACTACATTCTAAGTCTTAGACCACACCAGAGCATTGTTATATATGGACTGGTTTAATGGTAGGTATTGAATTTTAGTGATATTAAACTTCCCTGTATGGAAAAGAGATTTGACATTTTTTTCAAAATGATTTGCCATTTGCATCAGGAAAGACAAATAATAAAGGAATATGCCAGTAATTCATTAAAGTTAATAATAAGCATTTCAATAAAAAATTCATTTATATTTCTGTATAAATAGCATTTATACTTTTATGTTATAAAAAGTGGTGTAAAAAATTGCTCTGTGCATAATGAGCTCGTGGGTTTTATGGTGAGGTGCTGATGGGTTTTATACCGCTTTGTGCCAGAAAGTCCAGGGCCACTTTTTTGCCCCAGTCCGCCCCTGTTTGGAACGACATGACCATGAGTAAATGATGGCCACTTACACACTGTAAAGTTTCAGGAGTGACAACCACATCTAAATACAAGGAGTGAGTCCCCTAAATTACCGTTCCATGTGTGTACGGAACATGACTCACCCCCGAAATTGCAATTTTTTAAGTGTCGCCACATCAAGTGTTGCCATGTCTATTTATTATAAGTGCCTTTGAGCTTGCTGTTTGAACTTGGCTCATTAAGTGATCCAGTTTATGAAGTTAATAAAATAGGCAGGTGTGGGTCATGACACTTTGGTCTTGTTTCTAATATTTTATAATATTCATTTGGATTTCTCTATGGGCTTTCTCTTTTTGTTTGTTTGTTTTTTTTCTAGGAAGATCTGGCAACACAAATGAGTCAAGGCTCGTACCTCTTTTCAGAGATGGCTTTGCCTCTACCCTGTTTTCCTGCACCACACACATACAAAATAGAGTACATTTCTGATGGGCATTTAAATATGTCATTAAAGGTGCTGTATGCGATTTCTCAAATTCGTTGTTGAACACTGTTGATATTTGAAATCAACCCAAACAAACCCACCCCTCCCTTCATTGCTCCGCCTCCAAAATTCACACTCCAATCCTAACCACCCTGCTCCGAGTCGGTCCGAGCTGTTTTGTATTGTGTCCCAACCTTATTTTCAAATCTCCCTCTTGCTCGTTCTGTCTCCAAGACCATCATACGCCCCCTAATGCTGATTGGTTACACGTTTGTTGTCAGTATCGGCCGACTAACTTCCAAACAGTGTATTTGAAATAATACTGAGTCCACCTTTAAATGGTTAGTTCACCCAAAAATGAAAATTCTTACTCACCCTCATGTCGTTCCATCTTCAGAACACAAATTAAGATATTTTTGAAGAAATCTGATGGTTCAGTGAGGCCTCCATTGACAGCAAAATAATTATCACTTTCAGTTACCCAGAAAGCTACTACAGACATATTTAAAACAGTTCATGTGACTACAACCTTGGTTCAACCTTAATGTTATGAAGCGACGAGAATACTTTTTGTGTGCCAAAAAAACAAAATAATGACTTTATTCAACAATATCTAGTGATGGGCGATTTCAAAACACTGCTTCATGAAGCTTCGAAGCTTTACGAATCTTTTGTTTCGAATCAGTGGTTCAGAGTGGTAACGAGGCTTCGTTACTACGTCATTAGTTTTTCGAAATTTCACCACTGGGGGTGTGACTTTGGCAGTTTGATACACACTCCGAACCACTGATTCGAAACAAAAGATTCGTAAAGCTTCGAAGCTTCATGAGGCAGTGTTTTGAAATCGCCCATAACATTCTCGTCGCTTCATACCATTAAGGTTGAACCACTGTAGTCAGATGAACTGTTTTAAATATGTGTTTAGTAGCTTTCTGGGCATCTGAAAGTGTTCATTATCTTGCTGTCAATGGAGGCTTCACTGAGCCACCAGATTTCATCAAAAATATCTTAATTTGTGTTCTGAAGATGAACGAAGGTCTTACAGGTGTGGAACGACATGAGGGTGAGTAATAAATGACAGAATTTTTAGTTCCATACACTTTTGTAAATGCAGTTGTCACTATCTGCATGTTTCGGGAGTTAATTCAGTTGTAGAATGCAGTTAAAACTACTGTAAATTACTAAACTTGAACTTGAACTGTGTGTGTACAGAAAGGGATTAAGGGCTAAAAGGTGAAGTGGCAACCTAATTTAGCTGCAGTGTGTACATGGCCAATGACAGTTTCTATTTTTTGGTGAACAACAGGTATCCCATTAATACTACAAGTATTTGCAAAAGCCACTCAAAAAGAGACAACATTATAAATGGCATTCTGTTAGAAGAAACCTTAAAACATCTCCTTATAGAAGTGTTTTTACCTTGAGGTGCCATGTGAAATGACACTGGCATGTTATGCCTATACAGTGTTTACCATCGGGACAACGCTGAGTGATGGTTGTTATTTTGGTGATAGCAGAGTGATAATTATTCAAGCCTTAGGAATCCCTCATTAGACAGACGAACCACGAATAAGAAGCATACCACAAAAACTGAGACTTCCCACAAAACACTAAAAATCACAGAGGTAGTAAACAACACCCATGCTAAAATGGAAGTCAAATGCAAATCAAAGGAACAACATCTCAACAGGTAGATTACTGCATGGATCACAGAAAACAAACGGATGCTTTCGCAACTAAAGGAATGACTTGACTTCCATCTTTAATGCATTCTCTTGATTAGTATGGGGCAGAGGCTGTTAGGGTTTTGGCAGGAGCTGAATTAAATGTAGATGGGAGGGTGAGGAGATGCTCCAGTCTGAATAACTGCAGATGCCAAAAAGAGGCAGGCAGAGAGGGAGGCATATAATCTAAGTCATTATCAGACCTAAATGGACAGAATGTGCAACCATCTCAAACGAACAAAGTGATTTCACAGATCGCTGGTGCCCTTTTCTGGGGATGGCAAATAAATGGCGCCACTATATATTTTCCCCCCCACTGTGTAAGTTCTCCATAGTGCAGTTATACAGAGAGCAGTGACCTCCCATCAGGGCGACCCAATCATATCACACCGCACCTAAATGGAGTTCAGTGATGGAGGCTGTGCTGATGAAATACTGAGTGTAGCTTTCTTTATCAATAAAGGGATCGTCCTGTAGGGTGATGGTATTGGTGATAATGGGATGTGCATCTAGTGCTCAGTGCATCAACAAACTCGACTGAGGATATAATGACTTTAGATGAGGTCAGGTTGCGAGGTCATGGGAATAGTTCACATGAAAATGACATTTCTGTCATCATGTACTACTCATCCTCATGTAGTTTCCAAATCCGCACTATTTTCTGTATTCTGTGGAACATGGAAGGAGCTCTCCATGTTTTTCTTCTAACAGTTTTCAGTGCCCTGGAGCCAAAAATAAGTTATTTCTGTGTAATATAGATTGTTAAAATAAATTGGTTATATCTTTGTCAATAATTGAAATGAAAACCTGAAAGTTTCATATAAAGGAACGCCTTGTCCGCATACTGTACATGTAAGACATATAATGATCCAGTTAAAAGTACAAGTTGTAATTATGGATACAGGGTGATTTGAATCCAAGAAAATAGAGGTAAGAAGTATGTTTCTGTTTGATAACATAAAATCAAAGAAACAGAGACATTGATACACAAAATAGTGTCTGAAGGCATTTCAAGTACTATTATCGCTGCCAGTAATTACAGACTCTAATTGTAAAGAAACATCAAACCAGCCCACCTTATTATAAAGCATTAATGAGTATTCACAGTAATATCTAATTCAGATGATTATATTATCACAGATATGAATGTTGATGAGAACAAATTTAATTTTCCTACTACACCAAATCTAATCTGCCGTGATTAAGCTTTATTAGAATGTAAAATGAGCACAGACGATCATATATAATCTTTTTCCAGGGTAAATTAAATATTTTCCTTTGTAAATAAATTGGCAGTATATTTTGCCTTATGCTTCAAATTGGGAATGTCCTTCAAAACATTTGGTCACAGTTAATGATGATACTGGGTCACTGCTTCATATTGCTCAAAGTGTATAAAGGGTTATGCAGTCATTTGCTTTGCTATGTAGCAACGTTTGTGTTTCTTTGCACTAAGTATTGATTTTTTTCCTGACATCATTTTTTAAAGTGGTTTCTGATCCCCTTTTGTCTTTAGAGCCTCGTGTCTCAAAGCTTTCAGAAACTGCCAAATGCTTTGAACTTTTTTTAGGTAGAGTCTGACATGTCTGCAACGCCAAAACAAAATGTCCATGTAGAATTCCACACCTTCAACAGATGCTTCTAACGGATGAATACAGTCAGTGAAATGTTTTTCCGCTCAATGACTGGGTCCAGACATGTATCGTTATCCAGGAGGAACAAATGCATGTAGCTTTTAAGCCTAAAATCAAGTATAAAAGAAAGTTAAAAATAAAAAAGGTATTTTTGCAGCTTGTTCAAATTACTTAATTAAAATGAGCTAAAGCAACACAATTCCTACACATTTTGTCCTAACTTAATTTTATCGTGTTCAATCAACTTAAATATATCTAATATTGAAGTTTACTTAATCCGTTTGTGTTGGGATTACATGAATGAATTTTGTTCCATAAACTGAAAATGGGCAGTGTTTGTTAGTTCCCAGCATGCACTGCATATGGCTGGATCAAGAGAGAAATGCTGCGTCTGAAATCAAATACTTCTCTACTATATAGTACGCGAAAAATAGTATGCGAACAGGGCAGTCCGAATTCATAGTATTGGAAAAACAGTAGGCAAAAAGTACCTGGATGATCTACTACTTCCGGTGAGATTCTGAACTGCGCATACGATGGACAATTTACTATCTCATGAGGCCACGGTAGAGGATTTGTGAATGGAGTTGAAGGGACGTAACTGACACTGGTAGGTCATGTGACAGTAACAACATGGCGGATGTAGTACGTCCGAATTCATTCATACTACACGCATTCGTACTATATAGAACATACTTTTTCAATGGCTGTGTAAATAAAGTAAATTTAAATTCGTAGTACCTACTCAACAGTACACGATTTCAGCTAAAATGTTTAAAAATTTGATGTTATTTTATGTGTTTTGCAGTAAGATGAAAACGGGATGCTTGATAGTGTTTAATAGTGTTTAGTGTTGACTTATATTGGAATTATTAGAATGTTTAAATTTCACTTGAGTGGAACATTTGCTTAGGCTGTGGACTGGTGCTTTACATTCAATTTCTGCTTTGCGTTAAAAGCTAACATTTAACATGCTAGTGTGTGCACTATTTAGCTAATAGGCTGTTAATTACCTAGTATAGTCTAATGATATATGAAGTTGAATTGAATGAAAGGACATTGGATGGATGAATCATGAACCAATGAACCTCACAAAATTCACTTTGAGATTACTTTTGGGTTACTTAAAAAATTACTTAATTTCATCACGTTGAAGTTACATTAACAAATTATACTTAACTTAATTGATTTATGTGGGACTGATGTTAAATCATGTTCAAATTCAACACACTTTTTTTCATTGTATTGTGTTATACTCAATTTCAATGAAAGCTTGTAAAAATAAAAAGCTAAATTAGACTTTTATTTTAAAATGTATCTTTATTTCTCAAAATAATGGGTTTTTAACTCACAATTCTGACTTTTTTTTTTTTTTTGTTAGATTTCAGCTGTGTCCAAAATAGCCCCCTATATCCTTAAATAGGGCTGTTTGAGGGAACAGCTATTTGTAGTGGTGTCTGAAACCATAGTGGATGTTATCGAGTGCACTCATTCAATCCCACAATGCACCGCAATAACGAGTGTACAACCGATGTACGCTCAACGGCTAGAGAATACCTATAATGCACTGTGAGAGTCACGCGTCGAATGAATTCCCACGTCTGACCTGAAGATGGCACCCACAGCTTTTCCAAACAGCTGATCCAACGTGGCTACAGCATAATATCATACTGTTAAAAATTCCTTTTTAATTGATTATTCATTTTTTTTTAAATTACGGTTTATACATGCTAGTTTCCATTGCAGAGTTCAGGATAAATCATTTCAGTAGGCTACTGTAGCTGCCAGTTTGCTGCGTTTCAAATGATTATTAAACAACAAGCACAAACTATGCAAAAGTGACAGCCCTTCCGGTGCACTTAGTGTCCGAATTCACTCACTTCATTCACTCCTTGAAGTGGACTATATTAGTGGACTAATGTAGGGAATAGTGTAAGAGGGTATAGGGGGCGATTTCGAACACAGGCATAGTCTCGCAACTAAAAAAAAAAAAAAAAAAAAAAAAACAGAATTGAGATTTAAAAAAAAAAAATCACAGTTACCTTTTATAGTTTTATTACATGGCAGAAACAAGCTTTCATTGTGCACGATTATATTATAAAATGGTTAGTTCCTGTCCTTGATTCTGATCAGTAGCTGTTCACGATAAAACACTGCTATGACCGCTTCACCCAACGGTTCTGTGTATCGCTACACAACACCCTTAGCAACCACTCTTAGCAACGTAAACTGTTCTCAATTGATATTGTTCATTGAAGCTTACTGTATTATGTAGAAGAGTATTGTAAGAAAGAGATGAGTGAGTTTATTACCTGCATTCAGATTTAGCATTATCCTTCAGGTCAGTCCTATGTTCATAATAAAAAAATCTGTTTAAATGTCTGATGTATTATCCTGTCCTTTTAACAGTTAAGGGGTTTTCCCGTGACTGACAGCGCTAGTCAAAGCATTTGTCAGTTGTGTCTTGTTCCGTGTTAACAACAATCCAGTCTTTTCAATGTAAAAGTCTTCGTTACTGACTGATAAAGACAGTCTTTGCCGCCATCTAATGGCGTAATAATGTAATTTCTGTTGCTGTTCACGGTCAGGGACTTTTTTTCCGGCGGAAGGAAAGCTTTTAGTGAAAGTTTACTTCATGAAAGTTGCGTTGATACATATTTTTGGCTTTAATATTATATGTATTGTGTGGTAATCGTTTATAAAAGCAATAAGGTACTCAAGGCTAGTGCTGTATCGTGAATAAGTCACGGCTGAAGGGGTTGCTAACAACACCCTTCAGCTGTGACTTATTCACGATATAGCACAGCCTCTCGTACCTTATTGCTTACATATTATATTATAATATATTATAGAACATTTCACACTTATAAGAGCTTTGGAAAAAGAGCTGTCACTAGTAAAACATCTAGATATACTATAATATATTAAAATGTTAGCAATTTAAAAATAAAACGAAATGTTTTTATTTGTGAATCCACATATTCCTCTGGCGCATAAGGTCTATAGGGCTGACTGCCAAAGCTAACCAGGCAAAACTTAAGTGCATGTAGAGAATCTTAAAAGCTTAAAAAGAGCAGAAAGTTTATCAGTGGGCCATAAATGTCCAGTGATGTAAATTCTGTGCTTCAACAACGGCATCGTTACATGTCTGCAGCATACGGTGAGTCATACTGAGAATTTAAAGAGCAGACTAATGCCTTGCAAATGAGTAGGTAAGTCTAATTATAAAAAATGGGTTTTTCTATAAGAAATGATCCAAGGCACATGTGTGCCTTCTTTTTCTGCCGCTGAGTGTCTCTTCAGTCCTCATTTTCCTGCAGCTTTACTGGAAATGATTGGATTAGCCATACACATTTCATCTCCAGCGTGTTCACATTCCACTGCAATTAGTCATTCTGAACAGACAGGCAGCAGAATAAAGCCACTGAGCCACAGTCATCACAGCCACTCTTATCACACAAGTCACACCAGTTAGAAGAAATTTACAGGGCTGGAGGTCCTGCTTAGCCTCAGACTAAATGGAAGACAAAAGGTTTTAGTTGTCATGACAATTAGATGGAGTCTCAGAGCTGAGTAGGTTTTGATTGCCTGAAGTTATTAGCTGGCGGTAATTAAGTTTGCATTATTCTCTCCGACAGCAGATTTGCTTCAACAGTAGTCTGTCCTTTGTAAGCACGGCCAATGCATGGACCAAATCCCCTCTACATACTGGCACACACAGATTTTTTTTTTTCTTTGACCCTTTTTATCCTGGAAAAACAGGCACTTTGAATAAATTCACCAATAAACAGTTGATGTGAAAGAAAGCTAGACAGAAAAGGTCAAATCACGTTCAATAGTGTGACCTGAAACAGAAAATGTTTGACATTCATTAATCATAAAACTACTTTGATATTTTTGTTTTTGCAATGTCTGTTCCAGAATAGTGCACTTGCTGTTCCCAAGTGCACATCCATGTTGTACTTTCCTTGTTGTTGTTTAAGTCCATTGCTGACAGGTATGTGATACATTTGTGATTGTGAATTTGTGATTCCTTAAATGCTACATGAAAATTCCAGGACATGAATTTTTCTTAAACTAAACAATATGCCAACAGTGTTTTCTTGTTCTAAGCATAATTCTAGGAAAAAAAAAAAAAATACTGTATATTAAAGCTTATATATTAAACATGAAGAAAAATATATTTGCCAATGGGGTAAGAAAAATAAACTTAAGGCCAAACACCCTAGGTGAATTGGGTAAAAAAAAAAAAAAAAAAAAAAAAAAAAAAATGAACTAATAGATATCACCATAGTTGATTGATTACATTAAGAATTGAAACACTTTGTGTATTACAAGTTTTCAGAAATGTTATGTTTAAATATGCAAATGTGGATTTATTTGTGGATTAAATATGCACTCATTTGTATGATTTTTACAGAACAGAAATCTGAACATCGAATAAATCAAGGTTAAAAATTGTTTTATTTTGTTGACATATTAGAGTCAAGGGTTTTTACAGAGGAGATTTTGAATATCTTTTTTATCACAATATAAATCAGAAAATACTGTCATCAATCAGAAAAAAATAAATAAAAAAATCACCATGTTTTTAGGAATAAAATAAAATCAGGTGAATATAATATGAACAAACTCCTCTGTAAAAACCTTAGATAGGAATAAAACTAAAAGGTGCAGAAGACATTTGTGGCTCAGAATGAGAAAAAAAAAAAAAAAAAAACTAGACAGAATTAAATGATAAATAGATGAAGTACAATAGCTGAATAGCCCAAAATTTCAAAATCGACCAGTGCATGAAAAAATAAAAATAAAAATGTTTTTGCCTGTAGTGTCTTGCCTTAATTAGATATATTCTCTGAAAACAAGTCTTAAGATTTTATGATTTTTTTTCTTCTCAAATGCATCTTGTCTTTGTTAAGATATTTTTACTGAAAAATGAGGCAAAATACATACTAAATGTTTTTAAAAACACATACACACATAGACAAAAAAATCCATAAAACTTCCAATAAAACTGGTGAGTGCTTCATGTTTTAACCATAAATCTAGCTAAATCTACTAAAGTTTATGCTTAAAACAAGAAAAAAATGCCAGTTGGGTGAGAACTTAACTTAATAAGTTCTTGAACTTAATTCATGATATATTCTTTGGAAACAAGTCTTAATATCTGGAAAATATTAACAAAGGAAGAGCTTTTCAGTGCAGGCAAAATAATACAAAAATAACTTTACATAAAATTACATAACATAATTAGTTACTATTTATAATGTGTTACAGGATTTTGTAATGCATTACTTTAAAAACACAATAACATTTTGCTACAGTACAAAAAAATTATATATGTCAAGTTTAAAAACACAAAGAGCATGATACTGAATGTTTGAAATCTGAATGTTTCTGCTTAAAATCTTCTTTTTCCTAATTTATATGTTCTCTATTCATGCCAATAAAGGCAGAAGAACAAACGTTGCTCTCAAGGACAGCACAACTCAGAAAGGCAGCACTTGTCTGCACATGTAACAACAGCCACCTCCAAAATCTGCCTTTTCCTGAAGCAGCGAGCAAGGTGGTTTTTCAGGGATACTTTGTGCTTTCACAATCACAAGACGAGGCGACTTCCACTGGAGAGCTTACCAGTCACTTGCTCGCCTCTAGGAGAGCGTCAGCCCCCAGGTAGAGTCGTGCAGGTGGGAACAGAATGTGTCAGTGCCTAGATCATACTAATGCAAGCCACCTTATGTCTTCTCATTCCACCGAGGGCACAAAGCAATGCTCGTCTCCAGCATACAAAGAGCGTTGCAGGATAACAGAATAACTCCTCTGGTGCAAATCACACTAAGATGACACATCGCTGGCTCCACACACTTGTACCAATATAGGGACGCAGGTTTCCTTCAATCTAAAACACAATTCCACCGCTGGATAGACGGCAGTTAATCCACTGAGTCAAAACGTCAACAGGTGACCCCAAAACACCTCCATTGTTAACGTCTATCTGAAAAGCATGCTTTGAAGTGCCCCAGATGGTGCTTTGTGTTATTATTCATGCTTGTTTGAGTAGACGCATGACCTGTAGCTACTGCACAGAACTGCTTTGCGGTGAGTGTCAACAATAAACATGTGAGCGTTGCTTTGCAACTTCAAAGCCGTTGAAAGTCTCAGTACTCAGCCTCCATCCCCTAAAGAGTTCATTTGAATTTCGCCTGCTTCTCTTTTAACTGCAACACAACAAAAAGCTTACCAGGGCTCTATATTGAGGTTTTGTTTTGGGGGGAAAAATAACAATTGTTGCAAACACTAATTATTGGGATTTTTTTTTTTTTTTTTGCAGAATTTTCCTTTTTTTTTTTTTTTTTTCTTAATTGATGCATAACTTTAAAAAGAGCATGCTCAGCATGAGTTCATTTAATGATTTGCATTATGTTTGTTCTCTCTGCTATTTTACAGAAATGACAGACCATGCTTTTGAGCATTATGGGATTTTTTTCCTGTGGCTAACTGCCTCTGCTTATTTTGTCAATCGGATGACAGTTACTGCACATAAATGACCAACAGCAGCACTCCAACATGTTTATGGCACCGAAGGATCAAGGATCACACTGACAGGTTGAATTTTGACAGCAGAACACAACATGGGCCGTACATTTTATGGTTGAACACCAGTAGCTCTCACCAGCCTGCTGTTCCCCTTTTGTTCCAGAGCTCTTTGCCAGCGAAATAACAGCTTTCTTTGAACAAAGCTGACAAACTCTGCTTATAGTAGGATGGTGTGAATGTAAATGTATTTTCACAGTCTCATTCTGACTGCGGGGGAATCAAGAGTTCATTGGAACAAACTCCGAGATTCAGAGCAGAGGTGGCGGAAAAGGGCCAAGCAGATTACCCTGCTTACCCTAGACTGCTCCAATGTCTTGTTAGCACTAATGAAAGTGATTTTAAAGGTCACACTGGCCGCACACATCATCTGTTCTCTCCAAATACTGTAAGTATGCTTTAGTGTCGGAATTTCAAACCTGCTGTTTGATCAACTATTATCAAATGACTGAGCGACGGAGAGAAAATGACAGGAAGTGGCTTCCTTCCTCGGAGCAGCTGTAAGAAGGGAAGGTTAAATATCCAATTTCACTCCATTGGTTTTTCCTCACAGAAAGTAAATATACGTGGTGAAATTGTTCCTGATGTGTTCTGCAGAATAAGAGATTGTACTGGAAGAGAAATATATAGTTTCCAGAAAAAAATCAATTCAATTAAAGAATTAATTCAAGTCATGCTGGCTATATAGGCTGTAAAATTGTATGCATGGGCTACAACTTTCCCCTTCTTGATTGATCTAACAATTATATTTGTATGGCTCAGAAACAGTGGGAATGTAATAAGCTTTCTTCTAATATCGCTGGAATGACCCTTCACGCTAGATGAGCATTTTGAAACACTCAGATCCATGGCGCAGCTGGAAGAACGGGCTTTATGAAATAAAACTCACTGACTCGTCTTCCATAAACAGAGCATATCTTTGTGTCAGTGCACTAATAACTTTCGGCAATGCGCTCATGCTATGTAATGGGCTGGGGAAGAAATGATTAAGTGAATTCTCTTTAATTTCTCCTAACTCCGCCTCTCCAAACCACCAAGTTGAATGAGCCCGATGATTTATAATTGATGACAGCCCACTCACTATGGGTGAGAGGGTTTTCATTAATATCACAATGAAGCCAATCTTCCAGCTCTCTTCGATTGTCTTCAGATCCCACAGAGACTGGATGTACTGTATAGCAGCAGACTGCACTGCCCTCTCCTTAACAATTCTGCAAGTGAGTCCAAAAAATATTCTTCCCATTTGCCATCTTTATCCAATCATTATCATTAAAGTTATATCAGAGATTAATATTTCATAGACTTACGTAAATGCTCTCTGACTGATGCGGAAAAAGCAGTGGGAGCGTATTGAAAGACACCACCAGACAGAACCACAGAAACCTTTGAATTTCATTACCCAAGATGGGAAGTGCAGTGTCTTGGCTTTCATTATAAGACATGCTGCGTCGAGTGAGTCGAGTAGCACCAGGCAATTCAGTTAAGAAGGCATCCCAGGGTTTTCTGGGAGAGGCCTAATGTCACTCCAGATATATCTTTCCAGTACAGATGGAGGACTCCATCCCTTCCACAGATCCATTGGCAAGGCATTTGAAGCAACCTCAGCATGGGTCTTCCTTGCATTTTTGCATAGGCAGATTACTTCCTTATCATCATCTCTAAACCAAACCCTTAAATGAGGAAAAAAGACACCACATTTAAGGCACTTCGGCATAAACAGAAACGTGACTGCCAATTTTAAACAGCAATTATACCCGAAGGACTGGGGAGAAAAGCGCACCCTAATACTTCGGCATGTGATAATTGTGCAGGACATTAGCAGAGCTTGCTTTCTCTCTGTGGCAAGGACGAGATAAGTAGCCCTGCCATGGTGTACTGTCAGCAGGGTAAGTGTGAATGATGACCACAGCGGTGCTCGGCTTAGGAACATCTCCTTCACCCCTGGCTCTGTCCCCTCCGCTGAGCTCTGAGATACCAGTGCACTGGCCTCATTTGGATGCTGGCTTCCTTTTCAACTCCCGGTACCATTGCTCACCACAAAAGCAGCACAGATCCAATGACAGCATGTCACCACACGTGCAGTTTTTTTTTTTTATTCTGAGCAACAAAGCGTTCCACCATCTGCGGCAATACTCCCGCCGTTATTTTATGTGGAAGTCTAGAACTTTACACAGGCCAAACACACCACATATTTTAGCATGTGCTTTTACTCTTACGTCTTTTACTCTGTTACACCGTCCCATTTATTCAAGCACGTGTTATCTTACCAAAGTAACTTGAGTTAGGAGTGAAGTTTTTCTCACTCTCATGTTGTTTCAAAACTGTTTGACTTACTTTCTTCTGTGGCACAGAAAAAAAATTATTGAAAAATGCAATTCATCTATACAATGAAAGTCAATGTTGTCCATTGTTGTTTGTTAGGATGTTCTTACAAATGGAAGGCCTTTCTCACACTGAATGGTGGTTTGTATTATGAAAACTTTAATTTAAAATATTTTTTTTCTTTTTCAATAATCCATTACACCGTGTCCTAACAACACGCGACGCCACGACACTCGATAAAAGGTATCTTTTCCATGTTAAGCCCTGTTCACACCGCCAGCGACTTTTTCGCTGCATGTATACGCCGTATACCCACTAGGAAAGGTTAAGGATTTCTGTATACCCATTTAAAAAAGCGCAAGGATACGTAACCATCCAATAAATCACAATAAGATTTGTTGTTTGTTTCTTTTGACATGAAACAAAGTCTCATTTTTCAAATTCTGCCCATTTTACTACGAAAAAAACAAAACAAAAAAACGTTTTGGTGCTCTTAATGTCGACCGCTGTAGTGCCTCATCAGTTCAAGAGAATTAGAAGCGTGAAGCGCACGTGAACTGATCCTCTCCTCCGCTTTATGCGAAATAAACATGAATGAACTTCTAAAGGTATGTTAAAAGATACAGTACAACTTAACGAAATCCATATCATCTCTTGTGTATTCACGTAATCAGTGTTTCAACCACGGAAAGACGTTAATAAAACAGCTTGTAAACAATGTCATGTAACGTCACATTTGGGCTAACGTTACCTCAGAACAAACAGTGACCATAAATGTGTTAATCAGCTAGAAAAATAAACTCTAGAGGAGCATTTAGCTAAATATATGCACCATATTACATATTAATTATAATTTTTAATGTTCTTCAATAGCCTATAATGCATGTTTGAATAATAGACAGCCACCATTTAAATGTTTATATTTAAAAAACGAATTAGAGTAGAAATAATTTTAAAGTTAGTAGGCCTATTATAACTTTATTATTACAAAAAGGTGTAGTTTAAGTTTGTATGCAAATCAGTACATTTTAACCTTCAATATTAATGTAGTACCAACTGATTCCCATGTATATTTTACAGCATTAGTTGAGAGATTTTTTTTCTTGAGAAAATTTGCCATGTACTATACCTGATATGCAGTATATCCAAAATGATATTGAATCTAATTTCAAGTTAGCGAATTGAAATGCATAACTATGATGACAGACTGCCAGGAAATTATGCAAAACAGAAAACAAAGTCCAAACGGGGTGATATTGTGACATACTGATAATCCTCATCTTTCCATTATTGTTACACTTTTAAAAATGCTGGGTTAAAAACAACCCAAGTTGGGTTGAAAATGGACAAACCCAGCACTTGGGTTAAATGTTTGCCCAACCTGCTGGGTAGTTTTATTTAACTCAACTGTTGTTAAAAAATGACTGTGGCTGGCCAAAATGAACCCAAAGGGTTGGAAATTAAAACTCAGATACATAATTACTAGAAGCAACAATAATAATCAAAAGGTGATCATTTATTAATAAACAATTTAATAGATGTTTATTGTTTAATTATTATATTTAATATTAATAAATGTTAATTCCCAACATATTTTTGTCTCGGTTCTGTTCAGTTAGTTTCTTTTTCATAGACTTTTAGTTTGTTACTTTCAGTCACTAGTGCTTCCTTTGTCTAGTTTCCAGCCACAATCTGTCACCATGGACACTAATCCCAATCATCACAGCTGTTTGTCATATGAGTTAATTATCTGTGTATTTAAGTTCCCTGGTTTCTGTTCATTGTTGTCCGGTCTTGTCTTTGTTTGGATGTGTTAAGTTCCTCTCTTCCTGTGGATTTATTAAAGACTGCCTTGTATTCTTCATCTTCATCTTCATCTTCATCTTCATCTTCATCTTCATCTTCATCTTCATCTTCATCTTCGCGTGAGTTATACCAGCACAATCCCTGACAATTTCGGGTTCATTTTAAGCAAGCAATACAGCAATTTTTACACAATAGTTGGGTTAAATAAAACTTTTGTCCATTTTGTCCATGTTTTTAACCAAGCATTTTGTAATAATAGTTGTAACTTGCACTCTTAAATGTGCATTGAAACTTGCCAGCTGATAAAACCTATGATCCAGAGAATATATTCATATAACATCTAAGGCTAAATGTAGATCTTAACTGGCTGAGTAGATGGTGATTGAAAATCAGTCCAGTCTCTTCAGCTGTAAATGTCATTGGATGTTAAAGTCTTGTGTTGCTTATAATAATTTGACATGTTGATAAAACATACATAAGCAGTCTTTCAGAATGCTCTCAATTACATGTAGCCTAGATCAGATACATACTATATGCATTAGTGAGTGTGGTGGTGCTTATGGGGTGTTGCTCTGGGACGGGTGAGTGTGAGGTTGGGAGGGGAAAATCACAGTATACTCACTACAAAAAACTAGCCTACACCACTGAGTGCACCCAATAGTTGTACATATGCCACAAATGTGGTTAGAGGTTGATTGTAGTCGCCTAATTTCATGTAAATTCAAGGCGAGGTGTTTGGCAGATCTCAAACCGACTTGCCGATCTGCGAGATTTGCTGCTTGAATTCGGAGGAGGAGTTTAATACGGAGCACTGAAGCCGTACACTTTCTGCTGCCTGTAGTGACTTGCAAACTTTGCTGTCTTTATTGCAGATGAAGCTGTTTAGATGTATTTGTGAAAAACGCACGTTTCCGACATTTACGTGTAGAGAAAAAAAAAACTTTTCATTCAATGCTTAATGTACTACTTATTTCAGTGCCTGTACAGGTGCTGGTCATATAATTAGAATATCATCAAAAAGTTGATTTTATTTCACTAATTCAATTCAAAAAGTGAAACTTGTATATTATATTCATTCATTACACACAGACTGATATTTCAAATGTTTATTTCTTTTAATTTTGATGATTATAACTGACAACTAAGGAAAATCCCAAATTCAGTATCTCAAAAAAAATTGAATATTACTTAAGACCAATACAAAGAAAGGATTTTTAGAAACCTTGGCCAACTGAAAAGTATGAACATAAAAAATATGAGCATGTACAGCACTCAATACTTAGTTGGGGCTCCTTTTGCCTGAATTACTGCAGCAATGTGGTGTGACATGGAGTCGATCAGTCTGTGGCACTGCTCAGGTGTTATAAGAGCCCAGGTTGCTCTGATAGTGGCCTTCAGCTCTTCTGCATTGTTGGGTCTGGCATATCGCATCTTCCTCTTCACAATACCCCATAGATTTTCTATGTGGTTAAGGTCAGGCGAGTTTGCTGGCCAATTAAGAACAGGGATACCATGGTCCTTAAACCAGGTACTGGTAGCTTTGGCACTGTGTGCAGGTGCAAAGTCCTGTTGGAAAATGAAATCTGCATCTCCATAAAGTTGGTCAGCAGCAGGAAGCGTGAAGTGCTCTAAAACTTCTTGGTATACGGCTGTGTTGACCTTGGACCTCAGAAAACACAGTGGACCAACACCAGCAGGTGACATGGCACCCCAAACCATCACTGACTGTGGAAACTTTACACTGGACCTCAAGTAACGCGGATTGTGTGCCTCTCCTCTCTTCCTCCAGACTCTGGGACCCTGATTTCCAAAGGAAATGCAAAATTTACTTTCATCAGAGAACATAACTTTGGACCACTCAGCAGCAGTCCAGTCCTTTTTGTCTTTAGCCCAGGCGAGACGCTTTTGACGCTGTCAGAGTGGCTTGACACAAGGAATGCGACAGCTGAAAGCCATGTCTTGCATACGTCTGTGCGTAGTGGTTCTTGAAGCACTGACTCCAGTTGCAGTCCACTCTTTGTGAATCTCCCCCACATTTCTGAATGGGTTTTGTTTCACAATCCTCTCCAGGGTGCGGTTATCCCTATTGCTTGTACACTTTTTTTCTACCACATCTTTTCCTTCCCTTCGCCTCTCTATTAATGTGCTTGGACACTGAGCTCTGTGAACAGCCAGCCTCTTTTGCAATGATCTTTTTTGTCTTGCCCTCCTTGTGCAAGGTGTCAATTGTTGTCTTTTGGACAACTGTCAAGTCAGCAGTCTTCCCCATGATTGTGTAGCCTACAGAACTAGACTGAGAGACCATTTAAAGGCCTTTGCAGGTGTTTTGAGTTAATTAGTTTTATTTCGATAAATGACATACATAATAATAAAAATTGTTTATAATACTATAATACTATTTCTACATGAAGACTGTTGTAAACTGAAGAATGAAGAATGTTGTAAAAACTGACTCCTGTACATGGCATTTTTTACCATAGTAAAAAAAATCGTCATCATTCATCTCTTTTAAATAATAAATAACGTTACCAAAAGAACCCGACTGTGTAAATTCTTGACATAAACAGTTCGCATTTAAAGTTATTAAAGCATTTTCCCGAGAACTCGCCGGCACAAAGGTAAAATGGAACAACAGATCCACTGCTTTGTGGATAGGCAGAAGTTAACTGTCATTGTGAAAAGGCCTATTGGTTGTCACTTTTGAAATTCGCTTCTCATTTACATAAAGTTGACATTTCTGAACTTGTCGCTTGACACACCTACATTCTGTCGCCAATGGTCACGGTCTTTCATGTCGCCGGAAATTCAGTGTGAACGGGGCTTGAATCTGAGTTTTTGTCCTAACCAGCCACGATGGCGACACGCAACAATTCTATTTTAGAAACGGTTTCTATTTCTCCGCGATGTCGCGGCTGGAAAATCAACACAAAGTATGGCAATGATAATATCAGATACTGTTTGTGCTTTATTTAATGTGAAAGCGTCTAATGTGAGTTTGAATATCATCCTGTGTTCCCTGCTTTTTAGCTATATGAAAACAACACGGGCTAATTCACCTCAGATCTTGAAAATAAATAAATGAGCACAAGAACGTTCAAACTGTCAACAAAAAAAGTGTATTCTATGACAAAGATTGTTTCAGTCACTCCGTATGTACTTTAAATAATATTTAAATGGTGTAATATTTATGAATTTTACCATGTACTTGCCCATTTCATCGTGTCCTCTGTGCTCTTGCCAAGAGAGCCCGCCCACACTCTCTTCTGATTGACTGTAATTTTGGCTATGACTGTCCTAGTGTGGACAGTCAAATTGCTCGTCGCTGGAATCTTATCGCATTGCGTCTGGTTAGGACTCAGATACAGTCCATCACAATACAGAAGAAAAGATCTGTCACTTCATCAAAACTTTACGGTACCACACAATAAATTTGAGTGCAGAGAAAAAAAAGGAAAGCCTTGGGTGACTTGATAGAAAAAAACAACATAATATATTTTGAGTACTTTGCATTTATTAATGGCAAAGTAAATTCACACTGGAGCAGTATTGCATATACAGGTAAAGACACTGCGATCTTTATGAGCAAAGGAACGCAGGGTCTAGAAAAACACACAGAGAAACTCTGGTAATTATTACCTCATTTAAAACCAGTCCCCTCTGAATAGAGTTGAAGACTATGATCTGTTTTGTGATTGACTATGTTTAGATTCGAATAAATCTTAAGGCCAATTCAATTAGAGCACTGTCAACACGTTTGTTGGGTTTTGTCTGATCAGTGTGTAACCCCTGTTGGAGTTGGTCGGAGTTTGTTTTCACCTGACTGCCCATGTTCAATTGGTGTTTGTTGGTGTTTGTTGGGGCAGTGTGAACATGAGTTATTTTTCATAAAATTCTAAATCCAACTGCCAACTTGTTTGGTGTTTGTTGGCGCTTGTCTGTGCGGTGTGAATTGGCCTTTAGAAGGCATTTTCTCTGTTCCAGTGTTGGCAAAGTTACTGCATTTTGCCTTTGTCAGGCAGTACGGAGGTCTTATTAGAAGTGATTTGAAAGTTAGGCTTCATGAACTCAAGAAGGGCTCAGGCTCTCGCTGCCCGTAATTTGATCCAATTAAAAAGCTTTGATGAGGAAGCCTCCTTCAACTGTCATTGAGGGAAGATAATGGTTTGGATTTCTGTTTATGGCTCAGCTATTCATTCATGGCAAGCAGGGGCAAATCATATTTAACGGTCTCTTAAACTGATTTTTTTTTTTTTTTTTGGGGGGGGGGGGTATTATATTTATTAACTTTTCCCAAACAAACTCATGGACAGCATTAGCCGTAACACAATAATGAAGCACTTCGCCCCCGAAACAATCAATGAGTACAGAGGGAGACAGATGGACTGTTTCACAACACGATCACACCTATCTCAGCAGCTCAAATTAGCCCCATCACACTTAGTCCTCCTATGTGGACGTGTCTCCTGCAACAAAGCATGTCTAATTCAGAAAGGGAAAAAAAAAGAGAGCAAAATGTTTAAATGAGCCGGAAAATGTAATGCATCTGCCCAAGCCTCTTTGATGGGAGTCCATTGACTCCGATGAATGTAGGATTTATGTGGCCATTTATGTATGCTGCGTTACGGCTGAAGGAGCATGGCCCTGTTCTATTACATGAGTTAACACTTCTGCGGAGATCACCTGAGACCTGCCTGACGTTTCCCTTCCCCCGCGCTCACTCTCGCTCTCCCTCCTACTCCTCTGCTCTGGAGTGTGCTGAATGCCTGATTTCTCCCTGACAAGATGATCACATTATCCATGGCAATTTAAATCAGATAGACACCGGCAGGTTAAGGATTATCAGACGATGCAGTGCAGGAAGGCCTTACGCTAACACCATATTCTAATATGGGTGATAAAAAGACACTTAAACCCTGAGCAGAGGGGTAACTTTAAAGGGGACATATCATGAAAAGTGTTTAAGTGCTATAATCGGGTCCCCAGTGCATCTACCAACCCAGAAAATCTGAAAAAGGACAACCCAGTAACTTTGTTTTGGTAAGCCTTTCTCTGTAAGCATGTGAAAAAATGAGCTGCTCAGATTTCGCTCCCCTTGTGATGTAGGCAGGGGATCTTATTATAACATTACCGCCCCTTAATCTGCACATTTCCACCCCAGCGGCGTCTTTTTTTTTCTTTCTTTTTTTCGCAAGCAGAAGCTGTAACTCTCCATCAGTGTCCGACTCCAGTTTGAACAATGTAAGGCTGAACACCATTACTGACAATCGTCATTTTGGCTGCGTGAGATTCTCCAGCTTTGTTGTTGTTGAGCAACCAAAGCGTGAGCTGTTAAAGGAAAAAGCGAGCCGGGAGCAGCAGCTCATTTGTATTTAAAGAGACACACACAAAAATGGCGTGTTTTTGCTCACACCCAAATAGGGGCAAATTTGACAAGCTATAATAAATGATCTGTGGGGTATTTTGAGCTGAAACTTCACAGACACATTCTGGGGACACCAGAGACTTATGCCCCTTTTCAGAATAATAGGTCCCCTTTAAACAAGTAATATGTTTTAGGTGAAAAACATGCCAAAAAGTCTTTTTCAGCAGCCTGGTTTCCAGAATAATTTTTTCACAGCGTAGCAGACTTCAAGTGGTAACCTCCAGACACCACGGAAACACAACCACACCACAAATGGGATGATGGATATGCTGATGGATTTATTCCTTAAACAGAGTATAGTGTGAGGCAATATTAATATACACAGACATCAGAAGGCCTACTCTCTCATCCCTCTGCTTCTCCGCTCGCATACACCATGCATCTGAGCACGAACGCTTAAAGGAGAAGTGATATATTTCCCTTCAGTGTCTCACTAATTAAGGCTCCACCTACAACAATTGATAGGAACTCTCAATCGGAACCACTGTAAATAGAACTTAATAAAAATGAAGTTTTGCTGAAGTTAAGTAAATGTACAGAACATTTCTCCTTGCACATGAGAAAATATCAAATTAAACAGACGTCTCACTCAACTGGTTACAACAGCAAAAATTTTCACACAGGGATCTTAACAAGTTTTTACTTTAACAAGTCTTTGTTAAAGAGTTAAATGCAAGGCCCATGGCAACAAATTTGATTACTTAAAGATATATATATATATATATATATATATATTATAGAAACAATATATTGCATGTTTATTGCAAAACATACTGTGTGTTTGACAGCATAAGGATACTAACTCGATTATGGAGAGTTTGCTTGCAATTTGCTTATTTCAATTTCCTGATTGGTAGAGATTTCTCTACAAAAATCATGCAATGTAGGTTTTCACCTGGAATTCTGTTAAACATGAATATCAAAAAAAAAGTTAAAATAATGTGGACTTATGGCTCTAACAGAAACAATTACCATTGATTAACAACCTTGTAGCTCACAGTAGGTCTCTCTTTAACACAGTGGTCTCAAACTCAATTCCTGGAGGGCCACAACTCTGCACAGATTAGCTCCAACCAGCTCCAACTCACACCTGGGGTCTGTTCTTCGTACCTCGCTTATTACATCTGAGATGATTTTACATATGCTAGATCTTCTAATCTTGATAACTGATCTCTGGCTAATTTGGTTCTTCAAACGAATTTGTGGATTGGATTAAAATATCAGGATTAAGTTGTCTGAGATTGCGCGTTCTTGTGTTCCTTGAAAAGGGCAGATGTATTGATACTCAAAACCACGATCAGCAATGCAGCGATTGGCTGGCGGAAAGACAGCAACATAATGACATCATATAATTAGAAAAGACACCTGACGAAAAACTTGACAAATTTCTGGACCTTTATAATGAAACAGCCAAGCGAACAAAATGACAGAACGACATAAATGTTACAGATCAACGAAATGTTTTTTATTTTTTTACATGATTCCCAATTATTTAGATTCACGAGCATTTATAGTCATTACATTTATATTTCAATATTGTAATTCGCAATAAATTAATGCACTGCTCAGAATAACTGTACAAGCATGTGTGTAAGACTCCAATACAACTGTAAAGTAATTATTCCATCATGAATAAATCTTTTAATGAGTAAAACTGGCTGTGCCTATTATAGACTACACAACATTATAATATTATTTTCAAATTAATTTGTAAATTATCATTTTAAATTATTGTCCCTGGATAAGTAAGCCACTGCTAATTTATTTCAAAAGTACTCTAATTATCAATTTCACTTAAAAAGATGCAATGTAATTCTGTTTACATTAAATAAGCCTGCTCACAAACAGGTTTAAGCTTAAGGACCTGTTGCTATGGCAGCAAGTCCAGGATGAGCGTTGAAGAACCTAACAATCCAAGATCATGCCAAATCGTCATCAATCAAATCCAGCTAAATGAGTTAGCAACGTCTGAAAAATGGGCCCCTGCTTTGAAGTTTCTAGTAATCCTGAAGACCTTGATTAGCTGGATGAGGTGGGTTTGATTAGGGTTGGAGCAAAACTGTACAGAGCTGTGGCCCTCCAGGAACTGAGTTTGAGACCACTGCTTTAACGGTTTTCAAATTATCTTTAAAAATTTGTTTGTTCACTGGCTTTCATGGCTGCAATTCGCTGCATGTGTTTTCCGCCAACTGGCAACCCGGGGTGGAGAAATACTATTGGGTAAATTAGCAACGTGCGGTCTTGCAGAGACCAAAACAAAAACAGAAACTCCGACACGGAACGCTAATTTTAAAGTAAAATAACTGGCTGTAGCACTGGTTTTCAGAGAAACAAGTATGTGAACTGAGCATGTTTAATAAATATTTGCAAACATATTATGGCATTTTTATGCTTTAGTACAGTCAAAAACTTACATAGAGCCCATTTAATGCATTAGCTATCATTAACTAACAATGAGAATTTATTAGCTTTTGTTAATGTTAGTTAAAACACAATTTTTCATTGTTTGTAAATTCATGTAAATTCAGAGTGCATTAACTAATGTTAACAGACAAAACTTTTGATCTTAAAAATGTTGAAATTAACATTAACTTGGATAATTTTTTTTTTCCAGGTATTTCTTGCAACACAAAAAGTACTGTTGCAGAGAAAAGAACAGAACAATGTAGGCCTACTTAGAAGAAAAAAAAAAAACACACACACATATATATATATATATATATATATATATATATATATATATATGTATGTAGGAATAGGAATGTTGATAACAACTTGGGTTGTCCTTGTCCTCTTTAGTCCGGACGACATGGCATCCCAGTTTTCCGAAAAGAACTTCAAATTTTGATTCATCTGACCACAGAACAGTTTTCCACTTTGCCACAGTCCATTTTAAATGAGTCTTGGCCCAGAGAAAACGCCTGCGCTTCTGGATCATGTTTAGATATGGCTTCTTTTTTGACCTATAGAGTTTTAGCCAGCAACGGCGAATGGCACGGTGAATTGTGTTCACCGACAATGTTTTCTGGAAGTATTCCTGAGCCCATGTTGTGATTTCTATTACAGTAGCATTCCTGTATGTGATGCAGTGCTGTCTAAGGGCCCGAAGATCACAGGTATCCAGTATGGTTTTCCGGCCTTGACCCTTACGCACAGAGATTGTTCCAGATTCTCTGAATCTTTGGATGATATTATGCACTGTAGATGATGATAACTTTTTGATGATAACACTATTGGGAATTGGTGATCCTCTGCCCACCTTGACTTCTGAGAGACACTGCCACTCTGAGAGGCTCTTTTTATACCCAATCATGTTGCCAATTGACCTAATAAGTTGCAAATTGGTCCTCCAGCTGTTCCTTATATGCACATCAACTTTTTTGGAATGTGTAGCTCTCATGAAATCCAAAATGAGCCAATATTTGGCATGACATTTCAAAATGTCTCACTTTCAACATTTGATATGTTATCTATATTCTATTGTGAATAAAATATAAGTTTATGAGATTTGTAAATTATTGCATTCCTTTTTTATTCACAATTTGTACAGTGTCCCAACTTTTTTTGGAATTAGGTGTGTGTGTGTGTGTGTATATATATATATATATATATATATATATATATATATATATAAATTTGTTAGGATTTTAACAATTTAAAGTTTTATGTTTTTCTATTTTCAGAGGGGAGTCACAAAAAAAGTTTGTGTTTATAATGCAAACGGGGAAAAAAGAGTTTTAAAATGTAGAGGTGACTCTATGAAGTTACCTGGATTGCTCATAATATCCCCAAACAACATCTTTGGGTGAATACTATATCTTACTGTATCAAGATTCATCATAGTTTTGACTTTATGAGTATGACATACTGTTGCTAGAAAATTGATCAAAAAATACTCAACTGATTCACAATCCAACCACTGACAGAGTACTGGGTCTACATGACTTCATTTCTAAGATGAACGAATGTTGAAAGAGCACTGTCAATTTAAAAGATATTTTCACATGATAGTGGAATCTCCTAAGGACCCACTCAGACATGTTGGTAGGCCGAGAATCAACCAGACCAAGACTTCAGCTCATCAGACAGAGGCCTGCAGATCCGTAATGGGGCTCAAAGAAACAGAAGACATCCTGCCTGGGCTCTGACCTCAAACACACCGCCAGCCCTGGAAGCCCCGTCCATTGCAGGCCATGGGAACAGATTGCTTCAATTACCGCAATCCTCACGTCCTGAAATCCCCCATGACAATGACTGCATCCATGCGCTAGAAAGAGATTTGGGAAGCAACATGTGGCACCAGAACACTGGAGGCCAACACTTTCCTACACCAATCTATTTGCTCTTTGAACCGAGAGATGTCTCCAATCTAGCATCCCTCAGCATAGCTCAGACTTTCCTTAGATTAAACATCTGTCCATAAGCACTGATTTGTGTGGTTGGCACTTGCTCTCTAAATGTATATTGAAATTAATTAATCTGTGAGCACATCAATCTAAATAAGATGCATTTTTGCTCTTAATTTGGACAGAGTCAGAATTATCTATTTTGAGGCATGGAATGGACTGCTAGAAGTATGGACAGATGTTGTCTAAAGTTTATATTTTATAGCCTCAAGATGTAGATTTTTACATCTCTGCAACATTAATTGCATTTAAACACACACACACACTGAAATGCATTTATTTTTATGGTAAATAAAATAAGCAGGAGCTTTACAAGCTTTATCTGAACATTTGTAATTAAATCATCAAATTCCAGTGTACTGTTTGGACATTTTAATTAAATGTGCACTTTGTTTGAATTTTGAATAAATACTTAATATATAAATACTATATATATATAATTAGTGTTTGTGTGCGTGTGTATAAGAGACAAGGCTGAAGAGCTTTATTGGATGCCCGTGGTCTTCAGGCCCTCAGATGACACTGCATCACTCATCGGCATGATTGTGTCAATGACATTACTGAATGGGCCCAGGAATACTTCCAGAAACCACTGTTGGTAAACACAATCCGCCGTGCCATCTGCAGATGCCAACTAAATCTCTTCAGCATCTGGAAACCTATATCAGGCAAGAATGGGGCCAAATTCCAACACCGAAACTCATAACCTCGATGCCCAGACGTCTTCAAACTGTTTTGAAAAGAAGAGGAGATGCTACACCATGGTAAACATGCCCCTGTCTAACTATTTTGAGACCTGTAGCAGGCATCACATTTGAAATGAGCTCATTTTGTGCATACAATTTCAGATTAAACATATGTTATCTATGTTCTATTGTGAATAAAATGTTGGCTCATGTGATTTGAAAGTCTTTTAGTTTTCATTTTATTCAAATTTAAAAAAATGTCCCAACATTTCTGGAATATATATATATATAATATAATATAATATAATATACACGCACACACACAAATGTCCCTACTAATGTTAAAACCAAACCCAAGCCCTTGATTCCTCTAATTTGAACCATCACGTAAGCATATCCTGATAGTTAGCAGCAGCGTCAAGAATCACGGCACTAATTGCAGGCCACAGTTGAAAAATTGACTAATTGATCAAGGCCCTTAGAGGGTGGATTTCTCATAGCAACAGAGCAGGGAAGGTGGAGGAGTCTCGTCACTGACGGTTCACACTGCATCTCAAAGAGAACAAGAGATCTCAACGGGCTCTTTTGTTCAGCAGGGGGACGTATCATCCGCACCTTTCCCCAGCCCCTTAGATCTTCCTCTAAATCAGCATTAGAAAGGTTAGCCCAGTGCTGATAGGTTGCCAGAGATGATACAGTGTTTATGTCAGAGAGCTTCTCCGGATGAAGGCATAGCTCCCTGTACACCACAGATGCGCGTGGAAGATGTATGACTGTGCTTTAATGAAGGCAAGAAGGGAGAGTCAGCCACTAAGGAAGCGTCTCTATTGCGCAGGTAGGGCAGTTATCATGCCCCTGAGTGTGTGACGGCACTCTGATGCCTGAGGCTGAGGACAGGATGGGATGGTACACAAAGTTCAGGAAACCTATATTCTGCCATTAACACCGTCAAACAGGGTGTGAAATAGGAACATGGAGTTCTTCCACTGTGGAATTGAATCAGTTTAATGCAGCATTACTGTACAGAAAAACATTTGACAAGCCAAATTCACTTCACTGCGAACGAGAATTACTAATGTATCAGTAATATACAATTATTTGTGACTTTGCTGGAACTGGATTGATGTTATTGTAGCAAATAACTTCCTCTCCTATTTTCCAAAAAAAAAAAAAGCCCAAAAAAACACTGACACAGATTCTTAAGCAATCACTGTAAATCTCCTGGTGCCTGTTGCCTAATTTCCATTGTTTCTCTGAGAAGGTGCGCGAGAGCTCCTTTGATAAGTGTCTTTGATGTGCTTGCAAAGACAGAATGGAGTCATGTTTCTTTTTGAGATGTGCTGTCGTAGAGGTTTAAAGACAATAGTCTTTGGCATGTACTGAGACGGTCGCTGTAGATTCAAGTGATAGCAAACTGTCCAAGTAGAGCATTGTAAAGCACTGCTGTTTTGTTTTCAGTGTCTGTCTAAAGAAAAATACATTGTCTGCATTCAGAATAGCCAGAGGGGTTTGATCGTGACAGTTTTCAGGCCCATGTTCCAGTTTAACAGTATATTGACAATGGGAGAAATGACAAGGTTCATGCAACATCAAAAATAGGTTCACTTGAGATGAGATGGCATGGCATGGCAGGTGAGACACTACTTTTATGGAGTGCATGTGCAGTAAATGCTGTTTATACCAGTGTTATATGAGTAGCATTTATAGTTTCTGTTCATATTTTAAATTAGATTTTATATTTAGGCCTTTTATATTTAGTTTTGGTAATTTTGTGTAATTTCTGATTTATGACTATATAATTTTGATTAAGTTTTCATTTATATTTTTAGCTATTTTAGTATTTCAATTTAGACTAAGAAAAACTGAGAAACTAAACAAAACTAGATGAAATAAATATATATTTTTAAGTTTTTTATGTTTTATTTTGTCAGTTAATAAAAATGTTATGGTTTTAATTTTAGTCAACGAAAATAACCCTGGTTTGTACATCCACATGACTGTATGAGAATATAATTATTTACACAAACCATTGTGTTATTAACTCTGAGGCTATTTTTTACCATCAGTATAATTCTTATATAATATAGTTCTCAAGACATGCCATGGCAACCTGATCTCATTAGTATATTTGTCAGGTACATGCTAAAATGTAAAATATGGATGTACTAAAAACATCTAAAATGTAATTCACATATGTGCAGATTCACAAATATGGAAAAAAAAAAATCTTAAATTCCATTATATTTAAATTATAAATATATTTGTATACAGTGCACATCATAAATGAGTACACCCCCTCTGAACAAATACAAAAGATGTATTTTCTTTATGATCACTAACACAATTCATGGAAAGATGGCAAAACTATGTATTAAACATATACATAATAAATGTCATTAATAGACATGAAATAATTAAATTAGCCAATTTTGTTTAAATTAAGGTTTGCAGAAATGAGTACACCCTAGATTTAATTCAACAAATGTTTAATATTCTAGCACTTAGTATGCCCTCCATAATTTTGAATATACTGCTCTGACCCTTCTTGACACGGAGAGTACAAGTTCATGACAAATTGTCACACCTGTCCTGTTTAACTCCTGGATGATGAGCTCCTTAAATGCCCTGATCTCTAATGGGGAATGTTGCTCAACTCGTCTCTACAGAATCCCCCACAGGTGCTCAAGACTGTTAAGACTGAGTGCAATATATGTTCACAGAAGGTTTTTCACCTTGGGAGAATCAATATCCTCATTGTCATGTTGAAAAAATGCCCAACAATGCAGGGAATGAGGAAAGGGTAACATCTTCTGTTTCAAGTTTGTGTATTAAATTACACAGTGGTGTGGGAATTCATGACAGCACTGATAAAGCACAACTCCCTCACACCTTCAGCACTCATACATCCCTATATAAGAGCTTTACTACCACTGAACTTTACTGTGGGAACCAGGCATTTCTCACTGTACTCCTCCTCTAGCAACACCATAACATTTTGGATGCTGTTAGATCCAAAATTATTGATTTGGTCTCATGAGACCAGAGTATTGATTCCCAGAATCTATATTTTGTAAATATGGGCTTTGGAAATGGCTAACTGACTTTATTGTGCTTTGGCTACAGTAGTTCCAGGACAACAACCATCCATGTCATTTCTGCAGGCTGCATCTTACTCTGTGAGATAAACAGTCACTCTTTTCAAAGCTTTTGCTGGCTCTGAGACACTCGCTTGGTATTTCTCCTGCTCTTTGTCTAACAAAAAAATCCCTCATCACTAAATGAAAGCTTAAAATGAAGGCCTGATTGTTTCAGGGGCCTTGTCACAAGTCCATTGTTTTTGAATCTCTGTGTTACCTTTACTATATTTTCACACTTAAAACAATGATTTGGTAATCCTCTTGTACCACTGTCATCTTTTGTGCTAAGAAATAAGTCTCTGGACAGTTCTCTCCCAAGTGGTTCCTTGGTTGTCAGTATTAAGTCTAAGAATGATTCAGTGGGCTATATAACACTTTTAATTTTCAAGAAATTACTTCTCTTTAAATGTTTTGGTTCAACATACTTACCTGTTGATCGAACATTGCCTTAAACTTACACTAGAACATTTTTATTTCGTTTTATTTAGTAACTTTTAGGAGGGTGTACTCATTTTTGCTACACAACATTTTATCACCTTGATAAGAAAATCTTATTTTCCTGAATAATTTTGACATGCTTCTTTGGTAATTGATTAAGCAGACTTGCTGGAACATTATATCTCTAAAGAACATGTCTTCTAAGTAATTGACTTTCAGAAGTTTTAGAGGGGGTGTACTCATTTATGCTGTGCACTGTAGTTTTATGTCCACTATTGCATAGATATGTTTGGGAAAAAAAAAATTAAACAATTAAGTAATTATTAAATGATGAAAGAATTTTAATACATTTTAAAGTTTAATATTTTAAATCTTTAAAACTAAAAAGTTGAATATGAGCTAAAAATGAGGTAAACACGTTTAATAACTGTGATGGCACTGGACATATTTAAATAATCTAATTCATCAAACCCAATAAAACCAACCATTTAATTCTATGAATGTAATATGAATCTAAAAGGATTGGTAAACATCTAAACCTTTTTTTAAATGCCTTTTTTAGGTGCTGTCAATATGTTAATACTAGTGTATGTTCCAGAGTATATGCAAAAGTATGAAAAATGTATGCATGCTAAAACCATACTTTACATACAAATACCTACAACTGAGATCACGTGCACACTCTAAACTGGTCTGATCCATGAGCTAGGTGACATTTAAGACCATTCCAGTGTTTCCAAGAGAAAACAAGGTTCGTGCAGTCTTTGAAAAATGGACATTTATGAGCAATTTCATCATTTTAGATCTTAAAACGCACTATTAGCATGAAAGAAGGTACAAATCTGTCGCTCCAGTGGTGTCAAAGAATCAATCAGCTAAACTCTTCCATAGACTGACAGCGCACAGTGCCCATGGGAACTTTCCTCGGCAGATAATAGAAAACAATTAAATGCCAGAGCTGTGAGGTTGAAGGTAGTATAAGGAGCTTATGGGGAAATGTGATCCTTCAGCTAGTTCACTTACAGTTCTTCAGCTTCATTTCTGACTTTTCACTTATTCTCATTCTGAATGGGAATAACCCCGAAACACAATGGTATTGTAAGCCTTGTGCATATAGAGATGGAACAGTTTGACTGCTTGCCGTGGACTTCAAGCATAAAGTCATCCAATGTGTGGGGATGTTATAGCTGAGAATAAATTATCTATTGGCATAATGCTTCTGTGATTTAAAATGCTAAAGTAGTTAGTTGATAAAAGATATTTAAGTGTCAAATGTACATTTCTGTCAGTGTGCAGAGCTCACTGTATTTACATTTGTGGCATACATTAGCATAGAATAAGCATACTTAGTATACATTTAACTATACAAAAATAGATATAATATGTATGGTTAAAATAATCATAAATTAATTATTCACCTTCAGACTCGTTTATAATCTAAGGACCCCAACATTTTTTATTTTTATTTTTTTTTAGTTTTATAACTATTCTAATTACTATTCAAAATTTCACCTCGAGGTGAAACATTAATAATCATTAAAACAAATGTATACATCGACTTGTATGAACAACAAGTCTCTTGTAAATGTGTAAAGGAGTGTCTTATAAATGTCTAACTTGCTAAATGGCTAACTTTTCATATGCACACTTATACAAATTATATTTCAGGCATTTACAACAAACTTCCCTCTTTTCTAACATTAGAAACATGTAGACTAAATCTGTTTAAAGTGATTAATTGTCTAAAATTATCTCACCATAAGGGTCACCCACTTTGATGAATAAGACAGGACTTTCAAATTCAATCCTCTAAATAATGATGCTGGTGCATCCTCATCAAAAGTGAACTCCATTAAAAATAACTTGTAATGCTTATTTTAAATGTGTCCAGCTAGTTATTATTTTGGTAGCTTATGACTTCTTAAAATTACCACACAGGTACATTGTACACAGTTTTCTTATAGGCAATGTGCAGCCTTTAGGCATCTGATAGAGGCAGCACAGAAGACTAATGCAACCTGTGTTCATAATTTTGAATACACATTCATTAAAAGTTCAGGAAACTATATGCGGTGCGATTCTAGTTTTCAGGAGGGATGAGCTTCTTTGATTTGTAGGATATCTACTGTATTTGCTTATAGAATGCAAGTGACCCAGTTCAAAACTTGCCCCAGAAACTTCTATCTAATATTTATTTTTAATTTCTATTCATTTAAGCAATCAAAACTGCAACTGTTTGTCAGTTCATGAGTACCAGGAACGGTGGCGCAGTTTACTACTAAATAAAGAAGACATTTGTATATTGAAACAAACAAAAACTAGACTGGACAATTTGCTTATACGGAATGGAATTGACTGACCATTTTTTTCCCAGTCTATGTTAACCTTAAAGCTGCAGTTGGGTAAGTTTGGCCTCTTTGTCGCCATCTTTGTTTGAAACCTGCAATTGCAGTTGTTTGCATAATTATCATCTTTACATGCATTGTGCATCAGCACGGCTCCTCAGCGCAGATGAATCTCATGTTTGCTGTCAGTCACCACATCGGTGTGGATACTGTACTTCAGAATCACAGATTGTAGTCTTGGAAGTATGACCAAAATAAGAATTTTCACTGGAAAATGTCACCTGAACAAGTAAAATGTCTGCCACTTTTGCTCTGCCAACTGAGGAAAAAAAGCAATAAATCGCGCTGCCAATGGTGATTAAATCTAACGACCACTTAGCTCGGATCACGTCAAACCGTGCAAATTATTATAATTGTTATACTTTGTTCTCAAATTGTTAATGTTAACATCCGCATTGTGTGACAAGGCTTAAATTAGTCGTAGACTAAAATGCATGTTTGAGCTGTTTAAACTGAAACCAACTTGTACTGACATATCTTAAAATATGTCAGTGCCATTGTTTTGTCTCAAGATGCACACCAGCATTGTTTTTTTTTTCTATGGTAGGTTTATAAAAGCTAATTAAATACCCTAATTGAACTAAGGCCTAATCCTGGTTTAGTCTAAGCCCTGTCTGTGAAACTGGGCCTATGTGTATTTAGTGTGTGTTAGTGTTACCTGTAGATTTCAATTTCTGTAGCCACTCCTCAGTCTGAAGTCTTTTGCTTTTGACTACGGGTGAATCTCCAGTTGTCACTGATGATTGTCATTTGGACCTTTCTGGATTACAATCCGCCATCAAAACATTATTACAAGCCTACTGTTGTGAATTGAGATGAGGTAAGGAGATAGTTTTGAACACTGGCTGGTTATGTACTTTATTTTGAATCATTTTTAACCAAAAAAAAGTTACGGACTGCAGCTTTAAAGGCCCATCCACAACAAGGATGACAACTATAACGATGACTGTAACTAAAGTTTTAGTAATCAATTCTCATTCTATGAAAATAGTGAAGTCTACACTATAGCTATAACAATAACGACACAGAGGAACGATATCGTTGGAATCACTTTCAGAACAATTTGATAAAAACATTCACAGCTAGTCAGAATACATCCCGCTTTAAAGAGCTCAAGCTTTTAAAGCAGCAGATGACAAAACACTACAGCACACACATAAACAAAACGTTATTATTGATGTGGATACTATAGTTATTATAGTTAACTTTATAGTCGTTGTTCTTGGTGGGAATCTGGATCAGGATCTCAGCTCTACTAGGTTCTACTTAAGTCAATCAGTTATTCCACTTAAGTCAATCAATTTCCTCAAAAAAACTGCTTACCCGAGTTACCTTCACTTGTTGGATTTTACAGTGTATAGCACAATTTCTCCACTCTTCCCCATGATTCAAACAACTATTTAAACCACTATGTGGAATCAATCACATAAATCAATCAATCAATCAACCAATCCTTGTTGTTGATATACTCAAACGTAGATTCAGACAAATAAGTCAGTAAATGGTAAATGCGTATGCGTATTTAGCGTGCTGTCCGAGGTGAGGGCTCCGAGCTCGGTATTTGGCCCGAACCTAGAGTACTCCCCTCGTATTCTAGTTAGGAAGATGTCCAGGCGAGTGTGAGGAGACGGGGTGATGTAGGGATGTTGGAAAACTGTCGAGGAACATAGGTGAGTCGACTGCGTATTTATGATGTCCTCTACTTATGCTATTTGGGTAGACATGTTGATTATTGATTGCTGACTGCTGGTTGGAATGACATGATGATTGGATAGATCATTTGTTAATAAAACATCATTTCTCACACTTCAGTGAGCATCTAAGAACATGACACCTAGAGAGCTATACTTGGGCGTAGAGCACTAGGAGTAGCATTTAAATGATTCAGCACCATTACTCCGCAGTCTACTGACACATGAGTCAAGCACAGCTAATAAGATTCAACTGCGCTCAGGGTCCAAACGAGACTCAGCTTCGTCTGACAGAACTTGTGACAGCCGGAATTGCACCTACATACACAATAACGTCGCACGCCTGAAGAGGTTTTCAGAAACACTGAGTAGAATAAGTGGCCTAGAACAGTGTTTGCTGTAAAACTTGACTGTTCTGTCACAGGGCATCTTCCTCATGTGGCCATGATGTGACCAGGCAGCTGGCAGCAGCAGAAAGCGAGGCAGGTCACAGGTGCCAGAAGAATTATCAATCTCTCACTCCCACGGCAAACAAGCACAAACGCTTCCCCTCCCACGTGCAGCCTGAAGACGGGAAAGGCATCCACCTCGGGCATGTGATTCTTGTGCTGGAGAAGAGCACAGGCTCTGTGTAGCAAGTGAAGGTAACTGCTGACCCAGTTGGAAAATGGGCATGTGTCCCAAGGTCATACGCCCACACACCCAAAAGGTTTTGTTTGCTCGCAAACTGCCACAAGCCATCTTTTGCAGTCCTTATGCCAGGTGTGCACTAGAAAGGGAGTTCTCTGTGAGGGAATGTAGGCAACTGCTGGCTCAGTCTGAGTTACATAACAAAGCCTCGTGGGACATATGCGCGTATAATGAATGTTTTTTCACAAATGTTATTTGTGAATGCTGCTGAACCGAAGTGGAACAACGGCATGACGCACTACGCCAATATCGCTCATGCATTGACGCTAAGGACCCTCTGTTAATAATGTCGATGTTAAAGTGACCATGAAATCAAAATTGACAATGCTTATTTTTTTTATGGAATATTTTTTTTAAGGAATAACTTCCCCTCCCTCTTGCAGCGACATCATTCTCTGATGACATGTTTACTGGTATGAGGGCGGGACAACCTGTCACTCACATGACATCACAGCAATAGCAAATCACAACCATCCAATCAAATCCCGATTAACAAAATCAAGTCCCACCCTACAGTTTTTCTTGTTTGAGAAGCCGTTTCACTAAGATATACGCTGGAAGAAAAGTCTGCAACTTCCAATTCATGCTGACTTTAACAGTCACATGTTATTTTTACTATGTTAAATTATGTTACATCTATCGCAGCTTAATGTGCAGAGACACAGTATGAACAGTATACAGTATTACAGTATAAAAGGGACAGAATTATTAAACGGCAGGGACAGAACAACTTGAACATGCTAACTTTTATCGAGAGCTGGCAACTAAAGTTTAGAAAAGTTTATGCAAATATAAAAACGTTAAGCAAATGCGGAGCGACTTGATGCAGCAGCTATCAGAGTGAAGACAGGTCATGTGATCACTCTGCTATCCGTGTCGAGTGTTTTCCTCAATTTCAGGTGTATGTTGTGATCATGTAGAAGGAAAAGTGAAGCATGGAAAATGTGACTGAGATTATGTTGCATGTGAACTCTGATAACCAGATGTTTGCTTTTAAGACACAGATAGATGGACACAACAGCAAAGAACATAAATTGTTCTGTGATATAATAATAACCATTTTGATGATTTGAAAATACATGGATAGACATATTAGTGGTAGTGATGCTCATAAGACGCTTTAGACTTTACATATCCAGTCAGCTATGAAGAGTCAGTTAATTTGACGTTTTCAGATCGCTACACATACAATTTTACCATGTGGTATACCACTGAAAGAGGCTTATTGAATATTTCCAACCTCACATACCATTTTTTTTATTTGTACTTAGCAAAGAAATTATAAATCAGTGGCGTGATGTTCACTTTCATTGGATTCAGTGTGACAGGAAATTAAACAGCTGAAAATAGACTTCATACATGTAAAGATGATAAGGACCTATAAGCCATGAACATGTGGGTAAAATGGGAGATAATTTTCCATTCTGCTCACATTTGCTAATGCAGTGCTGAGCCACAGGGTCTGGTGGCATTGCTGCCACACTACTGCCCTCTGCTGGTCACATGTGTGTATCGTGCTGAGAGTTGTACCAAACTCCATTAACAGTTTTGTCCTAAATCCACCCTGGAAAAAAAAAAAAGAAAAAAAAAGGAAAAAATCAGAACAGCTTTGTTTTTGTTTCTCATTATTGATATCATCTTGCATTCCATAGCAAAGAATCAGTTCATTTACCACAATGAAAATGAAAGCAGATCATTACATTTACAACAAAATTGAAAACAGGAAAAAGAACTGACTTATTAGAAACAAGCTGTATTGTAATCATTCATTGTTCTCACTGCTAGGAAATAACTGTGCATGTAGCTGTGCTGCTGAGACAATTAATTTCGAGAGAGTGCATATATTAGGTCCCATAACTGGCTGGTACATAATGACAGAAGAAGAATTCAAAGCTTAAAACTTAACGGCTCAGTAACGGCTCAGTCATGCGACCAACACAAATGTTCGGCACGAAAATTCGGTCCTTTTTTCACATGCAATTTGTCACTATTTCAAATGCAGTTTCACTCTCTGACAGCAGGTGGCACTTACAAAAGCAAAAATACCTTGGATCCTCCGGTACACAAATGCATTGGTTAAAGTGAAAAAAGTTCTTCTGACTGAATTTTTTTTTCAGGCCAAGTCATATTCCTTTTAACAGACACTCTATTTAAATAGTCGAGACCTATAGCGTTTAAAGGGGAGAAGTTATAAACTTTGTTTTTTTTTGTTGCCATTATTACCATATTTAAGTCTCTTGTGGCTTACTGTGCAAAGACATAGGGAAGCAGTTCTGCCACAGTTGAGTAAAAAATATAATTCTGTAAGTCATAATAATGAGAAACTTTATCATAGTTAAAGTTTTATGTGTTAATATCATATTCGGGGGATCATCTCGTAATAATGACTTAGTTTCTCATAATAACGAGAAACCTTCTCGTAATAATGAGAAACTTCTAAGCATGCGCAAAGCAAGGGAGCAGAAGGGCGTGGCACGCTAGCGACATCCGCTGGTCAAAGCCGTTTAAATGCGAGAACACATACATGGCTCGTTCTGCAAAAGTGTAATATATAAATCATAAACATTAATAATAAATTATCAGTGAATGAGACGGTCTTTTATTCATTTGTAACATTAATTTGTATTTTTGTGTATGAACATGCAGCAACACAGTAATGGTGATCCATGGATTTCAAACAGATAGAGGATAAGAGCACACACCTCTGAGTCTGTTAAAGAACGCGTCATCAGGACAACTGTCTACAAACATCTGCTAAACATATTTCCAAGCAGTTTTGCAAAATTTACAGTCTAATAAGTTATAGACATCTTAAAATGTGTTTTCTGTATGTCTAGGCTAACCTGTACATCAAATAGCCTAGACGGATCAGCGAAATATGTGTGATAATATTAACACATAAACCAAAACATTTTATGAATACGTTACACAACGAATAAATGTCATATTCCTTTGTTAATCTGATAGTTTTGTGAAGTTTATTCAACAGTTTCCACCGGTGAGCACAAGCAACCCAGCAAGCAATAGCCGTCATTTCACCTTCTCGGTTAACTACAGACCCAATATAGTCCGGCTATGAGTAACCCACTTTTAGCCAAAATAATCTTTTATTTGGTTACATGTCGTTTTTGCCAAAATAACTTGCGAGATGTATGATATTCCATCATGTAAGCGAAGTCAACAGTGATTACAAGGTGTTTGGTTTCATATCTTTGACATTTTCTATGCGTAGGCTGTGCGTAGCCACGATTTAGCTCGTAGTCAGACCGGCTATTTGTAGCCCACCTTTAGTCAATCCTGATTTATTGTAGTTTTTGGACAGGAAGTGCATGAGATGGTTGATATCCCATCATGTTCGCAATGTCAATGATATCTACAAGATTTAAGTGTCATTTCATGACATGGTCTATCTGTACTCACGATTTAGCTCTGAATTTGATAGGCTATGTGCAGTCTGCTTTTAGTCCACCCGGCGAAATCGAGGCAATCTATAGTCTATTTTTCACGGCTTGGCTATAGCACTGATTCAGACCAGCAATGAGTGTAGCCAAAATAGTGTTAAAATTGTTTACAAGTTTTCGCCTACAAAGCTTGTGGGATGCATGATATATAATCAAACGCAAGAAAACATTTGAAACAGCATATTTTTGCTGTCATACAATCATACACATTCTACGATATTATATATATATATATATAGAGAGAGAGAGAGAGAGAGAGAGAGAGAGAGACATATGACTGTCTTTAATTTAATTTTAAGTTCAATAAAAATGCAATTACAATTCTCAATCGCTAGATGGCAACTGTGGCCCTACTGAGACATGAGTACTGGCAACGCGAGACTTGGAAGTTAGTTGAGATCACTGTTGCCAGATCTCGCGATAAACCACTGTCAGAAAGCAAGCAACAGCAAACGTTGAAGCCAATTCTTTCCAGCTTTTGGTCTTGTAAGTATCTATGTTTTTCGTTTAGAAATATGTTTATTATTTATGTACATTATTATCATGTGTAGGAACCGTGACATTTTATCGGGTAGCAGTGCAGACTCAGAGTAAAACATGTTGTAGTTAGATTAACATGCGTGTACTGTATGGTGTTTACTTGTGCCCTTAAACTCTCTAATTATCTAAATACAAGGGATTAAACATGAAACCTGTGCAACCTATTATTAGTTGTTATTAAAGCCACATATATTTTTTAATCTTTAGATCATTATGATATGAAAATATGAGTTTTTGATATGGCAAGGCAAGTTTATTTTGTAGAGCATTTATTTTTGTTCATCAACAAGGCAATTCAAAGTGCTTTACATAAAACAACAGCAACATAGGTCAATATAAAAAGACAATATTAGACATTTTAAAACGCTTTGAGAGCTAAATAGAGAATAAAAACAAGATATAACAGGAGAGTAAAAGTTACAGTGCAGTGTAATAAATTAATAATTATTCCAATTAATAAAAGGCAGTGGCAAACAGTAAGTCTTTAGCCTTGATTTAAAAAAATTAACAGTTGCAGCAGACCTGCAGTTTGTTCCAGATATATGGTACATAAAAACTGAATGCTGCTTGTTAAATGTTCCATATTTTTTTTAAAATGTTTATATTTAATTGTATTGTATTTGTAAAAATGTAATTTTGATTTTTTTTTTTTTTTTTCATTTTGTATTATCTTGAGTTCTTTTTCTACATAAAACCTTTTATATGTAATTTGTTTGGTTGGATTGTCATTTATGAGAACCTGTAATATTTAAGTGAAAAGAATCCTTTAGACATTATTTTGTTGTCTATAACATGTATAGATGTAGTCATTCATTAGCTGTATATTTGATGACTAGTCTACTCTTGGGCTGCGGTTAGACGTCTATTACATTTTCACTGACAGCCCAGATTTTGCCTCGTTTTAGCCTAGATGTCAGGGCTGTGTTTTGACGGCTATTAGACGTCTTTTAGACATAAAATTGCTTGCTGGGAAGAGTCAGTCGTTACCACGGTACTGCTCTGCCTCTGCTTTCCACCTTCTCATGCTCATGGAAAAGTATGGAAGATAAACCGATAATTACTGATCTGCTATATAAACTTCTTCTTCTCCTTCTTCGCCAAATTTTAGACTGCATCTCCTCGTAGAGCTTTAAAGCTACAACCACCAAACTCGGCTCAGACCTTCAGACTGTTCTGAAGTTAGTCGCTATATCTTTTCAGACTGCTCCGATGGTTTTCCTAAAAATGCTGATCAAAACTTGGAAAAACTCCCATAGACTTGCATTGAAAATCTGAACATTCTATCAACCTCCAACTGTCAAAAATTCAAATCTAAACACACTGAAGCCCATTACACTCAATGAAGCTGCCATTCTATGTACCATTTCGAAGCCATTTAAACTCATTCAAACTCATAAACTATCTAACTAATATCTATCTAACAAACTATCTAACTAACTAATTAACTATCTAACTAATATCTAACTATCTAATATCTATCTAACTATCTATCTAACTATCTAACTAACTATATCTAATTAACTATCTAACTAACTAACTAATATCTAACTATCTATCCACACACACACACACACACTCATACTTACTTACACACACACTAGCTAGCTTTTAAACTACTAAACTAAAACTTAAACTATTTCAAACTGAAAAGCTTCAAACTTCAAGTTTGAAACTACTCCAAACTTTCTGGCTAGGCTTTTTCAAGCCAACTTAAAGTTTGTCTACGAACTTTACTCATCTAGTTTATAATTGATGTTATTTAATAATATGCCTACTAAAGACCTTATTTACCAGAGAAACAAGCGCGCCGCCATCTTTAGAATATTGTCTTTGAACTTCCGTTTTTGTGGTAGCTCTGTATATTTCTGTGGCATCGCTGTTGAAGAATAATTAGCTGGTGAAGTGGATTTACCTGTTGTAGAATTAATGAAAGTTATCATGAGCATTGTAATGTTTAAAGCAGATGTCTTAACAAATGTCAGTAGACCGGGAAGATTTTAAAACGAGCAGTTCATTCATAAATATGTAAGATTGCTGTGGAAATACAAACCAGAAGTCAAAAGACAACGAGCACAGCGCTGAAAAGGGGCGGAGCTACATAAGGTCTATAGATTGCAATTTGTAGATTACACTGACTTTAACGAAAACAACTGTTTTGCAGAACATGCCATGTTTGCGGTGTTCTCGCATTTATTATATTTATATATTAATTATTATATTTTTTACTCAACTGTGGCAGAAACGGGCTTCAGACACGTACCTGGCTGTTCGATTTTTTTTTTTTAGTGTACAAACTAAAAGACTTTACATTCTGACCCATTTCACTAAGCCAAGCCCATCTCTGTTTATTTTTTACACTTTTATCGATCTCCAATACATTGGAGCCTTCCTGCAACTGTGTCCATGCTAGCTGAAATAAAGTTCTAGCTCAGAACGTAGCCTGACATGCACTTCTCCAATACTAAGCGGGAATGGAAAACCCGGAGTGGATCAAGAGCGGAGTGATTACAGAACGCTTAGAGTGGAGAGAGGAACGTGCTTTTGCTCCACTCCAGGCTTTGATCACATCCCCCTCAGCAGGGTGAATACACCTCATCTTTCCTTAATTTAAGACCCATTAAAACTAAAATGAAGACATTTATTACACTATTTGAGATATGTAAGCCTATTTACAGCCTTAAAATGATGAAAAGTGAATTTAAGACATTAGGACAGGTGGGAACCCTGCAATTGACGGAAATCCGCCGTAGACTTGCTGCAATTAACGGAAATCTGTCGCAGTGACGGAGAACTTTAACCCATGCAAATGGCTGCTCAATTTTCCATTCCATATTTACATCTATTTACATCATTTCAAATACCACCACCTACTGTCAGAGAGTGAATTAGAGTTTTCATTTGGCCCGTCGGCCATTCAGATCTTTGCATTCGCTATGGTGTTTATCAAACAACACCACATACAAGTGTACAGACACAACAGAGCTGTTTTCTCTGATATTCACTGTCGCTTAGCAAAATACTTGTTGTTAAATGTTCTTGCCAGCAGCCATATCACCCTGTAGCCCAAGACTGGTTGCCAACTGAAGCTAAGCAGGGCTGAGCCTGGTTAGTACCTTGATGGGAGACCTTTTGGGAAAACTAGGTTGCTGCTGGAAGAGGTGTTAGTGAGGCCAGCAGGGGGTGCTCTCCCTGTGGTCTGTATGGGTCCTAACACCCCAGTATAGTGATGGGGACACTATACTGTCAAAAAAGCACCATCCTTCGGAGGAGACGTTAAACCGAGGTCCTGACTCTCTGTGGTCGTTAAAAATCCCAGGATGTCCTTCGAAAAGAGTAGGGGTGTTACCCTGACATCCTGGCCACATTTGCCCATTGGCCTCTGTCCATCATGGCCTATTAATCATCCCCATACACTGATTGGCTTCATCACTCTGTCTCCTCTGGTGTGTGGTGGGCGTTCTGGCGCAATATGGCTGCCGTCGCATCATCCAGGTGGATGCTGCACATTGGTGGTGGTTGAGGAGATTCTCCCTTCCATATGTAAAGCGCTTTGAGTACCCAGAAAAGCGCTATATAAATGTAAGGAATTAATAATAATAATAATAATATTAAATGCCACCAAATCGTAGTAACAGAAGTGGCTCTATGCATGTGAGCTAAAGCGTAAATCTTAAGTTGGCCAGCCATAGTCAAAGACTATCCACCTTCCAGACGAGCCTCCTGCGTTTTGAATTATGGGTTGCACTTCCCGTTTGGGGAACTTCCATTTAAAAAGACGGAAACTAATTGATTCAAATCATAAGGTTGCCCTACAAATAAAGCTTATCCGTCAGTTTGACTGAATGAGCTGTCAATTTTTCTTTCATGTTTTATTTTCAGACAGCATGAGAATAACGTAACGCTTGGTATTTTAACGTGACGTTATAACAAGAATATCTATGGCAAGAGCTCTTTTCAGTTGCTGCATTCTTTTCCTTGTGATTATTTTCTTTTTTCCCCTTTGTATTTCGCCGTAATAGTATGAAAAAAGGACAACATATAGGCTACTGCACATCTGGTCTGTTCTCCCGATATAATTTACAATATATCCCATTAATAATTCACTGGAATGCACAAAGAATATCTCGTTTTTCTCCTCAAATCCTCACGCCTGTTTTCACAGGTAAATACAAAAATTAATCACTTTTATCTAAAGGCTTGGCAAACAGCTTTGGAGAATTTGATGTTTCCCCATTCAAAGATGAAGGCGTTTCAAAGATGGCTGCCGAGGGAAATGACTTGTCTTAAAGGGACTTTGTCATAGAGCGATGGAAAATAAATTAGAACAACTCTCCTTAAAAAAAATGTTTGTGCTGGTATGTGCCACACACATCAACAACCGTTCATTTAAATGAAAATGTTTATCGCCAAACATTCGTCTTGGTGTGAACAAGCCTTAAGTCAACTATTAAAGCTTGCTGACCCAACACAAGAGACCTAGACTCCATACTGAGAGCACTCTGTCACTGTGAAGCACCATCAAAGCTCTCTTAAACCATTCCTTCCTCCAGTGTCTCACGGGATTTTCCCTGCTGTTACTCTGAGTGTGAATGAAATCCCCTGCTGCTCTGCCATTAGGACTGGCCACAGTCCAGTCACTCTGAGTCAATGGCTATTAATGACTTTCTCTATGCAGTGAGCAACTGCTACAGATACAAACTGTCAAACTATCACTCTCAATCTCACCTCCACATTTATTCAGAGCCAAATCATCTGAACCATTGTCCTTCTCTGAAGTATTTCCAAACCTGAAACATCTGAGACAATACTGATTTCAGCTGAACTGAGAACCCAAGAAAAATTTACCTCTTGAAAATGTCCTGCACGTGTCCCTCTGACGATGACGCTGAGAGTCAAATGTCGCTTATACTTGATGCATCTTGATTCAAAGGAGACGTTCCGATGGGAGTGCGGGCGGATGGGGTTTATTCCATAGGTCTATCCAGAAACAGCTGTTTTACCTCTAATTAAAGGAATGTAGCAGGTGTCACCTGCACCACAGCAGTGTGGGGGCACACCTGGTTGAATTAATTTGATTCAAAGTGGTTCAGACAGGGCTGCCTGCGCTCTGATGTAGCATTCAGACACTCAACACACATTAAGGCTACTAAAACTGAGCACCTGCTTAGCTGGATTTGCAAAAAGTGGCCTCTATCCTAATACATTGACCCGTGGGACTCGGTTTAGTGAGGTATGGGGGAGGAGATACACAACTTAAACATTATTTTCAAATAAGTTTTTAAATGTATGTAGTTTTTAAATTAATTAATTATTAATTAATAAATATAATTAAAGATTTACTTTACTGCAAAAATGTGCATTCTTTTCATTCAGACAAGCGGTCGCACAGTGACATATCGATATTCTACTTGTAACACGTCTTCACATGACACGAATTCGCAGGTCAGAGTTCACCAAACTTGAACTTTGGAACGTGCCGATATGCAAAACCAAAGTCACTTGAAAGCAAGCCTGCAACCTTAGCCGAAAAAAGCATAATGCCTGCTAATGCTGCGGTAAACAGGAAAGGAGACAAGAGGCCATTTTTTAATTGGATGTCAATGGAGGAGAGGCTTCACTATGCTAAATAAACCACTTTTGTGAGGAAATATTTAATGAATCGACAGGCCATCAGCTAATGTTTGCTCCTAAACATTCAAGTTTAAACCCAAAAAAATGCTGTTTTGTAAGAGAAGTCACAAATAATTGCGCGACAGGTGTGATTTAGTTTACGGTATTTCTAATTCATTTCTATGGTATCCGCAAACAGTGATCGACTGTTGCACAACTGTGAACAAAATTCAGTGACATCAAGGCTGTAATGTGATTGGCTGTCAAGATACATGTGATTCAAGTTAGCCGTTACGCTTTCTCCAATGGTATAACCACGGACCATAGTATCTCCGAATAATAAGGCCATCTCTGGCAAAACTTCTTTGCATGAGGTGGTATTTCCAGTCTCCAGCATTCGTATGCGTATGAATGGGAGTCAATGAAATGAAAAGTGAGGTCTGACTGCCACTTTAACCACCAATTTACCAAAACGTACGAATTGCCATGAGATTGTGTTGGCTGTTATGTGAAAGGCAGCAGTCAGGGAAAAGCCCATTTTTCATTTTTAAGAGGCAACAAATAAATAAATAAAATAAATAAAGGTCACAGGTAAACATCCACTATAATATAATGAAATAATAGAAATGTATATGTTGCTTGCAAAAAAAAAAAAAAAAAAACGTAATCAAAATATACGGCTACTTTTAAATGACAATCTATGGAAAAAGATACTTATTGTATAATTAATTGTCATAATTATAATTACAACATCTACCATCACGGGCTAACTGCTTATACTAAACAACAAATCTTGGTTTATCCACCTTATTTTTAACTTTAACTTATTTTAACTTGTAACTTGAATGTGCAAGGCTTCCGGTGTTATCCGCTTAGCCGTTATGCTGCTTGATGTTGTAAACTGGTATTTGCTATCATACTGTTTTAATTTATTCTCATAATAATAAACAGACTGGTTTGTAGCACAAATAGCACACACTTCCCATAACACCCGATGTACTTGCTACATCGTATGCAGAATGGCATCTATTCTATTGTCTCTCTGTTTATCCTGAGGTTACTGTAGTCAGCCGTATTCGGTCTGTATCCAGATCAGATGGTGGACCTGCACCTAGACACTGACCTATGAGCAGCTTCATCTCCGTACTGGAGTGATGAATCCGATCTTCAAGCAAAAGGAACTGGATGAAATATTTGAATGCTACCAATCCACAATCTGACTTCTGACATGTGATGCAGCCTGAATCATAATCACACCTTGTTCATTCGTTGACCAGAGGAGAACTGGCCACCCAAATGAGCCTGGTTTCTCCCAAGGTTTTTCTCTCCATTCTGTCACCTAATGGAGTTTGGGTTCCTTGCCACTGTCACCTTTGACTTGCTTATTGTGGACACTTAATATCAACTATATTCACAGGGAATGGCTCACTTCCACATTGAAAATTAGGTGGCTAGCTCATTGTAGAAAAGAAAATAGGCCTTGCATTGGAAGTTTATCTACTGGTGTTAAGAAGACGAAGTTCATGAATGCTGTTTACTCATTTAAAGCTTTCCTTTTTTGTGATTTCACAGTGCGTTTAACTTTAGGACCTTCATTTGTCACCTCCGCAGGGCACTTCCCATGTTCATTATAGGAACAACCGTAGAAGTTTGCAACCCTTAACCTTTAATAGTTTTTACGCATTCATAAATTGCCTTCAAGATGCACAGGGGCACTGCAGTGGTCATTATTTACATTGACAGGCTGCAGCGTGGAAGGAGCACAGGGATGCATCTCAACATAGTGGGATGGATTCCATCAAACATCTCCAAAAAAAACAGTAAGCATATCGACCTTCTTTTGCAGACAACTAGATGATTGAGGCACAAAAAAAAAAGTCAATTCTGGCACGTGATTAGGATTATCATTGCCCTGGTGTTGTTTTGTCATTTAGTGTGCACTTTGGTGTTAACATCTGCCAGGTATGTACGCTATGTCAGTTTGTCTGAAATGGAGCCTGAGGAAATGCTGTGCATTCTAGTGCACTGGTTTCTTTTGTGCCACAATAATGCATTAATTTCATGAGTCAACAGGCTATGACTGGCGGCTTATGTAGAACTAAACAGTGTTTAATTGGATTCTGATCCACGGCAACACAACTGCAGGGCTGTTTGCCTTTTTTCCCTTTTGCTTTTTTCTAGAGCACCTAGAGCATAATGGAGGCGATTACTTCCCCACTCTGGTGGCTTGGTGACACCCCTGGGAAGGTGCTGTTTACGGTCACACTTCACATTGCCCTGATGCCCCGGAAAAGAGCCTGGCAGCAGTGCTAATGCTACTAATGCTGTCGGTTGCTGCACTGGCACTGCGGAGGCCAACTAGGTGTCATGCTGGGATTAACCTTAAATGATTACGACCACAAAGATCATCTCCTGGCTGACTGACATGCTTAGGACACAGTTCATTTCACAACCCATGAGTGAAATCTCAGGCCTACCTTAAACATTTTGACATTCGACATTCAAGAGACTTTCTACTTTTATTCATCAAAAAATGTTTACAAAAGATAGTTCTTAAAGGCACAATATGTAATATTTTTGGATTAAAATATACAAAAACCACTAGAACAGCACTTCCTGGATCTGGACGCGGAGGGAATTCAATCTGGGCTGGCCTCCATTTCGTATTTCAAAAGTACTAATTGTAAAGAATTAAAAGTGTGGATTTCCTACTTTAATAAAGGCATATAAACTTATAAATCATTTGTTTAGTTTTTTTGTCATCTTGGAGATGAATGTGAAGGTGAGATATTTAAAGTTTTCCTGCATGACATTGTTGTCATGACATCCAATGAGATGTATGACATTTGACATAATCAGGCAGGGTAATCGTGTGACACTTCATCGCAGTGAGCGTTTGGATAGGTGAGGATGTCAGTTTCCAGGGAAAGAAAATTTGATGAAGAAAATAGAGTTTTCAAAGACGATTGGACAGAGAGGTATGCGTTTATTTTGCTCCAATCTAGTACAAAGCCGTTCTGTTTTGAAGTTGTGAAGAGTGGAAATGTCAAACGCCACTATGAAACAAAACGCAGACATTTTGAACGGCAATATCCACAAAATACAGAGTTAAGGACAGCAAAACTACAACAGCTAAAGTCTTCATATGAATCAACAAACAAGTTGCTTGTGAAAGCTCTGACACAGCAAGAGAGAGCTACAGAAGCATCTTTCTGAGTGGTCTGGGTAATAGGCAAAAGCAAGAAGCCATTATCTGATGCAGAGATAGTTAAGGAGTGTTTAGTTAAGCTTTGTTTGAGGGAAAGGAGAGACAGGAGATGTCAGAGAAATTAAAGAAAATAGGTACTTGCCCATGACTCAGTTAAGCAGTTAACTGATGTTATCAAAGATGCACCCTGCCTTTCACTTGCGGTGGATGAGTCAACAAATGGCACAGACCAAGGCAAAGGGGACATTCTGTGAAGACTTGCTTACTAACTTTTGTTCTAGACCTTTGACACTGATGAAAATTCAGATTTGGACCTTTGAGTGTAGACTTTGAGAACCCCTGTACTAGAACAGTGTTATTTATTTTGTTGACTTGTGTACTTACATTATCCCAAATGTTTCCAACAATGTTCAAATCCAGAGAAATCAGCAATTTTAACCACGTCATTGCATCGCCTGCCAAAGACATGTCATGACAAAGTCATGTTCGTGTTAACCTTGATTTCAGTTTTACTTCCGTAGAAACCATGAAAACACCAAGTACGGTTTAATGTTTTTTATTGGGTGAGCAACTGTTTGGATAACTTTATCGACAGAAAAGTAACCACTGTTATATAGCTAAACACAGTTAGTCTTATTGTTTGAATCTCAAAATGTTCCAGGCCCTCGGCCAAGCCTGTGGAGGTGAAGATGACACCTCCCATGATTTCACACTCATCCAGGCCATCATCATGCTACGTCTTTATTATTGTTTTGAATAAGTGACCTCTAGCGGCAAAACTTACATATTGTGCCTTTAAGTGCAACTTGTTCTCATTAACTGTATGTATACGAATCTAGATAATAGAGTTGTCAAAAGTACTGAAATTTTAAGAATGTGACTCTTTGAATGCTGTTGAGTGGATTCGTGAACACCACGGCCAATCAGATGTCTGTGATCGGCTTCAATGATCAACACTTCAAAAAGGTTGTAAATAGTCATCAATGATGCTCTTCACCAAGCGCTTACACAGATACACACGGGTGAAAGCAGGCGTCTATCGCAGATGCTTACAAAAAATAAAGCGCCTTTTCCATTCAAAATACCTTTCAAATGCTTCCTCTTTCAAAACGCTTTCAAATTCAAACACTTCCGTGTGCTTTCAAACGCTCCCATGCGTTGATCATTGTAGCCAATCACAGACATATGTGATGAGCACGTCAACACAATGGTCAATCAGAGTTGTTTACGAATCCGCTCAACAGCGCTCAAAGCGCCACATTACAGATTGGTACCGAAGTCGGTACTTTTGACAACTCTACTATATAACACTTTATTTCAATTATCCACTTTAGACATTCTACTGATTATAAGTAACTTTGTCACTACATGTTAACTATCTCCAATATAGATATCTAGCTGATCAAAGCAAGGCATGTTCTCCACATTTTAGTAATAAACTACCTTTTACCAGTTACCGATATTTTATTAAAACATTTGAATAAATACTAAAAAAAAAAAAAAAGTCACGAGACAGATCATACAACTTCTCAGACGATGCAGTTTTCAGGAGACTTAATGTACAAATAAAAACTGCATTAAAATCATGGCAATGTTTACAGTGCTGCTTTATTGTATATGAATTTAATATATCACAAAAATATTATGATATATCACCCACCCTTAATCCATACAAACCCTTGTTTCAACAGAAAATTCAAATTTTTTTTTTTTTTTTTTTTTTTTGATGCACAGGCCTATTTTACTCTTTTGAGTTTCTTTTTTAGTTTCCCTTTGTTCTCTGCAACTATCCAGCACAGTAACAATACCCATTATCCAACATTTGCCAGCTAGCAAGTATTTTTCCCTCAAAGAATAATACATTTTTTATGCTGTTATGAACAGGGTTAGGAGCAATACAAATACGTTATATAAGATGCATTCCCCATATTCTCTCAATTGCTTGTGTAGCTCAGACATATCTACAAAATCCAGTGCAGCAACGTGTCGTATATAAAAATGATAAATTAGAACAGACTTGCTACATAATAAAATCCCTGAATTTATAACAGCACACTTGTATTTTTCTATCACACTACTGCATATGAACCAATAATTGGTTAATAATGTCTCCAATATCCATTCCATTAATGACCTCTTCAAATCTATTGCAAAAACCTCTTTTTATGAAATATTCTCATCTTCAGTAAAAATTTTGAGCCAACCACACCACTGCAGGAGGCTGAACTCTGGCCTGCCCTGCTGGATGAGGCTGAAGCAGAGGAGGGTGAAGTGCTGAAGTGTGCTTGGGAAAACAGCCAGCAGGTGATGTGAGTGCTGACAGCCTACGGACGGGCATCATCATCATCAGGCCCTCGACCTTCAATACAGCCTCTCCTCTTCCTCTTCCTCCCCACAGTGTGAGCCACATTTGAATAATACATACTCGTCTCCAGCAGAGTCAGTCCAACCTCTTCCGAACCAGGGCTGAACAAGTACAATGTCTGCTCCACAGTAGGACTCATGTTTACTACAGACCCCGACACCAAGCACAAATGAGGTCACATGTGTCAGCAATTGAATTGCTATGCAACGCAATGCATTTTTTCTAAGAAATGCTGACCACAACCATTTCATCATTCACTATTTCCACATGCTGCACATTTCCTAATACAGAATAAATGTCGACACATTATTTTCGTAATCTGGCAGAAATGTCTACACTGGAAATTTAAACTAGTTTAAACAAGAGGTTGACACAAACGTTAGGTAAAACATGTAGACTGTCTAGAGTCAAGACCTGCAAAACCAGTCTGGAAAAATTGTGTAATCTTACTCTGCATGAATATGGTACAGAAAAAGAGAGGTGTCTAACCTTTAGATAGAAAATTTAAATGATTTAAAATATTTTAAAATGATGATTTGCATGAAAAGGTCCATATGGGTTTCCAAATTTGAAAGGGTCCTTGATTATGATTTCACTATTTTAACTTTTTTAATGTTGCTGTTTGAGCATAAACAACATCTGCAAAGTTATGACGCTCAAAGTTCAATAAAAAGGAAGATATTTTCTTTTACAGAAATCGCTTTTTAAGGACTACAACAAACGAGGGTCAATTCAATGCTGGATTTGCACAAAAGATCAGCATGACGGCACATGCTAGTCGATGAGTTGAATCAACTCCATAGCAACTACATAAATTTATCCACTAACCATTCAGAAATATCCAGATGCTTTCTAAAAGTTGTAAGTTATTCCTGAGTCACTCCATCAGTGTCCAACATTTGAACAATGTAAGACTGAACACCGTTACTGACAATCGTCAGTTTGGCTGCGTGACATTCTCCAGCTTTGTTGTTGTTGAGCAACTGAAGCACGAACTGTTAACGCTCCGCAATCTTCTGGAAAGCGGGCTGGGAGAGGCAGCTCATTTGCATTCAAATGGACACTGGACACACAAAAACGTTATGTTTTTGCTCACACCTAAATAGGGGCAAATTTGACAAGCTATAATAAATGATCTGTGGGGTATTTTTGAGCTGAAACTTCACAGACAGAGACTTATATTACATCTTGTAAAAAGGGCATTATAGGTCTCCTTTAAGAAAATTAAGCATTTTAAGATCTAATCATGTCTAATAAGAGAAATCATGTCTTTTCCACAGAGTAGTCTGCTTATTGGCCATGGGAGAAATCATGTCTTTAACAGAACAAAAAAGCACAATGAAACATTCACGTGCAAATGTGCAACAGATAAATTGTTCGCTTTCAGGATGGGTTATTAAAATTAGTTTTGTTTTGTTTAGTTTTTTTTTTTTTTTTTACTACAGTGATTTGGATATCAAGCTATAAGATTATATCAAAATAATGCAGAGATGGTCAAGAACTGGAACAGGCCAAAATAAGCAATTTGATGTTATCTTCTTTTCCTACTAGTTTACTTTTATGTAATATATAATAATTTTCACAACAAAGGACATAAGGACACACCAAAGTGACAGTATTCATGGAAAGTGTCTGTCGAGAATTCAGTTTTTTATGTAAATCCTACTCCAGTCCACAGATCAACAAACTCAGAAATGCCAAGAATTTCACTTAATCATGATTATATGAAAGCAAAAACAGCTATAGTGGCAGATTTAGTTACAAAACATCACCCTATAAACTGGATAATCTCAGTTGGCACCAAGCCCCAAACTAAAAACAAGCGCTAAAACAACAATTAGTAATTTATTCAGTTTTACATTTTAGTATATATTATCACACATAATTCAGGTCACACAATGACCTTATTTACAATCACAGAATCGATCTTCAAGAGACAGACCTTATCAAGGTTGTTTGATTGATTCAAAAAGCAGTATTCATGCTGTGTGAATGTACATTCGTTTTCAGGAAAAAACTATCTATATATTTGAACATAAATTTAAATAATTTAATAATAGAAATATGAATACCCTAATTTAATTTAATCAAGACTGTTTGCAAAATAGTGACTAGAAAGTCATGATCATGTGATATGAAGTGAAGACTATCCCTATATGCCCAGAGTTCACCTTTCATCCAGTATGTCAACTTTATAAGTGCTATAAGACTGAGCTCAAGATCTGCTGTGATCCCCGAAGCAAAGGCTTTCTGTATTACACACAAAAAAGGAACTAGGAAACCCATTTTTTTAGTCTAAACTTAGGCCTCCTCTTTACATTTTTTGAAGTGTTTTATTGATGTCACAGTCACCGTCTCTCACCTTCCCTGGACTCCACTTCCCAGCATCCCTCTGGTTCCTCACCTGCACTCACTCACCAATCACCTGCACCTGCAAGCTATCACCATTGTTAACACTTATCAGCACACCAAATGTCTGTTTTGATCAATTTATGTGGAATAAAATTTTTAAAAATAAATAAATAAAAACATACTAACCCCAAACTTATGAATGGTAGTGTATACTGTTCAAAAGTTTGGAATTACTATGTAAATTTATTGTGTTTGATGTTTTTATTACAGTAAAGATAATGTTTACTGTTACATATTATGTTTGACATTTCCTTTTTCAAATAAATGTTCTTCTTTCTTTTTATCAAAGAATCCTCCATATGCAGCAAAGTGGAGACCTTGAATTCATCAGTCCATTTTAACATGCTTTTCTAATAGTTTGCCATCCAATAATTAAGTTATTTTTCAGTCTTCCCTTTTTTGATCTTATATTCGAGTAGCTTTTTCTTAGAAACTCTGTCTAAAAGGCCAGTGTCTCAGAATGTCCTCTGATGCAGGTGAAGCTGGTGTTTAGCATGTGCTGTTCAATGCTCCAGCTGAGCACCAGTGAGTGGTCTGTTTCACAAACTAGAGATTCTACTATTTACTCATTCTTATGTTGTTGTGTATCTAGGCCAACCAACCACATTTCTCTCTGTGCTGGTTAGATCAAGGTGCTTTCTTCTTTTGTATGGGACAGTATTCATCTCTCAACAGAACAACAGACTGATGAGTTTCTGAAGAAATGCATTTTTAAGAAGGTTAACTAATAGGATTTTACAGTATGGTCATTTTTAAAACTAAATTTTTGACTTGCATTCTAATTTCCACACTTCATTAAACCACATTTTCAACTGTGCTAATAATAAAAAAAGGTTTCCAAAGAACCAAATTAGATTTATTAGAAAAGGTGAAAAGGTTTTCTAACCTGGAGTAATGGATGCTGTCATTACAGTTAAAATTTGAATTTTAAAAATATATATATAAAAAAGTTAAATAGTAATTATAATTTACAATATTCATAAAATATTATTACTAATTTGACTTTTGATCAATTAAATGCTGCCTTGTTAAATGGAAGAATCATGAAAATTCATGAAAAAAATTCCAAACGCAACTACCATGTTACTAAAAAAGTATTTTTGTAAGGGACATGCTGTCATGCTGTATTGTTAAATTAATGTGAATTGTTGAGAGTTTCTCAGCATTACGTTTTCAATGCATACATAACATAGGACACACACACACACGGTAACAACTGCAGTGTTCACCGCTATTAAAATCTCATGTAAAACCTCACTGTGCCCTCCTAAACACACTCCTTCACAGATCATCTAGCTGCGCAAACATCTGATTTTTCAACAGCTGGCTCTTTTCCACAGAGCAGTCTGCTCAATGGCCATGGGAGAAATCAAGGGTAAATTAAAAAACCAAACAAATGCTGTCATTTAAGTAGCACACAAAATGGATTATCGCATCAAAGAGTGTCCTTCCCAGTTCTAGCGGTCAATATTTGCTCCGTATTACACTTCTACTGCAATGCTAAAAAAGCAAAAGCTAAAAGATACGGTAACACTTTAAAATACTGATCCTTCATTAATGAATAACTACACAGGAACAAATGAGTAATGCCTTATTAACACTCTAGTAACTACTATTAACTAACAAGAAACTCTGATTAATGAATTAGTAAGTAACAGTCCTCAGTTGAATGTGGTGGTTCACTATTAGGTAATCAGTAACTACTGTTTTTTCATACCTCCCAGAGAACTACTAAGAACTACTATATACAGGTTCATAATTAACATGAATAATGCATAATGTATAATTAATTCTAAAGTGAAGATCATGGTAACACACTAGTAATGACTCAATTCATGACTCAATGACAAAATTATTGTAAACTTTGAGGTTTTTGTACAGTTTTGTACAGTAATTCCTTCTTATGTATTTGGTAACACTTAAGTATTTACTAGTGGGTTACCATCATCTTCACTTTAGAATACTGATCCAAATAATTAGTAGTTCCTTTAGAATTATGTAGTAACTCTTGAGTTATTACTATCCAATACTTTACAAAAACCTCAAAAGAGAATACTTAGAATACTGATCCAAATAATTAGTAGTTCCTTTAGAATTATGTAGTAACTCTTGAGTTATTACTATCCAATACTTTACAAAAACCTCAAAAGAGAATACTTAGAATACTGATCCAAATAATTAGTAATTCCTTCTGATGGATTTGGTAATACTTCAGTCATTACTAGTGGGTTACCATGATCTTTACTTTAGAATTAATTATACATTATGCATTATTCATGTTAATTATGAACCTGTATATAGTAGTTCTTAGTAGTTCTCTGGGAGGTATGAAAAAACAGTAGTTACTGATTAGTTATTAGTGAACTACCACCTTCAACTGAGTACTATTACTTACTAATTCATTAATCAGAGTTTCTTGTTAGTTAATAGTAGTTACTAGAGTGTTAATAATGCATTACTCATTTGTTCCTGTGTAGTTATTCATTAATCAAGGATCAGTATTCTAAAGTGTTACCAAAGATACAGCTGTATTACATGTGCAACATCCAATCCAGTGGCCTAGTTTGTAAACAGGATTGTTGACTCAGCAGCAGGTTACGTGAATACATCAGCAGAACACAGAGATAATCATTGTTTTTGTTATATTGTGCTGCAACATTTTTAAATATTAACAATTATGGTTTCAGATCATTGTTTAGCCCTTCCCAGTACACCCATACACTGTAAAATAAAAATGGACGTAGTGTCCATGACGTCCCCGTAGGTTTCTGAGGAGCATTTTTTTTTTTTTTATAGGGGGAATACAAAGACATTTGAATCTGTAAAACAATAAAATCAAATTTGTGCATTTCATATCACAAATCACTAATAAATCAAGTGTAATGATGGGTCAACAGAATGTGGATCCATTTGCAGCTTTTATTAAAACAATGATCAATGCAGACAGGGGCAAAGGCAAAGACATAAACAGGGACAGGCAAAGGTCGAGGCAGGCGGCAAGCAAACACAATCCAATAAACAGGCAGGGATCAGGGCAAGCGGCAGAGAATCACAGGAGGTAAACAGTCCAAAGGGCAACAGAATAACAGTCCACAAGAAAACACTCAGAAATGATCACCGGGCAAATGGGAACCTATGGGAAACGTAGTCCGAAAGGTGAAAGTCAATATTCAGGTGACCCCTGTGAGCGGCTCCAGACGCAAGGAAGCGGACGCCGGGGTCTACTACATAGTCGAGGGTTCGATCTCTCCAGATGCATCCGATGAATCTCTTCTGTGAGTGAGGGGTCCAGGATATCATCCGCATTGACCCAGGATCGCTCCTCCGGGCCGTACCCCTCCCAGTCGACTAGATATTGTAGTCTCCAACCCCTGCGCCTGGAATCGAGCAGCTCTCGAACCTGAGCAGCTTCCTCGCCTTTGATCATCAAGGGTGGGGGGTTGCGGGCTTCGGCTCCCTCCGACTCTCCTCTCGGACCACCAGAGGGTTTCAGCAACGACACATGGAAAGTAGGAGAAACACGGTAATTAGCAGGTAAGTCTAAACGAAATGACACAGGTGTAATCTGTTTGAGAATTTGAAAAGGCCCTACAAACCTGGGACTGAGCTTTCTGTGTGGAAGTCTTAGACGCAGGTCCCTTGTTGACAGCCATACCCATTGTCCCACGGTGTATTCAGGATTGGGGCGACGATGCCAATTGGCCTCTATCTCTTGCCTTCTTACAGCGCGTTGTAGGTGATGATGGGCCAGGTCCCAGGTCTACTCGCTTCGTTGCATCCACTCAGTTACTGACGGCAGGTTGGATGGTTCCCCGGACCAGGGAAAGAGTGGCGGTTGAAAACCCAGGATGCATTGGAAGGGTGTGACACCAGTGGCAGGTTTCTGCAGGGAATTTTGTGCATATTCAGCCCACAACAGGTAGCAGCTCCAATCTGATTGGTTTTGTTGACAGTATGTGCATAAGAATCTGGTGAGTTCTTGGTTCATGCGTTCGGTCTGTCCATTGGATTCGGGATGGTACCCTGATGTGAGTCTGATGTTGATATTTAATTGCTTGAAGAAAGCTGCCCATACCCGGGATGTGAACTGCGGGCCTCTGTCAGACACGATGTCCTCCGGAAGACCTATAGAAGCGAAACACGTAGTTGCAAAGAATCTCTGCTGTCTCAAACGCGGTGGGTAGCTTGGGAATTGGTATGAGTCGGCACACTTTGGAAAAGCGATCAATTACGGTGAGAATAGTGGTATGACCACGGGACTCAGGAAGGTCGGTGACAAAGTCAATGGCTATATGAGACCAGGGACGTTGAGGAATGGGCAGCGGTTGTAACAGACCAGCTGGGGCTTGATGTACTGTCTTAGAGGTTTGACAGGCTGTGCAGTCATTGATGAATTGGGTGGTGTCTGTTAACATGGTGTCCCACTAGAACCGGTTCTGTAGCAGATGAAGTGTGGCTGTAATACCTGGATGGCCAAAGCTGGGGAAATCGTGAACTTGGTGTAGTAATTTGTTGTGGAGGTGTGCGGGTACAAATGTGCGATTAGGTGGGCACTCTGGTGGTGGTGCTGTCTCTTCGTTTGTCTGAGTGATTTCGGGTCATGACGTCCCACTGAGCCGGAGCCAGCAGCAGTTTGTCAGGAATAATGTTGTCCTCCTTCTCTGTCTGTTCCACCTCCTCTGTCTGACGAGACAGCGCATCCGCCTTGACATTTCTTGAGCCTGGTCTATAAGTTACCGTGAACTGGAAACGAGTGAAGAACATGGCCCATCTAGCTTGCTGGGGATTCAAATGTTTAGCCGACCGGAAGTATTCCAGGTTCTTGTGATCTGTGAGTACAGTAAACGGGTGTTGTGCTCCATCCAGCCAGTGACGCCACTCCTCCAAATGCTGGGACCAGGTGAGGCGTGTGGATTGTCGCTTAGTCATGGAGGTTAATGGGGCCACAATGCCACTGAAGTTTCGTATGAACCGTCTGTAGAAGTTGGCAAACCCCAGAAATTGTTGTAGTTCTTTCAGAGTGCATGGTTGTGGCCACTTGAGCACTGCCCTTACTTTACTGTCATCCATCGCCACTCCCTCCTGACTGATGACATATCCCAGAAACGTTGTAGAAGTGTGGTGAAACTCACATTTTTCAGCTTTGGCATACAGTTTATGTTGAATGAGTCGTTGTAATACTGCCCGGACATGTTGGACGTGTTCCTCCAAGGTATTGGAATAGATGAGGATGTCATCAATGTAGACTATGACCCAGTGATTGAGCATGTCCCGAAAAACGTCGTTGATAAATGATTGAAAGACGGAGGGACACTGTTGGATAGCCCGAACGGCATAACAAGGGTCTCATAGTGGCCGGTAGTGGTGGAAAAGGCCATTTTCCATTCATCCCCCTCTCTGATATGAATCAGGTTGTATGCACAGCGGAGGTCCAGCTTGGTAAAGTACTTTGCCTGTCTTAACTGTTCTAGGGCTGCGGGAACCAATAGCAGAGGATAGCGAAACTTTACCGCAATGTCGTTCAATCCACGATAGTCGATACAGGGCCGAAGGCTGCCGTCCTTCTTTTTAACGAAGAAGAAACCTGATGCTGCTGGGGACGTAGAAGGCCGGATAAAACCATTGGCTAATTCTTCCTCAATGTATGCTTTCATAGCTGCTGACTCTGGCTGTGACAGGGGAAATATTCTGCCCTTAGGGGGCGTGGTACCAGGAAGAAGATCAATGGCGCAGTCTCTGAAACGGTGAGGAGGTAATTCGGTTGACTTGCTTTTACTGTGATCGCCAGATCAGCATACTCAGCAGGTATGTTGGGTTCGTCGATGTTGGTCTTGTGAACTGAGACGGTTTGAACTGGTATGGGAGTGATCTGTTTCAGGCAGCGTTCGTGACAGGTGGCGTCCCATTGAACAATCTGGCCCTCCTTCCAGAAAAAATGCGGGTTGTGAGTTCTGAGCCACGGGAGACCAAGGATGACTGGATTGTTGGGTGAATGGATGACAAAATCGAATGCGCTCATGATGGAGAACTCCCACTTGCAGAGCGAGTTCAGCGGTGATGTGCGCCACTCTTCCCCGTCCGATGGGCCTCCCATCTAGCGACTCCACTGTCAATTGAGAGTTACAGTCCGTCAGCGTAATATTGTGTTCTTTGATGAATGTATCTGATGTGAAATTACCCGCTGCCCCAGAGTCCAAAACTGTGTGAGTGGATATGCGTTGATTGTTAACTGTTACTTGAACGGGAATGTTGAGGCAGTTGGAGGAATAGTTGGTGGAAAGTGGAGAACTCACCGCTTTCAGGTTGGATGGAGTGCGTCGGATGGGGCAGTTGATCTTGATGTGGCCGGCCTGACCACAGTAAAAGCACAAATGAAGCTGTCGTCTTCTTTCTCTCTCCTCTGGGTAAAGTGGGGTGTACCCGAGCTGCATGGGTTCTGACGAGGGGTTGGTCAGAGTGGACAGACGGACAGGGCGCTGTGAGTGGAGGAGGTTGTCAATGTGAATGGCTAATTCAATGAATTCGTTAAGCGGTCTTCCCTCGTCACGGCATGCGAGCTCGGCTTGAAGCTCCAGAGATAGTCCTTTGCGGAACAGTAACTTCAGCGTGTCTTCGACCCAGTTCGTTTGAGAGGCAAGGGTTCCAAAGTTCAGAGCGTATTTGGCGGCTGTGGTTTTACCTTGACACAGCGACAGCAGTTGATCTCCAGCACTTTTGCCTCCCTCAGGATGCTCGAAGACCTCTCTGAAGCTTTGCAGGAAGGCAGAAAAGGTGGAAAACACTGAACTATCCTCTCTCCATACCGCCGTGGCCCAATCCAGTACTTTACCAGTCAATAGGGAGCATACAAAGGATATCCGACTGGACTTGGTGGAATAGAGAGATGGCTGCTGGTTGACAAAGAGAGAGCATTGGAGAAGAAATCCCTTACATTTTTCAAACTTCTCCGGGAGTGCGAGTCGTGGGTTTACTGTGGGGGCGGCAGTGAAGGCTTGGCTGGAGGGAGTAGCAGGCGGTGGCGTGGCGGCTTCGGCGGTGTTGAATTGAAGACTCTGTAGGGTCTTTACCAGCTCCTCAGTAAGAGAAGTCAATCGGTTCAGTTGATGTTGATGAACCGCGAGCTGGTTGGCCTGGGTCAACTCGGTGGAGATCTGCATGATAGCTGCTGGATCGCTGGTTGGCGAAGTGTTCTGTAATGATGGGTCAACAGAATGTGGATCCATTTACAGCTTTTATTAAAACAATGATCAATGCAGACAGGGGCAAAGAGCAGCTTTATCCTCCTGCACAGGTGCCGTTATGTAATCATGAACACGTTTCACTGCTAAAGTGTCTTCCATTTGTTGCAATGAGGAAAATAAATTGTATGACAAGACCGAATTGTTATAACCGATAGAAAGAGCAATAACTTCTCAAATAGCAACTAGTAGGCTAATTCCCAAGAAAGTGCATATAAAAAACACCCATCATCCTCAAGAAAAATCCATTGATAAGGGTTCTTAACTTGGCAATTTAATAACATTTAATACTGTTTATACTCACATGAGGACAAGTTAGGTCAAGAATTGCACATAAACGTTTAAGAGCAACTGACAACACGACTTACACAGGCGCCATCTTGGCCCCGCCCCCTTCTGAAGAGCATTTTTGAAGCCTAAAGTGGGCCGTCGCCATCTTGGCAGCGCGTCACTACCGGATAACTGAAAATGGGCAAAGAGGCTGGACGTGGTTGGAACTAAGGTGCCTGGTTGCTGAAACCATGCCCACCTAGCTCGACGTGACCAAGTTAGCTCAGGTTTTTGTATCTAAAATATTAATAGAGATAAGTTATATTGTAAGAGCCATATGACAATGATGTCATTTCTGGAAAAGCGGAAGCAATAGTGGAGCGAAACAGTTTTTTCACCGTGTAACATTTTTCCAGTTAATTTTGTTATTAAACTTTATCTAAAGAAAGTTTCTGGACTACGGAAGCAGCAAGATTGATGAAAATTTAGATGGATTGCTATCACAGAGAAAGTAAAAAACTCACTGTGGATATGGAGAACAAAAGTGAAAGTACGCGGGCGGCGCGCATTTGAATCAACAGCAAGAACATCAAAGAAATCATCATCTGTAAATGAACACTGAAATGTTTCACAATCGTGGACTATGAATAATGGACAGTGATTTATTCTCCAGTGGATTTAGAACTGCGTCACAGTGTTTTATTCAGTGGATTTGAAACTGCGTCACAGAGAAGAATGTCGCTCCTTGTTAAAGTTCTGCTCTTTGAATGAGGTAGCGGACTTTTAAATCAGCTACAAAATGGACGCAATGCATGTTTATGGAAGCTGAAATGCATACGATTGATACAGAAAGGTATTGTGCATACTTTTAATGGTCTGCAAGCAGTTTGTGCATTGATGGAAATAAGATGGCTGAAGGGGGAGAGGACGTTGCAGTTTTTGAACACAAGAGGAAATACACTGCAGAAAAGGCCAAACTGCCACAACATACAGTTAATCGTCTCTCAGTAGTGGAGATAGAGCAATTGTTGATTCAACAGTACAACACAGATTTTCCAGAGCATCTCTGTGAAGAGGAAATGTCAATGGAGGACAAACAGTTCATGCAGTCAGTGCAGAAAAAGACTAAGTTTGAGAATGGGTATTACTGTGTAAGACTACCATTGAGAAATGAAACAATCAAAATGGCAAACAATAGTGTTGCTGAACTACGTGCTGCTAACCTGAAATGAAAGCTTCAAAAGTACTCAAGTTTGCTTGAAGACTATAGTAGCTTTATGAAAACTATAATAGAGAAAGGATACGCAGTTAAAGTTCCCCCAGAACAGCTTGTTCGCAATGACAACAGAGTCTGATACATACCACACCACGGGGTGTACCACCCAAAGAAAAACAAAATTCGAGTGATTATTGATTGTACTGCTTCGTTTCAGGGCATGTCTCTGAACAGCTAGTTGCTGCAGGGTCCAAACCTCGCAAACACACTCATTGGTGTCCTTAACAGATTTAGGGAAGAACCAATAGCCATGATGGCAGATGTGGAGTCGATGTTTTATCAGGTGAGGGTTCCTGAGGAGGACGTAGATCTGCTTCGCTTTCTTTGGTGGCCAGAGGGCAATTTGAATGCCCCTATAGAAAAATTTAGGATGATGATGCACTTATTCGGAGCCACTTCATCACCTAGGTGTGCCTCTTATGCATTGAAAAGGACTGCAGAGGACAGAAATGAAGCAGCATCTCCAAAGGCTGTTGAAACAGTTATGCACAATTTTTACTTGGACGATTGCTTGAAATCTGTGTCTACAGAACAAGAAGCAATTGGCTTAGCAAGTGATGTTCGGAAGTTGTGTGCTGAAGGAGGTTTCTGCTTAACCAAGTGGGTAAGCAATAGTAGGAAAGTACTATTGTCCATTCCCAAAGAACAAAGGGCCAGTGAAATAAAGGACCTAGACTTGGATCAGGATTCTCTGCCAATTGAGAGAGCACTTGGCATGCAGTATAGAAAATGACACCTTCACATACAAAATCAAGGTACAGGAGAAGCCATTGAGTAGAAGAGGTATTCTGTCAGTTGTTAATTCAATTCATGACCCTCTTGGTTTTCTGGTGCCACTCATCCTACCAGTCACGCTCCAAAGGGATTTGTACAAACAAGGATATGGATGGGATGAAGAGATTGAGGGCAAGCGAGCTGATCAGTGGGTCAGATGGCTAGAAAATCTAAATCACCTCTCAGACTTCTAGATCAAAAGGTGCGTAAAACCAGAGAAGTTTGGAAACACAGCAGAAGCGCAATTGCATAATTTCTCTGATGCCAGCGAGAGTGCTTATGGCACAGCAACTTATCTAGTACTTACAAATGAACAAAATCAGAAACATTGTTCCTTGTTGATGGGAAAGTCAAGAGTTAGCCCACTCAAACAAATCACAATCCCTAGACTTGAGCTGACAGTGGCAACCGTAGCTGTCAAGGTAGACAACTATACTAAGACAAGAGTTTCAAATTACACTACAGCAGTTGGTTTTCTGGACGGACGGCACTACAGTGCTCTGTTACATTGGAAATGACAGTGTACGCTTCAAAACATTTGTAGCAAACAGGATCTCACTCATACGAGATGCTACTAGTCCATTACACTGGAGGTTTGTCAAAACATCAATAAACCCTGCTGATCAAGCTACTAGAGGTCTTAAAGCAAAGGACTTTGTTCAAGCGGAAACTTGGATTAAAGGACCTGACTTTTTGTTGAAACCAGAGGAAGAATGGCCACAAAGACGAGATCTAACGAGCACAACAAGACCCTGAAATTAAAGGTGAAATCAAAGTTAACGTTCTCAACATCAAAGAAAACAAGGACATTGTAAGTAAGCTGACTGATTACTACTCAAGCTGGTTTCATCTAAAGAAGGCAGTGGCATGGATGCTTAGACTCAAAGAAATCCTTTTACATTTATGTAAAGCAAGAAGACAGTTCCAAGAGTGTATTGCCCAATCAGAGAAAGACCCAGAAAAACAAGCATCCCTTCTACAGGAGCAAATGCAAAAAGAATTTCAGGAAGAAATTGAGGCTCTGAGAAAGGATGTACTTGGATGTAGTATCCCATCCTGTACTTCAGTATGGGATACTAAGAGTGGGAAGTAGGCTGAACAGAGCTGCAATGCCAGAGGAATCCAGACATCCTGCAATCCTCTCAAAAAGCTCCAGGATTTCAACTCTGATTCTAAATGATATTCATCAAAGATATGGACACTGTGGTTGAAACTACATGCTATCTACTCTCCGACAAAAATTCTGGATCCCCCAAGCCAACTCAGCAATTCGAAAATGTATCCATAAATGTGCAGTTTGTCGCAGACTTTATGGAAGAGTTGGTGAGCAAAAAATGGCAAACTTGCCAGAAGACAGCTTGCTGCCTGATAAACCCCCTTTCACGAATGTGGGCGTCGATTACTTTGGACCCTTCAACGTAAAATGGGGCCGGAGTACTGTAAAAAGGTATGGAGTGTTGTTCACTTGCCTAACAATCAGACCAGTACACACTGAGATAGCTGATAGTTTGAACATGAATTCATGCATACACGCTTTGAGGCGTTTTATAAGTAGAAGAGGACAGGTGTCAGTAATGCGCTTAGGCAACGGCACAAATTTTGTCCAATAACTAGTACCTCAGAAGATCCAAATTACTTTGAGCCTCTGACGCCTAACCATATACTGTTGTTGAAAACTAAACCCAGCTTACCACCAGGTGTCTTTAACAATATGCGAGAAAACATTGGAGACAAGTCCAATATTTTGCAGATTTGTTCTGGTACAGATGGACTCATGAGTATCTGCCCATTCTTCAGGAATGCAGTAAATGGTCAAGATTAAAAAGGAACTTTAAACCTGGTGATGTGGTGTTAGTTGTGGACAGTTCTTCCCCCCCCCGCAATTCATGGATAATGGGAAAAGTAATTCAAACCTTACCAGACTCCAGTGGAACTGTACGCCGTGTAAAGTTAAAGACCAAAACAAATATACTGGAAAGACCTGTAAATAAATTGTGCTTAATTTAAGAGGAAATTTAAGCATGAAGACTAACAAAGAACTATCAAGAGTAAATATAACAGAAGAAAAATGTGGAAGAACTAAGTAGCTATTTCTTATCCATAATGTTCAAGTTTAATGGCTCTTAGTATTATTGTATATAATATTTGTTTGGTCTCCTGCCCAACCATAGGGGCTGGATGTGTAAGAGCCATATGTTATTTGTTTTTATTTAGATGTGGAATAAATAATTATGTGTGTTAAGCAATTGTAAAATAATTATAAAAGTAAATAATTGAATATGTGTATTACATTTCATATTGACAATGATGTCATTTCCGGAAAAGATCACTAGTGTTTTGTGAAGCAATAGTGGAGTGAAACAATTTTTTGACCGTGTAACATTTTTCCAGTTCATTTTGTTATTAAACTTTATCTAAAGAAAGTTTCTGGACTATGGAATGTTATTCGAGTTCAAATCACGCTCACACAAGAAGAAGAAGCAAGACTGATGAAAATTTAGACAGATTGCTATCACATATATCATTTGAAAGCTCTAAAGGTTTACTGTCAATCTACAGTGTCTGTTTTATGATATAGATGCTCCAGCAACAGTAATATTGTAATTTGTGGTAAAATGTCCATGAGTGTCCATTGAAAAACATTCAACAGCACTTTTTGTCCACAAAAGCATTAAATCCATCAAAATATTGATATATTGTCCATTGTTTACATCATATTTCTTCTGAACGATCTGCTCTCCATCATTGTTCAAGAAATTATGCAATCTGAGCACCGTTTGTTGTAAAACTGTATACGACTCTCACTAACGAGTGAGCCTGCATCCAAAGTATAATATAGTGCAGTTTTAGTTTTAATATCCAAGCAGTGCTGTTGGATTTTGTAGTGTCTTGAGAGGCATATTCTCCAGCCATTGTCACTGTAGTAAATCTGACGGACAAAACTTTTAGCCAGTGCCAAGACGATCCAACAACTTGTGTTCTGTTTATCTTCCGCATGTGTGCACATGTACACAGACATACATCTGTCTCGACCATTAACCGCACAGCAAGCCATATTATTTGATAATTGTATGAAATAATCCCAAAAAAGCACAAACACAGCAGAAATGCCAAGTTCAGTGGCTGGAAATACCTGAGGTGACGTGAGGGCTCAAAGACAGCAGACAAACAGCTAGTAGTGACAGCAGCGGCAATCCACCTGTCAGTCAAGTGGCCACGCCCTTAATTATGCAGAACTTTAAGGCTTAACATAATTTAAACGGGTGAGTTAAAAAAATAAAATAAAATTAACCCTCCACAGTTGTCATGAAGGGAAAAATTTGCTGTATAGACCAAAACCACTTTTTGTACCAGGCTGTAAACACATTTTTTCTGCTGTAAAGTAAGGCAATTTAACATGGGGCAGATACAGATTTGACTCCCTTTTTGGAGCCTGTCTCTAGCGGCCAGTTGATGAATTGCAGTTTAAGTCACTCACTTCCGTGTGACTCTTCAAGAGAGACTGTGGGAGTTTGCCGCTTGAGTGCACCTCATGAAAGCATATCTGTAACTACGAATTAATTATTTAGTAGAATTTGAAATTATATGACAGTTAGGGTATAGAGACAGGTTTGTCTCAATAATAATTCACGCAAAGAACATTCACACATGCATAGCCAATTTCATATGCGTGAAACCTAATTCACATGCGCGAAAAAAATATATACATTCACAAAAAGCAATTCACGTGCGCAAAATAAAATTATATATTCATAAAATACAATTCACAAATGCAAAACACAATTCATAGATATACAACTGTGCACAAAAGTTTCGAATGTTTGAAACTCACGAGTTTATCCTCACATTCACGTGTGAATCAACTTGGATTTGTGTGTGTGTATTTCTGAGACTCCCCTGCCACTGCATCTAGATCATTTGTACCCTTCAGCCAATCAGATTGAAGCTTATTAATCGACCAATTACTCAGTAAACTCTTTTCAATTATTTTCACCATCATCTCTTGTACTGGGTGCTGACTGCTTTAAATATCAGACCAAAATCTGATATGTTGTGACAGAGAGATGACTGGATTGAACACATCTATACGTGAATTTTTCACCTGATGTATTGCACTTATATTTATCATTTGGCCATAAACATTCATCTACTTTAAAAGAAAAGAAGACTCTGACTGAAACACTACAATCATCCCTGACTGGCCATGCAGTGGAACTGTGGTTCCAGTAGAATGACCTGTGACTGAAGAACTTATAGCCCAGCTTCAAACTGTTAGTCAGACAATCTCACAACTATGGAAGAGACATATATTTCTCTGTACTGAATGTTGTGCATCAGGCTCCGAAAATTCTTCAAAAAGAACACAAAGAATGGCCTTCTCAGCTGCCATAGTTGCAACTCTTGCGTCATCAGAACAGGGTGTTCAACGCACCGTTTTGCAACGTTTTGTCAGGGCTGAACGCAGCCCAGTTCTTCCGCAGTTCCGTGCGGCAGAATAACAGTCCTTCGCTGCAATGGATTCTTAAAGCGATTATTGAAACTACATTTAATCTGTTTCTCATCAAACAGCCATACAACGACTGGCTTGACACATAGGCTACCATCAAGGCAGAGCCTAGACAAGGCTTTCTTCTGTGTGTCCATAAATTCGGCAACCTACTATAAGAAATATTATTATTATACTAGTTTATCTCAGAAATAACAATTTACTTCGCACATGCACTCACAACTACCTAATAGCCAACACTTTTGGCACATGGCCTGTTTTATTATTGCTGACCAGTGTAGCGACTGAACGAATTAATTAATTAATAAATTAGAATTATGGGTGAAATATATATATATATATAATTAAATCATAACACGTTATGATCAATTATAATAAATCGACCAAAAGGGGAATTATAACATATATTGTGAATCAATTACAACGGATTATAATTAATTACATATGGTTCAGGATTAGTTCTAGCTTAATAGTTAATTTAGAAAGACTGGTCTAGTTTGTCCAGCAAACTATCAGTTTTACTTATCGATTATTATAGAAGTAGGTTATTCCTCTGGCCACGAGAAATAATCTACTATTCTAGCATTAAAGCGTAAAGCAGTTTGCAAGATCGAAACGTAGAAGTGACTTGAATTTCTGAATGAGCAGCAACAGAAACAATAAAGCAATATAATAGATTTAATATATGAAACTACGAATACATAGGCTACACGGCTAAATATACACAAAGCATACACATATATACAGAAGCGAAAGGAAAGACAAGAAAAGAGAGAGACAAAGAATAGCAAAATTTACAGACAGTTCCTTAAGAGCCAGCAAAGAACAAAGAACCTTTGTTAGATCGTGTAACTTAGCGCATCTAAGATAGATACATGTAAAGATTCAGTGCGTCCTTGGCTGCAGTTCGCTGGCTTCTTCAGTGTCCGCGGGAGGTTTGACCTGAGAACTGGAAAGTTTGTTTCGCCGAAGGTGGCCGTCCCGAAAAAGGAGAGGAGCGCGATGGGAGCGCGGTCGCCGAGACGTCCGGGAGAGACGTGCGTGAGATGGCGAGGGACAATCGAGAGACCATCGAGAGTGCGTGTGGTTGTCTTTTAAGGACAAACAAGCCAAACCGCCTCCTTGGGTAAACAGCCGATGTCCAGCGTGGATTTTGAGGAGGGAAAAGTTCTTTTTGTCTTGTCTTGTGGCTCAATTTGCATAATTTATGATGGTTTCAGAATTGGTAACTTTTACTTCAAAAAAAACTTGGAAATAGACTAATGCATTGTATCGTAAAAGAACATACATAGTTAATTAAAGCACCCTGAGAGGATTCATTAAAGTCTAAACATGACAGGGTGAAAAGACATAAAGACATAGATACAGTCTTACACTCGCATATAAAGGTTTGGGGTACAATTCACACAACTATAGTCGTAACTTAATATTAATTACATGATTAAACTGAAATACAGGCTTACATGATTACATTTTAATCATATTTTAATGAATGTGACTTAAAGAGAGTCCTGGTATGTTCCTCTGTGTGTGCGCGCGTGTACGTGTATTGGAGTTTGACGACGTCTGGAGTGTGGCCGCATGGCTTGCCGTAATTCGATCTGAGTTTAGCGCGATCGTTTGAAGTCACAAGGGAGAGATTCGTGGCTCCATCGACACAGCCATAAAATGTGTCAAGTGAGCTGTTAATGTTAGCCAGGCCGGAGCCAATGTGAGGATTACAAACAAAAGTTCAAGGAGGTAAAACTTTAACGAAGTTTATAGTTGACTTGCTAATCGCTGTGCGACTCAAGGGACAGCACAGAGATATGGTAGTGAAGCCCAGACTAGTCTCAATTTAAGTCACAATACACAGATGTCATAACTTTTGTTTTAGGCAATACGCTGAGATTATTTAATTAATATTAAGTATTGGCCGGCTAACTTATGGCATACAGAACGGTTATTTTCTCTGCCAACTAAACTTCCAAAGTAAGTCACAGAACCGTTGTGCGATTGACTCGCAGTAGGCGCACAGAGTTGTTTCATTCCAACTCTCATTAATATAGACGATGATTCAGTGAACAATTAATATAGACAGCCATTTGATTTTATTCCTACTTGAATCAGCGTTTTGAACGAATCGACAAATGAATAAATAACTCCTTCCTTAACACAATGACTTAGCGCCACCTATGGCGATATTACTTTTATAATCCAAGTATCATTATACAGTTGTAATTTATTGTGTAAATGTATTGACTGTAAGTAGCTACATCTTATCATGCAGTTGGTTGATACTGATTTAATTGGTAGCAGCCTATAGTGTCATATTATTCTAATTTGACTAAATTTAACTATTTAACATTATAGATAGCATACATATTTAATAAGATTAGGGAAGAAATTCTCTATAAAGGTAAAAGAAAAATACCCTAGAAAATCATTTGTCCCATATGGGAAAGTTAATTTCTGACACTGGTAGGTGGCATTAAATATAAAAACCCTTAATCTTGTTTATTGTACAGAGTCTTATTTCAGGGTTTTATTCATATAACTCAAACAAGTTCACCTTAAAATCATTATGTCAAATTCATATTTCACTAAAGTAAATCACTGAAACAACTATTCTGTGGGATAACAGCATTATGATATCCATCTAAGTGTGTCATATCCATCTACGATGTCAGTTCTTTTCATATCTGTCATATTATTTCAAGTTCCTCCATTGTCCAAATCTCAGCGTACTGCCTAAAAAAAGTTATGACATCTGTGTATGATGACTTAAATTGATACTGGTCTGGGCTTCACTACCATATCTCTGTGCTGTCCCGTTAGTTGCGCAGCGTTGCCACACAGACAGGGCAGCGTTATCCTAATGGGCAACATGGGCTACAGCCCAGGGCCCCAAACACTGGGGGCCCCCCGAGACAATTCTCTTTTGCGTTTTAAAACACATCGTTGTCACACACCTGAATCAAGAGTCACAGGCACAGCGGACACGCATGCATGAATACAACCAGGACAGTGGCGTAGCGTCCGGGTATGCAGGGTGTTAAGCTATTACGGGCTGTGTGTACTGTAAAACAGCCCATGCGCGAGTGAATTGAGTGCTTGAAAATAAAAGTCCACTATATAGTGTGCAGTGCACACGCCGAATGCGTCATTCTGCAGCCAAATACTTTCAAAGGCTCATCCATCTGGACTCCATCTCCCATGATCCTCCCTGGTCCACACCTGCACTCACTTCCTCATCACTCTCCTGATCACGGATTCCCTGCACTTCATCGTCAGCACACCCTTTATATGGACTCACTTCCCTGCACTCCTTGGTCTGTTCTTATGTTTGCTTTATGGTGTAGTTGTTCTGTTCATGTTATATTTGAAGATTAAACCTGTTGTTGCTGATGTTCGTTCCTGCATCCTCTCTTGCTTGCAACTACCCGTAACAGAAGAACAGACCAATACAGTAAGGACACAGCAGCACGATGGGGATTTTCCTTTACCCGACTTCTCCCGCGCTCCCCAAGACAAGCATTCTGCCGGTGGACTGTCTGTGGAGTCTTAGGCAGGACGGCTGTCCGCTGGAGAGGTACGTGGAGGAATTTTCTGAGCTTTATTGCTTGGTGGCCAAGCTCAAGCCGCCAAAGAAAATGGCCAACGCCGCATCGGAGTCCCGCCATGAAATGGCCGCCGCCAAGCCTGAGCCACCAAAGAAAATGGCTGCCGCCACATCGGAGTCCCGCCATGAAATGGCCGCCGCCAAGCCTGAGCCACCAAAGAAAATGGCCGCCGCCGCATCGGAGTCCCGTCATGAAATGGTCGCCGCCAAGCCTAAGCCGCCGAAGGAAATGGCAGCTGCCACATCGGAGTCATGCCATAAAATGGCAGCCGCCATGCCTGAGCTGCCGAAGAGGACGGCCGCCGCCAAGCCTGAGCCCGTGCTCACATTGGCACCCATACTGGTGCCACTTGGCCTTTTGATTGAGTATGAGGGGATGTCCTGAATTCCAGCTCCAGACTCCGCTCAAGTCGCCGAGCCCGCTCCAGACTCCGCTCCAGACTCCGCTCCAGTCGCCGAGCCCGCTCCAGCCCACGGGCCCACTCCAGCCCACGAGCCCGCTCCAGCCCATGGCTCGTTACGGGAGTCCCGGCATTCCAAGAGACCCGGGCTCTCGCCCAAGTATTTTTTTGGGGGGGGCATACCCGTTCCTGGATTTAGTGTCCGAGCCTGGGGATGGGGCGACGGCCACTGGACCCGACACTCCAGACCCGATGCTCCCGAACCGCCGTGGCGTCTTGAGTCCCTGGATCCGCCCTGGAGACCTCCGTACCAGTCCGCTCCGTCACCTGTCAGTAGGTCTCCAGGGCGCCCACCCCCCCTCCCCGGTTGTTCCATCTACAGCATGTCCCATGATCCTCCCATGATCGTTCCTGAATCCTCTCTTGCTTGCAACTACCCGTAACAGGTGGATACTTTTTATTCAACTAAATAAAATGCACATAAAACGTGATGGAAAATATTAAGAGAAGAAACTTCTAGTAAATTTATTAGGAATAAAACGTACATTAAAAAAGTCTGTGACAGAATAATTAATCAATTAGAATAATTTTCGGACTCACCGCATCTAAAATTATTTGAACTGAATTTGAAAGTGACAAGTGGCCAAGTATGGTGACCCATACTAGGAATTTGTGCTCTGCATTTAACTCATCCAAGTGCGCACACACACACACACAGAGCAGTGGGCAGCCATTGGGCACCCGGGGAGCAGTTGGGGGTACGGTGCCTTGCTCAAGGGTCTCACCTCAGTCGTGGTACTGAGGGTGGAGAGAGTGCTGGACATTCACTTCCCTCACTGACAATCCCTGCTGGACCTGAGACTCTAACCCACGACCTTTGGGTTACAAGTCTGACTCTCTTATCCATTAGGCCACAACCGCCTCTTCCATTAGGCCACGACCGCCCCTTATGTTATGATCATTCTGAAATTCCAGAACCAGAGTCGAATTTAAACTTGTACTTGTTGAAAAGGCTTCTTTTTTTTTTTTTTTTTTTTAAGGGGAAGGGGAAGGGGGGCGCCCCTTTGTGTTTGTTAGCCCAGGGCCCCGCAAAAACTTAACGCGGCACTGCACACAGATTTTGATAGGTCAGCATTAATAAAACAGGCAGTGTGCCAAAAGCGTTGGCTATTAGGTAGTTGTGAGTGCAGGTGCAAAGTAAATTATATCTGAGATAAACTAGTATAATGATAATATTTCTTAGATAAATACGCGCAAGTTGCCGAATTTAGCCTTGTCTAGGCTCTGCCTCCGTATTTGTGTCAAACGATTCATTAGTCTGGCTGTTTGATGAGAAAGAGATTAAATGTAGCCTAGTTGCAATAAACGCGTTAAATCCATCTCAGCGAAAGACTATTATTCTGCTGCGCTGAACCGGAAGACGGCACCGTTTAATGTTTGGACGACCAATAAGCGGAAAGAGGTGTTTCATTCCCGCCCAAGACAAGTCATTTCACTCAGCGGCCATCTTTGAAACGCCTCTTGAACATGCAATTGCAGCTCCTTTTTGGGGAAACATCAAATTCTCCAAAGCTTTTTGCCAAGCTTTCAATTAAATTTCATATTTGAAATCACCCATTCATAATAATACGAGTGACGCGTCTTGTTATTCTATAGTCTTTGGTTGAGATCAAATATTCAAGTTGTTTATTCATTTTCTACCCCTGAACGAAAGATCAAACCGAATTTTTGTTTTAAGTTTTGTTTGAAAAAAAAGAAAGAAAGAAAAACGAAAATGGTGCCGTTTTTTCATTTTCCGATTTCAATATTAAAACGAATGACCAAAAGATACACACAAACACGGACCTTTCCCTATCCCTGTGCTAGAGGCTAGATCAGTGTGAGCGCGCTCTCATCAGGAACAAGCGCAGGGTGGGAATTAAGCCTTGTTTACACTGCACGCGTCTACGGCGGTGTCAACTCACACCAGAAGCATTTCAGAAGCGAAGCGGCTGGATTCGCGAGACCACGAGATTTGCCTGTCTGACGTTTTCTTCCCTTGCTTTTTCATGTTTTTATTGCTAAATGGTTATATTTTGTCCGGTTTATTGCTATGCCATACTTTATTTTGCCATAGCCTACAGACGAAGTTAATATACTTAAAAGTCTAGTTATGGACAACAAGAACAAATTGTTTTTTAATTTTTTCAACTTCGAATCTCTTGTCGTCAGTTTCTGGCCTCCTAGTGATGTGAAATATGAGCGGGAGTTTACACAGGGTGATTATTTTGACTTTATTTTGTATTTGAGCTGTGCATCTTGGACACGGTGTCCGTCAAAAATAGGCGGGCGTCTATCTTTAGCGAAACGGCGAGCCGCTTCTGAGACGCTTCTAAAACGCACAGCGGCTCAGCTGGTGTAAACACGAGCATTCACTAGAGTGGCCGCGTATTAGCTCGCGTCCAAGGTTTTGTTCCGTCCTCTACGCGGTGTCAACTCACACCAGAAGCATTTCAGAAGCGAAGCTGCTGGATTCGCGAGACCACGAGATTTGCCTCTTTGACGTTTTTTTCCTTGATTTTTTTTCGTGTTTTTAATGGCTAAATGGTTACATTTTGTCCGGTTTAATTGTGTTTATTGCTATGCTATACTTTATTTTTCTGTAGCCTACAGACGAAGTTAATACACTTAAAAGTCCAGTTATGGATGACAAGAACAAAAAAAATTTGACAAAAACAAAAAAATGTCCAGTTTTTCAACTTCTATTCTCTTGTCTTCAGTTTCTGGCCTCCTAGTGATGTGAAATATGAGCGGGAGTTTACACAGGGTGATTATTTAGACTTTATTTTGTATTTAAACTGCGCGTCTTGGACGCGGCGTCCGTCAAAAATAGGCCTACCTTTAGCGAAGTGGCGCGGCGAGCCGCTTCTGGGACGCTTCTAAAACGCACCGCGGCAGTGTAAACAAGGGGTAAGTCAGTGGAACAGCAGAACTGCTGCGTGAGTTCCAGGAAAGTTCGATACGCCCTTTTGGCGAGTTCCATGTTATATTGACAAATAGGGAATCATGCGGTAGACTATTATTTTTCACGGTTTAAACTACTCGTCTGGGCTTTTTGTGCGTTCGTGGCTGAACCCATGTGTTTAATTTGTCTACAGCTTGGTTAGTTAATTTGATTTATTTAATTTTTACTTTACGGACGAGGCAACGAACTGTCAGACAGTTACAGTCAAAAGGTATGAAAACTATATTTTGTCAGGAATCATATTTTAACATTTTATCTTATTACATATGCTATAATCGTTTAAAGATGTATGAGATTATATTTGTGTGCTTTTATAGGACGAACAGGATGTTTTCCACATTTCTTCTTTGTCAGATCATCCTCACACTCATCTGCCAAACACTTTGTTACGGTAAATGTTTGTTTTGTTAAGAATGTGCCTTTCCTCTATATGTGACTTTGTTACTTTAATAATATCCCCATGTTTATCTGCTTTGCTCTGTGTGTGTGTGTGTGTGTTAGTCTCACAACTGTGTCAATGTTTAGCTCTGTTTCTTTGTAATGTTATGGTGGCTTTCCCCGTCAACTCAGACATGATTTTTTTAGTATTGATTGATTCATTTATTTAAAACATATTGATGACAAGCTGATGTGGATGTTTTATAACAAATAAAACAAAAACATGCTGATTCAGATCCAGTTCTGTTAAATTTTTACTTTAATACTTTAAATTATTTTTTGTCATGTACACGTAACTCTTTTATATTTTTACGCAGTGTTTTACTGTCAACACAACTTTTACTTTAACAAAACAACTTCTACTTTGGTCATTTGTGATAGTGATTTCACCCCGTCTTTTATTTCCCATCTCTAAAATCTCTCTAGAACCCAAAGAGAAGGACTTGAAGTGTTTCAATGACTTTGAGACAGAAGTTAAGTGCAGTTTGGAGTCTGACAGCCTCATAAGTTGCTCTGGATACAAACTCAATATCACACAAACTAATATGTAAGTGTTTGTTCAATTCATCTGTGACTATAACAAAATGTAATTACTGTTCATTTAGCAGTCAACTGACATGATTAACTCTTATATTGCAGGTTAAAATATACATGCATCTTTGAGAGAAGTCATCACAGTCCCAGTTGTGAATGTAAAATTAAAGTCCAAGGGTTTGTTATAACAGAGATATTCACTATTACACTTCTGGAAGGAACAAACGTTTTATTAACAAAAAACTTCATGACAGTGGACTTTAGTGAGTATAATTGTTGTCTATATGTTCTTGTTAGGCTTTTTCCATTACTTTTGAATGTTCTTGAATTTAAAAAAGTGTTATCCAGCCTTTTCTGACACATTTACAAATGTGATTTTCATTTTCTGCAGTCAAACCGAAAACTCCAATTTTATCAGTGCAGAAGACTGAAAATGGAAATTTTCATGTAACTTGGGATGACAAGTACAGGAATTTTACAGGAAATTTTGCAAACAGTTTGGATATACATCTGAGCTATAGGATTAAAGGAGAAGATGAAACAGTAAGGAAGATGACATATGATATATAGATGATATGAAATATATTCACATATAGGTGAATTGTAAAAATAAATAATAATAAAAATTGTCCATACAGATGTCCAAAAAGGTGTCAAACTTGTCAAATTCACTGGAATTTTATGATATCGTGGGCAGTAATCTCCAGCCAAACACCGACTACATTCTGACAGCAAGAATGAGCACAAACTATAACGAACACGAGATACTGAGTGACCAGAGCGCACCAGTTGAGTTTACCAGCTGTAAGTCTATCAATTTTGTTCTCAGATTCATTCCTGCATGTGTGTTAATGCTCTTTAATAATCCTGATCCATCTATGTTTGCTCCACAGCCTCATCTCCAAATGAAATAGTCAGAACGGTGTGAAGGGATATAATCAAAATCCCTTGTCTCTTCAGACATATATATATATATATATATATATATATATATATATATATATCCTTTTTGAGTGGTTGACATAAGTGATGATAATAAGAGTAATAATCAATAATCAATATTTTTAATTATTAAATGATTTGAATGTTTTCTTTCCTAGGCAACCATAGAATGATTATGTGGCTGTTAAAATTTCCTTTTTAGATGATTTTCTGATGTCTGTGTTCTATGTCTGTCTGTTTGGAGACACTCTTAACTAGGGTCACAAAGGTCACCACAGCTGCTGGACTACGTGACTTTCCCTCATTTCAGTGTGTTACCCTGTCTTTCGGTATTTCTCTAAAGAATAAAGATGAATACTGTATGCACTTCTCATCAGAAGTAGAACATGTTATCAGTGTGTTCTGAGAAACTTTCCTGTTTATTGTTGGGAGACTGGGCCATCTTCAACCTTGAAGAGCTGTGAATCCTGTGTATCTCTGTATGTGCGCTAGTGTTCTGTGCAGGTCCTGACAACTGGCATTTTTGCTGGAGACCTGAAGATGCCAAGTCATGACCCAAAAGGACATCCAGTACCTAAATCCAGGGTCCCCTCATCAGCATCTTGATGAATGAAGATACGTTTCTCACTATCTGTCCATGTGTGGAAGATTCCTAATCTTGTCTAGTTTTCTTAGCCAATCAGAATCATTTTTACCTTAGTAATGACGTAGTTAGTGGACTCTGTTAGAGTATAATTGCTGTGAAAATGTACGCAGAGCGGCCTAAGAACTCCGTGTGAGACTTAAAGCTGGCTTCTGCTGATGAAACTGCAAACTATTCTTCAGTAAAATTTCTTGGATTGGTCGCGCTTCTGACTCCTGGTCTTTCATTCGACATATCTGGTCAAGGGTCCTAAACTGTTGATCCCCTACAGGTGGTTCTACCTCTGTGTGTTGGTTTAGTCTTCATCATTTGCGCTATCTTCATCTGTGTTTTGAGGTGAGATCTCTATTTTGTGTCTCGCCATCATTCTACATTTCGCTTTTTTGCTGTTCCCTTGTGAATCCTTGACAAATTCAGTTCTGACACACTTTACTTCCTAATTACAGGATGAAAACAAAATGGTGGGACAAGATCAAAAGATACAAAGATATATGGGAATATACTGCAAAATATAATGCGATATATTACATAATACATTTCTATATATGGGAAACTTGTGCTTATATTTTTCAATATACTGCAATATATGCATTAACCATGTATGGCTATATATTGATACATATAAAATATTTATAAATGAAGACAAAAATCGCATTACATTCATTTCACATACATTCAAAAGTTTTATCCTTTATTGTGTACATATATTGCACATACATGTTCCCATATAAATGTGAATGTACACACATATACACACACATTCATGGAATGAGTTACAATCAGTGGTTACAACAGACTTCTAGTTCCCAGCATGCTTTGCTTCTGACTGTTAAAGGAGAGTAAATGTTTAAATTAAGTGCTATTTCATGTGTTTTGCTCAATATTGATATAGGGGGAGATCTGTTAGTGTTTAAAGTTGTATTGTTTTTTAATTTAAAAGGTTTTCTGGTATGTGTGAGTTTTTGGGGTTACCATTGTGCTGAAGAGTAGAGCCTGTGATTAGGTTTATGATTGGCTGAACACTATTAAGCCTATAATAACTCTATTTAAAAAGTAATGGCTGTGCTTGCTATAGCAGTGATAGTCTCTTTGGTAGAAACTTTAGTACATGCAGGTGTGCTTTTGTTAACTAACTTGAAAATATGAAATGTAAATAATTATAAAATATAAGAAATGTGTTACATAATATATTTTACCATATATTTGTTTATAGTATATTACTGAATATAAAATTATATACATTATGATATATTATTAAATATATTATCACATATTTGTAAATATATGAAAAGCAGCAATTCCTTATGTATTATTCAATATATTGTAATATATTTACACAATATATTTTTCTGAATATTTTCAAATATACTGTTAAATCATGTAATATATTGATCATTCATATATAGGGAAATATATTTTCTTTCCATAAGGGATCTCCAAGCCAAAAGTAGATGCCAGTTTTTGAGAAGAGAAGTTGGGAGAAAGATACGCAGTTTGTTGCTTAACTATTTATTTTATCTTGAAATAGTGCTCAAAATTTTTTTTCTTTTTATCACACATAGTTTCTGCCAATCTCATGTTAATCTTGAGTACCTATAGAGTAGTAGTGCATCCTTCATATCTCCAAAAAGTCTTTAGTTTTATCATATTTATAAAAAATACATACGCTGTACCGAGTCTTTCCGAAAACAGCCAAGCGTCTGGAGGCGTGCTGTGTGAAAAGTGGGAAAAGTGCCCGTACAAGGAATTCCGACCTTTCTGATGTCACACAGGCACATACTTGAAAAATAGACAGCAAAGTTTATGAGGATTTGGAAGAGTATATTTGGCACAGAAATACTCTGTCATACGTCCAACTCGTGTTTTGAAACTTTGGCCATGTTTAGCATGAGAATCCAACTCTTTAACAGTGTAAATAAGTCAGAATACATGAAATAGCATGAGGAAACAATGAGAAAAGTTCCCACAGTGTTGAGTCTGCAGCAGACGGCTTTGATTCTGGTAGTGACAAGGAGAATTGCAATCCAATCAACGTCTCATCACGCGTCAAACATGCCCTGAATGAGGATTTAAGTAGTCATCCCTTTTTACCAGCAACACACCCAGCAATCAGGAAACTATGATGGAAGTCAGGAGTTTCTCAAGAGAACACAATCGTGCAAACCAAGATTCGGGCAACTGCTCTGGCTCATCGGTTTTGTATTTGGAATCGGCCACTGATGATTATTCGTTCTTGGAGCAGCTGAGTTGTGATCATTCCTGTCAATCCAACAAGAGGGAGGTTTTTAGCTGTAAAAAACTCCCCTATGAACGCTGATATCAGCAAGAGCCAGTTTAACTTTCCCACTATTGATGCTTTGGAAGACAGATATCAGTGCTTCAACAGTGTTGTGAACCAGGGAAATGATGCAGATGTTTGTTTGAACCTTTCAAATGATGCTGATTCTGATGAAAAGTTCATTTAGAATAATCTCATCACTAGTAAAAATCCACTTTATCCTTCTCTGTTGCTCCATGATGGCAGCGTCACACCAAGTGATGATGGATATCAAGCTTTTGAAGGCTTAACAAAGAGCACAGAAGGACAGTGGAGCACAAGCATCAGAACCAAACAAGCTTTTAATGAATGTGGAGCGCTGAAATTCCCCCATAGCACTGGCCAAGATCCCACATCAACAGTGCAGCAAAGTCTGTGGGCCTTTTCTTTGCATTTCTCACCCATTATTCAAATAGACACTTCCTATCAGTCTGTGTAGCTGTGCTGTACACAACTGAAACATTGAATTATCTTTGTATGTAACCTCTACAGTTACACAGAAATATGGCCAGTAATTAAGATCTATGCAAATGTTCATTGTTTGTTTAGACTCAAATTCAAGGTTTCACTGTTTCTACAAAGACTCTGAGCAGTGCCTAAAATGCTCAAAGAGGTCTGTATATATGATATATTTAGATATAGATGAAAAAACTTAGCTTGGACAGTTCATAGACAGTAATTATCAGCCTGTTTAACTGATACTGTCAAACAAATGATAGATGCTTAAAACTTACATTATTTTTGTATGTAGACCTTAAATGACATCAGAGATTTCTACAGAATATGTAATACCTTTAAGTGTGGATGTGACTTTTAGTTGTTTTAGCATTTTGATATCATCAACACCAAAATAATATCATAAGCAGCAAGTATAGATTAGTCATTTGTATGATTGCAACGCCATCTGCTGGGCGTTTACGTGAAGTTCAAAAACAGGCTCAACATTCATGACAAACTGGGATGACAGCACACATTTACATTTCTAAAAAAATTTTTAGCGTTGTTTACTAGTAAGCAGTATGGGATAGCGAGGACGTTTTTCACCCTCTCACATCTCACAGACTACTAAAGCCTACTGTTATAAGGAATTTAAATTTAAAGGAATTGATAAGGAATTTAAATGCCCAAAAGTGACCTAAACAGCACCTTGTGCTTTAACCGGAGCAAATAAATCAGTTCTTTTTGCACAGAGGAGTTCATATGATCAGTATCACAATAACGTTTCTGTGCAATGATTCTGTTACATATTCCCTGTGTGGATTCCTGGACTTTTATGTTGAAGTGTTTCCTGTTTCTTGTGCCATGCTTTGTAGTCTGTTTGTAGTCAAAGAGTATAGAACCCAAGAGGCGAAACTCTGGTGCTTTTTGGGTAACAGCCACTAGGTTGTGCTTCGGTAGTGCGGCAGCCATTTTGGGGTGAAATATCACATCTTACCCGGTTTCACACCGCAAGCGTTAGCGGCGCGTGAGCGTGAACTGCAGCTGCAGAGTATGGCGCGTGGCCGGGTTCTTTAATATTACGCTGTTACATGCTCTTGTCTCACTCAACGTCTTTTTTTTTATTTTTTATTCTGCTATTTATTCCATTCAATTTAAGGTGCAGACGAGGCAGACGCATAACACGCTACTCACACGGCTCAGTGCAGTGTGTGAGCGAATGCACTATGGCGCGCGGCCGGATTCTTTAACTGTTACATGCTCTCGTCTCACTCAACGTCTTTTTTTTTTTTTTATTCTGCTATTTATTCCATTCAATTTAAGGCGCAGACGTGACGTAGACGTCACACAGACATCGCGTAAATCACGTGTGGTATGGCGCGGACTCCGTGCCAAAATCTACACGTTTTCCAAAGTGGACCAACGTAACTATTTCATGTCTTGCCGTCCCTGCTGAAAAAAAACAAACAAAAAAACAATAGAAACCATTACAGAAATCCTAATGGTTTCCACTACAAAACCATTACAAACCATCAGCCATTAACCATTAAAACCATTACCAAATGGTTTCCATTACATAGTGTGTTTTGGGCATATTCCATTAGGATTTATTGGTTTGTATTGGTTTCCATTACAAATTTGTATTGGTCTTTATTTGCAAATATTTAATGGTTTCCATTGCAGTTTTTGTATTGGTTCTGATTTGTATGTTTAACTGGTAGATGTTAATTAGGCCATTGATTAATTAATTTAAATTATTACTACAATTATACACTAGTTTTGTTCTTGTGGCTTAAAAAAAACCCTCAAGAATATATAATTTTAATTGATATAAACTGCACACCAACTTTTTAATAGCTAACAGCTCATGTTGTTTTTTGCAAACAATTAAGAACATGCACCTGAAAACAAAATTATACTTGGATTAAGACCATCTTTTTTACTAAACCCAGCTGGAAAAAAACATCTGACACAAATTATTAACATGATATTTTTTATTACTTAATGTATTATAGAAATACAAGAACTATGAACTGTGTTTGTGGATTCACTGTCCACTGTGGCTGGCTTAGACCTGCAAAAAGAAGGAGAATTCATTAGGACAATGTACCTCTTAAACCACATTACCAGTGCATGAGATTATCCATACATTATATATTTATATGGGAGTCTCAAAGAAGTTGCAAGAACATAGTTGTTGACAGAACTTCCTAATTCCATCCAACATATTTGGGTGTACTTTGAGCAGATTCAAGATCTTGAACTTTGTCCATTAGTCATGTCAGGTTCATAGCAAGACAGTCATCTGTTATTTAACCTTCTCCAGCTGTAGGTTTTAAATTATGAAACAGATAGTTCCATTTAGGAACGCAATTTCGGCTGCCGAAAATGGCACTCGGTTTTTAGCCGAAAGAGAAAAAAGGCCGCTCCTCAGTGTTTAGGTCTCAGGTTTCACTCTCCCATTTTATGTAACTTTGCGAGCAGCTCCACTTCCGAAGATGCACAACTTCGAAGCGACTCTGTACTGGCACCCAGTTTGCTCTGCTCAGTGTTCTGCTCCGTGTGCGTGCTCTCTGCTCAGTTGCTCATGCCCCAAGCAAACGCTCCACTCGTGTACCGCTTCTGCTCACCGGAGAAGCAAAGTCTGCTCAAATAACGTACTAACATGGAAGCGGGAAATGGGGTGCTGGAGCACCTCCTGTTTTCACAAGATTGTACAAACCGATTCCAAAAAAGTTGGGACACTGTACAAATTGTGAATAAAAAAGGAACGCAATGATGTGGAAGTTTCAAATTTCAATATTTTATTCAAAATACAACATAGATGACATATCAAATGTTTAAACTGAGAAAATGTATCATTTTAAGGGAAAAATAAGTTGATTTTAAATATCATGGCATCATCACATCTCAAAGTTGGGACAAGGCCATGTTTACCACTGTGTGGCATCCCCTCTTCTTTTTATAACAGTCTGCAAACGTCTGGGGACTGAGGAGACAAGTTGCTCAAGATTAGGAATAGGAATGTTGTCCCATTCTTGTCTAATACAGGCTTCTAGTTGCTCAACTGTCTTAGGTCTTCTTTGTCGCATCTTCCTCTTTATGATGCGCCAAATGTTTTCTATGGGTCCAGTGCGTCATCGAGCCCCCATTTTAGCTCCGCCCAAAAAATTCTGAGCACAGAATTGGTGAAAAACTGTTTAACACTCTAACTTCACAATTCAGTACTACATACTTCAGTCTTTGTAATGTTTTGCAGCAATACATTTATAACATTTATAATGCATTTCGAAACAATTCTCAGAATTGACTTTACAGGGACTTTAAAGTGTCACGGCAGAGCATTAAAGTCGACTAGTCAGTTCAACTAGTGCATAGAAGCGTGATGACATCATCCATAGCGACGAGGTCAACTCCACCCTTTCTCTTTGCTTAAGATTTCTCTCTGTTAGTAAAAGTTGGTCTCAGCAGCTTTGTGAATAGATATTAAGTGAAAACTCTTACCTAAGAATTTTTACTGCTATTTAGGAGAACTTTTAGTGGTAAGATAAAACATTTTATGAATACGGCCCCAGGTATATTGGACCAGGTTTGGTGCTAAAGTCTGAAGGACAGTGGTTCTCGAGGGCCAGAGCTGAGATCCCCTGCGATATGTCCTAAACATGACAATTCAGAGATCCAGAATGACTGCTAGATCGATCACTTACAACAGTGGTGTCTAGTCCTGGTCATGGAGGACCAACGTCCTGCAGTATGTAGCTCCAACTTGCTCACACACCTGCCTGTAGTTTCTGGTGATCCTGAAGACCTTCATCAACTGGGTCAGGTCTGATTAAAGGCTGGAGCCACAGTTAATTCTGCAAACAGGACTAGATGGCAATAAATACTGAAAAGAGAGAGGACAGACAACATTTAATGGTATAAAGCCAGTTTAAAAATGTATTCATGAATATGTATAATAACATGTACATATGACACCACTGTACTGAATAATACAGTATTTGTCAAGTAAGTAAGGATCATCTCATTTAAAAAAAAAAAAAAAGATACCCGAAATATGAACAGATAGCATGAGCAAAATGTTCATGAAAATACAGTTATATGGTGCAAAGAAAGTTTTTGTAAATGTCTATGACAAATCTACAATGCAAAAACTGAGAATGTGTGACTGAGTCAAATAGTACTTACAGAGCAGAACCAATGATCTGATTACACACAATGAAGACGGAGAAAAATAAACAAAAATTGATATATCAGTCAAATATTGCTCTGTATGGATGAATGTGCTGATGAAATGTACACATTCAAGAGAAATTATTACATTAATATTTAATGTGATTTATTCCAGGGCCTAAATGTTTTACTTCAGTTATATCTTTTCATAATTAATTACATATTACTGTTACAAACTTACTGGTATTATTAAGCACACGAACGAGGAGATGGAGATAGAGTCTTTACTAGAAAATCCGATAGGAGAATACAGGAACAGACAGGAACATACACCAGCATTAACACAAACGATACCCGACAACCTACTCAACAGAAACTGGAACTTAAATACACTGATGATAGAACTCAAATGACGAACAGCTGAGATGAATGTGATTAATGTCCATGGTGACAGATTGTGGCGGGAAACTAGAACAAAGGAACACGTGACAGATGAAAACACAAACAGAAAGTCCATGTGAATGTAACATTACGCCCCCTCCCGGAAAGGCGCGTCCTCGCGCCGTAGAGAGAGGGGAAGATGATGATAAGATGCTGAAGATTATGTAGGAGGCGGTTCAGGAGGCGGACGGCTAACCGGGAGGAGGCGGAGAACAGAAGTCCAGGGTGGTGCAGGACGTGGTGAAGTCCGGGAGGTGGCCTTGAACAGGGGCTGCAGGCTGTTCTGCCAGGCACCAGCCAGGGTAGTGCCCCACGGCGGCGTTGATGGAGGGAGGAGCCATGGGAGAGAGTTGATGACGACCGCCATGGGGAGGACCGAAGTCAACAACGGCGAGGATGGAGCCCACCGCGTAGTTGACGAGCTGAGGAAGTGGACAGATGGTGACGATCCAAGCGGCCGCGACGGAGCTGCAGTGACGACCTCCTGAGATCGAGGAGGGGATCCGGAGGTCTGAAGATGTGCAGGAGCGACCGAGGGCGGAGACGGAGCCTGAGGTAGGGCGGAGCAAGTCGTAGTGGAAGGGGTGGAGGGCCAGAGATCAGCGAATGGTCCGTAGGTCCGCACTGAAGGCAAAGCGATGTCTGACCCAGGTGGAGCCGACGTACCGAGGGAGTCCGGCGTGGTCGAAAGGCCGATGGTCAACTCTGGGGTCGAGGGTGGGAGGAGCGCAGGCGCAGGAGTCAGGGCGATGGATGGAGGCAGCTCGAGACCACCCAAAGCTTCGGGCTCCTCGTGCCCAGGAAGAGGCGGATCCCGGCAGGCCCGAGATGGTACCACGCTACTGAGAGGAGGTGGTATCGAGGGACTGGAGGGAGATGGAGATGATTGGGTGGCACTGATGGCTGTGGACTGGGAAACAGGCTGAAGTTCAATGCAAACATCCAAGATAAGTGGTGAGTCACAGAAATGTTGGTGAGAAGGTGGGAGAGGAACGCTGGACGGAACCAGCGGGGAGACAGGCAGTTCAGGGCTGGACGGAACCAGCGGGGAGACAGGCAGTTCAGGGCTGGACGGAACCAGCGGGAGTGAAGACAGTATAGGGGCAAGACAGGTTTCCTCTCCACACCTTAAGTCCAGCAGTGTCTCAGCGAACTCACTCTCAGTAGCGGGGGGGTGGGCGGGGCTCATTTCCGGACCCTCGAGGTCCACCAACACTCCCTCGGCGATGGAAGACTCGGCCAGCTCACACACCTGGTCAGGTACACGCTGCTTGGGCTCCGTGGCGATGTGACCCCCGATCGCTCTTGTGGGCGTGGGCGGCTCAATCGCGGCAGTCTCCGTCGTACTACCTGCGGTGGGCTCAGGTCGAAAATCCTCACCGTCTGGGTGGTTCTGGCTGGGCACTAGCTGGGGAGTGGGGCTGGCGGCAACCTCGACAGTGAATGGTGATCCGCAGGATGCCAGCACCCACTCCACATAGGACTCGAAGCTCCCTCGAGGACCCTCCCCGGACAGCTGTGCACGAGTGGTGGAGTTGAGTCCAAAGTACAAAAACGTGCACAGGCAGCAGTCCGGGAAGGTGGTCTGATGTGCGAGATCCAAAAACAGTTCTAAATGTCTCTCGAGGGAGCTTTCTCCCTGCTCAAGGCACATGAGTTTCACAGCTGGGAACATAGTGCAAGCAGGAGAGAAACAGGAAAAAAGACTGAACACGAAAACCAAAAAGAAAATACTAAGTAAAAAAAAACGTCGCTTACAGTCTTCGGTCGGGTATTCTGTTACAAACTTACTGGTATTATTAAGCACACGAACGAGGAGATGGAGATAATAGAGTCTTTACTAGAAAATCCGATAGGAAAATACAGGAACAGACAGGAACATACACCAGCATTAACACAAACGATACCCGACAACCTACTCAACAGAAACAGGAACTTAAATACACTGATGATAGAACTCAAATGACGAACAGCTGAGATGAATGTGATTAATGTCCATGGTGACAGATTGTGGCGGGAAACTAGAACAAAGGAACACGTGACAGATGAAAACACAAACAGAAAGTCCATGTGAATGTAACAATTACAGATGGTTGATTTAATTTGACAGTTATCAATTGTATATATATATATATATATATATATATATATATACAATTGTCTCAGTCTGACTTTATCGGTCTGGGAGCAGCTACAAACAAACAGGTAAAGACAGTACTTGTCTTGCTATCTTGTTGACTGTGTGCAGTTTTAGTTATAGGATGGGCAATTGAATGTAATTGTTACAATACAGACGGGGCAGAGGCAGAGATAACAGAAAGCAGACTTTATTTATCACACACAGCAGAGGTAATGGTGATGCAGGTGAGTGAAGATGAATGAAGTTGGGTGTTGAGGTGATGATGAATAGTAATACTGTCCTTTGGGTGATTTGCAGAAGTGAAGATCCGTAGAGAGATGCTGGAATGGCTGACGAGGAGGATTGGAGACACTCACACACAAACTGGAACAACACAGGGAGACGAGGAGACTTGGAGACGATGGAGACAGGTAAGTAGTTTACAACTGGAGTCCAAGAAGTAAGGATTTTAGGGTCTTTAATGCGAACAAGACCGGACAGTGACTGAGTGAGTGTGAGTGTCTTTTATGTGGGTGAAGATTGGAGTGTTGATGAGGTGCAGGTGCGAGTGATCAGTACTCTGGGGATTGAGTGCGCTGTGACTGGGTGATGTTGGAACCTGACGTGTCTGTGACAGTACCCCCCCCTCCACGGCCCGCTCCTGAGGGCCGAGGACCCCGACGTTGCGGTGGTCGGCCTCTTCCACGGAGTTTTGGATCCAAGATGTTGTCCCTGGGGACCCATGAGCGTTCTTCGGGGCCGTAGCCCTCCCAGTCGACCAGATATTCTAATAGACCACCACGGCGTCGGGAGTCCAAGATCTCTTGAACCTCATATGCGGCGCTGTCGTCCAGGATGAGTGGAAGGGGGGGTTCGGAGGCTGCCACGTCAGGTCCTGTGGAGGGAGAAACAGAAGGATGGTGAGGCTTAAGTAGTGAGACATAGAATGTAGGATGAATTCGATAGTGAGGAGGTAGTTGAAGTTGATACGTGACTGGGTTGATCTGCTTGCTGATGGTGAATGGACCAATGAACCTGGGACTCAGCTTCCGGCAGGGCAGACGCAGGCGGATGTCCCTGGTTGACAGCCAGACCTTCTGACCGGGCTGGTAGGAGGGAGCTTCGGACCGGCGAAGGTCTGCTGTCATCCTGCGTCTGCGCAGGGCTCGCTGCAGTTGGTGATGTTCCAGACCCTCTCGCTCTCTGAACCAGTAATCCACAGATGGTACGTCAGAGGGTTCCCCAGACCAGGGGAACAGTGGGGGTTGGTAGCCGAGTACGCATTGAAATGGTCCGGTGGAGGGCTGACGGAGAGAGTTTTGGGCGTACTCGGCCCAACCCAGGTACTGGTTCCAAGAGTCCTGGTGGTCATGACAGAAGGTAGGGAGGAAGCGACCGATCTCCTGGATCTTCCTTTCCGTCTGCCCGTTCGACTGCGGATGGTAACCGGATGTTAGGCTGACGGTCACACCTAGGAGCGAGAAGAATGCCCTCCATACCTTGGAGATGAATTGCGGTCCCCTATCGGAGACAATGTCCTCTGGGATACCAAAGTATCGAAACACGTGATTAAGGAGATGTTCAGCCGTCTCCATGGCAGTGGGTAGGCCTCTTAGGGGTATTAGGCGGCAGGACTTCGAGAACCGGTCCACTACCACAAGGACGCAGGTGTTGTTGTTGGAGGCTGGGAGATCGGTGATAAAATCGACCCCTAGGTGTGACCAGGGTCGGTTGGGAACGGGCAGAGGTAAGAACTTGCCGGATGGTAAGTGGCGTGGGCTCTTTGAGATGGCGCATTCCTTACAGCCCTGCACGTACCTTCTGACATCAGCTGCCATGTTGGGCCACCAGAAGCGTTCCCTCAGCAGCGAGAGGGTTTCATTGGCCCCCGGGTGACCAGTACCAAGTGACGTGTGGGCTGAGTGGATGAGAGGAGTGCGTCGTGATCTCGTGGTGTAGCACATGCCTGGTGGACAACCCGGCAGAGCGTTGGTGGAGGCATTGGAGGAGGGTAAGGTCTCCTCTGACCAGGAAATGGGGCTGACAATGAGTTCTTTAGGAATTATGGTTTCAGGATCTTCGGTATTTTTTTCTGGAGCATGGAGACGGGAGAGAGCATCCGCTTTGACATTTTTGGGACCGGGGCGGTAAGTTATGGTGAAGTTGAACCTGGTGAAAAACAAGGCCCAGCGGGCTTGTCTCGGGTTGAGTCTTTTTGCAGAGCGTAAGTATTCAAGGTTTTTATGATCTGTAAGGACTTGGAAGGGATGTTTGGCTCCCTCCAGCCAATGCCTCCACTCCTCCAGGGTGAGTTTCACGGCTAGGAGTTCCCGGTTACCGATATCGTAGTTCCTCTCCGCCGGGTTGAGCTTGCGGGAGAAGAAGGCACATGGATGGAGTCTACTGGGATTCCCCTGCTGCTGGGACAACACCGCTCCTACTCCGGTGGTGGAAGCGTCCACCTCGACAACGAAGGGCAGCTCTGGGTTGGGGTGGACGAGGAGAGGAGCGGTGGTAAAGGCTTCTTTGAGGTGTTGGAAGGCCTCCGTGGCCTCAGGGGTCCAGGACAGAGACTTGGGCTTATTACGGAGCAGGTTGGTGAGTGGACTGGCAAGGGAGCTGTAGTTGTGTATGAATCGGCGGTAGAAGTTGGAGAATCCGAGAAAGCGTTGTAAGTCCTTGATGGATGAGGGAGTTGGCCAGGTCTTAATGGCTTCCACCTTCCCCTCGTCCATCCGGATGCCACTACTGTCGACGATGTACCCGAGGAAATGGACTGATGACTGATGGAATGTACACTTTTCTGCTTTGAGGAATAGGTGAAACTTGCGGAGTTGTTGGAGGACCTCCGCAACGTGGTGGCGATGTTCGGCCAGGCTCCGGGAGTAGATCAAGATGTCGTCTATGTAAACCAAGACAAAGCGATGGAGAAACTCCTGGAGCACCTCATGTATGAAATCCTGGAATACGGAGGGGGCGTTGACCAGGCCATATGGCATAACCAGGTATTCATAGTGGCCGGTAGGTGTCACAAAGGCGGTCTTCCACTCGTCCCCCTCGCGTATCCGGATGAGGTTGTACGCGCTGCGGAGGTCCAGTTTGGTGAAGACAGTGGCACCACGGAGATGTTCTAGGGCTGAATGGACGAGAGGAAGGGGATAATGGAACTTAATAGTGATGTTGTTCAATGCGCGGTAATCGATGCAGGGCCTCAAGCCTGTCCTTCTTGGCCACGAAGAAGAAGCTTGAAGCAGCAGGGGAAGTGGATGGTCGGATGTATCCTTGAGCAAGAGCTTCCTTGATGTACTCCTCCATGGCCTTCTCCTCCGGGACGGATAGAGGGTATATCCTTCCCCTAGGCACTGGTTCACCCGGAAGCAGATCGATGGCACAGTCCCATGGCCGGTGTGGAGGCAGCTTGGAAGCACGTTGTGGGCAGAATACATCACTGAAGGGGGCGTAACACTCAGGGATGTCCACGGAGCGCTGGTCCACTGGGCTCTCGATGGTCGTGGCACAGACTGGAAGAGACTCGGAGCGTGGTGAACGAGGAATGGGAAGCCCAGGGAAACAGTCGTGGAAACAGGTTTCGCCCCATTTCAGGACCTCGCCGGTTTTCCAAGAGAGTGTTGGGTTGTGCTGCTCCAACCAGGGGCGCCCTAGGATCACGTCAGCGGTGGATCCCTCAAGAACCAGCAGATGGAGATGTTCGACGTGTAGAAGGCCGACCTGTATCTGGATGGCTTCAGTGCAATGGTGGATGTGCTTACGGCTTAGGGCTTCCCCCGTTACTGATCGTATCTGGTAGGTAGTCGGCGTGGCCGTGGTCTTGACGTGGAGCTGACGACAGAGGGTGCCGGAGATGAAGTTGCCGGCTGACCCAGAATCGAGGAGGGCGACCACTGGAATGGAAATGTCAGAAGCAGTAAGTGTTACAGTAGTGGTGAGGGGTTTCATCTTTTTGATTGACGGAATGATAGCACTCACCATGGGTCGCGGAGGACGAATTGGGCATGTGGAGAGGATATGCCCAGGAGAACCACAGTACAAACAAAGATTCTGGGTCAGCTGTCTCTGTCGCTCAGCTGGGGAGAGCCGTGTACCTTCCAGAGACATGGGTTCGTTGGCTGGTTCTGGGGGGCTGACGGATTCTGGTCGACGTGCTGAGATGGGAAATAGCAGCTGGCCCTGGTGTTCTTCTAAACACGACTGCATACGAGTGGCAAAACCGATGGAATCCTCATATGCAGCGAGATGCAACCGCACGCGAGGATCCAATCCTTGGCGATATGTTGTTATCAAGGCTTGTTCGTTCCAGCCGCTGGATGCTGCGAGAGTTCTAAACTGCAAGGCATATTCGTTAACTGATAAGGATCCTTGTTTAAGATTATAAAGTTTCTCACCAATCGACGAGTCAGAGATGGGTTTCCCAAAAACTTGGCGGAAGTGGGCCACAAAACCGGAGTATGACTGAGTAATAGGATGATTTTGGGACCAAATTGAATCTGCCCATTGGAGCGCCTTGCCTTGCAGTTGGGAGATGATGAACGCCACTTTTGAGGTTTCGGTGGGAAAGTTGTGCGGTTGCATCTCCAGGACCAGCGAGCACTGCAGAAGGAATCCGCTGCAGTCCTCCGCCGAACCAGAGTAGGGCGCTGGTTTCGCCATGGGACTGGCGTACACGGGAGGTGAAGGAGAGGTAACGGTGTTTGCGGAGGTGATCGCTGGGTGAGGTGATGTTGACGTGGTGGAAAGAACTCGTCGAAGGACATCGACGAGCTCTTGAATGGGATCCGGTTGACTCATGCTGTGTGTGAAGACGATGTTTTCAGTTCCGGTCTTCTGTTACAATACAGACGGGGCAGAGGCAGAGATAACAGAAAGCAGACTTTATTTATCACACACAGCAGAGGTAATGGTGATGCAGGTGAGTGAAGATGAATGAAGTTGGGTGTTGAGGTGATGATGAATAGTAATACTGTCCTTTGGGTGATTTGCAGAAGTGAAGATCCGTGGAGAGATGCTGGAATGGCTGACGAGGAGGATTGGAGACACTCACACACAAACTGGAACAACACAGGGAGACGAGGAGACTTGGAGACGATGGAGACAGGTAAGTAGTTTACAACTGGAGTCCAAGAGGTAAGCATTTAGGGTTCTTAATGCGAACGAGACCGGACAGTGACTGAGTGAGTGTGAGTGTCTTTTATGTGGGTGAAGATTGGAGTGTTGATGAGGTGCAGGTGCGAGTGATCAGTACTCTGGGGATTGAGTGCGCTGTGATTGGGTGATGTTGGAACCTGACGTGCCTGTGACAGTAATGACATTGGTGACATTTTACTAGATTGTTAAAAATAGTTTGATTAACCCTGGGCCTTGAGCATTTAATCGTAAAACAATGATTTTACTTGTACTGTGCTGTGAACATGGGGGGTTGCCCACAGTAAACCTGCTATGGGCCCCGGAGCTAACCAACTGGGGGCCTGTGTGGGTTTTCATGGGGCCCCAAAGAGTTTGCTCTTGCCCACTCTGTCCCACAGAAAACCCACACTTAGTGAGTGAAGGATGAAATCACATTAAACATGAGTTCTATGTCGATAAATTAAAATTGATTTCTGGACATTGTTATGTTATTTTTGTACACACACAAACAAACACGTTGTGTTTTCATGTTTTATGGGGACTTTCCATATACATAATGGTTTTTATACTGTACAAATTGTATATTCTATCCCCCTACACTAACCCTACCCCTAAACCTACCCATCACAGAAAACTTTCTGCATTTTAAATTTTTAAAAAATTTTCCCCACACGGACAAGGATTTCAGATATTGCCATCTTTGTGGGGACATTTTATCCCCATAATGTAGAGTTTACCAGGCCACACACACACACTCCTGTCCCACCCAGTTTTTAAAATGAATTCTATACATATTACATAAGGATAAGCTTAATACCATTAAACAATCAAAAAATTAGCTAAGATTTAGTTTGTGTCATTTTTAATCTATTTTGTTGTGTTGTAATAATTGTAAAAATAAAATAAATAAATCTGCATCTAACCTATAAATTATGTGCATGTGTACATCATTAAATCAAACTAATGAAACCATTAAATTGATTGGAGTCCTAATGGTTCATACTGTTGTCCAGTAGATACCAACGTTTAATCTATAGGTTGCTAAATATGTTCTATTGGTCCTTAATGGTATCCAATAGGCAAAACATGCCACCAATAAAAGAAAGCAAATTACCAATAGAAACCCACTTGGACCATTACATTTTCCATTAAAACCAATACAGACAAATAGGCAAAACATGCCACCAATAGAAAAAAGCAAATTACCAATAGAGACCCACTAGGACCATTACAGTTTCCATTAAAACCAATACAGTTCACTTTAAAACCATTAAAACCATTACAATTTCTGTAATGGTTTTATTTTTTTTTTTTTCAGCAGGGGTGATACCAGGTTGGTATATGATGCGCTCACTCAAGCTTGTACGGAGAACGGCACAAGACGTTAGCACGATTTACTAATTCGTTTCCTCGATTTATGAACAGTGTGCACGATTTAGCAAATTGAGGGAAAGAATTAGTAAATCATGAGCATGATTTAGCCTACTATTTTTTTTTTCTGCATGTCATGTGCGGGGCTCCGTAAACTAGAACTAGCGAGGCAGCACACACAGATACAGGACGCATTCACTCTAGAGAGCGTGCAAAAAAGTTATTTATTTTTTAAATAACGATTTGAATGGTCCATTAAAAACATGACAGAGTGATTAGCTCCCGTCAAACAACCACAATGAGTCTGCATGCTCATTATCTACGGTAGCCTAATCTACAGGCAGTGACAGGCTTTGAGGTGTTTAGCGAGTCTTCAGCAATTACCCCTTTCTTCCTTTCATTCAAATAAACACCTTTCATTTTCTTCTTAAGTAAAAAAGTAAGATCTTGGCCCAGGTTCTTAAGAAAATATTTCAGAACTTCCTAAGAATTTTTGGTAACACTTTATTTTAGGTTTTTTTTTTAACTAGCTGCTTATTAGCATGCGTATTACAAGAATATTAGCTGTTCATTAATACTTATTAAGCACATATTAATGCCTTATTCTGCATGACCTTATTCTACATTCTTAATCCTACCCAATACCTAAACTTAACAACTACCTTACTAACTATTAACAAGCAGTAAATTAGGAGTTTATTAAGGGAAAAGTCGTAGTTAATAGTGAATACATGTTCCCTATACTAAAGTGTTTTTTCAAGAATTGCACTTAGGAACATTCTTAAGAATTTTCTTTTATCTTCCTTCTTAAGAAGATGTTTGTGAATCCGGCCCCAGGAGCTTCAAATATCTGCTGCTCAATAGTGTTTTTTTTTTTTTTTTTTTTTTTTATTACAGCTGTCCTTTTAATACAATTAACTTGTTTGACAGAAACTTTAAGCCTTTATCTGACCGAGTTCTGCTGTGCTCTAAATCACTCACAAAACTTATGATAGCTCCATAATCTCCATTCACTTTTCACACAATATTAGTTGTTTTCATGCCTTTTGCACAACATTGCACCATTTTTATGCTTTTCATCTTCAGAAAGATCTTTCTTCCTCCCTATATTTCATGAGAACTGTGACTTACTTAATAATGTGGAACAACATCTTCAAGTAGGGTTTCCATTTACCTAGTAGGCCTGGCAAAATACTCCACAAACCTGTCTGAGATCGATACCAGTTATCTAAAAAGATGTGCAGAAATAAAACAAACACTTTCTTTGAAAAACTAAAATCTGAATGTTTATTGTGCTGAAATCGCACTGATACGTCACTTGCATAATAATTTGGAACACAGTGTGTATATATAATTTATAAAAAATATGGGCCAATGACGTGACGGTTCATTTTTTTGTCCAAAAGCCTTAATAATAATAAAAAACAAAGATTAGATAAGATTAGATTAGATAAACTTTATTAATCTAAAGTTTATCTAATTTATTAAATTAAATTCCATGGCAACTCAATACAGTCAATAAGCACTTTAGAATACATGTGACTACATACCTATTAATTAACACAGTTCTGTCCTAGACAGATGAGTTATATACTCTAATAGCACTAGGCAGGAACGATTTCCTATATCGTTCCTTCAAGCAACGAAATAAGCAAATAAGCCTGTTGCTAAAGCTACTCTTGAGTTTGTCAAGAGTTTTATGGAGGGGATGAACATCATTGTCCATAATCGCCAGCAACTTTGCTAGCATTCTGTCCCTAACCACGTCCTCCAAAGTACCTATAGACTCAGCCTTTTTGATGAGTTTGTTTAGTCTGTTGGCATCCTTTGCTTTGTTTCCTAAGCCCCAACACACCACAGCAAAGAAGATAGTACTCGCAACAACAGTCTGATAAAACATCTTGAGTATCCTGTTACACACGTTGAAAGACCTGAGCTTCCTCAAGAAATATAGCCAACTCAGGCACTTCTTGTAAACAGCCTCTGTATTTGTAGACCACTCCAACTTGTTGTTCAACTTGACACCTAAATATTTATATGATTTCACATTAATTCCATATTAAGTTCCACATTAATCCCACCAATGCAGACTGAAGAGGGTGGTGTCTTATTCCTGCTGAAATATATCACAATTTCTTTTGTCTTCGCCACATTTATCTGTAAGTGATTTACCCCACACCACTTTACAAAGCGGTCAACCAGATGTACTCCTCCTCCTGACATTTCTCCACACAGCTTACTATGGCTGTGTCGTCTGAGTATTTTTGCAGATGACATGGCTCAGAACTGTAATTAAAGTCTGCAGTGTAAATTGCAAACAGGAAGGGAGATAGCACAGTTCCCTGGGGGGGCCCCGATGTTACTCATCAGACGTTCAGACACACATCCCTGTAATCTCACAAACTGAGGCCTGCCCGTCAGATAATCATGGACCCAAGTGACAAGGAAGCATCCACCTGCATTTCTTCCAGTTTTGACTTCAACAAACTTGGCTGGATGGTATTGAACGCACTAGAAAAATTAAAAAAAAAACAAGATGCAAACTGTGGTAGATATATAATTGCATCTTCCACACCCACCCGGGGCTGATAAGCAAACTGCAGAGGGTCAAGTGATGGATGCACTAATGGTCTAAGGTGTGCCAGAACCAGTCTCTCCATAACCTTCATTAAATGAGAGGTTAGTGCAATAGGTCTGTAGTCATTTAGTGCCATAGGATGTCTATTCTTCAATAGGCACTGGAACCAGACAAGATGTTTTACACAGCAATGGAACTCTCTGAAGTTAAAGAGATGCTGAAGTACTCCACTCAGCTGGCTAGCACAAGACTTCAACACATGAGGACTAATACCATCCGGTCCAGCAGACTTACACTGATTTAACTTTTCCAGGTAAGGTGGCCCCTAGAGGTAGAGGAAGCAGTATTAAATCTGTTAAAAAACAGGTTGAACTCATTTGCTTGTTGCACATTACTCTCCACTTCACCTCCACCTTTTCTCTGAAAACCAGTAATCTTTCTTATCCCACTCCACACATCCCTAGTATTGTTGTTTTCCAGGCTCTTCTCCAGATTCCTTCTATAAACATCCTTGCTCTCCTTAATTCTATGTTTTAATTCTCCTTGTAACCACTTTAATTGAACTCTGTCATTTGACCTAAAAGCCCTCTTTTTTTCATTAAGTAGGGCCTTCAGATCACTGCTCACCCAAGGTTTATTATTTGGGTAGCAGCGGACCTCCTTCTTAGGGATGGAACAGTCCGTACAGAAATTGATGTACTCAGAGACACAGTCAATTAACGCATCAATATCCTCACCATGTGGTTCATACAGGGCATTCCAGTTGGTAGTTTCTAGTACACAACGCAGTGACCCCCTAGCCTCACAGGACCATGTTCTCACAGTTCTTACTATAGCTGGTTGCCGCTGAACAACAGTTTGTATAATGGTGTTAGCAGTACTAAGTTATGATCTGACCTTACTAATGGAGGGAGAGCAGTAGAGATGTAAGCATCTTTAGTATTTGTGTACAACAGATCAAGAATCTTGTTTTCTCTTGTTTTACAGTTAACAAACTGGTAGAAAGTAGGGAGTGTGGAGGAAAGAGATACATGATTGAAATCACCTGTGATCAAAATGAAGGCACCAGGATATTTTGTTTGAATATTCGCTGTCACAGAAAGGATGCCATCACATGCAGCTTCCGCGTTCCCTGATGGAGGAATGTAAACAATGATGGCTACCAAACTTGTAAATTCCCTCTGCAAATAATATGGGCGCAATCCAACAGCCATAATCTCAATATTCAGATTGCAAACACACTCTTTGAAATAAGCCCCGGATTGCACCACCTCAGAAACATCAGTGAATTAGTCAAATATTGCATTTATTTCACTTCAGCTGTGATAAAGTATGCAAATGCAGCGCGAGCGTCACTACGGGAAGCAGAAAGTGTCCGACTTCACGTGTCCAATTTCTGCTCCTCCCCGACTGCAAGTGGCTACTCTTGCCGATCAGTTGCATCCAGCCGCAGCTGATGTCGAACACACCTACTATCATGTGACAGGATGTGACATCATTCAGACACCTTCAAAGGACCACATGGTCATGAAGCAAAGTAACTAACTCTCTTTTAACTATTTTAAAAATTCATGTTTTCACTTGCTCATACGCATGTCCCAAAATATCAGGTCATTTGGTACAACCGCTGTAAAACATGGAAAATGTTGTAAAATTTTAAAAACTTGTACCAAATATTAAATGTTTGATTGTCCTAGCTAGCTAGCAAGATATTAGCCTGGCTAGATATCAACCTGTTAGCATTGTTTGAAAATATCATCATTCGGTATAACCAAAAGTATCATTTCAAAGTATCATTTCGGTAAAACCAAAATTTTGGGTTAACTGAATTACTTTTTTTGTGAAAAATTTTGTTTATCTTGTCAAAAATGACAAAAGCAGTGTTAATTGATTATTTTAAAAGAACACATAATCTCATTGTTAACACTTAATAAAATTAATTATATCTCCATTATTGTCACAGGACCAGGGCCAGCTGCTACGCACATCATCCCTCCGTCAGCCAGAGTCCATCAGCCCTCCAGAACCAGTACCAGAACCCATGCAATTAGAGAACAATCGTCTAACTTTCACTGAACGGCAGAGATGGCTGACCCAAGGACTGTGTTTATATTGTGGTGCATCTGGACTTGTGAGATCTACATGTCCCACTCGTCCTCCTCGTCCCATGGTGAGTGCGATTATACCCTCTATTAAGAAAATGAAGCCACTCACCACAATCGTAACACTTACTGCTGTCAATGTTTACATTCCAGTCTATGCTCTCCTTGACTCCGGGTCAGCCGGTAACTTAATCTCTGGTGCCCTCTGCCGTCAGCTCAAGCTCAAGACAATTCCAACGCCGTCCGTTTACCAGATCCATTCAGTAACAGGCAAACCACTCGGCCATAAACCTGTTCATCAGGGTGCTGGTCCAGTGAAACTTCAAGTTGGAATACTTTACATGGAAGAACTACATCTACATGGTTCTGGAGGATTCCACTGCTGATGTGATCTTAGGGTGCCCATGGTTGGAGCAGCACAACCCCATCATCTCATGGACCACTGGAGAGATCCTGAAGTGGGGCGACACCTGTTTTCCAGACTGTTTTCCACAAAAGTTTCAGCCTCCTGTTCCTCATCCTAAATCACTTCCTGTGTGTTCCACATCCATCGAGAGCCCTGTAGAAAAACAGTCAGTGGATATTCCTCCGTGTTACGCCCTCTTCAGTAATGTTTTCTGCCCGAAGAAAGTCTCCAAGCTGCCTCCACACCGGCCATGGGACTGTGCCATCGATCTGCTTCCAGGTGAGTCAGTGCCCGTGGGAAGATTTATCCACTCTCCATCCCAGAGCAGAAGGCCATGGAGGAGTACCTGCTGCTTCGAGCTTCTTTTTCGTGGCCAAAAAGGATGGAGGCTTGCGGCCTTGTATAGACTATCGGGTACTGTCACAGACCCGCCAGGCTCATCCATCAGCCAATCACAGCGCACTCCCTCACCAGAATTCTGATCACACACACCTGATCCTCATCACCACCAGATACTTAAGCACATCACTCACCTCAGTTCACTGTCTGGTCTCATTGTTACTAGGATTACCATTCCAATGCTCCTGATTATTGCGAATACTTACCTATTTTACTCCAGAGTGCTTCCCAGTTTTCATGCTGTATGTGTGTATCCCTACCGTCTCAGTGAGTCCATTCCACCACTTTGCTTCCTGGCAACCACAAGTCATTTACCTGCAAGAGAAAAGGACAGTATTACCACTACTGTTTCACCATATCAAATACCAATTTACCATTACTCATCTGCTCATCTGTATTTACTTGCTGTTTGTGAATAAACGCTGTTATACCTGCAAACCTGTTGTCTCCTACCCTTCTGTCCGTGACAATTATGAGATGTTTGTGAATCCGGCCCCAGGTCAGGGGACTGGAATGGTCATGGCAGAAGCTTCATTTTGTACTCAGAGACACAATTTTGTGTTGGTTTTGATGTTTGTTTTGGATCATTGTCCTGATGGAAGATCCAATAATGGCCCGTTATAAGATTTCTAGCAGAAGCGGTCAGGTTTTGATTTTTTATCTGTTGGTATTTGATAGAATCCATGATACCATGTGTCTAAACAAGATGTCCAGGACCTCCAGCTGAAAAATAGGCCCACAACATTAAATATCCAGCAGTATATTTAACCGTGGGCATGGGGTACTTTTTATCCATGTGTGCACCAAACCCATCTGGTGGGTTTGCTGCCAAAAAGCTCTTTTTTTAGTTTCATCTGACCATAGAAGCCGGTCCCGTTCCAGTCGTTCCAGTCGTGTCTGATAACTGAATATGCTGGAGATTGTTTCTGGATGAGAGCAGAGGATTTTTCTTGAAACCCTCCTGAACAACTTGTGGGGATGTAGGTGCTGTTTGATAATTTTTTTAGGCTTTCTGAGACTCAAGAGTCAACTAATCTCTGCAATTCTCCAGCTTCTCCCTTGATTAGTCCCCCCAGGTGTATATTGTTTACTTGTTAAAGGGTTAGTTCACCCAAAGAATATACACTGACAAGAAGCGAAACTCAATAGGCCTTTTTTCACAAGAATCGGAAATCACGTGACGCAAGTCAAGTCACTGCTTTATGTCAAGCAATTCAAGTCATGTCGTAGTTTGGTTCAAACAACACATTGCACTTGCAACAAATTAAATGTGATGATTTTCTGTTACCTTTGTTCTTCAATGACAGACAGCATTAGTTGCTGTCACTTTAAGATCTGCTGCACATGGATCTCACACACATCCCACTTTCTCACAACTATTTACTTTCGTTTAAGACTTTAACTCATTCAAGGCTGCTCTAATGAGGATACTCGACAAAGATTTTTTGGCATTATTGGGTGTGTTATTGTTCGTTCAAGCCTGACATTCTGGCGCGCGTCTTTCTGTGCGTCGTGTGTGACAGGAAATTCACAGACAGCGCATTCTCTTTTTCTCTTTTGGAGCACTTAAATGATTTAAAAGCATTTGCATGATTAAGAGCGTGATCATATATTGTAATGCTAGCCAAAGGATGACAGAAAAAAACGGATTCTGCTTTTGCGTTAATTTTTGACGCGCTAAACTGGAAAACGTTGACACAAAACCAATTAAAAGTCAACTCTTAACAAAAATCCAAAATGTTATTTTTTTATTTAATTATTCTTGGCGTAGCGCCTTCCATGTTCAGTCACGACTGCATGCTCTGTCCATGAGGGAGCTCACGATAGCTCTCTCTGCTTGCCTGCTGCGTCACGTGGTTAGGTTGCAGCACATTCAAAAACATATTTGTTAAACAAAAGACAAGTTATTTCAAGTCATTTAACTCAAGTCCGAGTCAAGACTCAAGTCATGAATGTCAAGTCAAATTCAAGTCAAGTCTTTTATTAAAATTTGTCAAGCAAGTGTCAAGTTTTACAATGTGCGACTTAAGTCTGACTCGAGTCAAGTCATGTGACTCACATGACTTGAATCGAGTCCCCCACCTCTGCTTCATACTGCGTCAAACGTCTTATTATTCATAAGACAAGACGCATATGGGGACGATATTCCATCCTGCCGTGCTACGCTGGGGGACGACCAAGCATCGGGGCAAAGTGCTAAAAAAGGGCTCGCGACAAATATCCATAAAACAGGATAGCCTGAGTAACAGGTCTAAAAACACTGTAGTCATCTTCCCTGCTATAGGAGCATGAGAGGCTGCTATAGCTGCGACATAGACTTTAAGGGTAGAGGGAGTACGGCCTCTGTCCATTAAGTCTTGAAGGAAAGACAATATCTGGAATATGTCACAAGTCAGTGGGTCTTCACCCCGGGCTGTGCACCAGGCGGCAAAGACGGACCATTTAAGAGGGTAGAGATGTCTAGTCGACGGGGCTCTAGCTTGTGAGATAGTGTTTAAAACATTCTCTGGGAGGCTAGCAGGCTCCCATTTAGAAACCACACATGAAGATTCAACAGTTCAGGTCTGGGGTGCCATATCATTCCTCTCGCTTGAGAGAGGTCTCGTCTCAGAGGAATCGGCCATGGCTCCAGGGGCGATAACTGAGACAGGTCCCACGGATGGGACCTCCACAGAGGAGCTACCAGGAGGACCTTGTGAGCACCGTCCCCTGATTCATCTGATCACCTGGGGAATCAGAACGATCAGGGGAAAGGCATAAAGGAGGAGGCTGGGCCAGTCGTGGGCCAGCGCATCTTTGGTCTTGGTGAAATATATTGGGCATTGATAGTTGTCTTCTGAGGCGAAGAGGTCAACCTCTGCCTTCTTTAACAGGGCCCTGTTCAGACATCTGAGATCGAGGATGGGTTGGAGACCGCCATCCTTCTTGGGAACGAGTAAGTACCTGCTCGAAACCTTGCTTTCCACATCCTTGCTTTCCACAGAGGTTTGGACAACTCTGTTAAATAACAGGGCCCGTTGAGCGAACTGGATTACATAACCTCATTTTATTATGTTCAGCATCCAATCTGACACTCCGGGGATGGTTCTGGCACTAAGTCACGTGAGGGACTGTGGTGCATGTATGGGGTGGAAGAGGAAATTTGCCCTCTTTATGAGTATGTTTGTTTTTTATTATATCCGCTATAACAGTGGTGCACTATTTTGGGCCGAGGTCCCCGTCGCTTCAGAGGGGGGTGGCGCTTAGCAGAGCGCGAGCGTCGTCGATGCTCAGGCCGTGACGTGGGCTGAGTGGTTGGCGGCTTGTCTTTGGGTGGCTGCTGAGCTGGCACCGGCTTAGGGCAGCTCAAAGCAGCAGAGCTGAAGCATTTCGGCAAAAAGTGTTGCATGGCCTGGGACGACTTTTGCGCAGCTCTGAAGTCAAGTCAAGTCAAGTCACCTTTATTTATATAGCGCTTTTTACAATGCAGATTGTGTCAAAGCAGCTTTACAGTGATAACTGGTATATAATTTTGGTATATCAGTTCTCCTATGACAAACAGTGCTTTGTTACGATTCTGGTAGCTATCATAAGCCCGATAGGATCGCAACATTCAAAGTATTTATTCCAGTTCAATCCAGTTGAGGATGGTATTCATCCCAGTATGGACGGTTTGTTGAGTAACTGCGCCACTGGCTGTCGTGTCGATGAGGACACAATGGAGGATCTAGTTGACTCCATCTTGGCTGATACTTTGGGGGTGCGTTGTGGTCATGTCAAGGTGTAGGTCCTCAATCTCTCCTGGATATGGCCTGGATCCGGTTGACTACGGTAAACCTTGGGATAAACAGAAAGACTAATATTAGCGTAGATGCCATTCTTCTTCTGATATAATGAGTACATCTGGTGTTATAGGAAGTGTTCCCAGTTCCGACTGACCTCATTTATGCAGCCTAATAATCCTTTAACAGATTTTAAAAAAATAAATTCACAATGTGTTATGTGTATGCCAGGTTAATGAGATTTAGTTATTAGTCTAGATTTAAACTGACAGAGTGTGTCTGCTTCCCAAACAATACTAGGAAGATTGTTCCAGAGTTTAGGTGCCAAATAGGAGAAGGATCTACCGCCTGCAGTTGATTTTGATATTCTAGACATTATCAGCTGGCCTGAATTCTGAGATCGCAATAGACGTGAAAGGACTATAATGCGTTAAGAGCTCGCTCAGGTACTGGGGAGCTAAACTATTTAGTGCTTTGTAAGTAATTAGCAAGATTTTAAAATCTATATGATGTTTAACAGGAAGCCAATGCAGTGTTGACAGAACTGGGCTAATATGGTCATACTTCCTAGTTCTAGTAAGAACTCTAGCTGCTGCATTTTGTACGAGCTGTAGTTTGTTTAACAGGCGAGCGGAACAACCACCCAGTAGAGCGTTACAGTAATCTAGCCTTGAGTTCATGAACGCATTAACTAACTGTTCTGCATTTGTCATTGAGAGCATATGTCGTAGTTTAGGTATATTTTTAAGATGGAAGAATGCGGTTTTACGGATGCTAGAAACATGGCCTTCAAATGAAAGATTGGTATCAAAGAGCACACCCAGGTTCCTAACTGATGACGAAGACTTAACAGAGCAGCCATCAAGTGTTAGACAGTATTCTAGGTTATTACGTGAAGACGTTTTTGGTCCAAAAATTAGAATCTGTTTTTTCTGAATTTAGTAGTAGGAAATTACTGGTCATCCAATTTTTTATATCAGCTATGCATTCCGTTAATTTTGTGAATTGGTAAGTTTCGTCAGGGTGCGAAGAAATATAGAGCTGAGTATCATCAGCGTAACAGTGAAAACTAAGGCCATGCTTCCTAATGATATCTCCCAAGGGTAGCAGAGTGAACAGCAACGGTCCTAGTACTGAGCCTTGTGGTACTCCATATTGAACTTGTGATCGATATGACATCTCTTCGTTTACTACTACAAACTGATAACGGTCAGATAAGTATGATTTGAACCATGACAGTGCCATTTCACTAATGCCAACATAATTTTCGAGTCTATTTAAAAGAATATTGTGATCAATAGTGTCAAATGCAGCACTAAGATCCAGTAACACTAATAGAGAGATACAACCACAATCTGATGTTAAGAGCAAATTATTAGTAACTCTAATAAGAGCAGTCTCAGTACTATGGTACGCCATGATATTGCCTTTTCTAGTATTTTTGACAGAAAAGTGAGATTTGAGATCGGCCTGAAATTGACTAATTCTCTAGGATCAAGTTGTGGTTTTTTAATAAGCGGTTTAATAATAGCCAGCTTAAAAGTTTTCAGTATATATCCTAGTGATAAAGATGAATTAACTATATTAAGAAGAGGATCTATGACCTCTGGAAGCGCTCGGCAAACCCATCGACGGCAGGGCCAAAGAAACCAGTGGGGGAGACAGGTGAGTCAAGGGAGACGGGTGAGTCAAGGAAGATGGTCTTGTCCGCGTCCTTGATCAGGTTGAGCCACAGGTGGCGCTCCAGCACCACCAGGCTGGCCATCGAATGCCCAATCGCCTGAGCCGTGATCTTTGTGGCACGCAGGGCCAGTTTCGTGGTGCTGCGCAGCTCCTTGAAGGTGGCTGAGTCGTGCCCAGCCCCGTCCAGGTCTCGGAGGAGCTTCGCTTGGTACAACTAAAGTACTGCCATCGAAGGCAGCGCAGAAGCTGCCTGGCTTGCCGAGGTGTAAGCCCATCCAGCGAGGGCTGACGTAGTGCGTCAGGGCTTGGATGGGTGGGCGGCCTTTGTCTTCCATCCAAAGGAGGCAGCTTCTCATATCCTTTCTGCCCCGCCCCGTCAATGGAGGTGAGAGCCTGGTAGGCAGAAGGATGCAGAGTAAGGGTGCGACATGACTTTGTAAGCTCGTCATGGACCTCTGGGAAAAAGGCTGAGGAGGCGCCTGGCAGCGTCCAGGCAGGAACCACTCATCTAGGCTGCGTGTGGGTTCCTCAGGTGCAGACCACTCCAAACGGATCTGTTCAACGGCCTTTGACAGCACACGGGTGAGCTCCGTGTCGATGGACGCCCTGGTGTCAATCGGCTCCAGAGATGGCAAGGGAAGAGGGGTCATGAGGTGAGCCCAACCACTCCTCGGCATCCGAAGCCGCCAAGGACATGCTGTCATCCAGCGGCTCTTCATCAGATACCCCGAATGAGACCAGGTCGCTCTTGATGGCAGAGGGGTGCTGGTCTGGGCGGGAGAAATGGACTGGGGAAGCTTCTCTATGTGGAGAGAGTGAGGCACGTGGGACCTGAGGGAGGGCGCAAGGGGCGGAGTCATTCTCTGAAAAGAAAGTGATCTGCGAGCGCAAAGAGGCCAGACTCATACTCTCACAGTGAGAGCAGGTCCTTTCAGTGAGCGCGGCTTCTGCGTGGGACTTCCCCAGACGTCGCACGCACCCACTGTGCCACAGTTGTGGCGCGACATTTGCAACAATGTTGCAGAAATTTGCTCTTTGAAAATAAGCTCTTTTAAATTCCATCTGGCAACAGAAGGAAAAATGCCGGGATGAGGGAACTTGGCACTGCAGGTGGCTCGTGAGCGAAGCGTTGACCAGGCTGCTTGAGAGCGGCGTGGAGAACAGAACTGCTTGAGAGCGGCGAACTGATCCAGCTGCTGAGAAGTGGTACGTTGTTCAGAGCTGTACAAAAGTGCTGATCTGAGCGGCGAGCTATGCAGACCTGCAGGCTGCTAGAGAGCAGCGAGCAGAATAGAGAGTGGCGAGCAGGGAGGCTCAGCGGTGAATTCCAGCTGCTTGCAGGTGAAGACGGCTTCAAGTCTTGTAGATCAAGCGAAGAGATGATATCTGCGTCGCTGAAGGAGAATGAATTGATTTGCCATGGTAAGACAATACAACATTTACTCTAGGTGTCATAAAATTTACTGAATTTGAGAATTTTTTTTTATTGCACTTCTGATTTGGCTGTGAGATTCACTGATTTTGGGTGTGTAAGATGTGATAGATTCTATTGTCCAGTTGGCATTTTCACCCCAAAATGGCTGCCGTGCTACCGAAGCACCTCCTCATGGCTGTTACCCAAAAAGCATCAGAGTTTCGCCTCTTGAGTCTTATACTCTTTGGTTAACCCAAAAATGTAAATTCTGTCATTAATTACTCACCCTCATGTCATTCTACACCCATAAGACCTTCGTTCATCTTCAGAACACAAATTAAGATATTTTTTATGAAATCCGATGGCTCAGTGAGGCCTCCTTTGACAGCAAGTTAATTTACACTTTCAATGTCCAGAAAGGTAGTAAAGAGTCACGGACTACAGTGGTTCAATCTTAATGTTATGAAGTGACAAGAATACTTTATGTGTGCCAAAAAAACAAAATAACGACTTTATTTAACAATTTCCTCTCTTCCGTATCAGTCTCTGATGCACATTCATGAGAGCACCATGACGCATGTGTGGTGATGCAAGATACATGTGTCATCTCATCGTCTGAATTATCCAAACTTTCAAGCTGTTGCATGACAATATCACAATCAATCCAGCACACTCTCTCCTGCTCAGTAGGCATCGCTTGGCACTGATGACTTCTACACCACCAACTCTCCATTGCTCTCTATCTTTAAGAAGTTTGTGGCTGTGTTGCAGCCTATTTCATCTTTTTTTTTATTTGTTCTCTGTATATTCTTATTTGTATAAGTAAGGTTGTGCAAAAAAATGCAATTCATCATCTGTGTCAAAATCTGCATACATAGTCATGAACTGTTTTGTGTCAAGCGTGTGTCTTCCTCTGTTTGTAAATACATCCTTGCGTTTCCGGGTCATATGTCAGAACGGCAACTCGTACATCATCACCACACGCACGTGTTTTTTTATTCCATCCTGTGTGTGGATGGAGTTTAACCTGCTTCAGTTTAAATGTTCATTTTTTGCCTTTTTGCCATTTATCATGATATTAAATATGTTGACAAGAAGCAAAATAGGTGAGAGAAGGCAGACGGAAAAACGCACTAGCCTTAATTCAAACCTAGAGTCAGAGTGAGAGTCAGCCCTTATGATAAATATTAGAATCTCAATAGGGGGGAACGGAATTTGACGTTAAAGAAACACAACTGCACCAGAAGTCAACACACTGTCCACAAAGCCATCTGGAAGTGTGAGAGTCCGCCCATATGATAAATATTAGAATCTCAATGGGGGGGGAACAGAATTCGTCGGCAAAGATACAGCTGTCGAAATCTGTTCCCCCCCCAAAATGATCAGAGATTTTGATGCAGTGACTTAAAAGATTTTCATTCTATCCTGTGTGGTTGGAGTTTAACCTGCTTAAGTTTAAATGTTCATTTTTTGCCTTTTTGCCTTTCAGCATGATATTAAATATGTTGACAAGAAGCAAAATAGATGAGAGAAGGCAGATGGAAAAATGCACTGGCCTGGATTCAAACCTAGGATTCTTTGGACACAACTGCATCAGAGGACAGCACATTGTCCACAAAACCATCTGGAAGTGTGAGAGTCCGCCCATATGATAAATATTAGAATCTCAATAGGGGGGGAACGGAATTCGACGGCAAATATACAGCTGTCGAAATCCGTTCCCCCCCCAAAATGATGAGAGATTTTGATGCAGTGACTTAAAAGATTTTTTATTCTATCCTGTGTGTGGATGGAGTTTAACCTGCTTCAGTTTAAATGTTCATTTTTTTGCCTTTTTTCTATTTATCATGGTATTAAATATGTTGACAAGAAGCAAAATAGGTGAGAGAAGGCAGACGGAAAAATGCACTAGCCTGGATTCAAACCTAGGATTCTATGAACAGAACTGCATCAGAGGTCAGCACATTGTCCACAAAGCCATCAGGAAGTGGGAGAACCAGCAAGTATGATTAATATTAGAATCTCAATAGGGGGGGAAAGGAATTTGACAGCAAAGATACAGCTGATACAAAATGATGAGAGATTTTGATGCAGATGTTGAATAAAGATTTTTATTCCATCCTGTGTGTGGATGGAGTTTACGCTCTCCTGCTCAGTAGGCATCGCTTGGCACTGATGACATCTACACCACCAACTCTCCATTGCTCTCTATCTTTGAGAAGTTTGTGGCTGTGGTTGTGTTGCAGCCTATTTCATCTTTTTTTAATTTGTTCTCTGTATATTCTTATTTGAATAAATAAGGTTGTGCAAAAGAATACAATTCATCATCTGTGTCAAAATCTGCAGTAATTCGATGGCAAAGATACAGCTGTCGAACTGTTGATGGTCGGTTTTGATCAGTTAAGAGATTTCAATACAAGTCGGTTTTGCTGGGTTACGAGATTTCAATGACGGTAGGTTTTCAGTGTCAGTCGCTTTTGTTCTGTTGTGAGATTTCAATGATGATCAGTTTTGTTTGGTTAAGAGATTTCAATAACAGTCGGTTTTACTGGGTTACGAGATCTCAATAACGGTAGGTTTTCAGTGTCATTCGGTTTGGTTCTGCTATGAGATTTCAATGACAGTTGATTTTTTCCTGTTAAGAAATTTCAATAATGGTCAGTTTTGCTGGGTTCCCAGATCTCAGTGATGGTAGTTTTTCAGCCTCAGTTGGTTTTGTTCCTTTATTTCAATAACGATCGGTTTTGCTGGATTACGAGATCTCAGTGAAAGTCGGTGTTGCTGGGTTATGAGATCTCAATGACAGTAGGTTTTCAGTGTCAGTCGGTTTTGTTCTGTGATGAAATTTCAAAGACAGTCGGTTTTATTCGTTTATGGGTCGGTTTTACTGAATAAGAAGATTTTAATGATGGTTGGTTTTGTTTTGTTAAAAGATTTCAATGACAGTCACTTTTTCTGGGTTACGAGATCTCAGTGACGGTAGGTTTTCAGTATCAATCGGTTTTGTTATGAAATTTCAACGAGATCTCAATGAAAGTCATTGTTGCTGGGTTATGAGATCTCAATTACGGTAGATTTTCAGCGTCAGTTGGTTTTGTTCTGTGATGAGATTTCAAAGACGGTTGGTTTTATTCGGTTATGAGATTTCAATGACAGTCGGTTTTGTTTGGTTAGGAGATCTCAATGACGGTAAGTTTTCAGCGTCAGTTGGTTTTGTTCTGTGATGAGATTTCAAAGACGGTTGGTTTTATTCGGTTATGAGATTTCAATGACGGTCAATTTTGCTGGGTTACGGGATTTCGGTGACGGTAGGTTTTCAGTATCAGTTGGTTTTGTTCTGTTATGATATTTCAATAACGATCGGTTTTGCTGGATTACGCGATGTCAATGAAAGTCGGTTTTGCTGGGTTATGAGATCTCAATTACGTTAGGTTTTCAGTATCATTTGGTTTTGTTCTTTTATTCTTTTACGAGATTTCAATGACAGTCGGTTTTGTTTCATTACGAGATCTCAATGACAGTAGGTTTTGTTTCGTTACGAAATTTCAACGATGGTCGGTCTTGTTCGGTTATGAGATTTCAACCACGGTCAGTTTTGCTCAGTATCAGTCGGTTTTGTTTGTTTACGAGATCTCAATGACAGTAGGTTTTCAGTGTCAGTCGGTTTTGTTCTGTGATGAGATTTCAAAGACGGTTGGTTTTATTCGCTTATGAGATTTCAATGACAGTCGGTTTTGCTGAGTATTCGGTTTTGTTACATTACAACATTTCAATGATGATCGGTTTTGCTTGGTAATGGGATCTCAGTAACGGTACGTTTTCAGTGTCAATCGGTTTTGTTGTGTTATGAAATTTCAAAGTCGGTTGGTTTTGTTATTTTGTTTTTTTACGAGATTTCAAAGATATTAGGTTTTGTTTTATTACAAGATTTCAATGATGATTGGTTTTGTTCGGTTAAGAGATTTCAATAACGGTCGGTTTTGCTGGGTTATGAGATCTCAATGATGGTATGTTTTCAGTATCAGTTGGTTTTGTTCTTTTATTCTTTTATGAGATTTCAAAGACAGTCGGTTTTGTTTCGTTACGAAATTTCAATGATGGTTGGTCTTGTTCGGTTATGAGATTTCAACCACGGTCAGTTCTGGTGGGTAACGAAATCTCTGCAGTGTTAGATTTTCAGTGTTAATCGGTTTTGTTCTATTACGAGATTTCAATGATGGTCGGTTTTGTTTGGTTAGGAGATCTCAACGACGGTAGGTTTTCAGTATCAGTTGCTTTTGTTCTTTTGTTTTTTTACAAGATTTCAAAAACAGTCAGTTTTGTTTGGTTACGAGATCTCAATGACAGTAGGTTTTCAGTGTCATTCGGTTTTGTTCTGTGATGAGATTTCAAAGATGGTTGGTTTTATTCAGTTACGAGATTTCAATGACAGTCGGTTTTTATTTCGTTACGAGATTTCTATGATGGTCAGTTTTGTTTGATTACGAGATTTCAATGACAGTCAGTTTTGCTGGGTTACGGGATCTCGGTGACGGTAGGTTTTCAGTATCAATCGGTTTTGTTCTGTTATGAAATTTCAATAACGATCGGTTTTGCTGGATTATGAAATCTCAATTACGGAAGGTTTTCAATATCAGTCGGTTTTGTTCTTTTATTCTTTTACGAGATTTCAAAGACAGCCGGTTTGGTTTCATTACAAAATCTCAATAACAGTCGGTTTTGTTTCATTACGAAATCTCAATAACAGTAGGTTTTGTTTCGTTACGGGATTTCAATGATAGTCGGTTTTATTTGGTTACAAGATTTCAATGACAGTCGGTTTTGTTTGGTTAGGAGATCTCAATGACGGTAGGTTTTAAGTATCAGTTGGTTTTGTTCTTTTAGTCTTTTACGAGATTTCAAAGACAGTCGGTTTTGTTTGGTTACGAGATCTCAATGACAGTAGGTTTTCAATGTCAGTCGTTATTGTTCTGTGATGAGATTTCAATGACTGTCGGTTTTGTTTCGTTACGAGATTTCTATATTGGTCAGTTGTGTTCAGTTACGAGATTTCAATGACAGTCGGTTTTGTTATGAGATTTCTATGATGGTGGGTTTTGTTTGGTTACATGATTTCAAAGTCAGTTGGTTTTGTTCTTTTGTTATTTTACGAGATTTCAAATACAGTCGGTTTTGATTTGTTACGAAATTTCAATGACGGTCGGTCTTGTTCGGTTACGAGATTTCAACTACTGTCAGTTTTGCTGGGCAACGAAATCTGCATGGTGTTAGATTTTCAGTGTCAATCATTTTTGTTCGGTTATGATATTTCAATGACGGTCGGTTTTGTTTGGTTAGGAGATCTCAATGACGGTAGGTTTTCAGTATCAGTTGGTTTTGTTCTCTTATTCTTTTATGAGATTTCAAAGACAGTTTTGTTTCATTACGACATCTCAATGACTGTAGGTTTTATTTCGTTACGAAATTTCAATGATGGTCGGTCTTGTTTGGTTACAAGATTTCAACCACGGTCAGTTCTGGTGGGTAACGAAATCTCTGCAGTGTTAGATTTTCAGTGTTATTCAGTTTTGTTCTATTACGAGATTTCAATGATGGTCGGTTTTGTTTGGTTAGGAGATCTCAACGACGGTAGGTTTTCAGTATCAGTTGCTTTTGTTCTTTTGTTCTTTTACAAGATTTCAAAGACAGTCAGTTTTGTTTGGTTATGAAATTTCTATGATGGTCAGTTTTGTTTCATTATGAAATTTCAATGATGGTCGGTCTTGTTCGGTTAGGAGATCTCAATGACGGTAGGATTTCAGTATCAGCTGGTTTTGTTCTTTTATTCTTTTACGAGATTTAAAAGACAGTCAGTTTTGTTTGGTTACGAGATCTCAATGACAGTAGGTTTTCAGTGTCATTCGGTTTTGTTCTGTGATGAGATTTCAAAGACGGTTGGTTTTATTCAGTTACGAGATTTCAATGACAGTCGGTTTTTATTTTGTTACGAGATTTCTATGATGGTCAGTTTTGTTTGATTACGAGATTTCAATGTCAGTCAGTTTTGCTGGGTTATGGGATCTCGGTGACAGTAGGTTTACAATATCAATTGGTTTTGTTCTGTTATGAAATTTCAATAACGATCGGTTTTGCTGGATTATGAAATCTCAATTACGGAAGGTTTTCAATATCAGTCGGTTTTGTTCTTTTATTCTTTTACGAGATTTCAAAGACAGCCGGTTTGGTTTCATTACAAAATCTCAATAACAGTCGGTTTTGTTTCATTACGAAATCTCAATAACAGTAGGTTTTGTTTCGTTACGGGATTTCAATGATAGTCGGTTTTATTTGGTTACAAGATTTCAATGACAGTCGGTTTTGTTTGGTTAGGAGATCTCAATGACGGTAGGTTTTAAGTATCAGTTGGTTTTGTTCTTTTAGTCTTTTACGAGATTTCAAAGACAGTCGGTTTTGTTTGGTTACGAGATCTCAATGACAGTAGGTTTTCAATGTCAGTCGTTATTGTTCTGTGATGAGATTTCAATGACTGTCGGTTTTGTTTCGTTACGAGATTTCTATATTGGTCAGTTGTGTTCAGTTACGAGATTTCAATGACAGTCGGTTTTGTTATGAGATTTCTATGATGGTGGGTTTTGTTTGGTTACATGATTTCAAAGTCAGTTGGTTTTGTTCTTTTGTTATTTTACGAGATTTCAAATACAGTCGGTTTTGATTTGTTACGAAATTTCAATGACGGTCGGTCTTGTTCGGTTACGAGATTTCAACTACTGTCAGTTTTGCTGGGCAACGAAATCTGCATGGTGTTAGATTTTCAGTGTAAATCATTTTTGTTCGGTTATGATATTTCAATGACGGTCGGTTTTGTTTGGTTAGGAGATCTCAATGACGGTAGGTTTTCAGTATCAGTTGGTTTTGTTCTCTTATTCTTTTATGAGATTTCAAAGACAGTTTTGTTTCATTACGACATCTCAATGACTGTAGGTTTTATTTCGTTACGAAATTTCAATGATGGTCGGTCTTGTTTGGTTACAAGATTTCAACCACGGTCAGTTCTGGTGGGTAACGAAATCTCTGCAGTGTTAGATTTTCAGTGTTATTCAGTTTTGTTCTATTACGAGATTTCAATGATGGTCGGTTTTGTTTGGTTAGGAGATCTCAACGACGGTAGGTTTTCAGTATCAGTTGCTTTTGTTCTTTTGTTCTTTTACAAGATTTCAAAGACAGTCAGTTTTGTTTGGTTATGAAATTTCTATGATCGTCAGTTTTGTTTCATTATGAAATTTCAATGATGGTCGGTCTTGTTCGGTTAGGAGATCTCAATGACGGTAGGATTTCAGTATCAGCTGGTTTTGTTCTTTTATTCTTTTACGAGATTTAAAAGACAGTCAGTTTTGTTTGGTTACGAGATCTCAATGACAGTAGGTTTTCAGTGTCATTCGGTTTTGTTCTGTGATGAGATTTCAAAGACGGTTGGTTTTATTCAGTTACGAGATTTCAATGACAGTCGGTTTTTATTTTGTTACGAGATTTCTATGATGGTCAGTTTTGTTTGATTACGAGATTTCAATGTCAGTCAGTTTTGCTGGGTTATGGGATCTCGGTGACAGTAGGTTTACAATATCAATTGGTTTTGTTCTGTTATGAAATTTCAATAACAATCGGTTTTGCTGGATTACGAGATCTCAATGAAAATCGGTTTTGCTGGGTTATAAAATTTCAATTACGGTAAGCTTTCAGTGTCAGTCGGTTTTGTTCTGTGATGAGATTTCAAAGACGGTTGGTTTTATTCGGTTATGGGATTTCAATGACGGACAGTTTTGTTTGGTTACGGGATCTCGGTGACGGTAGGTTTTCAGTATCAATCGGTTTTGTTCTATTATGAATTTCAATAACGATCGGTTTTGCTGGATTACGAAATCTCAATGAAAGTCAGTTTTGCTGGGTTTTGAGATTTCAATTACGGTAGGTTTTCAGTATCAGTTGGTTTTGTTCTCTTATTCTTTTACGAGAATTCAAAGACAGTTTTGTTTCATTACGACATCTCAATGACAGTAGGTTTTATTTCGTTACGAAATTTCAATGATGGTCGGTCTTGTTTGGTTACAAGATTTCAACCACAGTCAGTTTTGCTGGGTTATGAAATCTCAACAGTGTTAGATTTTCAGTGTCAAGTAGTGTAGTAGGTTTTATTCGGTCACGAGATTTCAATGACGGTCGGTTTTGTTTGGTTAGGAGATCTCAATGACGGTAGGTTTTCAGTATCAGTCAGTTTTGTTCTGTGATGAGATTTCAAAAACGGTTGGTTTTAATTCGGTTACGAGATTTCAATGACAGTCGGTTTTGCTGAGTAATGAGATTTCAATGATATTTGGTTGTGCTCGGTTACGAGATTTCAATGACGGTCGGTTTTGTTTGGTTAGGAGATTTCTATGATGGTCAGTTTTGATTGGTTACGAGATTTCAGTGACAGTCGGTTATGCTGAGTTATGAGATTTCAACGATGGGTGGTTGTGCTCGGTTACGAGATTGCAATGACAGGCGGTTTTGTCTGGTTACAAGGTTTCTGTGATGGACACTTTTGATTGGTTATGAGATTTCAATGACAGTCAGTTTTGCTGGGTTACGGGATCTCTGTGACGGTAGGTTTTCAGTATCAATCAGTTTTGTTCTGTTATGAAATTTCAATAACGATAGGTTTTGCTGGATTACGAGATCTCAATGAAAGTCGGTTTTGCTGAGTAATGAGATTTCAACGATGGTCGGGTGTGTCCGGTTACGAGATTTCAATGACAGTCGGTTTTGTTTCATTACGAGATCTCAATGACAGTAGGTTTTGTTTCGTTACGAAATTTCAATGATGGTCAGTCTTGTTCGGTTACGAGATTTCAACCACGGTCAGTTTTGCTGGGTTACGAAATGTCAACAGTGTTAGATTTTCAGTGTCAATTGATTTTATTCGGTTACGAGATTTCAATGACAGTCGGTTTTGTTTGGTTAGGAGATCTCAATGACGGTAGGTTTTCAGTATCAGTCAGTTTTGTTCTGTGATGAGATTTCAAAAACGGTTGGTTTTATTCGGTTACGAGATTTCAATGACAGTCGGTTTTGTTTTGTTACGAGATTTCTATGATGGTCAGTTTTGATTGGTTACGAGATTTCAATGACAGTCGGTTTTGCTGAGTTATGAGATTTCAACGATGGGTGGTTTTGTTCTGTTAAGAGATTTCAATAACGGTCGGTTTTGCTGGGTTATGAGATCTCAATGATGGTATGTTTTCTGTATCAGATGGTTTTGTTCTTTTATTCTTTTACGAGATTTCAAATACAGTCGGTTTTGTTTTGTTAAGAAATTTCAATGACGGTTGGTCTTGTTGGGTTACGAGATTTCAACTACTGTCAGTTTTGCTGGGCAACGAAATCTGCATGGTGTTAGATTTTCAGTGTCAATCATTTTTGTTCGGTTATGATATTTCAATGACGGTCGGTTTTGTTTGGTTAGGAGATCTCAATGACGGTAGGTTTTCAGTATCAGTTGGTTTTGTTCTCTTATTCTTTTACGAGAATTCAAAGACAGTTTTGTTTCATTACGACATCTCAATGACAGTAGGTTTTATTTTGTTACGAAATTTCAATGATGGTCGGTCTTGTTCGGTTACAAGATTTCAACCACGGTCAGTTTTGCTGGGTTATGAAATCTCAACAGTGTTAGATTTTCAGTGTCAAGTAGTGTAGTAGGTTTTATTCGGTCACGAGATTTCAATGACGGTCGGTTTTGTTTGGTTAGGAGATCTCAATGACGGTAGGTTTTCAGTATCAGTCAGTTTTGTTCTGTGATGAGATTTCAAAAACGGTTGGTTTTAATTCGGTTACGAGATTTCAATGACAGTCGGTTTTGCTGAGTAATGAGATTTCAATGATATTTGGTTGTGCTCGGTTACGAGATTTCAATGACGGTCGGTTTTGTTTGGTTAGGAGATTTCTATGATGGTCAGTTTTGATTGGTTACGAGATTTCAGTGACAGTCGGTTATGCTGAGTTATGAGATTTCAACGATGGGTGGTTGTGCTCGGTTACGAGATTGCAATGACAGGCGGTTTTGTCTGGTTACAAGGTTTCTGTGATGGACACTTTTGATTGGTTATGAGATTTCAATGACAGTCAGTTTTGCTGGGTTACGGGATCTCTGTGACGGTAGGTTTTCAGTATCAATCAGTTTTGTTCTGTTATGAAATTTCAATAACGATAGGTTTTGCTGGATTACGAGATCTCAATGAAAGTCGGTTTTGCTGAGTAATGAGATTTCAACGATGGTCGGGTGTGTCCGGTTACGAGATTTCAATGACAGTCGGTTTTGTTTCATTACGAGATCTCAATGACAGTAGGTTTTGTTTCGTTACGAAATTTCAATGATGGTCAGTCTTGTTCGGTTACGAGATTTCAACCACGGTCAGTTTTGCTGGGTTACGAAATGTCAACAGTGTTAGATTTTCAGTGTCAATTGATTTTATTCGGTTACGAGATTTCAATGACAGTCGGTTTTGTTTGGTTAGGAGATCTCAATGACGGTAGGTTTTCAGTATCAGTCAGTTTTGTTCTGTGATGAGATTTCAAAAAAAGGTTGGTTTTATTCGGTTACGAGATTTCAATGACAGTCGGTTTTGTTTTGTTACGAGATTTCTATGATGGTCAGTTTTGATTGGTTACGAGATTTCAATGACAGTCGGTTTTGCTGAGTTATGAGATTTCAACGATGGGTGGTTTTGTTCTGTTAAGAGATTTCAATAACGGTCGGTTTTGCTGGGTTATGAGATCTCAATGATGGTATGTTTTCTGTATCAGATGGTTTTGTTCTTTTATTCTTTTACGAGATTTCAAATACAGTCGGTTTTGTTTTGTTAAGAAATTTCAATGACGGTCGGTCTTGTTGGGTTACGAGATTTCAACTACTGTCAGTTTTGCTGGGCAACGAAATCTGCATGGTGTTAGATTTTCAGTGTCAATCATTTTTGTTCGGTTATGATATTTCAATGACGGTCGGTTTTGTTTGGTTAGGAGATCTCAATGACGGTAGGTTTTCAGTATCAGTTGGTTTTGTTCTCTTATTCTTTTATGAGATTTCAAAGACAGTTTTGTTTCATTACGACATCTCAATGACTGTAGGTTTTATTTCGTTACGAAATTTCAATGATGGTCGGTCTTGTTTGGTTACAAGATTTCAACCACGGTCAGTTTTGCTGGGTTACGAAATGTCAACAGTGTTAGATTTTCAGTGTCAATTGATTTTATTCGGTTACGAGATTTCAATGACAGTCGGTTTTGTTTGGTTAGGAGATCTCAATGACGGTAGGTTTTCAGTATCAGTCAGTTTTGTTCTGTGATGAGATTTCAATAAAAGGTTGGTTTTATTCGGTTACGAGATTTCAATGACAGTCGGTTTTGTTTTGTTACGAGATTTCTATGATGGTCAGTTTTGATTGGTTACGAGATTTCAATGACAGTCGGTTTTGCTGAGTTATGAGATTTCAACGATGGGTGGTTTTGTTCTGTTAAGAGATTTCAATAACGGTCGGTTTTGCTGGGTTATGAGATCTCAATGATGGTATGTTTTCTGTATCAGATGGTTTTGTTCTTTTATTCTTTTACGAGATTTCAAATACAGTCGGTTTTGTTTTGTTAAGAAATTTCAATGACGGTCGGTCTTGTTGGGTTACGAGATTTCAACTACTGTCAGTTTTGCTGGGCAACGAAATCTGCATGGTGTTAGATTTTCAGTGTCAATCATTTTTGTTCGGTTATGATATTTCAATGACGGTCGGTTTTGTTTGGTTAGGAGATCTCAATGACGGTAGGTTTTCAGTATCAGTTGGTTTTGTTTTCTTATTCTTTTATGAGATTTCAAAGACAGTTTTGTTTCATTACGACATCTCAATGACTGTAGGTTTTATTTCGTTACGAAATTTCAATGATGGTCGGTCTTGTTTGGTTACAAGATTTCAACCACAGTCAGTTTTGCTGGGTTATGAAATCTCAAGTGTTAGATTTTCAGTGTCAATCGGTTTTATTCTTTTACGGGATTTCAATGATAGTAGGTTTTATTCGGTCATGAGATTTCAATGACGGTCGGTTTTGTTTGGTTAGGAGATCTCAATGATGGTAGGTTTTCAGTATCAGTCAGTTTTGTTCTGTGATGAGATTTCAAAAACGGTTGGTTTTATTCGGTTAAGAGATTTCAATGACAGTCGGTTTTGCTGAGTAATGAGATTTCAATGATAGTCGGGTGTGTTTGGTTACGAGATTTCAATGACAGGCGGTTTTGTTCTTTTGTTCTTTTGTTATTTTACGATATTTCAAAGATATTCGGTTTTGTTTTTTTAGAAGATTTCAACGATAATCGGTTTTGTTCGGTTAAGAGATTTTAATAACGGTCGGTTTTGCTGGATTATGAGATCTCAATGATGGTATGTTTTCTGTATTAATTGGTTTTGTTCTTTTATTCTTTTACGAGATTTCAAAGACAGTCGGTTTTGCTGGGTTATAAAATTTCAATTACGGTAAGCTTTCAGTGTTAGTCGGTTTTGTTCTGTGATGAGATTTCAAAGACGGTTGGTTTTATTCGGTTATGGGATTTCAATGACGGTCAGTTTTGCTGGGTTACGGGATCTCGGTGACGGTAGGTTTTCAGTATCAATTGGTTTTGTTCTGTTATGAAATTTCAATAACGATCGGTTTGGCTGGATTACGAGATGTCAAAGAAAGTCGGTTTTGCTGGGTTATGAGATCTCAATTACGTTAGGATTTCAGTATCAGTTGGTTTTGTTCTTTTATTCTTTAACGAGATTTCAATGACAGTCGGTTTTGTTTCATTACGAGATCTCAATGACAGTAGGTTTTGTTTCATTACGAGATCTCAATGATAGTAGGTTTTGTTTCGTTACGAAATTTCAATGATGGTCAGTCTTGTTCGGTTACGAGATTTCAACCACGGTCAGTTTTGCTGGGTTACGAAATGTCAACAGTGTTAGATTTTCAGTGTCAATTGATTTTATTCGGTTACGAGATTTCAATGACAGTCGGTTTTGTTTGGTTAGGAGATCTCAATGACGGTAGGTTTTCAGTATCAGTCAGTTTTGTTCTGTGATGAGATATCAAAAACGGTTGGTTTTATTCGGTTACGAGATTTCAATGACAGTCGGTTTTGTTTTGTTACGAGATTTCTATGATGGTCAGTTTTGATTGGTTTACGAGATTTCAATTACAGTCGGTTTTGCTGAGTTATGAGATTTCAACGATGGGTGGTTTTGTTCTGTTAAGAGATTTCAGTAACGGTCGGTTTTGCTGGGTTATGAGATCTCAATGATGGTATGTTTTCTGTATCAGATGGTTTTGTTCTTTTATTCTTTTACGAGATTTCAAATACAGTCGGTTTTGTTTTGTTAAGAAATTTCAATGACGGTCGGTCTTGTTCGGTTACGAGATTTCAACTACTGTCAGTTTTGCTGGGCAACGAAATCTGCATGGTGTTAGATTTTCAGTGTCAATCATTTTTGTTCGGTTATGATATTTCAATGACGGTCGGTTTTGTTTGGTTAGGAGATCTCAATGACGGTAGGTTTTCAGTATCAGTTGGTTTTGTTCTCTTATTCTTTTATGAGATTTCAAAGACAGTTTTGTTTCATTACGACATCTCAATGACTGTAGGTTTTATTTCGTTACGAAATTTCAATGATGGTCGGTCTTGTTTGGTTACAAGATTTCAACCACAGTCAGTTTTGCTGGGTTATGAAATCTCAAGTGTTAGATTTTCAGTGTCAATCGGTTTTATTCTTTTACGGGATTTCAATGATAGTAGGTTTTATTCGGTCATGAGATTTCAATGACGGTCGGTTTTGTTTGGTTAGGAGATCTCAATGATGGTAGGTTTTCAGTATCAGTCAGTTTTGTTCTGTGATGAGATTTCAAAAACGGTTGGTTTTATTCGGTTAAGAGATTTCAATGACAGTCGGTTTTGCTGAGTAATGAGATTTCAATGATAGTCGGGTGTGTTTGGTTACGAGATTTCAATGACAGGCGGTTTTGTTCTTTTGTTCTTTTGTTATTTTACGATATTTCAAAGATATTCGGTTTTGTTTTTTTAGAAGATTTCAACGATAATCGGTTTTGTTCGGTTAAGAGATTTTAATAACGGTCGGTTTTGCTGGATTATGAGATCTCAATGATGGTATGTTTTCTGTATTAGTTGGTTTTGTTCTTTTATTCTTTTACGAGATTTCAAAGACAGTCGGTTTTGCTGGGTTATAAAATTTCAATTACGGTAAGCTTTCAGTGTTAGTCGGTTTTGTTCTGTGATGAGATTTCAAAGACGGTTGGTTTTATTCGGTTATGGGATTTCAATGACGGTCAGTTTTGCTGGGTTACGGGATCTCGGTGACGGTAGGTTTTCAGTATCAATTGGTTTTGTTCTGTTATGAAATTTCAATAACGATCGGTTTGGCTGGATTACGAGATGTCAAAGAAAGTCGGTTTTGCTGGGTTATGAGATCTCAATTACGTTAGGTTTTGTTTCATTACGAAATTTCAATGATGGTCAGTCTTGTTCGGTTACGAGATTTCAACCACGGTCAGTTTTGCTGGGTTACGAAATGTCAACAGTGTTAGATTTTCAGTGTCAATTGATTTTATTCGGTTACGAGATTTCAATGACAGTCGGTTTTGTTTGGTTAGGAGATTTCAAAGTCGTTTTTTTTTTGTTCTTTTGTTATTTTACAATATTTCAAAGATATTCGGTTTTGTTTCATTACAACATTTCAATGATGATCGGTTTTGCTTGGTCATGGGATCTCAGTGACGGTACGTTTTCAGTGTCAATCGGTTTTGTTGTGTTATGAAATTTCAAAGTCGGTTGGTTTGTTCTTTTATTCTTTTATGAGGTTTCAAAGACAGTCGGTTTTGTTTCGTTACGAAATTTCAATGATGGTTGGTCTTGCTCGGTTATGAGATTTCAACCATGATCAGTTCTGGTGGGTAACGAAATCTCTGCAGTGTTAGATTTTCAGTGTTAATCGGTTTTGTTCTATTACGAGATTTCAATGATGGTCGGTTTTGTTTGGTTAGGAGATCTCAACGACGGTAGGTTTTCAGTATCAGTTGCTTTTGTTCTTTTCTTCTTTTACAAGATTTCAAAGACAGTCAGTTTTGTTTGGTTATGAAATTTCTATGATGGTCAGTTTTGTTTCATTATGAAATTTCAATGATGGTCGGTCTTGTTCGGTTAGGAGATCTCAATGACGGTAGGATTTCAGTATCAGCTGGTTTTGTTCTCTTATTCTTTTATGCGATTTCAAAGACAGTTTTGTTTCATTACGACATCTCAATGACTGTAGGTTTTATTTCGTTACGAAATTTTAATGATGGTCGGTCTTGTTTGGTTACAAGATTTCAACCACGGTCAGTTTTGCTGGGTTATGAAATCTCAACAGTGTTAGATTTTCAGTGTCAATCGGTTTTATTCTTTTACGGGATTTCAATGATAGTAGGTTTTATTCGGTCATGAGATTTCAATGACGGTCGGTTTTGTTTGGTTAGGAGATCTCAATGATGGTAGGTTTTCAGTATCAGTCAGTTTTGTTCTGTGATGAGATTTCAAAAACGGTTGGTTTTATTCGGTTAAGAGATTTCAATGACAGTCGGTTTTGCTGAGTAATGAGATTTCAATGATAGTCGGGTGTGTTTGGTTACGAGATTTCAATGACAGGCGGTTTTGTTCTTTTGTTCTTTTGTTATTTTACGATATTTCAAAGATATTCGGTTTTGTTTTTTTAGAAGATTTCAACGATAATCGGTTTTGTTCGGTTAAGAGATTTTAATAACGGTCGGTTTTGCTGGATTATGAGATCTCAATGATGGTATGTTTTCTGTATTAATTGGTTTTGTTCTTTTATTCTTTTACGAGATTTCAAAGACAGTCGGTTTTGCTGGGTTATAAAATTTCAATTACGGTAAGCTTTCAGTGTTAGTCGGTTTTGTTCTGTGATGAGATTTCAAAGACGGTTGGTTTTATTCGGTTATGGGATTTCAATGACGGTCAGTTTTGCTGGGTTACGGGATCTCGGTGACGGTAGGTTTTCAGTATCAATTGGTTTTGTTCTGTTATGAAATTTCAATAACGATCGGTTTGGCTGGATTACGAGATGTCAAAGAAAGTCGGTTTTGCTGGGTTATGAGATCTCAATTACGTTAGGATTTCAGTATCAGTTGGTTTTGTTCTTTTATTCTTTAACGAGATTTCAATGACAGTCGGTTTTGTTTCATTACGAGATCTCAATGACAGTAGGTTTTGTTTCATTACGAGATCTCAATGATAGTAGGTTTTGTTTCGTTACGAAATTTCAATGATGGTCAGTCTTGTTCGGTTACGAGATTTCAACCACGGTCAGTTTTGCTGGGTTACGAAATGTCAACAGTGTTAGATTTTCAGTGTCAATTGATTTTATTCGGTTACGAGATTTCAATGACAGTCGGTTTTGTTTGGTTAGGAGATCTCAATGACGGTAGGTTTTCAGTATCAGTCAGTTTTGTTCTGTGATGAGATATCAAAAACGGTTGGTTTTATTCGGTTACGAGATTTCAATGACAGTCGGTTTTGTTTTGTTACGAGATTTCTATGATGGTCAGTTTTGATTGGTTTACGAGATTTCAATTACAGTCGGTTTTGCTGAGTTATGAGATTTCAACGATGGGTGGTTTTGTTCTGTTAAGAGATTTCAGTAACGGTCGGTTTTGCTGGGTTATGAGATCTCAATGATGGTATGTTTTCTGTATCAGATGGTTTTGTTCTTTTATTCTTTTACGAGATTTCAAATACAGTCGGTTTTGTTTTGTTAAGAAATTTCAATGACGGTCGGTCTTGTTCGGTTACGAGATTTCAACTACTGTCAGTTTTGCTGGGCAACGAAATCTGCATGGTGTTAGATTTTCAGTGTCAATCATTTTTGTTCGGTTATGATATTTCAATGACGGTCGGTTTTGTTTGGTTAGGAGATCTCAATGACGGTAGGTTTTCAGTATCAGTTGGTTTTGTTCTCTTATTCTTTTATGAGATTTCAAAGACAGTTTTGTTTCATTACGACATCTCAATGACTGTAGGTTTTATTTCGTTACGAAATTTCAATGATGGTCGGTCTTGTTTGGTTACAAGATTTCAACCACAGTCAGTTTTGCTGGGTTATGAAATCTCAAGTGTTAGATTTTCAGTGTCAATCGGTTTTATTCTTTTACGGGATTTCAATGATAGTAGGTTTTATTCGGTCATGAGATTTCAATGACGGTCGGTTTTGTTTGGTTAGGAGATCTCAATGATGGTAGGTTTTCAGTATCAGTCAGTTTTGTTCTGTGATGAGATTTCAAAAACGGTTGGTTTTATTCGGTTAAGAGATTTCAATGACAGTCGGTTTTGCTGAGTAATGAGATTTCAATGATAGTCGGGTGTGTTTGGTTACGAGATTTCAATGACAGGCGGTTTTGTTCTTTTGTTCTTTTGTTATTTTACGATATTTCAAAGATATTCGGTTTTGTTTTTTTAGAAGATTTCAACGATAATCGGTTTTGTTCGGTTAAGAGATTTTAATAACGGTCGGTTTTGCTGGATTATGAGATCTCAATGATGGTATGTTTTCTGTATTAGTTGGTTTTGTTCTTTTATTCTTTTACGAGATTTCAAAGACAGTCGGTTTTGCTGGGTTATAAAATTTCAATTACGGTAAGCTTTCAGTGTTAGTCGGTTTTGTTCTGTGATGAGATTTCAAAGACGGTTGGTTTTATTCGGTTATGGGATTTCAATGACGGTCAGTTTTGCTGGGTTACGGGATCTCGGTGACGGTAGGTTTTCAGTATCAATTGGTTTTGTTCTGTTATGAAATTTCAATAACGATCGGTTTGGCTGGATTACGAGATGTCAAAGAAAGTCGGTTTTGCTGGGTTATGAGATCTCAATTACGTTAGGTTTTGTTTCATTACGAAATTTCAATGATGGTCAGTCTTGTTCGGTTACGAGATTTCAACCACGGTCAGTTTTGCTGGGTTACGAAATGTCAACAGTGTTAGATTTTCAGTGTCAATTGATTTTATTCGGTTACGAGATTTCAATGACAGTCGGTTTTGTTTGGTTAGGAGATTTCAAAGTCGTTTTTTTTTTGTTCTTTTGTTATTTTACAATATTTCAAAGATATTCGGTTTTGTTTCATTACAACATTTCAATGATGATCGGTTTTGCTTGGTCATGGGATCTCAGTGACGGTACGTTTTCAGTGTCAATCGGTTTTGTTGTGTTATGAAATTTCAAAGTCGGTTGGTTTGTTCTTTTATTCTTTTATGAGGTTTCAAAGACAGTCGGTTTTGTTTCGTTACGAAATTTCAATGATGGTTGGTCTTGCTCGGTTATGAGATTTCAACCATGATCAGTTCTGGTGGGTAACGAAATCTCTGCAGTGTTAGATTTTCAGTGTTAATCGGTTTTGTTCTATTACGAGATTTCAATGATGGTCGGTTTTGTTTGGTTAGGAGATCTCAACGACGGTAGGTTTTCAGTATCAGTTGCTTTTGTTCTTTTCTTCTTTTACAAGATTTCAAAGACAGTCAGTTTTGTTTGGTTATGAAATTTCTATGATGGTCAGTTTTGTTTCATTATGAAATTTCAATGATGGTCGGTCTTGTTCGGTTAGGAGATCTCAATGACGGTAGGATTTCAGTATCAGCTGGTTTTGTTCTCTTATTCTTTTATGCGATTTCAAAGACAGTTTTGTTTCATTACGACATCTCAATGACTGTAGGTTTTATGTCGTTACGAAATTTCAATGATGGTCGGTCTTGTTTGGTTACAAGATTTCAACCACGGTCAGTTTTGCTGGGTTATGAAATCTCAACAGTGTTAGATTGAGTCAGTGTCAATCGGTTTTATTCTTTTACGGGATTTCAATGATAGTAGGTTTTATTCGGTCATGAGATTTCAATGACGGTCGGTTTTGTTTGGTTAGGAGATCTCAATGATGGTAGGTTTTCAGTATCAGTCAGTTTTGTTCTGTGATGAGATTTCAAAAACGGTTGGTTTTATTCGGTTACGAGATTTCAATGACAGTCGGTTTTGTTTTGTTACGAGATTTCTATGATGGTCAGTTTTGATTGGTTATGAGATTTCAATTACAGTCGGTTTTGCTGAGTTATGAGATTTCAACGATGGGTGGTTTTGTTCTGTTATGAGATTTCAATAACGGTCGGTTTTGCTGGGTTATGAGATCTCAATGATGGTATGTTTTCTGTATCAGATGGTTTTGTTCTTTTATTCTTTTACGAGATTTCAAATACAGTCGGTTTTGTTTTGTTAAGAAATTTCAATGACGGTTGGTCTTGTTCGGTTATGAGATTTCAACTACTGTCAGTTTTGCTGGGCAACAAAATCTGCATGGTGTTAGATTTTCAGTGTCAATCATTTTTGTTCGGTTATGATATTTCAATGACGGTCGGTTTTGTTTGGTTAGGAGATCTCAATGACGGTAGGTTTTCAGTATCAGTTGGTTTAGTTCTCTTATTCTTTTATGAGATTTCAAAGACAGTTTTGTTTCATTACGACATCTCAATGACTGTAGATTTTATTTCGTTACGAAAGTTCAATGATGGTCGGTCTTGTTTGGTTACAAGATTTCAACCACAGTCAGTTTTGCTGGGTTATGAAATCTCAACAGTGTTAGATTTTCAGTGTCAATCGGTTTTATTCTTTTACGGGATTTCAATGATAGTAGGTTTTATTCGGTCATGAGATTTCAATGACGGTCGGTTTTGTTTGGTTAGGAGATCTCAATGATGGTAGGTTCTCAGTATCAGTCAGTTTTGTTCTGTGATGAGATTTCAAAAATGGTTGGTTTTATTCGGTTAAGAGATTTCAATGACAGTCGGTTTTGCTGAGTAATGAGATTTCAATGATAGTCGGGTGTGTTTGGTTACGAGATTTCAATGACAGGCGGTTTTGTTCTTTTGTTCTTTTGTTATTTTACGATATTTCAAAGATATTCGGTTTTGTTTTTTTAGAAGATTTCAACGATAATCGGTTTTGTTCGGTTAAGAGATTTTAATAACGGTCGGTTTTGCTGGGTTATGAGATCTCAATGATGGTATGTTTTCTGTATTAGTTGGTTTTGTTCTTTTATTCTTTTACGAGATTTCAAAGACAGTCGGTTTTGCTGGGTTATAAAATTTCAATTACGGTAAGCTTTCAGTGTCAGTCGGTTTTCTTCTGTGATGAGATTTCAAAGACGGTTGGTTTTATTCGGTTACGTGATTTCAAAGTCGTTTTTTTATTGTTCTTTTGTTATTTTACAATATTTCAAAGATATTCGGTTTTGTTTCATTACAACATTTCAATGATGATCGGTTTTGCTTGGTCATGGGATCTCAGTGACGGTATGTTTTCAGTGTCAATCGGTTTTGTTGTGTTATGAACTTTCAAAATCAGTTGGTTTGTTCTTTTATTCTTTTATGAGATTTCAAAGACGGTTGGTTTTATTCGGTTATGGGATTTCAATGACGGTCAGTTTTGCTGGGTTACGGGATCTCGGTGACGGTAGGTTTTCAGTATCAATTGGTTTTGTTCTGTTATGAAATTTCAATAACGATCGGTTTGGCTGGATTACGAGATGTCAAAAAAACAGTCGGTTTTGCTGGGTTATGAGATCTCAATTACGTTAGGATTTCAGTATCAGTTGGTTTTGTTCTTTTATTCTTTAACGAGATTTCAATGACAGTCGGTTTTGTTTCATTACGAGATCTCAATGACAGTAGGTTTTGTTTCATTACGAGATCTCAATGACAGTAGGTTTTGTTTCGTTACAAAATTTCAATGATGGTCAGTCTTGTTCGGTTACGAGATTTCAACCACGGTCAGTTTTGCTGGGTTACGAAATGTCAACAGTGTTAGATTTTCAGTGTCAATTGATTTTAATCGGTTACGAGATTTCAATGACAGTCGGTTTTGTTTGGTTAGGAGATCTCAATGACGGTAGGTTTTCAGTATCAGTCAGTTTTGTTCTGTGATGAGATTTCAAAAACGGTTGGTTTTATTCGGTTACGAGATTTCAATGACAGTCGGTTTTGTTTTGTTACGAGATTTCTATGATGGTCAGTTTTGATTGGTTACGAGATTTCAATTACAGTCGGTTTTGCTGAGTTATGAGATTTCAACGATGGGTGGTTTTGTTCTGTTAAGAGATTTCAATAACGGTCGGTTTTGCTGGGTTATGAGATCTCAATGATGGTATGTTTTCTGTATCAGATGGTTTTGTTCTTTTATTCTTTTACGAGATTTCAAATACAGTCGGTTTTGTTTTGTTAAGAAATGTCAATGACGGTCGGTCTTGTTTGGTTACGAGATTTCAACTACTGTCAGTTTTGCTGGGCAACGAAATCTGCATGGTGTTAGATTTTCAGTGTCAATCATTTTTGTTCGGTTATGATATTTCAATGACGGTCGGTTTTGTTTGGTTAGGAGATCTCAATGACGGTAGGTTTTCAGTATCAGTTGGTTTTGTTCTCTTATTCTTTTATGAGATTTCAAAGACAGTTTTGTTTCATTACGACATCTCAATGACTGTAGGTTTTATTTCGTTACGAAATTTCAATGATGGTCGGTCTTGTTTGGTTACAAGATTTCAACCACAGTCAGTTTTGCTGGGTTATGAAATCTCAACAGTGTTAGATTTTCAGTATCAATCGGTTTTATTCTTTTACGGGATTTCAATGATAGTAGGTTTTATTCGGTCATGAGATTTCAATGACGGTCGGTTTTGTTTGGTTAGGAGATCTCAATGATGGTAGGTTTTCAGTATCAGTCAGTTTTGTTCTGTGATGAGATTTCAAAAACGGTTGGTTTTATTCGGTTAAGAGATTTCAATGACAGTCGGGTGTGTTTGGTTACGAGATTTCAATGACAGGCGGTTTTGTTCTTTTGTTCTTTTGTTATTTTACGATATTTCAAAGATATTCGGTTTTGTTTTTTTAGAAGATTTCAACGATAATCGGTTTTGTTCGGTTAAGAGATTTTAATAACGGTCGGTTTTGCTGGGTTATGAGATCTCAATGATGGTATGTTTTCTGTATTAGTTGGTTTTGTTCTTTTATTCTTTTACGAGATTTCAAAGACAGTCGGTTTTGCTGGGTTATAAAATTTCAATTACGGTAAGTTTTCAGTGTCAGTTGGTTTTGTTCTGTGATGAGATTTCAAAGACGGTTGGTTTTATTCGGTTATGGGATTTCAATGACGGTCAGTTTTGCTGGGTTACGGGATCTCGGTGACGGTAGGTTTTGAGTATCAATTGGTTTTGTTCTGTTATGAAATTTCAATAACGATCGGTTTGGCTGGATTACGAGATGTCAAAGAAAGTCGGTTTTGCTGGGTTATGAGATCTCAATTACGTTAGGTTTTCAGTATCAGTTGGTTTTGTTCTTTTATTCTTTAACGAGATTTCAATGACAGTCGGTTTTGTTTCATTACGAGATCTCAATGACAGTAGGTTTTGTTTCGTTACGAAATTTCAACGATGGTCGGTCTTGTTCGGTTACGAGATTTCAACCACAGTCAGTTTTGCTCAGTATCAGTCGGTTTTGTTTGTTTACGAGATCTCAATGACAGTAGGTTTTCAGTGTCAGTCGGTTTTGTTCTGTGATGAGATTTCAAAGACGGTTGGTTTTATTCGGTTACGTGATTTCAAAGTCGTTTTTTTATTGTTCTTTTGTTATTTTACAATATTTCAAAGATATTCGGTTTTGTTTCATTACAAAATTTCAATGATGATCGGTTTTGCTTGGTCATGGGATCTCAGTGACGGTACGTTTTCAGTGTCAATCGGTTTTGTTGTGTTATGAAATTTCAAAGTCGGTTGGTTTGTTCTTTTATTCTTTTATGAGATTTCAAAGACAGTCGGTTTTGTTTCGTTACGAAATTTCAATGATGGTTGGTCTTGTTCGGTTATGAGATTTCAACCACGGTCAGTTCTGGTGGGTAACGAAATCTCTGCAGTGTTAGATTTTTAGTGTTAATCGGTTTTGTTCTATTACGAGATTTTAATGATGGTCGGTCTTGTTCGGTTAGGAGATCTCAATGACGGTAGGATTTCAGTATCAGCTGGTTTTGTTCTTTTATTCTTTAACGAGATTTAAAAGACAGTCAGTTTTGTTTGGTTACGAGATCTCAATGACAGTAGGTTTTCAGTGTCATTCAGTTTTGTTCTGTGATGAGATTTCAAAGACGGTTGGTTTTATTCAGTTACGAGATTTCAATGACAGTCGGTTTTTATTTTGTTACGAGATTTCTATGATGGTCAGTTTTGTTTGATTACGAGATTTCAATGTCAGTCAGTTTTGCTGGGTTATGGGATCTCGGTGACAGTAGGTTTTCAATATCAATTGGTTTTGTTCTGTTATGAAATTTCAATAACGATCGGTTTTGCTGGATTACGAGATCTCAATGAAAGTCGGTTTTGCTGGGTTATAAAATTTCAATTACGGTAAGCTTTCAGTGTCAGTCGGTTTTGTTCTGTGATGAGATTTCAAAGACGGTTGGTTTTATTCGGTTATGGGATTTCAATGACGGACAGTTTTGTTTGGTTACGGGATCTCGGTGACGGTAGGTTTCCAGTATCAATCGGTTTTGTTCTATTATGAAATTTCAATAACGATCGGTTTTGCTGGATTACGAAATCTCAATGAAAGTCAGTTTTGCTGGGTTTTGAGATTTCAATTACGGTAGGTTTTCAGTATCAGTTGGTTTTGTTCTCTTATTCTTTTACGAGAATTCAAAGACAGTTTTGTTTCATTACGACATCTCAATGACAGTAGGTTTTATTTTGTTACGAAATTTCAATGATGGTCGGTCTTGTTCGGTTAAAAGATTTCAACCACGGTCAGTTTTGCTAGGTTATGAAATCTCAACAGTGTTAGATTTTCAGTGTCAAGTAGTGTAGTAGGTTTTATTCGGTCACGAGATTTCAATGACGGTCGGTTTTGTTTGGTTAGGAGATCTCAATGATGGTAGGTTTTCAGTATCAGTCAGTTTTGTTCTGTGATGAGATTTCAAAAACGGTTGGTTTTAATTCGGTTACGAGATTTCAATGACAGTCGGTTTTGCTGAGTAATGAGATTTCAATGATATTTGGTTGTGCTCGGTTACGAGATTTCAATGATGGTCGGTTTTGTTTGGTTAGGAGATTTCTATGATGGTCAGTTTTGATTGGTTACAACATTTCAGTGACAGTCGGTTATGCTGAGTTATGAGATTTCAACGATGGGTGGTTGTGCTCGGTTACGAGATTGCAATGACAGGCAGTTTTGTCTCGTTACAAGGTTTCTGTGATGGACACTTTTAATTGGTTATGAGATTTCAATGACAGTCAGTTTTGCTGGGTTACGGGATCTTGGTGACGGTAGGTTTTCAGTATCAATCAGTTTTGTTCTGTTATGAAATTTCAATAACGATCGGTTTTGCTGGATTACGAGATCTCAATGAAAGTCGGTTTTGCTGAGTAATGAGATTTCAACGATGGTCGGGTGTGTTCGGTTACGAGATTTCAACTACTGTTAGTTTTGCTGGGCAACGAAATCTGCATGGTGTTAGATTTTCAGTGTCAATCATTTTTGTTTGGTTATGATATTTCAATGACGGTCGGTTTTGTTTGGTTAGGAGATCTCAATGACGGTAGGTTTTCAGTATCAGTTGGTTTTGTTCTCTTATTCTTTTATGAGATTTCAAAGACAGTTTTGTTTCATTACGACATCTCAATGACTAGGTTTTATTTCGTTACGAAATTTCAATGATGGTCGGTCTTGTTTGGTTACAACATGGTCAGTTTTGCTGGGTTATGAAATCTCAACAGTGTTAGATTTTCAGTGTCAATCAGTTTTATTCTTTTACGGGATTTCAATGATAGTAGGTTTTATTCGGTCATGAGATTTCAATGACGGTCGGTTTTGTTTGCTTAGGAGATCTCAATGATGGTAGGTTTTCAGTATCAGTCAGTTTTGTTCTGTGATGAGATTTCAAAAACGGTTGGTTTTATTCGGTTAAGAGATTTCAGTGACAGTCGGTTATGCTGAGTTATGAGATTTCAACGATGGGTGGTTGTGCTCGGTTACGAGATTGCAATGACAGGCGGTTTTGTCTGGTTACAAGGTTTCTGTGATGGACACTTTTGATTGGTTATGAGGTTTCAATGACAGTCAGTTTTGCTGGGTTACGGGATCTCGGTGACGGTAGGTTTTCAGTATCAATCAGTTTTGTTCTGTTATGAAATTTCAATAACGATCGGTTTTGCTGGATTACGAGATCTCAATGAAAGTCGGTTTTGCTGAGTAATGAGATTTCAACGATGGTCGGGTGTGTTCGGTTACGAGATTTCAATGACAGTCGGTTTTGTTTCATTACGAGATCTCAATGATAGTAGGTTTTGTTTCGTTATGAAATTTCAATGATGGTCAGTCTTGTTCGGTTACGAGATTTCAACCACGGTCAGTTTTGCTGGGTTACGAAATGTCAACAGTGTTAGATTTTCAGTGTCAATTGATTTTATTCGGTTACAAGATTTCAATGACAGTCGGTTTTGTTTGGTTAGGAGATCTCAATGACGGTAGGTTTTCAGTATCAGTCAGTTTTGTTCTGTGATGAGAATTCAAAAACGGTTGGTTTTATTCGGTTACGAGATTTCAATGACAGTCGGTTTTGTTTTGTTACGAGATTTCTATGATGGTCAGTTTTGATTGGTTACGAGATTTCAATGACAGTCGGTTTTGCTGAGTTATGAGATTTCAACGATGGGTGGTTTTGTTTTGTTAAGAGATTTCAATAACGGTCGGTTTTGCTGGGTTATGAGATCTCAATGATGGTATGTTTTCTGTATTAGATGGTTTTGTTCTTTTATTCCTTTACGAGATTTCAAATACAGTTGGTTTTGTTTGGTTAGGAGATCTCAATGACGGTAGGTTTTCAGTATCAGTTGGTTTTGTTCTCTTATTCTTTTATTAGATTTCAAAGACAGTTTTGTTTCATTACGACATCTCAATGACTGTAGGTTTTATTTCGTTACGAAATTTCAATGATGGTCGGTCTTGTTTGGTTACAAGATTTTAACCACGGTCAGTTTTGCTGGGTTATGAAATCTCAACAGTGTTAGATTTTCAGTGTCAATCGGTTTTATTCTTTTACTGGATTTCAATGATAGTAGGTTTTATTCGGTCATGAGATTTCAATGACGGTCGGTTTTGTTTGGTTAGGAGATCTCAATGATGGTAGGTTTTCAGTATCAGTCAGTTTTGTTCTGTGATGAGATTTCAAAAATGGTTGGTTTTATTCGGTTAAGAGATTTCAATGACAGTCGGTTTTGCTGAGTAATGAGATTTCAATGATAGTCGGGTGTGTTTGGTTACGAGATTTCAATGACAGGCGGTTTTGTTCTTTTGTTATTTTACAATATTTCAAAGATATTCGCTTTTGTTTTTTTACAAGATTTCAACGATAATCGGTTTTGTTCGGTTAAGAGATTTCAATAACGGTCGGTTTTGCTGGGTTATGAGATCTCAATGATGGTATGTTTTCTGTATTAGTTGGTTTTGTTCTTTTATTCTTTTACGAGATTTCAAAGACAGTCGGTTTTGCTGGGTTATAAAATTTAAATTACGGTAAGCTTTCAGTGTCAGTCGGTTTTGTTCTGTGATGAGATTTCAAAGACGGTTGGTTTTATTCGGTTATGGGATTTCAATGACGGTCAGTTTTGCTGGGTTACGGGATCTCGGTGACGGTAGGTTTTCAGTATCAATTGGTTTTGTTCTGTTATGAAATTTCAATAACGATCGGTTTGGCTGGATTACGAGATGTCAAAGAAAGTCGGTTTTGCTGGGTTATGAGATCTCAATTACGTTAGGTTTTCAGTATCAGTTGGTTTTGTTCTTTTATTCTTTAACGAGATTTCAATGACAGTCGGTTTTGTTTCATTACGAGATCTCAATGACAGTAGGTTTTGTTTCGTTACGAAATTTCAACGATGGTCGGTCTTGTTCGGTTACGAGATTTCAACCACAGTCAGTTTTGCTCAGTATCAGTCGGTTTTGTTTGTTTACGAGATCTCAATGACAGTAGGTTTTCAGTGTCAGTCGGTTTTGTTCTGTGATGAGATTTCAAAGACGGTTGGTTTTATTCAGTTACGTGATTTCAAAGTCGGTTTTTTTTTGTTCTTTTGTTATTTTACAATATTTCAAAGATATTCGGTTTTGTTTCATTACAACATTTCAATGATGATCGGTTTTGCTTGGTCATGGGATCTCAGTGACGGTACGTTTTCAGTGTCAATCGGTTTTGTTGTGTTATGAAATTTCAAAGTCGGTTGGTTTGTTCTTTTATTCTTTCATGAGATTTCAAAGACAGTCGGTGTTGTTTTGTTACGAAATTTCAATGATGGTTGGTCTTGTTCGGTTATGAGATTTCAACCACGGTCAGTTCTGGTGGGTAACGAAATCTCTGCAGTGTTAGATTTTCAGTGTTAATCGGTTTTGTTCTATTACGAGATTTCAATGATGGTCGGTTTTGTTTGGTTAGGAGATCTCAACGACGGTAGGTTTTCAGTATCAGTTGCTTTTGTTCTTTTCTTCTTTGACAAGATTTCAAAGACAGTCAGTTTTGTTTGGTTATGAAATTTCTATGATGGTCAGTTTTGTTTCATTATGAAATTTCAATGATGGTCGGTCTTGTTCGGTTAGGAGATCTCAATGACGGTAGGATTTCAGTATCAGCTGGTTTTGTTCTTTTATTCTTTTACGAGATTTAAAAGACAGTCAGTTTTGTTTGGTTACGAGATCTCAATGACAGTAGGTTTTCAATATCAATTGGTTTTGTTCTGTTATGAAATTTCAATAACGATCGGTTTTGCTGGATTACGACATGTCAATGAAAGTCGGTTTTGCTGGGTTGTAAAATTTCAATTACGGTAAGCTTTCAGTGTCAGTCGGTTTTGTTCTGTGATGAGATTTCAAAGACGGTTGGTTTTATTCGGTAATGGGATTTCAATGAAGGACAGTTTTGTTTGGTTACGGGATCTCGGTGACGGTAGGTTTTCAGTATCAATCGGTTTTGTTCTATTATGAAATTTCAATAACGATCGGTTTTGCTGGATTACGAAATCTCAATGAAAGTCGGTTTTGCTGGGTTGTAAAATTTCAATTACGGTAAGCTTTCAGTGTCAGTCGGTTTTGTTCTGTGATGAGATTTCAAAGACGGTTGGTTTTATTCGGTTACGAGATTTCAATGACAGTCTGTTTTTATTTTGTTACGAGATTTCTATGATGGTCAGTTTTGTTTGATTATGAGATTTCAGTGTCAGTCAGTTTTGCTGGTTTATGGGATCTTGGTGACAGTAGGTTTTCAATATCAATTGGTTTTGTTCTGTTATGAAATTTCAATAACAATCGGTTTTGCTGGATTACGACATGTCAATGAAAGTCGGTTTTGCTGGGTTGTAAAATTTCAATTACGGTAAGCTTTCAGTGTCAGTCGGTTTTGTTCTGTGATGAGATTTCAAAGACGGTTGGTTTTATTCGGTTATGGGATTTCAATGAAGGACAGTTTTGTTTGGTTACGGGATCTCGGTGACGGTAGGTTTTCAGTATCAATCGGTTTTGTTCTATTATGAAATTTCAATAACGATCGGTTTTGCTGGATTACGAAATCTCAATGAAAGTCAGTTTTGCTGGGTTTTGAGATTTCAATTACGGTAGGTTTTCAGTATCAGTTGGTTTTGTTCTCTTATACTTTTACAAGAATTCAAGGACAGTTTTGTTTCATTACGACATCTCAATGACAGTAGGTTTTATTTTGTTATGAAATTTCAATGATGGTCGGTCTTGTTCGGTTACAAGATTTCAACCACGGTCAGTTTTGCTGGGTTATGAAATCTCAACAGTGTTAGATTTTCAGTGTCAAGTAGTGTAGTAGGTTTTATTCGGTCACGAGATTTCAATGACGGTCGGTTTTGTTTGGTTAGGAGATCTCAATGATGGTAGGTTTTCAGTATCAGTCAGTTTTGTTCTGTGATGAGACTTCAAAAACGGTTGGTTTTAATTCGGTTACGAGATTTCAATGACAGTCGGTTTTGCTGAGTAATGAGATTTCAATGATATTTGGTTGTGCTCGGTTACGAGATTTCAATGATGGTCGGTCTTGTTTGGTTAGGAGATTTCTATGATGGTCAGTTTTGATTGGTTACGAGATTTCAGTGACAGTCGGTTATGTTGAGTTATGAGATTTCAACGATGGGTGGTTGTGCTCGGTTACGAGATTGCAATGACAGGCGGTTTTGTGTCATTACAAGATTTCTGTGATGGACACTTTTGATTGGTTATGAGATTTCAATGACAGTCAGTTTTGCTGGGTTACGGGATCTCGGTGACGGTAGATTTTCAGTATCAATCAGTTTTGTTCTGTTATGAAATTTCAATAACGATCGGTTTTGCTGGATTACGAGATCTCAATGAAAGTCGCTTTTGCTGAGTAATGAGATTTCAACGATGGTCGAGTGTGTTCGGTTACGAGATTTCAATGTGAGTCAGTTTTGTTTCATTACGAGATCTCAATGACAGTAGGTTTTGTTTGGTTAGGAGATCTCAATGACGGTAGGTTTTCAGTATCAGTCAGTTTTGTTCTGTGATGAAATTTCAAAAACGGTTGGTTTTATTCGGTTACGAGATTTCAATGACAGTCGGTTTTGTTTTGTTACGAGATTTCTATGATGGTCAGTTTTGATTGGTTACGAGATTTCAATGACAGTCGGCTTTGCTGAGTTATGAGATTTCAGCGATGGGTGGTTTTGTTCTGTTAAGAGATTTCAATAACGGTCGGTTTTGCTGGGTTATGAGATCTCAATGATGGTATGTTTTCTGTATCAGATGGTTTTGTTCTTTTATTCTTTTACGAGATTTCAAATACAGTCGGTTTTGTTTTGTTAAGAAATTTCAATGACGGTCGGTCTTGTTCGGTTACGAGATTTCAACTACTGTCAGTTTTGCTGGGCAACGAAATCTGCATGGTGTTAGATTTTCAGTGTCAATCATTTTTGTTCGGTTATGATATTTCAATGACGGTCGGTTTTGATTGGTTAGGAGATCTCAATGACGGTAGGTTTTCAGTATCAGTTGGTTTTGTTCTCTTATTCTTTTATGAGATTTCAAAGACAGTTTTGTTTCATTACAACATCTCAGTGACTGTAGGTTTTATTTCGTTACGGAATTTCAATGATGATCGGTCTTGTTTGGTTACAAGATTTCAACCACGGTCAGTTTTGCTGGGTTATGAAATCTCATCAGTGTTAGATTTTCAGTGTCAATCGGTTTTATTCTTTTACGGGATTTCAATGATAGTAGGTTTTATTCGGTCATGAGATTTCAATGACGGTCGGTTTTGTTTGGTTAGGAGATCTCAATGATGGTAGGTTTTCAGTATCAGTCAGTTTTGTTCTGTGATGAGATTTCAAAAACGGTTTGGTTTTATTCGGTTAAGAGATTTCAATGACAGTCGGTTTTGCTGAGTAATGAGATTTCAATGATAGTCGGGTGTGTTTGGTTACGAGATTTCAATGACAGGCGGTTTTGTTCTTTTGTTATTTTACGATATTTCAAAGATATTCGGTTTTGTTTTTTTACAAGATTTCAACGATAATCGGTTTTGTTCGGTTAAGAGATTTCAATAACGGTCGGTTTTGCTGGGTTATGAGATCTCAATGATGGTATGTTTTCTGTATTAGTTGGTTTTGTTCTTTTATTCTTTTACGAGATTTCAATGACAGTCGGTTTTGCTGAGTAATGAGATTTCAATGATATTTGGTTGTGCTCGGTTACGAGATTTCAATGATGGTCGGTTTTGTTTGGTTAGAAGATTTCTATGATGGTCAGTTTTGATTGGTTACGAGATTTCAGTGACAGTCGGTTATGCTGAGTTATGAGATTTCAACTATGGGTGGTTGTGCTCGGTTACGAGATTGCAATGACAGGCGGTTTTGTCTCGTTACAAGATTTCTGTGACGGACACTTTTGATTGTTTACGAGATTTCAATGACAGTTGGTTTTGCCGAGTTATGAAATTTCATCGATGAGTGGTTTTGTTCTGTTAAGAGATTTCAATGACGGTTAGTTTTGCTGGGTTACGGGGTCTCGGTGACGGTAGGTTTTCAGTATCAATCAGTTTTGTTCTGTTATGAAATTTCAATAACGATCGGTTTTGCTGGATTACGAGATCTCAATGAAAGTCGGTTTTGCTGAGTAATGAGATTTCAACGATGGTCGGGTGTGTTCGGTTACGAGATTTCAATGACAGTCGGTTTTGTTTCATTACGAGATCTCAATGACAGTAGGTTTTGTTTCGTTACGAAATTTCAATGATGGTCAGTCTTGTTCGGTTACGAGATTTCAACCACGGTCAGTTTTGCTGGGTTACGAAATGTCAACAGTGTTAGATTGTCATTTGATTTTATTCGGTTACGAGATTTCAATGATAGTCGGTTTTGTTTGGTTAGGAGATCTCAATGACGGTAGGTTTTCAGTATCAGTCAGTTTTGTTCTGTGATGAGATTTCAAAAACGGTTGGTTTTATTCGGTTACGAGATTTCAATGACAGTCGGTTTTGTTTTGTTACGAGATTTCTATGATGGTCAGTTTTGATTGGTTACGAGATTTCAATGACAGTCGGTTTTGCTGAGTTATGAGATTTCAACGATGGGTGGTTTTGTTCTGTTAAGAGATTTCAATAACGGTCGGTTTTGCTGGGTTATGAGATCTCAATGATGGTATGTTTTCTGTATCAGATGGTTTTGTTCTTTTATTCTTTTACGAGATTTCAAATACAGTTGGTTTTGTTTGGTTACGAGATCTCAATGACAATAGGTTTTCAGTGTCAGTCGGTTATGTTCTGTGATGAGATTTCAAAGACGGTTGGTTTTGTTTTGTCATGAAATTTCAATAATGATCGGTTTTGCTGGATTACGAGATCTCAATGAAAGTCGGTTTTGCTGGGTTATGAGATCTCAATTACGGTAGGTTTTCAGTATCAGTCGGTTTTGTTCTTTTATTCTTTTACGATATTTCAAAGACAGTCGGATTTGTTTCATTATGAAATCTCAATAACAGTAGGTTTTGTTTCGTCACAAAATTTCAAAGATAGTCGGTTTTATTTGGTTACGAGATTTCAATGACGGTCGGTTTTGTTTGGTTAGGAGATCTCAATGACGGTAGGTTTTAAGTATCAGTTGGTTTTGTTCTTTTGTTCTTTTATTCTTTTACGAGATTTCAAAGACAGTCGGTTTTGTTTGGTTATGAGATCTCAATGACAGTAGGTTTTCAATGTCAGTCGTTTTTGTTCTGTGATGAGATTTCAATGACTGGTGGTTTTGTTTCGTTACGAGATTTCTATATTGGTCAGTTGTGTTCAGTTACGAGATTTCAATGACAGTCGGTTTTGTTTCGTTGTGAGATTTCTATGATGGTCGGTTTTGTTTGGTTACGTGATTTCAAAGTCGGTTGGTTTTGTTCTTTTGTTATTTTACGAGATTTCAAAGACAGTCGGTTTTGTTTTGTTATGAAATTTCAATGACGGCCGGTCTTGTGCGGTTACGAGATTTCAACCACTGTCAGTTTTGCTGGGCAACGAAATTTACATGGTGTTAGATTTTCAATGTCAATCATTTTTGTTCGGTTATGATATTTCAATGACGGTCGGTTTTGTTTGGTTAGGAGATCTCAGTGACGGTAGGTTTTCAGTATCAGTATCAGTAATTCGACGGCAAAGATATAGCTGTCAAAATCCGTTCCCCCCCAAAATGATGAGAGATGTTGATTCAGTGACTTAAAATATTTTTATTCTATACTGTGAGTGGATGGAGTTTAAACTGCTTCAGTTTAAATATCTATTTTTTGCCTTTTTGCCATTTATCATGATATTAAATATGTTGACAAGAAGCAAAATAGGTGAGAGAAGGCAGATGGAAAAACCCACAAACCTGGATTTGAACATAGGATTCTCTGGACACAACTGCACCAGAAGTAAACACACTGTCCACAAAGCCATCTGGAAGTGTGAGAACCCGCAAGTATGATAAATATTAGAATCTCAATAGGGGGACGGGGGAACGGAATTTAACGGCAAAGATACAACTGTCGAAATCCGTTCCCCCAACCCCAAAATGATGAGAGATGTTGATTCAGTGACTTAAAAGATTTTTATTCTATCCTGTGTGTGGATGGAGTTAAAACTGCCTCAGTTTAAATGTTCCCTTTTTGCCTTTTTGTCATTTATCTTGGTATTAAATATGTTGACAAGAAGCAAAATTGGTGAGAGAAGGTAGACGAAAAATCCCACTAGTCTGGATTCGAACCTAGGATTCTCTGGACATAACTGCACCAGAGGTCAGCACACTGTCCACAAAGCCATCTGGAAGTGTGAGAACCAGCAAGTATGATAAATATTACAATCTCAATAGGGGAGGGGAAACTGAATTCGACGGCAATGATACAGCTGTCGAAATCCGATCCCCCCACCCGAAAATGATGAGAGATGTTGATGAAGTGACTTAAAAGAAATTTATTCTATCCTGTGTGTGGTTGGAGTTTAAACTGCATCAGTTTAAATGTTCATTTTTTGCCTTTCTGTCATTTATCATGATATTAAACATGTTGACAAGAAGCAAAATAGGTGAGAGAAAGCAGATGGAAAAACCGAGGATTCTCTGGAGAAAACTGCACCAGAGGTCAGCACACTGTCCACAAAGCCATCTGGAAGTGTGAGAACTAGCAAGTATGATAAATAGACTTCAATAATGGCCGACTTTTTTCCATTAAGGAATTTGAATAGTGGTCAGTTTTGCTGGGTTACATCATCTTAATGATAGTAGGTTTTTATCATCAGTTGGTTTTATTCCTTTATTCTCTTTTGAAACTTTAAAGACAGTCGGCTTTCTTTTGTTACGAGATTTCAACGATGGTCGGTTTTGTTTGGTTACGAGATTTCAATGACGGTCGGTTTTGTTTGGTTAGGAGATCTCAATGGCAGTAGGTTTTGTTTCGTTACGAAATTTCAATGACGGTCAATCTTGTTCGATTACGAGATTTCAACCACGGTCAGTTTTGCTGGGTTACTTAATCTCAACGGTGTTAGATTTTCTCTGTCAATCGGTTTTGTTCTGTTACGGGATTTCAATGATAGTCGGTTTTATTCGGTCACGAGATTTCAATGACAGTCGGTTTTGTTTTGTTACAAGATTTCTGTAATGGTCGGTTTTGTTTGGTGACGAGATTTCAAAGTCGGTCAGTTTTGTTTTGCTGGGTTACGGGATCTCGGTGACGGTAGGTTTTCAGTATCAATCGGTTTTGTTCTATTACGAGATTTCAAGGATGGTCAGTTTTGTTTAGTTAGGAAAACTCAACGACGGTAGGTTTTCAGTATCAGTTGGTTTTGTTCATTTGTTTTTTTACAAGATTTCAAAGACAGTCAGTTTTGTTTGGTTACGAGATTTCAATGACGTTCAGTTTTACTGAGTTACGGGATCTCGGTGACGGTAGGTTTTCAGCATCAATCGGTTTTGTTCTGTTATGAAATTTCAATAACGATCGGTTTTGCTGGATTACGAAATCTCAATGAAAATCGGTTTTGCTGGGTTATGAGATTTCATTTACGGTAGGTTTTCTGTATCAGTTGGTTTTGTTCTTTTATTCTTTTACAAGATTTCAAAGACAGTCAGTTTTGTTTCATTACGACATCTCAATGACAGCAGGTTTTATTTCATTACGAAATTTCAATGATGGTCGGTCTTGTTCGGTTACGAGATTTCAACCACGGTCAGTTTTGCTGGGTTACGAAATCTCAACATTGTTAGATTTTCAGTATCAATCGGTTTTGTTCTGTTACGGGATTTTAATGATAGTCGGTTTTATTTGATCACAAGATTTCAATGACGGTCGGTTTTGTTTGGTTAGGAGATCTCAATGATGGTAGGTTTTCAGTATCAGTCAGTTTTGTTCTGATAAGTTTTTGTTTTGATAAGATTTCAAAAACGGTTGGTTTTATTCGGTTACGAGATTTCAATGAAAGACGGTTTTACTGAGTAATGAGATTTCAATGATGGTCGGGTGTGTTTGGTGACGAGATTTCAAAGTCGGTCGGTTTTGTTTGGTTATGAGACTTCAATAATGGCGGACTTTTTTTCATTAAGGAATTTGAATAGTGGTCAGTTTTGCTGGGTTACATCATCTCAATGATAGTAGGTTTTTATCGTCAGTTGGTTTTGTTCCTTTATTCTCTTTTGAAACTTTAAAGACAGTCGGTTTTCTTTTGTTACGAGATTTCAACGATGGTCGGTTTTGTTTGGTTACGAGATTTGAATGACGGTCGGTTTTGTTTGGTTAGGAGATGTCAATGACAGTAGGTTTTCAGTATCAGTTGGTTTCGTTCTTATATTGTTTTACTAGTTTTCAAAAACAATTGGTTTTGTTTTATTTGGTTATGAGATGTTAATGACAGTAGGTTTTCAGTGTCAGTTGGTTTCGTTCTGTGTTGAAATTTCAAAGACGGTTAGTTTTATTCGGTTACGAGATTTCAGTGACAGTCGGTTTTAACTTCGTTACGAGATTTCTTTGATGGTCGGTTTATTTTGGTTGCGAGATTTCAATGACAGTCAGTTTTACTGAGTTATGAGATATCAATGATGGTTGGTTTTGTTCTGTTAAGAAATTTCAATAACAGTCACTTTTGCTGGGTTACGGGATCTCAGTGACGGTAGGTTTTCAGTATCAATCGGTTTTGTTTTGTTATGCAATTTCAATAACGATCGGTTTTGCTGGATTACGAGATCTCAGTGAAAGTCGGTGTTGCTGGGTTATGAGATCTCAATTACGGTAGGTTTTCAGTGTCAGTCGGTTTTGTTCTGTGATGAGATTTCAAAGACGGTTGGATTTATTCTGTTATGGGATTTCAATGACAGCCGGTTTTGCTGAGTAATGAGATTTCAATGATGGTCGGTTGTGTTCGGTTATGAGATTTCAATGACAATTGGTTTTGTTTGTTTAGAAGATTTTTCTGATGGTCGATTTTGTTTGGTTACGAGATTTCAAAGTCGGTTGTTTTTGTTCTTTTGTTGTTTTACGATATTTCAAAAATATTCAGTTTTGTTTCATTACAACATTTCAATGATGGTCGGTTTTGTTTGCTGACGAGATTTCAAAGTCGGTCGGTTTTGTTCTTTTGTTATTTTATGAGATTTCAAAGATATTCGGTTTTGTTTTATTACAAGATTTCAACGATAATCGTTTTTGTTCGGTTAAATGATTTCAATAACGGTCGGTTTTATACTGGGTTATGAGATCTCAATGATGGTATGTTTTCTGTATTAGTTGGTTTTGTCCTTTTATTCTTTTACGAGATTTCAAAGACAGTCGGTTTTGTTTAGTCATGAGATCTCAATGACAGTAGTTTTTCAGTGTCAGTCGTTTTTGTTCTGTGATGAGATTTCAAAGACGGTTGGTTTTATTCGGTTACGAGATTTCAGTGGTGGTCAGTTTTGCTGGGTTACGGGATCTCTGTGACGGTAGGTTTTCAGTTTCAATCATTTTTTTCTGTTATGAAATTTTTTAATAACGATCGGTTTTGCTGGATTACGAGAGATCAACAAAAGTCGGTTTGGCTGGGTTATGAAATTTCAATTACGGTAGGTTTTCAGTATCATTTGGTTTTGTTCTTTTATTCTTTTACGAGAGTTCAAAGACAGTCGGATTTGTTTCATTACGAGATTTCAATGACGGTCGATCTTGTTTGGTTACGAGATTTCAACCACGGTCAGTTTTGTTGGGTAAAGAAGTCTCAACGTTGTTAGACTTTCAGAATCAATCGGTTTTATTCGTTTATTAGATTTCAATGACGGTCGGTTTTGTTTTTGTTAGGAGATCTCAATGACGGTAGGTTTTCAGTACCAGTCAGTTTTGTTTTGTGATTAGATTTCAAAAACGGATGGTTTTATTCGGTTACGAGATTTCAATGACAGTCGGTTTTGCTGAGTAATGAGATTTCAGTGATATTTGGTTGTGCTCGGTTACGAGATTTCAGTGATGGTCGGTTTTGTTCTTTTGTTATTTTACGAGATTTCAAAGATATTCGGTTTTGTTCGGTTAAATGATTTAAATAACGGTCGGTTTTGCTGGGTTATGAGATCTCAATGATGGTATGTTTTCTGTATTAGTTGGTTTGGTTAGTGTACTACTTAGTGTGTGCTAGTTAGTGCGTACTACTTAGTGTACTACTTAGTGTGTGTACTACTTAGTGTGTACTACTTAGTGCATACTAGTTAGTGTGCTACTTAGTGTGTACTAGTTAGTGCATACTAGTTAGTGTACTACTTAGTGTGTACTAGATAGTGCATACTAGTTAGTGTATTAGTTAGTGCGTTCTAGTTACTGCGTACTAGTTAGTGTACTAACACTAACTAGTACTAACACTAGTGGACAGTGTGTTGACCTCTGGTATAGTAGTGTCAGGGAATCCTAGGTTCGAATCCAGGGTCCTTGATTTTTCCGTCTGCCTTCTCTCACCTATTTTGGTACTTTTCAAAATATTTAATATCATGATAAATGGCAAAAAAGCAAAAAATGAACATTTAAACTGAAGCTGGTTAAACTCCATCCACACACAGGACAGAATAACAATTTTTTAAGTCACTTCCTCAACATGTCTCATCATTTTGGGGGGGGGGGGACGGATTTCGACAGCTGTATCTTTGCCGTCGAATTCCGTTCCCCCCCCCCCCCCCCCCCATTGAGATTCTAATATTTATCATACTTGCTGATTCTCACACTTCCAGATGGCTTATTGAAAACCAGTGAGTCCTAGGTTCGAATCCAGGCTCATTGCTTTTTCTGTCTGCCGTCTCTCAGCTATTTTACTTCTTTTCAAAATCTTCAATATCATGATAAATGGCAAAAAAAAAAATTGACCATTTAAACTGAAGCAGGTTAAACTCCATCCATACATAGGACAGAATACAAATTTTTAAGTCACTTCATCAACATGTTTCATCATTTTGGGGTGGGAACGGATTTCGACAGCTGTATATTTGCCGTCGAATTCCGTTCCCCCGCCCTATTGAGATTCTAATATTTATCATACAGGCTGATTCTCACACTTCCAGATGGCTTTGTGGACAGTGTGATGACTTCTGGTGTAGTTGTATCAATGAGTCCTAGGTTTGAATCCAGGCTTATTGCTTTTTCTGTCTGCCTTCTCTCAGCTATTTTACTTCTTTTCAAAATATTTAATATCATGATAAATGGCAAAAAAAAAATAAAAATGACCATTTAAACTGAAGCAGGTTAAACTCCATCCATACATAGGACAGAATAAAAATATTTTAAGTCACTTCATCAACATGTCTCATCATTTTGGGGGGGGGGACGGATTTCGACAGCTGTATATTTGCCGTCGAATTCCGTTCCCCCCCCTATTGAGATTCTAATATTTATAATACAGGCTGAACCTTACATTTCCAGATGTCTTAGTGGACAGTGTGTTGACTTCTGGTGTAGTTGTGCCATTGAATCCCAGGTTCGAGTCCAGGCTCCTTGCTTTTTCCGTCTGCCTTCTCTCAGCTATTTTACTTCTTTTCAAAATATTTAATATCATGATAAATGGTAAAAAGGCAAAAAATGACCATTTAAACTGAAGCAGGTTAAACTCCATCCATACATAGGACAGAATAAAAATATTTTAAGTCACTTCATCAACATGTCTCATCATTTTGGGGGGGGGAACGGATTTCGACAGCTCTATATTTGCCGTCGAATTCCGTTCCCCCCCCCCTATTTTTGATTCTAATGTTTATCATACGGGTGGATTCTCACACTTCCAGATGGCTTAGTGGACAGTGTGTTGACCTCTGTTGCAGTTGTGTCAGGGAATCGAAGGTTCGAATCCATGTTGGTGGTTTTTTTTTCCGTCTGCCTTCTCTCACCTGTTTTGGTACTTTTCAAAATATGAAATATCATGATAAATGGCAAAAAGGCAATAAATGACCATTTAAACTGAAGCTGGTTAAACTCCATCCACACACAGGACAGAATAACAATATTTTAAGTCACTTCATCAACATGTCTCATCATTTTGGGGGGGGAACGGATTTCGACAGCTGTATATTTGCCGTCGAATTCCGTTCCCCCCCCTATTGAGATTCTAATATTTATCATACAGGTTGATTCTCACACTTCCAGATGGCTTAGTGGACAGTGTGTTGACCTCTGGTGTAGTTGTGTCAGTGAATCCTAGGTTCGAATCCAGGCTCCTTGCTTTTTCCGTCTTCCTTCTCTCACCTATTTTGCTTCTTTTCAAAATATTTAATATCATGATAAATGGCAAAAAGGCAAAAATAATCTTTTAAACTGAAGCAGGTTAAACTCCATCCATACGTAGGACAGAATAAAAATATTTTAAGTCACTTCATCAACATGTCTCATCATTTTGGGGGGGGGAACGAATTTCGACAGCTCTATATTTGCCGTCGAATTCCGTTCCCCCCCCCCCTATTTTTGATTCTAATATTTATCATACGGGTGGAGTCTCACACTTCCAGATGGCTTAGTGGACAGTTTGTTGACCTCTGTTGCAGTTGTGTCAGGGAATCGAAGGTTCGAATCCATGTTGGTTGTTTTTTTTTCCGTCTGCCTTCTCTCAGCTATTTTACTTATTTTCAAAATATTTAATATCATGATAAATGGCAAAAAGGCAAAAAATGAACATTTAAACTGAAGCTGGTTAAACTCCATCCACACACAGGACAGAATAACAATTTTTTAAGTCACTTCCTCAACATGTCTCATCATTTTGGGGGGGGGGGGGACGGATTTCGACAGCTGTATATTTGCCGTCGAATTCCGTTCCCCCCCCCTATTGAGATTCTAATATTTATCATACAGCCTGATTCTCACACTTCCAGATGGCTTAGTGGACAGTGTATTGACCTCTCTTGCAGTTGTGTCAGGGAATCCTAGGTTTGAATCCAGGCTGGTGTTTTTTTTTTCCATCTGCTTTCTCTCACCTGTTTTGGTACTTTTCAAAATATTTAATATCATGATAAATGGTAAAAAGACAAAAAATGAACATTTAAACTGAAGCAGGTTAAACTCCATCCATACATAGGACAGAATACAAATTTTTAAGTCACTTCATCAACATGTTTCATCATTTTGGGGTGGGAACAGATTTCGACAGCTGTATATTTGCCGTCGAATTCCGTTCCCCCGCCCTATTGAGATTCTAATATTTATCATACAGGCAGATTCTCACACTTCCAGATGGCTTATTGGACAGTGTGTTGACTTCCGGTGTAGTTGTATCAGTAAGTCCTAGGTTTGAATCCAGGCTCCTTGCTTTTTCTGTCTGCCTTCTCTCAGCTATTTTACTTCTTTTCAAAATATTTAATATCATGATAAATGGCAAAAAAAAATAAAAATGACCATTTAAACTGAAGCAGGTTAAACTCCATCCATACATAGGACAGAATAAAAATATTTTAAGTCACTTCATCAACATGTCTCATCATTTTGGGGGGGGGGAACGGATTTCGACAGCTGTATATTTGCCGTCGAATTCCGTTCCCCCCCCCTATTGAGATTCTAATATTTATCATACAGGCTGAATCTTACATTTCCAGATGGCTTAGTGGACAGTGTGTTGACTTCTGGTGTAGTTGTGCCATTGAATCCCAGGTTCGAGTCCAGGCTCCTTGCTTTTTCCGTCTGCCTTCTCTCAGCTATTTTACTTCTTTTCAAAATATTTAATATCATGATAAATGGTAAAAAGGCAAAAAATGACCATTTAAACTGAAGCAGGTTAAACTCCATCCATACATAGGACAGAATAAAAATATTTTAAGTCACTTCATCAACATGTCTCATCATTTTGGGGGGGGGAACGGATTTCGACAGCTGTATATTTGCCGTCGAATTCCGTTCCCCCCCCCTATTGAGATTCTAATATTTATCATACAGGCTGAATCTTACATTTCCAGATGGCTTAGTGGACAGTGTGTTGACTTCTGGTGTAGTTGTGCCATTGAATCCCAGGTTCAAGTCCAGGCTCCTTGCTTTTTCCGTCTGCCTTCTCTCAGCTATTTTACTTCTTTTCAAAATATTTAATATCATGATAAATGGTAAAAAGGCAAAAAATGACCATTTAAACTGAAGCAGTTTAAACTCCATCCATACATAGGACAGAATAAAAATATTTTAAGTCACTTCATCAACATGTCTCATCATTTTGGGGGGGGGGGAACGGATTTCGACAGCTCTATATTTGCCGTCGAATTCCGTTCCCCCCCCCCTATTTTTGATTCTAATGTTTATCATACGGGTGGATTCTCACACTTCCAGATGGCTTAGTGGACAGTGTGTTGACCTCTGTTGCAGTTGTGTCAGGGAATCGAAGGTTCGAATCCATGTTGGTTGTTTTTTTTTTCGTCTGCCTTCTCTCACCTGTTTTGGTACTTTTCAAAATATTAAATATCATGATAAATGGCAAAAAGGCAAAAAATGACCATTTAAACTGAAGCTGGTTAAACTCCATCCACACACAGGACAGAATAACAATATTTTAAGTCACTTCATCAACATGTCTCATCATTTTGGGGGGGGAACGGATTTCGACAGCTGTATATTTGCCGTCGAATTCCGTTCCCCCCCCCTATTGAGATTCTAATATTTATCATACAGGCTGATTCTCACACTTCCAGATGGCTTAGTGGACAGTGTGTTGACCTCTGGTGTAGTTGTGTCAGTGAATCCTAGGTTCGATTCCAGGCTCCTTGCTTTTTCCGTCTGCCTTCTCTCAGCTATTTTACTTCTTTTCAAAATATTTAATATTGTGATAAATGGTAAAAAGGCAAAAAATGAACATTTCAACTGAAGCAGGTTAAACTCCATCCATACATAGGACAGAATAAAAATATTTTAAGTCACTTCATCAACATGTCTCATCATTTTGGGGGGGGGAACGGATTTCGACAGCTGTATATTTGCCGTCGAATTCCGTTCCCCCCCCCTATTGAGATTCTAATATTTATCATACAGGCTGATTCTCACACTTCCAGATGGCTTAGTGGACAGTGTGTTGACCTCTGGTGTAGTTGTGTCAGTGAATCCTAGGTTTGAATCCAGGCTCCTTGCTTTTTCCGTCTGCCTTCTCTCAGCTATTTTACTTATTTTCAAAATATTTAATATCATGATAAATGGCAAAAAGGCAAGAAATGAACATTTAAACTGAAGCAGGTTAAACTCCATCCACACACAGGACAGAATAATTTTTTAAGTCACTTCCTCAACATGTCTCATCATTTTGGGGGGGGGGGAACGGATTTCGACAGCTGTATATTTGCCGTCGAATTCCGTTCCCCCCCCCTATTGAGATTCTAATATTTATCATACAGGCTGATTCTCACGCTTCCAGATGGCTTAGTGGACAGTGTATTGACCTCTGTTGCAGTTGTGTCAGGGAATCCTAGGTTTGAATCCAGGCTGGTGTTTTTTTTTTCCATCTGCTTTCTCTCACCTGTTTTGGTACTTTTCAAAATATTTAATATCATGATAAATGGCAAAAAGGCAAAAAATGAACATTTAAACTGAAGCAGGTTAAACTCCATCCATACATAGGACAGAATACAAATTTTTAAGTCACTTCATCAACATGTTTCATCATTTTGGGGTGGGAACGGATTTCGACAGCTGTATATTTGCCGTCGAATTCCGTTCCCCCGCCCTATTGAGATTCTAATATTTATCATACAGGCAGATTCTCACACTTCCAAATGGCTTATTGGACAGTGTGTTGACTTCCGGTGTAGTTGTATCAGTGAGTCCTAGGTTTGAATCCAGGCTCCTTGCTTTTTCTGTCTGCCTTCTCTCAGCTATTTTACTTCTTTTCAAAATATTTAATATCATGATAAATGGCAAAAAAAAATAAAAATGACCATTTAAACTGAAGCAGGTTAAACTCCATCCATACATAGGACAGAATAAAAATATTTTAAGTCACTTCATCAACATGTCTCATCATTTTGGGGGGGGGAACGGATTTCGACAGCTGTATATTTGCCGTCGAATTCCGTTCCCCCCCCCTATTGAGATTCTAATATTTATCATACAGGCTGAATCTCACATTTCCAGATGGCTTAGTGGACAGTGTGTTGACTTCTGGTGTAGTTGTGCCATTGAATCCCAGGTTCGAGTCCCGGCTCCTTGCTTTTTCCGTCTGCCTTCTCTCAGCTATTTTACTTCTTTTCAAAATATTTAATATCATGATAAATGGTAAAAAGGCAAAAAATGACCATTTAAACTGAAGCAGTTTAAACTCCATCCATACATAGGACAGAATAAAAATATTTTAAGTCACTTCATCAACATATCTCATCATTTTGGGGGGGGGGAACGGATTTCGACAGCTCTATATTTGCCGTCGAATTCCGTTCCCCCCCCCCCTATTTTTGATTCTAATGTTTATCATACGGGTGGATTCTCACACTTACAGATGGCTTAGTGGACAGTGTGTTGACCTCTGTTGCAGTTGTGTCAGGGAATCGAAGGTTTGAATCCATGTTGGTTGTTTTTTTTTTCGTCTGCCTTCTCTCACCTGTTTTGGTACTTTTCAAAATATTAAATATCATGATAAATGGCAAAAAGGCAAAAAAATGACCATTTAAACTGAAGCTGGTTAAACTCCATCCACACACAGGACAGAATAACAATATTTTAAGTCACTTCATCAACATGTCTCATCATTTTGGGGGGGGAACGGATTCCGACAGCTGTATATTTGCCGTCGAATTCCGTCCCCCCCCCCCTATTGAGATTCTAATATTTATCATACAGACTGATTCTCACACTTCCAGATGGCTTAGTGGACAGTGTGTTGACCTCTGGTGTAGTTGTGTCAGTGAATCCTAGGTTCGAATCCAGGCTCCTTGCTTTTTCCGTCTGCCTTCTCTCAGCTATTTTACTTCTTTTCAAAATATTTAATATCATGATAAATGGCAAAAAGGCAAAAAATGAACATTTAAACTGAAGCAGGTTAAACTCCATCCACACACAGGACAGAATAACAATTTTTTAAGTCACTTCCTCAACATGTCTCATCATTTTTGGGGGGGGGGGGACGGATTTCGACAGCTGTATATTTGCCGTCGAATTCCGTTCCCCCCCCCCTATTGAGATTCTAATATTTATCATACAGGCTGACTCTTACACTTCCAGATGGCTTAGTGGACAGTGTGTTGACTTCTGGTGTAGTTGTGCCATTGAATCCCAGGTTCGAGTCCAGGCTTCTTGCTTTTTCCGTCTGCCTTCTCTCAGCTATTTTACTTCTTTTCAAAATATTTAATATCATGATAAATGGTAAAAAGGCAAAAAATGAACATTTAAACTGAAGCAGGTTAAACTCCATCCATACATAGGACAGAATAAAAAATTTTAAGTCACTTCATCAACATGTTTCATCATTTTGGGGTGGGAACGGATTTCGACAGCTGTATATTTGCCGTCGAATTCCGTTCCCCCGCCCTATTGAGATTCTAATATTTATCATACAGGCTGATTCTCATACTTCCAGATGGTTTAGTGGACAGTGTGTTGACTTCCGGTGTAGTTGTGTCACTGAGTCCTAGGTTCGTATCCAGGCTCCTTGCTTTTTCTGTCTGCCTTCTCTCAGCTATTTTACTTCTTTTCAAAATATTTAATTTCATGATGAATGGCAACAAAAAATAAAAATGACCATTTAAACTGAAGCAGGTTAAACTCCATCCATACATAGGACAGAATAACAATATTTTAAGTCACTTCCTCAACATGTCTCATCATTTTGGGGGGGGGGAACGTAATTCGACAGCTGTATATTTGCCGTCGAATTCCGTTCCCCCCCCTATTGAGATTCTAATATTTATCATACAGCCTGATTCTCACACTTCCAGATGGCTTAGTGGACAGTGTATTGACCTCTGTTGCAGTTGTGTCAGTGAATCCTAGGTTCGAGTCCAGGTTCCTTGCTTTTTCCGTCTGCCTTCTCTCAGCTATTTTACTTCTTTTCAAAATATTTAATATCATGATAAATGGTAAAAAGGCAAAAAATGGCCATTTAAACTGAAGCAGGTTAAACTCCATCCATACATAGGACAGAATAAAAATATTTTAAGTCACTTCATCAACATGTCTCATCATTTTGGTGGGGGGGGAACGGATTTCGACAGCTGTATATTTGCCGTCGAATTCCGTCCCCCCCCCCCTATTGACATTCTAATATTTATCATACAGTCTGATTCTCACACTTCCAGAAGGCTTTGTGGACAGTGTATTGACCTCTGTTGCAGTTGTGTCAGGGAATCCTAGGTTAGAATCCAGGCTGGTGGGTTTTTTTTCCGTCTGCCTTCTCTCACCTGTTTTGGTACTTTTCAAAATATTTAATATCATGATAAATGGCAAAAAGGCAAAAAATGAACATTTAAACTTAAGCTGGTTGAACTCCATCCACACACAGGACAGAATAACAATATTTTAAGTCACTTCATCAACATGTCTCATCATTTTGGGGGGGGGGAACGGATTTCGACAGCTGTATATTTGACATCGAATTCCGTTCCCCCGTCCTATTGAGTTTCTAATATTTATCATACAGGTTGATTCTTACACTTCCGGATGGTTTTGTGGACAGTGTGTTGACTTCCGGTGTAGTTGTATCAGTGAATCCTAGGTTCGAGTACAGGCTCCTTGCTTTTTCCGTCTGCCTTCTCTCAGCTATTTTACTTCTTTTCAAAATATTTAATATCATGATAAATGGCAAAAAAAAATAAAAATGACCATTTAAACTGAAGCTTGTTTAAACTCCATCCACACAAAGGACAGAATAACAATATTTTAAGTCACTTCATCAACATGTCTCATCATTCTGGGGGGGGGACGGATTTCGACAGCTGTATATCTGCCGTCCAATTCTGTTCCCCCCCCCTTTATTGAGATTCTAATATTTATAATACAGGCTGATTCTCACACTTCCAGATGGCTTAGTGGACAGTGTGTTGACCTCTGGTGTAGTTGTGTCAGTGAATCCTAGGTTCGAATCCAGGCTCCTTGCTTTTTCCGTCTGGCTTCTCTCAGCTATTTTAATTATTTTCAAAATATTTAATATTATGATAAATGGCAAAAATGCAAAAAATAATCATTTAAACTGAAGCTGGTTAAACTCCATACACACACAGGATAGAATAAAAATAATTTAAGTCACTTCATCAACATGTCTTAAAATATTTTTATTCTGTCCTGTGTGTGGATGGAGTTTAACCAGCTTCAGTTTAAGACATGTTGATGAAGTGACTTAAAATATTTTTATTCTGTCCTGTGTGTGGATGGAGTTTAACCAGCTTCAGTTTGTCACTTCATCAACATGTCTCATCATTTTGGGGGGGGAACAGATTTCGACAGCTGTATATTTGCCGTCGAATTCCGTTCCCCCCCCTATTGAAATTCTAATATTGATCATACGTGAGTAAGCTCACACTTCCACATGGCTTCGTGGACAGTGTGCTGACCACATATGCAATTGTGTCCAGAGAATCCTAGGTTCGAATCCAGGCTCCTTGATTTTTCCGTCTGCTTTCTCTCAGCTATTTTGCTTCTTTTCAAAATATTTAATATCATGATAAATGGCAAAAAGACAAATAATGACCATTTAAACTGAAGCAGGTTAAACTCCATCCACACATAGGACAGAATAAAAATATTTTAAATCACTTCATCAACATGTCTCATCTTTTTGGGGGGGGGAACGGATTTCGACAGCTGTATATTTGCTATTGAGATCTCGTAACCCAGCAAAACCGACCATCGTCGAAATCTCAGAGCTGAGCAAAACTGACTGATACTGAAATCCTACCATCATTGAGATCTCATAACCCAGCAAAACCAACCGTTATTGAAATCATTTAACCGAACAAAATCGACTATCATTGAAATCTCGTCACCAAACAAAACCGACCATCATTGAAATCTCGTAACCAAGCACAACCAAATATAATTGAAATCTCAATACTCAGAAAAACCGACTGAAAATCTAACATTGCAGAGATTCATTATCCAGTAAAACTGACCGTGGTTGAAATCTCGTAACTGAACTAGACCAACCATCATTGAAATTTTGTAACGAAACAAAACCGGCTGTCTTTGAAATCTCGTAAAAGAATAAAAGAACAAAACCAACTGATATTGAAAACCTACCGTAATTGAGCTCTCATAACCCAGCAACACCGACTTTCACTGAGATCTCGTAATCCAGCAAAACCGATCGTTATTAAAATTTCATAACAGAACAAAACCAACCATCATTGAAATCTCATAATTCAGCAAAACTGACTGTCATTGAAATCTCGCAACCAAACGAAACCGACAATCATAGAAATCTCGTAACGAAGTTAAAACCGACTGTCATTGAAATCTCGTAACCGAATAAAACCAAACGTCTTTGAAATTTCAACACGGAACGAAACTGACTGACACTGAAAACCTACTGTCATTGAGATCTCCTAACAAAAACAAAACCGACTGTCATTGAAATCTCGTAACCAAACAAAACCGACCATCGTTGAAATCTCGTAACAAAAGAAAACCGACTGTCTTTAAAGTTTCAAAAGAGAATAAAGGAACAAAACCAACTGACGATAAAAACCTACTATCATTGAGATGATGTAACCCAGCAAAACTGACCACTATTCAAATTCCTTAATGGAAAAAAGTCTGCCATTATTGAAGTCTCATAACCAAACAAAACAGACCGTCATTGAAGTCTCATAACTAAACAAAACAGACTGTCATTGAAATCTCATAATAAAACAAAACTAATAAAACTGAAAACCTACCGTCATTGAGATCTCATAACCCAGCAAAACCAAACGTCATTGAAATCTCTTAACGAAACAGAACCGATTGTTCTTGGGTTCTCGTAAAAGAATAAAAGAACACAACCAAATGACACTAAAAACCTACAGTCATTGATATCTTGTAACCTAGCAAAACTAACCGCTATTGAAATTTCTTAGCTGAAAAGATCGACTACCATTGAAATCTCATAACAGGACAAAACTAACCATCACTGAAACTTCGTAACAAAAGAAAACCGACTGTCTTTAAAGTCTCGAAAGAGAATAAAGGAACAAAACCAACTGACGATGAAAACCTACCATCACTGAAATTTCGTAACCGAATAAAACCAACCGTCTCTGAAATCTTGTAAAAGAATAAAGTAATAAAACCAACTGACACTCAAAACCTACAGTCATTGATATCTTGTAATCCAGCAAAACTGGCAGCTATTGTGTATTTGCTGTCGAATTCCGTTCCCCCCTCCCATTGAGATTCTAATATTTATCATACAGGCTCACTCTCCCACTTCCAGATGGCTTTGTGGACGTTGTGCTGACGTCTGGTGAATCTCGTAACCGAACACAACTGACCATCATAGAAATCTCGTAACGAAAAAAAACAACTGTCATTGAAATCTCATCACAGAACAAAACCGACTGACACTGAAAATCTACTGTCATTGAGATCTTGTAACCAAACAAAACCAAATGTATTTGAAATCTCGTAAAAGAATAAAAGAACAAAACCAATTGATACAGAAAACATACCATCATTGAGATCTCATAACCCAGCAAAACCGACCGTCATTGAAATCTTTTAACAGAACAAAACCACCCATCGTTGAAATCTTATAACTCAGCAAAACCGACTGTCATTGAAATCTTGTAACCAATCAAAACTGACCATCATAGAAATCTCGTAATGAAACAAAACCGCCTGTCATTGAAATCTCATAACCGAGCACAACCACCCATCGTTGAAATCTCACACCTCAGCAAAACCGACTGTCATTGAAATCTCGTAACCAAATAAAACCAACCGTTTTTGAAATCTCATCACAGAACAAAACTGACTGATACTGAAATCCTACCATCATTGAGATCTCCTAACCAAACAAAATCGACCGTCATTGAAATCTCGTGACCAAATAAAACCGACTATCATTGAAATCCTGGAACAGAACAAAACCGATTGATGCTGAAAATCTAACACTGCTGAGATTTCGTAACAAAACAAAAACTACTGTCATTGAGATCTCGTAATGAAACAAAACCGACTGTCTTTGAAATCTCGTAAAAGAATAAAAGAACAAAACCAACTAATACTGAAAACCTACCATAATTGAGATCTCATAACACAGCAAAACCGACTTTCATTAAGATCTCGTAATCCAGCAAAACCGATCGTTACTGAAATTTCATAACAGAACAAAACCGATTGAACAACCGTCACCAAGATCCCGAAATCCAGCAAAACTGAGCGTCATTGAAATCTCTTAACAGAACAAAACCACCCATCGTTGAAACCTCATATCTCAACAAAACTTACTGTCATTGAAATCTCGTAACCAAGCACAACCAACCGTCTTTAAAATCTCATCTCAGAATAAAACTGACTGATACTGAAAACCTACCGTCACTGAGATCTCCTAACAAAAACAAAACCGACCGTCATTGAAATGTAGTAACCAAATAAAACCGATTGACACTGAAAGTCTAACACTGTTGAGATTTCGTAACCCAGCAAAACTGACCGTGGTTAAAATCTCGTAACCAAACAAAACTAACCATCATTGAAGTTTCGTAACAAAACAAAACCAACTGTCATTGAGATCGCTTAACCCAGCAAAACTGACCGACTTTGAAATCTCGTAACCGAATAAAACCGACTGTCTTTGAAATCTCATCACAGAACAAAACCGACTGACAATGAAAACCTACCGTCATTGAGATCTCCTAACAAAAACAAAACCGACCGTCGTTGAAATTTCATAACCGAGCACAACCAAATATCGCTGAAATTTCATTACTCAACAAAAACCGAATGTCATTGAAATCTCGTAACCGAATAAAACAAATCGTTTTTGAAAACTCATGACAGAACAAAACTGACTGATACTGAAAACCTACCGTCATTGAGATCTCCTAACAAAAACAAAACCGACCGTCATTGAAATCTCGTAACCAAGCACAACCAAATATCACTGAAATCTCATTACTCAACAAAAACCGACTGTCATTGAAATCTCGTAACCGAATAAAACAAATCGTTTTTGAAAACTCATGACAGAACAAAACTGACTGATACTTAAAACCTACCGTCATTGAGATCTCCTAACAAAAACAAGACCAACCGTCATTGAAATCTTGTAACTGAAAAAAACCGATTGACACTGGAAGTCTAACACCGTTGAGGTTTCGTAGCCCAGCAAAACTGATTGTGTTTGAAATCTCATTACCAAAGAAGATCGACCATCACTGAAATTTTGTAACGAAAAAAAACCTATTGTCATTGAGATCTCGTAATGAAACAAAACCAATTGTCTTTGAACTCCTGTAAAAGAATAAAAGAACAAAACCAACTAATACAGAAAACATATCATCATTGAGATCTCATAACCCAGCAAAACCAACCGTTATTGAAATCATTTAACCGAACAAAACCGACTATCATTGAAATCTCGTCACCAAACAAAACCGACCATCATTGAAATCTCGTAACCAAGCACAACCAAATATCATTGAAATCTCAATACTCAGAAAAACCGACTGTCATTTCAAATCTCGTAACTGAATAAAACCAACCGTTTTTGAAATCTCATCACAGAACAAAACTGATTGATACTGAAAACTTAGCGTCATTGAGATCTAACAAAAACAAAACCGACTGTCATTGAAATCTCGTAACCGAATAAAACGACTGACACTGAAAGTCTAACACCATTGAGATTTCATAACCCAGCAAAACTGACCGTGGTTGAAATCTCATAACCGAACAAGATCGACCATCATTAAAATTTTGTAACGAAGCAAAACCTACTGTCATTGAGATCTTGTAATGAAACAAAACCGACTGTCTTTGAAATCTCGTAAAAGAATAAAAGAACCAAGTGATACTGAAAACCTACCGTAATTGAGATCTCAAAACCCAGCAAAACCGACTTTCATTGACATCTCGTAATCCAGCAAAACCGATCGTTATTGAAATTTCATAACAGAACAAAACTGATTGATACTGAAAACCTACCGTCACCGAGATCCCGTAACCCAGCAAAACTGACCGTCATTGAAATCTCTAACCAAACAAAACTGACTGTCTTTGAAATCTTGTAAAAAAACAAAAGAACAAAACCAACAGATACTGAAAACCTATCGTCGTTGAGATCTCCTAAGTAAACAAAACTGGCCGTCATTAAAATATAGTAATAGAACAAAATCGATTTAACACTGAAAATCTAACATTGCAGAGATTCATTATCCAGTGAAACTGACCGTGGTTGAAATCTCGTAACTGAACTAGACCAACCATCATTGAAATTTTGTAACGAAACAAAACCGACTGTCTTTGAAATCTCGTAAAAGAATAAAAGAACAAAACCAACTGATACTGAAAACCTACTGTAATTGAGCTCTCATAACCCAGCAACACCGACTTTCACTGAGATCTCATAATCCAGCAAAACCGATCGTTATTGAAATTTCATAACAAAACAAAACCGATTGAAACTGAAAATCTACTGACACTGAGATCCCGTAACCCAGCAAAAGTGACTGTCATTGAAATCTCTTAACAGAACAAAACCAACCATCATTGAAATCTCATAATTCAGCAAAACTGACTGTCATTGAAATCTCGCAACCAAACTAAACCGACCATCATAGAAATCTCGTAACGAAGTTAAAACCGACTGTCATTGAAATCTCGTAACCGAATAAAACCAAACGTCTTTGAAATTTCAACATGGAACGAAACTGACTGACACTGAAAACCTACTGTCATTGAGATCTCCTAACCAAACAAAACCGACTGTCATTGAAATCTCGTAACCAATCAAAACCGACCATCGTTGAAATCTCGTAACAAAAGAAAACCGACTGTCTTTAAAGTTTCAAAAGAGAATAAAGGAACAAAACCAACTGACGATAAAAACCTACTGTCATTGAGATGATGTAACCCAGCAAAACTGACCACTATTCAAATTCCTTAATGGAAAAAAGTCTGCCATTATTGAAGTCTCATAACCAAACAAAACAGACCGTCATTGAAGTCTCATAACTAAACAAAACAGACTGTCATTGAAATCTCATAATAGAACAAAACTAATAAAACTGAAAACCTACCGTCATTGAGATCTCATAGCCCAGCAAAACCAAACGTCATTGAATTCTTTTAACGAAACAGAACCGATTGTCCTTGGGTTCTCGTAAAAGAATAAAAGAACACAACCAAATGACACTAAAAACCTACAGTCATTGATATCTTGTAACCTAGCAAAACTAACCGCTATTGAAATTTCTTAGCTGAAAAGATCGACTACCATTGAAATCTCATAACAGGACAAAACTAACCATCACTGAAACTTCGTAACAAAAGAAAACTACTACTACGACTGTCTTTAAAGTCTCGAAAGAGAATAAAGGAACAAAACCAACTGACGATGAAAACCTACCATCACTGAAATTTCGTAACCGAATAAAACCAACCGTCTCTGAAATCTTGTAAAAGAATAAAGTAATAAAACCAACTGACACTCAAAACCTACAGTCATTGATATCTTGTAATCCAGCAAAACTGGCAGCTATTGTGTATTTGCTGTCGAATTCCGTTCCCCCCTCCCATTGAGATTCTAATATTTATCATACAGACTCACTCCTACTTCCAGATGGCTTTGTGGACGTTGTGCTGACGTCTGGTGCAGTTGTGTCTTAACAATCCTAGGTTTGAATCCAGGCTAGTTTTTTTTTTTTTTCTATCTGCCTTCTCTCACCTATTTTGCTTCTTGTCAACATATTTAATATCATGATAAATGGCAAAAAGGCAAAAAATGAACATTTAAACTGAAGCAGTTTAAACTCCGTCCACACACAGGATGGAATAAAAAACTTTATTCAACATCTGCATCAAAATTTCTCATCATATTAATCATACGGACTGACTCTCTCACTTCCAGTTGGCTTTGTGGACAATGTGCTGATCTCTGGTGCAGTTGTGTCCAAAGAATCCTAGGTTTGAATCCAGGCTAGTGCGTTTTTCCGTCATGATAAATGGAAAAAAAGGAAAAAAATAACATTTAAACTGAAGCAGGTTAAACTCCATCCACACACAGGATAGAATAAAAACTTTTAAGTCACTGCATCAAAATCTCTGATCATTTTGGGGTGGGAACGGAGTTCGACAGCTGTATCTTTGCCTTCGAATTCCGTTCCCCCTCTATTGAGATTCTAATATTTAACATACGGGCTGACTCTTCCACTTCCAGATGGCTAGTAGGACAATGTGCTGACCTCTGGTGCAGTTGTGTCCAAAGAATCCTAGATTTGAATACAGGCTAGTGTGTTTTTCCGTCTGCCTTCTCTAACCTATTTTGCTTCTTGTCAACATATTTAATATCATGTGTAGGGTTCCACCCACTAGCCCAACGACGGCATCTAGTGGTCTGGTCGAAGGAATTTCGTGTGTACGTCCTCTGGCACTTCTGTAAAATTCATCTTAATTTAATACAACTTTGATTTCTAATTCAGTTCTGACTTCGGTTCTTTCCGATGTAACAGCTGATCATGAGATTAGTTGTGCTTTAATTTAGGTCTTTGATCATTCTGGATACCTCATAATGTCAATTATGCTTTCATTACGGACCAAATCACCACATAGAGAATTTCGCATCGGCCGACTGCGTTCTCACGGACATAAATTCGCCAGTTTATGATTCTTAGTCAGAGGGTGCAGAGTTTACTAATGCATTTGAGTCAAACTGCCACATGCTTGTTCATACAAAAATACAGTTTTCTTAGTCACGATACTGCAACTTGCTAATTCAATAACAGACAAACTCAAAAAGTCCCATGATGTGCTTCCATGCTCCTTTCATGGGGCTCTCTAGTTTGACCTGTCCTGACGCAGATTTACGGAAGTGAAGGACTCTAATAATCTACTAGTCATAATGATTTTAGAGGAATCCAAGATAAATCAAGATTAACATTTATTGTTTTTGCCAGGCAGGATAAATCATCAATTAAAAGAATTACAAAGAATACATCACACAACTGATCAGCATAAAATGCAAAGTACAACTCACAACAAAATATAAAAATTCAGCTTACCTGGCGAATAGAGAGATACACACAACAATTGTGCGGGAAGTTCTGAATGCAGATGCTTCCCTGAGTGGTTTGCCAAATCCTTTTAAATACCCCAAGTTATAACAAAAGGGCTATAAACATTTAGCACCCAAATATTTATGCAGCTTTTACTGGACCTTTTCTCGTGCCCCAAAGGGTCACACGCCTGGTTTTGTGGATCCAAGCAAATGGTTCATAAGAATCTTTATCGGGACATCTCCCACCCCAGGAGAACAGGTTTTGTTTTCTTTATTCTTGTCTGTTCTATTGTTGTGGGAGTGAAACCCTCTTACCAGTCGCACCAAAAGTATTTTCATTGATGTCACTTAAAACAACTAAGATAGCAGATTTGTGAGACTTGCATGGCCTGAAGGGAAGGAGAGGGTGTGAGGACTCAGGAACTCAGGAACTGCATGGGGGGGAAGAGAGGAAGTTGAACCAGGTGTTGTCCTGTGCTCTTTCACGCAGATCCTCTCTTCAGATTAGAGAGTTTTATTGTTTTATTACAGGATTGAATTCAGTAATTTTATTACAGGATTGAATTCAGTAATTCAGTATTAGTAAAAATCCATCCTTACACATGATAAATGACAAAAAAGCAAAAAATGAACATTTAAACTGAGGCAGTTTAAACTCCTACACACGCAGGATAGAATAAAAATATTTTAAGTCACATCATCAACATCTCTCATTATTTTGGGGGGGGGAACGGATTTCGACAGCTGTATCTTTGCCGTCGAATCTCAATAGGGGGTGGGAACGTATTTCGACGGCAAAGATACAGCTGTCGAAATCCGTTCCCCCTTCCAAAATGATGAGAGATGTTGATGAAGTGACTTAAAATATGTTTATTCTATCCTGAGTGTGGATGGAGTTTAAACTGCATCAGTTTAAATGTTCATTTTTTGCCTTTTTGTCATTTATCATGATATTAAATATGTTGACAAGAAGCAAAATAGGTGAGAGAAAGCAGATGGAAAAACCGAGGATTCGGTTCATTTTTTGCCTTTTTATCATTTATCATGATATTAAATATGTTGACAAGAAGCAAAGTAGGTGAGTGAAGGCAGATGGACAAACCTATGCACCTGGATTCGAACCAAGTATTCTCTGGACACAACTGCACCAGAGGTCAGCACACTGTCCACAAAGCCAACTGGAAGTGTGAGAACTAGCAAGTATGATAAATAGACTTCAATAATGGCCGACTTTTTTCCATTAAGGAATTTGAATAGTGGTCAGTTTTGCTGGGTTAAATCATCTCAATGATAGTAGGTTTTTATCGTCAGTTGGTTTTGTTCCTTTATTCTCTTTTGAAACTTTAAAGACAGTCGGTTTTCTTTTGTTACGAGATTTCAACGATGGTCGGTTTTGTTTGGTTAGGAGATCTCAATCACAATAGGTTTTCAGTATCAGTTGGTATCGTTCTTATATTCTTTTACGAAATTTCAAAAACAGTTGGTTTTGTTTTATTTGGTTACGAGATGTTAATGACAGTAGGTTTTCAGTGTCAGTCGGTTTTGTTCTGTGTTGAAATTTCAAAGACGGTTGTTTTTATTCGGTTACGAAATTTCAATGACAGTCGCTTTTGCTGAGTAATGAGATTTCAATGATGGTCGGGTGTGTTTGGTTGCGAGATTTCAATGACAGTCGGTTTTGTTACGAGAATTCTATAATGGTCGGTTTTGTTTGGTGACGAGATTTCAAAGTCGGTCGGTTTTGTTTTGCTGGGTTACGGGATCTCGGTGACGGTAGGTTTTCAGTATCAATCGGTTTTGTTCTGTTTTGAAATTTCAATAACGATCGTTTTTCTGGATTACGAGATGTCAATGAAAGTCGGTTTTGCTGGGTTATGAGATCTCAATTACGGTAGGTTTTTAGTATCATTTGTTTTTGTACTTTTATTCTTTTACAAGATTTCAAAGACAGTTGGTTTTGTTTCATTACGAGATCTCAATGACAGTAGGATTTGTTTCGTTACAAAATTTCAATGATGGTCGGTCTTGTTCGGTTACGAGATTTCAACCACGGTCAGTTTTGCTGGGTAACGAAATCTCTGCAGTGTCAGATTTTCAGTGTTAATCGGTTTTGTTCTATTACGAGATTTCAATGATGGTCAGTTTTATTTGGTATCCCGTAACCCAGCAAAACAAAACCGACCGACTTTGAAATCTTGTCACCAAACAAAACCGACCATTATAGAAAACTCGTAACAAAACAAAACCGACTGTCATTGAAATCTCGTAACCAAACACATCCGATCATCATTGAAATCTCGTTACTCAGCAAGACCAACTATCATTGAAATCTCGTAACCGAATAAAACCAACCGTTTTTGAAATCTTATCACAGAACAGAACTGACTGATACTGAAAATCTACCATCATTGAGATCTCAATGATGTTTGTTCTGTTATGAAATTTCAATAACGATCGGTTTTGCTGGATTACGAGATGTCAATGAAAGTCGGTTTTGCTGGGTTATGTGATCTCAATTACGTTAGGTTTTCAGTATCATTTGGTTTTGTTCTTTTACAAGATTTCAATGATGATCGGTTTTGTTTGGTTAGGAGATCTCAATGATGGTAGGTTTTCAGTATCAGTCAGTTTTGTTCCGTTATGAAATTTCAATAACGATCGGTTTTGCTGGATTACGAAATCTCAATGAAAGTCGGTTTTGCTGAGTTATGAGATCTCAATTACGGTAGGTTTTCAGTATCAGTTGGTTTTGTTCTTTTATTCTTTTACGAGCTTTCAAAGACAGTTGGTTTTGTTTCATTACGAGATTTCAATGACAGTCGGTTTTGCTGAGTAATGAGATTTCAGTGATATTTAGTTGTGCTCAGTTAAGAGATTTCAGTGATGGTCGGTTTTGTTCTTTTGTTATTTTACGACATTTCAAAGATATTCGGTTTTGTTTTATACAAGATTTCAACGATAATCGGTTTTGTTCGGTTAAATTATTTAAATAACGGTCGGTTTTGCTGGGTTATGAGATCTCAATGATGGTATGTTTTCTGTATTAGTTGGTTTAGTTAGTGTACTACTTAGTGTGTACTAGTTAGTGCGTACTACTTAGTGTACTACTTAGTGTGTGTACTACTTAGTGTGTGTACTACTTAGTGTGTACTACTTAGTGCATTCTAGTTAGTGTGCTACTTAGTGTGTACTACTTAGTGCATACTAGTTGTGTGTGTACTACTTAGTGTGTGTACTACTTAGTGTGTACTACTTAGTGCATACTAGTTAGTGTGCTACTTAGTGTGTACTAGTTAGTGCATACTAGCTAGTGTACTACTTAGTGTGTACTAGTTAGTGCATACTAGCTAGTGCGTACTAGTTAGTGTACTAGTTAGTGCGTACTAGTTACTGTGTACTAGTTAGTGTACGAGATTTCAATGATGGTCAGTTTTATTTGGTTAGGAGAACTCAACGACGGTAGGTTTTCAGTATCAGTTGGTTTTGTTCATTTGTTTTTTTACAAGATTTCAAAGACAGTCAGTTTTGTTTGGTTAGGAGATCTCAATGATGGTAGATTTTCAGTATCAGTCAGTTTTGTTCTGTGATGAGATTTCAAAAACGGTTGGTTTTGTTCTATTACGGGATTTCAATGATAGTCGGTTTTATTCGGTCACAAGATTTCAATGACGGTCGGTTTTGTTTGGTTAGGAGATCTCAATGATGGTAGATTTTCAGTATCAGTCAGTTCTGTTCTGTGATAAGATTTCAAAAACGGTTGGTTTTATTCGGTTACGAGATTTCAATGATAGTTGGTCTTGCTGAGTAACGAGATTTCAATGATGATCGGATGTGTTTGGTTACGAGATTTCAATGACAGTCGGTTTTGTTTTGTTACGAGTTTTCTATAATGGTCGGTTTTGTTTGGTGACAAGATTTCAAAGTCGGTCGGTTTTGTTTTGCTGGGTTACGGGATCTCAGTGACGGTAGGTTTTCAGTATCAATCGATTTTGTTCTGTTATGAAATTTCAATAACGATCGGTTTCTGGATTACGAGATGTCAATGAAAGTCGGTTTTGCTGGGTTATGAGATCCCAATTACGGTAAGTTTTTAGTATCAATTGGTTTTGTTCTTTTATTCTTTTACAAGGTTTCAAAGACAGTCGGTTTTGTTTCGTTACAAAATGTCAATGATGGTCGGTCTTGTTCGGTTAGGAGATTTCAACCACGGTCAATTTTGCTGGGTTACGAAATCTCAACGGTGTTAGACTTTCAGTATCAATCGGTTTTATTCGGTCACGAGATTTCAATGATGGTCGGTTTTGTTTTTGTTAGGAGATCTCAATCACGGTAGGTTTTCAGTATCAGTCAGTTTTGTTCTGTGATGAGATTTCAATGACAGTCGGTTTTGCTGAGTAATGAGATTTCAAAGATATTTGGTTGTGCTCGGTTACGAGATTTCAATGATGGTCGGTTTTGTTTGGTGACGAGATTTCAAAGTCGGTCGGTTTTGTTCTTTTGTTATTTTACGAGTTTTCAAAGATATTCGGGTTTTTTTATTACAAGATTTCAACGATAATCGGTTTTGTTCGGTTAAATGATCTCAATAACAGTCGGTTTAGCTGGGTTATGAGATCTCAATGATGGTATGTTTTCTGTATTAGTTGGTTTTGTTCTTTTATTCTTTTACGAGATTTCAAAGACAGTCGGTTTTGTTTAGTCATGAGATCTCAATGACAGTAGGTTTTCAGTGTCATTCGGTTTTGTTCTGTGATGAGATTTCAAAGACGATTGGTTTTATTCGGTTACGAGATTTCAATGACGGTCAGTTTTGTTGGGTTACGGGATCTTGGTGATGGTAGGTTTTCAGTATCAATCGGTTTTGTTCTGTTATGAAATTTCAATAACGATCGGTTTTGCTGGATTACGAGATGTCAATGAAAGTCGGTTTTGCTGGGTTATGTGATCTCAATTAAGTTAGGTTTTCAGTATCATTTGGTTTTGTTCTTTTACAAGATTTCAATGATGATCGGTTTTGTTCGGTTAAGAGATTTCAATAACGGTCGGTTTTGTTTGGTTAGGAGATCTCAATGATGGTAGGTTTTCAGTATCAGTCAGTTTTGTTCCGTTATGAAATTTCAATAACGATCGGTTTTGCTGGATTACGATATCTCAATGAAAGTCGGTTTTGCTGAGTTATGAGATCTCAATTACGGTAGGTTTTCAGTATCAGTTGGTTTTGTTCTTTTATTCTTTTACGAGCTTTCAAAGACAGTTGGTTTTGTTTCATTACGAGATTTCAATGACAGTCGGTTTTGTTGAGTAATGAGATTTCAGTGATATTTGGTTGTGCTCAGTTACGAGATTTCAGTGATGGTCGGTTTTGTTCTTTTGTTATTTTACGACATTTCAAAGATATTCGGTTTTGTTTTATACAAGATTTCAACGATAATCGGTTTTGTTCGGTTAAATTATTTAAATAACGGTCGGTTTTGCTGGGTTATGAGATCTCAATGATGGTATGTTTTCTGTATTAGTTGGTTTAGTTAGTGTACTACTTAGTGTGTACTAGTTAGTGCGTACTACTTAGTGTACTACTTAGTGTGTGTACTACTTAGTGTGTACTACTTAGTGCATACTAGTTAGTGTGCTACTTAGTGTGTACTACTTAGTGCATACTAGTTATTGTACTACTTAGTGTGTGTACTACTTAGTGTGTGTACTACTTAGTGTGTACTAGTTAGTGCATACTAGCTAGTGTACTACTTAGTGTGTACTAGTTAGTGCATACTAGCTAGTGCGTACTAGTTAGTGTACTAGTTAGTGCGTACTAGTTACTGTGTACTAGTTAGTGTACTAACACTAACTAGTACTAACAATAGTGGACAGTGTGTTGACCTCTGGTGTAGTAGTGTCAGTGAATGCTAGGTTCGAATCCAGGCTCTTTGCTTTTTCCGTCTGCCTTCCCTCACCTATTTTGGTACTTTTCAAAATATTTAATATCATGATAAATGGCAAAAAGGCAAAAAATGACCAATTAAACTGAAGCAGGTTAAACTCCATCCATACATAGGACAGAATAAAAATATTTTAAGTCACTTCATCAACATGTCTCATCATTTTGGGGGGGGAACGGATTTCAACAGCTGTATATTTGCCATCGAATTCCGTTCCCCCCCCTATTGAGTTTCTAATATTTATCATACAGACTGATTCTCACACTTCAAGATGGCTTACTGGACAGTGTGTTGACCTCTGGTGTAGTTGTGTCAGTGAATCTTAAGTTCAAATCCACGCTCCTTGCTTTTTCCGTCTGCCTTCTCTCAGCTATTTTGCTTCTTTTCAAAATATTTAATATCATGATAAATGGTAAAAAGGCAATAAATGACCATTTAAACTGAAGCAGGTTAAACTCCATCCATAGGACAGAATAAAAATATTTTAAGTCACTTCATCAACATGTCTTAAAATATTTTTATTCTGTCCTGTGTGTGGATGGAGTTTAACCAGCTTCAGTTTGTCACTTCATCAACATGTCTCATCATTTTGGGGGGGGAACAGATTTCGACAGCTGTATATTTGCCGTCGAATTCCGTTCCCCCCCCCTATTGAAATTCTAATATTGATCATACGTGAGTAAGCTCACACTTCCACATGGCTTCGTGGACAGTGTGCTAACCACATATGCAATTGTGTCCAGAGAATCCTATGTTCGAATCCAGGCTCCTTAATTTTTCCGTCTGCTTTCTCTCAGCTATTTTGCTTCTTTTCAAAATATTTAATATCATGATAAATGGCAAAAAGACAAATAATGACCATTTAAACTGAAGCAGGTTAAACTCCATCCACACATAGGACAGAATAAAAATATTTTAAATCACTTCATCAACGTGTCTCATCTTTTTGGGGGGGGGAACGGATTTCGACAGCTGTATATTTGCTATTGAGATCTCGTAACCCAGCAAAACCGACCATCGTCGAAATCTCAGAGCTGAGCAAAACTGACTGATACTGAAATCCTACCATCATTGAGATCTCATAACCCAGCAAAACCAACCGTTATTGAAATCATTTAACCGAACAAAATCGACTATCATTGAAATCTCGTCACCAAACAAAACCGACCATCATTGAAATCTCGTAACCAAGCACAACCAAATATAATTGAAATCTCAATACTCAGAAAAACCGACTGAAAATCTAACATTGCAGAGATTCATTATCCAGTAAAACTGACCGTGGTTGAAATCTCGTAACTGAACTAGACCAACCATCATTGAAATTTTGTAACGAAACAAAACCGGCTGTCTTTGAAATCTCGTAAAAGAATAAAAGAACAAAACCAACTGATATTGAAAACCTACCGTAATTGAGCTCTCATAACCCAGCAACACCGACTTTCACTGAGATCTCGTAATCCAGCAAAACCGATCGTTATTAAAATTTCATAACAGAACAAAACCAACCATCATTGAAATCTCATAATTCAGCAAAACTGACTGTCATTGAAATCTCGCAACCAAACGAAACCGACAATCATAGAAATCTCGTAACGAAGTTAAAACCGACTGTCATTGAAATCTCGTAACCGAATAAAACCAAACGTCTTTGAAATTTCAACACGGAACGAAACTGACTGACACTGAAAACCTACTGTCATTGAGATCTCCTAACAAAAACAAAACCGACTGTCATTGAAATCTCGTAACCAAACAAAACCGACCATCGTTGAAATCTCGTAACAAAAGAAAACCGACTGTCTTTAAAGTTTCAAAAGAGAATAAAGGAACAAAACCAACTGACGATAAAAACCTACTATCATTGAGATGATGTAACCCAGCAAAACTGACCACTATTCAAATTCCTTAATGGAAAAAAGTCTGCCATTATTGAAGTCTCATAACCAAACAAAACAGACCGTCATTGAAGTCTCATAACTAAACAAAACAGACTGTCATTGAAATCTCATAATAAAACAAAACTAATAAAACTGAAAACCTACCGTCATTGAGATCTCATAACCCAGCAAAACCAAACGTCATTGAAATCTCTTAACGAAACAGAACCGATTGTTCTTGGGTTCTCGTAAAAGAATAAAAGAACACAACCAAATGACACTAAAAACCTACAGTCATTGATATCTTGTAACCTAGCAAAACTAACCGCTATTGAAATTTCTTAGCTGAAAAGATCGACTACCATTGAAATCTCATAACAGGACAAAACTAACCATCACTGAAACTTCGTAACAAAAGAAAACCGACTGTCTTTAAAGTCTCGAAAGAGAATAAAGGAACAAAACCAACTGACGATGAAAACCTACCATCACTGAAATTTCGTAACCGAATAAAACCAACCGTCTCTGAAATCTTGTAAAAGAATAAAGTAATAAAACCAACTGACACTCAAAACCTACAGTCATTGATATCTTGTAATCCAGCAAAACTGGCAGCTATTGTGTATTTGCTGTCGAATTCCGTTCCCCCCTCCCATTGAGATTCTAATATTTATCATACAGGCTCACTCTCCCACTTCCAGATGGCTTTGTGGACGTTGTGCTGACGTCTGGTGAATCTCGTAACCGAACACAACTGACCATCATAGAAATCTCGTAACGAAAAAAAACAACTGTCATTGAAATCTCATCACAGAACAAAACCGACTGACACTGAAAATCTACTGTCATTGAGATCTTGTAACCAAACAAAACCAAATGTATTTGAAATCTCGTAAAAGAATAAAAGAACAAAACCAATTGATACAGAAAACATACCATCATTGAGATCTCATAACCCAGCAAAACCGACCGTCATTGAAATCTTTTAACAGAACAAAACCACCCATCGTTGAAATCTTATAACTCAGCAAAACCGACTGTCATTGAAATCTTGTAACCAATCAAAACTGACCATCATAGAAATCTCGTAATGAAACAAAACCGCCTGTCATTGAAATCTCATAACCGAGCACAACCACCCATCGTTGAAATCTCACACCTCAGCAAAACCGACTGTCATTGAAATCTCGTAACCAAATAAAACCAACCGTTTTTGAAATCTCATCACAGAACAAAACTGACTGATACTGAAATCCTACCATCATTGAGATCTCCTAACCAAACAAAATCGACCGTCATTGAAATCTCGTGACCAAATAAAACCGACTATCATTGAAATCCTGGAACAGAACAAAACCGATTGATGCTGAAAATCTAACACTGCTGAGATTTCGTAACAAAACAAAAACTACTGTCATTGAGATCTCGTAATGAAACAAAACCGACTGTCTTTGAAATCTCGTAAAAGAATAAAAGAACAAAACCAACTAATACTGAAAACCTACCATAATTGAGATCTCATAACACAGCAAAACCGACTTTCATTAAGATCTCGTAATCCAGCAAAACCGATCGTTACTGAAATTTCATAACAGAACAAAACCGATTGAACAACCGTCACCAAGATCCCGAAATCCAGCAAAACTGAGCGTCATTGAAATCTCTTAACAGAACAAAACCACCCATCGTTGAAACCTCATATCTCAACAAAACTTACTGTCATTGAAATCTCGTAACCAAGCACAACCAACCGTCTTTAAAATCTCATCTCAGAATAAAACTGACTGATACTGAAAACCTACCGTCACTGAGATCTCCTAACAAAAACAAAACCGACCATCATTGAAATGTAGTAACCAAATAAAACCGATTGACACTGAAAGTCTAACACTGTTGAGATTTCGTAACCCAGCAAAACTGACCGTGGTTAAAATCTCGTAACCAAACAAAACTAACCATCATTGAAGTTTCGTAACAAAACAAAACCAACTGTCATTGAGATCGCTTAACCCAGCAAAACTGACTGACTTTGAAATCTCGTAACCGAATAAAACCGACTGTCTTTGAAATCTCATCACAGAACAAAACCGACTGACAATGAAAACCTACCGTCATTGAGATCTCCTAACAAAAACAAAACCGACCGTCGTTGAAATTTCATAACCGAGCACAACCAAATATCGCTGAAATTTCATTACTCAACAAAAACCGAATGTCATTGAAATCTCGTAACCGAATAAAACAAATCGTTTTTGAAAACTCATGACAGAACAAAACTGACTGATACTGAAAACCTACCGTCATTGAGATCTCCTAACAAAAACAAAACCGACCGTCATTGAAATCTCGTAACCAAGCACAACCAAATATCACTGAAATCTCATTACTCAACAAAAACCGACTGTCATTGAAATCTCGTAACCGAATAAAACAAATCGTTTTTGAAAACTCATGACAGAACAAAACTGACTGATACTTAAAACCTACCGTCATTGAGATCTCCTAACAAAAACAAGACCAACCGTCATTGAAATCTTGTAACTGAAAAAAACCGATTGACACTGGAAGTCTAACACCGTTGAGGTTTCGTAGCCCAGCAAAACTGATTGTGTTTGAAATCTCATTACCAAAGAAGATCGACCATCACTGAAATTTTGTAACGAAAAAAAACCTATTGTCATTGAGATCTCGTAATGAAACAAAACCAATTGTCTTTGAACTCCTGTAAAAGAATAAAAGAACAAAACCAACTAATACAGAAAACATATCATCATTGAGATCTCATAACCCAGCAAAACCAACCGTTATTGAAATCATTTAACCGAACAAAACCGACTATCATTGAAATCTCGTCACCAAACAAAACCGACCATCATTGAAATCTCGTAACCAAGCACAACCAAATATCATTGAAATCTCAATACTCAGAAAAACCGACTGTCATTTCAAATCTCGTAACTGAATAAAACCAACCGTTTTTGAAATCTCATCACAGAACAAAACTGATTGATACTGAAAACTTAGCGTCATTGAGATCTAACAAAAACAAAACCGACTGTCATTGAAATCTCGTAACCGAATAAAACGACTGACACTGAAAGTCTAACACCATTGAGATTTCATAACCCAGCAAAACTGACCGTGGTTGAAATCTCATAACCGAACAAGATCGACCATCATTAAAATTTTGTAACGAAGCAAAACCTACTGTCATTGAGATCTTGTAATGAAACAAAACCGACTGTCTTTGAAATCTCGTAAAAGAATAAAAGAACCAAGTGATACTGAAAACCTACCGTAATTGAGATCTCAAAACCCAGCAAAACCGACTTTCATTGACATCTCGTAATCCAGCAAAACCGATCGTTATTGAAATTTCATAACAGAACAAAACTGATTGATACTGAAAACCTACCGTCACCGAGATCCCGTAACCCAGCAAAACTGACCGTCATTGAAATCTCTAACCAAACAAAACTGACTGTCTTTGAAATCTTGTAAAAAAACAAAAGAACAAAACCAACAGATACTGAAAACCTATCGTCGTTGAGATCTCCTAAGTAAACAAAACTGGCCGTCATTAAAATATAGTAATAGAACAAAATCGATTTAACACTGAAAATCTAACATTGCAGAGATTCATTATCCAGTGAAACTGACCGTGGTTGAAATCTCGTAACTGAACTAGACCAACCATCATTGAAATTTTGTAACGAAACAAAACCGACTGTCTTTGAAATCTCGTAAAAGAATAAAAGAACAAAACCAACTGATACTGAAAACCTACTGTAATTGAGCTCTCATAACCCAGCAACACCGACTTTCACTGAGATCTCATAATCCAGCAAAACCGATCGTTATTGAAATTTCATAACAAAACAAAACCGATTGAAACTGAAAATCTACTGACACTGAGATCCCGTAACCCAGCAAAAGTGACTGTCATTGAAATCTCTTAACAGAACAAAACCAACCATCATTGAAATCTCATAATTCAGCAAAACTGACTGTCATTGAAATCTCGCAACCAAACTAAACCGACCATCATAGAAATCTCGTAACGAAGTTAAAACCGACTGTCATTGAAATCTCGTAACCGAATAAAACCAAACGTCTTTGAAATTTCAACATGGAACGAAACTGACTGACACTGAAAACCTACTGTCATTGAGATCTCCTAACCAAACAAAACCGACTGTCATTGAAATCTCGTAACCAATCAAAACCGACCATCGTTGAAATCTCGTAACAAAAGAAAACCGACTGTCTTTAAAGTTTCAAAAGAGAATAAAGGAACAAAACCAACTGACGATAAAAACCTACTGTCATTGAGATGATGTAACCCAGCAAAACTGACCACTATTCAAATTCCTTAATGGAAAAAAGTCTGCCATTATTGAAGTCTCATAACCAAACAAAACAGACCGTCATTGAAGTCTCATAACTAAACAAAACAGACTGTCATTGAAATCTCATAATAGAACAAAACTAATAAAACTGAAAACCTACCGTCATTGAGATCTCATAGCCCAGCAAAACCAAACGTCATTGAATTCTTTTAACGAAACAGAACCGATTGTCCTTGGGTTCTCGTAAAAGAATAAAAGAACACAACCAAATGACACTAAAAACCTACAGTCATTGATATCTTGTAACCTAGCAAAACTAACCGCTATTGAAATTTCTTAGCTGAAAAGATCGACTACCATTGAAATCTCATAACAGGACAAAACTAACCATCACTGAAACTTCGTAACAAAAGAAAACTACTACTACGACTGTCTTTAAAGTCTCGAAAGAGAATAAAGGAACAAAACCAACTGACGATGAAAACCTACCATCACTGAAATTTCGTAACCGAATAAAACCAACCGTCTCTGAAATCTTGTAAAAGAATAAAGTAATAAAACCAACTGACACTCAAAACCTACAGTCATTGATATCTTGTAATCCAGCAAAACTGGCAGCTATTGTGTATTTGCTGTCGAATTCCGTTCCCCCCTCCCATTGAGATTCTAATATTTATCATACAGACTCACTCCTACTTCCAGATGGCTTTGTGGACGTTGTGCTGACGTCTGGTGCAGTTGTGTCTTAACAATCCTAGGTTTGAATCCAGGCTAGTTTTTTTTTTTTTTCTATCTGCCTTCTCTCACCTATTTTGCTTCTTGTCAACATATTTAATATCATGATAAATGGCAAAAAGGCAAAAAATGAACATTTAAACTGAAGCAGTTTAAACTCCGTCCACACACAGGATGGAATAAAAAACTTTATTCAACATCTGCATCAAAATTTCTCATCATATTAATCATACGGACTGACTCTCTCACTTCCAGTTGGCTTTGTGGACAATGTGCTGATCTCTGGTGCAGTTGTGTCCAAAGAATCCTAGGTTTGAATCCAGGCTAGTGCGTTTTTCCGTCATGATAAATGGAAAAAAAGGAAAAAAATAACATTTAAACTGAAGCAGGTTAAACTCCATCCACACACAGGATAGAATAAAAACTTTTAAGTCACTGCATCAAAATCTCTGATCATTTTGGGGTGGGAACGGAGTTCGACAGCTGTATCTTTGCCTTCGAATTCCGTTCCCCCTCTATTGAGATTCTAATATTTAACATACGGGCTGACTCTTCCACTTCCAGATGGCTAGTAGGACAATGTGCTGACCTCTGGTGCAGTTGTGTCCAAAGAATCCTAGATTTGAATACAGGCTAGTGTGTTTTTCCGTCTGCCTTCTCTAACCTATTTTGCTTCTTGTCAACATATTTAATATCATGTGTAGGGTTCCACCCACTAGCCCAACGACGGCATCTAGTGGTCTGGTCGAAGGAATTTCGTGTGTACGTCCTCTGGCACTTCTGTAAAATTCATCTTAATTTAATACAACTTTGATTTCTAATTCAGTTCTGACTTCGGTTCTTTCCGATGTAACAGCTGATCATGAGATTAGTTGTGCTTTAATTTAGGTCTTTGATCATTCTGGATACCTCATAATGTCAATTATGCTTTCATTACGGACCAAATCACCACATAGAGAATTTCGCATCGGCCGACTGCGTTCTCACGGACATAAATTCGCCAGTTTATGATTCTTAGTCAGAGGGTGCAGAGTTTACTAATGCATTTGAGTCAAACTGCCACATGCTTGTTCATACAAAAATACAGTTTTCTTAGTCACGATACTGCAACTTGCTAATTCAATAACAGACAAACTCAAAAAGTCCCATGATGTGCTTCCATGCTCCTTTCATGGGGCTCTCTAGTTTGACCTGTCCTGACGCAGATTTACGGAAGTGAAGGACTCTAATAATCTACTAGTCATAATGATTTTAGAGGAATCCAAGATAAATCAAGATTAACATTTATTGTTTTTGCCAGGCAGGATAAATCATCAATTAAAAGAATTACAAAGAATACATCACACAACTGATCAGCATAAAATGCAAAGTACAACTCACAACAAAATATAAAAATTCAGCTTACCTGGCGAATAGAGAGATACACACAACAATTGTGCGGGAAGTTCTGAATGCAGATGCTTCCCTGAGTGGTTTGCCAAATCCTTTTAAATACCCCAAGTTATAACAAAAGGGCTATAAACATTTAGCACCCAAATATTTATGCAGCTTTTACTGGACCTTTTCTCGTGCCCCAAAGGGTCACACGCCTGGTTTTGTGGATCCAAGCAAATGGTTCATAAGAATCTTTATCGGGACATCTCCCACCCCAGGAGAACAGGTTTTGTTTTCTTTATTCTTGTCTGTTCTATTGTTGTGGGAGTGAAACCCTCTTACCAGTCGCACCAAAAGTATTTTCATTGATGTCACTTAAAACAACTAAGATAGCAGATTTGTGAGACTTGCATGGCCTGAAGGGAAGGAGAGGGTGTGAGGACTCAGGAACTCAGGAACTGCATGGGGGGGAAGAGAGGAAGTTGAACCAGGTGTTGTCCTGTGCTCTTTCACGCAGATCCTCTCTTCAGATTAGAGAGTTTTATTGTTTTATTACAGGATTGAATTCAGTAATTTTATTACAGGATTGAATTCAGTAATTCAGTATTAGTAAAAATCCATCCTTACACATGATAAATGACAAAAAAGCAAAAAATGAACATTTAAACTGAGGCAGTTTAAACTCCTACACACGCAGGATAGAATAAAAATATTTTAAGTCACATCATCAACATCTCTCATTATTTTGGGGGGGGGAACGGATTTCGACAGCTGTATCTTTGCCGTCGAATCTCAATAGGGGGTGGGAACGTATTTCGACGGCAAAGATACAGCTGTCGAAATCCGTTCCCCCTTCCAAAATGATGAGAGATGTTGATGAAGTGACTTAAAATATGTTTATTCTATCCTGAGTGTGGATGGAGTTTAAACTGCATCAGTTTAAATGTTCATTTTTTGCCTTTTTGTCATTTATCATGATATTAAATATGTTGACAAGAAGCAAAATAGGTGAGAGAAAGCAGATGGAAAAACCGAGGATTCGGTTCATTTTTTGCCTTTTTATCATTTATCATGATATTAAATATGTTGACAAGAAGCAAAGTAGGTGAGTGAAGGCAGATGGACAAACCTATGCACCTGGATTCGAACCAAGTATTCTCTGGACACAACTGCACCAGAGGTCAGCACACTGTCCACAAAGCCAACTGGAAGTGTGAGAACTAGCAAGTATGATAAATAGACTTCAATAATGGCCGACTTTTTTCCATTAAGGAATTTGAATAGTGGTCAGTTTTGCTGGGTTAAATCATCTCAATGATAGTAGGTTTTTATCGTCAGTTGGTTTTGTTCCTTTATTCTCTTTTGAAACTTTAAAGACAGTCGGTTTTCTTTTGTTACGAGATTTCAACGATGGTCGGTTTTGTTTGGTTAGGAGATCTCAATCACAATAGGTTTTCAGTATCAGTTGGTATCGTTCTTATATTCTTTTACGAAATTTCAAAAACAGTTGGTTTTGTTTTATTTGGTTACGAGATGTTAATGACAGTAGGTTTTCAGTGTCAGTCGGTTTTGTTCTGTGTTGAAATTTCAAAGACGGTTGTTTTTATTCGGTTACGAAATTTCAATGACAGTCGCTTTTGCTGAGTAATGAGATTTCAATGATGGTCGGGTGTGTTTGGTTGCGAGATTTCAATGACAGTCGGTTTTGTTACGAGAATTCTATAATGGTCGGTTTTGTTTGGTGACGAGATTTCAAAGTCGGTCGGTTTTGTTTTGCTGGGTTACGGGATCTCGGTGACGGTAGGTTTTCAGTATCAATCGGTTTTGTTCTGTTTTGAAATTTCAATAACGATCGTTTTTCTGGATTACGAGATGTCAATGAAAGTCGGTTTTGCTGGGTTATGAGATCTCAATTACGGTAGGTTTTTAGTATCATTTGTTTTTGTACTTTTATTCTTTTACAAGATTTCAAAGACAGTTGGTTTTGTTTCATTACGAGATCTCAATGACAGTAGGATTTGTTTCGTTACAAAATTTCAATGATGGTCGGTCTTGTTCGGTTACGAGATTTCAACCACGGTCAGTTTTGCTGGGTAACGAAATCTCTGCAGTGTCAGATTTTCAGTGTTAATCGGTTTTGTTCTATTACGAGATTTCAATGATGGTCAGTTTTATTTGGTATCCCGTAACCCAGCAAAACAAAACCGACCGACTTTGAAATCTTGTCACCAAACAAAACCGACCATTATAGAAAACTCGTAACAAAACAAAACCGACTGTCATTGAAATCTCGTAACCAAACACATCCGATCATCATTGAAATCTCGTTACTCAGCAAGACCAACTATCATTGAAATCTCGTAACCGAATAAAACCAACCGTTTTTGAAATCTTATCACAGAACAGAACTGACTGATACTGAAAATCTACCATCATTGAGATCTCAATGATGTTTGTTCTGTTATGAAATTTCAATAACGATCGGTTTTGCTGGATTACGAGATGTCAATGAAAGTCGGTTTTGCTGGGTTATGTGATCTCAATTACGTTAGGTTTTCAGTATCATTTGGTTTTGTTCTTTTACAAGATTTCAATGATGATCGGTTTTGTTTGGTTAGGAGATCTCAATGATGGTAGGTTTTCAGTATCAGTCAGTTTTGTTCCGTTATGAAATTTCAATAACGATCGGTTTTGCTGGATTACGAAATCTCAATGAAAGTCGGTTTTGCTGAGTTATGAGATCTCAATTACGGTAGGTTTTCAGTATCAGTTGGTTTTGTTCTTTTATTCTTTTACGAGCTTTCAAAGACAGTTGGTTTTGTTTCATTACGAGATTTCAATGACAGTCGGTTTTGCTGAGTAATGAGATTTCAGTGATATTTAGTTGTGCTCAGTTAAGAGATTTCAGTGATGGTCGGTTTTGTTCTTTTGTTATTTTACGACATTTCAAAGATATTCGGTTTTGTTTTATACAAGATTTCAACGATAATCGGTTTTGTTCGGTTAAATTATTTAAATAACGGTCGGTTTTGCTGGGTTATGAGATCTCAATGATGGTATGTTTTCTGTATTAGTTGGTTTAGTTAGTGTACTACTTAGTGTGTACTAGTTAGTGCGTACTACTTAGTGTACTACTTAGTGTGTGTACTACTTAGTGTGTGTACTACTTAGTGTGTACTACTTAGTGCATTCTAGTTAGTGTGCTACTTAGTGTGGTACTACTTAGTGCATACTAGTTGTGTGTGTACTACTTAGTGTGTGTACTACTTAGTGTGTACTACTTAGTGCATACTAGTTAGTGTGCTACTTAGTGTGTACTAGTTAGTGCATACTAGCTAGTGTACTACTTAGTGTGTACTAGTTAGTGCATACTAGCTAGTGCGTACTAGTTAGTGTACTAGTTAGTGCGTACTAGTTACTGTGTACTAGTTAGTGTACGAGATTTCAATGATGGTCAGTTTTATTTGGTTAGGAGAACTCAACGACGGTAGGTTTTCAGTATCAGTTGGTTTTGTTCATTTGTTTTTTTACAAGATTTCAAAGACAGTCAGTTTTGTTTGGTTAGGAGATCTCAATGATGGTAGATTTTCAGTATCAGTCAGTTTTGTTCTGTGATGAGATTTCAAAAACGGTTGGTTTTGTTCTATTACGGGATTTCAATGATAGTCGGTTTTTATTCGGTCACAAGATTTCAATGACGGTCGGTTTTGTTTGGTTAGGAGATCTCAATGATGGTAGATTTTCAGTATCAGTCAGTTCTGTTCTGTGATAAGATTTCAAAAACGGTTGGTTTTATTCGGTTACGAGATTTCAATGATAGTTGGTCTTGCTGAGTAACGAGATTTCAATGATGATCGGATGTGTTTGGTTACGAGATTTCAATGACAGTCGGTTTTGTTTTTGTTACGAGTTTTCTATAATGGTCGGTTTTGTTTGGTGACAAGATTTCAAAGTCGGTCGGTTTTGTTTTGCTGGGTTACGGGATCTCAGTGACGGTAGGTTTTCAGTATCAATCGATTTTGTTTCTGTTATGAAAATTTCAATAACGATCGGTTTTCTGGATTACGAGATGTCAATGAAAGTCGGTTTTGCTGGGTTATGAGATCCCAATTACGGTAAGTTTTTAGTATCAATTGGTTTTGTTCTTTTATTCTTTTACAAGGTTTCAAAGACAGTCGGTTTTGTTTCGTTACAAAATGTCAATGATGGTCGGTCTTGTTCGGTTAGGAGATTTCAACCACGGTCAATTTTGCTGGGTTACGAAATCTCAACGGTGGTTTAGACTTTCAGTATCAATCGGTTTTATTCGGTCACGAGATTTCAATGATGGTCGGTTTTGTTTTTGTTAGGAGATCTCAATCACGGTAGGTTTTCAGTATCAGGGTTTTGTTTTTGTTAGGAGATCTCAATCACGGTAGGTTTTCAGTATCAGTCAGTTTTGTTCTGTGATGAGATTTCAATGACAGTCGGTTTTGCTGAGTAATGAGATTTCAAAGATATTTGGTTGTGCTCGGTTACGAGATTTCAATGATGGTCGGTTTTGGTTTGGTGACGAGATTTCAAAGTCGGTCGGTTTTGTTCTTTTGTTATTTTACGAGTTTTCAAAGATATTCGGGTTTTTTTTATTACAAGATTTCAACGATAATCGGTTTTGTTCGGTTAAATGATCTCAATAACAGTCGGTTTAGCTGGGTTATGAGATCTCAATGATGGTATGTTTTCTGTATTAGTTGGTTTTGTTCTTTTATTCTTTTACGAGATTTCAAAGACAGTCGGTTTTGTTTAGTCATGAGATCTCAATGACAGTAGGTTTTCAGTGTCATTCGGTTTTGTTCTGTGATGAGATTTCAAAGACGATTGGTTTTATTCGGTTACGAGATTTCAATGACGGTCAGTTTTGTTGGGTTACGGGATCTTGGTGATGGTAGGTTTTCAGTATCAATCGGTTTTGTTCTGTTATGAAATTTCAATAACGATCGGTTTTGCTGGATTACGAGATGTCAATGAAAGTCGGTTTTGCTGGGTTATGTGATCTCAATTAAGTTAGGTTTTCAGTATCATTTGGTTTTGTTCTTTTACAAGATTTCAATGATGATCGGTTTTGTTCGGTTAAGAGATTTCAATAACGGTCGGTTTTTGTTTGGTTAGGAGATCTCAATGATGGTAGGTTTTCAGTATCAGTCAGTTTTGTTCCGTTATGAAATTTCAATAACGATCGGTTTTGCTGGATTACGATATCTCAATGAAAGTCGGTTTTGCTGAGTTATGAGATCTCAATTACGGTAGGTTTTCAGTATCAGTTGGTTTTGTTCTTTTATTCTTTTACGAGCTTTCAAAGACAGTTGGTTTTGTTTCATTACGAGATTTCAATGACAGTCGGTTTTGTTGAGTAATGAGATTTCAGTGATATTTGGTTGTGCTCAGTTACGAGATTTCAGTGATGGTCGGTTTTGTTCTTTTGTTATTTTACGACATTTCAAAGATATTCGGTTTTGTTTTATACAAGATTTCAACGATAATCGGTTTTGTTCGGTTAAATTATTTAAATAACGGTCGGTTTTGCTGGGTTATGAGATCTCAATGATGGTATGTTTTCTGTATTAGTTGGTTTAGTTAGTGTACTACTTAGTGTGTACTAGTTAGTGCGTACTACTTAGTGTACTACTTAGTGTGTGTACTACTTAGTGTGTACTACTTAGTGCATACTAGTTAGTGTGCTACTTAGTGTGTACTACTTAGTGCATACTAGTTATTGTACTACTTAGTGTGTGTACTACTTAGTGTGTGTACTACTTAGTGTGTACTAGTTAGTGCATACTAGCTAGTGTACTACTTAGTGTGTACTAGTTAGTGCATACTAGCTAGTGCGTACTAGTTAGTGTACTAGTTAGTGCGTACTAGTTACTGTGTACTAGTTAGTGTACTAACACTAACTAGTACTAACAATAGTGGACAGTGTGTTGACCTCTGGTGTAGTAGTGTCAGTGAATGCTAGGTTCGAATCCAGGCTCTTTGCTTTTTCCGTCTGCCTTCTCTCAGCTATTTTGATTCGTTTCAAAATATTTAATATCATGATAAATGGCAAAAAGGCAAAAAATGAACATTTAAACTGAAGCTGGTTAAACTCCATCCACACACAGAACAGAATAAAAATATTTTATGTCACTTCATCAACATGTCTCATCATTTTGGGGGGGGGGGGGGGGGGGGGGGGGGGGACGGATTTCAACAGCTGTATATTTGCCGTCGAATTCCGTTTCCCCCCCTATTGAGATTCTACTATTTATCATACAGGCTGATTCTCACACTTCCAGAAGGCTTTGTGGACTGTGTGTTGACTTCTGGTGCAGTTGTGTCAGGGAATCCTAGGTTCGAATCCAGGCTGGTGGGTTTTTTTTTTCCGTCTGCCTTCCCTCACCTATTTTGGTACTTTTCAAAATATTTAATATCATGATAAATGGCAAAAAGGCAAAAAATGACCAATTAAACTGAAGCAGGTTAAACTCCATCCATACATAGGACAGAATAAAAATATTTTAAGTCACTTCATCAACATGTCTCATCATTTTGGGGGGGGAACGGATTTCAACAGCTGTATATTTGCCATCGAATTCCGTTCCCCCCCTATTGAGTTTCTAATATTTATCATACAGACTGATTCTCACACTTCAAGATGGCTTACTGGACAGTGTGTTGACCTCTGGTGTAGTTGTGTCAGTGAATCTTAAGTTCAAATCCACGCTCCTTGCTTTTTCCGTCTGCCTTCTCTCAGCTATTTTGCTTCTTTTCAAAATATTTAATATCATGATAAATGGTAAAAAGGCAATAAATGACCATTTAAACTGAAGCAGGTTAAACTCCATCCATAGGACAGAATAAAAATATTTTAAGTCACTTCATCAACATGTCTTAAAATATTTTTATTCTGTCCTGTGTGTGGATGGAGTTTAACCAGCTTCAGTTTGTCACTTCATCAACATGTCTCATCATTTTGGGGGGGGGAACAGATTTCGACAGCTGTATATTTGCCGTCGAATTCCGTTCCCCCCCCCCTATTGAAATTCTAATATTGATCATACGTGAGTAAGCTCACACTTCCACATGGCTTCGTGGACAGTGTGCTAACCACATATGCAATTGTGTCCAGAGAATCCTAGGTTCGAATCCAGGCTCCTTAATTTTTCCGTCTGCTTTCTCTCAGCTATTTTGCTTCTTTTCAAAATATTTAATATCATGATAAATGGCAAAAAGACAAATAATGACCATTTAAACTGAAGCAGGTTAAACTCCATCCACACATAGGACAGAATAAAAATATTTTAAATCACTTCATCAACGTGTCTCATCTTTTTGGGGGGGGGAACGGATTTCGACAGCTGTATATTTGCTATTGAGATCTCGTAACCCAGCAAAACCGACCATCGTCGAAATCTCAGAGCTGAGCAAAACTGACTGATACTGAAATCCTACCATCATTGAGATCTCATAACCCAGCAAAACCAACCGTTATTGAAATCATTTAACCGAACAAAATCGACTACCATTGAAATCTCGTCACCAAACAAAACCGACCATCATTGAAATCTCGTAACCAAGCACAACCAAATATCATTGAAATCTCAATACTCAGAAAAACCGACTGAAAATCTAACATTGCAGAGATTCATTATCCAGTAAAACTGACCGTGGTTGAAATCTCGTAACTGAACTAGACCAACCATCATTGAAATTTTGTAACGAAACAAAACCGGCTGTCTTTGAAATCTCGTAAAAGAATAAAAGAACAAAACCAACTGATACTGAAAACCTACCGTAATTGAGCTCTCATAACCCAGCAACACCGACTTTCACTGAGATCTCGTAATCCAGCAAAACCGATCGTTATTAAAATTTCATAACAGAACAAAACCAACCATCATTGAAATCTCATAATTCAGCAAAACTGACTGTCATTGAAATCTCGCAACCAAACGAAACCGACCATCATAGAAATCTCGTAACGAAGTTAAAACCGACTGTCATTGAAATCTCGTAACTGAATAAAACCAAACGTCTTTGAAATTTCAACACGGAACGAAACTGACTGACACTGAAAACCTACTGTCATTGAGATCTCCTAACCAAACAAAACCGACTGTCATTGAAATCTCGTAACCAAACAAAACCGACCATCGTTGAAATCTCGTAACAAAAGAAAACCGACTGTCTTTAAAGTTTCAAAAGAGAATAAAGGAACAAAACCAACTGACGATAAAAACCTACTATCATTGAGATGATGTAACCCAGCAAAACTGACCACTATTCAAATTCCTTAATGGAAAAAAGTCTGCCATTATTGAAGTCTCATAACCAAACAAAACAGACCGTCATTGAAGTCTCATAACTAAACAAAACAGACTGTCATTGAAATCTCATAATAGAACAAAACTAATAAAACTGAAAACCTACCGTCATTGAGATCTCATAGCCCAGCAAAACCAAACGTCATTGAATTCTTTTAACGAAACAGAACCGATTGTCCTTGGGTTCTCGTAAAAGAATAAAAGAACACAACCAAATGACACTAAAAACCTACAGTCATTGATATCTTGTAACCTAGCAAAACTAACCGCTATTGAAATTTCTTAGCTGAAAAGATCGACTACCATTGAAATCTCATAACAGGACAAAAACTAACCATCACTGAAACTTCGTACAAAAGAAAACTACTACTACGACTGTCTTTAAAGTCTCGAAAGAGAATAAAGGAACAAAACCAACTGACGATGAAAACCTACCATCACTGAAATTTCGTAACCGAATAAAACCAACCGTCTCTGAAATCTTGTAAAAGAATAAAGTAATAAAACCAACTGACACTCAAAACCTACAGTCATTGATATCTTGTAATCCAGCAAAACTGGCAGCTATTGTGTATTTGCTGTCGAATTCCGTTCCCCCCTCCCATTGAGATTCTAATATTTATCATACAGGCTCACTCTCCCACTTCCAGATGGCTTTGTGGACGTTGTGCTGACGTCTGGTGCAGTTGTGTCTTAACAATCCTAGGTTTGAATCCAGGCTAGTTTTTTTTTTTTTTTCTATCTGCCTTCTCTCACCTATTTTGCTTCTTGTCAACATATTTAATATCATGATAAATGGCAAAAAGGCAAAAAATGAACATTTAAACTGAAGCAGTTTAAACTCCGTCCACACACAGGATGGAATAAAAAACTTTATTCAACATCTGCATCAAAATTTCTCATCATATTAATCATACGGACTGACTCTCTCACTTCCAGTTGGCTTTGTGGACAATGTGCTGATCTCTGGTGCAGTTGTGTCCAAAGAATTCTAGGTTTGAATCCAGGCTAGTGCGTTTTTCCGTCATGATAAATGGAAAAAAAAGAAAAAAATAACATTTAAACTGAAGCAGGTTAAACTCCATCCACACACAGGATAGAATAAAAACTTTTAAGTCACTGCATCAAAATCTCTGATCATTTTGGGGGTGGGAACGGAGTTCGACAGCTGTATCTTTGCCTTCGAATTCCGTTCCCCCTCTATTGAGATTCTAATATTTAACATACGGGCTGACTCTTCCACTTCCAGATGGCTAGTAGGACAATGTGCTGACCTCTGGTGCAGTTGTGTCCAAAGAATCCTAGATTTGAATACAGGATAGTGTGTTTTTCCGTCTGCCTTCTCTAACCTATTTTGCTTCTTGTCAACATATTTAATATCATGTGTAGGGTTCCACCCACTAGCCCAACGACGACATCTAGTGGTCTGGTCGAAGGAATTTCGTGTGTACGTCCTCTGGCACTTCTGTATAATTCATCTTAATTTAATACAACTTTGATTTCTAATTCAGTTCTGACTTCGGTTCTTTCCGATGTAACAGCTGATCATGAGATTAGTTGTGCTTTGATTTAGGTCTTTGGATCATTCTGGATACCTCATAATGTCAATTATGCTTTCATTACGGACCGAATCACCACATAGAGAATTTCGCATCGGCCGACTGCGTTCTCACGGACATAAATTCGCCAGTTTATGATTCTTAGTCAGAGGGTGCAGAGTTTACTAATGCATTTGAGTCAAACTGCCACATGCTTGTTCATACAAAAATACAGTTTTCTTAGTCACGATACTGCAACTTGCTAATTCAATAACAGACAAACTCAAAAAGTCCCATGATGTGCTTCCATGCTCCTTTCATGGGGCTCTCTAGTTTGACCTGTCCTGACGCAGATTTACGGAAGTGAAGGACTCTAATAATCTACTAGTCATAATGATTTTAGAGGAATCCAAGATAAATCAAGATTAACATTTATTGTTTTTGCCAGGCAGGATAAATCATCAATTAAAAGAATTACAAAGAATACATCACACAACTGATCAGCATAAAATGCAAAGTACAACTCTGTTGACAAGAAGCAAAATAGGTAAATATGTTGACAAGAAGCAAAATAGGTGAGAGAAGGCAGACGGAAAAAACCCACGAGCCTGGATTCAAACCTAGGATTCTCTGGACACAACTGAACTCACAACAAAATATAAAAATTCAGCTTACCTGGCGAATAGAGAGATACACACAACAATTGTGCGGGAAGTTCTGAATGCAGATGCTTCCCTGAGTGGTTTGCCAAATCCTTTTAAATACCCCAAGTTATAACAAAAGGGCCATAAACATTTAGCACCCAAATATTTATGCAGCTTTTACTGGACCTTTTCTCGTGCCCCAAAGGGTCACACGCCTGGTTTTGTGGATCCAAGCAAATGGTTCATAAGAATCTTTATCGGGACATCTCCCACCTCAGGATAACAGGTTTTTGTTTTCTTCATTCTTGTCTGTTCTATTGTTGTGGGAGTGAAACCCTCTTACCAATCGCACCAAAAGTATTTTCACTGATGTCACTTAAAACAACTAAGATAGCAGATTTGTGAGAGTTGCATGGCCTGAAGGGAAGGAGAGGGTGTGAGAAGTCAGGAACTCAGCATGGGGGTGAAGAGAGGAGGTTGAACCAGGTGTTGTCCTGTGATCTTTCTCGCAGATCCTCTCTTCAGATTAGAGAGTTTTATTGTTTTATTACAGGATAGGAATCTTGAATTCAGTAATTCAGTCTTAGTAAAAATCCCCCGCCCTTGGCCCCTTGGGGCAGATACAGAGCAGTCCCTGAGGGGCCACTTTCCGTGGATTTCTTGCAGCTTGCTTATGATTGTAGCTTCTGTAGGGCTGGAACCCGTAGTGGACTGAGCGCGATGGCCACATTGGTTGAAGTGTGCATCATACGGAAAAGACATCTGAAGTAGCAGCACTGGATGAGAGTGAGTAAGAAGATGAGCACACTGGCGATGGCGCATCTGCGAAACATCCAGTCCCACCAGGTGTAAGCATACCAAGCTGAACGGGTAGAGGAGCTAGACAGGATCTCTGCAGTTATTTTCGCCAGGTTTGCTTCCACTTGTGCTTGGTTGAGGTGGTATTCAGTCCGCAAAAGAATCCCTTGCACTAGGTCCATCGTGTTGACCAAAGCTTGTGTGCTCTGCTCATAAAAAGTGTCTTCCCACCATGGGGAAACGTCTACATCTAGCGGTACCTTTCCCAGGATGTTTATCTGGCCCATTGAAAAGTCCTCTTTCACTTCCAAGCAGAAAGTGTGGTTTGCAGAGCAGGTCAGACCCCCGTAGGTGAAGGAATTCATCTCACTTACGACGCACCACTGAGTGTGAGATACTTGGACAGCATCGGAATGGCCATGCAAAGACTGCACATTAATGAGCTTAGGATCATTGGCAGAAAAAGGTTGCAAAGTATTGCAAGTACAGATAATGTAACTAGATGTTTCATGACAACAGGTGCGAGTAGTAAATAAGGTTTCAGTGCCCTTCAAAGTCATATACCCCGTAAGATGGTCCCATTTAATGATCTGATCCTTCACTACTACACCAATAGAGCGTATGGTAGTGGAATTTAGGTAGACTTGATCTGGGTGAATTAGAGGGAAAGTAGCAAAAAACCCAATACAACCAATACATTCATTTCCAGTATACATCATTAATGTTGACAACAATTCAGAACAGTTAATATTCTTCATTTTTTCTGATGTAAGCCAGAAATTTTAGTGCAGATCTAAAATTTCTATAAGATCGTTTAAAACATGTCTAGGTATCTTATGAAGACGAAGATCTAAAATTTCTTGTCTTGCTGCCGTAAACAAATCTTGACCAGTGGCCACCTGATTTGCCAACCATGTTGAAAATTGAGACTGACCTGTTATTTTGTAAGTGTTAGATATAGAATTAACTGACCCAAAAAGGCCTGCTATATTTCCAAACAGGTCTCGTTTAGTACGAGCAGGTGGAGTTTGGACTGCAAGTCTGTTTTTGTAATCAGAAATTAAATCATCGATGCGTGACTGTAGCCATGTATAAGTTTCATCATTCTGGTTACACTGTTCTACATAAGCAGACAAAATATTAGAGATATTATACGTCACATGTGTTATCACAAGATTGACATCATGAAGCAAATTTTTGTTTACATTTCCTTTGATAAGGCCACCCGGAGGGATAGGATGCAATTTTGGACACTGTGTGGGCTTTCTATATCCACAAGTAGTTAGATTAAAGCAATGATGCAAAGTCTATGAACAATTCTGAGGGCTAGTAAAATCGTCCATATTTGTCTCACATTTTCCCACACAGTATGTTCCTTCTTTTCGTCCAGTCCAAACAAATGTTTTTAAAATACTTTTTGATATAGGATTTGTCAGGTTGAAAAGAAGATCAGTAAACTTCAAATATGTATTATTATGTGTTGTAGTGTGCCTGCATCTATATGTTGCTGGTTCTAGACCCTTAATGAAGTAACATGTTTTAGGATCTTCCCCATAATTGTTGATTTTAAACAGCAGGTTCTGACTACCAATTTTTGAACCTGGGTACTCTTCAAGTTGATTCCAGGTAGTAAGGTTGTGATGAAATTTTGGTGCGAGTGTGTAACCTGTGATGTTTGTGTCTGGGAGATGAGGTTCCGGTGCTAATCCAGGGGGCCATGTGACTATTTCTTTGTATGTAATTGGAATGTAAGGTGTGGATGGCCCCTTAATATATTTCCATACCCATCTCCCGCATCCTAGGGTGTGTGCGAGTGTGACGCGTTGTCCCAATTCGATGCAGGTGGGTCCAGATACCGCCCTGGCATCCGGCCTCCATGGAATTGCAGTGACTGTCCTATGGAGAAGGAAGATCTTAATTAATTGGTGCTCCCCAAAGAGGGATGATTTGGTTCGCCATCACACGTGCCACTGTGTTTGCGGTGTTATTGCGAGTGGGAATTGCTTCGACCCATTTTGAGAATTTATCAATTATCACGAGGCAATATCGATACCCCCCTTTGGCACTGTTAGCTGCTAATTTAAACAACAACTGCTGTTTTGCATCTGTATCGGGGAAATGAGGAGCCCACACTGCACAGCCAGTATAAAAATGACCATTTTGGCAGAATCGAGAACCGTCAATGTAGCACACTGAGAAGGCAGACGGAAAAAAACCACGAGTCTGGATTCGAACCTAAAAATCTCTGAACACAAATGCACCAGAGGTCAGCACACTGTCCACAGAGCCATCTGGAAGTGTGAGAATCAGCAAGTATGATAAGTATTAGAATCTCAATAGGGGGGGGGGGAACGGAATTCGACAGCAAAGATACAGCTGTCGAAATCCGTTCCCCCCCCAAAATGATGAGAGATGTTGATTCAGTGACTTAAAAGATTTTTATTCTATCCTGTGTGTGAATGGAGTTTTAACTACTGCAGTTTATATGTCCATTTTTTGCCTTTTTGGCCATTTATCATGATATTAAATGTGTTGACAAGAAGCAAAATAGGTGAGAGAAGGCAGACGGAACAACCGAGGATTTTCTGGAGAAAACTACACCAGAGGTCAGCACACTGTCCACAAAGCCATCTGGAAGTGTGAGAACCAGCAAGTATGGTAAATATTAGAATCTCAATAGGGGGGGGAACGGATTTCGACGGCAAAGATACAGCTGTCGAAATCCTTTCCCTCTTCCAAAATGATGAGAGATGTTGATGAAGTCACTTAAAATATTTTTATTCTATCTTGTGTGTGGATGGAGTTTAAACTGCATCAGTTTAATTGTTCATTTATTGCCTTTTTGTCATTTATCATTATAATAAATATGTTGACAAGAAGCAAAATAGGTGAGAGAAGGCAGACGGAAAAAACCCACGAGCCTGGATTCAAACCTAGGATTCTCGGGACACAACTGCACCAGAGATCAGCACACTGTCCACAAAGCCATCTGGAAGTGTGAGAATTAGCAAGTATGATAAATAATAGGATCTCAATAGGGGGGGGGGAACGGAATTCGACGGCAAAGATACAGCTGTCGAAATCCGTTCCCTCCCCAAAATGATGAGAGATGTTGATGAAGTGACTTAAAATATTTTTATTCTATCCTGTGTGTGGATGGAGTTTAAACTGCATCGGTTTAAATGTTCATTTTTTGCCTTTTTGTCATTTATCTTGGTATTAAATATGTTGACAAGAAGCAAAATAGGTGAGAGAAGGCAGACGGAAAAACCAACTATCCTGGATTTGAACCTAGGATTTTCTGGACACAGCTGCACCAGAGGTCAGCACACTGTCCACAAAGCCATCTGGAAGTGTGAGAACCAGCAAGTATGATAAATAATAGAATCTCAATAGGGGGGGGGGGGGGGGGGGGGGGGGGGGGGGGGGCAAATACACAATAGCTGCCAGTTTTGCTGGATTACAAGATATCAATGACTGTAGATTTTGAGTGTCAGTTGGTTTTATTACTTTATTCTTTTACAAGATTTCAGAGACGGTTTTATTCGGTTACGAAATTTCAATGATGGTCGGTTTTGATCAGTTAAGAGATTTCAATACAAGTCGGTTTTGCTGGGTTACTAGATTTCAATGACAGTAGGTTTTCAGTATCATTCGGTTTGGTTCTGCTATGAGATTTCAATGACAGTCGGTTTTGTTTCATTACGAGATTTCAACGAGTCTGTTTTTTTTTTCAGTTATAAGATTTCAATGACAGTTGATTTTTTCCCGTTAAGAAATTTCAATAATGGTCAGTTTTGCTGTGTTCCTAGATCTCAGTGATGGTAGGTTTTTATCGCCAGTTGGTTTTGTTCCTTTATTCTCTTTCGAGACTTTAAAGACAGTCGGTTTTCTTTTGTTACAAAATTTCAGTGATGGTTAGTTTTTTCCTGTTATGAGATTTCAATGGTAGTTGATTTTTTCAGCTAAGAAATTTCAATAGCGGTTAGTTTTGCTAGGTTACAAGATATCAATGACTGTAGGTTTTTAGTGTCAGTTGGTTGTGTTCTTTTATTCTTTCACGAGAATCCAAGGATAGTCGGTTTTGTTTCGTTAAGAGATTTCAATGACGTTTGGTTTTGCTGGGTTACGAAATCTCAATGACGGTAGGTTTTCAGTTTTATTCATTTTGTTCTATTACGAGATTTCAGTGACGGTCAGTTTTGTTTGGTTAGGAGATCTCAACGGTGTTAGATTTTTACTGTCAATCGGTTTTGTTCTTTTACGGGATTTCAATAATAGTCGGTTTTATTCGGTCACGAGATTTCAATGACGGTCGGTTTTGTTTGGTTAGGAAAGCTCAATGATGGTAGGTTTTCAGTATCAGTTAGTTTTGTTCTGTGTTGAGATTTCAAAAACTGTTGGTTTTATTCGGTTACGAGATTTCAATGACAGTCGGTTTTGTTTTGTTACAAGATTTCTGTAATGGTCGGTTTTGTTTGGTGACGAGATTTCAAAGTCGGTCGGTTTTGTTTTGTTACAGGATCTCAGTGACGGTAGGTTTTCAGTATCAATCGATTTTGTTCTATTACGAGATTTTAATGATGGTCAGTTTTGTTTGGTTAGGAGAACTCAACGACCATTGGTTTTCAGTATCAGTTGGTTTTGTTCATTTGTTTTTTTTTACAAGATTTCAAAGACAGTCGGTTTTGTTTGGTTATGAGATTTCAATGACGGTCAGTTTTGTTGGGTTACGGGATCTCGGTGACGGTAGGTTTTCAGTATCAATCGGTTTTGTTCTGTTATAAAATTTCAATAACGATAGGTTTTGCTGGATTACGAGATGTCAATGAAAGTCAGTTTTGCTGGGTTATGAGATCTCAATTACGGTAGGTTTTCAGTATCATTTGGTTTTGTTCTTTTATTCTTTTACAAGATTTCAAAGACAGTCGGTTTTGTTTCATTACAAAATTTCAATGACGGTCGATTTTGTTCGGTTACGAGATTTCAACCACGGTCAGTTTTGCTGGGTTACGAAATTTCAATGGTGTTAGATTTTCACTGTCAAGCGGTGTTGTTCTGTTACGGGATTTTAATGATAGTCGATTTTATGCGGTCACAAGATTTCAATGACGGTCGGTTTTTGTTTGGTTAGGAGATCTCAATGATGGTAGATTTTCAGTATCAGTCAGTTTTGTTCTGTGATGAGATTTCAAAAACGGTTGGTTTCATTTGGTTACGAGATTTCAATGACAATCGGTTTTGCTGAGTAACGAGAATTCAATGATGATCGGGTGTGTTTGGTTACGAGATTTCAATGACAGTCAGTTTTGTTTTGTTACGAGATTTCTATAATGGTCGGTTTTGTTTGGTGACGAGATTTCAAAGTCGGTCGGATTTGTTTTGCTGGGTTACGGGATCTCGGTGACGGTAGGTTTTCAGTATCAATCGGTTTTGTTCTGTTATGAAATTTCAATAACGATCGGTTTTGCTGGATTTCGAGATCTTAATGAAAGTCGGTTTTGCTGAGTAATGAGATTTCAATGATATTTGGTTGTCCTCGGTTACGAGATTTCAATTACGGTAGGTTTTCAGTATCAGTTGGTTTTGTTCTTTTATTCTTTTACGAGATTTCAAAGACAGTCAGTTTTGTTTGATTACGACATCTCAATGACAGTAGGATTTATTTCTTTACGAAATTTCAATGATGGTCGGTCTTGTTCGGTTACGAGATTTCAACCACGGTCAGTTTTGCTGGGTTACGAAATCTCAACGGTGTTAGACTTTCAGTGTCAATCGGTTTTATTCGGTTACGAGATTTCAATGACAGTCGGTTTTGCTAAGTAATGAGATTTCAATGATATTTGGTTGTGCTCCGTTACAAGATTTCAAAGTCGGTTGGTTTTGTTCTTTTGTTATTTTACGAGATTTCAAATACAGTCGGTTTTGTTTTGTTACGAAATTTCAATGACGGTCGGTCTTGTTCGGTTACGAGATTTCAACTACTGTCAGTTTTGCTGGGCAACGAAATCTGCATGGTGTTAGATTTTCAGTGTCAATCATTTTTGTTCGGTTATGATATTTTAATGACGGTCGGTTTTGTTTGGTTAGGAGATCTCAATGACGGTAGGTTTTCAGTATCAGTTGGTTTTGTTCTCTTATTCTTTTATGAGATTTCAATGACAGTCGGTTTTGCTGAGTAATGAGATTTCAATGATATTTGGTTGTGCTCGGTTACGAGATTTCAATGATGGTCGGTTTTGTTTGGTTAGGAGATTTCTATGATGGTCAGTTTTGATTGGTTACGAGATTGCAGTGACAGTCGGTTATGCTGAGTTATGAGATTTCAACGATGGGTGGTTGTGCTCAGTTACGAGATTGCAATGACAGGCGGTTTTGTCTCGTTACAAGGTTTCTGTGATGGACACTTTTGATTGGTTATGAGATTTCAATGACAGTCAGTTTTGCTGGGTTACGGGATCTCGGTGACGGTAGGTTTTCAGTATCAATCAGTTTTGTTCTGTTATGAAATTTCAATAACGATCGGTTTTGCTGTATTACGAGATCTCAATGAAAGTCGGTTTTGCTGAGTAATGAGATTTCAACGATGGTCGGGTGTGTTCGGTTACGAGATTTCAATGACAGTCGGTTTTGTTTCATTACGAGATCTCAATGACAGTAGGTTTTGTTTCGTTACGAAATTTCAATGATGGTCAGTCTTGTTCGGTTACGAGATTTCAACCACGGTCAGTTTTGCTGGGTTACGAAATGTCAACAGTGTTAGATTTTCAGTGTCAATTGATTTTATTCGGTTACGAGATTTCAATGACAGTCGGTTTTGTTTTGTTACGAGATTTCTATGACAGTCGGTTTTGCTGAGTTATGAGATTTCAACGATGGGTGGTTTTGTTCTGTTAAGAGATTTCAATAACGGTCGGTTTTGCTGGGTTATGAGATCTCAATGATGGTATGTTTTCTGTATCAGATGGTTTTGTTCTTTTATTCTTTTACGAGATTTCAAATACAGTCAGTTTTGTTTTGTTAAGAAATTTCAATGACGGTCGCTCTTGTTCGGTTACGAGATTTCAACTACTGTCAGTTTTGCTGGGCAACGAAATCTGCATGGTGTTAGATTTTCAGTGTCAATCATTTTTGTTCGGTTATGATATTTCAATGACGGTCGGTTTTGTTTGGTTAGGAGATCTCAATGACGGTAGGTTTTCAGTATCAGTTGGTTTTGTTCTCTTATTCTTTTATGAGATTTCAAAGACAGTTTTGTTTCATTACGACATCTCAATGACTGTAGGTTTTATTTCGTTACGAAATTTCAATGATGGTCGGTCTTGTTTGGTTACAAGATTTCAACCACGGTCAGTTTTGCTGGGTTATGAAATCTCAACAGTGTTAGATTTTCAGTGTCAATCGGTTTTATTCTTTTACGGGATTTCAATGATAGTAGGTTTTATTCGGTCATGAGATTTCAATGATGGTCGGTTTTGTTTGGTTAGGAGATCTCAATGATGGTAGGTTTTCAGTATCAGTCAGTTTTGTTCTGTGATGAGATTTCAAAAACAGTTGGTTTTATTCGGTTAAGAGATTTCAATGACAGTCGGTTTTGCTGAGTAATGAGATTTCAATGATAGTCGGGTGTGTTTGGTTACGAGATTTCAACCACGGTCAGTTTTGCTGGGTTATGAAATCTCAACAGTGTTAGATTTTCAGTGTCAATCGGTTTTATTCTTTTACGGGATTTCAATGATAGTAGGTTTTATTCGGTCATGAGATTTCAATGATGGTCGGTTTTGTTTGGTTAGGAGATCTCAATGATGGTAGGTTTTCAGTATCAGTCAGTTTTGTTCTGTGATGAGATTTCAAAAACAGTTGGTTTTATTCGGTTAAGAGATTTCAATGACAGTCGGTTTTGCTGAGTAATGAGATTTCAATGATAGTCGGGTGTGTTTGGTTACGAGATTTCAATGACAGGCGGTTTTGTTCTTTTGTTATTTTACGATATTTCAAAGATATTCGCTTTTGTTTTTTTACAAGATTTCAACGATAATCGGTTTTGTTCGGTTAAGAGATTTCAATAACGGTCGGTTTTGCTGGGTTATGAGATCTCAATGATGGTATGTTTTCTGTATTAGTTGGTTTTGTTCTTTTATTCTTTTATGAGATTTCAAAGACAGTCGGTTTTGCTGGGTTATAAAATTTCAATTACGGTAAGCTTTCAGTGTCAGTCGGTTTTGTTCTGTGATGAGATTTCAAAGACGGTTGGTTTTATTCGGTTATGGGATTTCAATGACGGTCAGTTTTGCTGAGTTACGGGATCTCGGTGACGGTAGGTTTTCAGTATCAATTGGTTTTGTTCTGTTATGAAATTTCAATAACGATCGGTTTGGCTGGATTACGAGATGTCAAAGAAAGTCGGTTTTGCTGGGTTATGAGATCTCAATTACGTTAGGTTTTCAGTATCAGTTGGTTTTGTTCTTTTATTCTTTAACGAGATTTCAATGACAGTCGGTTTTGTTTCATTACGAGATCTCAATGACAGTAGGTTTTGTTTCGTTACGAAATTTCAACGATGGTCGGTCTTGTTCGGTTACGAGATTTCAACCACAGTCAGTTTTGCTCAGTATCAGTCGGTTTTGTTTGTTTACGAGATCTCAATGACAGTAGGTTTTCAGTGTCAGTCGGTTTTGTTCTGTGATGAGATTTCAAAGACGGTTGGTTTTATTCGGTTACGTGATTTCAAAGTCGTTTTTTTTTTTGTTCTTTTGTTATTTTACAATATTTCAAAGAATTTCGGTTTTGTTTCATTACAACATTTCAATGATGATCGGTTTTGCTTGGTCATGGGATCTTAGTGACGGTACGTTTTCAGTGTCAATCGGTTTTGTTGTGTTATGAAATTTCAAAGTCGGTTGGTTTGTTCTTTTATTCTTTTATGAAATTTCAAAGACAGTCGGTTTTGTTTCGTTACGAAATTTCAATGATGGTTGGTCTTGTTCGGTTATGAGATTTCAACCACGGTCAGTTCTGGTGGGTAACGAAATCTCTGCAGTGTTAGATTTTCAGTGTTAATCGGTTTTGTTCTATTATGAGATTTCAATGATGGTCGGTTTTGTTTGGTTAGGAGATCTCAACGACGGTAGGTTTTCAGTATCAGTTGCTTTTGTTCTTTTGTTCTTTTACAAGATTTCAAAGACAGTCAGTTTTGGTTGGTTATGAAATTTCTATGATGGTCAGTTTTGTTTCATTATGAGATTTCAATGATGGTCGGTTTTGTTTGGTTAGGAGATCTCAACGACGGTAGGATTTCAGTATCAGCTGGTTTTGTTCTTTTATTCTTTTACGAGATTTAAAAGACAGTCAGTTTTGTTTCATTACGAGATCTCAATGACAGTAGGTTTTGTTTCGTTACGAAATTTCAATGATGGTCAGTCTTGTTCGGTTACGAGATTTCAACCACGGTCAGTTTTGCTGGGTTACGAAATGTCAACAGTGTTAGATTTTCAGTGTCAATTGATTTTATTCGGTTATGAGATTTCAATGACAGTCGGTTTTGTTTGGTTAGGAGATCTCAATGACGGTAGGTTTTCAGTATCAGTCAGTTTTGTTCTGTGATGAGATTTCAAAAACGGTTGGTTTTATTCGGTTACGAGATTTCAATGACAGTCGGTTTTGTTTTGTTACGAGATTTCTATGATGGTCAGTTTTGATTGGTTACGAGATTTCAATGACAGTCGGTTTTGCTGAGTTATGAGATTTCAACGATGGGTGGTTTTGTTCTGTTAAGAGATTTCAATAACGGTCGGTTTTGCTGGGTTATGAGACTTCAATGATGGTATGTTTTCTGTATCAGATGGTTTTGTTCTTTTATTCTTTTACGAGATTTCAAATACAGTCGGTTTTGTTTTGTTAAGAAATTTCAATGACGGTCGGTCTTGTTCGGTTACGAGATTTCAACTACTGTCAGTTTTGCTGGGCAGCGAAATCTGCATGGTGTTAGATTTTCAGTGTCAATCATTTTTGTTCGGTTATGATATTTCAATGACGGTCGGTTTTGTTCGGTTAGGAGATCTCAATGACGGTAGGTTTCCAATATCAGTTGCTTTTGTTCTTTTCTTCTTTTACAAGATTTCAAAGACAGTCAGTTTTGTTTGGTTATGAAATTTCTATGATGGTCAGTTTTGTTTCATTATGAAATTTCAATGATGGTCGGTCTTGTTCGGTTAGGAGATCTCAATGACGGTAGGATTTCAGTATCAGCTGGTTTTGTTCTCTTATTCTTTTATGAGATTTCAAAGACAGTTTTGTTTCATTACGACATCTCAATGACTGTAGGTTTTATTTCGTTACGAAATTTTAATGATGGTCGGTCTTGTTTGGTTACAAGATTTCAACCACGGTCAGTTTTGCTGGGTTATGAAATCTCAACAGTGTTAGATTTTCAGTGTCAATCGGTTTTATTCTTTTACGGGATTTCAATGATAGTAGGTTTTATTCGGTCATGAGATTTCAATGACGGTCGGTTTTGTTTGGTTAGGAGATCTCAATGATGGTAGGTTTTCAGTATCAGTCAGTTTTGTTCTGTGATGAGATTTCAAAAACAGTTGGTTTTATTCGGTTAAGAGATTTCAATGACAGTCGGTTTTGCTGAGTAATGAGATTTCAATGATAGTCGGGTGTGTTTGGTTACGAGATTTTTGGCGGTTTTGTTCTTTTGTTATTTTACGATATTTCAAAGATATTCGGTTTTGTTTTTTTACAAGATTTCAACGATAATCGGTTTTGTTCGGTTAAGAGATTTCAATAACGGTCGGTTTTGCTGGGTTATGAGATCTCAATGATGGTATGTTTTCTGTATTAGTTGGTTTTGTTCTTTTATTCTTTTACGAGATTTCAAAGACAGTCGGTTTTGCTGGGTTATAAAATTTCAATTACGGTAAGCTTTCAGTATCAGTCAGTTTTGCTTTGTGATTGTGATTGTACTAGTTAGTGCGTACTAGTTACTGCGTACTAGTTAGTGTACTAACACTACCTAGTACTAACACTAGTGGACAGTTTGTTGACCTCTGGTGTTGTAGTGTCAGGGAATCCTAGGTTCGAGTCCAGGCAGGTGGATTTTTTACGTCTGCCTTCTCTCACCTATTTTGGTACTTTTCAAAATATTTATTATGATAAATGGCAAAAAGGCAAAAAAATGAACATTTAAACTAAAGCTGGTTAAACTCCATCCACACACAGGACAGAATAACAATATTTTAAGTCACTTCATCAACATGTCTCATCATTTGGGGGGGGGGGGGATGGGGGGAGGATGGATTTAATATCATGATAAATGGCAAAAAGGCAAAAAATGAACATTTAAACTGAAGCTGGTTAAACTCCATCCACACACAGGACAGAATAACAATATTTTAAGTCACTTCATCAATATGTCTCATCATTTTGTGGGGGGGGGGGGGGGGGGGGGGGGGATTTCGACAGCTGTATATTTGCCGTCGAATTTCGTTCCCCCCCCCTATTGAGATTCTAATATTTATAATACAGGCTGATTCTCACACTTCCAGATGGCTTAGTGGACAGTCTGTTGACCTCTGGTGTAGTTGTGTCAGTGAATCCTAGGTTCGAATCCAGGCTCCTTGCTTTTTCCGTCTGCCTTCTCTCAGCTATTTTGCTTCTTTTCAAAATATTTAATATCATGATAAATTGCAAAAAGGCAAAAAATGAACATTTAAACTGAAGCTGGTTAAACTCCAACCACACACAGGACAGAATAACAATATTTTAAGTCACTTCATCAACATGTCTCATCAATTTGGGGGGGGGAATGGATTTCGACAGCTGTATATTTGCCGTCGAATTCCGTCCCCCCCCCCCCCCTATTGAGATTCTAATATTTATCATACGGGTTGATTCTCACATTTCCAGATGGCTTTGCGGACAGTGTGTTGACCTCTGTTGCAGTTGTGTCAGGGAATCCTAGGTACGAATCCAGGCTGGTGGGTTTTTTTTCCCGTCTGCCTTCTCTCACCTATTTTGGTACTTTTCAAAATATTTAATATCATGATAAATGGCAAAAAGGCAAAAAATGAACATTTAAACTTAAGCTGGTTAAACTCCATCCACACACAGGACAGAATAACAATATTTTAAGTCACTTCATCAACATGTCTCATCATTTTGGGGGAGGACGGATTTCGACAGCTGTATATTTGCCGTCGAATTTCGTTCCCCCCCCCTATTGAGATTCTAATATTTATAATACAGGCTGATTCTCACACTTCCAGATGGCTTAGTGGACAGTCTGTTGACCTCTGGTGTAGTTGTGTCAGTGAATCCTAGGTTCGAATCCAGGCTCCTTGCTTTTTCCGTCTGCCTTCTCTCAGCTATTTTGCTTCTTTTCAAAATATTTAATATCATGATAAATTGCAAAAAGGCAAAAAATGAACATTTAAACTGAAGCTGGTTAAACTCCAACCACACACAGGACAGAATAACAATATTTTAAGTCACTTCATCAACATGTCTCATCATTTTGGGGGGGGGAATGGATTTCGACAGCTGTATATTTGCCGTCGAATTCCGTCCCCCCCCCCCCCCTATTGAGATTCTAATATTTATCATACGGGTTGATTCTCACATTTCCAGATGGCTTTGCGGACAGTGTGTTGACCTCTGTTGCAGTTGTGTCAGGGAATCCTAGGTACGAATCCAGGCTGGTGGGTTTTTTTTCCCGTCTGCCTTCTCTCACCTATTTTGGTACTTTTCAAAATATTTAATATCATGATAAATGGCAAAAAGGCAAAAAATGAACATTTAAACTTAAGCTGGTTAAACTCCATCCACACACAGGACAGAATAACAATATTTTAAGTCACTTCATCAACATGTCTCATCATTTTGGGGGGGGGGAACGGATTTCGACAGCTGTATATTTGCCGTCGAATTCCGTCCCCCCCCCCCCCCCCTATGGAGATTCTAATATTTATCATTCAGGCTGATACTCACGCTTCCAGATGGCTTAGTGGACAGTCTGTTGACCTCTGGTGTAGTTGTGTCAGTGAACCCTAGGTTCGAATTCAAGCTCCTTGCTTTTTCCGTCTGCCTTCTCTCAGCTATTTTGCTTCTTTTCAAAATATTTAATATCATGATAAATGGCAAAAAGGCAAAAAATGAACATTTAAACTGAAGCGGGTTAAACTCCATCCACACACAGGACAGAATAACAATATTTTAAGTCACTTCATCAACATGTCTCATCAATTTGGGGGGGGGGGACGGATTTCGACAGCTGTATATTTGCCATCGATTTCCGTTCCCCCCCATATTGAGATTCTAATATTTATCATACAGGCTGATACTCACACTTCCAGATGGTCAAGTCAAGTCAAGTCACCATTATTTATATAGCGATTTTTACAATGTAGATTGTGTCAAAGCAGCTTTACAGTGATAACTGGTACATTATTTTGGCTGCACAGCAGCTCTTAAGGAATAGTGTCAATGCAGGTAGATCAAAGCACTGTTGAATATCAAATGTCAATTGTCAAGTGTCCCCAACTAAGCAAGCCAAAGGCGACAGCGGCAAGGAACCCAAACTCCAACAGGTGACATCAGGTGGCAAACAAGTGTTAAAATGGAGAAAAAACCTTGGGAGAAACCAGGCTTAGTCGGGGGGCCAGTTCTCCTCTGGCGAACAGTGCTTTGTTACGACTCAGGTTGCTATCATAAGTCAGATACGATCGCAACATTCAAAGTGTTTAATTCAGTTCCATTCAGTTGAGGATCGTATTCATCACACCGGTATGGACGGTTGTTGAGGAGATGTGCCACTGGTTGTCATGTTGATGAGGCCTTCATAGTGGATGATCTAGTTGACTCAATCTCTGCTGATACTTCAGGTCTGTGTTGTGGTTGTGTCATGGCGCAGGTTCCTCGATCTCACCCGGATACGGCCCGGATCCGGCTGACTACGGTAAACCTCGGGATAAACAGAAAGACTAATATTAGCGTAGATGCCATTCTTCTTCTGATGTAACGAGTACATCTGGTGTTATTGGAAGTGTTCCCGGTTCCGGCTGACCTAATTTATGCAGCCTAATAATCCTTTAACGGATTTGAAAAAATAAATTGATAATGTGTTATGTGTATGCCAGGTTAAAGAGATGTGTTTTTAGTTTAGATTTAAACTGACAGAGTGTGTCTGCTTCCCGAACAATGCTAGGAAGATTGTTCCAGAGTTTAGGTGCCAAATAGGAGAAGGATCTACCACCTGCAGTTGATTTTGATATTCTAGGTATTATTAGCTGGCCTGAATTCTGAGATCGTAATAGACGCGAAGGACTATAATGCATTAAGAGCTCGCTCAGGTACTGGGGAGCTAAACCATTTAGTGCTTTGTAGGTAATTAGCAAGATTTTAAAATCTATACGATGTTTAACAGGAAGCCAATGCAGTGTTGACAGAACTGGGCTGATATGGTCATATTTCCTAGTTCTAGTAAGAACTCTAGCTGCTGCATTTTGTACGAGCTGTAGTTTATTTATCAGGCGAGCAGAACAACCACCTAGTAGAGCGTTACAGTAATCTAGCCTTGAGGTCATGAACGCATGAACTAACTGTTCCGCATTTGTCATCGAGAGCATATGTCGTAATTTAGATATATTTTTAAGATGGAAGAATGCGGTTTTACAGATGCTAGAAACATGGCCTTCAAATGAAAGATTGGTATCAAAGAGCACACCCAGGTTCCTAACTGACGACGAAGACTTAACAGAGCAGCCATCAAGTGTTAGACAATATTCTAGGTTATTACGTGAGGAAGTTTTTGGTCCAAAAATTAGAATATCTGTTTTTTCTGAATTTAGTAGTAGGAAATGACTGGTCATCCAATTTTTTATATCAGCTATGCATTCTGTTAATTTTGTGAATTGGTAAGTTTCGTCAGGGCGCGAAGAAATATAGAGCTGAGTATCATCAGCGTAACAGTGAAAACTAACGCCATGCTTCCTGATGATATCTCCTAAGGGTAGCATGTACAGAATGAAAAGCAATGGTCCTAGTACCGAGCCTTGTGGTACTCCATATTCAACTTGTGATCGATATGACCTCTCTTCATTTACTTCTACAAACTGATAACGGTCAGATAAGTATGATTTGAACCATGACAATGCAATTCCACTAATGCCAACATAATTTTCGAGTCTATTTAAAAGAATATTGTGATCAATAGTGTCAAATGCAGCACTAAGATCCAGTAGCACTAATAGAGAGATACAACCACGATCTGATGATAAGAGCAAATCATTAGTAACTCTAATGAGAGCAGTTTCAGTACTATGGTATGGTCTAAATCCTGACTGGAAATCCTCATAGATACTATTTCTTTCTAAAAAGGAACATAGTTGTGATGATACAGCCTTTTCTAGTATTTTTGACAGAAAAGTGAGATTTGAGATTGGCCTGTAATTGACTAATTCTCTAGGATCAAGTTGTGGTTTTTTAATAAGAGGTTTAATAATAGCCAACTTAAAAGTTTTTGGTACGTATCCTAGTGATAAAGATGAATTAACGATATTAAGAAGAGGATCTATGACCTCTGGAAGCATCTCTTTCAATAGCTTAGTTGGTATAGGGTCTAACATACATGTTGTCGATTTTGACGATTTAACAAGTTTAGACAATTCTTCCTCTCTTAAAGGAGTAAATGAATTGAATTTGTCCTCAGGGATACTACAATGCACCGTCTGACGCAATACTGTAGTAGACGGTTGCGTGGTTATAATTTTTTTTCTAATATTATCAATCTTGCAAGTAAAGAAGGGGGGGGGGGGGAGGACGGATTTCGACAGCTGTATATTTGCCGTCGAATTTCGTTCCCCCCCCCTATTGAGATTCTAATATTTATAATACAGGCTGATTCTCACACTTCCAGATGGCTTAGTGGACAGTCTGTTGACCTCTGGTGTAGTTGTGTCAGTGAATCCTAGGTTCGAATCCAGGCTCCTTGCTTTTTCCGTCTGCCTTCTCTCAGCTATTTTGCTTCTTTTCAAAATATTTAATATCATGATAAATTGCAAAAAGGCAAAAAATGAACATTTAAACTGAAGCTGGTTAAACTCCAACCACACACAGGACAGAATAACAATATTTTAAGTCACTTCATCAACATGTCTCATCATTTTGGGGGGGGGAATGGATTTCGACAGCTGTATATTTGCCGTCGAATTCCGTCCCCCCCCCCCCCCTATTGAGATTCTAATATTTATCATACGGGTTGATTCTCACATTTCCAGATGGCTTTGCGGACAGTGTGTTGACCTCTGTTGCAGTTGTGTCAGGGAATCCTAGGTACGAATCCAGGCTGGTGGGTTTTTTTTCCCGTCTGCCTTCTCTCACCTATTTTGGTACTTTTCAAAATATTTAATATCATGATAAATGGCAAAAAGGCAAAAAATGAACATTTAAACTTAAGCTGGTTAAACTCCATCCACACACAGGACAGAATAACAATATTTTAAGTCACTTCATCAACATGTCTCATCATTTTGGGGGGGGGGAACGGATTTCGACAGCTGTATATTTGCCGTCGAATTCCGTCCCCCCCCCCCCCCCTATGGAGATTCTAATATTTATCATTCAGGCTGATACTCACGCTTCCAGATGGCTTAGTGGACAGTCTGTTGACCTCTGGTGTAGTTGTGTCAGTGAACCCTAGGTTCGAATTCAAGCTCCTTGCTTTTTCCGTCTGCCTTCTCTCAGCTATTTTGCTTCTTTTCAAAATATTTAATATCATGATAAATGGCAAAAAGGCAAAAAATGAACATTTAAACTGAAGCGGGTTAAACTCCATCCACACACAGGACAGAATAACAATATTTTAAGTCACTTCATCAACATGTCTCATCAATTTGGGGGGGGGGGGACGGATTTCGACAGCTGTATATTTGCCATCGATTTCCGTTCCCCCCCATATTGAGATTCTAATATTTATCATACAGGCTGATACTCACACTTCCAGATGGTCAAGTCAAGTCAAGTCACCATTATTTATATAGCGATTTTTACAATGTAGATTGTGTCAAAGCAGCTTTACAGTGATAACTGGTACATTATTTTGGCTGCACAGCAGCTCTTAAGGAATAGTGTCAATGCAGGTAGATCAAAGCACTGTTGAATATCAAATGTCAATTGTCAAGTGTCCCCAACTAAGCAAGCCAAAGGCGACAGCGGCAAGGAACCCAAACTCCAACAGGTGACATCAGGTGGCAAACAAGTGTTAAAATGGAGAAAAAACCTTGGGAGAAACCAGGCTTAGTCGGGGGGCCAGTTCTCCTCTGGCGAACAGTGCTTTGTTACGACTCAGGTTGCTATCATAAGTCAGATACGATCGCAACATTCAAAGTGTTTAATTCAGTTCCATTCAGTTGAGGATCGTATTCATCACACCGGTATGGACGGTTGTTGAGGAGATGTGCCACTGGTTGTCATGTTGATGAGGCCTTCATAGTGGATGATCTAGTTGACTCAATCTCTGCTGATACTTCAGGTCTGTGTTGTGGTTGTGTCATGGCGCAGGTTCCTCGATCTCACCCGGATACGGCCCGGATCCGGCTGACTACGGTAAACCTCGGGATAAACAGAAAGACTAATATTAGCGTAGATGCCATTCTTCTTCTGATGTAACGAGTACATCTGGTGTTATTGGAAGTGTTCCCGGTTCCGGCTGACCTAATTTATGCAGCCTAATAATCCTTTAACGGATTTGAAAAAATAAATTGATAATGTGTTATGTGTATGCCAGGTTAAAGAGATGTGTTTTTAGTTTAGATTTAAACTGACAGAGTGTGTCTGCTTCCCGAACAATGCTAGGAAGATTGTTCCAGAGTTTAGGTGCCAAATAGGAGAAGGATCTACCACCTGCAGTTGATTTTGATATTCTAGGTATTATTAGCTGGCCTGAATTCTGAGATCGTAATAGACGCGAAGGACTATAATGCATTAAGAGCTCGCTCAGGTACTGGGGAGCTAAACCATTTAGTGCTTTGTAGGTAATTAGCAAGATTTTAAAATCTATACGATGTTTAACAGGAAGCCAATGCAGTGTTGACAGAACTGGGCTGATATGGTCATATTTCCTAGTTCTAGTAAGAACTCTAGCTGCTGCATTTTGTACGAGCTGTAGTTTATTTATCAGGCGAGCAGAACAACCACCTAGTAGAGCGTTACAGTAATCTAGCCTTGAGGTCATGAACGCATGAACTAACTGTTCCGCATTTGTCATCGAGAGCATATGTCGTAATTTAGATATATTTTTAAGATGGAAGAATGCGGTTTTACAGATGCTAGAAACATGGCCTTCAAATGAAAGATTGGTATCAAAGAGCACACCCAGGTTCCTAACTGACGACGAAGACTTAACAGAGCAGCCATCAAGTGTTAGACAATATTCTAGGTTATTACGTGAGGAAGTTTTTGGTCCAAAAATTAGAATATCTGTTTTTTCTGAATTTAGTAGTAGGAAATGACTGGTCATCCAATTTTTTATATCAGCTATGCATTCTGTTAATTTTGTGAATTGGTAAGTTTCGTCAGGGCGCGAAGAAATATAGAGCTGAGTATCATCAGCGTAACAGTGAAAACTAACGCCATGCTTCCTGATGATATCTCCTAAGGGTAGCATGTACAGAATGAAAAGCAATGGTCCTAGTACCGAGCCTTGTGGTACTCCATATTCAACTTGTGATCGATATGACCTCTCTTCATTTACTTCTACAAACTGATAACGGTCAGATAAGTATGATTTGAACCATGACAATGCAATTCCACTAATGCCAACATAATTTTCGAGTCTATTTAAAAGAATATTGTGATCAATAGTGTCAAATGCAGCACTAAGATCCAGTAGCACTAATAGAGAGATACAACCACGATCTGATGATAAGAGCAAATCATTAGTAACTCTAATGAGAGCAGTTTCAGTACTATGGTATGGTCTAAATCCTGACTGGAAATCCTCATAGATACTATTTCTTTCTAAAAAGGAACATAGTTGTGATGATACAGCCTTTTCTAGTATTTTTGACAGAAAAGTGAGATTTGAGATTGGCCTGTAATTGACTAATTCTCTAGGATCAAGTTGTGGTTTTTTAATAAGAGGTTTAATAATAGCCAACTTAAAAGTTTTTGGTACGTATCCTAGTGATAAAGATGAATTAACGATATTAAGAAGAGGATCTATGACCTCTGGAAGCATCTCTTTCAATAGCTTAGTTGGTATAGGGTCTAACATACATGTTGTCGATTTTGACGATTTAACAAGTTTAGACAATTCTTCCTCTCTTAAAGGAGTAAATGAATTGAATTTGTCCTCAGGGATACTACAATGCACCGTCTGACGCAATACTGTAGTAGACGGTTGCGTGGTTATAATTTTTTTTCTAATATTATCAATCTTGCAAGTAAAGAAGTTCATGAAGTCATCACTGCTGTGCTCTTTGGAAACATCAGAAGTTGAAGCTTTATTTCTTGTTAATTTAGCCACTGCATCAAATAAATACCTAGGGTTTTGTTTATTTTCTTCTAAAAGTTTTGAAAAATAGGCAGATCTAGCAGATTTTAAGGCCTTTCTGTACTGAACCATTCTCTCCCTCCACAAAATGCGAAATACTTCTAGTTTTGTTTTCTTCCAGCTGCGTTCCATTTTTCTGGCTGCTACCTTTAGGGCCTGAGTGTGCTCGTTGTACCACGGCGTTGGATTAATTTCCTTAATCTTTTTTAAACGCAAAGGAGCAACTGAGTCTAATGTGCTTGAAAAGACAGAGGCAATAGTTTCCGTTGCAACATCGAGGTCTTCTAAGCTGTCTGGCATGCTAAGGCGATGAAACTGATCAGGAAGATTATTTATAAAGCGTTCTTTAGTGGTAGAAGTGATGGTTCTACCAAATTTATGGCAGGGAGGCAGTTTAGCTGTTTTGACTACATGTAGTATACACGAGACTAGGTAATGATCTGAGATGTCGTCACTCTGCTGCAGAATTTCAACGGCATCAAAATCAATTCCATATGACAATATTAGATCTAAGGTATGGTTACGACAATGAGTGGGTCCTGACACGTGTTGTCTAACACCAATAGAGTTTAGAATATCTGCAAATGCCAATCCCAATGAGTCTTTTTCATTATCTACATGAATATTAAAGTCACCAACAACAAGTACTTTATCTGCTGCTAGTACTAACTCCGATAGAAAATCAGCAAATTCTTTGATAAAGTCTGTATGGTGTCCTGGTGGCCTGTATACAGTAGCCAACACAAATGTCAACTTACATAATGTTACGTAAAGTACCATCACTTCGAAGGAATTATATTTGAGAGACTTTTGACTAATACTATAAATATTACTATAAATTACAGCAACACCTCCCCCTTTACCTTTCTGACGAGGATTGTGTCGATAATCATAACCTTGAGGGCTAGACTCATTTAAAGTAATGTAATCGTCCGGTTTTAGCCAAGTTTCTGTCAAACACAGCATATCTAGATTATTGTCTGTGATAATATCATTTACAATAAGTGATTTTGATGAAAGGGATCTAATATTTAACAACCCAAGCTTTATCATTTGTTTATCATTACTATCTCTATTTTTTATTTGTTGAACATCAATTAAATTTTTACCATTAAATGGGTTTGGAAGTTTTTTGTTTTTACTAATTCGGGGTACAGACACAGTCTCTATGTGATAATATCTAGGTGTAAGAGTTTCTATGTGTTGGGAATTATCTGACTTCTGTAACGTGAGGCAGCTAGCAGACGGTCGGTTTAGCCAGTATGTCTGCTTCCTGACCTGGGCCACAGTTTGTCATGTTTCAGCTCTAAGACTATGTGCCATATTACTAGAGAGAAGAGCAGCACCATCCCGAGAGGGATGAATACCATCTCTTTTCAACAGGTCAGGTCTGCCCCAAAAACTTTTCCAATTGTCTATAAAACCTATATTATCTTGCGGACACCACTTAGACAGCCAGCCATTGAGTGATGATAATCTGCTAACTATCTCATCACTCCGACGAACAGGAAAGGAAACCAGAGCAAATTAATTCTCCTGACATTGTATTTGCGAGTTCACACACCTCTTTAATGTTAATTTTAGTGATCTCCGACTGGCGAAGTCGAACATCATTAGTGCCGACGTGAATAATAATTTTAGAGTATTTACGATTAGCATTAGCCAGCACTTTTAAATTTGCTTTGATGTCAGGTGCTCTGGCTCCTGGCAAACATGTGACTATGGTGGCTGGTGTCTCTATTTTCACGTTCCGTGTAATAGAATCGCCAATAACTAGGGCACTTTCAACAGGATTCTCAGTGGGTGCATCACTGAGTGGGGAGAACCTGTTTGATGTTATTATTGGAACGGAAGAGTGGTGTTTTCCGCGGCTAGGCCGCCTCACCGTTACCCAGGTGCCCTGCTGCATGGGCTCTACAGCCGGAACCGAACAATGTACAGAGTTCACTAAGCTAATCGCATCCAAAACAGTATCTGAAGCCCTTGCATTCTTACTATCCTCGATTAAAGTTTGGATGCGTGTCTCTAATTCTGAGATTCTCTCTGTCAGCCTGACTATTTCCCTACATTTATGACATGTAAATCCCTCGTCGCTGACAGAGAGAGCTATACTGAACATGTGGCAAATGGAACAGGTAAAAATGCTAGGAGAGGATGACATGACTCACCGTGTTTGTAGACTGATCCGAGTTACCACAGCTGTTTGATGAGCGCGTTGAAAAAGGAGCGCGCGAGAGACTGATGACAAGTTAACAAGCTAGCGAGATGCAAACGCGTTGTAACAGCGAATTAGATTCAAAGATTTCAAGATAGCGACATCAGATTAATGTGGTAGGCAATATTAAATATAAGGTACTAATAATATAAGCAACAATAAATAAAAGTAAGAGATTCAAATCGAAGCTATACGGAGATACAGACGCAAACCACTCTGAGCAGCGAGGCAGACAGGAGCAATCGGACAGGCAGACCAACAGAGCTGGATCAAGAAGATGGCTTAGTGGACAGTGTGTTGACCTTTGGTGTAGTTGTGTCAGTGAATGTTAGGTTCGAATCCAGGCTCCTTGCTTTTTCTGTCTGCCTTCTCTCAGCTATTTTACTTCTTTTCAAAATATTTAATATCATGATAAATGGCAAAAAGGCAAAAAATGAACATTTAAACTGAAGCTGGTTAAACTCCATCCACACACAGGACAGAATAACAATATTTTAAGTCACTTCATCAACATGTCTCATCATTTTGGGGGGGAGGCGGATTTCGACAGCTGTATATTTGCCGTCGAATTCCGTTCCCCCCCCTATTGAGATTCTAATATTTATCATAAAGTCTGATTCTCACACTTCCAGATGGCTTAGTGGACAGTGTGTTGACCTTTGGTGTAGTTGTGTCAGGGAATCCTAGGTTCGGATCCAGGCTCCTTGCTTTTTCCGTCTGCCTTCTCTCAGCTATTTTGCTTCTTTTCAAAATATTTAATATCATGATAAATGGCAAAAAGGCAAAAAATGAACATTTAAACTGAAGCTGGTTAAACTCCATCCACACACAGGACAGAATAAAAATATTTTAAGTCACTTCATCAACATGTCTCATCATTTTGGGGGGGGGGAACGGATTTCGACAGCTGTATATTTGCCATCGAATTCCGTTCCCCCCCCCTATTGAGTTTCTAATATTTACCATACAGACTGATTTTCACACTTCCACATGGTTTAGTGGACAGTGTGTTGACCTCTGGTGCAGTTATTTCCGGGAATCCTAGGTTCGAATCCAGTCTAGTGGATTTTTTTTTCGTCTGCCTTCTCTCACCTATTTTGGTACTTTTCAAAATATTTAATATCATGATAAATGGCAAAAAGGCAAATAATGAACATTTAAACTGAAGCTGGTTAAACTCCATCCACACACAGGACAGAATAACAATATTTTAAGTCACTTCATAAATATGTCTCATCATTTTGGCGGGGGGAACGGATTTAGACAGCTGTATATTTGCCGTCGAATTCCGTTCCCCCCCCTATTGAGTTTCTAATATTTATCATACAGACTGATTCTCACACTACAAGATGGCTTAGTGGACAGTGTGTTAACCTCTGGTGTAGATGTGCCAGTGTATCCTAGGTTCAAATCCAGGCTCCTTACTTTTTCCGTCTGCCTTCTCTCAGCTATTTTGCTTCTTTTCAAAATATTTAATATCATGATAAATGGCAAAAAGGCAAAAAATGAACATGTAAACTGAAGCTGGTTAAACTCCATCCACACACAGGACAGAATAACAATATTATAAGTCACTTCATCAACATGTCTCATCATTTTGGGTGGGGGAACGGATTTCGACAGCTGTATATTTGCTGTTGAATTCCGTTCCCCCCCCTATTGAGTTTCTAATATTTATCATACAGACTGATTCTCACACTTCAAGATGGCTTAGTGGACAGTGTGTTGACCTCTGGTGTCGTTGTGTCAGTGAATCCTAGGTTCGAATCCAGGCTCCTTGCTTTTTCCATCTGCCTTCTCTCACCTATTTTGGTACTTTTCAAAATATTTAATATCATGATAAATGGCAAAAAGGCAAATAATGAACATTTAAACTGAAGCTGGTTAAACTCCATCCACACACAGGACAGAATAACAATATTTTAAGTCACTTCATCAACACGTCTCATCATTTTGGGGGGGGGAACGGATTTCGACAGCTGTATAATTGCCGACGAATTCCGTTCCCCCCCCTATTGAGATTCTAAAATTTATCATACGGGTTGATTCTCATATTTCCAGATGGCATTGTGGACAGTGTGTTGACCTCTGTTGCAGTTGTGTCAGGGAATCCTAGGTTCGAATCCACGCTAGTGGATTTGTTTTCGTCTGCCTTCTCTCAGCTATTTTGCTTCTTTTCAAAATATTTAATATCATGATTAATGGTGAAAAGGCAATAAATAAACATTTAAACTGAAGCTGGTTAAACTCCATCCTTACACAGGACAGAATAACAATATTTTAAGTCACTTCATCAACATGTCTCATTATTTTGGGGGGGGGAACGGATTTCGACAGCTGTATATTTGCTGTCGAAATCCGTTCCCCCCCCTATTGAGTTTCTAATATTTATCATACGGGCTGATTCTCACACTTCTAGATGGCTTTGTGGACAGTGTGTTAACCTCTGGTGCAGTTGTGTTATGGAATCCTAGGTTCGAATCCAGGCTCCTTGCTTTTTCCGTCTGCCTTCTCTCAGCTATTTTGCTTCTTTTCAAAATATTTAATATCATGATAAATGGCAAAAAGGCAAAACATTACCATTTAAACTAAAGCAGGCTAAACTCCATCCATACATAGGACAGAATAAAAATATTTTAAGTCACTTCATCAACATGTCTCATCATTTTGGGGGGGGGGGGAACGGATTTCGACAGCTGTATATTTGCTGTCGAATTCCGTTCCCCCCCCCATTGAGATTCTAATATTTATCATACAGGCATATTCTCACACTTCCAGATGGCTTTGTGGACAGTGTGTTGACCTCTGGTGTAGTTGTGTCAGTGAATCCTAGGTTCGAATCCAGGCTCTTGCTTTTTCCGTCTGCCTTCTCTCAGCTATTTTGGTACTTTTCCAAATATTTAATATCATGATAAATGGCAAAAAGGCAAATAATGAACATTTAAACTGAAGCTGGTTAAACTCCATCCACACACAGGACAGAATAACAATATTTTAAGTCACTTCATCAACATGTCTCATCATTTTGGGGGGGGGGGGGGAACGGATTTCGACAGCTGTATATTTGCCGTCGAATTCCGTTCCCCCCCCCCCTATTGAGATTCTAATATTTATCATACAGGGTGAGTCTCACACTTCCAGATGGCTTTGTGGACAGTGTGTTGACCTCTGGTGCAGTTGTGTCAGGGAATCCTAGGTTTGAATCCAGGTTGGTGGGTTTTTTTTTTCCGTCTGCCTTCTCTCACCTATTTTGGTACTTTTCAAAATATTTAATATCATGATAAATGGCAAAAAGGCAAATAATGAACATTTAAACTGAAGCTGGTTAAACTCCATCCACACACAGGACAGAATAACAGTATTTTAAGTCACTTCATCAACACGTCTCTTCATTTTGGGGGGGGGAACGGATTTCGACAGCTGTATAATTGCCGTCGAATTCCGTTCCCCCCCCCTATTGAGATTCTAATATTTATCATACAGGCATATTCTCACACTTCCAGATGGCTTTGTGGACAGTGTGTTGACGTCTGGTGTAGTTGTGTCAGTGAATCCTAGGTTCGAATCCAGGGTCTTGCTTTTTCCGTCTGCCTTCTCTCAGCTATTTTGGTACTTTTCAAAATATTTAATATCATGATAAATGGCAAAAAGGCAAATAATGAACATTTAAACTGTAGCTGGTTAAACTCCATCCTTACATAGGACAGAATAAAATATTTTAAGTCACTTCATCAACATGTCTCATCAATTTGGGGGCGGGAACGGATTTCGACAGCTGTATAATTGCCGTCGAATTCCGTTCCCCGCCATGTTGAGATTCTAAAATGTATCATACAGGCTGGTTCTCACACTTCCAGATGGCTTTGTGGACAGTGTGTAGACCTCTGGTGCAGTTATTTCCGGGAATCCAAGGTTCGAATCCAGGCTAGTGGATTTTTTTTTCGTCTGCCTTCTCTCACCTTTTTTGGTACTTTTCAAAATATTTAAAATCATGATAAATGGTAAAAAGGCTAAAAATGAACATTTAAACTGAAGCTGGTTAAACTCCATCCTTACACAGGACAGAATAACAATATTTTAAGTCACTTCATCAACATAACTCATCATTTTGGGGGGGGGGAACGGATTTCGACAGCTTTATATTTGCCGCCGAATTCCGTTCCCCCCCCATTGAGTTTCTAATATTGATCATACAGACTGATTCTCGCACTTCAGGATGGCTTAGTGCACAGTATGTTGACCTCTGGTGTAGTTGTGTCAGTGTATCCTAGGTTCAAATCCAGGCTCCTTACATTTTCCGTCTGCCTTCTCTCAGCTATTTTGCTTCTTTTCAAAATATTTAATATCATGATAAATAGCAAAAAGGCAAAAAATGAACATTTAAACTGAAGCTGGTTAAACTCCATCCACACACAGGACAGAATAACAATATTTTAAGTCACTTCATCAACATGTCTCATCATTTTGGGTGGGGGAACGGATTTCGACAGCTGTATATTTGCCGTTGAATTCCGTTCCCCCCCCTATTGAGTTTCTAATATTTATCATACAGACCAATTCTCACACTTCAAGATGGCTTAGTGGACAGTGTGTTGACCTCTGGTGTCATTGTGTCAGTGAATCCTAGGTTCGAATCCAGGCTCCTTGCTCTTTCCGTCTGCCTTCTCTCAGCTATTTTGGTACTTTTCAAAATATTTAATATCATGAAAAATGGCAAAAAGGCAAATAATGAACATTTAAACTGAAGCTGGTTAAACTCCATCCACACACAGGACAGAATAACAATATTTTAATTCACTTCATCAACACGTCTCATCATTTTGGGGGGGGGGAACGGATTTCGACAGCTGTATAATTGCCGACGAATTCCGTTCCCCCCCCTATTGAGATTCTAAAATTTATCATACAGGCTGATTCTCACACTTCCAGATGGCTTTGTGGACAGTGTGTTGAACTCTAGTGCAGTTGTGTCAGGGAATCCTAGGTTCGAATCCAGGCTAGTGGATTTGTTTTCGGCTGCCTTCTCTCAGCTATTTTGCTTCTTTTTAAAATATTTAATATCATGATAAATGGCAAAAAGGCAAAAAATGACCAATTAAACTGAAGCAGGTTAAACTCCATGCATACATACGACAGAATAAAAATATTTTAAGTCACTTCATCAACATGTCTCATCATTTTGGGGGGGGAACGGATTTCGACAGCTGTATATATGCCGTCGAATTCCGTTCCCCCCCCCTATTGAGTTTCTAATATTTATCATACAGACTGATTCTCACACTTCAAGATGGCTTAGTGGACAGTGTGTTGACCTCTGGTGTGGTTGTGTCAGTGAATCCTAGGGTCGAATCCAGGCTCTTGCATTTTCCGTCTGCCTTCTCTCACCTATTTTGGTACTTTACAAAATATTTAATATCATTATAAATGTCAAAATGGCAAAAATAATCTTTTAAACTGAAGCAGGTTAAACTCCATCCATACGTAGGACAGAATAAAAATATTTTAAGTCACTTCATCAACATGTCTCATCATTTTGGGGGGGGGGAACGGATTTCGACAGCTGTATATTTGCCGTCGAATTCCGTTCCCCCCCCTATTGAGATTCTAATATTTATCATACGGGTTGGTTCTCACATTTCCAGATGGCTTTGTGGACAGTGTATTGACCTCTGGTGCAGTGGTTTCCGGGAATCCTAGGTTTGAAACCAGTCTAGTGGATTTTTTTTTGCCTTTTTGATAAATGGCAAAAAGGCAAATAATGAACATTTAAACTGAAGATGGTTAAACTCCATCCACACACAGAACAGAATAACAATATTTTAAGTCACTTCATAAATATGTCTCATCATTTTGGCGGGGGGAACGGATTTAGACAGCTGTATATTTGCCGTCGAATTCCGTTCCCCCCCCTATTGAGTTTCTAATATTTATCATGCAGACTGCTTCTCACACTACAAGATGGCTTAGTGGACAGTGTGTTGATCTCTGGTGTAGTTGTGTCAGTGAATCCTAGGTTCGAATCCAGGCTCTTGCTTTTTCCGTCTGCCTTCTCTCAGCTATGTTGGTACTTTTCAAAATATTTAATATCATGATAAATGGCAAAAAGGCAAATAATGAACATTTAAACTGAAGCTGGTTAAACTCCATCCACACACAGGACAGAATAACAATATTTTAAGTCACTTCATCAACACGTCTCTTCATTTTGGGGGGGGGGAACGGATTTCGACAGCTGTATAATTGCCGTCGAACTCCGTTCCCCCCCTTATTGAGTTTCTAATATTTATCATACAGATTGACTATCACACTTCCAGATGGCTTAGTGGACAGTGAGTTGACTTCTGGTGTAGTTGTGTCAGTGAATCCTAGGTTCGAATCCAGGCTCCTTGCTTTTTCCGTCTGCCTTCTCTCAGCTATTTTGCTTCTTTTCAAAATATTTAATATCATGATAAATGCCAAAAAGGCAAAAAATGACCAATTAAACTGAAGCAGGTTAATCTCCATCCATACATAGGACAGAATAATAATATTTTAAGTCACTTTATCAATATGTCTCATCATTTTGGGGGGGGGGGGGGGGACGGATTTCGACAGCTGTATATTTGCCGTCGAATTCCGTTCCCCCCCCTTTTGAGATTCTAATATTTATCATACAGGCTGATTCTCTCACTTCCAGATGGCTTTGTGGATAATGTGTAGACCTCTGGTGCAGTTTTTTCCGGGAATCCTAGGTTCGAATCCAGGCTAGTGGATTTTTTTTCGTTTGCCTTCTCTCACATTTTTTTGTACTTTTCAAAATATTTAAAATCATGATAAATGGTAAAAAGGCAAAAAATGAACATTTAAACTGAAGCTTGTTAAACTCCATCCTTACACAGGACAGAATAACAATATTTTAAGTCACTTCATCAACATGTCTCATCATTTTGGGGGGGGGGAACGGATTTCGACAGTTGTATATTTGCCGTCGAATTCCGTCCCCCCCCCCCATTGAGTTTCTAATATTTATCATACAGGCTGATTCTCACACTTCCAGATGGCTTTGTGGACAGTGTGTTGACCTCTGGTGCAGTTGTGTCAGGGAATCCTAGGTTCGAATCCTGGCTGGTGGTTTATTTTTCCGTCTGCCTTCTCTCACCTATTTTGGTACTTTTCAAAATATTTAATATCATGATAAATGGCAAAAAGGCAAAAAATGAACATTTAAATTGAAGCAGGTTAAACTCCATCCATACACAGGACAGAATAAAAATATTTTAAGTCACTTCATCAACATGTCTCATCATTTTGGGGGGGGGGAACGGATTTCGACAGCTGTATATTTGCCGTCGAATTCCGTTCCCCCCCTATTGAGATTCTAATATTTATAATACAGGCTGATTCTCACACTTCCAGATGGCTTTGTCGACAGTGTGTAAACTTCTGGTGCAGTTGTTTCCGGGAATCCTAGGTTCGAATCCAGGCTAGTGGATTTTTTTTTCGTTTGCCTTCTCTTACCTTTTTTTGTACTTTTCAAAATATTTAAAATCATGATACATGGTAAAAAGGCAAAAAATGAACATTTAAACTGAAGCTGTTTAAACTCCATCCTTACACAGGACAGAATAACAATATTTTAAGTCACTTCATCAACATGTCTCATTATTTTGGGGGGGGGGAACGGATTTCGACAGCTGTATATTTGCCGTCGAATTCCGTTCCCCCCCCTATTGAGTTTCTAATGTTTATCATATGGGACGGTTCTCACACTTCCAGATGGCTTTGTGGTCAGTGTGTTAACCTCTAGTGCAGTTGTGTCATGGAATCCTAGGTTCGAATCCAGGCTCCTTGCTTTTCCGTCTGCCTTCTCTCACCTTTTTTGGTACTTTTCAAAATATTTAAAATCATGATAAATGGTAATAAGGCAATAAATGAACATTTAAACTGAAGCTGGTTAAACTCCATCCTTACACAGGACAGAATAACAATATTTTAAGTCACTTCATCAACATGTCTCATCATTTTGGGGGGGGGAACGGATTTCGACAGCTGTATATTTGCCGTCGAATTCCGTTCCCCCCCCTACTGAGATTCTAATATTTATCATACAGGCTGATTCTCTCACTTCCAGATGGCTTTATGGACAATGTGTAGATCTCTGGTGCAGTTTTTTCCGGGAATCCTAGGTTCGAATCCAGGCTAGTGGATTTTTTTTCGTTTGCCTTCTCTCACAATTTTTTGTACTTTTCAAAATATTTAAAATCATGATAAATGGTAAAAAGGCAAAAAATGAACATTTAAACTGAAGCTTGTTAAACTCCATCCTTACACAGGACAGAATAACAATATTTTAAGTCACTTCATCAGCATGTCTCATCATTTTGGGGGGGGGAACGGATTTCGACAGTTGTATATTTGCCGTCGAAGTCCGTCCCCCCCCCCCTATTGAGTTTGTAATATTTATCATACAGGCTGATTCTCACACTTCCAGATGGATTTGTGGACAGTGTGTTGACCTCTGGTGCAGTTGTGTCAGTGAATCCTAGGTTCGAATCCAGGCTCCATGCTTTTCTTTTGTCTGCCTTCTCTCAGCTATTTTGCTTATTTTCAAAATATTTAATATCATGATAAATGGCAAGAAGGCAAAAAATGACCATTTACATTGAAGCAGGTTAAACTCCATCCATACACAGGACAGAATAAAAATATTTCAAGTCACTTCATCAACATGTCTCATCATTTTGGGGGGGGGAACGGATTTCGACAGCTGTATATTTGCCGTCGAATTCCGTTCCCCCCCCTATTGAGTTTCTAATATTTATCATACAGACCGATTCTCACACTTCAAGATGGCTTAGTGGACAGTGTGTTGACCTCTGATGTCATTGTGTCAGTGAATCCTAGGTTCGAATCCAGGCTCCTTGCTTTTTCCGTCTGCCTTCTCTCAGCTATTTTAGTACTTTTCAAAATATTTAATATCATGATAAATGGCAAAAAGGCAAATAATGAACATTTAAACTGAAGCTGGTTAAACTCCATCCACACACAGGACAGAATAACAATATTTTAATTCACTTCATCAACACGTCTCATCATTTTGGGGGGGGGGAACGGATTTCGACAGCTGTATAATTGCCGACGAATTCCGTTCCCCCCCCTATTGAGATTCTAAAATTTATCATACAGGCTGTTTCTCACACTTCCAGATGGCTTTGTGGACAGTGTGTTGAACTCTGGTGCAGTTGTGTCAGGGAATCCTAGGTTCGAATCCAGGCTAGTGGATTTGTTTTCGGCTGCCTTCTCTCAGCTATTTTGCTTCTTTTTAAAATATTTAATATCATGATAAATGGCAAAAAGGCAAAAAATGACCAATTAAACTGAAGCAGGTTAAACTCCATGCATACATACGACAGAATAAAAATATTTTAAGTCACTTCATCAACATGTCTCATCATTTTGGGGGGGGAACGGATTTCGACAGCTGTATATATGCCGTCGAATTCCGTTCCCCCCCCCTATTGAGTTTCTAATATTTATCATACAGACTGATTCTCACACTTCAAGATGGCTTAGTGGACAGTGTGTTGACCTCTGGTGTGGTTGTGTCAGTGAATCCTAGGGTCGAATCCAGGCTCTTGCATTTTCCGTCTGCCTTCTCTCAGCTATTTTGGTACTTTTCAAAATATTTAATATCATGATAAATGGCAAAAAGGCAAAAAATGAACATTTAAACTGAAGCAGGTTAAACTCCATCCACACACAGGACAGAATAAAAATAATTTAAGTCACTTCATCAACATGTCTCATTATTTTGGGGGGGGGGAACGGATTTCGACAGCTGTATATTTGCCGTCGAATTCCGTCCCCCCCCCCTATTGAGTTTCTAATATTTACCATACAGACTTATTCTCACACTTCCACATGGTTTAGTGGACAGTGTGTTGACCTCTGGTGTAGTTGTGTCAGTGAATCCTAGGTTCAAATCCAGGCTCCTTGCTTTTTCCGTCTGCCTTCTCTCAGCTATTTTGGTACTTTTCAAAATATTTAATATCATGATAAATGGCAAAAAGGCAAAAAATGAACATTTAAACTGAAGCAGGTTAAACTCCATCCATACACAGGACAGAATAAAAATATTTCAAGTCACTTCATCAACATGTCTCATCATTTTGGGGGGGGGAACGGATTTCGACAGCTGTATATTTGCCGTCGAATTCCGTTCCCCCCCCTATTGAGTTTCTAATATTTATCATACAGACCAATTCTCACACTTCAAGATGGCTTAGTGGACAGTGTGTTGACCTCTGGTGTCATTGTGTCAGTGAATCCTAGGTTCGAATCCAGGCTCCTTGCTTTTTCCGTCTGCCTTCTCTCAGCTATTTTGGTACTTTTCAAAATATTTAATATCATGATAAATGGCAAAAAGGCAAATAATGAACATTTAAACTGAAGCTGGTTAAACTCCATCCACACACAGGACAGAATAACAATATTTTAATTCACTTCATCAACACGTCTCATCATTTTGGGGGGGGGGAACGGATTTCGACAGCTGTATAATTGCCGACGAATTCCGTTCCCCCCCCTATTGAGATTCTAAAATTTATCATACAGGCTGATTCTCACACTTCCAGAAGGCTTTGTGGACAGTGTGTTGAACTCTGGTGCAGTTGTGTCAGGGAATCCTAGGTTCGAATCCAGGCTAGTGGATTTGTTTTCGGCTGCCTTCTCTCAGCTATTTTGCTTCTTTTTAAAATATTTAATATCATGATAAATGGCAAAAAGGCAAAAAATGACCAATTAAACTGAAGCAGGTTAAACTCCATGCATACATACGACAGAATAAAAATATTTTAAGTCACTTCATCAACATGTCTCATCATTTTGGGGGGGGAACGGATTTCGACAGCTGTATATATGCCGTCGAATTCCGTTCCCCCCCCCTATTGAGTTTCTAATATTTATCATACAGACTGATTCTCACACTTCAAGATGGCTTAGTGGACAGTGTGTTGACCTCTGGTGTGGTTGTGTCAGTGAATCCTAGGGTCGAATCCAGGCTCTTGCATTTTCCGTCTGCCTTCTCTCAGCTATTTTGGTACTTTTCAAAATATTTAATATCATGATAAATGGCAAAAAGGCAAAAAATGAACATTTAAACTGAAGCAGGTTAAACTCCATCCACACACAGGACAGAATAAAAATAATTTAAGTCACTTCATCAACATGTCTCATTATTTTGGGGGGGGGGAACGGATTTCGACAGCTGTATATTTGCCGTCGAATTCCGTCCCCCCCCCCTATTGAGTTTCTAATATTTACCATACAGACTGATTCTCACACTTCCACATGGTTTAGTGGACAGTGTGTTGACCTCTGGTGTAGTTGTGTCAGTGAATCCTAGGTTCAAATCCAGGCTCCTTGCTTTTTCCGTCTGCCTTCTCTCAGCTATTTTGGTACTTTTCAAAATATTTAATATCATGATAAATGGCAAAAAGGCAAAAAATGAACATTTAAACTGAAGCAGGTTAAACTCCATCCATACACAGGACAGAATAAAAATATTTCAAGTCACTTCATCAACATGTCTCATCATTTTGGGGGGGGGAACGGATTTCGACAGCTATATATTTGCCGTCGAATTCCGTTCCCCCCCCTATTGAGTTTCTAATATTTATCATACAGACCGATTCTCACACTTCAAGATGGCTTAGTGGACAGTGTGTTGACCTCTGGTGTCATTGTGTCAGTGAATCCTAGGTTCGAATCCAGGCTCCTTGCTTTTTCCGTCTGCCTTCTCTCAGCTATTTTGGTACTTTTCAAAATATTTAATATCATGATAAATGGCAAAAAGGCAAATAATGAACATTTAAACTGAAGCTGGTTAAACTCCATCCACACACAGGACAGAATAACAATATTTTAATTCACTTCATCAACACGTCTCATCATTTTGGGGGGGGGGAACGGATTTCGACAGCTGTATAATTGCCGACGAATTCCGTTCCCCCCCCTATTGAGATTCTAAAATTTATCATACAGGCTGATTCTCACACTTCCAGATGGCTTTGTGGACAGTGTGTTGAACTCTGGTGCAGTTGTGTCAGGGAATCCTAGGTTCGAATTCAGGCTAGTGGATTTGTTTTCGGCTGCCTTCTCTCAGCTATTTTGCTTCTTTTTAAAATATTTAATATCATGATAAATGGCAAAAAGGCAAAAAATGACCAATTAAACTGAAGCAGGTTAAACTCCATGCATACATACGACAGAATAAAAATATTTTAAGTCACTTCATCAACATGTCTCATCATTTTGGGGGGGGAACGGATTTCGACAGCTGTATATATGCCGTCGAATTCCGTTCCCCCCCCCTATTGAGTTTCTAATATTTATCATACAGACTGATTCTCACACATCAAGATGGCTTAGTGGACAGTGTGTTGACCTCTGGTGTGGTTGTGTCAGTGAATCCTAGGGTCGAATCCAGGCTCTTGCATTTTCCGTCTGCCTTCTCTCAGCTATTTTGGTACTTTTCAAAATATTTAATATCATGATAAATGGCAAAAAGGCAAAAAATGAACATTTAAACTGAAGCTGGTTAAACTCCATCCACACACAGGACAGAATAAAAATAATTTAAGTCACTTCATCAACATGTCTCATCATTTTGGGGGGGGGGAACGGATTTCGACAGCTGTATAATTGCCTTCGAATTCCGTTCCCCCACATGCTGAGATTCTAAAATGTATCATACAGGCTGATTCTCACACCTCCAGATGGCTTTGTGAACAGTGTGTTGACCTCAGGTGCAGTTGTGGCAGGGAATCCTAGGTTTGAATCCAGGTTAGTGGATTTTTTTCCGTCTGCCTTCTCTCAGCTATTTTGGTACTTTTCAAAATATTTAATATCATGATAAATGGCAAAAAGGCAAAAAATGAACATTTAAACTGAAGCAGGTTAAACTCCATCCATACACAGGACAGAATAAAAATATTTCAAGTCACTTCATCAACATGTCTCATCATTTTGGGGGGGGGAACGGATTTCGACAGCTGTATATTTGCCGTCGAATTCCGTTCCCCCCCCTATTGAGTTTCTAATATTTATCATACAGACCAATTCTCACACTTCAAGATGGCTTAGTGGACAGTGTGTTGACCTCTGGTGTCATTGTGTCAGTGAATCCTAGGTTCGAATCCAGGCTCCTTGCTTTTTCCGTCTGCCTTCTCTCAGCTATTTTGGTACTTTTCAAAATATTTAATATCATGATAAATGGCAAAAAGGCAAATAATGAACATTTAAACTGAAGCTGGTTAAACTCCATCCACACACAGGACAGAATAACAATATTTTAATTCACTTCATCAACACGTCTCATCATTTTGGGGGGGGGGAACGGATTTCGACAGCTGTATAATTGCCGACGAATTCCGTTCCCCCCCCTATTGAGATTCTAAAATTTATCATACAGGCTGATTCTCACACTTCCAGAAGGCTTTGTGGACAGTGTGTTGAACTCTGGTGCAGTTGTGTCAGGGAATCCTAGGTTCGAATCCAGGCTAGTGGATTTGTTTTCGGCTGCCTTCTCTCAGCTATTTTGCTTCTTTTTAAAATATTTAATATCATGATAAATGGCAAAAAGGCAAAAAATGACCAATTAAACTGAAGCAGGTTAAACTCCATGCATACATACGACAGAATAAAAATATTTTAAGTCACTTCATCAACATGTCTCATCATTTTGGGGGGGGAACGGATTTCGACAGCTGTATATATGCCGTCGAATTCCGTTCCCCCCCCCTATTGAGTTTCTAATATTTATCATACAGACTGATTCTCACACTTCAAGATGGCTTAGTGGACAGTGTGTTGACCTCTGGTGTGGTTGTGTCAGTGAATCCTAGGGTCGAATCCAGGCTCTTGCATTTTCCGTCTGCCTTCTCTCAGCTATTTTGGTACTTTTCAAAATATTTAATATCATGATAAATGGCAAAAAGGCAAAAAATGAACATTTAAACTGAAGCAGGTTAAACTCCATCCACACACAGGACAGAATAAAAATAATTTAAGTCACTTCATCAACATGTCTCATTATTTTGGGGGGGGGGAACGGATTTCGACAGCTGTATATTTGCCGTCGAATTCCGTCCCCCCCCCCTATTGAGTTTCTAATATTTACCATACAGACTGATTCTCACACTTCCACATGGTTTAGTGGACAGTGTGTTGACCTCTGGTGTAGTTGTGTCAGTGAATCCTAGGTTCAAATCCAGGCTCCTTGCTTTTTCCGTCTGCCTTCTCTCAGCTATTTTGGTACTTTTCAAAATATTTAATATCATGATAAATGGCAAAAAGGCAAAAAATGAACATTTAAACTGAAGCAGGTTAAACTCCATCCATACACAGGACAGAATAAAAATATTTCAAGTCACTTCATCAACATGTCTCATCATTTTGGGGGGGGGAACGGATTTCGACAGCTATATATTTGCCGTCGAATTCCGTTCCCCCCCCTATTGAGTTTCTAATATTTATCATACAGACCGATTCTCACACTTCAAGATGGCTTAGTGGACAGTGTGTTGACCTCTGGTGTCATTGTGTCAGTGAATCCTAGGTTCGAATCCAGGCTCCTTGCTTTTTCCGTCTGCCTTCTCTCAGCTATTTTGGTACTTTTCAAAATATTTAATATCATGATAAATGGCAAAAAGGCAAATAATGAACATTTAAACTGAAGCTGGTTAAACTCCATCCACACACAGGACAGAATAACAATATTTTAATTCACTTCATCAACACGTCTCATCATTTTGGGGGGGGGGAACGGATTTCGACAGCTGTATAATTGCCGACGAATTCCGTTCCCCCCCCTATTGAGATTCTAAAATTTATCATACAGGCTGATTCTCACACTTCCAGATGGCTTTGTGGACAGGGTGTTGAACTCTGGTGCAGTTGTGTCAGGGAATCCTAGGTTCGAATTCAGGCTAGTGGATTTGTTTTCGGCTGCCTTCTCTCAGCTATTTTGCTTCTTTTTAAAATATTTAATATCATGATAAATGGCAAAAAGGCAAAAAATGACCAATTAAACTGAAGCAGGTTAAACTCCATGCATACATACGACAGAATAAAAATATTTTAAGTCACTTCATCAACATGTCTCATCATTTTGGGGGGGGAACGGATTTCGACAGCTGTATATATGCCGTCGAATTCCGTTCCCCCCCCCTATTGAGTTTCTAATATTTATCATACAGACTGATTCTCACACATCAAGATGGCTTAGTGGACAGTGTGTTGACCTCTGGTGTGGTTGTGTCAGTGAATCCTAGGGTCGAATCCAGGCTCTTGCATTTTCCGTCTGCCTTCTCTCAGCTATTTTGGTACTTTTCAAAATATTTAATATCATGATAAATGGCAAAAAGGCAAAAAATGAACATTTAAACTGAAGCTGGTTAAACTCCATCCACACACAGGACAGAATAAAAATAATTTAAGTCACTTCATCAACATGTCTCATCATTTTGGGGGGGGGGAACGGATTTCGACAGCTGTATAATTGCCTTCGAATTCCGTTCCCCCACATGCTGAGATTCTAAAATGTATCATACAGGCTGATTCTCACACCTCCAGATGGCTTTGTGAACAGTGTGTTGACCTCAGGTGCAGTTGTGGCAGGGAATCCTAGGTTTGAATCCAGGTTAGTGGATTTTTTTTCGTCTGCCTTCTCTCACCTATTTTGGTACTTTTCAAAATATTTAATATCATGATAAATGGCAAAATGGCAACAATAATCTTTTAAACTGAAGCAGGTTAAACTCCATCCATACGTAGGACAGAATAAAAATATTTTAAGTCACTTCATCAACATGTCTCATCATTTTGGGGGGGGGGAACGGATTTCGACAGCTGTATATTTGCCGTCGAATTCCGTTCCCCCCCTATTGAGATTCTAATATTTATCATAAAGGCTGAATCTCACACTTCCAGATGGCTTAGACGACAGTGTGTAGACCTCTGGTGCAGTTGTTTCCGGGAATCCTAGGTTCGAATCCAAGGTAGTGGATTTTTTTTTCGTTTGCCTTCTCTCACCTTTTTTTGTACTTTTCAAAATATTTAATATCATGATAAATGGCAAAATGGCCAAAATAATCTTTTAAACTGAAGCAGGTTAAACTCCATCCATACGTAGGACAGAATAAAAATATTTTAAGTCACTTCATCAACATGTCTCATCATTTTGGGGGGGGGGGGGACGGATTTCGACAGCTGTATATTTGCCGTCGAATTCCATTCCCCCCCCTATTGTGATTCTAAAATTTATCATACAGGCTGAATCTCACTCTTCCAGATGGCTTTGTGGACAGTGTGTTGACCTCTGGTGCAGTTGTTTGAGGGAATCCTAGGTTTGAATCCAGGCTAGTGGATTTTTATTTGTCTGCCTTCTCTCACCTATTTTGGTACTTTTCAAAATATTTAATATCTTGATAAATGGCAAAAAGGCAACAATAATCTTTTAAACTGAAGCAGGTTAAACTCATTCCATACGTAGGACAGAATAAAAATATTTTAAGTCACTTCATCAACATGTCTCATCATTTTGGGGGGGGGGACGGATTTCGACAGCTGTATATTTGCCGTCGAATTCCGTTCCCCCCCCTATTGTGATTCTAAAATTTATCATACAGGCTGATTCTCACACTTCCAGATGGCTTTGTGGACAGTGTGTTGACCTCTGGTGCAGTTGTTTCAGTGAATCCTAGGTTCGAATCCAGGCTAGTGGATTTTTATTCGTCTGCCTTCTCTCACCTATTTTGGTACTTTTCAAAATATTTAATATTTTAATTATAAACTCCATCCATACACAGGACAGAATAAAAATATTTTAAGTCAATTCATCAACTTGTCTCATGATTTTGGGGGGTGGGAACGGATTTCGACAGCTGTATATTTGCCGTCGAATTCCGTTCCCCCCCTATTGAGTTTCTAATATTTATCATACAGCCTGATTCTCACACTTCCAGACAGCTTTGTGGACAGTGTGTTAACCTCTGGTGTAGTTTTGTCAGTGAATCCTAGGTTCGAATCCAGTTCCTTGCTTTTTCCGTCTGCCTTCTCTCAGCTATTTTGCTTCTTTTCAAAATATTTAATATCATGATAAATGCCAAAAAGGCAAAAAATGACCAATTAAACTGAAGCAGTTTAAACTCCATCCATACATAGGACAGAATAAAAATATTTTAAGTCACTTCATCAAAATGTCTCATCATTTTGGGGGGGGGAACGGATTTCGACAGCTGTATAAATGCCGTCGAATTCCGTTCCCCCACATGTTGAGATTCTAAAATGTATCATACAGGCTGATTCTCACACCTTCAGATGGCTTTGTGGACAGTGTGTTGACCTCTGGTGCAGTTATGTCAGGGAATCCTAGGTTCGAATCCAGGCTGGTGGTTTATTTTTCCGTCTGCCTTCTCTCACCTATTTTGGTACTTTTCAAAATATTTAATATCATGATAAATGGCAAAATGGCAAAAATAATCTTTTAAACTGAAGCAGGTTAAACTCCATCCATACGTAGGACAGAATAAAAATATTTTAAGTCAATTCATCAACATGTCTCATCATTTTGGGTGGGGGAACGGATTTCGACAGCTGTATATTTGCCGTCGAATTCCGTTCCCCCCCCTATTGAGTTTCTAATATTTATCATACAGACTGCTTCTCACACTTCAAGACGGCGTAGTGGACAGTGTGTTGAGCTCTGGTGTAGTTGTGTCAGTGAATCCTAGGTTCAAATCCAGGCTCCTTGCTTTTTCCGTCTGCCTTCTCTCAGCTATTTTGGTACTTTTCAAAATATTTAATATCATGATAAATGGCAAAAAGGCAAAAAATGAACATTTAAACTGAAGCTGGTTAAACTCCATCACACACAGGACAGAATAAAAATATTTTAAGTCACTTCATCAACATGTCTCATCATCTTGGGGGGGGGGGACGGATTTCGACAGCTGTATATTTGCCGTCGAATTCAGTTCACCCCCCTATTGAGATTCTAATATTTATCATACGGGTTGGTTCTCACACTTCCTGATGGCTTTGTGGACAGTGTGTTAACCTCTGGTGCAGTTGTGTCAGTGAATCCTAGGTTCGAATCCAGGCTCCATGCTTTTCTTTCGTCTGCCTTCTCTCACCTATTTTGGTACTTTTCAAAATATTTAATATCATTATAAATGTCAAAATGGCAAAAATAATCTTTTAAACTGAAGCAGGTTAAACTCCATCCATACGTAGGACAGAATAAAAATATTTTAAGTCACTTCATCAACATGTCTCATCATTTTGGGGGGGGGGAACGGATTTCGACAGCTGTATATTTGCTGTCGAATTCCGTTCCCCCCCTATTGTGATTCTAAAATGTATCATACAGGCTAATTTTCACACTTTCAGATGGCTTTGTGGACAGTGTGTTGACCTCTGGTGCAGTTATTTCAGGGAATCCTAGGTTCGAATCCAGGCTAGTGAATTTTTATTCGTCTGCCTTCTCTCACCTATTTTGGTACTTTTCAAAATATTTAATATCATGACAAATGGCAAAAAGGCAAAAATAATCTTTTAAACTGAAGCAGGTTAAACTCCATCCATACGTAGGACAGAATAAAAATATTTTAAGTCACTTCATCAACATGTCTCTCATTTTGGGGGGGGGGAACGGATTTCGACAGCTGTATATTTGCCGTCGAATTCCGTTCCCCCCACTATTGAGTTTCTAATATTTATCATACAGACTGTTTCTCGCACTTCAAGATGGCTTAGTGGACAGTATGTTGACCTCTGGTGTAGTTGTGTCAGTGAACCCTAGGTTCGAATCCAGGTTCATGCTTTTCTATCGTCTGCCTTCTCTCAGCTATTTTGCTTCTTTTCAAAATATTTAATATCATGATAAATGGCAAAAAGGCAAAAAATGACCATTTAAATTGAAGCAGGTTAATCTCCATCCATACACAGGACAGAATAAAAATATTTTAAGTCACTTCATCAACATGTCTCATTATTTTGGGGGGGGGAACGGATTTCGACAGCTGTATATTTGCCGTCGAATTCTGTTCCCCACCCCTATTGAGATTCTAATATTTATCATACATCCTGATTCTCATACTTCCAGATAGCTTTGTGGACAGTGTGTTAACCTCTGGTGCAGTTGTGTCAGTGAATCCTAGGTTCGAATCCAGGCTCCATGCTTTTCTTTCGTCTGCCTTCTCTCACCTATTTTGGTACTTTTCAAAATATTTAATATCATTATAAATGTCAAAATGGCAAATATAATCTTTTAAACTGAAGCAGGTTAAACTCCATCCATACGTAGGACAGAATAAAAATATTTTAAGTCACTTCATCAACATGTCTCATCATTTTGGGGGGGGGGAACGGATTTCGACAGCTGTATATTTGCCGTCGAATTCCGTTCCCCCCCCTATTGTGATTCTAAAATTTATCATACAGGCTGATTCTCACACTTCCAGATGGCTTTGTGGACAGTGTGTTGACCTCTGGTGCAGTTGTTTCAGGGAATCCTAGGTTCGAATCCAGGCTAGTGAATTTTTATTCGTCTGCCTTCTCTCACCTATTTTGGTACTTTTCAAAATATTTAATATCATGATAAATGGCAAAAAGGCAAAAATAATCTTTTAAACTGAAGCAGGTTAAACTCCATCCATACGTAGGACAGAATAAAAATATTTTAAGTCACTTCATCAACATGTCTCTCATTTTGGGGGTGGGAACGGATTTCGACAGCTGTATATTTGCCGTCGAATTCCGTTCCCCCCACTATTGAGTTTCTAATATTTATCATACAGACTGATTCTCGCACTTCATGATGGCTTAGTGGACAGTATGTTGACCTCTGGTGTAGTTGTGTCAGTGAATCCTAGGTTCGAATCCAGGCTCCATGCTTTTCTTTCGTCTGCCTTCTCTCACCTATTTTGGTACTTTTCAAAATATTTAATATCATTATAAATGTCAAAATGGCAAAAATAATCTTTTAAACTGAAGCAGGTTAAACTCCATCCATACGTAGGACAGAATAAAAATATTTTAAGTCACTTCATCAACATGTCTCATCATTTTGGGGGGGGGGAACGGATTTCGACAGCTGTATATTTGCTGTCGAATTCCGTTCCCCCCCCTATTGTGATTCTAAAATGTATCATACAGGCTGATTCTCACACTTTCAGATGGCTTTGTGGACAGTGTGTTGACCTCTGGTGCAGTTATTTCAGGGAATCCTGAGTTCGACTCCAGGCTAGTGAATTTTTATTCGTCTGCCTTCTCTCACCTATTTTGGTACTTTTCAAAATATTTAATATCATGACAAATGGCAAAAAGGCAAAAATAATCTTTTAAACTGAAGCAGGTTAAACTCCATCCATACGTAGGACAGAATAAAAATATTTTAAGTCACTTCATCAACATGTCTCATCATTTTGGGGGGGGGGGGGGGGGGGGGGGGGAACGGATTTCGACAGCTGTATATTTGCCGTCGAATTCCGTTCCCCCCACTATTGAGTTTCTAATATTTATCATACAGACTGATTCTCGCACTTCAAGATGGCTTAGTGGACAGTATGTTGACCTCTGGTGTAGATGTGTCAGTGAACCCTAGGTTCGAATCCAGGCTCCATGCTTTTCTTTCGTCTGCCTTCTCTCAGCTATTTTGCTTCTTTTCAAAATATTTAATATCATGATAAATGGCAAAAAGGCAAAAAATGACCATTTAAATTGAAGCAGGTTAATCTCCATCCATACACAGGACAGAATAAAAATATTTTAAGTCACTTCATCAACATGTCTCATTATTTTGGGGGGGGGAACGGATTTCGACAGCTGTATATTTGCCGTCGAATTCCTTTCCCCACCCCTATTGAGATTCTAATATTTATCATACATCCTGATTCTCACACTTCCAGATAGCTTTGTGGACAGTGTGTTAACCTCTGGTGCAGTTGTGTCAGTGAATCCTTGGTTCGAATCCAGGCTCCATGCTTTTCTTTCGTCTGCCTTCTCTCACCTATTTTGGTACTTTTCAAAATATTTAATATCATTATAAATGTCAAAATGGCAAAAATGATCTTTTAAACTGAAGCAGGTTAAACTCCATCCATACGTAGGACAGAATAAAAATATTTTAAGTCACTTCATCAACATGTCTCATCATTTTGGGGGGGGGGAACGGATTTCGACAGCTGTATATTTGCCGTCGAATTCCGTTCCCCCCCCTTATTGAGTTTCTAATATTTATCATACAGGCTGATTCTCACGCTTCCAGATGGCTTTGTGGACAGTGTGTTGACCTCTGGTGCAGTTGTGTCCAGGAATCCTAGGTTTGAATCCAGGCTGGTGGTTTTTTTTTCCATCTGCCTTCTCTCACCTATTTTGGTACTTTTCAAAATATTTAATATCATGATAAATGGCAAAAAGGCAAAAAATGAACATTTAAACTGAAGCTGGTTAAACTCCATCCACACACAGGACAGAATAAAAATATTTTAAGTCACTTCATCAACATGTCTCATCATTTTGGGGGGGGGGAACGGATTTCGACAGCTGTATATTTGCCGTCGAATTCCGTTCCCCCCCCTATTGTGATTCTAAAATGTATCATACAGGCTGATTCTCGCACTTCAAGATGGCTTAGTGGACAGTGTGTTGACCTCTGGTGTAGTTGTGTCAGTGAACCCTAGGTTCGAATCCAGGCTAGTGAATTTTTATTCGTCTGCCTTCTCTCACCTATTTTGGTACTTTTCAAAATATTTAATATCATGACAAATGGCAAAAAGGCAAAAATAATCTTTTAAACTGAAGCAGGTTAAACTCCATCCATACGTAGGACAGAATAAAAATATTTTATGTCACTTCATCAACATGTCTCATCATTTTGGGGGGGGGGAACGGATTTCGACAGCTGTATATTTGCCGTCGAATTCCGTTCCCCCCACTATTGAGTTTCTAATATTTATCATACAGACTGATTCTCGCACTTCAAGATGGCTTAGTGGACAGTATGTTGTCCTCTGGTGTAGTTGTGTCAGTGAACCCTAGGTTCGAGTCCAGGCTCCATGCTTTTCTTTCGTCTGCCTTCTCTCAGCTATTTTGCTTCTTTTCAAAATATTTAATATCATGATAAATGGCAAAAAGGCAAAAAATGACCATTTAAATTGAAGCAGGTTAATCTCCATCCATACACAGGACAGAATAAAAATATTTTAAGTCACTTCATCAACATGTCTCATTATTTTGGGGGGGGGAACGGATTTCGACAGCTGTATATTTGCCGTCGAATTCCGTTCCCCACCCCTATTGAGATTCTAATATTTATCATACATCCTGATTCTCACAATTCCAGATAGCTTTGTGGACAGTGTGTTAACTTCTGGTGCAGTTGTGTCAGTGAATCCTAGGTTCGAATCCAGGCTCCATGCTTTTCTTTCTTCTGCCTTCTCTCACCTATTTTGGTACTTTTCAAAATATTTAATATCATGATAAATGGCAAAAAGGCAAAAATAATCTTTTAAACTGAAGCAGGTTAAACTCCATCCACACACAGGACAGAATAAAAATATTTTAAGTCACTTCATCAACATGTCTCATCATTTTGGGGGGGGGGAACGGATTTCGACAGCTGTATATTTGCCGTCGAATTCCGTTCCCCCTCCCATTGAGTTTCTAATATTTATCATACAGGCTGATTCTCACACTTCCAGATGGCTTTGTGGACAGTGTGTTGACCTCTGGTGCAGTTGTGTCAGGGAATCCTAGGTTCGAATCCAGGCTGGTGGTTTTTTTTTTCCGTCTGCCTTCTCTCACCTATTTTGGTACTTTTCAAAATATTTAATATCATGATAAATGGCAAAAAGGCAAAAAATGAACATTTAAACTGAAGCTGGTTAAACTCCATCCACACACAGGACAGAATAAAAATATTTTAAGTCACTTCATCAACATGTCTCATCATTTTGGGGGGGGGGAACGGATTTCGACAGCTGTATATTTGCCGTCGAATTCCGTTCCCCACCCCTATTGAGATTCTAATATTTATCATACATCCTGATTCTCACACTTCCAGATAGCTTTGTGGACAGTGTGTAAACCTCTGGTGCAGTTGCTTCCGGGAATCCTAAGTTCGGATCCAGGCTAGTGGATTTTTATTCGTCTGCCTTCTCTCACCCCTTTTTTGTACTTTTCAAAATATTTAAAATCATGATAAATGGTAAAAAGGCAAAAAATGAACATTTAAACTGAAGCTGTTTAAACTCCATCCATACGTAGGACAGAATAAAAATATTTTAATTCACTTCATCAACATGTCTCTCATTTTGGGGGGGGGGAACGGATTTCGACAGCTGTATATTTGCCGTCGAATTCCGTTTCCCCCACTATTGAGTTTCTAATATTTATCATACAGACTGATTCTCGCACTTCAAGATGGCTTAGTGGACAGTATGTTGACCTCTGGTGTAGTTGTGTCAGTGAATCCTAGGTTCGAATCCAGGCTCCATGCTTTTCTTTCGTCTGCCTTCTCTCAGCTATTTTGCTTCTTTTCAAAATATTTAATATCATGATAAATGGCAATAAGGCAAAAAATGACCATTTAAATTGAAGCAGGTTAAACTCCATCCATACACAGGACAGAATAAAAATATTTTAAGTCACTTCATCAACATGTCTCATTATTTTGGAGGGGGGAACGGATTTCGACAGCTGTATATTTGCCGTCGAATTCCGTTCCTCCCCCTATTGAGTTTCTAAAATTTATCATACAGGCTGATTCTCACACTTCCAGATAGCTTTGTGGACAGTGTGTAAACCTCTGGTGCAGTTGCTTCCGGGAATCCTAGGTTCGAATCCAGGCTAGTGGATTTTTTTTTCGTTTGCCTTCTCTCACCTATTTTTTGTAGTTTTCAAAATATTTATAATCATGATAAATGGTAAAAAGGCAAAAAATGAACATTTAAACTGAAGCTGGTTAAACTCCATCCTTACACAGGACAGAATAACAATATTTTAAGTCACTTCATCAACATGTCTCATCATTTTGGGGGGGGAACGGATTTCGACAGCTGTATATTTGCCGTCGAATTCTGTTCCCCCCCCTTATTGAGTTTCTAATATTTATCATACAGGCTGATTCTCACGCTTCCAGATGGCTTTGTGGACAGTGTGTTGACCTCTGGTGCAGTTGTGTCCAGGAATCCTAGGTTTGAATCCAGGCTGGTGGTTTTTTTTTCCGTCTGCCTTCTCTCACCTATTTTGGTACTTTTCAAAATATTTAATATCATGATAAATGGCAAAAAGGCAAAAAATGAACATTTAAACTGAAGCTGGTTAAACTCCATCCACACACAGGACAGAATAAAAATATTTTAAGTCACTTCATCAACATGTCTCATCATTTTGGGGGGGGGGAACGGATTTCGACAGCTGAATATTTGCCGTCGAATTCCGTTCCCCCCCCTATTGAGTTTCTAATATTTATCATACATCCTGATTCTCACACTTCCAGATAGCTTTGTGGACAGTGTGTTAACCTCTGGTGCAGTTGTGTCAGTGAATCCTAGGTTCGAATCCTGGCTCCATGCTTTTCTTTCGTCTGCCTTCTCTCACCTATTTTGGTACTTTTCAAAATATTTAATATCATTATAAATGTCAAAATGGCAAGTATAATCTTTTAAACTGAAGCAGGTTAAACTCCATCCATACGTAGGACAGAATAAAAATATTTTAAGTCACTTCATCAACATGTCTCATCATTTTGGGGGGGGGGAACGGATTTCGACAGCTGTATATTTGCCGTCGAATTCCGTTCCCCCCCCTATTGTCATTCTAAAATTTATCATACAGGCTGATTCTCACACTTCCAGATGGCTTTGTGGACAGTGTGTTGACCTCTGGTGCAGTTGTTTCAGGGAATCCTAGGTTTGAATCCAGGCTAGTGAATTTTTATTCGTCTGCCTTCTCTCACCTATTTTGGTACTTTTAAAAATATTTAATATCATGATAAATGGCAAAAAGGCAAAAATAATCTTTTAAACTGAAGCAGGTTAAACTCCATCCATACGTAGGACAGAATAAAAATATTTTAAGTCAAATCATCAACATGTCTCTCATTTTGGGGGTGGGAACGGATTTCGACAGCTGTATATTTGCCGTCGAATTCCGTTCCCCCCACTATTGAGTTTCTAATATTTATCATACAGACTGATTCTCGCACTTCAAGATGGCTTAGTGGACAGTATGTTGACCTCTGGTGTAGTTGTGTCAGTGAATCCTAGGTTTGAATCCAGGCTCCATGCTTTTCTTTCGTCTGCCTTCTCTCAGCTATTTGGCTTCTTTTCAGAATATTTAATATCATGATAAATGGCAAAAAGGCAAAAAATGACCATTTAAATTGAAGCAGGTTAAACTCCATCCATACACAGGACAAAATAAAAATATTTTAAGTCACTTCATCAACATGTCTCATTATTTTGGAGGGGGGAACGGATTTCGACAGCTGTATATTTGCCGTCGAATTCCGTTCCTCCCCCTATTGAGTTTCTAAAATTTATCATACAGGCTGATTCTCACACTTCCAGATAGCTTTGTGGACAGTGTGTAAACCTCTGGTGCAGTTGCTTCCGGGAATCCTAGGTTCGAATCCAGGCTAGTGGATTTTTTTTTCGTTTGCCTTCTCTCACCTATTTTTTGTAGTTTTCAAAATATTTATAATCATGATAAATGGTAAAAAGGCAAAAAATGAACATTTAAACTGAAGCTGGTTAAACTCCATCCTTACACAGGACAGAATAACAATATTTTAAGTCACTTCATCAACATGTCTCATCATTTTGGGGGGGGAACGGATTTCGACAGCTGTATATTTGCCGTCGAATTCTGTTCCCCCCCCCTTATTGAGTTTCTAATATTTATCATACAGGCTGATTCTCACGCTTCCAGATGGCTTTGTGGACAGTGTGTTGACCTCTGGTGCAGTTGTGTCCAGGAATCCTAGGTTTGAATCCAGGCTGGTGGTTTTTTTTTCCGTCTGCCTTCTCTCACCTATTTTGGTACTTTTCAAAATATTTAATATCATGATAAATGGCAAAAAGGCAAAAAATGAACATTTAAACTGAAGCTGGTTAAACTCCATCCACACACAGGACAGAATAAAAATATTTTAAGTCACTTCATCAACATGTCTCATCATTTTGGGGGGGGGGAACGGATTTCGACAGCTGAATATTTGCCGTCGAATTCCGTTCCCCCCCCTATTGAGTTTCTAATATTTATCATACATCCTGATTCTCACACTTCCAGATAGCTTTGTGGACAGTGTGTTAACCTCTGGTGCAGTTGTGTCAGTGAATCCTAGGTTCGAATCCTGGCTCCATGCTTTTCTTTCGTCTGCCTTCTCTCACCTATTTTGGTACTTTTCAAAATATTTAATATCATTATAAATGTCAAAATGGCAAGTATAATCTTTTAAACTGAAGCAGGTTAAACTCCATCCATACGTAGGACAGAATAAAAATATTTTAAGTCACTTCATCAACATGTCTCATCATTTTGGGGGGGGGGAACGGATTTCGACAGCTGTATATTTGCCGTCGAATTCCGTTCCCCCCCCTATTGTCATTCTAAAATTTATCATACAGGCTGATTCTCACACTTCCAGATGGCTTTGTGGACAGTGTGTTGACCTCTGGTGCAGTTGTTTCAGGGAATCCTAGGTTTGAATCCAGGCTAGTGAATTTTTATTCGTCTGCCTTCTCTCACCTATTTTGGTACTTTTAAAAATATTTAATATCATGATAAATGGCAAAAAGGCAAAAATAATCTTTTAAACTGAAGCAGGTTAAACTCCATCCATACGTAGGACAGAATAAAAATATTTTAAGTCAAATCATCAACATGTCTCTCATTTTGGGGGTGGGAACGGATTTCGACAGCTGTATATTTGCCGTCGAATTCCGTTCCCCCCACTATTGAGTTTCTAATATTTATCATACAGACTGATTCTCGCACTTCAAGATGGCTTAGTGGACAGTATGTTGACCTCTGGTGTAGTTGTGTCAGTGAATCCTAGGTTTGAATCCAGGCTCCATGCTTTTCTTTCGTCTGCCTTCTCTCAGCTATTTGGCTTCTTTTCAGAATATTTAATATCATGATAAATGGCAAAAAGGCAAAAAATGACCATTTAAATTGAAGCAGGTTAAACTCCATCCATACACAGGACAAAATAAAAATATTTTAAGTCACTTCATCAACATGTCTCATCATTTTGGGGGGGGGAACGGATTTTGACAGCTGTATATTTGCCATCGAAATCCGTTCCCCCCCCTATTGAGATTCTAATATGTATCATACAGGCTGATTCTCACACTTCCAGATGGCTTTGTGGACAGTGTGTAAACCTCTGGTGCAGTTGCTTCCGGGAATCCTAGGTTCGAATCCAGGCTTGTGGATTTTTTTTTCGTTTGCCTTCTCTCACCTATTTTTTGTACTTTTCAAAATATTTAAAATCATGATAAATGGTAAAAAGGCAAAAAATGAACATTTAAACTGAAGCTGGTTAAACTCCATCCTTACACAGGACAGAATAACAATATTTTAAGTCACTTCATCAACATGTCTCTCATTTTGGGGGGGGAACGGATTTCGACAGCTGTATATTTGCCGTCGAATTCCATTCCCCCCCCCTATTGAGTTTCTAATATTTATCATACAGGCTGATTCTCACGCTTCTAGATGGCTTTGTGGACAGTGTGTTGACCTCTGGTGCAGTTGTGTCCAGGAATCCTAGGTTTGAATCCAGGCTGGTGTTTTTTTTTTCCGTCTGCCTTCTCTCACCTATTTTGGTACTTTTCAAAATATTTAATATCATGATAAATGGCAAAAAGGCAAAAAATGAACATTTAAACTGATGCTGGTTAAACTCCATCCACACACAGGACAGAATAAAAATATTTTAAGTCACTTCATCAACATGTCTCATCATTTTGGGGGGGGGGAACGGATTTCGACAGCTGTATACTTGCCGTCGAATTCCGTTCCCCCCCTATTGAGTTTCTAATATTTATCATACATCCTGATTCTCACACTTTCAGATAGCTTTGTGGACAGTGTGTTAACCTCTGGTGCAGTTGTGTCAGTGAATCCTAGGTTCGAATCCAGGCTCCATGCTTTTCTTTCGTCTGCCTTCTCTCACCTATTTTGGTACTTTTCAAAATATTTAATATCATTATAAATGTCAAAATGGCAAAAATAATCTTTTAAACTGAAGCAGGTTAAACTCCATCCATACACAGGACAGAATAAAAATATTTTAAGTCACTTCATCAACATGTCTCATCATTTTGGGGGGGGGGAACGGATTTCGACAGCTGTATATTTGCCGTCGAATTCCGTTCCCCCCTCTATTGTGATTCTAAAATGTATCATACAGGCTGATTCTCACACTTTCAGATGGCTTTGTGGACAGTGTGTTGACCTCTGGTGCAGTTGTTTCAGGGAATCCTAGGTTCGAATCCAGGCTAGTGAATTTTTATTCGTCTGCCTTCTCTCACCTATTTTGGTACTTTTCAAAATATTTAATATCATGATAAATGGCAAAAAGGCAAAAATAATCTTTTAAACTGAAGCAGGTTAAACTCCATCCATACGTAGGACAGAATAAAAATATTTTAAGTCACTTCATCACCATGTCTCATCATTTTGGGGGGGGGGAACGGATTTCGACAGCTGTATATTTGCCGTCGAATTCCGTTCCCCCCACTATTGAGTTTCTAATATTTATCATACAGACTGATTCTCGCAATTCAAGATGGCTTAGTGGACAGTATGTTGACCTCTGGTGTAGTTGTGTCAGTGAATCCTAGGTTTGAATCCAGGCTCCATGCTTTTCTTTCGTCTGCCTTCTCTCAGCTATTTTGCTTCTTTTCAAAATATTTAATATCATGATAAATGGCAAAAAGGCAAAAAATGACCATTTAAATTGAAGCAGGTTAATCTCCATCCATACACAGGACAGAATAAAAATATTTTAAGTCACTTCATCAACATGTCTCATCATTTTGGGGGGGGGGACGGATTTCGACAGCTGTATATTTGCCGTCGAATTCCGTCCCCCCCCCCCCCTATTGAGTTTCTAATATTTATCATACAGGCTGATTCTCTCACTTCCAGATGGCTTTGTGTACAGTGTGTTGATCTCTGGTGCAGTTGTGTCAGGGAATCCTAGGTTCGAATCCAGGCTGGTGGTTTTTTTTTCCGTCTGCCTTCTCTCACCTATTTTGGTACTTTTCAAAATATTTAATATCATGATAAATGGCAAAAAGGCAAAAAATGAACATTTAAACTGAAGCTGGTTAAACTCCATCCACACACAGGACAGAATAAAAATATTTTAAGTCACTTCATCAACATGTCTCATCATTTTGGGGGGGGGGAACGGATTTCGACAGCTGTATATTTGCTGTCGAATTCCGTTCCCCCCCCCTATTGAGTTTCTAATATTTATCATACATCCTGATTCTCACACTTCCAGATAGCTGTGTGGACAGTGTGTTAACCTCTGGTGCAGTTGTGTCAGTGAATCCTAGGTTCGAATCCAGGCTCCATGCTTTTCTTTCGTCTGCCTTCTCTTAGCTATTTTGCTTCTTTTCAAAATATTTAATATCATGATAAATGGCAAAAAGGCAAAAAATGACCATTTAAATTGAAGCAGGTTAATCTCCATCCATACACAGGACAGAATAAAAATATTTTGTCACTTCATCAACATGTCTCATCATTTTGGGGGGGGGGACGGATTTCGACAGCTGTATATTTGCCGTCGAATTCCGTTCCCCCCCCTATTGACATTCTAATATTTATCATACAGGTTGCTTCTCACACTTCCAGATAGCTTTGTTGACAGTGTGTAAACCTCTGGTGCAGTTGCTTCCGGGAATCCTAAGTTCGGATCCAGGCTAGTGGATTTTTATTCGTCTGCCTTCTCTCACCCCTTTTTTGTACTTTTCAAAATATTTAAAATCATGATAAATGGTAAAAAGGCAAAAAATGAACATTTAAACTGAAGCTGTTTAAACTCCATCCATACGTAGGACAGAATAAAAATATTTTAATTCACTTCATCAACATGTCTCTCATTTTGGGGGGGGGGAACGGATTTCGACAGCTGTATATTTGCCGTCGAATTCCGTTTCCCCCACTATTGAGTTTCTAATATTTATCATACAGACTGATTCTCGCACTTCAAGATGGCTTAGTGGACAGTATGTTGACCTCTGGTGTAGTTGTGTCAGTGAATCCTAGGTTCGAATCCAGGCTCCATGCTTTTCTTTCGTCTGCCTTCTCTCAGCTATTTTGCTTCTTTTCAAAATATTTAATATCATGATAAATGGCAATAAGGCAAAAAATGACCATTTAAATTGAAGCAGGTTAAACTCCATCCATACACAGGACAGAATAAAAATATTTTAAGTCACTTCATCAACATGTCTCATTATTTTGGAGGGGGGAACGGATTTCGACAGCTGTATATTTGCCGTCGAATTCCGTTCCTCCCCCTATTGAGTTTCTAAAATTTATCATACAGGCTGATTCTCACACTTCCAGATAGCTTTGTGGACAGTGTGTAAACCTCTGGTGCAGTTGCTTCCGGGAATCCTAGGTTCGAATCCAGGCTAGTGGATTTTTTTTTCGTTTGCCTTCTCTCACCTATTTTTTGTAGTTTTCAAAATATTTAAAATCATGATAAATGGTAAAAAGGCAAAAAATGAACATTTAAACTGAAGCTGGTTAAACTCCATCCTTACACAGGACAGAATAACAATATTTTAAGTCACTTCATCAACATGTCTCATCATTTTGGGGGGGGAACGGATTTCGACAGCTGTATATTTGCCGTCGAATTCCGTTCCCCCCCCTTATTGAGTTTCTAATATTTATCATACAGGCTGATTCTCACGCTTCCAGATGGCTTTGTGGACAGTGTGTTGACCTCTGGTGCAGTTGTGTCCAGGAATCCTAGGTTTGAATCCAGGCTGGTGGTTTTTTTTTCCGTCTGCCTTCTCTCACCTATTTTGGTACTTTTCAAAATATTTAATATCATGATAAATGGCAAAAAGGCAAAAAATGAACATTTAAACTGAAGCTGGTTAAACTCCATCCACACACAGGACAGAATAAAAATATTTTAAGTCACTTCATCAACATGTCTCATCATTTTGGGGGGGGGGAACGGATTTCGACAGCTGAATATTTGCCGTCGAATTCCGTTCCCCCCCCTATTGAGTTTCTAATATTTATCATACATCCTGATTCTCACACTTCCAGATAGCTTTGTGGACAGTGTGTTAACCTCTGGTGCAGTTGTGTCAGTGAATCCTAGGTTCGAATCCTGGCTCCATGCTTTTCTTTCGTCTGCCTTCTCTCACCTATTTTGGTACTTTTCAAAATATTTAATATCATTATAAATGTCAAAATGGCAAGTATAATCTTTTAAACTGAAGCAGGTTAAACTCCATCCATACGTAGGACAGAATAAAAATATTTTAAGTCACTTCATCAACATGTCTCATCATTTTGGGGGGGGGGAACGGATTTCGACAGCTGTATATTTGCCGTCGAATTCCGTTCCCCCCCCTATTGTCATTCTAAAATTTATCATACAGGCTGATTCTCACACTTCCAGATTGCTTTGTGGACAGTGTGTTGACCTCTGGTGCAGTTGTTTCAGGGAATCCTAGGTTCGAATCCAGGCTAGTGAATTTTTATTCGTCTGCCTTCTCTCACCTATTTTGGTACTTTTAAAAATATTTAATATCATGATAAATGGCAAAAAGGCAAAAATAATCTTTTAAACTGAAGCAGGTTAAACTCCATCCATACGTAGGACAGAATAAAAATATTTTAAGTCACTTCATCAACATGTCTCTCATTTTGGGGGTGGGAACGGATTTCGACAGCTGTATATTTGCCGTCGAATTCCGTTCCCCCCACTATTGAGTTTCTAATATTTATCATACAGACTGATTCTCGCACTTCAAGATGGCTTAGTGGACAGTATGTTGACCTCTGGTGTAGTTGTGTCAGTGAATCCTAGGTTTGAATCCAGGCTCCATGCTTTTCTTTCGTCTGCCTTCTCTCAGCTATTTGGCTTCTTTTCAGAATATTTAATATCATGATAAATGGCAAAAAGGCAAAAAATGACCATTTAAATTGAAGCAGGTTAAACTCCATCCATACACAGGACAAAATAAAAATATTTTAAGTCACTTCATCAACATGTCTCATCATTTTGGGGGGGGGAACGGATTTTGACAGCTGTATATTTGCCATCGAAATCCGTTCCCCCCCCTATTGAGATTCTAATATGTATCATACAGGCTGATTCTCACACTTCCAGATGGCTTTGTGGACAGTGTGTAAACCTCTGGTGCAGTTGCTTCCGGGAATCCTAGGTTCGAATCCAGGCTAGTGGATTTTTTTTTCGTTTGCCTTCTCTCACCTATTTTTTGTACTTTTCAAAATATTTAAAATCATGATAAATGGTAAAAAGGCAAAAAATGAACATTTAAACTGAAGCTGGTTAAATTCCATCCTTACACAGGACAGAATAACAATATTTTAAGTCACTTCATCAACATGTCTCTCATTTTGGGGGGGGAACGGATTTCGACAGCTGTATATTTGCCGTCGAATTCCATTCCCCCCCCCTATTGAGTTTCTAATATTTATCATACAGGCTGATTCTCACGCTTCTAGATGGCTTTGTGGACAGTGTGTTGACCTCTGGTGCAGTTGTGTCCAGGAATCCTAGGTTTGAATCCAGGCTGGTGTTTTTTTTTTCCGTCTGCCTTCTCTCACCTATTTTGGTACTTTTCAAAATATTTAATATCATGATAAATGGCAAAAAGGCAAAAAATGAACATTTAAACTGATGCTGGTTAAACTCCATCCACACACAGGACAGAATAAAAATATTTTAAGTCACTTCATCAACATGTCTCATCATTTTGGGGGGGGGGAACGGATTTCGACAGCTGTATATTTGCCGTCGAATTCCGTTCCCCCCCTATTGAGTTTCTAATATTTATCATACAGACTGATTCTCGCAATTCAAGATGGCTTAGTGGACAGTATGTTGACCTCTGGTGTAGTTGTGTCAGTGAATCCTAGGTTTGAATCCAGGCTCCATGCTTTTCTTTCGTCTGCCTTCTCTCAGCTATTTTGCTTCTTTTCAAAATATTTAATATCATGATAAATGGCAAAAAGGCAAAAAATGACCATTTAAATTGAAGCAGGTTAATCTCCATCCATACACAGGACAGAATAAAAATATTTTAAGTCACTTCATCAACATGTCTCATCATTTTGGGGGGGGGGACGGATTTCGACAGCTGTATATTTGCCGTCGAATTCCGTCCCCCCCCCCCCCTATTGAGTTTCTAATATTTATCATACAGGCTGATTCTCTCACTTCCAGATGGCTTTGTGGACAGTGTGTTGATCTCTGGTGCAGTTGTGTCAGGGAATCCTAGGTTCGAATCCAGGCTGGTGGTTTTTTTTTCCGTCTGCCTTCTCTCACCTATTTTGGTACTTTTCAAAATATTTAATATCATGATAAATGGCAAAAAGGCAAAAAATGAACATTTAAACTGAAGCTGGTTAAACTCCATCCACACACAGGACAGAATAAAAATATTTTAAGTCACTTCATCAACATGTCTCATCATTTTGGGGGGGGGGAACGGATTTCGACAGCTGTATATTTGCTGTCGAATTCCGTTCCCCCCCCCTATTGAGTTTCTAATATTTATCATACATCCTGATTCTCACACTTCCAGATAGCTGTGTGGACAGTGTGTTAACCTCTGGTGCAGTTGTGTCAGTGAATCCTAGGTTCGAATCCAGGCTCCATGCTTTTCTTTCGTCTGCCTTCTCTTAGCTATTTTGCTTCTTTTCAAAATATTTAATATCATGATAAATGGCAAAAAGGCAAAAAATGACCATTTAAATTGAAGCAGGTTAATCTCCATCCATACACAGGACAGAATAAAAATATTTTGTCACTTCATCAACATGTCTCATCATTTTGGGGGGGGGGACGGATTTCGACAGCTGTATATTTGCCGTCGAATTCCGTTCCCCCCCCTATTGACATTCTAATATTTATCATACAGGTTGCTTGTCACACTTCCAGATGGCTTTGTGGGCAGTGTGTAGACCTCTGGTGCAGTTGTTTCTGGGAATCCTAGGTTCAAATCCAGGCTAGTGGATTTTTTTTTCGTTTGCCTTCTCTCACCTTTTTTTGTACTTTTCAAAATATTTAAAATCATGATAAATGGTAAAAAGGCAAAAAATGAACATTTAAACTGAAGCTGGTTAAACTCCATCCTTACACAGGACAGAATAACAATATTTTAAGTCACTTCATCAACATGTCTCATCATTTTGGGGGGGGGAACGGATTTCGACAGCTGTATATTTGCCGTCGAATTCCGTTCCCCCCCCCTATTGAGTTTCTAATATTTATCATACAGGCTGATTCTCTCACTTCCAGATGGCTTTGTAGACAGTGTGTTGACCTCTGGTGCAGTTGTGTCAGGGAATCCTAGGTTCGAATCCAGGCTGGTGGTTTTTTTTTCCGTCTGCCTTCTCTCACCTATTTTGGTACTTTTCAAAATATTTAATATTATGATAAATGGCAAAAAGGCAAAAAATGAACATTTAAACTGAAGCTGGTTAAACTCCATCCACACACAGGACAGAATAAAAATATTTTAAGTCACTTCATCAACATGTCTCATCATTTTGGGGGGGGGGAACGGATTTCGATAGCTGTATATTTGCCGTCGAATTCCGTTCCCCCCCCCTATTGAGTTTCTAATATTTATCATACATCCTGATTCTCACACTTCCAGATAGCTTTGTGGACAGTGTGTTAACCTCTGGTGCAGTTGTGTCAGTGAATCCTAGGTTCGAATCCAGGCTCCATGCTTTTCTTTCGTCTGCCTTCTCTCACCTATTTTGGTACTTTTCAAAATATTTAATATCATTATAAATGTCAAAATGGCAAAAATAATCTTTTAAACTGAAGCAGGTTAAACTCCATCCATACGTAGGACAGAATAAAAATATTTTAAGTCACTTCATCAACATGTCTCTCATTTTGGGGGGGGGGAACGTATTTCGACAGCTGTATATTTGCCGTCGAATTCCGTTCCCCCCCCTATTGAGATTCTAATATTTATCATACAGGTTGATTCTCACACTTCCAAATGTCTTTGTGGACAGTGTGTAGACCTCTGGTGCAGTTGTTTCTGGGAATCCCAGGTTCGAATCCAGGCTAGTGGATTTTTTTTTCGTTTGCCTTCTCTCACCTTTTTTTGTAATTTTCAAAATATTTAAAATCATGATAAATGGTAAAAAGGCAAAAGATGAACATTTAAACTGAAGCTGTTTAAACTCCATCCATACGTAGGACAGAATAAAAATATTTTAAGTCACTTCATCAACATGTCTCTCATTTTGGGGGGGGGGAACGGATTTCGACAGCCGTATATTTGCCGTCGAATTCCGTTCCCCCCACTATTGAGTTTCTAATATTTATCATACAGACTGATTCTCACACTTTCAGATTGCTTTGTGGACAGTGTGTTGACCTCTGGTGCAGTTGTTTCAGGGAATCCTAGGTTCGAATCCAGGCTAGTGAATTTTTATTCGTCTGCCTTCTCTCACCTATTTTGGTACTTTTCAAAATATTTAATATCATGATAAATGGCAAAAAGGCAAAAATAATCTTTTAAACTGAAGCAGGTTAAACTCCATCCATACGTAGGACAGAATAAAAATATTTTAAGTCACTTCATCACCATGTCTCATCATTTTGGGGGGGGGGAACGGATTTCGACAGCTGTATATTTGCCGTCGAATTCCGTTCCCCCCACTATTGAGTTTCTAATATTTATCATACAGACTGATTCTCGCAATTCAAGATGGCATAGTGGACAGTATGTTGACCTCTGGTGTAGTTGTGTCAGTGAATCCTAGGTTTGAATCCAGGCTCCATGCTCTTCTTTCGTCTGCCTTCTCTCAGCTGTTTTGCTTCTTTTCAAAATATTTAATATCATGATAAATGGCAAAAAGGCAAAAAATGACCATTTAAATTGAAGCAGGTTAATCTCCATCCATACACAGGACAGAATAAAAATATTTTAAGTCACTTCATCAACATGTCTCATCATTTTGGGGGGGGGGGACGGATTTCGACAGCTGTATATTTGCCGTCGAATTCCGTCCCCCCCCCCCCCCCCCTATTGAGTTTCTAATATTTATCATACAGGCTGATTCTCTCACTTCCAGATGGCTTTGTGGACAGTGTGTTGATCTCTGGTGCAGTTGTGTCAGGGAATCCTAGGTTCGAATCCAGGCTGGTGGTTTTTTTTTCCGTCTGCCTTCTCTCACCTATTTTGGTACTTTTCAAAATATTTAATATCATGATAAATGGCAAAAAGGCAAAAAATGAACATTTAAACTGAAGCTGGTTAAACTCCATCCACACACAGGACAGAATAAAAATATTTTAAGTCACTTCATCAACATGTCTCATCATTTTGGGGGGGGGGGGAACGGATTTCGACAGCTGTATATTTGCCGTCGAATTCCGTTCCCCCCCCCTATTGAGTTTCTAATATTTATCATACATCCTGATTCTCACACTTCCAGATAGCTGTGTGGACAGTGTGTTAACCTCTGGTGCAGTTGTGTCAGTGAATCCTAGGTTCGAATCCAGGCTCCATGCTTTTCTTTCGTCTGCCTTCTCTTAGCTATTTTGCTTCTTTTCAAAATATTTAATATCATGATAAATGGCAAAAAGGCAAAAAATGACCATTTAAATTGAAGCAGGTTAATCTCCATCCATACACAGGACAGAATAAAAATATTTTAAGTCACTTCATCAACATGTCTCATCATTTTGGGGGGGGGGACGGATTTCGACAGCTGTATATTTGCCGTCGAATTCCGTTCCCCCCCCTATTGAGATTCTAATATTTATCATACAGGTTGCTTCTCACACTTCCAGATGGCTTTGTGGGCAGTGTGTAGACCTCTGGTGCAGTTGTTTCTGGGAATCCTAGGTTCAAATCCAGGCTAGTGGATTTTTTTTTCGTTTGCCTTCTCTCACCTTTTTTTGTACTTTTCAAAATATTTAAAATCATGATAAATGGTAAAAAGGCAAAAAATGAACATTTAAACTGAAGCTGGTTAAACTCCATCCTTACACAGGACAGAATAACAATATTTTAAGTCACTTCATCAACATGTCTCATCATTTTGGGGGGGGGAACGGATTTCGACAGCTGTATATTTGCCGTCGAATTCCGTTCACCCCCTCTATTGAGTTTCTAATATTTATCATACAGCCTGATTCTCTCACTTCCAGATGGCTTTGTGGACAGTGTGTTGACCTCTGGTGCAGTTGTGTCAGGGAATCCTAGGTTCGAATCCAGGCTGGTGGGTTTTTTTTCCGTCTGCCTTCTCTCACCTATTTTGGTACTTTTCAAAATATTTAATATCATGATAAATGGCAAAAAGGCAAAAAATGAACATTTAAACTGAAGCTGGTTAAACTCCATCCACACACAGGACAGAATAAAAATATTTTAAGTCACTTCATCAACATGTCTCATCATTTTGGGGGGGGGGAACGGATTTCGACAGCTGTATATTTGCTGTCGAATTCCGTTCCCCCCCCCTATTGAGTTTCTAATATTTATCATACATCCTGATTCTCACACTTCCAGATAGCTGTGTGGACAGTGTATTAACCTCTGGTGCAGTTGTGTCAGTGAATCCTAGGTTCGAATCCAGGCTCCATGCTTTTCTTTCGTCTGCCTTCTCTTAGCTATTTTGCTTCTTTTCAAAATATTTAATATCATGATAAATGGCAAAAAGGCAAAAAATGACCATTTAAATTGAAGCAGGTTAATCTCCATCCATACACAGGACAGAATAAAAATATTTTAAGTCACTTCATCAACATGTCTCATCATTTTGGGGGGGGGGACGGATTTCGACAGCTGTATATTTGCCGTCGAATTCCGTCCCCCCCCCCCCCTATTGAGTTTCTAATATTTATCATACAGGCTGATTCTCTCACTTCCAGATGGCTTTGTGGACAGTGTGTTGATCTCTGGTGCAGTTGTGTCAGGGAATCCTAGGTTCAAATCCAGGCTGGTGTTTTTTTTTTTCCGTCTGCCTTCTCTCACCTATTTTGGTACTTTTCAAAATATTTAATATCATGATAAATGGCAAAAAGGCAAAAAATGAACATTTAAACTGAAGCTGGTTAAACTCCATCCACACACAGGACAGAATAAAAATATTTTAAGTCACTTCATCAACATGTCTCATCATTTTGGGGGGGGGGGAACGGATTTCGACAGCTGTATATTTGCCGTCGAATTCCGTTCCCCCCCCCTTTTGAGTTTCTAATATTTATCATACATCCTGATTCTCACACTTCCAGATAGCTGTGTGGACAGTGTGTTAACCTCTGGTGCAGTTGTGTCAGTGAATCCTAGGTTCGAATCCAGGCTCCATGCTTTTCTTTCGTCTGCCTTCTCTTAGCTATTTTGCTTCTTTTCAAAATATTTAATATCATGATAAATGGCAAAAAGGCAAAAAATGACCATTTAAATTGAAGCAGGTTAATCTCCATCCATACACAGGACAGAATAAAAATATTTTAAGTCACTTCATCAACATGTCTCATCATTTTGGGGGGGGGGGGACGGATTTCGACAGCTGTATATTTGCCGTCGAATTCCGTTCCCCCCCCTATTGAGATTCTAATATTTATCATACAGGTTGCTTCTCACACTTCCAGATGGCTTTGTGGGCAGTGTGTAGACCTCTGGTGCAGTTGTTTCTGGGAATCTTAGGTTCAAATCCAGGCTAGTGGATTTTTTTTTCGTTTGCCTTCTCTCACCTTTTTTTGTACTTTTCAAAATATTTAAAATCATGATAAATGGTAAAAAGGCAAAAAATGAACATTTAAACTGAAGCTGGTTAAACTCCATCCTTACACAGGACAGAATAACAATATTTTAAGTCACTTCATCAACATGTCTCATCATTTTGGGGGGGGGAACGGATTTCGACAGCTGTATATTTGCCGTCGAATTCCGTTCCCCCCCCCTATTGAGTTTCTAATATTTATCATACAGGCTGATTCTCTCACTTCCAGATGGCTTTGTGGACAGTGTGTTGACCTCTGGTGCAGTTGTGTCAGGGAATCCTAGGTTCGAATCCAGGCTGGTGGGTTTTTTTTCCGTCTGCCTTCTCTCACCTATTTTGGTACTTTTCAAAATATTTAATATCATGATAAATGGCAAAAAGGCAAAAAATGAACATTTAAACTGAAGCTGGTTAAACTCCATCCACACACAGGACAGAATAAAAATATTTTAAGTCACTTCATCAACATGTCTCATCATTTTGGGGGGGGGGGGAACGGATTTCGACAGCTGTATATTTGCTGTCGAATTCCGTTCCCCCCCCCTATTGAGTTTCTAATATTTATCATACATGCTGATACTCACACTTCCAGATAGCTGTGTGGACAGTGTGTTAACCTCTGGTGCAGTTGTGTCAGTGAATCCTAGGTTCGAATCCAGGCTCCATGCTTTTCTTTCGTCTGCCTTCTCTTAGCTATTTTGCTTCTTTTCAAAATATTTAATATCATGATAAATGGCAAAAAGGCAAAAAATGACCATTTAAATTGAAGCAGGTTAATCTCCATCCATACACAGGACAGAATAAAAATATTTTAAGTCACTTCATCAACATGTCTCATCATTTTGGGGGGGGGGGGACGGATTTCGACAGCTGTATATTTGCCGTCGAATTCCGTTCCCCCCCCTATTGAGATTCTAATATTTATCATACAGGTTGCTTCTCACACTTCCAGATGGCTTTGTGGGCAGTGTGTAGACCTCTGGTGCAGTTCTTTCTGGGAATCCTAGGTTCAAATCCAGGCTAGTGGATTTTTTTTTCGTTTGCCTTCTCTCACCTTTTTTTGTACTTTTCAAAATATTTAAAATCATGATAAATGGTAAAAAGGCAAAAAATGAACATTTAAACTGAAGCTGGTTAAACTCCATCCTTACACAGGACAGAATAACAATATTTTAAGTCACTTCATCAACATGTCTCATCATTTTGGGGGGGGGAACGGATTTCGACAGCTGTATATTTGCCGTCGAATTCCGTTCCCCCCCCCTATTGAGTTTCTAATATTTATCATACAGGCTAATTCTCTCACTTCCAGATGGCTTTGTGGACAGTGTGTTGACCTCTGGTGCAGTTGTGTCAGGGAATCCTAGGTTCGAATCCAGGCTGGTGGTTTTTTTTTCCGTCTGCCTTCTCTCACCTATTTTGGTACTTTTCAAAATATTTAATATCATGATAAATGGCAAAAAGGCAAAAAATGAACATTTAAACTGAAGCTGGTTAAACTCCATCCACACACAGGACAGAATAAAAATATTTTAAGTCACTTCATCAACATGTCTCATCATTTTGGGGGGGGGGGAACGGATTTCGATAGCTGTATATTTGCCGCCGAATTCCGTTCCCCCCCCTATTGAGTTTCTAATATTTATCATACATCCTGATTCTCACACTTCCAGATAGCTTTGTGGACAGTGTGTTAACCTCTGGTGCAGTTGTGTCAGTGAATCCTAGGTTCGAATCCAGGCTCCATGCTTTTCTTTCGTCTGCCTTCTCTCACCTATTTTGGTACTTTTCAAAATATTTAATATCATTATAAATGTCAAAATGGCAAAAATAATCTTTTAAACTGAAGCAGGTTAAACTCCATCCATACGTAGGACAGAATAAAAATATTTTAAGTCACTTCATCAACATGTCTCATCATTTTGGGGGGGGGGAACGGATTTCGACAGCTGTATATTTGCCGTCGAATTCCGTTCCCCCCCCTATTGTCATTCTAAAATTTATCATACAGGCTGATTCTCACACTTCCAGATTGCTTTGTGGACAGTGTGTTGACCTCTGGTGCAGTTGTTTCAGGGAATCCTAGGTTCGAATCCAGGCTAGTGAATTTTTATTCGTCTGCCTTCTCTCACCTATTTTGGTACTTTTAAAAATATTTAATATCATGATAAATGGCAAAAAGGCAAAAATAATCTTTTAAACTGAAGCAGGTTAAACTCCATCCATACGTAGGACAGAATAAAAATATTTTAAGTCACTTCATCAACATGTCTCTCATTTTGGGGGTGGGAACGGATTTCGACAGCTGTATATTTGCCGTCGAATTCCGTTCCCCCCACTATTGAGTTTCTAATATTTATCATACAGACTGATTCTCGCACTTCAAGATGGCTTAGTGGACAGTATGTTGACCTCTGGTGTAGTTGTGTCAGTGAATCCTAGGTTTGAATCCAGGCTCCATGCTTTTCTTTCGTCTGCCTTCTCTCAGCTATTTGGCTTCTTTTCAGAATATTTAATATCATGATAAATGGCAAAAAGGCAAAAAATGACCATTTAAATTGAAGCAGGTTAAACTCCATCCATACACAGGACAAAATAAAAATATTTTAAGTCACTTCATCAACATGTCTCATCATTTTGGGGGGGGGAACGGATTTTGACAGCTGTATATTTGCCATCGAAATCCGTTCCCCCCCCTATTGAGATTCTAATATGTATCATACAGGCTGATTCTCACACTTCCAGATGGCTTTGTGGACAGTGTGTAAACCTCTGGTGCAGTTGCTTCCGGGAATCCTAGGTTCGAATCCAGGCTAGTGGATTTTTTTTTCGTTTGCCTTCTCTCACCTATTTTTTGTACTTTTCAAAATATTTAAAATCATGATAAATGGTAAAAAGGCAAAAAATGAACATTTAAACTGAAGCTGGTTAAATTCCATCCTTACACAGGACAGAATAACAATATTTTAAGTCACTTCATCAACATGTCTCTCATTTTGGGGGGGGAACGGATTTCGACAGCTGTATATTTGCCGTCGAATTCCATTCCCCCCCCCTATTGAGTTTCTAATATTTATCATACAGGCTGATTCTCACGCTTCTAGATGGCTTTGTGGACAGTGTGTTGACCTCTGGTGCAGTTGTGTCCAGGAATCCTAGGTTTGAATCCAGGCTGGTGTTTTTTTTTTCCGTCTGCCTTCTCTCACCTATTTTGGTACTTTTCAAAATATTTAATATCATGATAAATGGCAAAAAGGCAAAAAATGAACATTTAAACTGATGCTGGTTAAACTCCATCCACACACAGGACAGAATAAAAATATTTTAAGTCACTTCATCAACATGTCTCATCATTTTGGGGGGGGGGAACGGATTTCGACAGCTGTATATTTGCCGTCGAATTCCGTTCCCCCCCTATTGAGTTTCTAATATTTATCATACAGACTGATTCTCGCAATTCAAGATGGCTTAGTGGACAGTATGTTGACCTCTGGTGTAGTTGTGTCAGTGAATCCTAGGTTTGAATCCAGGCTCCATGCTTTTCTTTCGTCTGCCTTCTCTCAGCTATTTTGCTTCTTTTCAAAATATTTAATATCATGATAAATGGCAAAAAGGCAAAAAATGACCATTTAAATTGAAGCAGGTTAATCTCCATCCATACACAGGACAGAATAAAAATATTTTAAGTCACTTCATCAACATGTCTCATCATTTTGGGGGGGGGGACGGATTTCGACAGCTGTATATTTGCCGTCGAATTCCGTCCCCCCCCCCCCCTATTGAGTTTCTAATATTTATCATACAGGCTGATTCTCTCACTTCCAGATGGCTTTGTGGACAGTGTGTTGATCTCTGGTGCAGTTGTGTCAGGGAATCCTAGGTTCGAATCCAGGCTGGTGGTTTTTTTTTCCGTCTGCCTTCTCTCACCTATTTTGGTACTTTTCAAAATATTTAATATCATGATAAATGGCAAAAAGGCAAAAAATGAACATTTAAACTGAAGCTGGTTAAACTCCATCCACACACAGGACAGAATAAAAATATTTTAAGTCACTTCATCAACATGTCTCATCATTTTGGGGGGGGGGAACGGATTTCGACAGCTGTATATTTGCTGTCGAATTCCGTTCCCCCCCCCTATTGAGTTTCTAATATTTATCATACATCCTGATTCTCACACTTCCAGATAGCTGTGTGGACAGTGTGTTAACCTCTGGTGCAGTTGTGTCAGTGAATCCTAGGTTCGAATCCAGGCTCCATGCTTTTCTTTCGTCTGCCTTCTCTTAGCTATTTTGCTTCTTTTCAAAATATTTAATATCATGATAAATGGCAAAAAGGCAAAAAATGACCATTTAAATTGAAGCAGGTTAATCTCCATCCATACACAGGACAGAATAAAAATATTTTGTCACTTCATCAACATGTCTCATCATTTTGGGGGGGGGGACGGATTTCGACAGCTGTATATTTGCCGTCGAATTCCGTTCCCCCCCCTATTGACATTCTAATATTTATCATACAGGTTGCTTGTCACACTTCCAGATGGCTTTGTGGGCAGTGTGTAGACCTCTGGTGCAGTTGTTTCTGGGAATCCTAGGTTCAAATCCAGGCTAGTGGATTTTTTTTTCGTTTGCCTTCTCTCACCTTTTTTTGTACTTTTCAAAATATTTAAAATCATGATAAATGGTAAAAAGGCAAAAAATGAACATTTAAACTGAAGCTGGTTAAACTCCATCCTTACACAGGACAGAATAACAATATTTTAAGTCACTTCATCAACATGTCTCATCATTTTGGGGGGGGGAACGGATTTCGACAGCTGTATATTTGCCGTCGAATTCCGTTCCCCCCCCCTATTGAGTTTCTAATATTTATCATACAGGCTGATTCTCTCACTTCCAGATGGCTTTGTAGACAGTGTGTTGACCTCTGGTGCAGTTGTGTCAGGGAATCCTAGGTTCGAATCCAGGCTGGTGGTTTTTTTTTCCGTCTGCCTTCTCTCACCTATTTTGGTACTTTTCAAAATATTTAATATTATGATAAATGGCAAAAAGGCAAAAAATGAACATTTAAACTGAAGCTGGTTAAACTCCATCCACACACAGGACAGAATAAAAATATTTTAAGTCACTTCATCAACATGTCTCATCATTTTGGGGGGGGGGAACGGATTTCGATAGCTGTATATTTGCCGTCGAATTCCGTTCCCCCCCCTATTGAGTTTCTAATATTTATCATACATCCTGATTCTCACACTTCCAGATAGCTTTGTGGACAGTGTGTTAACCTCTGGTGCAGTTGTGTCAGTGAATCCTAGGTTCGAATCCAGGCTCCATGCTTTTCTTTCGTCTGCCTTCTCTCACCTATTTTGGTACTTTTCAAAATATTTAAAATCATTATAAATGTCAAAATGGCAAAAATAATCTTTTAAACTGAAGCAGGTTAAACTCCATCCATACGTAGGACAGAATAAAAATATTTTAAGTCACTTCATCAACATGTCTCTCATTTTGGGGGGGGGGAACGTATTTCGACAGCTGTATATTTGCCGTCGAATTCCGTTCCCCCCCCTATTGAGATTCTAATATTTATCATACAGGTTGATTCTCACACTTCCAAATGTCTTTGTGGACAGTGTGTAGACCTCTGGTGCAGTTGTTTCTGGGAATCCCAGGTTCGAATCCAGGCTAGTGGATTTTTTTTTCGTTTGCCTTCTCTCACCTTTTTTTGTAATTTTCAAAATATTTAAAATCATGATAAATGGTAAAAAGGCAAAAGATGAACATTTAAACTGAAGCTGTTTAAACTCCATCCATACGTAGGACAGAATAAAAATATTTTAAGTCACTTCATCAACATGTCTCTCATTTTGGGGGGGGGGAACGGATTTCGACAGCCGTATATTTGCCGTCGAATTCCGTTCCCCCCACTATTGAGTTTCTAATATTTATCATACAGACTGATTCTCACACTTTCAGATGGCTTTGTGGACAGTGTGTTGACCTCTGGTGCAGTTGTTTCAGGGAATCCTAGGTTCGAATCCAGGCTAGTGAATTTTTATTCGTCTGCCTTCTCTCACCTATTTTGGTACTTTTCAAAATATTTAATATCATGATAAATGGCAAAAAGGCAAAAATAATCTTTTAAACTGAAGCAGGTTAAACTCCATCCATACGTAGGACAGAATAAAAATATTTTAAGTCACTTCATCACCATGTCTCATCATTTTGGGGGGGGGGAACGGATTTCGACAGCTGTATATTTGCCGTCGAATTCCGTTCCCCCCACTATTGAGTTTCTAATATTTATCATACAGACTGATTCTCGCAATTCAAGATGGCATAGTGGACAGTATGTTGACCTCTGGTGTAGTTGTGTCAGTGAATCCTAGGTTTGAATCCAGGCTCCATGCTCTTCTTTCGTCTGCCTTCTCTCAGCTGTTTTGCTTCTTTTCAAAATATTTAATATCATGATAAATGGCAAAAAGGCAAAAAATGACCATTTAAATTGAAGCAGGTTAATCTCCATCCATACACAGGACAGAATAAAAATATTTTAAGTCACTTCATCAACATGTCTCATCATTTTGGGGGGGGGGACGGATTTCGACAGCTGTATATTTGCCGTCGAATTCCGTCCCCCCCCCCCCCCCCCCTATTGAGTTTCTAATATTTATCATACAGGCTGATTCTCTCACTTCCAGATGGCTTTGTGGACAGTGTGTTGATCTCTGGTGCAGTTGTGTCAGGGAATCCTAGGTTCGAATCCAGGCTGGTGGTTTTTTTTTCCGTCTGCCTTCTCTCACCTATTTTGGTACTTTTCAAAATATTTAATATCATGATAAATGGCAAAAAGGCAAAAAATGAACATTTAAACTGAAGCTGGTTAAACTCCATCCACACACAGGACAGAATAAAAATATTTTAAGTCACTTCATCAACATGTCTCATCATTTTGGGGGGGGGGGGAACGGATTTCGACAGCTGTATATTTGCCGTCGAATTCCGTTCCCCCCCCCTATTGAGTTTCTAATATTTATCATACATCCTGATTCTCACACTTCCAGATAGCTGTGTGGACAGTGTGTTAACCTCTGGTGCAGTTGTGTCAGTGAATCCTAGGTTCGAATCCAGGCTCCATGCTTTTCTTTCGTCTGCCTTCTCTTAGCTATTTTGCTTCTTTTCAAAATATTTAATATCATGATAAATGGCAAAAAGGCAAAAAATGACCATTTAAATTGAAGCAGGTTAATCTCCATCCATACACAGGACAGAATAAAAATATTTTAAGTCACTTCATCAACATGTCTCATCATTTTGGGGGGGGGGGACGGATTTCGACAGCTGTATATTTGCCGTCGAATTCCGTTCCCCCCCCTATTGAGATTCTAATATTTATCATACAGGTTGCTTCTCACACTTCCAGATGGCTTTGTGGGCAGTGTGTAGACCTCTGGTGCAGTTGTTTCTGGGAATCCTAGGTTCAAATCCAGGCTAGTGGATTTTTTTTTCGTTTGCCTTCTCTCACCTTTTTTTGTACTTTTCAAAATATTTAAAATCATGATAAATGGTAAAAAGGCAAAAAATGAACATTTAAACTGAAGCTGGTTAAACTCCATCCTTACACAGGACAGAATAACAATATTTTAAGTCACTTCATCAACATGTCTCATCATTTTGGGGGGGGGAACGGATTTCGACAGCTGTATATTTGCCGTCGAATTCCGTTCCCCCCCTCTATTGAGTTTCTAATATTTATCATACAGCCTGATTCTCTCACTTCCAGATGGCTTTGTGGACAGTGTGTTGACCTCTGGTGCAGTTGTGTCAGGGAATCCTAGGTTCGAATCCAGGCTGGTGGGTTTTTTTTCCGTCTGCCTTCTCTCACCTATTTTGGTACTTTTCAAAATATTTAATATCATGATAAATGGCAAAAAGGCAAAAAATGAACATTTAAACTGAAGCTGGTTAAACTCCATCCACACACAGGACAGAATAAAAATATTTTAAGTCACTTCATCAACATGTCTCATCATTTTGGGGGGGGGGAACGGATTTCGACAGCTGTATATTTGCTGTCGAATTCCGTTCCCCCCCCCTATTGAGTTTCTAATATTTATCATACATCCTGATTCTCACACTTCCAGATAGCTGTGTGGACAGTGTATTAACCTCTGGTGCAGTTGTGTCAGTGAATCCTAGGTTCGAATCCAGGCTCCATGCTTTTCTTTCGTCTGCCTTCTCTTAGCTATTTTGCTTCTTTTCAAAATATTTAATATCATGATAAATGGCAAAAAGGCAAAAAATGACCATTTAAATTGAAGCAGGTTAATCTCCATCCATACACAGGACAGAATAAAAATATTTTAAGTCACTTCATCAACATGTCTCATCATTTTGGGGGGGGGGACGGATTTCGACAGCTGTATATTTGCCGTCGAATTCCGTCCCCCCCCCCCCCTATTGAGTTTCTAATATTTATCATACAGGCTGATTCTCTCACTTCCAGATGGCTTTGTGGACAGTGTGTTGATCTCTGGTGCAGTTGTGTCAGGGAATCCTAGGTTCAAATCCAGGCTGGTGTTTTTTTTTTCCGTCTGCCTTCTCTCACCTATTTTGGTACTTTTCAAAATATTTAATATCATGATAAATGGCAAAAAGGCAAAAAATGAACATTTAAACTGAAGCTGGTTAAACTCCATCCACACACAGGACAGAATAAAAATATTTTAAGTCACTTCATCAACATGTCTCATCATTTTGGGGGGGGGGGAACGGATTTCGACAGCTGTATATTTGCCGTCGAATTCCGTTCCCCCCCCCTATTGAGTTTCTAATATTTATCATACATCCTGATTCTCACACTTCCAGATAGCTGTGTGGACAGTGTGTTAACCTCTGGTGCAGTTGTGTCAGTGAATCCTAGGTTCGAATCCAGGCTCCATGCTTTTCTTTCGTCTGCCTTCTCTTAGCTATTTTGCTTCTTTTCAAAATATTTAATATCATGATAAATGGCAAAAAGGCAAAAAATGACCATTTAAATTGAAGCAGGTTAATCTCCATCCATACACAGGACAGAATAAAAATATTTTAAGTCACTTCATCAACATGTCTCATCATTTTGGGGGGGGGGGACGGATTTCGACAGCTGTATATTTGCCGTCGAATTCCGTTCCCCCCCCTATTGAGATTCTAATATTTATCATACAGGTTGCTTCTCACACTTCCAGATGGCTTTGTGGGCAGTGTGTAGACCTCTGGTGCAGTTGTTTCTGGGAATCTTAGGTTCAAATCCAGGCTAGTGGATTTTTTTTTCGTTTGCCTTCTCTCACCTTTTTTTGTACTTTTCAAAATATTTAAAATCATGATAAATGGTAAAAAGGCAAAAAATGAACATTTAAACTGAAGCTGGTTAAACTCCATCCTTACACAGGACAGAATAACAATATTTTAAGTCACTTCATCAACATGTCTCATCATTTTGGGGGGGGGAACGGATTTCGACAGCTGTATATTTGCCGTCGAATTCCGTTCCCCCCCCCTATTGAGTTTCTAATATTTATCATACAGGCTGATTCTCTCACTTCCAGATGGCTTTGTGGACAGTGTGTTGACCTCTGGTGCAGTTGTGTCAGGGAATCCTAGGTTCGAATCCAGGCTGGTGGGTTTTTTTTCCGTCTGCCTTCTCTCACCTATTTTGGTACTTTTCAAAATATTTAATATCATGATAAATGGCAAAAAGGCAAAAAATGAACATTTAAACTGAAGCTGGTTAAACTCCATCCACACACAGGACAGAATAAAAATATTTTAAGTCACTTCATCAACATGTCTCATCATTTTGGGGGGGGGGGGAACGGATTTCGACAGCTGTATATTTGCTGTCGAATTCCGTTCCCCCCCCCTATTGAGTTTCTAATATTTATCATACATGCTGATACTCACACTTCCAGATAGCTGTGTGGACAGTGTGTTAACCTCTGGTGCAGTTGTGTCAGTGAATCCTAGGTTCGAATCCAGGCTCCATGCTTTTCTTTCGTCTGCCTTCTCTTAGCTATTTTGCTTCTTTTCAAAATATTTAATATCATGATAAATGGCAAAAAGGCAAAAAATGACCATTTAAATTGAAGCAGGTTAATCTCCATCCATACACAGGACAGAATAAAAATATTTTAAGTCACTTCATCAACATGTCTCATCATTTTGGGGGGGGGGGACGGATTTCGACAGCTGTATATTTGCCGTCGAATTCCGTTCCCCCCCCTATTGAGATTCTAATATTTATCATACAGGTTGCTTCTCACACTTCCAGATGGCTTTGTGGGCAGTGTGTAGACCTCTGGTGCAGTTCTTTCTGGGAATCCTAGGTTCAAATCCAGGCTAGTGGATTTTTTTTTCGTTTGCCTTCTCTCACCTTTTTTTGTACTTTTCAAAATATTTAAAATCATGATAAATGGTAAAAAGGCAAAAAATGAACATTTAAACTGAAGCTGGTTAAACTCCATCCTTACACAGGACAGAATAACAATATTTTAAGTCACTTCATCAACATGTCTCATCATTTTGGGGGGGGGAACGGATTTCGACAGCTGTATATTTGCCGTCGAATTCCGTTCCCCCCCCCTATTGAGTTTCTAATATTTATCATACAGGCTAATTCTCTCACTTCCAGATGGCTTTGTGGACAGTGTGTTGACCTCTGGTGCAGTTGTGTCAGGGAATCCTAGGTTCGAATCCAGGCTGGTGGTTTTTTTTTCCGTCTGCCTTCTCTCACCTATTTTGGTACTTTTCAAAATATTTAATATCATGATAAATGGCAAAAAGGCAAAAAATGAACATTTAAACTGAAGCTGGTTAAACTCCATCCACACACAGGACAGAATAAAAATATTTTAAGTCACTTCATCAACATGTCTCATCATTTTGGGGGGGGGGAACGGATTTCGATAGCTGTATATTTGCCGCCGAATTCCGTTCCCCCCCCTATTGAGTTTCTAATATTTATCATACATCCTGATTCTCACACTTCCAGATAGCTTTGTGGACATTGTGTTAACCTCTGGTGCAGTTGTGTCAGTGAATCCTAGGTTCGAATCCAGGCTCCATGCTTTTCTTTCGTCTGCCTTCTCTCACCTATTTTGGTACTTTTCAAAATATTTAATATCATTATAAATGTCAAAATGGCAAAAATAATCTTTTAAACTGAAGCAGGTTAAACTCCATCCATACGTAGGACAGAATAAAAATATTTTAAGTCACTTCATCAACATGTCTCTCATTTTGGGGGGGGGGAACGTATTTCGACAGCTGTATATTTGCCGTCGAATTCCGTTCCCCCCCCTATTGAGATTCTAATATTTATCATACAGATTGATTCTCACACTTCCAAATGGCTTTGTGGACAGTGTGTAGACCTCTGGTGCAGTTGTTTCTGGGAATCCTAGGTTCGAATCCAGGCTAGTGGATTTTTTTTTCGTTTGCCTTCTCTCACCTTTTTTTGTAATTTTCAAAATATTTAAAATCATGATAAATGGTAAAAAGGCAAAAGATGAACATTTAAACTGAAGCTGTTTAAACTCCATCCATACGTAGGACAGAATAAAAATATTTTAAGTCACTTCATCAACATGTCTCTCATTTTGGGGGGGGGGAACGGATTTCGACAGCCGTATATTTGCCGTCGAATTCCGTTCCCCCCACTATTGAGTTTCTAATATTTATCATACAGACTGATCCTTGCACTTCAAGATGGGTTAGTGGACAGTATGTTGACCTCTGGTGTAGTTGTGTCAGTGAATCCTAGGTTCGAATCCAGGCTCAATGCTTTTCTTTCGTCTGCCTTCTCTCAGCTATTTTGCTTCTTTTCAAAATATTTAATATCATGATAAATGGCAAAAAGGCAAAAAATGACCATTTAAATTGAAGCAGGTTAAACTCCATCCATACACAGGACAGAATAAAAATATTTTAAGTCACTTCATCAACATATCTCATCATTTTGGGGGGGGGAACGGATTTCGACAGCTGTATATTTGCCGTCGAATTCCGTTCCCCCCCTATTGTGATTCTAAAATGTATCATACAGGCTGATTCTCACACTTTCAGATGGCTTTGTGGACAGTGTGTTGACCACTGGTGCAGTTGTTTCAGGGAATCCTAGGTTCGAATCCAGGCTAGTGAATTTTTATTCGTCTGCCTTCTCTCACCTATTTTGGTACTTTTCAAAATATTTAATATCATGATAAATGGCAAAAAGGCAAAAATAATCTTTTAAACTGAAGCAGGTTAAACTCCATCCATACGTAGGACAGAATAAAAATATTTTAAGTCACTTCATCAACATGTCTCATCATATTGGGGGGGGGGAACGGATTTCGACAGCTGTATATTTGCCGTCGAATTCCGTTCCCCCCACTATTGAGTTTCTAATATTTATCATACAGACTGATTCTCGCACTTCAAGATGGCTTAGTGGACAGTATGTTGACCTCTGGTGTAGTTGTGTCAGTGAATCCTAGGTTCGAATCCAGGCTCCATGCTTTTCTTTCGTCTGCCTTTTCTCAGCTATTTTGCTTCTTTTCAAAATATTTAATATCATGATAAATGGCAAAAAGGCAAAAAATCACCATTTAAATTGAAGCAGGTTAATCTCCATCCATACACAGGACAGAATAAAAATATTTTAAGTCACTTCATCAACATGTCTCATCATTTTGGGGGGGGGAACGGATTTCGACAGTTGTATATTTGCCGTTGAATTCCGTTCCCCCCCCTATTGAGATTCTAATATTTATCATACAGGTTGCTTCTCACACTTCCAGATGGCTTTGTGGGCAGTGTGTAGACCTCTGGTGCAGTTGTTTCTGGGAATCCTAGGTTCAAATCCAGGCTAGTGGATTTTTTTTCGTTTGCCTTCTCTACCCTTTTTTTGTACTTTTCAAAATATTTAATATCATGATAAATGGCAAAAAGGCAAAAAATGAACATTTAAACTGAAGCTGGTTAAACTCCATCCACACACAGGACAGAATAAAAATATTTTAAGTCACTTCATCAACATGTCTCATCATTTTGGGGGGGGGGGAACGGATTTCGACAGCTGTATATTTGCCGTCGAATTCCGTTCCCCCCCCCCCTATTGAGTTTCTAATATTTATCATACATCTTGATTCTCACACTTCCAGATAGCTTTGTGGACAGTGTGTTAACCTCTGGTGCAGTTTTGTCAGTGAATCCTAGGTTTGAATCCAGGCTCTATGCTTTTCTTTCATCTGCCTTCTCTCACCTATTTTGGTACTTTTCAAAATATTTAATATCATGATAAATGGCAAAAAGGCAAAAATAATCTTTTAAACTGAAGCAGGTTAAACTCCATCCATACGTAGGACAGAATAAAAATATTTTAAGTCACTTCATCAACATATCTCATCATTTTGGGGGGGGGAACGGATTTCGACAGCTGTATATTTGCCGTCGAATTCCGTTCCCCCCCTATTGTGATTCTAAAATGTATCATACAGGCTGATTCTCACACTTTCAGATGGCTTTGTGGACAGTGTGTTGACCACTGGTGCAGTTGTTTCAGGGAATCCTAGGTTCGAATCCAGGGTAGTGAATTTTTATTCGTCTGCCTTCTCTCACCTATTTTGGTACTTTTCAAAATATTTAATATCATGATAAATGGCAAAAAGGCAAAAATAATCTTTTAAACTGAAGCAGGTTAAACTCCATCCATACGTAGGACAGAATAAAAATATTTTAAGTCACTTCATCAACATGTCTCATCATTTTGGGGGGGGGGAACGGATTTCGACAGCTGTATATTTGCCGTCGAATTCCGTTCCCCCCACTATTGAGTTTCTAATATTTATCATACAGACTGATTCTCGAACTTCAAGATGGCTTAGTGGACAGTATGTTGACCTCTGGTGTAGTTGTGTCAGTGAATCCTAGGTTCGAATCCAGGCTCCATGCTTTTCTTTCGTCTGCCTTTTCTCAGCTATTTTGCTTCTTTTCAAAATATTTAATATCATGATAAATGGCAAAAAGGCAAAAAATCACCATTTAAATTGAAGCAGGTTAATCTCCATCCATACACAGGACAGAATAAAAATATTTTAAGTCACTTCATCAACATGTCTCATCATTTTGGGGGGGGGAACGGATTTCGACAGTTGTATATTTGCCGTTGAATTCCGTTCCCCCCCCTATTGAGATTCTAATATTTATCATACAGGTTGCTTCTCACACTTCCAGATGGCTTTGTGGGCAGTGTGTAGACCTCTGGTGCAGTTGTTTCTGGGAATCCTAGGTTCAAATCCAGGCTAGTGGATTTTTTTTCGTTTGCCTTCTCTACCCTTTTTTTGTACTTTTCAAAATATTTAAAATCATGATAAATGGTAAAAAGGCAAAAAATGACCATTTAAACTGAAGCTGGTTAAACTCCATCCTTACACAGGACAGAATAACAATATTTTAAGTCACTTCATCAACATGTCTCATCATTTTGGGGGGGGGAACGGATTTCGACAGCTGTATATTTGCCGTCGAATTCCGTTCCCCCCCCCATTGAGTTTGTAATATTTATCATACAGGCTGATTCTCACACTTCCAGATGGCTTTGTGGACAGTGAGTTGACCTCTGGTGCAGTTGTGTCAGTGAATCCTAGGTTTGAATCCAGGCTCCATGCTTTTCTTTCGTCTGCCTTCTCTCAGCTATTTTGCTTCTTTTCAAAATATTTAATATCATGATAAATGGCAAAAAGGCAAAAAATGAACATTTAAACTGAAGCTGGTTAAACTCCATCCACACACAGGACAGAATAAAAATATTTTAAGTCACTTCATCAACATGTCTCATCATTTTGGGGGGGGGGGAACGGATTTCGACAGCTGTATATTTGCCGTCGAATTCCGTTCCCCCCCCCCCCTATTGAGTTTCTAATATTTATCATACATCTTGATTCTCACACTTCCAGATAGCTTTGTGGACAGTGTGTTAACCTCTGGTGCAGTTTTGTCAGTGAATCCTAGGTTTGAATCCAGGCTCCATGCTTTTCTTTCATCTGCCTTCTCTCACCTATTTTGGTACTTTTCAAAATATTTAATATCATGATAAATGGCAAAAAGGCAAAAATAATCTTTTAAACTGAAGCAGGTTAAACTCCATCCATACGTAGGACAGAATAAAAATATTTTAAGTCACTTCATCAACATGTCTCATCATTTTGGGGGGGGGGGAACGGATTTCGACAGCTGTATATTGGCCGTCGAATTCCGTTCCCCCCACTATTGAGTTTCTAATATTTATCATACAGACTGATTCTCGCAATTCAAGATGGCTTAGTGGACAGTATGTTGACCTCTGGTGTAGTTGTGTCAGTGAATCCTAGGTTTGAATCCAGGCTCCATGCTTTTCTTTCGTCTGCCTTCTCTCAGCTATTTTGCTTCTTTTCAAAATATTTAATATCATGATAAATGGCAAAAAGGCAAAAAATGACCATTTAAATTGAAGCAGGTTAATCTCCATCCATACACAGGACAGAATAAAAATATTTTAAGTCACTTCATCAACATGTCTCATCATTTGGGGGGGGGGACGGATTTCGACAGCTGTATATTTGCCGTCGAATTCCGTCCCCCCCCCCCCCTATTGAGTTTCTAATATTTATCATACAGGCTGATTCTCTCACTTCCAGATGGCTTTGTGGACAGTGTGTTGATCTCTGGTGCAGTTTTGTCAGGGAATCCTAGGTTCGAATCCAGGCTGGTGGTTTTTTTTTTCCGTCTGCCTTCTCTCACCTATTTTGGTACTTTTCAAAATATTTAATATCATGATAAATGGCAAAAAGGCAAAAAATGAACATTTAAACTGAAGCTGGTTAAACTCCATCCACACACAGGACAGAATAAAAATATTTTAAGTCACTTCATCAACATGTCTCATCATTTTGGGGGGGGGGAACGGATTTCGACAGCTGTATATTTGCCGTCGAAATCCGTTCCCCCCCCTATTGAGTTTCTAATATTTATCATACATCCTGATTCTCACACTTCCAGATAGCTTTGTGGACAGTGTGTTAACCTCTGGTGCAGTTGTGTCAGTGAATCCTAGGTTCGAATCCAGGCTCCATGCTTTTCTTTCGTCTGCCTTCTCTTAGCTATTTTGCTTCTTTTCAAAATATTTAATATCATGATAAATGGCAAAAAGGCAAAAAATGACCATTTAAATTGAAGCAGGTTAATCTCCATCCATACACAGGACAGAATAAAAATATTTTAAGTCACTTCATCAACATGTCTCATCATTTTGGGGGGGGGGACGGATTTCGACAGCTGTATATTTGCCGTCGAATTCCGTTCCCCCCCCTATTGAGATTCTAATATTTATCATACAGGTTGCTTCTCACACTTCCAGATGGCTTTGTGGGCAGTGTGTAGACCTCTGGTGCAGTTGTTTCTGGGAATCCTAGGTTCAAATCCAGGCTAGTGGATTTTTTTTTCGTTTGCCTTCTCTCACCTTTTTTTGTACTTTTCAAAATATTTAAAATCATGATAAATGGTAAAAAGGCAAAAAATGAACATTTAAACTGAAGCTGGTTAAACTCCATCCTTACACAGGACAGAATAACAATATTTTAAGTCACTTCATCAACATGTCTCATCATTTTGGGGGGGGGAACGGATTTCGACAGCTGTATATTTGCCGTCGAATTCCGTTCCCCCCCCCTATTGAGTTTCTAATATTTATCATACAGGCTGATTCTCTCACTTCCAGATGGCTTTGTGGACAGTGTGTTGACCTCTGGTGAAGTTGTGTCAGGGAAATCTAGGTTCGAATCCAGGCTGGTGGGTTTTTTTTCCGTCTGCCTTCTCTCACCTATTTTGGTACTTTTCAAAATATTTAATATCATGATAAATGGTAAAAAGGCAAAAAATAAACATTTAAACTGAAGCTGGTTAAACTCCATCCACACACAGGACAGAATAAAAATATTTTAAGTCACTTCATCAACATGTCTCATCATTTTGGGGGGGGGGGGAACGGATTTCGACAGCTGTATATTTGCTGTCGAATTCCGTTCCCCCCCCCTATTGAGTTTCTAATATTTATCATACATCCTGATACTCACACTTCCAGATAGCTGTGTGGACAGTGTGTTAACCTCTGGTGCAGTTGTGTCAGTGAATCCTAGGTTCGAATCCAGGCTCCATGCTTTTCTTTCGTCTGCCTTCTCTTAGCTATTTTGCTTCTTTTCAAAATATTTAATATCATGATAAATGGCAAAAAGGCAAAAAATGACCATTTAAATTGAAGCAGGTTAATCTCCATCCATACACAGGACAGAATAAAAATATTTTAAGTCACTTCATCAACATGTCTCATCATTTTGGGGGGGGGGACGGATTTCGACAGCTGTATATTTGCCGTCGAATTCCGTTCCCCCCCCTATTGAGATTCTAATATTTATCATACAGGTTGCTTCTCACACTTCCAGATGGCTTTGTGGGCAGTGTGTAGACCTCTGGTGCAGTTCTTTCTGGGAATCCTAGGTTCAAATCCAGGCTAGTGGATTTTTTTTTCGTTTGCCTTCTCTCACCTTTTTTTGTACTTTTCAAAATATTTAAAATCATGATAAATGGTAAAAAGGCAAAAAATGAACATTTAAACTGAAGCTGGTTAAACTCCATCCTTACACAGGACAGAATAACAATATTTTAAGTCACTTCATCAACATGTCTCATCATTTTGGGGGGGGGGAACGGATTTCGACAGCTGTATATTTGCCGTCGAATTCCGTTCCCCCCCCCTATTGAGTTTCTAATATTTATCATACAGGCTAATTCTCTCACTTCCAGATGGCTTTGTGGACAGTGTGTTGACCTCTGGTGCAGTTGTGTCAGGGAATCCTAGGTTCGAATCCAGGCTGGTGGTTTTTTTTTCCGTCTGCCTTCTCTCACCTATTTTGGTACTTTTCAAAATATTTAATATCATGATAAATGGCAAAAAGGCAAAAAATGAACATTTAAACTGAAGCTGGTTAAACTCCATCCACACACAGGACAGAATAAAAATATTTTAAGTCACTTCATCAACATGTCTCATCATTTTGGGGGGGGGGAACGGATTTCGATAGCTGTATATTTGCCGTCGAATTCCGTTCCCCCCCCTATTGAGTTTCTAATATTTATCATACATCCTGATTCTCACACTTCCAGATAGCTTTGTGGACAGTGTGTTAACCTCTGGTGCAGTTGTGTCAGTGAATCCTAGGTTCGAATCCAGGCTCCATGCTTTTCTTTCGTCTGCCTTCTCTCACCTATTTTGGTACTTTTCAAAATATTTAATATCATTATAAATGTCAAAATGGCAAAAATAATCTTTTAAACTGAAGCAGGTTAAACTCCATCCATACGTAGGACAGAATAAAAATATTTTAAGTCACTTCATCAACATGTCTCTCATTTTGGGGGGGGGGAACGGATTTCGACAGCCGTATATTTGCCGTCGAATTCCGTTCCCCCCACTATTGAGTTTCTAATATTTATCATACAGACTGATCCTTGCACTTCAAGATGGGTTAGTGGACAGTATGTTGACCTCTGGTGTAGTTGTGTCAGTGAATCCTAGGTTCGAATCCAGGCTCAATGCTTTTCTTTCGTCTGCCTTCTCTCAGCTATTTTGCTTCTTTTCAAAATATTTAATATCATGATAAATGGCAAAAAGGCAAAAAATGACCATTTAAATTGAAGCAGGTTAAACTCCATCCATACACAGGACAGAATAAAAATATTTTAAGTCACTTCATCAACATATCTCATCATTTTGGGGGGGGGAACGGATTTCGACAGCTGTATATTTGCCGTCGAATTCCGTTCCCCCCCTATTGTGATTCTAAAATGTATCATACAGGCTGATTCTCACACTTTCAGATGGCTTTGTGGACAGTGTGTTGACCACTGGTGCAGTTGTTTCAGGGAATCCTAGGTTCGAATCCAGGCTAGTGAATTTTTATTCGTCTGCCTTCTCTCACCTATTTTGGTACTTTTCAAAATATTTAATATCATGATAAATGGCAAAAAGGCAAAAATAATCTTTTAAACTGAAGCAGGTTAAACTCCATCCATACGTAGGACAGAATAAAAATATTTTAAGTCACTTCATCAACATGTCTCATCATTTTGGGGGGGGGGAACGGATTTCGACAGCTGTATATTTGCCGTCGAATTCCGTTCCCCCCACTATTGAGTTTCTAATATTTATCATACAGACTGATTCTCGCACTTCAAGATGGCTTAGTGGACAGTATGTTGACCTCTGGTGTAGTTGTGTCAGTGAATCCTAGGTTCGAATCCAGGCTCCATGCTTTTCTTTCGTCTGCCTTTTCTCAGCTATTTTGCTTCTTTTCAAAATATTTAATATCATGATAAATGGCAAAAAGGCAAAAAATCACCATTTAAATTGAAGCAGGTTAATCTCCATCCATACACAGGACAGAATAAAAATATTTTAAGTCACTTCATCAACATGTCTCATCATTTTGGGGGGGGGAACGGATTTCGACAGTTGTATATTTGCCGTTGAATTCCGTTCCCCCCCCTATTGAGATTCTAATATTTATCATACAGGTTGCTTCTCACACTTCCAGATGGCTTTGTGGACAGTGTGTTGACCTCTGGTGAAGTTGTGTCAGGGAAATCTAGGTTCGAATCCAGGCTGGTGGGTTTTTTTTCCGTCTGCCTTCTCTCACCTATTTTGGTACTTTTCAAAATATTTAATATCATGATAAATGGTAAAAAGGCAAAAAATAAACATTTAAACTGAAGCTGGTTAAACTCCATCCACACACAGGACAGAATAAAAATATTTTAAGTCACTTCATCAACATGTCTCATCATTTTGGGGGGGGGGGGAACGGATTTCGACAGCTGTATATTTGCTGTCGAATTCCGTTCCCCCCCCCTATTGAGTTTCTAATATTTATCATACATCCTGATACTCACACTTCCAGATAGCTGTGTGGACAGTGTGTTAACCTCTGGTGCAGTTGTGTCAGTGAATCCTAGGTTCGAATCCAGGCTCCATGCTTTTCTTTCGTCTGCCTTCTCTTAGCTATTTTGCTTCTTTTCAAAATATTTAATATCATGATAAATGGCAAAAAGGCAAAAAATGACCATTTAAATTGAAGCAGGTTAATCTCCATCCATACACAGGACAGAATAAAAATATTTTAAGTCACTTCATCAACATGTCTCATCATTTTGGGGGGGGGGACGGATTTCGACAGCTGTATATTTGCCGTCGAATTCCGTTCCCCCCCCTATTGAGATTCTAATATTTATCATACAGGTTGCTTCTCACACTTCCAGATGGCTTTGTGGGCAGTGTGTAGACCTCTGGTGCAGTTCTTTCTGGGAATCCTAGGTTCAAATCCAGGCTAGTGGATTTTTTTTTCGTTTGCCTTCTCTCACCTTTTTTTGTACTTTTCAAAATATTTAAAATCATGATAAATGGTAAAAAGGCAAAAAATGAACATTTAAACTGAAGCTGGTTAAACTCCATCCTTACACAGGACAGAATAACAATATTTTAAGTCACTTCATCAACATGTCTCATCATTTTGGGGGGGGGGAACGGATTTCGACAGCTGTATATTTGCCGTCGAATTCCGTTCCCCCCCCCTATTGAGTTTCTAATATTTATCATACAGGCTAATTCTCTCACTTCCAGATGGCTTTGTGGACAGTGTGTTGACCTCTGGTGCAGTTGTGTCAGGGAATCCTAGGTTCGAATCCAGGCTGGTGGTTTTTTTTTCCGTCTGCCTTCTCTCACCTATTTTGGTACTTTTCAAAATATTTAATATCATGATAAATGGCAAAAAGGCAAAAAATGAACATTTAAACTGAAGCTGGTTAAACTCCATCCACACACAGGACAGAATAAAAATATTTTAAGTCACTTCATCAACATGTCTCATCATTTTGGGGGGGGGGAACGGATTTCGATAGCTGTATATTTGCCGTCGAATTCCGTTCCCCCCCCTATTGAGTTTCTAATATTTATCATACATCCTGATTCTCACACTTCCAGATAGCTTTGTGGACAGTGTGTTAACCTCTGGTGCAGTTGTGTCAGTGAATCCTAGGTTCGAATCCAGGCTCCATGCTTTTCTTTCGTCTGCCTTCTCTCACCTATTTTGGTACTTTTCAAAATATTTAATATCATTATAAATGTCAAAATGGCAAAAATAATCTTTTAAACTGAAGCAGGTTAAACTCCATCCATACGTAGGACAGAATAAAAATATTTTAAGTCACTTCATCAACATGTCTCTCATTTTGGGGGGGGGGAACGGATTTCGACAGCCGTATATTTGCCGTCGAATTCCGTTCCCCCCACTATTGAGTTTCTAATATTTATCATACAGACTGATCCTTGCACTTCAAGATGGGTTAGTGGACAGTATGTTGACCTCTGGTGTAGTTGTGTCAGTGAATCCTAGGTTCGAATCCAGGCTCAATGCTTTTCTTTCGTCTGCCTTCTCTCAGCTATTTTGCTTCTTTTCAAAATATTTAATATCATGATAAATGGCAAAAAGGCAAAAAATGACCATTTAAATTGAAGCAGGTTAAACTCCATCCATACACAGGACAGAATAAAAATATTTTAAGTCACTTCATCAACATATCTCATCATTTTGGGGGGGGGAACGGATTTCGACAGCTGTATATTTGCCGTCGAATTCCGTTCCCCCCCTATTGTGATTCTAAAATGTATCATACAGGCTGATTCTCACACTTTCAGATGGCTTTGTGGACAGTGTGTTGACCACTGGTGCAGTTGTTTCAGGGAATCCTAGGTTCGAATCCAGGCTAGTGAATTTTTATTCGTCTGCCTTCTCTCACCTATTTTGGTACTTTTCAAAATATTTAATATCATGATAAATGGCAAAAAGGCAAAAATAATCTTTTAAACTGAAGCAGGTTAAACTCCATCCATACGTAGGACAGAATAAAAATATTTTAAGTCACTTCATCAACATGTCTCATCATTTTGGGGGGGGGGAACGGATTTCGACAGCTGTATATTTGCCGTCGAATTCCGTTCCCCCCACTATTGAGTTTCTAATATTTATCATACAGACTGATTCTCGCACTTCAAGATGGCTTAGTGGACAGTATGTTGACCTCTGGTGTAGTTGTGTCAGTGAATCCTAGGTTCGAATCCAGGCTCCATGCTTTTCTTTCGTCTGCCTTTTCTCAGCTATTTTGCTTCTTTTCAAAATATTTAATATCATGATAAATGGCAAAAAGGCAAAAAATCACCATTTAAATTGAAGCAGGTTAATCTCCATCCATACACAGGACAGAATAAAAATATTTTAAGTCACTTCATCAACATGTCTCATCATTTTGGGGGGGGGAACGGATTTCGACAGTTGTATATTTGCCGTTGAATTCCGTTCCCCCCCCTATTGAGATTCTAATATTTATCATACAGGTTGCTTCTCACACTTCCAGATGGCTTTGTGGGCAGTGTGTAGACCTCTGGTGCAGTTGTTTCTGGGAATCCTAGGTTCAAATCCAGGCTAGTGGATTTTTTTTCGTTTGCCTTCTCTACCCTTTTTTTGTACTTTTCAAAATATTTAAAATCATGATAAATGGTAAAAAGGCAAAAAATGACCATTTAAACTGAAGCTGGTTAAACTCCATCCTTACACAGGACAGAATAACAATATTTTAAGTCACTTCATCAACATGTCTCATCATTTTGGGGGGGGGAACGGATTTCGACAGCTGTATATTTGCCGTCGAATTCCGTTCCCCCCCCCATTGAGTTTGTAATATTTATCATACAGGCTGATTCTCACACTTCCAGATGGCTTTGTGGACAGTGAGTTGACCTCTGGTGCAGTTGTGTCAGGGAATCCTAGGTTCGAATCCAGGCTGGTGGTTTTTTTTTCCGTCTGCCTTCTCTCACCTATTTTGGTACTTTTCAAAATATTTAATATCATGATAAATGGCAAAAAGGCAAAAAATGAACATTTAAACTGAAGCTGGTTAAACTCCATCCACACACAGGACAGAATAAAAATATTTTAAGTCACTTCATCAACATGTCTCATCATTTTGGGGGGGGGGAACGGATTTCGACAGCTGTATATTTGCCGTCGAATTCCGTTCCCCCCCCCCTATTGAGTTTCTAATATTTATCATACATCTTGATTCTCACACTTCCAGATAGCTTTGTGGACAGTGTGTTAACCTCTGGTGCAGTTTTGTCAGTGAATCCTAGGTTTGAATCCAGGCTCCATGCTTTTCTTTCATCTGCCTTCTCTCACCTATTTTGGTACTTTTCAAAATATTTAATATCATGATAAATGGCAAAAAGGCAAAAATAATCTTTTAAACTGAAGCAGGTTAAACTCCATCCATACGTAGGACAGAATAAAAATATTTTAAGTCACTTCATCAACATGTCTCATCATTTTGGGGGGGGGGGAACGGATTTCGACAGCTGTATATTGGCCGTCGAATTCCGTTCCCCCCACTATTGAGTTTCTAATATTTATCATACAGACTGATTCTCGCAATTCAAGATGGCTTAGTGGACAGTATGTTGACCTCTGGTGTAGTTGTGTCAGTGAATCCTAGGTTTGAATCCAGGCTCCATGCTTTTCTTTCGTCTGCCTTCTCTCAGCTATTTTGCTTCTTTTCAAAATATTTAATATCATGATAAATGGCAAAAAGGCAAAAAATGACCATTTAAATTGAAGCAGGTTAATCTCCATCCATACACAGGACAGAATAAAAATATTTTAAGTCACTTCATCAACATGTCTCATCATTTTGGGGGGGGGGACGGATTTCGACAGCTGTATATTTGCCGTCGAATTCCGTCCCCCCCCCCCCTATTGAGTTTCTAATATTTATCATACAGGCTGATTCTCTCACTTCCAGATGGCTTTGTGGACAGTGTGTTGATCTCTGGTGCAGTTGTGTCAGGGAATCCTAGGTTCGAATCCAGGCTGGTGGTTTTTTTTTCCGTCTGCCTTCTCTCACCTATTTTGGTACTTTTCAAAATATTTAATATCATGATAAATGGCAAAAAGGCAAAAAATGAACATTTAAACTGAAGCTGGTTAAACTCCATCCACACACAGGACAGAATAAAAATATTTTAAGTCACTTCATCAACATGTCTCATCATTTTGGGGGGGGGGAACGGATTTCGACAGCTGTATATTTGCCGTCGAAATCCGTTCCCCCCCCTATTGAGTTTCTAATATTTATCATACATCCTGATTCTCACACTTCCAGATAGCTTTGTGGACAGTGTGTTAACCTCTGGTGCAGTTGTGTCAGTGAATCCTAGGTTCGAATCCAGGCTCCATGCTTTTCTTTCGTCTGCCTTCTCTTAGCTATTTTGCTTCTTTTCAAAATATTTAATATCATGATAAATGGCAAAAAGGCAAAAAATGACCATTTAAATTGAAGCAGGTTAATCTCCATCCATACACAGGACAGAATAAAAATATTTTAAGTCACTTCATCAACATGTCTCATCATTTTGGGGGGGGGGACGGATTTCGACAGCTGTATATTTGCCGTCGAATTCCGTTCCCCCCCCTATTGAGATTCTAATATTTATCATACAGGTTGCTTCTCACACTTCCAGATGGCTTTGTGGGCAGTGTGTAGACCTCTGGTGCAGTTGTTTCTGGGAATCCTAGGTTCAAATCCAGGCTAGTGGATTTTTTTTTCGTTTGCCTTCTCTCACCTTTTTTTGTACTTTTCAAAATATTTAAAATCATGATAAATGGTAAAAAGGCAAAAAATGAACATTTAAACTGAAGCTGGTTAAACTCCATCCTTACACAGGACAGAATAACAATATTTTAAGTCACTTCATCAACATGTCTCATCATTTTGGGGGGGGGAACGGATTTCGACAGCTGTATATTTGCCGTCGAATTCCGTTCCCCCCCCCTATTGAGTTTCTAATATTTATCATACAGGCTGATTCTCTCACTTCCAGATGGCTTTGTGGACAGTGTGTTGACCTCTGGTGAAGTTGTGTCAGGGAATCCTAGGTTCGAATCCAGGCTGGTGGGTTTTTTTTCCGTCTGCCTTCTCTCACCTATTTTGGTACTTTTCAAAATATTTAATATCATGATAAATGGCAAAAAGGCAAAAAATGAACATTTAAACTGAAGCTGGTTAAACTCCATCCACACACAGGACAGAATAAAAATATTTTAAGTCACTTCATCAACATGTCTCATCATTTTGGGGGGGGGGAACGGATTTCGACAGCTGTATATTTGCCGTCGAATTCCGTTCCCCCCCCTATTGAGTTTCTAATATTTATCATACATCCTGATTCTCACACTTCCAGATAGCTTTGTGGACAGTGTGTTAACCTCTGGTGCAGTTGTGTCAGTGAATCCTAGGTTCGAATCCAGGCTCCATGCTTTTCTTTCGTCTGCCTTCTCTCACCTATTTTGGTACTTTTCAAAATATTTAATATCATTATAAATGTCAAAATGGCAAAAATAATCTTTTAAACTGAAGCAGGTTAAACTCCATCCATACGTAGGACAGAATAAAAATATTTTAAGTCACTTCATCAACATGTCTCTCATTTTGGGGGGGGGGAACGTATTTCGACAGCTGTATATTTGCCGTCGAATTCCGTTCCCCCCCCTATTGAGATTCTAATATTTATCATACAGGTTGATTCTCACACTTCCAGATGGCTTTGTGGACAGTGTGTAGACCTCTGGTGCAGTTGTTTCTGGGAATCCTAGGTTCGAATCCAGGCTAGTGGATTTTTTTTTCGTTTGCCTTCTCTCACCTTTTTTTGTAATTTTCAAAATATTTAAAATCGTGATAAATGGTAAAAAGGCAAAAGATGAACATTTAAACTGAAGCTGTTTAAACTCCATCCATACGTAGGACAGAATAAAAATATTTTAAGTCACTTCATCAACATGTCTCTCATTTTGGGGGGGGGGAACGGATTTCGACAGCCGTATATTTGCCGTCGAATTCCGTTCCCCCCACTATTGAGTTTCTAATATTTATCATACAGACTGATTCTTGCACTTCAAGATGGGTTAGTGGACAGTATGTTGACCTCTGGTGTAGTTGTGTCAGTGAATCCTAGGTTCGAATCCAGGCTCAATGCTTTTCTTTCGTCTGCCTTCTCTCAGCTATTTTGCTTCTTTTCAAAATATTTAATATCATGATAAATGGCAAAAAGGCAAAAAATGACCATTTAAATTGAAGCAGGTTAAACTCCATCCATACACAGGACAGAATAAAAATATTTTAAGTCACTTCATCAACATATCTCATCATTTTGGGGGGGGAACGGATTTCGACAGCTGTATATTTGCCGTCGAATTCCGTTCCCCCCCTATTGTGATTCTAAAATGTATCATACAGGTTGATTCTCACACTTCCAGATGGCTTTGTGGACAGTGTGTTGACCTCTGATGCAGTTGTTTCAGGGAATCCTAGGTTCGAATCCAGACTAGTGAATTTTTATTCGTCTGCCTTCTCTCACCTATTTTGGTACTTTTCAAAATATTTAATATCATAATAAATGGCAAAAAGGCAAAAATAATCTTTTAAACTGAAGCAGGTTAAACTCCATCCATACGTAGGACAGAATAAAAATATTTTAAGTCACTTCATCAACATGTCTCATCATTTTGGGGGGGGGGAACGGATTTCGACAGCTGTATATTTGCCGTCGAATTCCGTTCCCCCCACTATTGAGTTTCTAATATTTATCATACAGACTGATTCTCGCACTTCAAGATGGCTTAGTGGACAGTATGTTGACCTCTGGTGTAGTTGTGTCAGTGAATCCTAGGTTCGAATCCAGGCTCCATGCTTTTCTTTCGTCTGCCTTTTCTCAGCTATTTTGCTTCTTTTCAAAATATTTAATATCATGATAAATGGCAAAAAGGCAAAAAATCACCATTTAAATTGAAGCAGGTTAATCTCCATCCATACACAGGACAGAATAAAAATATTTTAAGTCACTTCATCAACATGTCTCATCATTTTGGGGGGGGGAACGGATTTCGACAGTTGTATATTTGCCGTTGAATTCCGTTCCCCCCCCCTATTGAGATTCTAATATTTATCATACAGGTTGCTTCTCACACTTCCAGATGGCTTTGTGGGCAGTGTGTAGACCTCTGGTGCAGTTGTTTCTGGGATTCCTAGGTTCAAATCCAGGCTAGTGGATTTTTTTTCGTTTGCCTTCTCTACCCTTTTTTTGTACTTTTCAAAATATTTAAAATCATGATAAATGGTAAAAAGGCAAAAAATGACCATTTAAACTGAAGCTGGTTAAACTCCATCCATACGTAGGACAGAATAAAAATATTTTAAGTCACTTCATCAACATGTCTCATCATTTTGGGGGGGGGGAACGGATTTCGACAGCTGTATATTTGCCGTCGAATTCCGTTCCCCCCCCTATTGAGTTTCTAATATTTATCATACATCCTGATTCTCACACTTCCAGATACCTTTGTGGACAGTGTGTTAACCTCTGGTGCAGTTGTGTCAGTGAATCCGAGGTTTGAATCCAGGCTCCATGCTTTTCTTTCGTCTGCCTTCTCTCACCTATTTTGGTACTTTTCAAAATATTTAATATCATTATAAATGTCAAAATGGCAAAAATAATCTTTCAAACTGAAGCAGGTTAAACTCCATCCATACGTAGGACAGAATAAAAATATTTTAAGTCACTTCATCAACATGTCTCATCATTTTGGGGGGGGGGGACGGATTTCGACAGCTGTATATTTGCCGTCGAATTCCGTTCCCCCCCCTATTGTCATTCTAAAATTTATCATACAGGCTGATACTCACACTTCCAGATGGCTTTGTGGACAGTGTGTTGACCTCTGATGCAGTTGTTTCAGGGAATCCTAGGTTCGAATCCAGACTAGTGAATTTTTATTCGTCTGCCTTCTCTCACCTATTTTGGTACTTTTCAAAATATTTAATATCATAATAAATGGCAAAAAGGCAAAAATAATCTTTTAAACTGAAGCAGGTTAAACTCCATCCATACGTAGGACAGAATAAAAATATTTTAAGTCACTTCATCAACATGTCTCTCATTTTGGGGGGGGGGGAACGGATTTCGACAGCTGTATATTTGCCGTCGAATTCCGTTCCCCCCACTATTGAGTTTCTAATATTTATCATACAGACTGATTCTCGCACTTCAAGATGGCTTAGTGGACAGTTTGTTGACCTCTGGTGTAGTTATGTCAGTGAATCCAGGCTCCATGCTTTTCTTTCGTCTGCCTTCTCTCAGCTATTTTGCTTCTTTTCAAAATATTTAATATCATGATAAATGGCAAAAAGGCAAAAATAATCTTTTAAACTGAAGCAGGTTAAACTCCATCCATACGTAGGACAGAATAAAAATATTTTAAGTCACTTCATCAACATGTCTCTCATTTTGGGGGGGGGGAACGGATTTCGACAGCTGTATATTTGCCGTCGAATTCCGTTCCCCCCCCTATTGAGATTCTAATATTTATCATACAGTTTGATTCTCACACTTCCAGATGGCTTTGTTGACAGTGTGTAGACCTCTGGTGCAGTTGTTTCCGGGAATCCTAGATTCGAATCCAGGCTGGTGGTTTTTTTTTCCGTCTGCCTTCTCTCACCTATTTTGGTACTTTTCAAAATATTTAATATCATGATAAATGGCAAAATGGCAAAAATAATCTTTTAAACTGAAGCAGGTTAAACTCCATCCATACGTAGTACAGAATAAAAATATTTTAAGTCACTTCATCAACATGTCTCATCATTTTGGGGGGGGGGAACGGATTTCGACAGCTGTATATTTGCCGTCGAATTCCGTTCCCCCCCCTATTGAGTTTCTAATATTTATCATACAGCCTGATTCTCACACTTCCAGATAGCTTTATGGACAGTGTGTTGACCTCTGGTGCAGTTCTGTCAGTGAATCCAAGTTTCGAATCCAGGCTCCATGCTTTTCTTTCGTCTGCCTTCTCTCAGCTATTTTGCTTCTTTTCAAAATATTTAATATCATGATAAATGGCAAAAAGGCAACAATTGAACATTTAAACTGAAGCTGGTTAAACTCCATCCACACACAGGACAGAATAAAAATATTTTAAGTCACTTCATCAACATGTCTCATCATTTTGGGGGGGGGGGGACGGATTTCGACAGCTGTATATTTGCCGTCGAATTCCATTCCCCCCCCTATTGAGATTCTAATATTTATCATACAGGCTGATACTCACACTTCCAGATGGCTTTGTGGACAGTGTGTAGACCTCTGGTACAGTTGTTTCCGGGAATCCTAGGTTTGAATCCAGGCTAGTGGATTTTTATTCGTCTGCCTTCTCTCACCTATTTTGGTACTTTTCAAAATATTTAATATCATGATAAATGGCAAAAAGGCAAAAAATGAACATTTAAACTGAAGCTGGTTAAACTCCATCCACACACAGGACAGAATAAAAATATTTTAAGTCACTTCATCAACATGTCTCATCATTTTGGGGGGGGGGAACGGATTTCGACAGCTGTATATTTGCCGTCGAATTCCGTTCCCCCCACTATTGAGTTTCTAATATTTATCATACAGACTGATTCTCGCACTTTAAGATGGCTTAGTGGACAGTATGTTGACCTCTGGTGTAGTTGTGTCAGTGAATCCTAGGTTTGAATCCAGGCTCCATGCTTTTCTTTCGTCTGCCTTCTCTCAGCTATTTTGCTTCTTTTCAAAATATTTAATATCATGATAAATGGCAAAAAGGCAAAAAATGACCATTTAAATTGAAGCAGGTTAAACTCCATCCATACACAGGACAGAATAAAAATATTTTAAGTCACTTCATCAACATGTCTCATTATTTTGGGGGGGGGAACGGATTTCGACAGCTGTATATTTGCCGTCGAATTCCGTTCCCCACCCCTATTGAGATTCTAATATTTATCATACAGGCTGATACTCACACTTCCAGATGGCTTTGTGGACAGTGTGTAGACCTCTGGTGCAGTTGTTTCTGGGAATCCTAGATTCGAATCCAGGCTGGTGGGTCTTTTTTCCGTCTGCCTTCTCTCACCTATTTTGGTACTTTTCAAAATATTTAATATCATGATAAATGGCAAAATGGCAAAAATAATCTTTTAAACTGAAGCAGGTTAAACTCCATCCATACGTAGGACAGAATAAAAATATTTTAAGTCACTTCATCAACATGTCTCATCATTTTGGGGGGGGGGAACGGATTTCGACAGCTGTATATTTGCCGTCGAATTCCGTTCCCCCCACTATTGAGTTTCTAATATTTATCATACAGACTGATTCTCGCACTTCAAGATGGCTTAGTGGACAGTATGTTGACCTCTGGTGTAGTTGTGTCAGTGAATCCTAGGTTCTAATCCAGGCTAGTGGATTTTTTTTTCGTTTGCCTTCTCTCACCTTTTTTTGTAATTTTTAAAATATTTAAAATCATGATAAATGGTAAAAAGGCAAAAGATGAACATTTAAACTGAAGCTGTTTAAACTCCATCCATACGTAGGACAGAATAAAAATATTTTAAGTCACTTCATCAACATGTCTCTCATTTTGGGGGGGGGAACGGATTTCGACAGCTGTATATTTGCCGTCGAATTCCGTTCCCCCCACTATTGAGTTTCTAATATTTATCATACAGACTGATTCTCGCACTTCAAGATGGCTTAGTGGACAGTATGTTGACCTCTGGTGTAGTTGTGTCAGTGAATCCTAGGTTCGAATCCAGGCTCCATGCTTTTCTTTCGTCTGCCTTCTCTCAGCTATTTTGCTTCTTTTCAAAATATTTAATATCATGATAAATGGCAAAAAGGCAAAAAATGACCATTTAAATTGAAGCAGGTTAAACTCCATCCATACACAGGACAGAATAAAAATATTTTAAGTCACTTCATCAACATGTCTCATTATTTTGGGGGGGGGAACGGATTTCGACAGCTGTATATTTGCCGTCAAATTCCGTTCCCCCCCCTATTGAGATTCTAATATTTATCATACAGGCTGATACTCACACTTCCAGATGGCTTTGTGGACAGTGTGTAGACCTCTGGTGCAGTTGTTTCCGGTAATCCTAGGTTTGAATCCAGGCTAGTGGATTTTTATTCGTCTGCCTTCTCTCACCTATTTTGGTACTTTTCAAAATATTTAATATCATGATAAATGGCAAAAAGGCAAAAAATGAACATTTAAACTGAAGCTGGTTAAACTCCATCCACACACAGGACAGAATAAAAATATTTTAAGTCACTTCATCAACATGTCTCATCATTTTGGGGGGGGGGAACGGATTTCGACAGCTGTATATTTGCCGTCGAATTCCGTTCCCCCCCCTATTGAGTTTCTAATATTTATCATACATCCTGATTCTCACACTTCCAGATACCTTTGTGGACAGTGTGTTAACCTCTGGTGCAGTTGTGTCAGTGAATCCGAGGTTTGAATCCAGGCTCCATGCTTTTCTTTCGTCTGCCTTCTCTCACCTATTTTGGTACTTTTCAAAATATTTAATATCATTATAAATGTCAAAAATGGCAAAAATAATCTTTCAAACTGAAGCAGGTTAAACTCCATCCATACGTAGGACAGAATAAAAATATTTTAAGTCACTTCATCAACATGTCTCATCATTTTGGGGGGGGGGGACGGATTTCGACAGCTGTATATTTGCCGTCGAATTCCGTTCCCCCCCCTATTGTCATTCTAAAATTTATCATACAGGCTGATACTCACACTTCCAGATGGCTTTGTGGACAGTGTGTTGACCTCTGATGCAGTTGTTTCAGGGAATCCTAGGTTCGAATCCAGGCTAGTGAATTTTTATTCGTCTGCCTTCTCTCACCTATTTTGGTACTTTTCAAAATATTTAATATCATAATAAATGGCAAAAAGGCAAAAATAATCTTTTAAACTGAAGCAGGTTAAACTCCATCCATACGTAGGACAGAATAAAAATATTTTAAGTCACTTCATCAACATGTCTCTCATTTTGGGGGGGGGGGAACGGATTTCGACAGCTGTATATTTGCCGTCGAATTCCGTTCCCCCCACTATTGAGTTTCTAATATTTATCATACAGACTGATTCTCGCACTTCAAGATGGCTTAGTGGACAGTTTGTTGACCTCTGGTGTAGTTATGTCAGTGAATCCAGGCTCCATGCTTTTCTTTCGTCTGCCTTCTCTCAGCTATTTTGCTTCTTTTCAAAATATTTAATATCATGATAAATGGCAAAAAGGCAAAAATAATCTTTTAAACTGAAGCAGGTTAAACTCCATCCATACGTAGGACAGAATAAAAATATTTTAAGTCACTTCATCAACATGTCTCTCATTTTGGGGGGGGGGAACGGATTTCGACAGCTTTATATTTGCCGTCGAATTCCGTTCCCCCCCCTATTGAGATTCTAATATTTATCATACAGTTTGATTCTCACACTTCCAGATGGCTTTGTTGACAGTGTGTAGACCTCTGGTGCAGTTGTTTCCGGGAATCCTAGATTCGAATCCAGGCTGGTGGTTTTTTTTTCCGTCTGCCTTCTCTCACCTATTTTGGTACTTTTCAAAATATTTAATATCATGATAAATGGCAAAATGGCAAAAATAATCTTTTAAACTGAAGCAGGTTAAACTCCATCCATACGTAGTACAGAATAAAAATATTTTAAGTCACTTCATCAACATGTCTCATCATTTTGGGGGGGGGGAACGGATTTCGACAGCTGTATATTTGCCGTCGAATTCCGTTCCCCCCCCTATTGAGTTTCTAATATTTATCATACAGCCTGATTCTCACACTTCCAGATAGCTTTGTGGACAGTGTGTTGACCTCTGGTGCAGTTCTGTCAGTGAATCCAAGTTTCGAATCCAGGCTCCATGCTTTTCTTTCGTCTGCCTTCTCTCAGCTATTTTGCTTCTTTTCAAAATATTTAATATCATGATAAATGGCAAAAAGGCAACAATTGAACATTTAAACTGAAGCTGGTTAAACTCCATCCACACACAGGACAGAATAAAAATATTTTAAGTCACTTCATCAACATGTCTCATCATTTTGGGGGGGGGGAACGGTTTTCGACAGCTGTATATTTGCCGTCGAATTCCATTCCCCCCCCCTATTGAGTTTCTAATATTTATCATACAGGCTGATTCTCACACTTCCAGATGGCTTTGTGGACAGTGTGTAGACCTCTGGTGCAGTTGTTTCTGGGAATCCTAGGTTCGAATCCAGGCTAGAGGATTTTTTTTTCGTTTGCCTTCTCTCACCTTTTTTTGTAATTTTCAAAATATTTAAAATCATGATAAATGGTAAAAAGGCAAAAGATGAACATTTAAACTGAAGCTGTTTAAACTCCATCCATACGTAGGACAGAATAAAAATATTTTAAGTCACTTCATCAACATGTCTCTCATTTTGGGGGGGGGGAAAGGATTTCGACAGCTGTATATTTGCCGTCGAATTCCGTTCCCCCCACTATTGAGTTTCTAATATTTATCATACAGACTGATTCTCGCACTTCAAGATGGCTTAGTGGACAGTATGTTGACCTCTGATGTAGTTGTGTCAGTGAATCCTAGGTTCGAATCCAGGCTCCATGCTTTTCTTTCGTCTGCCTTCTCTCAGCTATTTTGCTTCTTTTCAAAATATTTAATATCATGATAAATGGCAAAAAGGCAAAAAATGACCATTTAAATTGAAGCAGGTTAAACTCCATCCATACACAGGACAGAATAAAAATATTTTAAGTCACTTCATCAACATGTCTCATTATTTTGGGGGGGGGAACGGATTTCGACAGCTGTATATTTGCCGTCGAATTCCGTTCCCCCCCCTATTGAGATTCTAATATTTATCATACAGGCTGATACTCACACTTCCAGATGGCTTTGTGGACAGTGTGTAGACCTCTGGTGCAGTTGTTTCCGGGAATCCTAGGTTTGAATCCAGGCTAGTGGATTTTTATTCGTCTGCCTTCTCTCACCTATTTTGGTACTTTTCAAAATATTTAATATCATGATAAATGGCAAAAAGGCAAAAATAATCTTTTAAACTGAAGCTGTTTAAACTCCATCCATAGGTAGGACAGAATAAAAATATTTTAAGTTACTTCATCAACATGTCTCTCATTTTGGGGGGGGGGGGCGGATTTCGACAGCTGTATATTTGCCGTCGAATTCCGTTCCCCCCACTATTGAGTTTCTAATATTTATCATACAGACTGATTCTCGCACTTTAAGATGGCTTAGTGGACAGTATGTTGACCTCTGGTGTAGTTGTGTCAGTGAATCCTAGGTTCGAATCCAGGCTCCATGCTTTTCTTTCGTCTGCCTTCTCTCAGCTATTTTGCTTCTTTTCAAAATATTTAATATCATGATAAATGGCAAAAAGGCAAAAAATGACCATTTAAATTGAAGCAGGTTAAACTCCATCCATACACAGGACAGAATAAAAATATTTTAAGTCACTTCATCAACATGTCTCATTATTTTGGGGGGGGGAACGGATTTCGACAGCTGTATATTTGCCGTCGAATTCCGTTCCCCACCCCTATTGAGATTCTAATATTTATCATACAGGCTGATACTCACACTTCCAGATGGCTTTGTGGACAGTGTGTAGACCTCTGGTGCAGTTGTTTCTGGGAATCCTAGATTCGAATCCAGGCTGGTGGGTCTTTTTTCCGTCTGCCTTCTCTCACCTATTTTGGTACTTTTCAAAATATTTAATATCATGATAAATGGCAAAATGGCAAAAATAATCTTTTAAACTGAAGCAGGTTAAACTCCATCCATACGTAGGACAGAATAAAAATATTTTAAGTCACTTCATCAACATGTCTCATCATTTTGGGGGGGGGGAACGGATTTCGACAGCTGTATATTTGCCGTCGAATTCCGTTCCCCCCACTATTGAGTTTCTAATATTTATCATACAGACTGATTCTCGCACTTCAAGATGGCTTAGTGGACAGTATGTTGACCTCTGGTGTAGTTGTGTCAGTGAATCCTAGGTTCTAATCCAGGCAAGTGGATTTTTTTTTCGTTTGCCTTCTCTCACCTTTTTTTGTAATTTTTAAAATATTTAAAATCATGATAAATGGTAAAAAGGCAAAAGATGAACATTTAAACTGAAGCTGTTTAAACTCCATCCATACGTAGGACAGAATAAAAATATTTTAAGTCACTTCATCAACATGTCTCTCATTTTGGGGGGGGGAACGGATTTCGACAGCTGTATATTTGCCGTCGAATTCCGTTCCCCCCACTATTGAGTTTCTAATATTTATCATACAGACTGATTCTCGCACTTCAAGATGGCTTAGTGGACAGTATGTTGACCTCTGGTGTAGTTGTGTCAGTGAATCCTAGGTTCGAATCCAGGCTCCATGCTTTTCTTTCGTCTGCCTTCTCTCAGCTATTTTGCTTCTTTTCAAAATATTTAATATCATGATAAATGGCAAAAAGGCAAAAAATGACCATTTAAATTGAAGCAGGTTAAACTCCATCCATACACAGGACAGAATAAAAATATTTTAAGTCACTTCATCAACATGTCTCATTATTTTGGGGGGGGGAACGGATTTCGACAGCTGTATATTTGCCGTCAAATTCCGTTCCCCCCCCTATTGAGATTCTAATATTTATCATACAGGCTAATACTCACACTTCCAGATGGCTTTGTGGACAGTGTGTAGACCTCTGGTGCAGTTGTTTCCGGTAATCCTAGGTTTGAATCCAGGCTAGTGGATTTTTATTCGTCTGCCTTCTCTCACCTATTTTGGTACTTTTCAAAATATTTAATATCATGATAAATGGCAAAAAGGCAAAAAATGAACATTTAAACTGAAGCTGGTTAAACTCCATCCACACACAGGACAGAATAAAAATATTTTAAGTCACTTCATCAACATGTCTCATCATTTTGGGGGGGGGGAACGGATTTCGACAGCTGTATATTTGCCGTCGAATTCCGTTCCCCCCCCTATTGAGTTTCTAATATTTATCATACATCCTGATTCTCACACTTCCAGATACCTTTGTGGACAGTGTGTTAACCTCTGGTGCAGTTGTGTCAGTGAATCCGAGGTTTGAATCCAGGCTCCATGCTTATCTTTCGTCTGCCTTCTCTCACCTATTTTGGTACTTTTCAAAATATTTAATATCATTATAAATGTCAAAATGGCAAAAATAATCTTTCAAACTGAAGCAGGTTAAACTCCATCCATACGTAGGACAGAATAAAAATATTTTAAGTCACTTCATCAACATGTCTCATCATTTTGGGGGGGGGGGACGTATTTCGACAGCTGTATATTTGCCGTCGAATTCCGTTCCCCCCCCTATTGTCATTCTAAAATTTATCATACAGGCTGATACTCACACTTCCAGATGGCTTTGTGGACAGTGTGTTGACCTCTGATGCAGTTGTTTCAGGGAATCCTAGGTTCGAATCCAGGCTTTGGATTTTTTTTTCGTTTGCCTTTTCTCACCTTTTTTTGTAATTTTCAAAATATTTAAAATCATGATAAATGGTAAAAAGGCAAAAGATGAACATTTAAACTGAAGCTGTTTAAACTCCATCCATACGTAGGACAGAATAAAAATATTTTAAGTCACTTCATCAACATTTCTCATCATTTTGGGGGGGGGGGACGGATTTCGACAGCTGTATATTTGCCGTCGAATTCCGTTCCCCCCCCTATTGAGTTTCTAATATTTATCATACATCCTGATTCTCACACTTCCAGATAGCTTTGTGGACAGTGTATTAACCTCTGGTGCAGATGTGTCAGTGAATCCTAGGTTCGAATCCAGGCTCCATGCTTTTCTGTCGTCTGCCTTCTCTCACCTATTTTGGTACTTTTCAAAATATTTAATATCATTATAAATGTCTAAATGGCAAAAATAATCTTTTAAACTGAAGCAGGTTAAACTCCATCCATACGTAGGACAGAATAAAAATATTTTAAGTCACTTCATCAACATGTCTCTCATTTTGGGGGGGGGGAACGGATTTCGACAGCTGTATATTTGCCGTCGAATTCCGTTCCCCCCACTATTGAGATTCTAATATTTATCATACAGGTTGATTCTCACACTTCCAGATGGCTTTGTGGACAGTGTGTAGACCTCTGGTGCAGTTGTTTCCGGGAATCCTAGATTCGAATCCAGGTTGGTGGGTTTTTTTTCCGTCTGCCTTCTCTCACCTATTTTGGTACTTTTTAAAATATTTAATATCATGATAAATGGCAAAATGGCAAAAATAATCTTTTAAACTGAAGCAGGTTAAACTCCATCCATACGTAGTACAGAATAAAAATATTTTAAGTCACTTCATCAACATGTCTCATCATTTTGGGGGGGGGGAACGGATTTCGACAGCTGTATATTTGCCGTCGAATTCCGTTCCCCCCCCTATTGAGTTTCTAATATTTATCATACAGCCTGATTCTCACACTTCCAGATAGCTTTGTGGACAGTGTGTTGACCTCTGGTGCAGTTCTGTCAGTGAATCCTAGTTTCGAATCCAGGCTCCATGCTTTTCTTTCGTCTGCCTTCTCTCAGCTATTTTGCTTCTTTTCAAAATATTTAATATCATGATAAATGGCAAAAAGGCAACAATTGAACATTTAAACTGAAGCTGGTTAAACTCCATCCACACACAGGACAGAATAAAAATATTTTAAGTCACTTCATCAACATGTCTCATCATTTTGGGGGGGGGGAACGGATTTCGACAGCTGTATATTTGCCGTCGAATTCCGTTCCCCCCCCCTATTGAGTTTCTAATATATATCATACAGGCTGATTCTCACACTTCCAGATGGCTTTGTGGACAGTGTGTAGACCTCTGGTGCAGATGTTTCTGGGAATCCTAGGTTCGAATCCAGGCTAGTGGATTTTTTTTTCGTTTGCCTTCTCTCACCTTTTTTTGTACTTTTCAAAATATTTAAAATCATGATAAATGGCAAAATGGCAAAAATAATCTTTTAAACTGAAGCAGGTTAAACTCCATCCATACGTAGGACAGAATAAAAATATTTTAAGTCACTTCATCAACATGTCTCTCATTTTGGGGGGGGGGAACGGATTTCGACAGCTGTATATTTGCCGTCGAATTCCGTTCCCCCACTATTGAGTTTCTAATATTTATCATACAGACTGTTTCTCGCACTTCAAGATGGCTTAGTGGACAGTGTATTAACCTCTGGTGCAGTTGTGTCAGTGAATCCTAGGTTCGAATCCAGGCTCCATGCTTTTCTTTCGTCTGCCTTCTCTCAGCTATTTTGCTTCTTTTCAAAATATTTAATATCATGATAAATGGCAAAAAGGCAAAAAATGACCATTTAAATTGAAGCAGGTTAAACTGCATCCATACACAGGACAGAATAAAAATATTTTAAGTCACTTCATCAACATGTCTCATCATTTTGGGGGGGGGGAACGGATTTCGACAGCTGTATATTTGCCGTCGAATTCCGTTCCCCCCCCCATTGAGATTCTAATATTTATCATACAGGTTGATTCTCACACTTCCAGATGGCTTTGTGGACAGTGTGTAGACCTCTGGTGCAGATGTTTCTGGGAATCCTAGGTTCGAATCCAGGCTAGTGGATTTTTTTTTCGTTTGCCTTCTCTCACCTTTTTTTGTACTTTTCAAAATATTTAAAATCATGATAAATGGTAAAAAGGCAAAAAATCAACATTTAAACTGAAGCTGTTTAAACTCCATCCATACGTAGGACAGAATAAAAATATTTTAAGTTACTTCATCAACATGTCTCTCATTTTGGGGGGGGGGACGGATTTCGACAGCTGTATATTTGCCGTCGAATTCCGTTCCCCCCACTATTGAGTTTCTAATATTTATCATACAGGCTGACACTCACACTTCCAGATGGCTTTGTGGACAGTGTGTAGACCTCTGGTGCAGTTGTTTCTGGGAATCCTAGATTCGAATCCAGGCTGGTGGGTTTTTTTTCCGTCTGCCTTCTCTCACCTATTTTGGTACTTTTCAAAATATTTAATATCATGATAAATGGCAAAAAGGCAAAAAATGAACATTTAAACTGAAGCTGGTTAAACTCCATCCACACACAGGACAGAATAAAAATATTTTAAGTCACTTCATCAACATGTCTCATCATTTTGGGGGGGGGGAACGGATTTCGACAGCTGTATATTTGCCGTCGAATTCCGTTCCCCCCCTATTGAGTTTCTAATATTTATCATACATCCTGATTCTCACACTTCCAGATAGCTTTGTGAACAGTGTGTTAACCTCTGGAGCAGTTGTGTCAGGGAATCCTAGGTTCGAATCCAGGCTGGTGGTTTTTTTTTCCGTCTGCATTCTCTCACCTATTTTGGTACTTTTCAAAATATTTAATATCATGATAAATGGCAAAAAGGCAAAAAATGTACATTTAAACTGAAGCTGGTTAAACTCCATCCACACACAGGACAGAATAAAAATATTTTGTCACTTCATCAACATGTCTCATCATTTTGGGGGGGGGGAACGGATTTCGACAGCTGTATATTTGCCGTCGAATTCCGTTCCCCCCCCCATTGAGATTCTAATATTTATCATACAGGTTGATTCTTACACTTCCAGATGGCTTTGTGGACAGTGTGTAGACCTCTGGTGCAGATGTTTTTGGGAATCCTAGGTTCGAATCCAGGCTAATGGATTTTTTTTTCGTTTGCCTTCTCTCACCTTTTTTTGTACTTTTCAAAATATTTAAAATCATGATAAATGGTAAAAAGGCAAAAAATAAACATTTAAACTGAAGCTGTTTAAACTCCATCCATACGTAGGACAGAATAAAAATATTTTAAGTCACTTCATCAACATGTCTCTCATTTTGGGGGGGGGGAACGGATTTCGACAGCTGTATATTTGCCGTCGAATTCCGTTCCCCCCACTATTGAGTTTCTAATATTTATCATACAGACTGATTCTCGCACTTCAAGATGGCTTAGTGGACAGTATGTTGACCTCTGGTGTAGTTGTGTCAGTGAATCCTAGGTTTGAATCCAGGCTCCATGCTTTTCTTTCGTCTGCCTTCTCTCAGCTATTTTGCTTCTTTTCAAAATATTTAATATCATGATAAATGGCAAAAAGGCAAAAAATGACCATTTAAATTGAAGCAGGTTAAACTCCATCCATACACAGGACAGAATAAAAATATTTTAAGTCACTTCATCAACATATCTCATCATTTTGGGGGGGGGGGGGAACGGATTTCGACAGCTGTATATTTGCCGTCGAATTCCGTTCCCCCCCTTATTGAGATTCTAATATTTATCATACAGGCTGATATTCACACTTCCAGATAGCTTTGTGGACAGTATGTTGACCTCTGGTGTAGTTGTGTCAGTGAATCCTAGGTTTGAATCCAGGCTCCATGCTTTTCTTTCGTCTGCCTTCTCTCAGCTATTTTGCTTCTTTTCAAAATATTTAATATCATGATAAATGGCATAAAGGCAAAAAATGACCATTTAAATTGAAGCAGGTTAAACTCCATCCATACACAGGACAGAATAAAAATATTTTAAGTCACTTCATCAACATGTCTCATCATTTTGGGGGGGGGAACGGATTTCAACAGCTGTATATTTGCCGTCGAATTCCGTTCCCCCCCTTATTGAGATTCTAATATTTATCATACAGGCTGATATTCACACTTCCAGATGGCTTTGTGGACAGTGTGTAGACCTCTGGTGCAGTTGTTTCCGGGAATCCTAGATTCGAATCCAGGCTGGTGGTTTTTTTTTCCGTCTGCCTTCTCTCACCTATTTTGGTACTTTTCAAAATATTTAATATCATGATAAATGGCAAAATGGCAAAAATAATCTTTTAAACTGAAGCAGGTTAAACTCCATCCATACACAGGACAGAATAAAAATATTTTAAGTCACTTCATCAACATGTCTCATCATTTTGGGGGGGGGAACGGATTTCGACAGCTGTATATTTGCCGTCGAATTCCGTTCCCCCCCCTATTGAGATTCTAATATTTATCATACAGGTTGATTCTCACACTTCCAGATGGCTTTGTGGACAGTGTGTAGACCTCTGGTGCAGTTGTTTCTGGGAATCCTAGGTTCGAATCCAGGCTTTGGATTTTTTTTTCGTTTGCCTTTTCTCACCTTTTTTTGTAATTTTCAAAATATTTAAAATCATGATAAATGGTAAAAAGGCAAAAGATGAACATTTAAACTGAAGCTGTTTAAAGTCCATCCATACGTAGGACAGAATAAAAATATTTTAAGTCACTTCATCAACATTTCTCATCATTTTGGGGGGGGGGGGACGGATTTCGACAGCTGTATATTTGCCGTCGAATTCCGTTCCCCCCCCTATTGAGTTTCTAATATTTATCATACATCCTGATTCTCACACTTCCAGATAGCTTTGTGGACAGTGTATTAACCTCTGGTGCAGATGTGTCAGTGAATCCTAGGTTCGAATCCAGGCTCCATGCTTTTCTGTCGTCTGCCTTCTCTCACCTATTTTGGTACTTTTCAAAATATTTAATATCATTATAAATGTCTAAATGGCAAAAATAATCTTTTAAACTGAAGCAGGTTAAACTCCATCCATACGTAGGACAGAATAAAAATATTTTAAGTCACTTCATCAACATGTCTCTCATTTTGGGGGGGGGGAACGGATTTCGACAGCTGTATATTTGCCGTCGAATTCCGTTCCCCCCACTATTGAGATTCTAATATTTATCATACAGGTTGATTCTCACACTTCCAGATGGCTTTGTGGACAGTGTGTAGACCTCTGGTGCAGTTGTTTCCGGGAATCCTAGATTCGAATCCAGGCTGGTGGGTTTTTTTTCCGTCTGCCTTCTCTCACCTATTTTGGTACTTTTCAAAATATTTAATATCATGATAAATGGCAAAATGGCAAAAATAATCTTTTAAACTGAAGCAGGTTAAACTCCATCCATACGTAGTACAGAATAAAAATATTTTAAGTCACTTCATCAACATGTCTCATCATTTTGGGGGGGGGGAACGGATTTCGACAGCTGTATATTTGCCGTCGAATTCCGTTCCCCCCCCTATTGAGTTTCTAATATTTATCATACAGCCTGATTCTCACACTTCCAGATAGCTTTGTGGACAGTGTGTTGACCTCTGGTGCAGTTCTGTCAGTGAATCCTAGTTTCGAATCCAGGCTCCATGCTTTTCTTTCGTCTGCCTTCTCTCAGCTATTTTGCTTCTTTTCAAAATATTTAATATCATGATAAATGGCAAAAAGGCAACAATTGAACATTTAAACTGAAGCTGGTTAAACTCCATCCACACACAGGACAGAATAAAAATATTTTAAGTCACTTCATCAACATGTCTCATCATTTTGGGGGGGGGGAACGGATTTCGACAGCTGTATATTTGCCGTCGAATTCCGTTCCCCCCCCCTATTGAGTTTCTAATATATATCATACAGGCTGATTCTCACACTTCCAGATGGCTTAGTGGACAGTATGTTGACCTCTGGTGTAGTTGTGTCAGTGAATCCTAGGTTCGAATCCAGGCTCCATGCTTTTCTTTCGTCTGCCTTCTCTCAGCTATTTTGCTTCTTTTCAAAATATTTAATATCATGATAAATGGCAAAAAGGCAAAAAATGACCATTTAAATTGAAGCAGGTTAAACTCCATCCATACACAGGACAGAATAAAAATATTTTAAGTCACTTCATCAACATGTCTCATCATTTTTGGGGGGGGGGAACGGATTTCGACAGCTGTATATTTGCCGTCGAATTCCGTTCCCCCCACTATTGAGTTTCTTATATTTATCATACAGGCTGATTCTCACACTTCCAGATGGCTTTGTGGCCAGTGTGTAGACCTCTGGTGCAGTTGTTTCCGGGAATCCTAGGTTCGAATCCAGGCTAGTGGATTTTTTTTTCGTTTGCCTTCTCTCACCTTTTTTTGTACTTTTCAAAATATTTAAAATCATGATAAATGGCAAAAAGGCAAAAAATGACCATTTAAATTGAAGCAGGTTAAACTCCATCCATACACAGGACAGAATAAAAATATTTTAAGTCACTTCATCAACATGTCTCATCATTTTGGGGGGGGGGAACGGATTTCGACAGCTGTATATTTGCCGTCGAATTCCGTTCCCCCACTATTGAGTTTCTAATATTTCTCATACACCCTGATTCTCACACTTCCAGATAGCTTAGTGGACAGTGTGTTAACCTCTGGTGCAGTTGTGTCAGTGAATCCTAGGTTCAAATCCAGGCTCCATGCTTGTCTTTCGTCTGCCTTCTCTCACCTATTTTGGTACTTTTCAAAATATTTAATATCATGATAAATGTCAAAATGGCAAAAATAATCTTTTAAACTGAAGCAGGTTAAACTCCATCCATACGTAGGACAGAATAAAAATATTTTAAGTCACTTCATCAACATGTCTCATCATTTTGGGGGGGGGGAACGGATTTCGACAGCTGTATATTTGCCGTCGAATTCCGTTCCCCCCCCCTATTGTGATTCTAAAATTTATCATACAGGCTGATTCTCACACTTCCAGATGGCTTTGTGGACAGTGTGTTGACCTCTGGTGCAGTTGTTTCAGGGAATCCTAGATTCGAATCCAGGCTAGTGGCTTTTTATTCGTCTACCTTCTCTCACCTATTTTGTTACTTTTCAAAATATTTAATATCATGAGAAATGGCAAAAAGGCATCAATAATCTTTTAAACTGAAGCAGGTTAAACTCCATCCATACGTAGGACAGAATAAAAATATTTTAAGTCACTTCATCAACATGTCTCATCATTTTGGGGGGGGGGAACGGATTTCGACAGCTGTATATTTGCCGTCGAATTCCGTTTCCCCCCCCTCTATTGAGTTTCTAATATTTATCATACATCCTTATTCTCACATTTCCAGATAGCTTAGTGGACAGTGTGTTAACCTCTGGTGCAGTTGTGTCAATGAATCCTAGGTTCGAATCCAGGCTCCATGCTTTTCTTTCGTCTGCCTTCTCTCACCTATTTTGGTACTTTTCAAAATATTTAATATCATGATAAATGTCAAAATGGCAAAAATAATCTTTTAAACTGAAGCAGGTTAAACTCCATCCATACGTAGGACAGAATAAAAATATTTTAAGTCACTTCATCAACATGTCTCATCATTTTGGGGGGGGGGAACGAATTTTGACAGCTGTATATATGCCGTCGAATTCCGTTCCCCCCCCTATTGAGTTTCTAATATTTATCATACAGACTGATTCTCGCGCTTCAAGATGGCTTAGTGGACAGTATGTTGACCTCTGGTGTAGTTGTGTCAGTGAATCCTAGGTTCGAATCCAGTCTCCATGCTTTTCTTTCGTCTGCCTTCTCTCAGCTATTTTGCTTCTTTTCAAAATATTTAATATCATGATAAATGGCAAAAAGGCAAAAAATGACCATTTAAATTGAAGCAGGTTAAACTCCATCCATACACAGGACAGAATAAAAATATTTTAAGTCACTTCATCAACATGTCTCATCATTTTGGGGGGGGGGAACGGATTTCGACAGCTGTATAATTGCCGTCGAATTCCGTTCCCCCCACTATTGAGTTTCTAATATTTATCATACAGGCTGATTCTCACACTTCCAGATGGCTTTGTGGCCAGTGTGTAGACCTCTGGTGCAGTTGTTTCCGGGAATCCTAGGTTCGAATCCAGGCTAGTGGATTTTTTTTTCGTTTACCTTCTCTCACCTTTTTTTGTACTTTTCAAAATATTTAAAATCATGATATATGGCAAAAAGGCAAAAATAATCTTTTAAACTGAAACAGGTTAAACTCCATCCACACGTAGGACAGAATAAAAATATTTTAAGTCACTTCATCAACATGTCTCATCATTTTGGGGGGGGGAACGGATTTCGACAGCTGTATATTTGCTGGCGAATTCCGTTCCCCCCCTCTATTGAGTTTCTAATATTTATCATACAGCCTGATTCTCACACTTCCAGATAGCTTTGAGGACAGTGTGATAACCTCTGGTGCAGTCGTGTCAGTGAATCTTAGGTTCGAATCCAGGCTCCATGCTTTTCTTTCGTCTGCCTTCTCTCAGCTATTTTGCTTCTTTTCAAAATATTTAATATCATGATAAATGGCAAAAAGGCAGAAAATGAACATTTAAACTGAAGCTGGTTAAACTCCATCCACACACAGGACAGAATAAAAATATTTTAAGTCACTTCATCAACATGTCTCATCATTTTGGGGGGGGGGAACGGATTTCGACAGCTGTATATTTGCCGTCGAATTCCGTTCCCCCCCCTATTGAGTTTCTAATATTTATCATACAGCCTGATTCTCACACTTCCAGATAGCTTTGTGGACAGTGTGTTAACCTCTGGTGCAGTTGTGTCAGTGAATCCTAGGTTCGAATCCAGGCTCCATGCTTTTCTTTCGTCTGCCTTCTCTCACCTATTTTGGTACTTTTCAAAATATTTAATATCATTATAAATGTCAAAATGGCAAAAATAATCTTTTAAACTGAAGCAGGTTAAACTCCATCCATACGTAGGACAGAATAAAAATATTTTAAGTCACTTCATCAACATGTCTCATCATTTTGGGGGGGGGAACGGATTTCGACAGCTGTATATTTGCCGTCGAATTCCGATCCCCCCCCTGTTGAGTTTCTAATATTTATCATACAGGCTGATTCTCACACTTCCAGATGGCTTTGTGGACAGTGTGTTGACCTCTGGTGCAGTTGTGTCAGGGAATCCTAGGGTCGAATCCAGACTGGTGGTTTTTTTTTTCCGTCTGCCTTCTCTCACCTATTTTGGTACTTTTCAAAACATTTAATATGATGATAAATGGCAAAATGGCAAAAAATGAACATTTAAACTGAAGCTGGTTAAACTCCATCCTTACACAGGACAGAATAACAATATTTTAAGTCACTTCATCAACATGTCTCATCATTTTGGGGGGGGGAACGGATTTCGACAGCTGTATATTTGCCGTCGAATTCCGTTCCCCCCCCTATTGTTAATCTAAAATTTATCATACAGGTTGATTCTCACACTTCCAGATGGCTTTGTGGACAGTGTGTTGACCTCTGGTGCAGTTGTTTCAGGGAATCCTAGGTTCGAATCCAGGCTAGTGGATTTTTATTCGTCTGCCTTCTCTCAGCTATTTTGGTACTTTTCAAAATATTTAATATCATGATAAATGGCAAAAAGGCAAAAATAATCTTTTAAACTGAAACAGGTTAAACTCCATCCATACGTAGGACAGAATAAAAATATTTTAAGTCACTTCATCAACATGTCTCTCATTTTGGGGGGGGGGAACGGATTTCGACAGCTGTATATTTGCCGTCGAATTCCGTTCCCCCCACTATTGAGTTTCTAATATTTATCATACAGACTCTTTCTTGCACTTCAAGATGGCTTAGTGGACAGTATGTTGACCTCTGGTGTAGTTGTGTCAGTGAATCCTAGGTTCGAATCCAGGCTCCATGCTTTTCTTTCGTCTGCCTTCTCTCAGCTATTTTGCTTCTTTTCAAAATATTTAATATCATGATAAATGGCAAAAAGGCAAAAAATGACCATTTAAATTGAAGCAGGTTAAACTCCATCCATACACAGGACAGAATAAAAATATTTTAAGTCACTTCATCAACATGTCTCATCATTTTGGGGGGGGGAACGGATTTCGACAGCTGTATATTTGCCGTCGAATTCCGTTCCCCCCCCTGTTGAGATTCTAATATTTATCATACAGGTTGATTCTCACACTTCCAGATGGCTTTGTGGACAGTGTGTAGACCTCTGGTGCAGTTGTTTCCGGGAATCCTAGGTTCGAATCCAGGTTGGTGGGTTTTTTTTCCGTCTGCCTTCTCTCACCTATTTTGGGACTTTTCAAAATATTTAATATCATGATAAATGGCAAAAAGGCAAAAAATGAACATTTAAACTGAAGCTGGTTAAACTCCATCCACACACAGGACAGAATAAAAATATTTTAAGTCACTTCATCAACATGTCTCATCATTTTGGGGGGGGGGAACGGATTTCGACAGCTGTATATTTGCCGTCGAATTCCGTTCCCCCCCCTATTGAGTTTCTAATATTTATCATACAGCCTGATTCTCACACTTCCAGACAGCTTTGTGGACAGTGTGTTAACCTCTGGTGCAGTTGTGTCAGTGAATCCTAGGTTCGAATCCAGGCTCCATGCTTTTCTTTCGTCTGCCTTCTCTCACCTATTTTGGTACTTTACAAAATATTTAATATCATTATAAATGTCAAAATGGCAAAAATAATCTTTTAAACTGAAGCAGGTTAAACTCCATCCATACGTAGGACAGAATAAAAATATTTTAAGTCACTTCATCAACATGTCTCATCATTTTGGGGGGGGGGAACGGATTTCGACAGCTGTATATTTGCCGTCGAATTCCGTTCCCGCCCCTATTGTGATTCTAAAATTTATCATACAGGCTGATTCTCACACTTCCAGATGGCTTTGTGGACAGTGTGTTGACCTCTGGTGCAGTTGTGTCAGGGAATCCTAGGTTCGAATCCAGACTGGTGGTTTTTTTTCCGTCTGCCTTCTCTCAACTATTTTGGTACTTTTCAAAATATTTAATATCATGATAAATGGCAAAAAGGCAAAAATAATCTTTTAAACTGAAACAGGTTAAACTCCATCCATACGTAGGACAGAATAAAAATATTTTAAGTCACTTCATCAACATGTCTCTCATTTTGGGGGGGGGGAACTGATTTCGACAGCTGTATATTTGCCGTCGAATTCCGTTCCCCCCCCATTGAGATTCTAATAATTATCATACAGCCTGATTCTCACACTTCCAGATAGCTTTGTGGACAGTGTGATAACCTCTGGTGCAGTTGTGTCAGTGACTCCTAGGTTCGAATCCAGGCTCCATGCTTTTCTTTCGTCTGCCTTCTCTCAGCTATTTTGCTTCTTTTCAAAATATTTAATATCATGATAAATGGCAAAAAGGCAAAAAATGACCATTTAAATTGAAGCAGGTTAAACTCCATCCATACACAGGACAGAATAAAAATATTTTAAGTCACTTCATCAACATGTCTCATCATTTTGGGGGGGGGAACGGATTTCGACAGCTGTATATTTGCCGTCGAATTCCGTCCCCCCCCCCCTATTGAGATTCTAATATTTATTATACAAGCTGATTCTCACACTTCCAGATGGCTTTCTGGACAGTGTGTAGACCTCTGGTGCAGTTGCTTCCAGGAATCCTAGGTTCGAATCCAGGCTAGTGGATTTTTTTTTCGTTTGCCTTCTCTCACCTTTTTTTGTACTTTTCAAAATATTTAAAATCATGATAAATGGTAAAAAGGCAAAAAATGAACATTTAAACTGAAGCTGTTTAAACTCCATCCATACGTAGGACAGAATAAAAATATTTTACGTCACTTCATCAACATGTCTCTCATTTTGGGGGGGGGGAACGGATTTCGACAGCTGTATATTTGCCGTCGAATTCCGTTCCCCCCACTATTGAGTTTCTAATATTTATCATACAGACTGATTCTCGCACTTCAAGATGACTTAGTGGACAGTATGTTGACCTCTGGTGTAGTTGTGTCAGTGAATCCTAGGTTCGAATCCAGGCTCCATGCTTTTCTTTCGTCTGCCTTCTCTCAGCTATTTTGCTTCTTTTCAAAATATTTAATATCATGATAAATGGCAAAAAGGCAAAAAATGACCATTTAAATTGAAGCAGGTTAAACTCCATCCATACACAGGACAGAATAAAAATATTTTAAGTCACTTCATCAACATGTCTCTCATTTTGGGGGGGGGGAACGGATTTCGACAGCTGTATATTTGCCGTCGAATTCCGTTCCCCCCCCTATTGAGATTCTAATAATTATCATACAGCCTGATTCTCACACTTCCAGATAGCTTTGTGGACAGTGTGATAACCTCTGGTGCAGTTGTGTCAGTGACTCCTAGGTTCGAATCCAGGCTCCATGCTTTTCTTTCGTCTGCCTTCTCTCAGCTATTTTGCTTCTTTTCAAAATATTTAATATCATGATAAATGGCAAAAAGGCAAAAAATGACCATTTAAATTGAAGCAGGTTAAACTCCATCCATACACAGGACAGAATAAAAATATTTTAAGTCACTTCATCAACATGTCTCATCATTTTGGGGGGGGGAACGGATTTCGACAGCTGTATATTTGCCGTCGAATTCCGTCCCCCCCCCCCCTATTGAGATTCTAATATTTATTATACAGGCTGATTCTCACACTTCCAGATGGCTTTCTGGACAGTGTGTAGACCTCTGGTGCAGTTGCTTCCAGGAATCCTAGGTTCGAATCCAGGCTAGTGGATTTTTTTTTCGTTTGCCTTCTCTCACCTTTTTTTGTACTTTTCAAAATATTTAAAATCATGATAAATGGTAAAAAGGCAAAAAATGAACATTTAAACTGAAGCTGGTTAAACTCCATCCTTACAAAGGACAGAATAACAATATTTTAAGTCACTTCATCACCATGTCTCATCATTTTGGGGGGGGGAACGGATTTCGACAGCTGTATATTTGCCGTCGAATTCTGTTCCCCCCCCCTATTGTGATTCTAAAATTTATCATACAGGCTGATTCTCACACTTCCAGATGGCTTTGTGGTCAGTGTGTTGACCTCTGGTGCAGTTGTTTCAGGGAATCCTAGGTTCGAATCCAGGCTAGTGGATTTTTATTCGTCTGCCTTCTCTGACCTATTTTGGTACTTTTCAAAATATTTAATATCATGATAAATGGCAAAAAGGCAAAAATAATCTTTCAAACTGAAGCAGGTTAAACTCCATCCATACACAGGACAGAATAAAAATATTTTAAGTCACTTCATCAACATGTCTCATCATTTTGGGGGGGGGAACGGATTTCGACAGCTGTATATTTGCCGTCGAATTCCGTTCCCCCCCCCCTATTGAGATTCTAATATTTATCATACAGGTTGATTCTCACACTTCCAGATGGCTTTGTGGACAGTGTGTTGACCTCTCGTGCAGTTGTTTCTGGGAATCCTAGGTTTGAATCCAGGCTATTGGATTTTTTTTTCGTTTGCCTTCTCTCACCTTTTTTTGTACTTTTCAAAATATTTAAAATCATGATAAATGGTAAAAAGGCAAAAAATGAACATTTAAACTGAAGCTGTTTAAACTCCATCCATACGTAGGACAGAATAAAAATATTTTACGTCACTTCATCAACATGTCTCTCATTTTGGGGGGGGGGAACGGATTTCGACAGCTGTATATTTGCCGTCGAATTCCGTTCCCCCCACTATTGAGTTTCTAATATTTATCATACAGACTGATTCTCGCACTTCAAGGTGACTTAGTGGACAGTATGTTGACCTCTGGTGTAGTTGTGTCAGTGAATCCTAGGTTCGAATCCAGGCTCCATGCTTTTCTTTCGTCTGCCTTCTCTCAGCTATTTTGCTTCTTTTCAAAATATTTAATATCATGATAAATGGCAAAAAGGCAAAAAATGACCATTTAAATTGAAGCAGGTTAAACTCCATCCATACACAGGACAGAATAAAAATATTTTAAGTCACTTCATCAACATGTCTCGTCATTTTGGGGGGGGGAACGGATTTCGACAGCTGTATATTTGCCGTCGAATTCCGTTCCCCCCCCTATTGAGATTCTTATATTTATCATACAGGCTGATACTCACACTTCCAGATGGCTTTGTGGACAGTGTGTAGACCTCTGGTGCAGTTGTTTCCGGGAATCCTAGGTTCGAATCCAGGCTGGTGGTTGTTTTTTCCGTCTGCCTTCTCTCACCTATTTTGGTACTTTTCAAAATATTTAATATCATGATAAATGGCAAAATGGCAAAAATAATCTTTTAAACTGAAGCAGGTTAAACTCCATCCATACGTAGGACAGAATAAAAATATTTTAAGTCACTTCATCAACATGTCTCATCATTTTGGGGGGGGGGGAACGGATTTCGACAGCTGTATATTTGCCGTCGAATTCCGTTCCCCCCCCTATTGAGATTCTAATATTTATCATACAGGCTGATACTCACACTTCAAGATGGCTTTGTGGACAGTGTGTAGACCTCTGGTGCAGTTGTTTCCGGGAATCCAAGGTTCGAATCCAGGCTAGTGGATTTTTTTTTCGTTTGCCTTCTCTCACCTTTTTTTGTACTTTTCAAAATATTTAAAATCATGATAAATGGTAAAAAGGCAAAAAATTAACATTTAAACTGAAGCTGGTTAAACTCCATCCATACGTAGGACAGAATAAAAATATTTTAAGTCACTTCATCAACATGTCTCATCATTTTGGGGGGGGGGAACGGATTTCGACAGCTGTATATTTGCCGTCGAATTCCGTTCCCGCCCCTATTGTGATTCTAAAATTTATCATACAGGCTGCTTCTCACACTTCCAGATGGCTTTGTGGACAGTGTGTTGACCTCTGGTGCAGTTGTGTCAGGGAATCCTAGGTTCGAATCCAGACTGGTGGTTTTTTTTCCGTCTGCCTTCTCTCACCTATTTTGGTACTTTTCAAAATATTTAATATCATGATAAATGGCAAAAAGGCAAAAATAATCTTTTAAACTGAAACAGGTTAAACTCCATCCATACGTAGGACAGAATAAAAATATTTTAAGTCACTTCATCAACATGTCTCTCATTTTGGGGGAGGGGAACGGATTTCGACAGCTGTATATTTGCCGTCGAATTCCGTTCCCCCCACTATTGAGTTTCTAATATTTATCATACAGACTGATTCTTGCACTTCAAGATGGCTTAGTGGACAGTATGTTGACCTCTGGTGTAGTTGTGTCAGTGAATCCTAGGTTTGAATCCAGGCTCCATGCTTTTCTTTCGTCTGCCTTCTCTCAGCTATTTTGCTTCTTTTCAAAATATTTAATATCATGATAAATGGCAAAAAGGCAAAAAATGACCATTTAAATTGAAGCAGGTTAAACTCCATCCATACACAGGACAGAATAAAAATATTTTAAGTCACTTCATCAACATGTCTCATCATTTTGGGGGGGGGAACGGATTTCAACAGCTGTATATTTGCCGTCGAATTCCGTTCCCCCCCCTATTGAGATTCTAATATTTATCATACAGGCTGATTCTCACACTTCCAGATGGCTTTGTGGACAGTGTGTTGACCTCTGGTGCAGTTGCTTCCGGGAATCCTACGTTCAAGTCCAGGCTAGTGGATTTCTTTTTCGTTTGCCTTCTCTCACCTTTTTTTGTACTTTTCAAAATATTTAAAATCATGATAAATGGTAAAAAGGCAAAAAATGAACATTTAAACTGAAGCTGGTTAAACTCCATCCTTACACAGGACAGAATAACAATATTTTAAGTCACTTCATCAACATGTCTCATCATTTTGGGGGGGGGAACGGATTTCGACAGCTGTATATTTGCCGTCGAATTCCGTTCCCCCCCCCCTATTGAGTTTCTAATATTTATCATACAGGCTGATTCTCACACTTCCAGATGGCTTTGTGGACAGTGTGTTGACCTCTGGTGCAGTTGTGTCAGGGAATCCTAGGTTCGAATCCAGGCTGGTGGGTTTTTTTTCCGTCTGCCTTCTCTCACCTATTTTGGGACTTTTCAAAATATTTAATATCATGATAAATGGCAAAAAGGCAAAAAATGAACATTTAAACTGAAGCTGGTTAAACTCCATCCACACACAGGACAGAATAAAAATATTTTAAGTCACTTCATCAACATGTCTCATCATTTTGGGGGGGGGGAACGGATTTCGACAGCTGTATATTTGCCGTCGAATTCCGTTCCCCCCCCTATTGAGTTTCTAATATTTATCATACAGCCTGATTCTCACACTTCCAGATAGCTTTGTGGACAGTGTGTTAACCTCTGGTGCAGTTGTGTCAGTGAATCCTAGGTTCGAATCCAGGCTCCATGCTTTTCTTTCGTCTGCCTTCTCTCACCTATTTTGGTACTTTACAAAATATTTAATATCATTATAAATGTCAAAATGGCAAAAATAATCTTTTAAACTGAAGCAGGTTAAACTCCATCCATACGTAGGACAGAATAAAAATATTTTAAGTCACTTCATCAACATGTCTCATCATTTTGGGGGGGGGGAACGGATTTCGACAGCTGTATATTTGCCGTCGAATTCCGTTCCCGCCCCTATTGTGATTCTAAAATTTATCATACAGGCTGATTCTCACACTTCCAGATGGCTTTGTGGACAGTGTGTTGACCTCTGGTGCAGTTGTGTCAGGGAATCCTAGGTTCGAATCCAGACTGGTGGTTTTTTTTCTGTCTGCCTTCTCTCACCTATTTTGGTACTTTTCAAAATATTTAATATCATGATAAATGGCAAAAAGGCAAAAATAATCTTTTAAACTGAAACAGGTTAAACTCCATCCATACGTAGGACAGAATAAAAATATTTTAAGTCACTTCATCAACATGTCTCTCATTTTGGGGGGGGGGAACGGATTTCGACAGCTGTATATTTGCCGTCGAATTCCGTTCCCCCCACTATTGAGTTTCTAATATTTATCATACAGACTGATTCTTGCACTTCAAGATGGCTTAGTGGACAGTATGTTGACCTCTGGTGTAGTTGTGTCAGTGAATCCTAGGTTCGAATCCAGGCTCCATGCTTTTCTTTCGTCTGCCTTCTCTCAGCTATTTTGCTTCTTTTCAAAATATTTAATATCATGATAAATGGCAAAAAGGCAAAAAATGACCATTTAAATTGAAGCAGGTTAAACTCCATCCATACACAGGACAGAATAAAAATATTTTAAGTCACTTCATCAACATGTCTCATCATTTTGGTTGGGGGAACAGATTTCGACAGCTGTATATTTGCCGTCGAATTCCGTTCCCCCCCCTATTGAGATTCTAATATTTATCATACAGGTTGATTCTCACACTTCCAGATGGCTTTGTGGACAGTGTGTAGACCTCTGGTGCAGTTGTTTCCGGGAATCCTAGGTTCGAATCCAGGTTGGTGGTTTTTTTTTCCGTCTGCCTTCTCTCACCTATTTTGGTACTTTTCAAAATATTTAATATCATGATAAATGGCAAAATGGCAAAAATAATCTTTTAAACTGAAGCAGGTTAAACTCCATCCATACGTAGGACAGAATAAAAATATTTTAAGTCACTTCATCAACATGTCTCATCATTTTGGGGGGGGGAACGGATTTCGACAGCTGTATATTTGCCGTCGAATTCCGATCCTCCCCCCTATTGAGTTTCTAATATTTATCATACAGGCTGATTCTCACACTTCCAGATGGCTTTGTGGAAAGTGTGTTGACCTCTGGTGCAGTTGTGTCAGGGAATCCTAGGTTCGAATCCAGGCTCCATGCTTTTCTTTCGTCTGCCTTCTCTCACCTATTTTGGTACTTTTCAAAATATTTAATATCATTATAAATGTCAAAATGGCAAAAATAATCTTTTAAACTGAAGCAGGTTAAACTCCATCCATACGTAGGACAGAATAAAAATATTTTAAGTCACTTCATCAACATGTCTCATCATTTTGGGGGGGGGGGAACGGATTTCGACAGCTGTATATTTGCCGTAGAATTCCGTTCCCCCCCCTATTGTGATTCTAAAATTTATCATACAGGCTGATTCTCACACTTCCAGATGGCTTTGTGGACAGTGTGTAGACCTCTGGTGCAGTTGCTTCCAGGAATCCTAGGTTCGAATCTAGGCTAGTGGATTTTTTTTTCGTTTGCCTTCTCTCACCTTTTTTTGTACTTTTCAAAATATTTAAAATCATGATAAATGGTAAAAAGGCAAAAAATGAACATTTAAACTGAAGCTGGTTAAACTCCATCCTTACACAGGACAGCATAACAATATTTTAAGTCACTTCATCACCATGTCTCATCATTTTGGGGGGGGGAACGGATTTCGACAGCTGTATATTTGCCGTCGAATTCTGTTCCCTCCCCCTATTGTGATTCTAAAATTTATCATACAGGCTGATTCTCACACTTCCAGATGGCTTTGTGGACAGTGTGTTGACCTCTGGTGCAGTTGTTTCAGGGAATCCTAGGTTCGAATCCAGGCTAGTGGATATTTATTCGTCTGCCTTCTCTCACCTATTTTGGTACTTTTCAAAATATTTAATATCATGATAAATGGCAAAAAGGCAAAAATAATCTTTTAAACTGAAGCAGGTTAAACTCCATCCATACACAGGACAGAATAAAAATATTTTAAGTCACTTCATCAACATGTCTCATCATTTTGGGGGGGGGAATGGATTTCGACAGCTGTATATTTGCCGTCGAATTCCGTTCCCCCCCCTATTGAGATTCTAATATTTATCATACAGGTTGATTCTCACACTTCCAGATGGCTTTGTGGACAGTGTGTTGACCTCTCGTGCAGTTGTTTCTGGGAATCCTAGGTTTGAATCCAGGCTATTGGATTTTTTTTTCGTTTGCCTTCTCTCACCTTTTTTTGTACTTTTCAAAATATTTAAAATCATGATAAATGGTAAAAAGGCAAAAAATGAACATTTAAACTGAAGCTGTTTAAACTCCATCCATACGTAGGACAGAATAAAAATATTTTACGTCACTTCATCAACATGTCTCTCATTTTGGGGGGGGGGAACGGATTTCGACAGCTGTATATTTGCCGTCGAATTCCGTTCCCCCCACTATTGAGTTTCTAATATTTATCATACAGACTGATTCTCGCACTTCAAGATGACTTAGTGGACAGTATGTTGACCTCTGGTGTAGTTGTGTCAGTGAATCCTAGGTTCGAATCCAGGCTCCATGCTTTTCTTTCGTCTGCCTTCTCTCAGCTATTTTGCTTCTTTTCAAAATATTTAATATCATGATAAATGGCAAAAAGGCAAAAAATGACCATTTAAATTGAAGCAGGTTAAACTCCATCCATACACAGGACAGAATAAAAATATTTTAAGTCACTTCATCAACATGTCTCTCATTTTGGGGGGGGGGAACGGATTTCGACAGCTGTATATTTGCCGTCGAATTCCGTTCCCCCCCCTATTGAGATTCTAATAATTATCATACAGCCTGATTCTCACACTTCCAGATAGCTTTGTGGACAGTGTGATAACCTCTGGTGCAGTTGTGTCAGTGACTCCTAGGTTCGAATCCAGGCTCCATGCTTTTCTTTCGTCTGCCTTCTCTCAGCTATTTTGCTTCTTTTCAAAATATTTAATATCATGATAAATGGCAAAAAGGCAAAAAATGACCATTTAAATTGAAGCAGGTTAAACTCCATCCATACACAGGACAGAATAAAAATATTTTAAGTCACTTCATCAACATGTCTCATCATTTTGGGGGGGGGAACGGATTTCGACAGCTGTATATTTGCCGTCGAATTCCGTCCCCCCCCCCCCTATTGAGATTCTAATATTTATTATACAGGCTGATTCTCACACTTCCAGATGGCTTTCTGGACAGTGTGTAGACCTCTGGTGCAGTTGCTTCCAGGAATCCTAGGTTCGAATCCAGGCTAGTGGATTTTTTTTTCGTTTGCCTTCTCTCACCTTTTTTTGTACTTTTCAAAATATTTAAAATCATGATAAATGGTAAAAAGGCAAAAAATGAACATTTAAACTGAAGCTGGTTAAACTCCATCCTTACAAAGGACAGAATAACAATATTTTAAGTCACTTCATCACCATGTCTCATCATTTTGGGGGGGGGAACGGATTTCGACAGCTGTATATTTGCCGTCGAATTCTGTTCCCCCCCCCTATTGTGATTCTAAAATTTATCATACAGGCTGATTCTCACACTTCCAGATGGCTTTGTGGTCAGTGTGTTGACCTCTGGTGCAGTTGTTTCAGGGAATCCTAGGTTCGAATCCAGGCTAGTGGATTTTTATTCGTCTGCCTTCTCTGACCTATTTTGGTACTTTTCAAAATATTTAATATCATGATAAATGGCAAAAAGGCAAAAATAATCTTTCAAACTGAAGCAGGTTAAACTCCATCCATACACAGGACAGAATAAAAATATTTTAAGTCACTTCATCAACATGTCTCATCATTTTGGGGGGGGGAACGGATTTCGACAGCTGTATATTTGCCGTCGAATTCCGTTCCCCCCCCCTATTGAGATTCTAATATTTATCATACAGGTTGATTCTCACACTTCCAGATGGCTTTGTGGACAGTGTGTTGACCTCTCGTGCAGTTGTTTCTGGGAATCCTAGGTTTGAATCCAGGCTATTGGATTTTTTTTTCGTTTGCCTTCTCTCACCTTTTTTTGTACTTTTCAAAATATTTAAAATCATGATAAATGGTAAAAAGGCAAAAAATGAACATTTAAACTGAAGCTGTTTAAACTCCATCCATACGTAGGACAGAATAAAAATATTTTACGTCACTTCATCAACATGTCTCTCATTTTGGGGGGGGGGAACGGATTTCGACAGCTGTATATTTGCCGTCGAATTCCGTTCCCCCCACTATTGAGTTTCTAATATTTATCATACAGACTGATTCTCGCACTTCAAGATGACTTAGTGGACAGTATGTTGACCTCTGGTGTAGTTGTGTCAGTGAATCCTAGGTTCGAATCCAGGCTCCATGCTTTTCTTTCGTCTGCCTTCTCTCAGCTATTTTGCTTCTTTTCAAAATATTTAATATCATGATAAATGGCAAAAAGGCAAAAAATGACCATTTAAATTGAAGCAGGTTAAACTCCATCCATACACAGGACAGAATAAAAATATTTTAAGTCACGTCATCAACATGTCTCGTCATTTTGGGGGGGGGAACGGATTTCGACAGCTGTATATTTGCCATCGAATTCCGTTCCCCCCCCTATTGAGATTCTTATATTTATCATACAGGCTGATACTCACACTTCCAGATGGCTTTGTGGACAGTGTGTAGACCTCTGGTGCAGTTGTTTCCGGGAATCCTAGGTTCGAATCCAGGCTGGTGGTTTTTTTTTCCGTCTGCCTTCTCTCACCTATTTTGGTACTTTTCAAAATATTTAATATCATGATAAATGGCAAAATGGCAAAAATAATCTTTTAAACTGAAGCAGGTTAAACTCCATCCATACGTAGGACAGAATAAAAATATTTTAAGTCACTTCATCAACATGTCTCATCATTTTGGGGGGGGGGGAACGGATTTCGACAGCTGTATATTTGCCGTCGAATTCCGTTCCCCCCCCTATTGAGATTCTAATATTTATCATACAGGCTGATACTCACACTTCAAGATGGCTTTGTGGACAGTGTGTAGACCTCTGGTGCAGTTGTTTCCGGGAATCCAAGGTTCGAATCCAGGCTAGTGGATTTTTTTTTCGTTTGCCTTCTCTCACCTTTTTTTGTACTTTTCAAAATATTTAAAATCATGATAAATGGTAAAAAGGCAAAAAATTAACATTTAAACTGAAGCTGGTTAAACTCCATCCTTACACAGGACAGCATAACAATATTTTAAGTCACTTCATCACCATGTCTCATCATTTTGGGGGGGGGAACGGATTTCGACAGCTGTATATTTGCCGTCGAATTCTGTTCCCTCCCCCTATTGTGATTCTAAAATTTATCATACAGGCTGATTCTCACACTTCCAGATGGCTTTGTGGACAGTGTGTTGACCTCTGGTGCAGTTGTTTCAGGGAATCCTAGGTTCGAATCCAGGCTAGTGGATATTTATTCGTCTGCCTTCTCTCACCTATTTTGGTACTTTTCAAAATATTTAATATCATGATAAATGGCAAAAAGGCAAAAATAATCTTTTAAACTGAAGCAGGTTAAACTCCATCCATACACAGGACAGAATAAAAATATTTTAAGTCACTTCATCAACATGTCTCATCATTTTGGGGGGGGGAATGGATTTCGACAGCTGTATATTTGCCGTCGAATTCCGTTCCCCCCCCTATTGAGATTCTAATATTTATCATACAGGTTGATTCTCACACTTCCAGATGGCTTTGTGGACAGTGTGTTGACCTCTCGTGCAGTTGTTTCTGGGAATCCTAGGTTTGAATCCAGGCTATTGGATTTTTTTTTCGTTTGCCTTCTCTCACCTTTTTTTGTACTTTTCAAAATATTTAAAATCATGATAAATGGTAAAAAGGCAAAAAATGAACATTTAAACTGAAGCTGTTTAAACTCCATCCATACGTAGGACAGAATAAAAATATTTTACGTCACTTCATCAACATGTCTCTCATTTTGGGGGGGGGGAACGGATTTCGACAGCTGTATATTTGCCGTCGAATTCCGTTCCCCCCACTATTGAGTTTCTAATATTTATCATACAGACTGATTCTCGCACTTCAAGATGACTTAGTGGACAGTATGTTGACCTCTGGTGTAGTTGTGTCAGTGAATCCTAGGTTCGAATCCAGGCTCCATGCTTTTCTTTCGTCTGCCTTCTCTCAGCTATTTTGCTTCTTTTCAAAATATTTAATATCATGATAAATGGCAAAAAGGCAAAAAATGACCATTTAAATTGAAGCAGGTTAAACTCCATCCATACACAGGACAGAATAAAAATATTTTAAGTCACTTCATCAACATGTCTCTCATTTTGGGGGGGGGGAACGGATTTCGACAGCTGTATATTTGCCGTCGAATTCCGTTCCCCCCCCTATTGAGATTCTAATAATTATCATACAGCCTGATTCTCACACTTCCAGATAGCTTTGTGGACAGTGTGATAACCTCTGGTGCAGTTGTGTCAGTGACTCCTAGGTTCGAATCCAGGCTCCATGCTTTTCTTTCGTCTGCCTTCTCTCAGCTATTTTGCTTCTTTTCAAAATATTTAATATCATGATAAATGGCAAAAAGGCAAAAAATGACCATTTAAATTGAAGCAGGTTAAACTCCATCCATACACAGGACAGAATAAAAATATTTTAAGTCACTTCATCAACATGTCTCATCATTTTGGGGGGGGGAACGGATTTCGACAGCTGTATATTTGCCGTCGAATTCCGTCCCCCCCCCCCCTATTGAGATTCTAATATTTATTATACAGGCTGATTCTCACACTTCCAGATGGCTTTCTGGACAGTGTGTAGACCTCTGGTGCAGTTGCTTCCAGGAATCCTAGGTTCGAATCCAGGCTAGTGGATTTTTTTTTCGTTTGCCTTCTCTCACCTTTTTTTGTACTTTTCAAAATATTTAAAATCATGATAAATGGTAAAAAGGCAAAAAATGAACATTTAAACTGAAGCTGGTTAAACTCCATCCTTACAAAGGACAGAATAACAATATTTTAAGTCACTTCATCACCATGTCTCATCATTTTGGGGGGGGGAACGGATTTCGACAGCTGTATATTTGCCGTCGAATTCTGTTCCCCCCCCCTATTGTGATTCTAAAATTTATCATACAGGCTGATTCTCACACTTCCAGATGGCTTTGTGGTCAGTGTGTTGACCTCTGGTGCAGTTGTTTCAGGGAATCCTAGGTTCGAATCCAGGCTAGTGGATTTTTATTCGTCTGCCTTCTCTGACCTATTTTGGTACTTTTCAAAATATTTAATATCATGATAAATGGCAAAAAGGCAAAAATAATCTTTCAAACTGAAGCAGGTTAAACTCCATCCATACACAGGACAGAATAAAAATATTTTAAGTCACTTCATCAACATGTCTCATCATTTTGGGGGGGGGAACGGATTTCGACAGCTGTATATTTGCCGTCGAATTCCGTTCCCCCCCCCTATTGAGATTCTAATATTTATCATACAGGTTGATTCTCACACTTCCAGATGGCTTTGTGGACAGTGTGTTGACCTCTCGTGCAGTTGTTTCTGGGAATCCTAGGTTTGAATCCAGGCTATTGGATTTTTTTTTCGTTTGCCTTCTCTCACCTTTTTTTGTACTTTTCAAAATATTTAAAATCATGATAAATGGTAAAAAGGCAAAAAATGAACATTTAAACTGAAGCTGTTTAAACTCCATCCATACGTAGGACAGAATAAAAATATTTTACGTCACTTCATCAACATGTCTCTCATTTTGGGGGGGGGGAACGGATTTCGACAGCTGTATATTTGCCGTCGAATTCCGTTCCCCCCACTATTGAGTTTCTAATATTTATCATACAGACTGATTCTCGCACTTCAAGATGACTTAGTGGACAGTATGTTGACCTCTGGTGTAGTTGTGTCAGTGAATCCTAGGTTCGAATCCAGGCTCCATGCTTTTCTTTCGTCTGCCTTCTCTCAGCTATTTTGCTTCTTTTCAAAATATTTAATATCATGATAAATGGCAAAAAGGCAAAAAATGACCATTTAAATTGAAGCAGGTTAAACTCCATCCATACACAGGACAGAATAAAAATATTTTAAGTCACTTCATCAACATGTCTCGTCATTTTGGGGGGGGGAACGGATTTCGACAGCTGTATATTTGCCATCGAATTCCGTTCCCCCCCCTATTGAGATTCTTATATTTATCATACAGGCTGATACTCACACTTCCAGATGGCTTTGTGGACAGTGTGTAGACCTCTGGTGCAGTTGTTTCCGGGAATCCTAGGTTCGAATCCAGGCTGGTGGTTTTTTTTTCCGTCTGCCTTCTCTCACCTATTTTGGTACTTTTCAAAATATTTAATATCATGATAAATGGCAAAATGGCAAAAATAATCTTTTAAACTGAAGCAGGTTAAACTCCATCCATACGTAGGACAGAATAAAAATATTTTAAGTCACTTCATCAACATGTCTCATCATTTTGGGGGGGGGGGAACGGATTTCGACAGCTGTATATTTGCCGTCGAATTCCGTTCCCCCCCCTATTGAGATTCTAATATTTATCATACAGGCTGATACTCACACTTCAAGATGGCTTTGTGGACAGTGTGTAGACCTCTGGTGCAGTTGTTTCCGGGAATCCAAGGTTCGAATCCAGGCTAGTGGATTTTTTTTTCGTTTGCCTTCTCTCACCTTTTTTTGTACTTTTCAAAATATTTAAAATCATGATAAATGGTAAAAAGGCAAAAAATTAACATTTAAACTGAAGCTGGTTAAACTCCATCCATACGTAGGACAGAATAAAAATATTTTAAGTCACTTCATCAACATGTCTCATCATTTTGGGGGGGGGGAACGGATTTCGACAGCTGTGTATTTGCCGTCGAATTCCGTTCCCGCCCCTATTGTGATTCTAAAATTTATCATACAGGCTGATTCTCACACTTCCAGATGGCTTTGTGGACAGTGTGTTGACCTCTGGTGCAGTTGTGTCAGGGAATCCTAGGTTCGAATCCAGACTGGTGGTTTTTTTTCCGTCTGCCTTCTCTCACCTATTTTGGTACTTTTCAAAATATTTAATATCATGATAAATGGCAAAAAGGCAAAAATAATCTTTTAAACTGAAACAGGTTAAACTCCATCCATACGTAGGACAGAATAAAAATATTTTAAGTCACTTCATCAACATGTCTCTCATTTTGGGGGAGGGGAACGGATTTCGACAGCTGTATATTTGCCGTCGAATTCCGTTCCCCCCACTATTGAGTTTCTAATATTTATCATACAGACTGATTCTTGCACTTCAAGATGGCTTAGTGGACAGTATGTTGACCTCTGGTGTAGTTGTGTCAGTGAATCCTAGGTTTGAATCCAGGCTCCATGCTTTTCTTTCGTCTGCCTTCTCTCAGCTATTTTGCTTCTTTTCAAAATATTTAATATCATGATAAATGGCAAAAAGGCAAAAAATGACCATTTAAATTGAAGCAGGTTAAACTCCATCCATACACAGGACAGAATAAAAATATTTTAAGTCACTTCATCAACATGTCTCATCATTTTGGGGGGGGGGAACGGATTTCAACAGCTGTATATTTGCCGTCGAATTCCGTTCCCCCCCCTATTGAGATTCTAATATTTATCATACAGGCTGATTCTCACACTTCCAGATGGCTTTGTGGACAGTGTGTTGACCTCTGGTGCAGTTGCTTCCGGGAATCCTACGTTCAAGTCCAGGCTAGTGGATTTTTTTTTCGTTTGCCTTCTCTCACCTTTTTTTGTACTTTTCAAAATATTTAAAATCATGATAAATGGTAAAAAGGCAAAAAATGAACATTTAAACTGAAGCTGGTTAAACTCCATCCTTACACAGGACAGAATAACAATATTTTAAGTCACTTCATCAACATGTCTCATCATTTTGGGGGGGGGAACGGATTTCGACAGCTGTATATTTGCCGTCGAATTCCGTTCCCCCCCCCTATTGAGTTTCTAATATTTATCATACAGGCTAATTCTCACACTTCCAGATGGCTTTGTGGACAGTGTGTTGACCTCTGGTGCAGTTGTGTCAGGGAATCCTAGGTTCGAATCCAGGCTGGTGGGTTTTTTTTCCGTCTGCCTTCTCTCACCTATTTTGGGACTTTTCAAAATATTTAATATCATGATAAATGGCAAAAAGGCAAAAAATGAACATTTAAACTGAAGCTGGTTAAACTCCATCCACACACAGGACAGAATAAAAATATTTTAAGTCACTTCATCAACATGTCTCATCATTTTGGGGGGGGGGAACGGATTTCGACAGCTGTATATTTGCCGTCGAATTCCGTTCCCCCCCCCTATTGAGTTTCTAATATTTATCATACAGCCTGATTCTCACACTTCCAGATAGCTTTGTGGACAGTATGTTGACTTCTGGTGTAGTTGTGTCAGTGAATCCTAGGTTCGAATCCAGGCTCCATGCTTTTCTTTCGTCTGCCTTCTCTCAGCTATTTTGCTTCTTTTCAAAATATTTAATATCATGATAAATGGCAAAAAGGCAAAAAATGACCATTTAAATTGAAGCAGGTTAAACTCCATCCATACACAGGACAGAATAAAAATATTTTAAGTCACTTCATCAACATGTCTCATCATTTTGGTGGGGGGAACAGATTTCGACAGCTGTATATTTGCCGTCGAATTCCGTTCCCCCCCCTATTGAGATTCTAATATTTATCATACAGGTTGATTCTCACACTTCCAGATGGCTTTGTGGACAGTGTGTAGACCTCTGGTGCAGTTGTTTCCGGGAATCCTAGGTTCGAATCCAGGTTGGTGGTTTTTTTTTCCGTCTGCCTTCTCTCACCTATTTTGGTACTTTTCAAAATATTTAATATCATGATAAATGGCAAAATGGCAAAAATAATCTTTTAAACTGAAGCAGGTTAAACTCCATCCATACGTAGGACAGAATAAAAATATTTTAAGTCACTTCATCAACATGTCTCATCATTTTGGGGGGGGGAACGGATTTCGACAGCTGTATATTTGCCGTCGAATTCCGATCCTCCCCCCTATTGAGTTTCTAATATTTATCATACAGGCTGAATCTCACACTTCCAGATGGCTTTGTGGAAAGTGTGTTGACCTCTGCTGCAGTTGTGTCAGGGAATCCTAGGTTCGAATCCAGGCTCCATGCTTTTCTTTCGTCTGCCTTCTCTCACCTATTTTGGTACTTTTCAAAATATTTAATATCATTATAAATGTCAAAATGGCAAAAATAATCTTTTAAACTGAAGCAGGTTAAACTCCATCCATACGTAGGACAGAATCAAAATATTTTAAGTCACTTCATCAACATGTCTCATCATTTTGGGGGGGGGGGGAACGGATTTCGACAGCTGTATATTTGCCGTAGAATTCCGTTCCCCCCCCCTATTGTGATTCTAAAATTTATCATACAGGCTGATTCTCACACTTCCAGATGGCTTTGTGGACAGTGTGTAGACATCTGGTGCAGTTGTTTCCGGGAATCCTAGGTTCGAATCCAGGTTGGTGGTTTTTTTTTCCGTCTGCCTTCTCTCACCTATTTTGGTACTTTTCAAAATATTTAATATCATGATAAATGGCAAAATGGCAAAAATAATCTTTTAAACTGAAGCAGGTTAAACTCCATCCATACGTAGGACAGAATAAAAATATTTTAAGTCACTTCATCAACATGTCTCATCATTTTGGGGGGGGGAACGGATTTCGACAGCTGTATATTTGCCGTCGAATTCCGATCCTCCCCCCTATTGAGTTTCTAATATTTATCATACAGGCTGATTCTCACACTTCCAGATGGCTTTGTGGAAAGTGTGTTGACCTCTGGTGCAGTTGTGTCAGGGAATCCTAGGTTCGAATCCAGGCTCCATGCTTTTCTTTCGTCTGCCTTCTCTCACCTATTTTGGGACTTTTCAAAATATTTAATATCATTATAAATGGCAAAAAGGCAAAAAATGAACATTTAAACTGAAGCTGGTTAAACTCCATCCACACACAGGACAGAATAAAAATATTTTAAGTCACTTCATCAACATGTCTCATCATTTTGGGGGGGGGAACGGATTTCGACAGCTGTATATTTGCCGTCGAATTCCGTTCCCCCCCCTATTGAGTTTCTAATATTTATCATACAGCCTGATTCTCACACTTCCAGATAGCTTTGTGGACAGTGTGTTAACCTCTGGTGCAGTTGTGTCAGTGAATCCTAGGTTCGAATCCAGGCTCCATGCTTTTCTTTCGTCTGCCTTCTCTCACCTATTTTGGTACTTTACAAAATATTTAATATCATTATAAATGTCAAAATGGCAAAAATAATCTTTTAAACTGAAGCAGGTTAAACTCCATCCATACGTAGGACAGAATAAAAATATTTTAAGTCACTTCATCAACATGTCTCATCATTTTGGGGGGGGGGAACGGATTTCGACAGCTGTATATTTGCCGTCGAATTCCGTTCCCGCCCCTATTGTGATTCTAAAATTTATCATACAGGCTGATTCTCACACTTCCAGATGGCTTTGTGGACAGTGTGTTGACCTCTGGTGCAGTTGTGTCAGGGAATCCTAGGTTCGAATCCAGACTGGTGGTTTTTTTTCCGTCTGCCTTCTCTCACCTATTTTGGTACTTTTCAAAATATTTAATATCATGATAAATGGCAAAAAGGCAAAAATAATCTTTTAAACTGAAACAGGTTAAACTCCATCCATACGTAGGACAGAATAAAAATATTTTAAGTCACTTCATCAACATGTCTCTCATTTTGGGGGGGGGGAACGGATTTCGACAGCTGTATATTTGCCGTCGAATTCCGTTCCCCCCACTATTGAGTTTCTAATATTTATCATACAGACTGATTCTTGCACTTCAAGATGGCTTAGTGGACAGTATGTTGACCTCTGGTGTAGTTGTGTCAGTGAATCCTAGGTTCGAATCCAGGCTCCATGCTTTTCTTTCGTCTGCCTTCTCTCAGCTATTTTGCTTCTTTTCAAAATATTTAATATCATGATAAATGGCAAAAAGGCAAAAAATGACCATTTAAATTGAAGCAGGTTAAACTCCATCCATACACAGGACAGAATAAAAATATTTTAAGTCACTTCATCAACATGTCTCATCATTTTGGGGGGGGGAACGGATTTCGACAGCTGTATATTTGCCGTCGAATTCCGTTCCCCCCCCCTATTGAGATTCTAATAATTATCATACAGCCTGATTCTCACACTTCCAGATAGCTTTGTGGACAGTGTGATAACCTCTGGTGCAGTTGTGTCAGTGAATCCTAGGTTCGAATCCAGGCTCCATGCTTTTCTTTCGTCTGCCTTCTCTCAGCTATTTTGCTTCTTTTCAAAATATTTAATATCATGATAAATGGCAAAAAGGCAAAAAATGACCATTTAAATTGAAGCAGGTTAAACTCCATCCATACGTAGGACAGAATAAAAATATTTTAAGTCACTTCATCAACATGTCTCATCATTTTGGGGGGGGGGAACGGATTTCGACAGCTGTATATCTGCCGTCGAATTCCGTTCCCCCCCCTATTGTGATTCTAAAATTTATCATACAGGCTGATTCTCACACTTCCAGATAGCTTTGTGGACAGTGTGTTGACCTCTGGTGCAGTTGTTTCAGAGAATCCAAGGTTTGAATCCAGGCTAGTGAATTTCTATTCGTCTGCCTTCTATTACCTATTTTGGTACTTTTCAAAATATTTAATATTGTGATAAATGGCAAAAAGGCAAAAATAATCTTTTAAACTGAAACAGGTTAAACTCCATCCATACGTAGGACAGAATAAAAATATTTTAAGTCACTTCATCAACATGTCTCTCATTTTGGGGGAGGGGAACGGATTTCGACAGCTGTATATTTGCCGTCGAATTCCGTTCCCCCCACTATTGAGTTTCTAATATTTATCATACAGACTGATTCTTGCACTTCAAGATGGCTTAGTGGACAGTATGTTGACCTCTGGTGTAGTTGTGTCAGTGAATCCTAGGTTTGAATCCAGGCTCCATGCTTTTCTTTCGTCTGCCTTCTCTCAGCTATTTTGCTTCTTTTCAAAATATTTAATATCATGATAAATGGCAAAAAGGCAAAAAATGACCATTTAAATTGAAGCAGGTTAAACTCCATCCATACACAGGACAGAATAAAAATATTTTAAGTCACTTCATCAACATGTCTCATCATTTTGGGGGGGGGAACGGATTTCGACAGCTGTATATTTGCCGTCGAATTCCGTTCCCCCCCCTATTGAGATTCTAATATTTATCATACAGGTTGATTCTCACACTTCCAGATGGCTTTGTGGACAGTGTGTTGACCTCTCGTGCAGTTGTTTCTGGGAATCCTAGGTTTGAATCCAGGCTATTGGATTTTTTTTTCGTTTGCCTTCTCTCACCTTTTTTTGTACTTTTCAAAATATTTAAAATCATGATAAATGGTAAAAAGGCAAAAAATGAACATTTAAACTGAAGCTGTTTAAACTCCATCCATACGTAGGACAGAATAAAAATATTTTACGTCACTTCATCAACATGTCTCTCATTTTGGGGGGGGGGAACGGATTTCGACAGCTGTATATTTGCCGTCGAATTCCGTTCCCCCCACTATTGAGTTTCTAATATTTATCATACAGACTGATTCTCGCACTTCAAGATGACTTAGTGGACAGTATGTTGACCTCTGGTGTAGTTGTGTCAGTGAATCCTAGGTTCGAATCCAGGCTCCATGCTTTTCTTTCGTCTGCCTTCTCTCAGCTATTTTGCTTCTTTTCAAAATATTTAATATCATGATAAATGGCAAAAAGGCAAAAAATGACCATTTAAATTGAAGCAGGTTAAACTCCATCCATACACAGGACAGAATAAAAATATTTTAAGTCACTTCATCAACATGTCTCTCATTTTGGGGGGGGGGAACGGATTTCGACAGCTGTATATTTGCCGTCGAATTCCGTTCCCCCCCCTATTGAGATTCTAATAATTATCATACAGCCTGATTCTCACACTTCCAGATAGCTTTGTGGACAGTGTGATAACCTCTGGTGCAGTTGTGTCAGTGAATCCTAGGTTCGAATCCAGGCTCCATGCTTTTCTTTCGTCTGCCTTCTCTCAGCTATTTTGCTTCTTTTCAAAATATTTAATATCATGATAAATGGCAAAAAGGCAAAAAATGACCATTTAAATTGAAGCAGGTTAAACTCCATCCATACACAGGACAGAATAAAAATATTTTAAGTCACTTCATCAACATGTCTCATCATTTTGGGGGGGGGAACGGATTTCGACAGCTGTATATTTGCCGTCGAATTCCGTTCCCCCCCCCTATTGAGATTCTAATATTTATTATACAGGCTGATTCTCACACTTCCAGATGACTTTCTGGACAGTGTGTAGACCTCTGGTGCAGTTGCTTCCAGGAATCCTACGTTCGAATCCAGGCTAGTGGATTTTTTTTTCGTTTGCCTTCTCTCACCTTTTTTTGTACTTTTCAAAATATTTAAAATCATGATAAATGGTAAAAAGGCAAAAAATGAACATTTAAACTGAAGCTGGTTAAACTCCATCCTTACACAGGACAGCATAACAATATTTTAAGTCACGTCATCACCATGTCTCATCATTTTGGGGGGGGGAACGGATTTCGACAGCTGTATATTTGCCGTCGAATTCTGTTCCCTCCCCCTATTGTGATTCTAAAATTTATCATACAGGCTGATTCTCACACTTCCAGATGGCTTTGTGGACAGTGTGTTGACCTCTGGTGCAGTTGTTTCAGGGAATCCTAGGTTCGAATCCAGGCTAGTGGATTTTTATTCGTCTGCCTTCTCTCACCTATTTTGGTACTTTTCAAAATATTTAATATCATGATAAATGGCAAAAAGGCAAAAATAATCTTTCAAACTGAAGCAGGTTAAACTCCATCCATACACAGGACAGAATAAAAATATTTTAAGTCACTTCATCAACATGTCTCATCATTTTGGGGGGGGGAACGGATTTCGACAGCTGTATATTTGCCGTCGAATTCCGTTCCCCCCCCTATTGAGATTCTAATATTTATCATACAGGTTGATTCTCACACTTCCAGATGGCTTTGTGGACAGTGTGTTGACCTCTCGTGCAGTTGTTTCTGGGAATCCTAGGTTTGAATCCAGGCTATTGGATTTTTTTTTCGTTTGCCTTCTCTCACCTTTTTTTGTACTTTTCAAAATATTTAAAATCATGATAAATGGTAAAAAGGCAAAAAATGAACATTTAAACTGAAGCTGTTTAAACTCCATCCATACGTAGGACAGAATAAAAATATTTTACGTCACTTCATCAACATGTCTCTCATTTTGGGGGGGGGGAACGGATTTCGACAGCTGTATATTTGCCGTCGAATTCCGTTCCCCCCACTATTGAGTTTCTAATATTTATCATACAGACTGATTCTCGCACTTCAAGATGACTTAGTGGACAGTATGTTGACCTCTGGTGTAGTTGTGTCAGTGAATCCTAGGTTCGAATCCAGGCTCCATGCTTTTCTTTCGTCTGCCTTCTCTCAGCTATTTTGCTTCTTTTCAAAATATTTAATATCATGATAAATGGCAAAAAGGCAAAAAATGACCATTTAAATTGAAGCAGGTTAAACTCCATCCATACACAGGACAGAATAAAAATATTTTAAGTCACTTCATCAACATGTCTCGTCATTTTGGGGGGGGGAACGGATTTCGACAGCTGTATATTTGCCGTCGAATTCCGTTCCCCCCCCTATTGAGATTCTAATATTTATCATACAGGCTGATACTCACACTTCCAGATGGCTTTGTGGACAGTGTGTAGACCTCTGGTGCAGTTGTTTCCGGGAATCCTAGGTTCGAATCCAGGCTGGTGGTTTTTTTTTTCCGTCTGCCTTCTCTCACCTATTTTGGTACTTTTCAAAATATTTAATATCATGATAAATGGCAAAATGGCAAAAATAATCTTTTAAACTGAAGCAGGTTAAACTCCATCCATACGTAGGACAGAATAAAAATATTTTAAGTCACTTCATCAACATGTCTCATCATTTTGGGGGGGGGGGAACGGATTTCGACAGCTGTATATTTGCCGTCGAATTCCGTTCCCCCCCTATTGAGATTCTAATATTTATCATACAGGCTGATACTCACACTTCAAGATGGCTTTGTGGACAGTGTGTAGACCTCTGGTGCAGTTGTTTCTGGGAATCCAAGGTTCGAATCCAGGCTAGTGGATTTTTTTTTCGTTTGCCTTCTCTCACCTTTTTTTGTACTTTTCAAAATATTTAAAATCATGATAAATGGTAAAAAGGCAAAAAATGAACATTTAAACTGAAGCTGGTTAAACTCCATCCTTACACAGGACAGAATAACAATATTTTAAGTCACTTCATCAACATGTCTCATCATTTTGGGGGGGGGAACGGATTTCGACAGCTGTATATTTGCCGTCGAATTCCGATCCTCCCCCCTATTGAGTTTCTAATATTTATCATACAGGCTGATTCTCACACTTCCAGATGGCTTTGTGGAAAGTGTGTTGACCTCTGGTGCAGTTGTGTCAGGGAGTCCTAGGTTCGAATCCAGGCTCCATGCTTTTCTTTCGTCTGCCTTCTCTCACCTATTTTGGTACTTTTCAAAATATTTAATATCATTATAAATGTCAAAATGGCAAAAATAATCTTTTAAACTGAAGCAGGTTAAACTCCATCCATACGTAGGACAGAATAAAAATATTTTAAGTCACTTCATCAACATGTCTCATCATTTTGGGGGGGGGGAACGGATTTCGACAGCTGTATATTTGCCGTCGAATTCCGTTCCCCCCCCTATTGTGATTCTAAAATTTATCATACAGGCTGATTCTCACACTTCCAGATGGCTTTGTGGACAGTGTGTTGACCTCTGGTGCAGTTGTGTCAGGGAATCCTAGGTTTGAATCCAGACTGGTCGTTTTTTTTCCGTCTGCCTTCTCTCACCTATTTTGGTACTTTTCAAAATATTTAATATCATGATAAATGGCAAAAAGGCAAAAATAATCTTTTAAACTGAAACAGGTTAAACTCCATCCATACGTAGGACAGAATAAAAATATTTTAAGTCACTTCATCAACATGTCTCTCATTTTGGGGGGGGGGAACGGATTTCGACAGCTGTATATTTGCCGTCGAATTCCGTTCCACCCACTATTGAGTTTCTAAAATTTATCATACAGACTGATTCTTGCACTCCAAGATGGCTTAGTGGACAGTATGTTGACCTCTGGTGTCGTTGTTTCAGTGAATCCTAGGTTCGAATCCAGGCTCCATGCTTTTCTTTCGTCTGCCTTCTCTCAGCTATTTTGCTTCTTTTCAAAATGTTTAATATCATGATAAATGGCAAAAAGGCAAAAAATGACCATTTAAATTGAAGCAGGTTAAACTCCATCCATACACAGGACAGAATAAAAATATTTTAAGTCACTTCATCAACATGTCTCATCATTTTGGGGGGGGGGAACGGATTTCGACAGCTGTATATTTGCCGTCGAATTCCGTTCCCTCCCCCTATTGAGATTCTAATATTTATCATACAGGCTGATTCTCACACTTCCAGATGGCTTTCTGGACAGTGTGTAGACCTCTGGTGCAGTTGCTTCCCGGAATCCTAGGTTCGAATCCAGGCTAGTGGATTTTTTTTTCGTTTGCCTTCTCTCACCTTTTTTTGTACTTTTCAAAATATTTAAAATCATGATAAATGGTAAAAAGGCAAAAAATGAACATTTAAACTGAAGCTGGTTAAACTCCATCCTTACACAGGACAGAATAACAATATTTTAAGTCACTTCATCAACATGTCTCATCATTTTGGGGGGGGGAACGGATTTCGACAGCTGTATATTTGCCGTCGAATTCTGTTCCCCCCCCCTATTGTGATTCTAAAATTTATCATACAGGCTGATTCTCACACTTCCAGATGGCTTTGTGGACAGTGTGTTGACCTCTGGTGCAGTTGTTTCAGGGAATCCTAGGTTCGAATCCAGGCTAGTGGATTTTTATTCGTCTGCCTTCTCTCACCTATTTTGGTACTTTTCAAAATATTTAATATCATGATAAATGGCAAAAAGGCAAAAATAATCTTTCAAACTGAAGCAGGTTAAACTCCATCCATACACAGGACAGAATAAAAATATTTTAAGTCACTTCATCAACATGTCTCATCATTTTGGGGGGGGGAACGGATTTCGACAGCTGTATATTTGCCGTCGAATTCCGTTCCCCCCCCTATTGAGATTCTAATATTTATCATACAGGTTGATTCTCACACTTCCAGATGGCTTTGTGAACAGTGTGTTGACCTCTCGTGCAGTTGTTTCCGGGAATCCTAGGTTCGAATCCAGGCTATTGGATTTTTTTTTCGTTTGCCTTCTCTCACCTTTTTTTGTACTTTTCAAAATATTTAAAATCATGATAAATGGTAAAAAGGCAAAAAATGAACATTTAAACTGAAGCTGTTTAAACTCCATCCATACGTAGGACAGAATAAAAATATTTTACGTCACTTCATCAACATGTCTCTCATTTTGGTGGGGGGGAACGGATTTCGACAGCTGTATATTTGCCGTCGAATTCCGTTCCCCCCACTATTGAGTTTCTAATATTTATCATACAGACTGATTCTCGCACTTCAAGATGACTTAGTGGACAGTATGTTGACCTCTGGTGTAGTTGTGTCAGTGAATCCTAGGTTCGAATCCAGGCTCCATGCTTTTCTTTCGTCTGCCTTCTCTCAGCTATTTTGCTTCTTTTCAAAATATTTAATATCATGATAAATGGCAAAAAGGCAAAAAATGACCATTTAAATTGAAGCAGGTTAAACTCCATCCATACACAGGACAGAATAAAAATATTTTAAGTCACTTCATCAACATGTCTCATCATTTTGGGGGGGGGAACGGATTTCGACAGCTGTATATTTGCCGTCGAATTCCGTTCCCCCCCCTATTGAGATTCTAATAATTATCATACAGCCTGATTCTCACACTTCCAGATAGCTTTGTGGACAGTGTGATAACCTCTGGTGCAGTTGTGTCAGTGAATCCTAGGTTCGAATCCAGGCTCCATGCTTTTCTTTCGTCTGCCTTCTCTCAGCTATTTTGCTTCTTTTCAAAATATTTAATATCATGATAAATGGCAAAAAGGCAAAAAATGACCATTTAAATTGAAGCAGGTTAAACTCCATCCATACGTAGGACAGAATAAAAATATTTTAAGTCACTTCATCAACATGTCTCATCATTTTGGGGGGGGGGAACGGATTTCGACAGCTGTATATCTGCCGTCGAATTCCGTTCCCCCCCCTATTGTGATTCTAAAATTTATCATACAGGCTGATTCTCACACTTCCAGATAGCTTTGTGGACAGTGTGTTGACCTCTGGTGCAGTTGTTTCAGAGAATCCAAGGTTCGAATCCAGGCTAGTGAATTTCTATTCGTCTGCCTTCTATTACCTATTTTGGTACTTTTCAAAATATTTAATATCGTGATAAATGGCAAAAAGGCAAAAATAATCTTTTAAACTGAAACAGGTTAAACTCCATCCATACGTAGGACAGAATAAAAATATTTTAAGTCACTTCATCAACATGTCTCTCATTTTGGGGGAGGGGAACGGATTTCGACAGCTGTATATTTGCCGTCGAATTCCGTTCCCCCCACTATTGAGTTTCTAATATTTATCATACAGACTGATTCTTGCACTTCAAGATGGCTTAGTGGACAGTATGTTGACCTCTGGTGTAGTTGTGTCAGTGAATCCTAGGTTTGAATCCAGGCTCCATGCTTTTCTTTCGTCTGCCTTCTCTCAGCTATTTTGCTTCTTTTCAAAATATTTAATATCATGATAAATGGCAAAAAGGCAAAAAATGACCATTTAAATTGAAGCAGGTTAAACTCCATCCATACACAGGACAGAATAAAAATATTTTAAGTCACTTCATCAACATGTCTCATCATTTTGGGGGGGGGAACGGATTTTGACAGCTGTATATTTGCCGTCGAATTCCGTTCCCCCCCCTATTGAGATTCTAATATTTATCATACAGGTTGATTCTCACACTTCCAGATGGCTTTGTGGACAGTGTGTTGACCTCTCGTGCAGTTGTTTCTGGGAATCCTAGGTTTGAATCCAGGCTATTGGATTTTTTTTTCGTTTGCCTTCTCTCACCTTTTTTTGTACTTTTCAAAATATTTAAAATCATGATAAATGGTAAAAAGGCAAAAAATGAACATTTAAACTGAAGCTGTTTAAACTCCATCCATACGTAGGACAGAATAAAAATATTTTACGTCACTTCATCAACATGTCTCTCATTTTGGGGGGGGGGAACGGATTTCGACAGCTGTATATTTGCCGTCGAATTCCGTTCCCCCCACTATTGAGTTTCTAATATTTATCATACAGACTGATTCTCGCACTTCAAGATGACTTAGTGGACAGTATGTTGACCTCTGGTGTAGTTGTGTCAGTGAATCCTAGGTTCGAATCCAGGCTCCATGCTTTTCTTTCGTCTGCCTTCTCTCAGCTATTTTGCTTCTTTTCAAAATATTTAATATCATGATAAATGGCAAAAAGGCAAAAAATGACCATTTAAACTGAAGCTGGTTAAACTCCATCCTTACACAGGACAGCATAACAATATTTTAAGTCACTTCATCACCATGTCTCATCATTTTGGGGGGGGGAACGGATTTCGACAGCTGTATATTTGCCGTCGAATTCTGTTCCCTCCCCCTATTGTGATTCTAAAATTTATCATACAGGCTGATTCTCACACTTCCAGATGGCTTTGTGGACAGTGTGTTGACCTCTGGTGCAGTTGTTTCAGGGAATCCTAGGTTCGAATCCAGGCTAGTGGATTTTTATTCGTCTGCCTTCTCTCACCTGTTTTGGTACTTTTCAAAATATTTAATATCATGATAAATGGCAAAAAGGCAAAAATAATCTTTCAAACTGAAGCAGGTTAAACTCCATCCATACACAGGACAGAATAAAAATATTTTAAGTCACTTCATCAACATGTCTCATCATTTTGGGGGGGGGAACGGATTTCGACAGCTGTATATTTGCCGTCGAATTCCGTTCCCCCCCCTATTGAGATTCTAATATTTATCATACAGGTTGATTCTCACACTTCCAGATGGCTTTGTGAACAGTGTGTTGACCTCTCGTGCAGTTGTTTCCGGGAATCCTAGGTTCGAATCCAGGCTATTGGATTTTTTTTTCGTTTGCCTTCTCTCACCTTTTTTTGTACTTTTCAAAATATTTAAAATCATGATAAATGGTAAAAAGGCAAAAAATAAACATTTAAACTGAAGCTGTTTAAACTCCATCCATACGTAGGACAGAATAAAAATATTTTACGTCACTTCATCAACATGTCTCTCATTTTGGGGGGGGGGAACGGATTTCGACAGCTGTATATTTGCCGTCGAATTCCGTTTCCCCCACTATTGAGTTTCTAATATTTATCATACAGACTGATTCTCGCACTTCAAGATGACTTAGTGGACAGTATGTTGACCTCTGGTGTAGTTGTGTCAGTGAATCCTAGGTTCGAATCCAGGCTCCATGCTTTTCTTTCGTCTGCCTTCTCTCAGCTATTTTGCTTCTTTTCAAAATATTTAATATCATGATAAATGGCAAAAAGGCAAAAAATGACCATTTAAATTGAAGCAGGTTAAACTCCATCCATACACAGGACAGAATAAAAATATTTTAAGTCACTTCATCAACATGTCTCATCATTTTGGGGGGGGGAACGGATTTCGACAGCTGTATATTTGCCGTCGAATTCCGTTCCCCCCCCCTATTGAGATTCTAATAATTATCATACAGCCTGATTCTCACACTTCCAGATAGCTTTGTGGACAGTGTGATAACCTCTGGTGCAGTTGTGTCAGTGAATCCTAGGTTCGAATCCAGGCTCCATGCTTTTCTTTCGTCTGCCTTCTCTCAGCTATTTTGCTTCTTTTCAAAATATTTAATATCATGATAAATGGCAAAAAGGCAAAAAATGACCATTTAAATTGAAGCAGGTTAAACTCCATCCATACGTAGGACAGAATAAAAATATTTTAAGTCACTTCATCAACATGTCTCATCATTTTGGGGGGGGGGAACGGATTTCGACAGCTGTATATCTGCCGTCGAATTCCGTTCCCCCCCCTATTGTGATTCTAAAATTTATCATACAGGCTGATTCTCACACTTCCAGATAGCTTTGTGGACAGTGTGTTGACCTCTGGTGCAGTTGTTTCAGAGAATCCAAGGTTCGAATCCAGGCTAGTGAATTTCTATTCGTCTGCCTTCTATTACCTATTTTGGTACTTTTCAAAATATTTAATATCGTGATAAATGGCAAAAAGGCAAAAATAATCTTTTAAACTGAAACAGGTTAAACTCCATCCATACGTAGGACAGAATAAAAATATTTTAAGTCACTTCATCAACATGTCTCTCATTTTGGGGGAGGGGAACGGATTTCGACAGCTGTATATTTGCCGTCGAATTCCGTTCCCCCCACTATTGAGTTTCTAATATTTATCATACAGACTGATTCTTGCACTTCAAGATGGCTTAGTGGACAGTATGTTGACCTCTGGTGTAGTTGTGTCAGTGAATCCTAGGTTTGAATCCAGGCTCCATGCTTTTCTTTCGTCTGCCTTCTCTCAGCTATTTTGCTTCTTTTCAAAATATTTAATATCATGATAAATGGCAAAAAGGCAAAAAATGACCATTTAAATTGAAGCAGGTTAAACTCCATCCATACACAGGACAGAATAAAAATATTTTAAGTCACTTCATCAACATGTCTCATCATTTTGGGGGGGGGAACGGATTTCGACAGCTGTATATTTGCCGTCGAATTCCGTTCCCCCCCCTATTGAGATTCTAATATTTATCATACAGGTTGATTCTCACACTTCCAGATGGCTTTGTGGACAGTGTGTTGACCTCTCGTGCAGTTGTTTCTGGGAATCCTAGGTTTGAATCCAGGCTATTGGATTTTTTTTTCGTTTGCCTTCTCTCACCTTTTTTTGTACTTTTCAAAATATTTAAAATCATGATAAATGGTAAAAAGGCAAAAAATGAACATTTAAACTGAAGCTGTTTAAACTCCATCCATACGTAGGACAGAATAAAAATATTTTACGTCACTTCATCAACATGTCTCTCATTTTGGGGGGGGGGAACGGATTTCGACAGCTGTATATTTGCCGTCGAATTCCGTTCCCCCCACTATTGAGTTTCTAATATTTATCATACAGACTGATTCTCGCACTTCAAGATGACTTAGTGGACAGTATGTTGACCTCTGGTGTAGTTGTGTCAGTGAATCCTAGGTTCGAATCCAGGCTCCATGCTTTTCTTTCGTCTGCCTTCTCTCAGCTATTTTGCTTCTTTTCAAAATATTTAATATCATGATAAATGGCAAAAAGGCAAAAAATGACCATTTAAATTGAAGCAGGTTAAACTCCATCCATACACAGGACAGAATAAAAATATTTTAAGTCACTTCATCAACATGTCTCTCATTTTGGGGGGGGGGAACGGATTTCGACAGCTGTATATTTGCCGTCGAATTCCGTTCCCCCCCCATTGAGATTCTAATAATTATCATACAGCCTGATTCTCACACTTCCAGATAGCTTTGTGGACAGTGTGATAACCTCTGGTGCAGTTGTGTCAGTGAATCCTAGGTTCGAATCCAGGCTCCATGCTTTTCTTTCGTCTGCCTTCTCTCAGCTATTTTGCTTCTTTTCAAAATATTTAATATCATGATAAATGGCAAAAAGGCAAAAAATGACCATTTAAATTGAAGCAGGTTAAACTCCATCCATACACAGGACAGAATAAAAATATTTTAAGTCACTTCATCAACATGTCTCATCATTTTGGGGGGGGGAACGGATTTCGACAGCTGTATATTTGCCGTCGAATTCCGTTCCCCCCCCCTATTGAGATTCTAATATTTATTATACAGGCTGATTCTCACACTTCCAGATGACTTTCTGGACAGTGTGTAGACCTCTGGTGCAGTTGCTTCCAGGAATCCTAGGTTCGAATCCAGGCTAGTGGATTTTTTTTTCGTTTGCCTTCTCTCACCTTTTTTTGTACTTTTCAAAATATTTAAAATCATGATAAATGGTAAAAAGGCAAAAAATGAACATTTAAACTGAAGCTGGTTAAACTCCATCCTTACACAGGACAGCATAACAATATTTTAAGTCACTTCATCACCATGTCTCATCATTTTGGGGGGGGGAACGGATTTCGACAGCTGTATATTTGCCGTCGAATTCTGTTCCCTCCCCCTATTGTGATTCTAAAATTTATCATACAGGCTGATTCTCACACTTCCAGATGGCTTTGTGGACAGTGTGTTGACCTCTGGTGCAGTTGTTTCAGGGAATCCTAGGTTCGAATCCAGGCTAGTGGATTTTTATTCGTCTGCCTTCTCTCACCTATTTTGGTACTTTTCAAAATATTTAATATCATGATAAATGGCAAAAAGGCAAAAATAATCTTTCAAACTGAAGCAGGTTAAACTCCATCCATACACAGGACAGAATAAAAATATTTTAAGTCACTTCATCAACATGTCTCATCATTTTGGGGGGGGGAACGGATTTCGACAGCTGTATATTTGCCGTCGAATTCCGTTCCCCCCCCTATTGAGATTCTAATATTTATCATACAGGTTGATTCTCACACTTCCAGATGGCTTTGTGGACAGTGTGTTGACCTCTCGTGCAGTTGTTTCTGGGAATCCTAGGTTTGAATCCAGGCTATTGGATTTTTTTTTCGTTTGCCTTCTCTCACCTTTTTTTGTACTTTTCAAAATATTTAAAATCATGATAAATGGTAAAAAGGCAAAAAATGAACATTTAAACTGAAGCTGTTTAAACTCCATCCATACGTAGGACAGAATAAAAATATTTTACGTCACTTCATCAACATGTCTCTCATTTTGGGGGGGGGGAACGGATTTCGACAGCTGTATATTTGCCGTCGAATTCCGTTCCCCCCACTATTGAGTTTCTAATATTTATCATACAGACTGATTCTCGCACTTCAAGATGACTTAGTGGACAGTATGTTGACCTCTGGTGTAGTTGTGTCAGTGAATCCTAGGTTCGAATCCAGGCTCCATGCTTTTCTTTCGTCTGCCTTCTCTCAGCTATTTTGCTTCTTTTCAAAATATTTAATATCATGATAAATGGCAAAAAGGCAAAAAATGACCATTTAAATTGAAGCAGGTTAAACTCCATCCATACACAGGACAGAATAAAAATATTTTAAGTCACTTCATCAACATGTCTCATCATTTTGGGGGGGGGAACGGATTTCGACAGCTGTATATTTGCCGTCGAATTCCGATCCTCCCCCCTATTGAGTTTCTAATATTTATCATACAGGCTGATTCTCACACTTCCAGATGGCTTTGTGGAAAGTGTGTTGACCTCTGGTGCAGTTGTGTCAGGGAGTCCTAGGTTCGAATCCAGGCTCCATGCTTTTCTTTCGTCTGCCTTCTCTCACCTATTTTGGTACTTTTCAAAATATTTAATATCATTATAAATGTCAAAATGGCAAAAATAATCTTTTAAACTGAAGCAGGTTAAACTCCATCCATACGTAGGACAGAATAAAAATATTTTAAGTCACTTCATCAACATGTCTCATCATTTTGGGGGGGGGGAACGGATTTCGACAGCTGTATATTTGCCGTCGAATTCCGTTCCCCCCCCTATTGTGATTCTAAAATTTATCATACAGGCTGATTCTCACACTTCCAGATGGCTTTGTGGACAGTGTGTTGACCTCTGGTGCAGTTGTGTCAGGGAATCCTAGGTTTGAATCCAGACTGGTCGTTTTTTTTCCGTCTGCCTTCTCTCACCTATTTTGGTACTTTTCAAAATATTTAATATCATGATAAATGGCAAAAAGGCAAAAATAATCTTTTAAACTGAAACAGGTTAAACTCCATCCATACGTAGGACAGAATAAAAATATTTTAAGTCACTTCATCAACATGTCTCTCATTTTGGGGGGGGGGAACGGATTTCGACAGCTGTATATTTGCCGTCGAATTCCGTTCCACCCACTATTGAGTTTCTAAAATTTATCATACAGACTGATTCTTGCACTCCAAGATGGCTTAGTGGACAGTATGTTGACCTCTGGTGTCGTTGTGTCAGTGAATCCTAGGTTCGAATCCAGGCTCCATGCTTTTCTTTCGTCTGCCTTCTCTCAGCTATTTTGCTTCTTTTCAAAATGTTTAATATCATGATAAATGGCAAAAAGGCAAAAAATGACCATTTAAATTGAAGCAGGTTAAACTCCATCCATACACAGGACAGAATAAAAATATTTTAAGTCACTTCATCAACATGTCTCATCATTTTGGGGGGGGGGAACGGATTTCGACAGCTGTATATTTGCCGTCGAATTCCGTTCCCTCCCCCTATTGAGATTCTAATATTTATCATACAGGCTGATTCTCACACTTCCAGATGGCTTTCTGGACAGTGTGTAGACCTCTGGTGCAGTTGCTTCCCGGAATCCTAGGTTCGAATCCAGGCTAGTGGATTTTTTTTTCGTTTGCCTTCTCTCACCTTTTTTTGTACTTTTCAAAATATTTAAAATCATGATAAATGGTAAAAAGGCAAAAAATGAACATTTAAACTGAAGCTGGTTAAACTCCATCCTTACACAGGACAGAATAACAATATTTTAAGTCACTTCATCAACATGTCTCATCATTTTGGGGGGGGGAACGGATTTCGACAGCTGTATATTTGCCGTCGAATTCTGTTCCCCCCCCCTATTGTGATTCTAAAATTTATCATACAGGCTGATTCTCACACTTCCAGATGGCTTTGTGGACAGTGTGTTGACCTCTGGTGCAGTTGTTTCAGGGAATCCTAGGTTCGAATCCAGGCTAGTGGATTTTTATTCGTCTGCCTTCTCTCACCTATTTTGGTACTTTTCAAAATATTTAATATCATGATAAATGGCAAAAAGGCAAAAATAATCTTTCAAACTGAAGCAGGTTAAACTCCATCCATACACAGGACAGAATAAAAATATTTTAAGTCACTTCATCAACATGTCTCATCATTTTGGGGGGGGGAACGGATTTCGACAGCTGTATATTTGCCGTCGAATTCCGTTCCCCCCCCTATTGAGATTCTAATATTTATCATACAGGTTGATTCTCACACTTCCAGATGGCTTTGTGAACAGTGTGTTGACCTCTCGTGCAGTTGTTTCCGGGAATCCTAGGTTCGAATCCAGGCTATTGGATTTTTTTTTCGTTTGCCTTCTCTCACCTTTTTTTGTACTTTTCAAAATATTTAAAATCATGATAAATGGTAAAAAGGCAAAAAATGAACATTTAAACTGAAGCTGTTTAAACTCCATCCATACGTAGGACAGAATAAAAATATTTTACGTCACTTCATCAACATGTCTCTCATTTTGGTGGGGGGGAACGGATTTCGACAGCTGTATATTTGCCGTCGAATTCCGTTCCCCCCACTATTGAGTTTCTAATATTTATCATACAGACTGATTCTCGCACTTCAAGATGACTTAGTGGACAGTATGTTGACCTCTGGTGTAGTTGTGTCAGTGAATCCTAGGTTCGAATCCAGGCTCCATGCTTTTCTTTCGTCTGCCTTCTCTCAGCTATTTTGCTTCTTTTCAAAATATTTAATATCATGATAAATGGCAAAAAGGCAAAAAATGACCATTTAAATTGAAGCAGGTTAAACTCCATCCATACACAGGACAGAATAAAAATATTTTAAGTCACTTCATCAACATGTCTCATCATTTTGGGGGGGGGAACGGATTTCGACAGCTGTATATTTGCCGTCGAATTCCGTTCCCCCCCCTATTGAGATTCTAATAATTATCATACAGCCTGATTCTCACACTTCCAGATAGCTTTGTGGACAGTGTGATAACCTCTGGTGCAGTTGTGTCAGTGAATCCTAGGTTCGAATCCAGGCTCCATGCTTTTCTTTCGTCTGCCTTCTCTCAGCTATTTTGCTTCTTTTCAAAATATTTAATATCATGATAAATGGCAAAAAGGCAAAAAATGACCATTTAAATTGAAGCAGGTTAAACTCCATCCATACGTAGGACAGAATAAAAATATTTTAAGTCACTTCATCAACATGTCTCATCATTTTGGGGGGGGGGAACGGATTTCGACAGCTGTATATCTGCCGTCGAATTCCGTTCCCCCCCCTATTGTGATTCTAAAATTTATCATACAGGCTGATTCTCACACTTCCAGATAGCTTTGTGGACAGTGTGTTGACCTCTGGTGCAGTTGTTTCAGAGAATCCAAGGTTCGAATCCAGGCTAGTGAATTTCTATTCGTCTGCCTTCTATTACCTATTTTGGTACTTTTCAAAATATTTAATATCGTGATAAATGGCAAAAAGGCAAAAATAATCTTTTAAACTGAAACAGGTTAAACTCCATCCATACGTAGGACAGAATAAAAATATTTTAAGTCACTTCATCAACATGTCTCTCATTTTGGGGGAGGGGAACGGATTTCGACAGCTGTATATTTGCCGTCGAATTCCGTTCCCCCCACTATTGAGTTTCTAATATTTATCATACAGACTGATTCTTGCACTTCAAGATGGCTTAGTGGACAGTATGTTGACCTCTGGTGTAGTTGTGTCAGTGAATCCTAGGTTTGAATCCAGGCTCCATGCTTTTCTTTCGTCTGCCTTCTCTCAGCTATTTTGCTTCTTTTCAAAATATTTAATATCATGATAAATGGCAAAAAGGCAAAAAATGACCATTTAAATTGAAGCAGGTTAAACTCCATCCATACACAGGACAGAATAAAAATATTTTAAGTCACTTCATCAACATGTCTCATCATTTTGGGGGGGGGAACGGATTTTGACAGCTGTATATTTGCCGTCGAATTCCGTTCCCCCCCCTATTGAGATTCTAATATTTATCATACAGGTTGATTCTCACACTTCCAGATGGCTTTGTGGACAGTGTGTTGACCTCTCGTGCAGTTGTTTCTGGGAATCCTAGGTTTGAATCCAGGCTATTGGATTTTTTTTTCGTTTGCCTTCTCTCACCTTTTTTTGTACTTTTCAAAATATTTAAAATCATGATAAATGGTAAAAAGGCAAAAAATGAACATTTAAACTGAAGCTGTTTAAACTCCATCCATACGTAGGACAGAATAAAAATATTTTACGTCACTTCATCAACATGTCTCTCATTTTGGGGGGGGGGAACGGATTTCGACAGCTGTATATTTGCCGTCGAATTCCGTTCCCCCCACTATTGAGTTTCTAATATTTATCATACAGACTGATTCTCGCACTTCAAGATGACTTAGTGGACAGTATGTTGACCTCTGGTGTAGTTGTGTCAGTGAATCCTAGGTTCGAATCCAGGCTCCATGCTTTTCTTTCGTCTGCCTTCTCTCAGCTATTTTGCTTCTTTTCAAAATATTTAATATCATGATAAATGGCAAAAAGGCAAAAAATGACCATTTAAATTGAAGCAGGTTAAACTCCATCCATACACAGGACAGAATAAAAATATTTTAAGTCACTTCATCAACATGTCTCTCATTTTGGGGGGGGGGGAACGGATTTCGACAGCTGTATATTTGCCGTCGAATTCCGTTCCCCCCCCTATTGAGATTCTAATAATTATCATACAGCCTGATTCTCACACTTCCAGATAGCTTTGTGGACAGTGTGATAACCTCTGGTGCAGTTGTGTCAGTGAATCCTAGGTTCGAATCCAGGCTCCATGCTTTTCTTTCGTCTGCCTTCTCTCAGCTATTTTGCTTCTTTTCAAAATATTTAATATCATGATAAATGGCAAAAAGGCAAAAAATGACCATTTAAATTGAAGCAGGTTAAACTCCATCCATACACAGGACAGAATAAAAATATTTTAAGTCACTTCATCAACATGTCTCATCATTTTGGGGGGGGGAACGGATTTCGACAGCTGTATATTTGCCGTCGAATTCCGTTCCCCCCCCCTATTGAGATTCTAATATTTATTATACAGGCTGATTCTCACACTTCCAGATGACTTTCTGGACAGTGTGTAGACCTCTGGTGCAGTTGCTTCCAGGAATCCTAGGTTCGAATCCAGGCTAGTGGATTTTTTTTTCGTTTGCCTTCTCTCACCTTTTTTTGTACTTTTCAAAATATTTAAAATCATGATAAATGGTAAAAAGGCAAAAAATGAACATTTAAACTGAAGCTGGTTAAACTCCATCCTTACACAGGACAGCATAACAATATTTTAAGTCACTTCATCACCATGTCTCATCATTTTGGGGGGGGGAACGGATTTCGACAGCTGTATATTTGCCGTCGAATTCTGTTCCCTCCCCCTATTGTGATTCTAAAATTTATCATACAGGCTGATTCTCACACTTCCAGATGGCTTTGTGGACAGTGTGTTGACCTCTGGTGCAGTTGTTTCAGGGAATCCTAGGTTCGAATCCAGGCTAGTGGATTTTTATTCGTCTGCCTTCTCTCACCTATTTTGGTACTTTTCAAAATATTTAATATCATGATAAATGGCAAAAAGGCAAAAATAATCTTTCAAACTGAAGCAGGTTAAACTCCATCCATACACAGGACAGAATAAAAATATTTTAAGTCACTTCATCAACATGTCTCATCATTTTGGGGGGGGGAACGGATTTCGACAGCTGTATATTTGCCGTCGAATTCCGTTCCCCCCCCTATTGAGATTCTAATATTTATCATACAGGTTGATTCTCACACTTCCAGATGGCTTTGTGGACAGTGTGTTGACCTCTCGTGCAGTTGTTTCTGGGAATCCTAGGTTTGAATCCAGGCTATTGGATTTTTTTTTCGTTTGCCTTCTCTCACCTTTTTTTGTACTTTTCAAAATATTTAAAATCATGATAAATGGTAAAAAGGCAAAAAATGAACATTTAAACTGAAGCTGTTTAAACTCCATCCATACGTAGGACAGAATAAAAATATTTTACGTCACTTCATCAACATGTCTCTCATTTTGGGGGGGGGGAACGGATTTCGACAGCTGTATATTTGCCGTCGAATTCCGTTCCCCCCACTATTGAGTTTCTAATATTTATCATACAGACTGATTCTCGCACTTCAAGATGACTTAGTGGACAGTATGTTGACCTCTGGTGTAGTTGTGTCAGTGAATCCTAGGTTCGAATCCAGGCTCCATGCTTTTCTTTCGTCTGCCTTCTCTCAGCTATTTTGCTTCTTTTCAAAATATTTAATATCATGATAAATGGCAAAAAGGCAAAAAATGACCATTTAAATTGAAGCAGGTTAAACTCCATCCATACACAGGACAGAATAAAAATATTTTAAGTCACTTCATCAACATGTCTCGTCATTTTGGGGGGGGGAACGGATTTCGACAGCTGTATATTTGCCGTCGAATTCCGTTCCCCCCCTATTGAGATTCTAATATTTATCATACAGGCTGATACTCACACTTCAAGATGGCTTTGTGGACAGTGTGTAGACCTCTGGTGCAGTTGTTTCCGGGAATCCAAGGTTCGAATCCAGGCTAGTGGATTTTTTTTTCGTTTGCCTTCTCTCACCTTTTTTTGTACTTTTCAAAATATTTAAAATCATGATAAATGGTAAAAAGGCAAAAAATTAACATTTAAACTGAAGCTGGTTAAACTCCATCCTTACACAGGACAGAATAACAATATTTTAAGTCACTTCATCAACATGTCTCATCATTTTGGGGGGGGGAATGGATTTCGACAGCTGTATATTTGCCGTCGAATTCCGATCCTCCCCCCTATTGAGTTTCTAATATTTATCATACAGGCTGATTCTCACACTTCCAGATGGCTTTCTGGAAAGTGTGTTGACCTCTGGTGCAGTTGTGTCAGGGAATCCTAGGTTCGAATCCAGGCTCCATGCTTTTCTTTCGTCTGCCTTCTCTCACCTATTTTGGTACTTTTCAAAATATTTAATATCATTATAAATGTCAAAATGGCAAAAATAATCTTTTAAACTGAAGCAGGTTAAACTCCATCCATACGTAGGACAGAATAAAAATATTTTAAGTCACTTCATCAACATGTCTCATCATTTGGGGGGGGGGGAACGGATTTCGACAGCTGTATATTTGCCGTCGAATTCCGTTCCCCCCCCTATTGTGATTCTAAAATTTATCATACAGGCTGATTCTCACACTTCCAGATGGCTTTGTGGACAGTGTGTTGACCTCTGGTGCAGTTGTGTCAGGGAATCCTAGGTTTGAATCCAGACTGGTCGTTTTTTTTCCGTCTGCCTTCTCTCACCTATTTTGGTACTTTTCAAAATATTTAATATCATGATAAATGGCAAAAAGGCAAAAATAATCTTTTAAACTGAAACAGGTTAAACTCCATCCATACGTAGGACAGAATAAAAATATTTTAAGTCATTTCATCAACATGTCTCTCATTTTGGGGGGGGGGAACGGATTTCGACAGCTGTATATTTGCCGTCGAATTCCGTTCCACCCACTATTGAGTTTCTAAAATTTATCATACAGACTGATTCTTGCACTCCAAGATGGCTTAGTGGACAGTATGTTGACCTCTGGTGTCGTTGTGTCAGTGAATCCTAGGTTCGAATCCAGGCTCCATGCTTTTCTTTCGTCTGCCTTCTCTCAGCTATTTTGCTTCTTTTCAAAATGTTTAATATCATGATAAATGGCAAAAAGGCAAAAAATGACCATTTAAATTGAAGCAGGTTAAACTCCATCCATACACAGGACAGAATAAAAATATTTTAAGTCACTTCATCAACATGTCTCATCATTTTGGGGGGGGGGAACGGATTTCGACAGCTGTATATTTGCCGTCGAATTCCGTTCCCTCCCCCTATTGAGATTCTAATATTTATCATACAGGCTGATTCTCACACTTCCAGATGGCTTTCTGGACAGTGTGTAGACCTCTGGTGCAGTTGCTTCCCGGAATCCTAGGTTCGAATCCAGGCTAGTGGATTTTTTTTTCGTTTGCCTTCTCTCACCTTTTTTTGTACTTTTCAAAATATTTAAAATCATGATAAATGGTAAAAAGGCAAAAAATGAACATTTAAACTGAAGCTGGTTAAACTCCATCCTTACACAGGACAGAATAACAATATTTTAAGTCACTTCATCAACATGTCTCATCATTTTGGGGGGGGGAACGGATTTCGACAGCTGTATATTTGCCGTCGAATTCTGTTCCCCCCCCCTATTGTGATTCTAAAATTTATCATACAGGCTGATTCTCACACTTCCAGATGGCTTTGTGGACAGTGTGTTGACCTCTGGTGCAGTTGTTTCAGGGAATCCTAGGTTCGAATCCAGGCTAGTGGATTTTTATTCGTCTGCCTTCTCTCACCTATTTTGGTACTTTTCAAAATATTTAATATCATGATAAATGGCAAAAAGGCAAAAATAATCTTTCAAACTGAAGCAGGTTAAACTCCATCCATACACAGGACAGAATAAAAATATTTTAAGTCACTTCATCAACATGTCTCATCATTTTGGGGGGGGGAACGGATTTCGACAGCTGTATATTTGCCGTCGAATTCCGTTCCCCCCCCTATTGAGATTCTAATATTTATCATACAGGTTGATTCTCACACTTCCAGATGGCTTTGTGAACAGTGTGTTGACCTCTCGTGCAGTTGTTTCCGGGAATCCTAGGTTCGAATCCAGGCTATTGGATTTTTTTTTCGTTTGCCTTCTCTCACCTTTTTTTGTACTTTTCAAAATATTTAAAATCATGATAAATGGTAAAAAGGCAAAAAATGAACATTTAAACTGAAGCTGTTTAAACTCCATCCATACGTAGGACAGAATAAAAATATTTTACGTCACTTCATCAACATGTCTCTCATTTTGGGGGGGGGGGAACGGATTTCAACAGCTGTATATTTGCCGTCGAATTCCGTTCCCCCCACTATTGAGTTTCTAATATTTATCATACAGACTGATTCTCGCACTTCAAGATGACTTAGTGGACAGTATGTTGACCTCTGGTGTAGTTGTGTCAGTGAATCCTAGGTTCGAATCCAGGCTCCATGCTTTTCTTTCGTCTGCCTTCTCTCAGCTATTTTGCTTCTTTTCAAAATATTTAATATCATGATAAATGGCAAAAAGGCAAAAAATGACCATTTAAATTGTAGCAGGTTAAACTCCATCCATACACAGGACAGAATAAAAATATTTTAAGTCACTTCATCAACATGTCTCATCATTTTGGGGGGGGGAACGGATTTCGACAGCTGTATATTTGCCGTCGAATTCCGTTCCCCCCCCTATTGAGATTCTAATAATTATCATACAGCCTGATTCTCACACTTCCAGATAGCTTTGTGGACAGTGTGATAACCTCTGGTGCAGTTGTGTCAGTGAATCCTAGGTTCGAATCCAGGCTCCATGCTTTTCTTTCGTCTGCCTTCTCTCAGCTATTTTGCTTCTTTTCAAAATATTTAATATCATGATAAATGGCAAAAAGGCAAAAAATGACCATTTAAATTGAAGCAGGTTAAACTCCATCCATACGTAGGACAGAATAAAAATATTTTAAGTCACTTCATCAACATGTCTCATCATTTTGGGGGGGGGGAACGGATTTCGACAGCTGTATATCTGCCGTCGAATTCCGTTCCCCCCCCTATTGTGATTCTAAAATTTATCATACAGGCTGATTCTCACACTTCCAGATAGCTTTGTGGACAGTGTGTTGACCTCTGGTGCAGTTGTTTCAGAGAATCCAAGGTTCGAATCCAGGCTAGTGAATTTCTATTCGTCTGCCTTCTATTACCTATTTTGGTACTTTTCAAAATATTTAATATCGTGATAAATGGCAAAAAGGCAAAAATAATCTTTTAAACTGAAACAGGTTAAACTCCATCCATACGTAGGACAGAATAAAAATATTTTAAGTCACTTCATCAACATGTCTCTCATTTTGGGGGAGGGGAACGGATTTCGACAGCTGTATATTTGCCGTCGAATTCCGTTCCCCCCACTATTGAGTTTCTAATATTTATCATACAGACTGATTCTTGCACTTCAAGATGGCTTAGTGGACAGTATGTTGACCTCTGGTGTAGTTGTGTCAGTGAATCCTAGGTTTGAATCCAGGCTCCATGCTTTTCTTTCGTCTGCCTTCTCTCAGCTATTTTGCTTCTTTTCAAAATATTTAATATCATGATAAATGGCAAAAAGGCAAAAAATGACCATTTAAATTGAAGCAGGTTAAACTCCATCCATACACAGGACAGAATAAAAATATTTTAAGTCACTTCATCAACATGTCTCATCATTTTGGGGGGGGGAACGGATTTCGACAGCTGTATATTTGCCGTCGAATTCCGTTCCCCCCCCTATTGAGATTCTAATATTTATCATACAGGTTGATTCTCACACTTCCAGATGGCTTTGTGGACAGTGTGTTGACCTCTCGTGCAGTTGTTTCTGGGAATCCTAGGTTTGAATCCAGGCTATTGGATTTTTTTTTCGTTTGCCTTCTCTCACCTTTTTTTGTACTTTTCAAAATATTTAAAATCATGATAAATGGTAAAAAGGCAAAAAATGAACATTTAAACTGAAGCTGTTTAAACTCCATCCATACGTAGGACAGAATAAAAATATTTTACGTCACTTCATCAACATGTCTCTCATTTTGGGGGGGGGGAACGGATTTCGACAGCTGTATATTTGCCGTCGAATTCCGTTCCCCCCACTATTGAGTTTCTAATATTTATCATACAGACTGATTCTCGCACTTCAAGATGACTTAGTGGACAGTATGTTGACCTCTGGTGTAGTTGTGTCAGTGAATCCTAGGTTCGAATCCAGGCTCCATGCTTTTCTTTCGTCTGCCTTCTCTCAGCTATTTTGCTTCTTTTCAAAATATTTAATATCATGATAAATGGCAAAAAGGCAAAAAATGACCATTTAAATTGAAGCAGGTTAAACTCCATCCATACACAGGACAGAATAAAAATATTTTAAGTCACTTCATCAACATGTCTCTCATTTTGGGGGGGGGGAACGGATTTCGACAGCTGTATATTTGCCGTCGAATTCCGTTCCCCCCCCTATTGAGATTCTAATAATTATCATACAGCCTGATTCTCACACTTCCAGATAGCTTTGTGGACAGTGTGATAACCTCTGGTGCAGTTGTGTCAGTGAATCCTAGGTTCGAATCCAGGCTCCATGCTTTTCTTTCGTCTGCCTTCTCTCAGCTATTTTGCTTCTTTTCAAAATATTTAATATCATGATAAATGGCAAAAAGGCAAAAAATGACCATTTAAATTGAAGCAGGTTAAACTCCATCCATACACAGGACAGAATAAAAATATTTTAAGTCACTTCATCAACATGTCTCATCATTTTGGGGGGGGGAACGGATTTCGACAGCTGTATATTTGCCGTCGAATTCCGTTCCCCCCCCCTATTGAGATTCTAATATTTATTATACAGGCTGATTCTCACACTTCCAGATGACTTTCTGGACAGTGTGTAGACCTCTGGTGCAGTTGCTTCCAGGAATCCTAGGTTCGAATCCAGGCTAGTGGATTTTTTTTTCGTTTGCCTTCTCTCACCTTTTTTTGTACTTTTCAAAATATTTAAAATCATGATAAATGGTAAAAAGGCAAAAAATGAACATTTAAACTGAAGCTGGTTAAACTCCATCCTTACACAGGACAGCATAACAATATTTTAAGTCACTTCATCACCATGTCTCATCATTTTGGGGGGGGGAACGGATTTCGACAGCTGTATATTTGCCGTCGAATTCTGTTCCCTCCCCCTATTGTGATTCTAAAATTTATCATACAGGCTGATTCTCACACTTCCAGATGGCTTTGTGGACAGTGTGTTGACCTCTGGTGCAGTTGTTTCAGGGAATCCTAGGTTCGAATCCAGGCTAGTGGATTTTTATTCGTCTGCCTTCTCTCACCTATTTTGGTACTTTTCAAAATATTTAATATCATGATAAATGGCAAAAAGGCAAAAATAATCTTTCAAACTGAAGCAGGTTAAACTCCATCCATACACAGGACAGAATAAAAATATTTTAAGTCACTTCATCAACATGTCTCATCATTTTGGGGGGGGGAACGGATTTCGACAGCTGTATATTTGCCGTCGAATTCCGTTCCCCCCCCTATTGAGATTCTAATATTTATCATACAGGTTGATTCTCACACTTCCAGATGGCTTTGTGGACAGTGTGTTGACCTCTCGTGCAGTTGTTTCTGGGAATCCTAGGTTTGAATCCAGGCTATTGGATTTTTTTTTCGTTTGCCTTCTCTCACCTTTTTTTGTACTTTTCAAAATATTTAAAATCATGATAAATGGTAAAAAGGCAAAAAATGAACATTTAAACTGAAGCTGTTTAAACTCCATCCATACGTAGGACAGAATAAAAATATTTTACGTCACTTCATCAACATGTCTCTCATTTTGGGGGGGGGGAACGGATTTCGACAGCTGTATATTTGCCGTCGAATTCCGTTCCCCCCACTATTGAGTTTCTAATATTTATCATACAGACTGGTTCTCGCACTTCAAGATGACTTAGTGGACAGTATGTTGACCTCTGGTGTAGTTGTGTCAGTGAATCCTAGGTTCGAATCCAGGCTCCATGCTTTTCTTTCGTCTGCCTTCTCTCAGCTATTTTGCTTCTTTTCAAAATATTTAATATCATGATAAATGGCAAAAAGGCAAAAAATGACCATTTAAATTGAAGCAGGTTAAACTCCATCCATACACAGGACAGAATAAAAATATTTTAAGTCACTTCATCAACATGTCTCGTCATTTTGGGGGGGGGAACGGATTTCGACAGCTGTATATTTGCCGTCGAATTCCGTTCCCCCCCCTATTGAGATTCTAATATTTATCATACAGGCTGATACTCACACTTCCAGATGGCTTTGTGGACAGTGTGTAGACCTCTGGTGCAGTTGTTTCCGGGAATCCTAGGTTCGAATCCAGGCTGGTGGTTTTTTTTTCCGTCTGCCTTCTCTCACCTATTTTGGTACTTTTCAAAATATTTAATATCATGATAAATGGCAAAATGGCAAAAATAATCTTTTAAACTGAAGCAGGTTAAACTCCATCCATACGTAGGACAGAATAAAAATATTTTAAGTCACTTCATCAACATGTCTCATCATTTTGGGGGGGGGGGAACGGATTTCGACAGCTGTATATTTGCCGTCGAATTCCGTTCCCCCCCTATTGAGATTCTAATATTTATCATACAGGCTGATACTCACACTTCAAGATGGCTTTGTGGACAGTGTGTAGACCTCTGGTGCAGTTGTTTCCGGGAATCCAAGGTTCGAATCCAGGCTAGTGGATTTTTTTTTCGTTTGCCTTCTCTCACCTTTTTTTGTACTTTTCAAAATATTTAAAATCATGATAAATGGTAAAAAGGCAAAAAATTAACATTTAAACTGAAGCTGGTTAAACTCCATCCTTACACAGGACAGAATAACAATATTTTAAGTCACTTCATCAACATGTCTCATCATTTTGGGGGGGGGAACGGATTTCGACAGCTGTATATTTGCCGTCGAATTCCGATCCTCCCCCCTATTGAGTTTCTAATATTTATCATACAGGCTGATTCTCACACTTCCAGATGGCTTTGTGGAAAGTGTGTTGACCTCTGGTGCAGTTGTGTCAGGGAATCCTAGGTTCGAATCCAGGCTCCATGCTTTTCTTTCGTCTGCCTTCTCTCACCTATTTTGGTACTTTTCAAAATATTTAATATCATTATAAATGTCAAAATGGCAAAAATAATCTTTTAAACTGAAGCAGGTTAAACTCCATCCATACGTAGGACAGAATAAAAATATTTTAAGTCACTTCATCAACATGTCTCATCATTTGGGGGGGGGGGAACGGATTTCGACAGCTGTATATTTGCCGTCGAATTCCGTTCCCCCCCCTATTGTGATTCTAAAATTTATCATACAGGCTGATTCTCACACTTCCAGATGGCTTTGTGGACAGTGTGTTGACCTCTGGTGCAGTTGTGTCAGGGAATCCTAGGTTTGAATCCAGACTGGTCGTTTTTTTTCCGTCTGCCTTCTCTCACCTATTTTGGTACTTTTCAAAATATTTAATATCATGATAAATGGCAAAAAGGCAAAAATAATCTTTTAAACTGAAACAGGTTAAACTCCATCCATACGTAGGACAGAATAAAAATATTTTAAGTCACTTCATCAACATGTCTCTCATTTTGGGGGGGGGGAACGGATTTCGACAGCTGTATATTTGCCGTCGAATTCCGTTCCACCCACTATTGAGTTTCTAAAATTTATCATACAGACTGATTCTTGCACTCCAAGATGGCTTAGTGGACAGTATGTTGACCTCTGGTGTCGTTGTGTCAGTGAATCCTAGGTTCGAATCCAGGCTCCATGCTTTTCTTTCGTCTGCCTTCTCTCAGCTATTTTGCTTCTTTTCAAAATGTTTAATATCATGATAAATGGCAAAAAGGCAAAAAATGACCATTTAAATTGAAGCAGGTTAAACTCCATCCATACACAGGACAGAATAAAAATATTTTAAGTCACTTCATCAACATGTCTCATCATTTTGGGGGGGGGGAACGGATTTCGACAGCTGTATATTTGCCGTCGAATTCCGTTCCCTCCCCCTATTGAGATTCTAATATTTATCATACAGGCTGATTCTCACACTTCCAGATGGCTTTCTGGACAGTGTGTAGACCTCTGGTGCAGTTGCTTCCCGGAATCCTAGTTTCGAATCCAGGCTAGTGGATGTTTTTTTCGTTTGCCTTCTCTCACCTTTTTTTGTACTTTTCAAAATATTTAAAATCATGATAAATGGTAAAAAGGCAAAAAATGAACATTTAAACTGAAGCTGGTTAAACTCCATCCTTACACAGGACAGAATAACAATATTTTAAGTCACTTCATCAACATGTCTCATCATTTTGGGGGGGGGAACGGATTTCGACAGCTGTATATTTGCCGTCGAATTCTGTTCCCCCCCCTATTGTGATTCTAAAATTTATCATACAGGCTGATTCTCACACTTCCAGATGGCTTTGTGGACAGTGTGTTGACCTCTGGTGCAGTTGTTTCAGGGAATCCTAGGTTCGAATCCAGGCTAGTGGATTTTTATTCGTCTGCCTTCTCTCACCTATTTTGGTACTTTTCAAAATATTTAATATCATGATAAATGGCAAAAAGGCAAAAATAATCTTTCAAACTGAAGCAGGTTAAACTCCATCCATACACAGGACAGAATAAAAATATTTTAAGTCACTTCATCAACATGTCTCATCATTTTGGGGGGGGGAACGGATTTCGACAGCTGTATATTTGCCGTCGAATTCCGTTCCCCCCCCTATTGAGATTCTAATATTTATCATACAGGTTGATTCTCACACTTCCAGATGGCTTTGTGAACAGTGTGTTGACCTCTCGTGCAGTTGTTTCCGGGAATCCTAGGTTCGAATCCAGGCTATTGGATTTTTTTTTCGTTTGCCTTCTCTCACCTTTTTTTGTACTTTTCAAAATATTTAAAATCATGATAAATGGTAAAAAGGCAAAAAATGAACATTTAAACTGAAGCTGTTTAAACTCCATCCATACGTAGGACAGAATAAAAATATTTTACGTCACTTCATCAACATGTCTCTCATTTTGGGGGGGGGGGAACGGATTTCGACAGCTGTATATTTGCCGTCGAATTCCGTTCCCCCCACTATTGAGTTTCTAATATTTATCATACAGACTGATTCTCGCACTTCAAGATGACTTAGTGGACAGTATGTTGACCTCTGGTGTAGTTGTGTCAGTGAATCCTAGGTTCGAATCCAGGCTCCATGCTTTTCTTTCGTCTGCCTTCTCTCAGCTATTTTGCTTCTTTTCAAAATATTTAATATCATGATAAATGGCAAAAAGGCAAAAAATGACCATTTAAATTGAAGCAGGTTAAACTCCATCCATACACAGGACAGAATAAAAATATTTTAAGTCACTTCATCAACATGTCTCATCATTTTGGGGGGGGGAACGGATTTCGACAGCTGTATATTTGCCGTCGAATTCCGTTCCCCCCCCTATTGAGATTCTAATAATTATCATACAGCCTGATTCTCACACTTCCAGATAGCTTTGTGGACAGTGTGATAACCTCTGGTGCAGTTGTGTCAGTGAATCCTAGGTTCGAATCCAGGCTCCATGCTTTTCTTTCGTCTGCCTTCTCTCAGCTATTTTGCTTCTTTTCAAAATATTTAATATCATGATAAATGGCAAAAAGGCAAAAAATGACCATTTAAATTGAAGCAGGTTAAACTCCATCCATACGTAGGACAGAATAAAAATATTTTAAGTCACTTCATCAACATGTCTCATCATTTTGGGGGGGGGGAACGGATTTCGACAGCTGTATATCTGCCGTCGAATTCCGTTCCCCCCCCTATTGTGATTCTAAAATTTATCATACAGGCTGATTCTCACACTTCCAGATAGCTTTGTGGACAGTGTGTTGACCTCTGGTGCAGTTGTTTCAGAGAATCCAAGGTTCGAATCCAGGCTAGTGAATTTCTATTCGTCTGCCTTCTATTACCTATTTTGGTACTTTTCAAAATATTTAATATCGTGATAAATGGCAAAAAGGCAAAAATAATCTTTTAAACTGAAACAGGTTAAACTCCATCCATACGTAGGACAGAATAAAAATATTTTAAGTCACTTCATCAACATGTCTCTCATTTTGGGGGAGGGGAACGGATTTCGATAGCTGTATATTTGCCGTCGAATTCCGTTCCCCCCACTATTGAGTTTCTAATATTTATCATACAGACTGATTCTTGCACTTCAAGATGGCTTAGTGGACAGTATGTTGACCTCTGGTGTAGTTGTGTCAGTGAATCCTAGGTTTGAATCCAGGCTCCATGCTTTTCTTTCGTCTGCCTTCTCTCAGCTATTTTGCTTCTTTTCAAAATATTTAATATCATGATAAATGGCAAAAAGGCAAAAAATGACCATTTAAATTGAAGCAGGTTAAACTCCATCCATACACAGGACAGAATAAAAATATTTTAAGTCACTTCATCAACATGTCTCATCATTTTGGGGGGGGGAACGGATTTCGACAGCTGTATATTTGCCGTCGAATTCCGTTCCCCCCCCTATTGAGATTCTAATATTTATCATACAGGTTGATTCTCACACTTCCAGATGGCTTTGTGGACAGTGTGTAGACCTCTGGTGCAGTTGTTTCTGGGAATCCTAGGTTCGAATCCAGGCTAGTGGATTTTTTTTTCGTTTGCCTTCTCTCACCTTTTTTTGTACTTTTCAAAATATTTAAAATCATGATAAATGGTAAAAAGGCAAAAAATGAACATTTAAACTGAAGCTGTTTAAACTCCATCCATACGTAGGATAGAATAAAAATATTTTACGTCACTTCATCAACATGTCTCTCATTTTGGGGGGGGGGAACGGATTTCGACAGCTGTATATTTGCCGTCGAAGTCCGTTCCCCCCACTATTGAGTTTCTAATATTTATCATACAGGCTGATTCTCACACTTCAAGATGGCTTAGTGGACAGTATGTTGACCTTTGGTGTCGTTGTGTCAGTGAATCCTAGGTTCGAATCCAGGCTCCATGCTTTTCTTTCGTGTGCCTTCTCTCAGCTATTTTGCTTCTTTTCAAAATATTTAATATCATGATAAATGGCAAAAAGGCAAAAAATGACCATTTAAATTGAAGCAGGTTAAACTCCATCCATACACAGGACAGAATAAAAATATTTTAAGTCACTTCATCAACATGTCTCATCATTTTGGGGGGGGGAACGGATTTCGACAGCTGTATATTTGCCGTCTAATTCCGTTCCCCCCCTATTGAGATTCTAATATTTATCATACAGGTTGATTCTCACACTTCCAGATGGCTTTGTGGACAGTGTGTAGACCTCTGGTGCAGACGTTTCCGGGAATCCTAGGTTTGAATCCAGGCTAGTCGATTTTTTTTTCGTTTGCCTTCTCTCACCTTTTTTTGTACTTTTCAAAATATTTAAAATCATGATAAATGGTAAAAAGGCAAAAAATGAACATTTAAACTGAAGCTGTTTAATCTCCATCCATACGTAGGACAGAATAAAAATATTTTACGTCACTTCATCAACATGTCTCTCATTTTGGGGGGAGGGAACGGATTTCGACAGCTGTATATTTGCCGTTGAATTCCGTTCCCCCCACTATTGAGTTTCTAAAATTTATCATACAGACTGATTCTCGCACTTCAAGATGGCTTAGTGGACAGTATGTTGACCTTTGGTGTCGTTGTGTCAGTGAATCCTAGGTTCGAATCCAGGCTCCATGCTTTTCTTTCGTCTGCCTTCTCTCAGCTATTTTGCTTCTTTTCAAAATGTTTAATATCATGATAAATGGCAAAAAGGCAAAAAATGACCATTTAAATTGAAGCAGGTTAAACTCCATCCATACACAGGACAGAATAAAAATATTTTAAGTCACTTTATCAACATGTCTCATCATTTTGGGGGGGGGAACGGATTTCGACAGCTGTATATTTGCCGTCGAATTCCGTTCCCCCCCCCTATTGAGATTCTAATATTTATCATACAGGCTGATTCTCACACTTCCAGATGGCTTTCTGGACAGTGTGTAGACCTCTGGTGCAGTTGCTTCCGGGAATCCTAGGTTCGAATCCAGGCTAGTGGATTTTTTTTTCGTTTGCCTTCTCTCACCTTTTTTTGTACTTTTCAAAATATTTAAAATCATGATAAATGGTAAAAAGGCAAAAAATGAACATTTAAACTGAAGCTGGTTAAACTCCATCCTTACACAGGACAGAATAACAATATTTTAAGTCACTTCATCAACATGTCTCATCATTTTGGGGGGGGGGAACGGATTTCGACAGCTGTATATTTGCCGTCGAATTCTGTTCCCCCCCCCTATTGTGATTCTAAAATTTATCATACAGGTTGGTTCTCACACTTCCAGATGGCTTTGTGGACAGTGTGTTGACCTCTGGAGCAGTTGTTTCAGGGAATCCTAGGTTCGAATCCAGGCTAGTGGATTTTTATTCGTCTGCCTTCTCTCACCTATTTTGGTACTTTTCAAAATATTTAATATCATGATAAATGGCAAAAAGGCAAAAATAATCTTTCAAACTGAAACAGGTTAAACTCCATCCATACGTAGGACAGAATAAAAATATTTTAAGTCACTTCATCAACATGTCTCATCATTTTGGGGGGGGGAACGGATTTCGACAGCTGTATATTTGCCGTCGAATTCCGTTCCCCCCCCCTATTGAGTTTCTAATAATTATCATACAGCCTGATTCTCACACTTCCAGATAGCTTTGTGGACAGTGTGATAACCTCTGGTGCAGTTGTGTCAGTGAATCCTAGGTTCGAATCCAGGCTCCATGCTTTTCTTTCGTCTGCCTTCTCTCAGCTATTTTGCTTCTTTTCAAAATATTTAATATCATGATAAATGGCAAAAAATGACCATTTAAATTGAAGCAGGTTAAACTCCATCCATACACAGGACAGAATAAAAATATTTTAAGTCACTTCATCAACATGTCTCATCATTTTGGGGGGGGGAACGGATTTCGACAGCTGTATATTTGCCGTCGAATTCCGTTCCCCCCCCTATTGAGATTCTAATATTTATCATACAGGTCGATTCTCACACTTCCAGATGGCTTTGTGGACAGTGTGTAGACCTCTGGTGCAGTTGTTTCCGGGAATCCTAGGTTCGAATCCAGGCTGGTGGTTTTTTTTTCCGTCTGCCTTCTCTCACCTATTTTGGTACTTTTCAAAATATTTAATATCATGATAAATGGCAAAATGGCAAAAATAATCTTTTAAACTGAAGCAGGTTAAACTCCATCCATACGTAGGACAGAATAAAAATATTTTAAGTCACTTCATCAACATGTCTCATCATTTTGGGGGGGGGGGAACGGATTTCGACAGCTGTATATTTGCCGTCGAATTCCGTTCCCCCCCCTATTGAGTTTCTAATAATTATCATACAGCCTGATTCTCACACTTCCAGATAGCTTTGTGGACAGTGTGATAACCTCTGGTGCAGTTGTGTCAGTGAATCCTAGGTTCGAATCCAGGCTCCATGCTTTTCTTTCGTCTGCCTCTCTCAGCTATTTTGCTTCTTTTCAAAATATTTAATATCATGATAAATGGCAAAAAGGCAAAAAATGACCATTTAAATTGAAGCAGGTTAAACTCCATCCATACACAGGACAGAATAAAAATATTTTAAGTCACTTCATCAACATGTCTCATCATTTTGGGGGGGGGGAACGGATTTCGACAGCTGTATATTTGCCGTCGAAGTCCGTTCCCCCCCCTATTGTGATTCTAAAATTTATCATACAGGCTGATTCTCACACTTCCAGATAGCTTTGTGGACAGTGTATTGACCTCTGGTGCAGTTGTTTCAGAGAATCCTAGGTTCGAATCCAGGCTAGTGAATTTCTATTCGTCTGCCTTCTATCACCTATTTTGGTACTTTTCAAAATATTTAATATCATGATAAATGGCAAAAAGGCAAAAATAATCTTTTAAACTGAAACAGGTTAAACTCCATCCATACGTAGGACAGAATAAAAATATTTTAAGTCACTTCATCAACATGTCTCTCATTTTGGGGGGGGGGAACGGATTTCGACAGCTGTATATTTGCCGTCGAATTCCGTTCCCCCCCCTATTGAGTTTCTAATATTTATCATACAGGCTGATTCTCACACTTCCAGATGTTTTTGTGGACAGTGTGTAGACCTCTGGTGCAGTTGTTTCCGGGAGTTCTAGGTTCGAATCCAGGCTAGTGGATTTTTTTTTCGTTTGCCTTCTCTCACCTTTTTTTGTACTTTTCAAAATATTTAAAATCATGATAAATGGTAAAAAGGCAAAAAATTAACATTTAAACTGAAGCTGGTTAAACTCCATCCTTACACAGGACAGAATAACAATATTTTAAGTCACTTCATCAACATGTCTCATCATATTGGGGGGGGGAACGGATTTCGACAGCTGTATATTTGCAGTCGAATTCCGTTCCCCCCCCTATTGAGATTGTAATATTTATCATACAGGCTGATACTCACACTTCCAGATGGCCTTGTGGACAGTGTGTAGACCTCTGGTGCAGTTGTTTCCGGGAATCCTAGGTTTGAATCCAGGTTGGTGGTTTTTTTTTCCGTCTGCCTTCTCTCACCTATTTTGGTACTTTTCAAAATATTTAATATCATGATAAATGGCAAAATGGCAAAAATAATCTTTTAAACTGAAGCAGGTTAAACTCCATCCATACGTAGGACAGAATAAAAATATTTTAAGTCACTTCATCAACATGTCTCATCATTTTGGGAGGGGGGAACGGATTTCGACAGCTGTATATTTGCCGTCGAATTCCGTTCCCCCCCCCTATTGAGTTTCTAATATTTATCATACAGGCTGATTCTCACACTTCCAGATAGCTTTGTGGACAGTGTGATAACCTCTGGTGCACTTGTGGCAGTGAATCCTAGGTTCGAATCCAGGCTCCATGCTTTTCTTTCGTCTGCTATCTCTCACCTATTTTGGTACTTTTCAAAATATTTAATATCATGATAAATGGCAAAAAGGCAATAAATGAACTTTTAAACTGAAGCTGGTTAAACTCCATCCACACACAGGACAGAATAACAATATTTTAAGTCACTTCATCAACATGTCTCATCATTTTGGGTGGGGGAACGGATTTCGACAGCTGTATAATTGCCGTCGAATTCCTTTCCCCCCCCTATTGAGATTCTAATATTTATCATACAGACTGATTCTCACACTTCCACATGGTTTAGTGGACAGTGTGTTGACCTGTGGTGTAGTTGTGTCAATGAATCCTAGGTTCGAATCCAGGCTCCTTGCTTTTTCAGTCTGCCTTCTCTCAGCTATTTTGCTTCTTTTCAAAATATTTAAAATCATGATAAATGGTAAAAAGGCAATAAATGAACATTTAAACTGAAGCTGGTTAAACTCCATCCTTACACAGGACAGAATAACAATATTTTAAGTCACTTCATCAACATGTCTCATCATTTTGGGGGGGGGGGGGGGGGAACGGATTTCGACAGCTGTATATTTGCCGTCGAATTCCGTTCCCCCCCATGTTGAGATTCTAAAATGTATCATACAGGCTGATTCTCACACTTCCAGATGGCTTTGTGGACAGTGTGTTGACCTCTGGTGCAGTTGTGTCAGGGAATCCTAGGTTTGAATCCAGGTTAGTGGATTTTTTTTCGTCTGCCTTCTCTCACCTATTTTGGTACTTTTCAAAATATTTAATATCATGATAAATGGCAAAAAGGCAAAAAATGACCATTTAAACTAAAGCTGGTTAAACTCCATCCTTACACAGGACAGAATAACAATATTTTAAGTCACTTCATCAACATGTCTCATCATTTTGGGGGGGGGGAACGGATTTCGACAGCTGTATATTTGCTGTCGAATTCCGTTCCCCCCCCCTATTGAGTTTCTAATATTTATCATACAGACTGATTCTCGCACTTCAAGATGGCTTAGTGGACAGTATGTTGACCTCTGTTGTAGTTGTGTCAGTGAATCCTAGGTTCAAATCCAAGCTCCATGCTTTTCTTTCGTCTGCCTTCTCTCAGCTATTTTGCTTCTTTTCAAAATATTTAATATCATGATAAATGGTAAAAAGGCAAAAATAATCTTTTAAACTGAAGCAGGTTAAACTCCATCCATACGTAGGACAGAATAAAAATATTTTAAGTCACTTCATCAACATGTCTCATCATTTTGGGGGGGGGGAACGGATTTCGACAGCTGTATATTTGCCGTCGAATTCCGTTCCCCCCCCTATTGAGATTCTAATATGTATCATACAGGCTGATTCTCACACTTCCAGATGGCTTTGTGGACAGTGTGTTGACCTCTGGTGTAGTTGTGTCAGTGAATCCTAGGTTCGAATCCATGCTCCTTGCTTTTTCCGTCTACCTTCTCTCAGCTATTTTGCTTCTTTTTTCAAAATATTTAATGTCATGATAAATGGCAAAAAGGCAAAAAATGACCATTTAAACTAAAGCAGGTTAGACTCCATCCATACATAGGACAGAATAAGAATATTTTAAGTCACATCATCAACATGTCTCATCATTTTGGGGGGGGGGAACGGATTTCGACAGCTGTATATTTGCCGTCAAATTCCGTTCCCCCCCCTATTGAGTTTCTAATATTTATCATACAGACTGTTTGTCACACTTCAAGATGGCTTCGTGGACAGTGTCTTGACCTCTGGTGTAGTTGTGTCAGTGAATCCTAGGTTCGAATCCAGGTTAGTGGACTTTTTTTCGTTTGCCTTCTCTCACATTTTTTTGTACTTTTCAAAATATTTAAAATCATGATAAATGGTAAAAAGGCAAAAAATGAACATTTAAACTGAAGCTGGTTAAACTCCATCCTTACACAGGACAGAATAACAATATTTTAAGTCACTTCATCAACATGTCTCATCATATTGGGGGGGGGAACGGATTTCGACAGCTGTATATTTGCAGTCGAATTCCGTTCCCCCCCCTATTGAGATTGTAATATTTATCATACAGGCTGATACTCACACTTCCAGATGGCCTTGTGGACAGTGTGTAGACCTCTGGTGCAGTTGTTTCCGGGAATCCTAGGTTTGAATCCAGGTTGGTGGTTTTTTTTTCCGTCTGCCTTCTCTCACCTATTTTGGTACTTTTCAAAATATTTAATATCATGATAAATGGCAAAATGGCAAAAATAATCTTTTAAACTGAAGCAGGTTAAACTCCATCCATACGTAGGACAGAATAAAAATATTTTAAGTCACTTCATCAACATGTCTCATCATTTTGGGAGGGGGGAACGGATTTCGACAGCTGTATATTTGCCGTCGAATTCCGTTCCCCCCCCTATTGAGTTTCTAATATTTATCATACAGGCTGATTCTCACACTTCCAGATAGCTTTGTGGACAGTGTGATAACCTCTGGTGCACTTGTGGCAGTGAATCCTAGGTTCGAATCCAGGCTCCATGCTTTTCTTTCGTCTGCTATCTCTCACCTATTTTGGTACTTTTCAAAATATTTAATATCATGATAAATGGCAAAAAGGCAATAAATGAACTTTTAAACTGAAGCTGGTTAAACTCCATCCACACACAGGACAGAATAACAATATTTTAAGTCACTTCATCAACATGTCTCATCATTTTGGGTGGGGGAACGGATTTCGACAGCTGTATAATTGCCGTCGAATTCCTTTCCCCCCCCTATTGAGATTCTAATATTTATCATACAGACTGATTCTCACACTTCCACATGGTTTAGTGGACAGTGTGTTGACCTGTGGTGTAGTTGTGTCAATGAATCCTAGGTTCGAATCCAGGCTCCTTGCTTTTTCAGTCTGCCTTCTCTCAGCTATTTTGCTTCTTTTCAAAATATTTAAAATCATGATAAATGGTAAAAAGGCAATAAATGAACATTTAAACTGAAGCTGGTTAAACTCCATCCTTACACAGGACAGAATAACAATATTTTAAGTCACTTCATCAACATGTCTCATCATTTTGGGGGGGGGGGGGGAACGGATTTCGACAGCTGTATATTTGCCGTCGAATTCCGTTCCCCCCCATGTTGAGATTCTAAAATGTATCATACAGGCTGATTCTCACACTTCCAGATGGCTTTGTGGACAGTGTGTTGACCTCTGGTGCAGTTGTGTCAGGGAATCCTAGGTTTGAATCCAGGTTAGTGGATTTTTTTTCGTCTGCCTTCTCTCACCTATTTTGGTACTTTTCAAAATATTTAATATCATGATAAATGGCAAAAAGGCAAAAAATGACCATTTAAACTAAAGCTGGTTAAACTCCATCCTTACACAGGACAGAATAACAATATTTTAAGTCACTTCATCAACATGTCTCATCATTTTGGGGGGGGGGAACGGATTTCGACAGCTGTATATTTGCTGTCGAATTCCGTTCCCCCCCCCTATTGAGTTTCTAATATTTATCATACAGACTGATTCTCGCACTTCAAGATGGCTTAGTGGACAGTATGTTGACCTCTGTTGTAGTTGTGTCAGTGAATCCTAGGTTCAAATCCAAGCTCCATGCTTTTCTTTCGTCTGCCTTCTCTCAGCTATTTTGCTTCTTTTCAAAATATTTAATATCATGATAAATGGTAAAAAGGCAAAAATAATCTTTTAAACTGAAGCAGGTTAAACTCCATCCATACGTAGGACAGAATAAAAATATTTTAAGTCACTTCATCAACATGTCTCATCATTTTGGGGGGGGGGAACGGATTTCGACAGCTGTATATTTGCCGTCGAATTCCGTTCCCCCCCCTATTGAGATTCTAATATGTATCATACAGGCTGATTCTCACACTTCCAGATGGCTTTGTGGACAGTGTGTTGACCTCTGGTGTAGTTGTGTCAGTGAATCCTAGGTTCGAATCCATGCTCCTTGCTTTTTCCGTCTACCTTCTCTCAGCTATTTTGCTTCTTTTTTCAAAATATTTAATGTCATGATAAATGGCAAAAAGGCAAAAAATGACCATTTAAACTAAAGCAGGTTAGACTCCATCCATACATAGGACAGAATAAGAATATTTTAAGTCACATCATCAACATGTCTCATCATTTTGGGGGGGGGGAACGGATTTCGACAGCTGTATATTTGCCGTCAAATTCCGTTCCCCCCCCTATTGAGTTTCTAATATTTATCATACAGACTGTTTGTCACACTTCAAGATGGCTTCGTGGACAGTGTCTTGACCTCTGGTGTAGTTGTGTCAGTGAATCCTAGGTTCGAATCCAGGTTAGTGGACTTTTTTTCGTTTGCCTTCTCTCACATTTTTTTGTACTTTTCAAAATATTTAAAATCATGATAAATGGTAAAAAGGCAAAAAATGAACATTTAAACTGAAGCTGGTTAAACTCCATCCTTACACAGGACAGAATAACAATATTTTAAGTCACTTCATCAACATGTCTCATCATTTTGGGGGGGTGAACGGATTTCGACAGCTGTATATTTGCCATCGAATTCCGTTCCCCCTCCTATTGAGTTTCTAATATTTATCATACAGACTAACTCTCACACTACAAGATGGCTTAGTGGACAGTGTGTTGACATTTGGTGTAGTTGTGTCAGTGAATCCTAGGTTCAAATCCAGGCTAGTGGATTTTTATTCGTCTGCCTTCTCTCACCTATTTTGGTACTTTTCAAAATATTTAAAATCATGATAAATGGTAAAAAGGCAATAAATGAACATTTAAACTGAAGCTGGTTAAACTCCATCCTTACACAGGACAGAATAACAATATTTTAAGTCACTTCATCAACATGTCTCATCATTTTGGGGGGGGGGAACGGATTTCGACAGCTGTATATTTGCCGTCGAATTCCGTTCCCCCCCCTATTGAGTTTCTAATATTTATCATACAGACTGATTCTCGCACTTCAAGATGGCTTAGTGGACAGTGTGTTGACCTCTGGTGTATTTGTGTCAGTGAATCCTAGGTTCGAATCCAGGCTCCATGCTTTTCTTTCGTCTGCCTTCTCTCAGCTATTTTGCTTCTTTTCAAAATATTTAATATCATGATAAATGGCAAAAAGGCAAAAATAATCTTTTAAACTGAAGCAGGTTAAACTCCATCCATACGTAGGACAGAATAAAAATATTTGAAGTCACTTCATCAACATGTTTCATCATTTTGGGGGGGGGAACGGATTTCGACAGCTGTATATTTGCCGTCGAATTCCGTTCCCCCCCCCTATTGAGTTTCTAATATTTATCATACAGACTGATTCTCAAACTACAAGATGGCTTAGTGGACAGTGTGTTGACCTGTGGTGTAGTTGTGTCTGTGAATCCTAGGTTTGAATCCATGCTCCTTACTTTTTCCGTCTACCTTCTCTCAGCTATTTTGCTTCTTTTTTCAAAATATTTAATATCATGATAAATGGCAAAAAGGCAAAAAATGACCATTTAAACTAAAGCAGGTTAGACTCCATCCATACATAGGACAGAATAAGAATATTTTAAGTCACTTCATCAACATGTCTCATCATTTTGGGGGGGGGAACGGATTTCGACAGCTGTATATTTGCCGTCGAATTCCGTTCCCCCACCTATTGAGTTTCTAATATTTATCATACAGACTGATTCTCACACTACAAGATGGCTTAGTGGACAGTGTGTTGACCTTTGGTGTAGTTGTGTCAGTGAATCGTAGGTTCAAATCCAGGCTAGTGGATTTTTATTCGTCTGCCTTCTCTCACCTATTTTGGTACTTTTCAAAATATTTAAAATAATGATAAATGGTAAAAAGGCAATAAATGAACATTTAAACTGAAGCTGGTTAAACTCCATCCTTACATAGGACAGAATAAAATATTTTAAGTCACTTCATCAACATGTCTCATCATTTTGGGGGGGGAACGGATTTCGACAGCTGTATATTTGCCGTCGAATTCCGTTCCCCCCCCCTATTGAGATTCTAATATTTATCATACAGGCATATTCTCACACTTCCAGATGGCTTTGTGGACAGTGTGTTGACCTCTGGTGCAGTTGTTTCAGGGAATGCTAGGTTTGAATCCAGGCTAGTGGATTTTTATCCGTCTGCCTTCTCTTACCTATTTTGGTACTTTTCAAAATATTTAATATCATGATAAATGGCAAAAAGGCAAATAATGAACATTTAAACTGAAGCTGGTTAAACTCTATCCACACACAGGACAGAATAACAATATTTTAAGTCACTTCATAAATATGTCTCATAATTTTGGGTGGGGGAACGGATTTCGACAGCTGTATATTTGCCGTCGAATTCCGTCCCCCCCCCCAATTGAGTTTCTAATTTTTATCATACAGACTGATTCTCACACTTCCAGATGGCTTTGTGGACAGTGTGTTGACCTCTGATGCAGTTGTGTCAGGGAATCCGAGGTTCGAATCCAGGCTGGTGAGTTTTATTTTCCGTCTGCCTTCTCTATCCTATTTTGGTACTTTTCAAAATATTTAATATCATGATAAATGGTAAAAAGGCAAAAAATGAACATTTAAACTGGAGCAGGTTAAACTCCATCCATACATAGAACAGAATAAAAATATTTTAAGTCACTTCATCAACATGTCTCATCATTTTGGGGGGGGGAACGGATTTCGACAGCTGTATATTTGCCGTCAAATTCTGTTCCCCCCCCTATTGAGTTTCTAATATTTATCATACAGACTGTTTGTCACACTTCAAGATGGCTTTGTGGACAGTGTGTTGACCTCTGGTGTAGTTGTGTCAGTGAATCCTAGGTTCGAATCCAGGCTCCTTGCTTTTTCCGTCTGCCTTCTCTCAGCTATTTTGCTTCTTTTCAAAATATTTAATATCATGATAAATGGCAAAAAGGCAAAAAATGACCAATTAAACTGAAGCAGGTTAAACTCCATCCATACATAGGACAGAATAAAAATATTTTAAGTCACTTCATCAACATGTCTCATCATTTTGGGGGGGGGGGGGGGGGGGGGGGGGGGGGGGGGGGATTTCGACAGCTGTATATTTGCCGTCGAATTCCGTTCCCCCCCCTATTGAGATTCTAATATTTATCATACAGTAACATTCTCACACTTCCAGATGGCTTTGTGGACAGTGTGTTGACCTCTGGTGCAGGTGTTTCAGGGAATCCTAGGTTTGAATCCAGGCTAGTGGATTTTTATTCATCTGCCTTCTCTCACCTATTTTGGTACTTTTCAAAATATTTAAAATCATGATAAATGGTAAAAAGGCAATAAATGAACATTTAAACTGAAGCTGGTTAAGCTCCATCCTTACACAGGACAGAATAACAATATTTTAAGTCACTTCATCAACATGTCTCATCATTTTGGGGGGGGGAACGGATTTCGACAGCTGTATATTTGCCATCGAATTCCGTTCCCCCCCCCTATTGAGTTTCTAATATTTATCATACGGGTTCTTTCTCACCCTTCCAGATGGCTTTGTGGTCAGGGTGTTACCCTCTGGTGCAGTTGTGTCATGGAATCCTAGGTTCGAATCCAGGCGCCTTGCTTTTCCGTCTGCCTTCTCTCAGCTATTTTGCTTCTTTTCAAAATATTTAATATCATGATAAATGGCAAAAAGGCAAAAAATGACCATTTAAACTAAAGCAGGTTAAACTCCATCCATACATAGGACAGAATAAAATTATTTTAAGTCACTTCATCAACATGTCTCATCATTTTGGGGGGGGGAACGGATTTCGACAGCTATATAATTGCCGTCGAATTCCGTTCCCCCCCCTATTGAGATTCTAAAATTTATCATACAGGCTGATTCTCTCACTTCCAGATGGCTTTGTGGACAGTGTGTTGACCTCTGGTGCAGTTGTGTCAGGGAATCTTAGGTTCGAATCCAGGCTGGTGGGTTTTTTTTTCCGTCTGCCTTCTCTCACCTATTTTGGTACTTTTCAAAATATTTAATATCATGATGAATGGCAAAAAGGCAAAAAATGAACATTTAAACTGAATCTGGTTAAACTCCATCCACACACAGGACAGAATAACAATATTTTAAGTCACTTCATCAACATGTCTCATCATTTTGGGGGGGGGAACGGATTTCGACAGCTGTATATTTGCCGTCAAATTCCGTTCCCCCCTTATTGAGTTTCTAATATTCTCTGGACACAACTGCACCAGAGGTCAGCACACTGTCCACAAAGCCTTCTGGAAGTGTGAGAACCAGCAAGTATGGTAAACATTAGAATCTCAGGGGGGGGGGGGAACGGAATTCGACGGCAAAGATACAGCTGTCGAAATCCGTTCCCCCTTCCAAAATGATGAGAGATGTTGATTCAGTGATTTAAAAGATTTTTATTCTATCCTGTGTGTGGATGGAGTTTAAACTGCCTCAGTTTAAATGTTCATTTTTTGCCTTATTGTCATTTATCATGGTATTAAATATGTTGACAAGAAGCAAAATAGGTGAGAGAAGGTAGACGAAAAAACCCACGAGCCTGGATTCAAACCGAGTATTCTCTGGACACAACTGCACCAGAGGTCAGCGCACTGTCTACAAAGCCATCTGGAGGTGTGAGAACTAGCAGGTATGACAAATATTAGAATCTCAATAGGGGGGGGGGGAACGGAATTCGACAGCAAAGATACAGCTGTCGAAATCCGTTCCCCCCCCCAAAATGATGAGAGATGTTGATTCAGTGACTTAAAATATTTTTATTCTATCCTGTGTGTGAATGGAGTTTAAACTACTGCAGTTTACATGTCCATTTTTTGCCTTTTTGGCCATTCATCATGATATTAAATGTGTTGACAAGAAGCAAAATAGGTGAGAGAAGGCAGACGGAACAACCGAGGATTTTCTGGAGAAAACTACACCAGAGGTCAGCACACTGTCCACAAAGCCATCTGGAAGTGTGAGAACCAGCAAGTATGGTAAATATTAGAATCTCAATAAGGGGGGGAACGGATTTCGACGGCAAAGATACAGCTGTCGAAATCCGTTCCCTCTTCCAAAATGATGAGAGATGTTAATGAAGTCACTTAAAATATTTTTATTCTATCCTGTGTTTGGATGGAGTTTAAACTGCATCAGTTTAATTGTTCATTTATTGCCTTTTTGTCATTTATCATTATAATAAATATGTTGACAAGAAGCAAAATAGGTGAGAGAAGGCAGACGGAAAAAACGCACGAGCCTGGATTAAAACCTAGGATTCTCTGGACACAACTGCACCAGAGATCAGCACACTGTCCACAAAGCCATCTGGAAGTATGAGAATCAGCAAGTATGATAAATAATAGGATCTCAAAGGGGGGGGGGGGGGGGAGCGGAATTCGACGGCAAAGATACAGCTGTCGAAATCCGTTCCCTCCCCAAAATGATGAGAGATGTTGATTCAGTGACTTAAAATATTTTTATTCTATCCTGTGTGTGGATGGAGTTTAAACTGCTTCAGTTTAAATGTTCATTTTATGCCTTTTTGTCATTTATCTTGGTATTAAATATGTTGACAAGAAGCAAAATAGGTGAGAGAAGGTAGACGAAAAAACCCACTAGCCTGGATTTGAACCGAGAATTCTCTGGACACAACTGCACCAGAGGTCAGCACACTGTCCACAAAGCCATCTGGAAGTGTGAGAACCAGCAAGTATGATAAATAATAGAATCTCAATAGGGGGGGGGGAACGGAATTCGACGGCAAATACACAATAGCTGCCAGTTTTGCTGGATTACAAGATATCAATGACTGTAGATTTTGAGTGTCAGTTGGTTTTATTACTTTATTCTTTTACAAGATTTCAGAGACGGTTGGTTTTATTCGGTTACGAAATTTCAATGATGGTCGGTTTTGATCAGTTAAGAGATTTCAATACAAGTTGGTTTTGCTGGGTTACTAGATTTCAATGACGGTAGGTTTTCAGTATCATTCGGTTTGGTTCTGCTATGAGATTTCAATGACAGTCGGTTTTGTTTCATTACGAGATTTCAACGAATCTGTTTTTTTTTTCAGTTATAAGATTTCAATGACAGTTGATTTTTTCCCATTAAGAAATTTCAATAATGGTCAGTTTTGCTGCGTTCCTAGATCTCAGTGATGGTAGGTTTTTATCGTCAGTTGGTTTTGTTCCTTTATTCTCTTTCGAGACTTTAAAGACAGTCGGTTTTCTTTTGTTACAAAATTTCAGTGATGGTTAGTTTTTTCCTGTTATGAGATTTCAATGGTAGTCGATTTTTTCAGCTAAGAAATTTCAATAGCGGTTAGTTTTGCTAGGTTACAAGATATCAATGACTGTAGGTTTTTAGTGTCAGTTGGTTGTGTTCTTTTATTCTTTTACGAGAATCCAAGGATAGTCGGTTTTGTTTCGTTAAGAGATTTCAATGACGTTTGGTTTTGCTGGGTTACGAAATCTCAATGACGGTAGGTTTTCAGTTTTATTCGTTTTGTTCTATTACGAGATTTCAGTGACAGTCAGTTTTGTTTGGTTAGGAGATCTCAACGGTGTTAGATTTTCACTGTCAATCGGTTTTGTTCTGTTACGGGATTTCAATGATAGTCGGTTTTATTCGGTCACGAGATTTCAATGACGGTCGGTTTTGTTTGGTTAGGAAAGCTCAATGATGGTAGGTTTTCAGTATCAGTTAGTTTTGTTCTGTGTTGAGATTTCAAAAACTGTTGGTTTTATTCGGTTACGAGATTTCAATGACAGTCGGTTTTGTTTTGTTACAAGATTTCTGTAATGGTCGGTTTTGTTTGGTGACGAGATTTCAAAGTCGGTCGGTTTTGTTTTGCTGGGTTACGGGATCTCGGTGACGGTAGATTTTCAGTATCAATCGATTTTGTTCTATTACGAGATTTTAATGATGGTCAGTTTTGTTTGGTTAGGAGAACTCAACGACCATTGGTTTTCAGTATCAGTTGGTTTTGTTCATTTGTCATTTGTCATTTTTTACAAGATTTCAAAGACAGTCGGTTTTGTTTGGTTACGAGATTTCAATGACGGTCAGTTTTGTTGGGTTACGGGATCTCGGTGACGGTAGGTTTTCAGTATCAATCGGTTTTGTTCTGTTATAAAATTTCAATAACGATAGGTTTTGCTGGATTACGAGATGTCAATGAAAGTCAGTTTTGCTGGGTTATGAGATCTCAATTACGGTAGGTTTTCAGTATCATTTGGTTTTGTTCTTATATTCTTTTACAAGATTTCAAAGACAGTCGGTTTTGTTTCATTACGAGATCTCAATGATAGTAGGTTTTGTTTCGTTACAAAATTTCAATGACGGTCGATTTTGTTCGGTCACGAGATTTCAACCACGGTCAGTTTTGCTGGGTTACGAAATTTCAATAGTGTTAGATTTTCACTGTCAAGCGGTGTTGTTCTGTTACGGGATTTCAATGATAGTCGATTTTATGCGGTCACAAGATTTCAATGACGGTCGGTTTTGTTTGGTTAGGAGATCTCAATGATGGTAGATTTTCAGTATCAGTCAGTTTTGTTCTGTGATGAGATTTCAAAAACGGTTGGTTTTATTCGGTTACGAGATTTCAATGACAGTCGGTTTTGCTGAGTAATGAGAATTCAATGATGATCGGGTGTGTTTGGTTACGAGATTTCAATGACAGTCGGTTTTGTTTTGTTACGAGATTTCTATAATGGTCGGTTTTGTTTGGTGACGAGATTTCAAAGTCGGTCGGATTTGTTTTGCTGGGTTACGGGATCTCGGTGACGGTAGGTTTTCAGTATCAATCGGTTTTGTTCTGTTATGAAATTTCAATAACGATCGGTTTTGCTGTATTTCGAGATCTTAATGAAAGTCGGTTTTGCTGAGTAATGAGATTTCAATGATATTTGGTTGTCCTCGGTTACGAGATTTCAATTACGTTAGGTTTTCAATATCATTTGGTTTTGTTCTTTTATTCTTTTACAAGATTTCAAAGACAGTCGGTTTTGTTTCATTACGAGATCTCAATGACAGTAGGTTTTGTTTCGTTACGAAATTTCAATGATGGTCGGTCTTGTTCGGTTACAAGATTTCAACCACGGTCAGTTTTGCTGGGTTACGAAATCTCAACAGTGTTAAACTTTCAGTGTCAATCGGTTTTATTCGGTCACGAGATTTCAATGACGGTCGGTTTTGTTTTTGTTAGGAGATCTCAATGACGGTAGGTTTTCAGTATCAGTCAGTTTTGTTCTGTGATGAGATTTCAAAAATGGTTGGTTTTATTCGGTTACGAGATTTCAATGACAGTCGGTTTTGCTGAGTAATGAGATTTCAAAGATATTTGGTTGTGCTCGGTTACGAGATTTTATTGATGGTCGGTTTTGTTTGGTGACGAGATTTCAAAGTCGGTCGGTTTTGTTCTTTTGTTATTTTACGAGTTTTCAAAGATATTTGGGGTTTTTTTATTACAAGATTTCAACGATAATCGATTTTGTTCGGTTAAATTATCTCAATAACGGTCGGTTTTGCTGGGTTATGAGATCTCAATGATGGTATGTTTTCTGTATTAGTTGGTTTTGTTCTTTTATTCTTTTATAAGATTTCAAAGACAGTCGGTTTTGTTTAGTCATGAGATCTCAATGACAGTAGGTTTTTTAGTGTCATTCGGTTTTGGTCTGTGATGAGATTTCAAAGACGGTTGGTTTTATTTGGTTACGAGATTTCAATGACGGTCAGTTTTGCTGGGTTACGGGATCTCGTTGACGGTAGGTTTTCAGTATCAATCGGTTTTGTTCTGTTATGAAATTTCAATTAGATCGGTTTTGCTGGATTACAAAATCTCAATGAAAGTCTGTTTTTGCTGGGTTATGAGATCTCAATTACGGTAGGTTTTCAGTATCAGTTGGTTTTGTTCTTTTATTCTTTTACGAGATTTCAAAGACAGTCAGTTTTGTTTGATTACGACATCTCAATGACAGTAGGATTTATTTCATTACGAAATTTCAATGATGGTCGGTTTTTTTTCGGTTACGAGATTTCAACCACGGTCAGTTTTGCTGGGTTATGAAATCTCAACGGTGTTAGACTTTCAGTGTCAATTGGTTTTATTCGGTTACGAGATTTCAATGACAGTCGTTTTGCTAAGTAATGAGATTTCAATGATATTTGGTTGTGCTCCGTTACAAGATTTCAATGATGGTCGGTTTTGTTTGGTGACGAGATTTCAAAGTCGTCGGTTTTGATCTTTTGTTATTTTACGAGATTTCAAAGATATTTGGTTTTGATTTATTACAAGATTTCAACGATAATCGGTTTTGTTACGGAATCTCAACGGTGTTAGACTTTCAGTGTCAATTGGTTTTATTCGATTACGAGATTTCAATGACGGTCGGTTTTGTTTTTGTTAGGAGATCTCAATGACGGTATTATTTTCAGTATCAGTCAGTTTTGTTTTGTCATGAGATTTCAAAAACGATTGGTTTTTTCGGTTACGAGATTTCAATGACAGTCGTTTTTTGTTGAGTAATGAGATTTCAATGATATTTGGTTGTGCTTAGTTACGAGATTTTAATGATGGTCGGTTTTGTTTGGTGACGAGATTTCAATGACAGTCGGTTTTGTTGGGTTACGGGATCTCGGTGACGGTAGGTTTTCAGTATCAATCGGTTTTGTTCTGTTATGAAATTTCAATAACGATCGGTTTTGCTGGATTACGAGATGTCAACGAAAGTCAGTTTTGCTGGGTTATGAGATCTCAATTACAGTAGGTTTTCAGTATCATTTGGTTTTGTTCTTTTATTCTTTTACGATATTTCAAAGACAGTCGGTTTTGTTTTATTACGAGATCTCAATGACAGTAGGTTTTGTTTCATTACGAAATTTCAATGATGGTCAAACTTGTTCGGTTACAAGATTTCAACCACGATCAGTTTTGATGGGTTATGAAATCTCAACGGTGTTAGACTTTCAATGTCAATCGGTTTTATTCAGTCACAAGATTTCAATGACGGTCGGTTTTGTTTTTGTTAGGAGATCTCAATGACGGTAGGTTTTCAGTATCAGTCAGTTTTGTTCTGTGATGAGATTTCAAAAACAGTTGGTTTTATTCGGTTACGAGATTTCAATGACAGTCGGTTTTGCTGAGTAATGAGATTTCAATGATATTTGGTTGTGCTCGGTTACGAGACCTAAATAGGGGCAAATTTGACAAGCTATAATAAATGATCTGTGGGGTATTTTGAGCTGAAACTTCACAGACAGAGACTTATATTACATCTTGTAAAAAGGGCATTATAGGTCTCCTTTAAGAAAATTAAGCATTTTAAGATCTAATCATGTCTAATAAGAGAAATCATGTCTTTTCCACAGAGTAGTCTGCTTATTGGCCATGGGAGAAATCATGTCTTTAACAGAACAAAAAAGCACAATGAAACATTCACGTGCAAATGTGCAACAGATAAATTGTTCGCTTTCAGGATGGGTTATTAAAATTAGTTTTTTTTTTTTTTTTTTTACTACAGTGATTTGGATATCAAGCTATAAGATTATATCAAAATAATGCAGAGATGGTCAAGAACTGGAACAGGCCAAAATAAGCAAGTTGATGTTATCTTCTTTTCCTACTAGTTTACTTTTATGTAATATATAATAATTTTCACAACAAAGGACATAAGGACACACCAAAGTGACAGTATTCATGGAAAGTGTCTGTCGAGAATTCAGTTTTTTATGTAAATCCTACTCCAGTCCACAGATCAACAAACTCAGAAATGCCAAGAATTTCACTTAATCATGATTATATGAAAGCAAAAACAGCTATAGTGGCAGATTTAGTGACAAAACATCACCCTATAAACTGGATAATCTCAGTTGGCACCAAGCCCCAAACTAAAAACAAGCGCTAAAAACAACAATTAGTAATTTATTCAGTTTTACATTTTAGTATATATTATCACACATAATTCAGGTCACACAATGACCTTATTTACAATCACAGAATCGATCTTCAAGAGACAGACCTTATCAAGGTTGTTTGATTGATTCAAAAAGCAGTATTCATGCTGTGTGAATGTACATTAGTTTTCGGGAAAAAACTATCTATATATTTGAACATAAATTTAAATAATTTAATAATAGAAATATGAATACCCTAATTTAATTTAATTAAGACTGTTTGCAAAATAGTGACTAGAAAGTCATGATCATGTGATATGAAGTGAAGACTATCCCTATATGCCCAGAGTTCAAGCTATCACCATTGTTAACACTTATCAGCACACCACTACATAAGCCCCATGTTCACTCCATCACATTGTCTGGTCTTGTCTACGGATAGCACAATGTTATACCCTATAAACACATGCCTTACCTGGATTAACTGCTTTACCTGCCTTCTGTCTATTCCCGTCTGCCATCCGTCTTCCTGTGTCTGCCAGTCTGTCTTCTCCTCGCCATCCCTACAAAAGAGACATTACATTACCCACTCCAGCTAAGTCTTCATTCCTCATGTTTACTGTTCTCTACATACCTGTCATCTTCTTTGCCTAATCTGTGCCTCTGTTCAAAATAAACATCCTGTTTAACACTTACCTGCCTGTCTCCGTCTGTGTGCCTGACAATTGAGCAGATACTGGTTTACATCTGCAAATAACAGACCTAAAGTGGTTTATTCCATACATGGCGCTTAATAATTTTTTATTAGTCTCAGGAAATAGTGCTCACAGAAATATATTTTTCTGATATATTACTTCTTAAAATTGTATATATAATTTATATCATTTAAATCTATTCTTTGATGAATAGAAAGTTCAAAAGAATGTTTTGCAAATGTCTGTTTTGATCAATTTATGTGGAATAAAAATTTTAAAATAAATAAATAAAAATGTACTAACCCCAAACTTGTGAATGGTAGTGTATACTGTTCAAAAGTTTGGAATTACTGTGTACATTTATTGTGTTTTATGTTTTTATTACAGTAAAGATAATGTTTACTGTTACATATTATGTTTGACATTTCCTTTTTCAAATAAATGTTCTTCTTTCTTTTTATCAAAGAATCCTCCATATGCAGCAAAGTGGAGACCTTGAATTCATCAGTCCATTTTAACATGCTTTTCTAATAGTTTGCCATCCAATAATTAAGTTATTTTTCAGTCTTCCCTTTTTTGATCTTATATTCGAGCAGCTTTTTCTTAGAAACTCTGTCTAAAAGGCCAGTGTCTCAGAATGTCCTCTGATGCAGGTGAAGCTGGTGTTTAGCATGTGCTGTTCAATGCTCCAGCTGAGCACCAGTGAGTGGTCTGTTTCACAAACTAGAGATTCTACTATTTACTCATTCTTATGTTGTTGTGTATCTAGGCCAACCAACCACATTTCTCTCTGTGCTGGTTAGATCAAGGTGCTTTCCTCTTTTGTATGGGACAGTATTCATCTCTCAACAGAACAACAGACTGATGAGTTTCTGAAGAAATGCATTTTTAAGAAGGTTAACTAATAGGATTTTACAGTATGGTCATTTTTAAAACTAAATTTTTGACTTGCATTCTAATTTCCACACTTCATTAAACCACATTTTCAACTGTGCTAATAATAAAAAAAGGTTTCCAAAGAACCAAATTAGATTGATTAGAAAAGGTGAAAAGGTTTTCTAACCTGGAGTAATGGATGCTGTAAAAGGGGCTTTGTCATTACAGTTAAAATTTGAATTTTAAAAATATATATATAAAAAAGTTAAATAGTAATTATAATTTACAATATTCTAAAATATTATTACTAATTTGACTTTTGATCAATTAAATGCTGCCTTGTTAAATGGAAGAATCATGAAAATTCATGAAAAAAATTCCAAACGCAACTACCATGTTACTAAAAAAGTATTTTTGTAAGGGACATGCTATCATGCTGTATTGTTAAATTAATGTGAATTGTTGAGAGTTTCTCAGCATTACGTTTTCAATGCATACATAACATAGCACACACACACACACGGTAACAACTGCAGTGTTCACCGCTAAAATCTCATGTAAAACCTCACTGTGCCCTCCTAAACACACTCCTTCACAGATCATCTAGCTGCGCAAACATCTGATTTTTCAACAGCTGGCTCTTTTCCACAGAGCAGTCTGCTCAATGGCCATGGGAGAAATCAAGGGTAAATTAAAAACCAAACAAATGCTGTCATTTAAGTAGCACACAAAATGGATTATCGCATCAAAGAGTGTCCTTCCCAGTTCTAGCGGTCAATATTTGCTCCGTATTACACTTCTACTGCAATGCTAAAAAAGCAAAAGCTAAAAGATACGGTAACACTTTAAAATACTGATCCTTCATTAATGAATAACTACACAGGAACAAATGAGTAATGCCTTATTAACACTCTAGTAACTACTATTAACTAACAAGAAACTCTGATTAATGAATTAGTAAGTAACAGTCCTCAGTTGAATGTGGTGGTTCACTATTAGGTAATCAGTAACTACTGTTTTTTGATACCTCCCAGAGAACTACTAAGAACTACTATATACAGGTTCATAATTAACATGAATAATGCATAATGTGTAATTAATTCTAAAGTGAAGATCATGGTAACACATAGTAATGACTCAATTCATGACTCAATGACAAAATTATTGTAAACTTTGAGGTTTTTGTACATTTTTGTACAGTTATGTATTTGGTAACACTTAAGTATTTACTACTGGGTTACCATGATCTTCACTTTAGAATACTGATCCAAATAATTAGTAGTTCCTTTAGAATGATGTAGTAACACTTGAGTAATTACTAGTGGGTTACCATCATCTTCACTTTAGAATACTGATCCAGATAAGTAGTAGTTACTTTAGAATTATGTAGTAACTCTTGAGTTATTACTATCCAATACTTTACAAAAACCTCAAAAGAGAATACTTAGAATACTGATCCAAATAACTAGTAATTCCTTCTGATGGATTTGGTAATACTTCAGTCATTACTAGTGGGTTACCATGATCTTCACTTTAGAATTAATTACACATTATGCATTATTCATGTTAATTATGAACCTGTATATAGTAGTTCTTAGTAGTTCTCTGGGAGGTATGAAAAAACAGTAGTTACTGATTAGTTATTAGTGAACTACCACCTTCAACTGAGTACTATTACTTACTAATTCATTAATCAGAGTTTCTTGTTAGTTAATAGTAGTTACTAGAGTGTTAATAATGCATTACTCATTTGTTCCTGTGTAGTTATTCATTAATCAAGGATCAGTATTCTAAAGTGTTACCAAAGATACAGCTGTATTACATGTGCAACATCCAATTCAGTGGCCTAGTTTGTAAACAGGATTGTTGACTCAGCAGCAGGTTACGTGAATACATCAGCAGAACACAGAGATAATCATTGTTTTTGTTATATTGTGCTGCAACATTTTTAAATATTTCTTGAGGCTTATGGTTTCAGATCATTGTTTAGCCCTTCCCAGTGCACCCATACACTGTAAAATAAAAATGGACGTAGTGTCCGTGACGTCACCCGTGGGTTTCTGAGGAGCATTTTTTTTTTTTTTTTTATAGGGGGAATACAAAGACATTTGAATCTGTAAAACAATAAAATCAAATTTCTGCATTTCATATCACAAATCAATCATGTTTCTAATAAATCAAGTGTAATGATGGGTCAACAGAATGTGGATCCATTTGCAGCTTTTATTAAAACAATGATCAATGCAGACAGGGGCAAAGGCAAAGACATAAACAGGGACAGGCAAAGGTCGAGGCAGGCGGCAAGCAAACACAATCCAATAAACAGGCAGGGATCAGGGCAAGCGGCAGAGAATCACAGGAGGTAAACAGTCCAAAGGGCAACAGAATAACAGTCCACAAGAAAACGCTCAGAAATGATCACCGGGGAAAATTAAGACTTCGCAATGTGTGTGTGTGTGTATGTCTTAAATAGTGCAAGTGTGATGTGGTGCAGGTGCAGTCAGTCCCAGGAATGAGGACCTATGGGAAACGTAGTCCAAAAGGTGAAAGTCAGTATTCAGGTGACCCCTGTGAGCGGCTCCAGACGCAAGGAAGCGGACGCTGGGGTCTACTACATAGTCGAGGGTTCGGTCTCTCCAGGTGCATCCGATGAAACTCTTCTGTGAGTGAGGGGTCCAGGATATCATCCGCATTGACTCAGGATCGCTCCTCCGGGCCGTACCCCTCCCAGTCGACTAGATATTGTAGTCTCCAACCCCGGCGCCTGGAATCGAGCAGCTCTCGAACCTGAGCAGCTTCCTCGCCTTTGATCATCAAGGGTGGGGGGTTGCGGGCTTCGGCTCCCTCCGACTCTCCTCTCCGACCACCAGAGGGTTTCAGCAACGACACATGGAAAGTAGGAGAAACACGGTAATTAGCAGGTAAGTCTAAACGAAATGACACAGGTGTAATCTGTTTGAGAATTTGAAAAGGCCTTACAAACCTGGGACTGAGCTTTCTGTGTGGAAGTCTTAGACGCAGGTCCCTCGTTGACAGCCATACCCATTGTCCCACGGTGTATTCAGGATTAGGGCGACGATGCCTCTATCTCTTGCCTTCTTACAGCGCGTTGTAGGTGATGATGGGCCAGGTCCCAGGTCTCCTCGCTTCGTTGCATCCACTCAGTTACTGACGGCAGGTTGGATGGTTCCCCGGACCAGGGAAAGAGTGGCGGTTGAAAACCCAGGATGCATTGGAAGGGTGTGACACCAGTGGCAGGTTTCTGCAGGGAATTTTGTGCATATTCGGCCCACAACAGGTAGCAGCTCCAATCTGATTGGTTTTGTTGACAGCATGTGCATAAGAATCTGGTGAGTTCTTGGTTCATGCGTTCGGTCTGTCCATTGGATTCGGGATGGTACCCTGATGTGAGTCTGATGTTGATATTTAATTGCTTGAAGAAAGCTGCCCATACCCGGGATGTGAACTGCGGGCCTCTGTCAGACACGATGTCCTCCGGAAGATCTATAGAAGCGAAACACGTAGTTGCAAAGAATCTCTGCTGTCTCAAACGCGGTGGGTAGCTTGGGAATTGGTATGAGTTGGCACACTTTGGAAAAGCGATCAATTACGGTGAGAATAGTGGTATGACCACGGGACTCAGGAAGGTCGGTGACAAAGTCAATGGCTATATGAGACCAGGGACGTTGAGGAATGGGCAGCGGTTGTAACAGACCAGTTGGGGCTTGATGTACTGTCTTAGAGGTTTGACAGGCTGTGCAGTCATTGATGAATTGGGTGGTGTCTGTTAACATGGTGTCCCACTAGAACCGGTTCTGTAGCAGATGAAGTGTGGCTGTAATACCTGGATGGCCAAAGCTGGGGAAATCGTGAACTTGGTGTAGTAATTTGTTGTGGAGGTGTGCGGGTACAAATGTGCGATTAGGTGGGCACTCTGGTGGTGGTGCTGTCTCTTCGTTTGTCTGAGTGATTTCGGGTCATGACGTCCCACTGAGCCGGAGCCAGCAGCAGTTTGTCAGGAATAATGTTGTCCTCCTTCTCTGTCTGTTCCACCTCCTCTGTCTGACGAGACAGCGCATCCGCCTTGACATTTCTTGAGCCTGGTCTATAAGTTACCGTGAACTGGAAACGAGTGAAGAACATGGCCCATCTAGCTTGCTGGGGATTCAAATGTTTAGCCGACCGGAAGTATTCCAGGTTCTTGTGATCTGTGAGTACAGTAAACGGGTGTTGTGCTCCCTCCAGCCAGTGACGCCACTCCTCCAAATGCTGGGACCAGGTGAGGCGTGTGGATTGTCGCTTAGTCATGGAGGTTAATGGGGCCACAACGCCACTGAAGTTTCGTATGAACCGTCTGTAGAAGTTGGCAAACCCCAGAAATTGTTGTAGTTCTTTCAGAGTGCATGGTTGTGGCCACTTGAGCACTGCCCTTACTTTACTGTCATCCATCGCCACTCCCTCCTGACTGATGACATATCCCAGAAACGTTGTAGAAGTATGGTGAAACTCACATTTTTCAGCTTTGACATATAGTTTATGTTGAATGAGTCGTTGTAATACTGCCCGTACATGTTGGACGTGTTCCTCCAAGGTATTGGAATAGATGAGGATGTCATCAATGTAGACTATGACCCAGTGATTGAGCATGTCCCGAAAGACGTCGTTGATAAATGATTGAAAGACGGAGGGACACTGTTGGATAGCCCGAACGGCATAACAAGGGTCTCATAGTGGCCGGTAGTGGTGGAAAAGGCCATTTTCCATTCATCCCCCTCTCTGATACGAATCAGGTTGTATGCACAGTGGAGGTCCAGCTTGGTAAAGTACTTTGCCTGTCTTAACTGTTCTAGGGCTGCGGGAACCAATAGCAGAGGATAGCGAAACTTTACCGTAATGTCGTTCAATCCACGATAGTCGATACAGGGCTGAAGGCTGCCGTCCTTCTTTTTAACGAAGAAGAAACCTGATGCTGCTGGGGACGTAGAAGGCCGGATAAAACCATTGGCTAATTCTTCCTCAATGTATGCTTTCATAGCTGCTGACTCTGGCTGTGACAGGGGAAATATTCTGCCCTTAGGGGGCGTGGTACCAGGAAGAAGATCAATGGCGCAGTCTCTGAAACGGTGAGGAGGTAATTCGGTTGACTTGCTTTTACTGTGATCGCCAGATCAGCATACTCAGCAGGTATGTTGGGTTTGTCGATGTTGGTCTTGTGAACTGAGACGGTTTGAACTGGTATGGGAGTGATCTGTTTCAGGCAGCGTTCGTGACAGGTGGCGTCCCATTGAACAATCTGGCCCTCCTTCCAGAAAAAATGCGGGTTGTGAGTTCTGAGCCACGGGAGACCAAGGATGACTGGATTGTTGGGTGAATGGATGACAAAATCGAATGCGCTCATGATGGAGAACTCCCACTTGCAGAGCGAGTTCAGCGGTGATGTGCGCCACTCTTCCCCGTCCGATGGGCCTCCCATCTAGCGACTCCACTGTTAATTGAGAGTTACAGTCCGTCAGCGTAATATTGTGTTCTTTGATGAATGTATCTGATGTGAAATTACCCGCTGCCCCAGAGTCCAAAAGTGTGTGAGTGGATATGCGTTGATTGTTAACTGTTACTTGAACGGGAATGTTGAGGCAGTTTCACCGCTTTCAGGTTGGATGGAGTGCGTCGGATGGGGCAGTTGATCTTGATGTGGCCGGCCTGACCACAGTATAAGCACAAATGAAGCTGTCGTCTTCTTTCTCTCTCCTCTGGGTAAAGTGGGGTGTACCCGAGCTGCATGGGTTCTGACGAGGGGTTGGTCAGAGTGGACAGACGGACAGGGCGCTGTGAGTGGAGGAGGTTGTCAATGTGAATGGCTAATTCAATGAATTCGTTAAGCGGTCTTCCCTCGTCACGGCATGCGAGCTCGGCTTGAAGCTCCAGAGATAGTCCTTTGCGGAACAGTAACTTCAGCGTGTCTTCGACCCAGTTCGTTTGAGAGGCAAGGGTTCGAAAGTTCAGAGCGTATTCGGCGGCTGTGGTTTTACCTTGACACAGCGACAGCAGTTGATCTCCAGCACTTTTGCCTCCCTCAGGGTGCTCGAAGACCTCTCTGAAGCTTTGCAGGAAGGCAGAAAAGGTGGAAAACACTGAACTATCCTCTCTCCATACCGCCGTGGCCCAATCCAGTACTTTACCAGTCAATAGGGAGCATACAAAGGATATCCGACTGGACTTGGTGGAATAGAGAGATGGCTGCTGGTTGACAAAGAGAGAGCATTGGAGAAGAAATCCCTTACATTTTTCAAACTTCTCCGGGAGTGCGAGTCGTGGGTTTACTGCGGGGGCGGCAGTGAAGGCTTGGCTGGAGGGAGTAGCAGGCGGTGGCGTGGCGGCTTCGGCGGTGTTGAATTGAAGACCCTGCAGGGTCTTTACCAGCTCCTCAGTAAGAGAAGTCAATCGGTTCAGTTGATGTTGATGAACCGCGAGCTGGTTGGCCTGGGTCAACTCGGTGGAGATCTGCATGATAGCTGCTGGATCGCTGGTTGGCGAAGTGTTCTGTAATGATGGGTCAACAGAATGTGGATCCATTTACAGCTTTTATTAAAACAATGATCAATGCAGACAGGGGCAAAGAGCAGCTTTATCCTCCTGCACAGGTGCCGTTATGTAATCATGAACACGTTTCACTGCTAAAGTGTCTTCCATTTGTTGCAATGAGGAAAATAAATTGTATGACAAGACCGAATTGTTATAACCGATAGAAAGAGCAATCACTTCTCAAATAGCAACTAGTAGGCTAATTCCCAAGAAAGTGCATATAAAAAACACCCATCATCCTCAAAAAAAATCCATTGATAAGGGTTCTTAACTTGTCAATTTAATAACATTTAATACTGTTTTTACTCACATGAGGACAAGTTAGGTCAAGAATTGCACATAAACGTTTAAGAGCAACTGACAACACGACTTACACAGGCGCCATCTTGGCCCCGCCCCCTTCTGAAGAGCATTTTTGAAGCCTAAAGTGGGCCGTCGCCATCTTGGCAGCGCGTCACTACCGGATAACTGAAAATGGGCAAAGAGGCTGGACGTGGTTGGAACTAAGGTGCCTGGTTGCTGAAACCATGCCCACCTAGCTCAACGTGACCAAGTTAGCTCAGGTTTTTGTATCTAAAATATTAATAAAGATAAGTTATATTGTAAGAGCCATATGACAATGATGTCATTTCTGGAAAAGCGGAAGCAATAGTGGAGCGAAACAGTTTTTTCACCGTGTAACATTTTTCTAGTTAATTTTGTTATTAAACTTTATCTAAAGAAAGTTTCTGGACTACGGAAGCAGGAAGATTGATAAAAATTTAGATGGATTGCTATCACAGAGAAAGTAAAAAACTCACTGTGGATATGGAGAACAAAAGTGAAAGTATGCGGGCGGCGCGCATTTGAATCAACAGCAAGAACATCAAAGAAATCATCATCTGTAAATGAACACTGAAATGTTTCACAATCATGGACTATGAATAATGGACAGTGATTTATTCTCCAGTGGATTTAGAACTGCATCACAGTGTTTTATTCAGTGGATTTGAAACTGCGTCACAGAGAAGAATGTCGCTCCTTGTTAAAGTTCTGCTCTTTGAATGAGGTAGCGGACTTTTAAATCAGCTACAAAATGGACGCAATGCATGTTTATGGAAGCTGAAATGCATACGATTGATACAGAAAGGTATTGTGCATACTTTTAATCGTCTGCAAGCAGTTTGTGCATTGATGGAAATAAGATGGCTGAAGGGGGAGAGGACGTTGCAGTTTTTGAACACAAGAGGAAATACACTGCAGAAAAGGCCAAACTGCCACAACATACAGTTAATCGTCTCTCAGTAGTGGAGATAGAGCAATTGTTGATTCAACAGTACAACACAGATTTTCCAGAGCATCTCTGTGAAGAGGAAATGTAAATGGAGGACAAACAGTTCATGCAGTCAGTGCAGAAAAAGACTAAGTTTGAGAATGGGTATTACTGTGTAAGACTACCATTGAGAAATGAAACAATCAAAATGGCAAACAATAGTGTTGCTGAACTACGTGCTGCTAACCTGAAATGAAAGCTTCAAAAGTACTCAAGTTTGCTTGAAGACTATAGTAGCTTTATGAAAAGTATAATAGAGAAAGGATACGCAGTTAAAGTTCCCCCAGAACAGCTTGTTCGCAATGACAACAGAGTCTGATACATACCACACCACGGGGTGTACCACCCAAAGAAAAACAAAATTTGAGTGATTATTGATTGTACTGCTTCGTTTCAGGGCATGTCTCTGAACAGCTAGTTGCTGCAGGGTCCAAACCTCGCAAACACACTCATTGGTGTCCTTAACAGATTTAGGGAAGAACCAATAGCCATGATGGCAGATGTGGAGTCGATGTTTTATCAGGTGAGGGTTCCTGAGGAGGACGTAGATCTGCTTCGCTTTCTTTGGTGGCCAGAGGGCAATTTGAATGCCCCTATAGAAAAATTTAGGATGATGATGCACTTATTCGGAGCCACTTCATCACCTAGGTGTGCCTCTTATGCATTGACTGAAGGACTGCAGAGGACAGAAATGAAGCAGCATCTCCAAAGGCTGTTGAAACAGTTATGCACAATTTTTACTTGGACGATTGCTTGAAATCTGTGTCTACAGAACAAGAAGCAATTGGCTTAGCAAGTGATGTTCGGAAGTTGTGTGCTGAAGGAGGTTTCTGCTTAACCAAGTGGGTAAGCAATAGTAGGAAAGTACTATTGTCCATTCCCGAAGAACAAAGGGCCAGTGAAATAAAGGACCTAGACTTGGATCAGGATTCTCTGCCAATTGAGAGAGCACTCGGCATGCAGTACAGAAAATGACACCTTCACATACAAAATCAAGGTACAGGAGAAGCCATTGAGTAGAAGAGGTATTCTGTCAGTTGTTAATTCAATTTATGACCCTCTTGGTTTTCTGGTGCCACTCATCCTACCAGTCACGCTCCAAAGGGATTTGTACAAACAAGGATATGGATGGGATGAAGAGATTGAGGGCAAGCGAGCTGATCAGTGGGTCAGAAAATCTAAATCACCTCTCAGACTTCTAGATCAAAAGGTGCGTAAAACCAGAGAAGTTTGGAAACACAGCAGAAGCGCAATTGCATAATTTCTCTGATGCCAGCGAGAGTGCTTATGGCACAGCAACTTATCTAGTACTTACAAATGAACAAAATCAGAAACATTGTTCCTTGTTGATGGGAAAGTCAAGAGTTAGCCCACTCAAACAAATCACAATCCCTAGACTTGAGCTGACAGTGGCAACCGTAGCTGTCAAGGTAGACAACTATACTAAGACAAGAGTTTCAAATTACACTACAGCAGTTGGTTTTCTGGACGGACGGCACTACAGTGCTCTGTTACATTGGAAATGACAGTGTACGCTTCAAAACATTTGTAGCAAACAGGATCTCACTCATACGAGATGCTACTAGTCCATTACACTGGAGGTTTGTCAAAACATCAATAAACCCTGCTGATCAAGCTACTAGAGGTCTTAAAGCAAAGGACTTTGTTCAAGCGGAAACTTGAATTAAAGGACCTGACTTTTTGTTGAAACCAGAGGAAGAATGGCCACAAAGACGAGATCTAACGAGTCAAGGTGCACAACAAGACCCTGAAATTAAAGGTGAAATCAAAGTTAACGTTCTCAACATCAAAGAAAACAAGGACATTGTAAGTAAGCTGACTGATTACTACTCAAGCTGGTTTCATCTAAAGAAGGCAGTGGCATGGATGCTTAGACTCAAAGAAATCCTTTTACATTTATGTAAAGCAAGAAGACAGTTCCAAGAGTGTATTGCCCAATCAGAGAAAGACCCAGAAAAACAAGCATCCCTTCTACAGGAGCAAATGCAAAAAGAATTTCAGGAAGAAATTGAGGCTCTGAGAAAGGATGTACTTGGATGTAGTATCCCATCCTGTACTTCAGTATGGGATACTAAGAGTGGGAAGTAGGCTGAACAGAGCTGCAATGCCAGAGGAATCCAGACATCCTGCAATCCTCTCAAAAAGCTCCAGGATTTCAACTCTGATTCTAAATGATATTCATCAAAGATATGGACACTGTGGTTGAAACTACATGCTATCTACTCTCCGACAAAAATTCTGGATCCCCCAAGCCAACTCAGCAATTCGAAAATGTATCCATAAATGTGCAGTTTGTCGCAGACTTTATGGAAGAGTTGGTGAGCAAAAAATGGCAAACTTGCCAGAAGACAGCTTGCTGCCTGATAAACCCCCTTTCACGAATGTGGGCGTCGATTACTTTGGACCCTTCAACGTAAAATGGGGCCGGAGGACTGTAAAAAGGTATGGAGTGTTGTTCACTTGCCTAACAATCAGACCAGTACACACTGAGATAGCTGATAGTTTGAACATGAATTCATGCATACACGCTTTGAGGCGTTTTATAAGTAGAAGAGGACAGGTGTCAGTAATGCGCTTAGACAACGGCACAAATTTTGTCCAATAACTAGTACCTCAGAAGATCCAAATTACTTTGAGCCTCTGACGCCTAACCATTTACTGTTGTTGAAAACTAAACCCAGCTTACCACCAGGTGACTTTAACAATATGCGAGAAAACATTGGAGACAAGTCCAATATCTCGCAGATTTGTTCTGGTACAGATGGACTCATGAGTATCTGCCCATTCTTCAGGAACGCAGTAAATGGTCAAGATTAAAAAGGAACTTTAAACCTGGTGATGTGGTGTTAGTTGTGGACAGTTCTTCCCCCCCCCGCAATTCATGGATAATGGGAAAAGTAATTCAAACCTTACCAGACTCCAGTGGAACTGTACGCCGTGTAAAGTTAAAGACCAAAACAAATATACTGGAAAGACCTGTAAATAAATTGTGCTTAATTTAAGAGGAAATTTAAGCATGAAGACTAACAAAGAACTATCAAGAGTAAATATAACAGAAGAAAAATGTGGAAGAACTAAGTAGCTATTTCTTATCCATAATGTTCAAGTTTAATGGCTCTTAGTATTATTGTATATAATATTTGTTTGGTCTCCTGCCCAACCATAGGGGCTGGATGTGTAAGAGCCATATGTTATTTGTTTTTATTTAGATGTGGAATAAATAATTATGTGTGTTAAGCAATTGTAAAATAATTATAAAAGTAAATAATTGAATATGTGTATTACATTTCATATTGACAATGATGTCATTTCCGGAAAAGATCACTAGTGTTTTGTGAAGCAATAGTGGAGTGAAACAGTTTTTTGACCGTGTAACATTTTTCCAGTTCATTTTGTTATTAAACTTTATCTAAAGAAAGTTTCTGGACTATGGAATGTTATTCGAGTTCAAATCACGCTCACACAAGAAGAAGAAGCAAGACTGATGAAAATTTAGACAGATTGCTATCACATATATCATTTGAAAGCTCTAAAGGTTTACTGTCAATCTACAGTGTCTGTTTTATGATATAGATGCTCCAGCAACAGTAATATTGTAATTTGTGGTAAAATGTCCATGAGTGTCCATTGAAAAACATTCAACAGCACTTTTTGTCCACAAAAGCATTAAATCCATCAAAATATTGATATATTGTCCATTGTTTACATCATATTTCTTCTGAACGATCTGCTCTCCATCATTGTTCAAGAAATTATGCAATCTGAGCACCGTTTGTTGTAAAACTGTATACGACTCTCACTAACGAGTGAGCCCGCATCCAAAGTATAATATAGTGCAGTTTTAGTTTTAATATCCAAGCAGTGCTGTTGGATTTTGTAGTGTCTTGAGAGGCATATTCTCCAGCCATTGTCACTGTAGTAAATCTGACGGACAAAACTTTTAGCCAGTGCCAAGACGATCCAACAACTTGTGTTCTGTTTATCTTCCGCATGTGTGCACATGTACACAGACATACATCTGTCTCGACCATTAACCGCACAGCAAGCCATATTATTTGATAATTGTATGAAATAATCCCAAAAAAAGCACAAACACAGCAGAAATGCCAAGTTCAGTGGCTGGAAATACCTGAGGTGACGTGAGGGCTCAAAGACAGCAGACAAACAGCTAGTAGTGACAGCAGCGGCAATCCACCTGTCAGTCAAGTGGCCACGCCCTTAATTACGCAGAACTTTAAGGCTTAACATAATTTAAACGGGTGAGTTAAAAAAATAAAATAAAATTAACCCTCCACAGTTGTCATGAAGGGAAAAATTTGCTGTATAGACCAAAACCACTTTTTGTACCAGGCTGTAAACACATTTTTTCTGCTGTAAAGTAAGGCAATTTAACATGGGGCAGATACAGATTTGACTCCCTTTTTGGAGCCTGTCTCTAGCGGCCAGTTGATGAATTGCAGTTTAAGTCACTCACTTCCGTGTGACTCTTCAAGAGAGACTGTGGGAGTTTGCCACTTGAGTGCACCTCATGAAAGCATATCTGTAACTACGAATTAATTATTTAGTAGAATTTGAAATTATATGACAGTTAGGGTATAGAGAAAGGTTTGTCTCAATAATAATTCACGCAAAGAACATTCACACATGCATATATATATTCATAAAATACAATTCACAAATGCAAAACACAATTCATAGATATACAACTGTGCACAAAAGTTTCGAATGTTTGAAACTCACGAGTTTATCCTCACATTCACGTGTGAATCAACTTGGATTTGTGTGTGTGTATTTCTGAGACTCCCCTGCCACTGCATCTAGATCATTCGTACCCTTCAGCCAATCAGATTGAAGCTTATTAATCGACCAATTACTCAGTAAACTCTTTTCAATTATTTTCACCATCATCTCTTGTACTGGGTGCTGACTGCTTTAAATATCAGACCAAAATCTGATATGTTGTGACAGAGAGATGACTGGATTGAACACATCTATACGTGAATTTTTCACCTGATGTACTGCACTTATATTTATCATTTGGCCATAAACATTCATCTACTTTAAAAGAAAAGAAGACTCTGACTGAAACACTACAATCATCCCTGACTGGCCATGCAGTGGAACTGTGGTTCCAGTAGAATGACCTGTGACTGAAGAACTTATAGCCCAGCTTCAAACTGTTAGTCAGACAATCTCACAATTATGGAAGAGACATATATTTCTCTGTACTGAATGTTGTGCATCAGGCTCTGAAAATTCTTCAAAAAGAACACAAAGAATGGCCTTCTCAGCTGCCATAGTTGCAACTCTTGCGTCATCAGAACAGGGTGTTCAACGCACCGTTTTGCAACGTTTTGTCAGGGCTGAACGCAGCCCAGTTCTTCCGCAGTTCCGTGCGGCAGAATAACAGTCCTTCGCTGCAATGGATTCTTAAAGCGATTATTGAAACTACATTTAATCTGTTTCTCATCAAACAGCCATACAACGACTGGCTTGACACATAGGCTACCATCAAGGCAGAGCCTAGACAAGGCTTTCTTCTGTGTGTCCATAAATTCGGCAACCTACTATAAGAAATATTATTATTATACTAGTTTATCTCAGAAATAACAATTTACTTCGCACATGCACTCACAACTACCTAATAGCCAACACTTTTGGCACATGGCCTGTTTTATTATTGCTGACCAGTGTAGCGACTGAACGAATTAATTAATTAATAAATTAGAATTATGGGTGAAATATATATATATATAATTAAATCATAACACATTATGATCAATTATAATAAATCGACCAAAAGGGGAATTATAACATATATTGTGAATCAATTACAACGGATTATAATTAATTACATATGGTTCAGGATTAGTTCTAGCTTAATAGTTAATTTAGAAAGACTGGTCTAGTTTGTCCAGCAAACTATCAGTTTTACTTATCGATTATTATAGAAGTAGGTTATTCCTCTGGCCACGAGAAATAATCTACTATTCTAGCATTAAAGCGTAAAGCAGTTTGCAAGATCGAAACGTAGAAGTGACTTGAATTTCTGAATGAGCAGCAACAGAAACAATAAAGCAATATAATAGATTTAATATATGAAACTACGAATACATAGGCTACACGGCTAAATATACACAAAGCATACACATATATACAGAAGCGAAAGGAAAGACAAGAAAAGAGAGAGACAAAGAATAGCAAAATTTACAGACAGTTCCTTAAGAGCCAGCAAAGAACAAAGAACCTTTGTTAGATCGTGTAACTTAGCGCATCTAAGATAGATACATGTAAAGATTCAGTGCGTCCTTGGCTGCAGTTCGCTGGCTTCTTCAGTGTCCGCGGGAGGTTTGACCTGAGAACTGGAAAGTTTGTTTCGCCGAAGGTGGCCGTCCCGAAAAAGGAGAGGAGCGCGATGGGAGCGCGGTCGCCGAGACGTCCGGGAGAGACGTGCGTGAGATGGCGAGGGACAATCGAGAGACCATCGAGAGTGCGTGTGGTTGTCTTTTAAGGACAAACAAGCCAAACCGCCTCCGTGGGTAAACAGCCGATGTCCAGCGTGGATTTTGAGGAGGGAAAAGTTCTTTTTGTCTTGTCTTGTGGCTCAATTTGCATAATTTATGATGGTTTCAGAATTGGTAACTTTTACTTCAAAAAAAAACTTGGAAATAGACTAATGCATTGTATCGTAAAAGAACATACATAGTTAATTAAAGCACCCTGAGAGGATTCATTAAAGTCTAAACATGACAGGGTGAAAAGACATAAAGACATAGATACAGTCTTACACTCGCATATAAAGGTTTGGGGTACAATTCACACAACTATAGTCGTAACTTAATATTAATTACATGATTAAACTGAAATACAGGCTTACATGATTACATTTTAATCATATTTTAATGAATGTGACTTAAAGAGAGTCCTGGTATGTTCCTCTGTGTGTGCGCGCGTGTACGTGTATTGGAGTTTGACGACGTCTGGAGTGTGGCCGCATGGCTTGCCGTAATTCGATCTGAGTTTAGCGCGATCGTTTGAAGTCACAAGGGAGAGATTCGTGGCTCCATCGACACAGCCATAAAATGTGTCAAGTGAGCTGTTAATGTTAGCCAGGCCGGAGCCAATGTGAGGATTACAAACAAAAGTTCAAGGAGGTAAAACTTTAACGAAGTTTATAGTTGACTTGCTAATCGCTGTGCGACTCAAGGGACAGCACAGAGATATGGTAGTGAAGCCCAGACTAGTCTCAATTTAAGTCACAATACACAGATGTCATAACTTTTGTTTTAGGCAATACGCTGAGATTATTTAATTAATATTAAGTATTGGCCGGCTAACTTATGGCATACAGAACGGTTATTTTCTCTGCCAACTAAACTTCCAAAGTAAGTCACAGAACCGTTGTGCGATTGACTCGCAGTAGGCGCACAGAGTTGTTTCATTCCAACTCTCATTAATATAGACGATGATTCAGTGAACAATTAATATAGACAGCCATTTGATTTTATTCCTACTTGAATCAGCGTTTTGAACGAATCGACAAATGAATAAATAACTCCTTCCTTAACACAATGACTTAGCGCCACTTATGGCGATATTACTTTTATAATCCAAGTATCATTATACAGTTGTAATTTATTGTGTAAATGTATTTACTGTAAGTAGCTACATCTTATCATGCAGTTGGTTGATACTGATTTAATTGGTAGCAGCCTATAGTGTCATATTATTCTAATTTGACTAAATGTAACTATTTAACATTATAGATAGCATACATATTTAATAAGATTAGGAAAGAAATTCTCTATAAAGGTAAAAGAAAAATACCCTAGAAAATCATTTGTCCCATATGGGAAAGTTAATTTCTGACACTGGTAGGTGGCATTAAATATAAAAACCCTTCATCTTGTTTATTGTACAGAGTCTTATTTCAGGGTTTTATTCATATAACTCAAACAAGTTCACCTTAAAATCATTATGTCAAATTCATATTTCACTAAAGTAAATCACTGAAACAACTATTCTGTGGGATAACAGCATTATGATATCCATCTAAGTGTTGTATGAATAAAAATCATAATATAACTATAATAGTTATGCTGTGAACATAAACTATGATACAATGTCAGTTCTTTTCATATCTGTCATATTATTTCAAGTTCCTCCATTGTCCAAATCTCAGCGTACTGCCTAAAAAAAGTTATGACATCTGTGTATGATGACTTAAATTGATACTGGTCTGGGCTTCACTACCATATCTCTGTGCTGTCCTGTTAGTCGCGCAGCGTTGCCACACAGACAGGGCAGCGTTATCCTAATGGGCAACATGGGCTACAGCCCAGGGCCCCAAACACTGGGGGCCCCCCGAGACAATTCTCTTTTAGCGTTTTAAAACGCACCGTTGTCACACACCTGAATCAAGAGTCACAGGCACAGCGGACACGCATGCATGAATACAACCAGGACAGTGGCGTAGCGTCCGGGTATGCAGGGCGTTAAGCTATTACGGGCTGTGTGTACTGTAAAACAGCCCATGCGCGAGTGAATTGAGTGCTTGAAAATAAAAGTCCACTAGATAGTGTGCAGTGCACACGCCGAATTCGTCATTTGTGCTCTGCATTTAACTCATCTGAGTGCACGCACACACACACACACACAGAGAGCAGTGGGCAGCCATTGGGCACCCGGGGGTACGGTGCCTTGCTCAAGGGTCTCACCTCAGTCGTGGTACTGAGAGTGGAGAGAGCGCTGGACATTCACTTCCCTCACCGACAATCCCTGCTGGACCTGAGACTCTAACCCACGACCTTTGGGTTACAAGTCTGACTCGCTATCCATTAGGCCACAACCGCCTCTTCCATTAGGCCACGACCGCCCCTTATGTTATGATAATTCTGAAATTCCAGAACCAGAGTCGAATTTAAACTTGTACTTGTTGAAAAGGCTTCTTTTTTTTTAAGGGGAAGGGGAAGGGGGGCGCCCCTTTGTGTTTGTTAGCCCAGGGCCCCGCAAAGGCTTAATGCGGCACTGCACACATTTTTTTTTATAGGTCAGCATTAATAAAACAGGCAGTGTGCCAAAAGTGTTGGCTATTAGGTAGTTGTGAGTGCAGGTGCAAAGTAAATTACATCTGAGATAAACTAGTATAATGATAATATTTCTTAGATAAACACGCGCAAGTTGCCGAATCTAGCCTTGTCTAGGCTCTGCCTCCGTATTTGTGTCAAACGATTCATTAGTCTGGCTGTTTGATGAGAAAGAGATTAAATGTAGCCTAGTTGCAATAAACGCGTTAAATCCATCTCAGCGAAAGACTATTATTCTGCTGCGCTGAACCGGAAGACGGCACCGTTTAATGTTTGGACGACCAATAAGCGTAAAAGAGGTGTTTCATTCCCGCCCAAGACAAGTCATTTCACTCAGCGGCCATCTTTGAAACGCCTCTTGAACATGCAATTGCAGCTCCTTTTTGGGGAAACATCAAATTCTCCAAAGCTTTTTGCCAAGCTTTCAATTAAATTTCATATTTGAAATCACCCATTCATAATAATACGAGTGACGCGTCTTGTTATTCTATAGTCTTTGGTTGAGATCAAATATTCAAGTTGTTTATTCATTTTCTACCCCTGAACGAAAGATCAAACCGAATTCTTGTTTTTTGTTTTGTTTGAAAAAAAAAAAAAGAAAAACGAAAAAGGTGCCGTTTTTTCATTTTCCGATTTCAATATTAAATGAAAACACGAATGACCAAAAGATACACACAAACACGGACCTTTCCCTATCCCTGTGCTAGAGGCTAGATCAGTGTGAGCGCGCTCTCATCAGGAACAAGCGCAGGGTGGGAATTAAGCCTTGTTTACACTGCACGCGTCTACGGCGGTGTCAACTCACACCAGAAGCATTTCAGAAGCGAAGCGGCTGGATTCGCGAGACCACGAGATTTGCCTGTCTGACGTTTTCTTCCCTTGCTTTTTCATGTTTTTATTGCTAAATGGTTATATTTTGTCCGGTTTATTGCTATGCCATACTTTATTTTGCCGTAGCCTACAGACGAAGTTAATATACTTAAAAGTCCAGTTATGGACAACAAGAACAAAAACAAATTGAATTTTTTCAACTTCGAATCTCTTGTCGTCAGTTTCTGGCCTCATAGTGATGTGAAATATGAGCGGGAGTTTACACAGGGTGATTATTTTGACTTTATTTCGTACTTAAACTGCGCGGACACGGCGTCCGTCAAAAATAGGCCTATCTTTAGCGAAGTGGCGCGGCGAGCCGCTTCTGGGACGCTTCTAAAACGCACCGCGGCAGTGTAAACAAGGGGTAAGTCAGTGGAACAGCAGAACTGCTGCGTGAGTTCCAGAAAAGTTCGATACGCCCTTTTGGCGAGTTGCATGTTATATTGACAAATAGGGTGTGTGTGTGTGTGTGTGTGTGTGTTAGTCTCACAACTGTGTCAATGTTTAGCTCTGTTTCTTTGTAATGTTATAGTGGCTTTCCCCGTCGGCTCAGACATGATATTTTTAGTATTGATTGATTAATTTATTTAAAACATATTGATGACAAGCTGATGTGGATGTTTTATAACAAATAAAACAAAAACATGCTGATTCAGATGACACCAGTTCTGTTAAATTGTACTTTAATACTTTAAAATTATTTTTTGTCATGTACACGTAACTCTTTTATATTTTTACGCAGTGTTTTACTGTCAACACAACTTTTACTTTAACAAAACAACTTCTACTTTGGTCATTTGTGATAGTGATTTCACCCCGTCTTTTATTTCCCATCTCTAAAATCTCTCTAGAACCCAAAGAGAAGGACTTGAAGTGTTTCAATGACTTTGAGACAGAAATGAAGTGCAGTTTGGAGTCTGACAGCCTCATAAGTTGCTCTGGATACAAACTCAATATCACACAAACTAATATGTAAGTGTTTGTTCAATTCATGTGACTTTCATGTGAATTCTGTGACTATAACAAAATGTAATTACTGTTCATTTAGCAGTCAACTGACATGATTAACTCTTATATTGCAGGTTAAAATATACATGCATCTTTGAGAGAAGTCATCACAGTCCCAGTTGTGAATGTAAAATTAAAGTCCAAGGGTTTGTTATAACAGAGATATTCACTATTACACTTCTGGAAGGAACAAACGTTTTATTAACAAAAAACTTCATGACAGTGGACTTTAGTGAGTATAATTGTTGTCTGTATGTTCTTGTTAGGCTTTTTCCATTACTTTTGAATGTTCTTGAATTTAAAAAAGTGTTATCCAGCCTTTTCTGACACATTTACAAATGTGATTTTCATTTTCTGCAGTCAAACCGAAAACTCCAATTTTATCAGTGCAGAAGACTGAAAATGGAAATTTTCATGTAACTTGGGATGACAAGTACAGAAATTTTACAGGAAATTTTGCAAACAGTTTGGATATACATCTGAGCTATAGGATTAAAGGAGAAGATGAAACAGTAAGGAAGATGACATATGATATATAGATGATATGAAATATATTCACATATAGGTGAATTGTAAAAATAAATAATAATAAAAATTGTCCATACAGATGTCCAAAAAGGTGTCAAACTTGTCAAATTCACTGGAATTTTATGATATCGTGGGCAGTAATCTCCAGCCAAACACCGACTACATTCTGACAGCAAGAATGAGCACAAACTATAACGAACACGAGATACTGAGTGACCAGAGCGCACCAGTTGAGTTTACCAGCTGTAAGTCTATCAATTTTGTTCTCAGATTCATTCCTGCATGTGTGTTAATGCTCTTTAATAATCCTGATCCATCTATGTTTGCTCCACAGCCTCATCTCCAAATGAAATAGTCAGAACGGTGTGAAGGGATATAATCAAAATCCCTTGTCTCTTCAGACATATATATATATATATATATATATATATATATATCCTTTTTGAGTGGTTGACATAAGTGATGATAATAAGAGTAATAATCAATAATCAATATTTTTAATTATTAAATGATTTGAATGTTTTCTTTCCTAGGCAACCATAGAATGATTATGTGGCTGTTAAAATTTCCTTTTTAGATGATTTTCTGATGTCTGTGTTCTATGTCTGTCTGTTTGGAGACACTCTTAACTAGGGTCACAAAGGTCACCACAGCTCCTGGACTACGTGACTTTCCCTCATTTCAGTGTGTTACCCTGTCTTTCGGTATTTCTCTAAAGAATAAAGATGAATACTGTATGCACTTCTCATCAGAAGTAGAACATGTTATCAGTATGTTCTGAGAAACTTTCCTGTTTATTGTTGGGAGACTGGGCCATCTTCAACCTTGAAGAGCTGTGAATCCTGTGTATCTCTGTATGTGCGCTAGTGTTCTGTGCAGGTCCTGACAACTGGCATTTTTGCTGGAGACCTGAAGATGCCAAGTCATGACCCAAAAGGACATCCAGTACCTAAATCCAGGGTCCCCTCATCAGCATCTTGATGAATGGAGATACGTTTCTCACTATCTGTCCATGTGTGGAAGATTCCTAATCTTGTCTAGTTTTCTTAGCCAATCAGAATCATTTTTACCTTAGTAATGACGTAGTTAGTGGACTCTGTTAGAGTATAATTGCTGTGAAAATGTACGCAGAGCGGCCTAAGAACTCCGTGTGAGACTTAAAGCTGGCTTCTGCTGATGAAACTGCAAACTATTCTTCAGTAAAATTTCTTGGATTGGTCGCGCTTCTGACTCCTGGTCTTTCATTCGACATATCTGGTCAAGGGTCCTAAACTGTTGATCCCCTACAGGTGGTTCTACCTCTGTGTGTTGGTTTAGTCCTCATCATTTGCGCTATCTTCATCTGTGTTTTGAGGTGAGATCTCTATTTTGTGTCTCGCCATCATTCTACATTTCGCTTTTTTGCTGTTCCCTTGTGAATCCTTGACAAATTCAGTTCTGACACACTTTACTTCCTAATTACAGGATGAAAACAAAATGGTGGGACAAGATCAAAAGATACAAAGATATATGGGAATATACTGCAAAATATAATGCGATATATTACATAATACATTTCCATATATGGGAAACTTGTGCTTATATTTTTCAATATACTGCAATATATGCATTAACCATGTATGGCTATATATTGATACATATAAAATATTTATAAATGAAGACAAAAATCGCATTACATTCATTTCACATACATTCAAAAGTTTTATCCTTTATTGTGTACATATATTGCACATACATGTTCCCATATAAATGTGAATGTACACACATATACACACACATTCATGGAATGAGTTACAATCAGTGGTTACAACAGACTTCTAGTTCCCAGCATGCTTTGCTTCTGACTGTTAAAGGAGAGTAAATGTTTAAATTAAGTGCTATTTCATGTGTTTTGCTCAATATTGATATAGGGGGAGATCTGTTAGTGTTTAAAGTTGTATTGTTTTTTAATTTAAAAGGTTTTCTGGTATGTGTGAGTTTTTGGGGTTACCATTGTGCTGAAGAGTAGAGCCTGTGATTAGGTTTATGATTGGCTGAACACCATTAAGCCTATAATAACTCTATTTAAAAAGTAATGGCTGTGCTTGCTATAGCAGTGATAGTCTCTTTGGTAGAAACTTTAGTACATTCAGGTGTGCTTTTGTTAACTAACTTGAAAATATGAAATGTAAATAATTATAAAATATAAGAAATGTTACATAATATATTTTACCATATATTTGTTTATAGTATATTACTGAATATAAAATTACATACATTATGATATATTATTAAATATATTATCACATATTTTTAAATATATGAAAAGCGGCAATTCCTTATGTATTATTCAATATATTGTAATATATTTACACAATATATTTTTCTGAATATTTTCAAATATACTGTTAAATCATGTAATATATTGATCATTCATATATAGGGAAATATATTTTCTTTCCATAAGGGATCTCCAAGCCAAAAGTAGATGCCAGTTTTTGAGAAGAGAAGTTGGGAGAAAGATACGCAGTTTGTTGCTTAACTATTTATTTTATCTTGAAATAGTGCTCAAAAAATTTTTTCTTTTTATCACACATAGTTTCTGCCAATCTCATGTTAATCTTGAGTACCTATAGAGTAGTAGTGCATCCTTCATATCTCCAAAAAGTCTTTAGTTTTATCATATTTATAAAAAATACATACGCTGTACCGAGTCTTTCCGAAAACAGCCAAGCGTCTGGAGGCGTGCTGTGTGAAAAGTGGGAAAAGTGCCCGTACAAGGAATTCCGACCTTTCTGATGTCACACAGGCACATACTTGAAAAATAGACAGCAAAGTTTATGAGGATTTGGAAGAGTATATTTGGCACAGAAATACTCTGTCATACGTCCAACTCGTGTTTTGAAACTTTGGCCATGTTTAGCATGAGAATCCAACTCTTTAACAGTGTAAATAAGTCAGAATACATGAAATAGCATGAGGAAACAATGAGAAAAGTTCCCACAGTGTTGAGTCTGCAGCAGACGGCTTTGATTCTGGTAGTGACAAGGAGAATTGCAATCCAATCAACGTCTCATCACGCGTCAAACATGCCCTGAATGAGGATTTAAGTAGTCATCCCTTTTTACCAGCAACACACCCAGCAATCAGGAAACTATGATGGAAGTCAGGAGTTTCTCAAGAGAACACAATCGTGCAAACCAAGATTCGGGCAACTGCTCTGGCTCATCGGTTTTGTATTTGGAATCGGCCACTGATGATTATTCGTTCTTGGAGCAGCTGAGTTGTGATCATTCCTGTCAATCCAACAAGAGGGAGGTTTTTAGCTGTAAAAAACTCCCCTATGAACGCTGATATCAGCAAGAGCCAGTTTAACTTTCCCACTATTGATGCTTTGGAAGACAGATATCAGTGCTTCAACAGTGTTGTGAACCAGGGAAATGATGCAGATGTTTGTTTGAACCTTTCAAATGATGCTGATTCTGATGAAAAGTTCATTTAGAATAATCTCATCACTAGTAAAAATCCACTTTATCCTTCTCTGTTGCTCCATGATGGCAGCGTCACACCAAGTGATGATGGATATCAAGCTTTTGAAGGCTTAACAAAGAGCACAGAAGGACAGTGGAGCACAAGCATCAGAACCAAACAAGCTTTTAATGAATGTGGAGCGCTGAAATTCCCCCATAGCACTGGCCAAGATCCCACATCAACAGTGCAGCAAAGTCTGTGGGCCTTTTCTTTGCATTTCTCACCCATTATTCAAATAGACACTTCCTATCAGTCTGTGTAGCTGTGCTGTACACAACTGAAACATTGAATTATCTTTGTATGTAACCTCTACAGTTACACAGAAATATGGCCAGTAATTAAGATCTATGCAAATGTTCATTGTTTGTTTAGACTCAAATTCAAGGTTTCACTGTTTCTACAAAGACTCTGAGCAGTGCCTAAAATGCTCAAAGAGGTCTGTATATATGATATATTTAGATATAGATGAAAAAACTTAGCTTGGACAGTTCATAGACAGTAATTATCAGCCTGTTTAACTGATACTGTCAAACAAATGATAGATGCTTAAAACTTACATTATTTTTGTATGTAGACCTTAAATGACATCAGAGATTTCTACAGAATATGTAATACCTTTAAGTGTGGATGTGACTTTTAGTTGTTTTAGCATTTTGATATCATCAACACCAAAATAATATCATAAGCAGCAAGTATAGATTAGTCATTTGTATGATTGCAACGCCATCTGCTGGGCGTTTACGTGAAGTTCAAAAACAGGCTCAACATTCATGACAAACTGGGATGACAGCACACATTTACATTTCTAAAAAAATTTTTAGCGTTGTTTACTAGTAAGCAGTATGGGATAGCGAGGACGTTTTTCACCCTCTCACATCTCACAGACTACTAAAGCCTACTGTTATAAGGAATTTAAATTTAAAGGAATTGATAAGGAATTTAAATGCCCAAAAGTGACCTAAACAGCACCTTGTGCTTTAACCGGAGCAAATAAATCAGTTCTTTTTGCACAGAGGAGTTCATATGATCAGTATCACAATAACGTTTCTGTGCAATGATTCTGTTACATATTCCCTGTGTGGATTCCTGGACTTTTATGTTGAAGTGTTTCCTGTTTCTTGTGCCATGCTTTGTAGTCTGTTTGTAGTCAAAGAGTATAGAACCCAAGAGGCGAAACTCTGGTGCTTTTTGGGTAACAGCCACTAGGTTGTGCTTCGGTAGTGCGGCAGCCATTTTGGGGTGAAATATCACATCTTACCCGGTTTCACACCGCAAGCGTTAGCGGCGCGTGAGCGTGAACTGCAGCTGCAGAGTATGGCGCGTGGCCGGGTTCTTTAATATTACGCTGTTACATGCTCTTGTCTCACTCAACGTCTTTTTTTTTATTTTTTATTCTGCTATTTATTCCATTCAATTTAAGGTGCAGACGAGGCAGACGCATAACACGCTACTCACACGGCTCAGTGCAGTGTGTGAGCGAATGCACTATGGCGCGCGGCCGGATTCTTTAACTGTTACATGCTCTCGTCTCACTCAACGTCTTATTTTTTTTTTTATTCTGCTATTTATTCCATTCAATTTAAGGCGCAGACGTGACGTAGACGTCACACAGACATCGCGTAAATCACGTGTGGTATGGCGCGGACTCCGTGCCAAAATCTACACGTTTTCCAAAGTGGACCAACGTAACTATTTCATGTCTTGCCGTCCCTGCTGAAAAAAACAAACAAAAAAACAATAGAAACCAATATTTTTTATTACTTAATGTATTATAGAAATACAAGAACTATGAACTGTGTTTGTGGATTCACTGTCCACTGTGGCTGGCTTAGACCTGCAAAAAGAAGGAGAATTCATTAGGACAATGTACCTCTTAAACCACATTACCAGTGCATGAGATTATCCATACATTATATATTTATATGGGAGTCTCAAAGAAGTTGCAAGAACATAGTTGTTGACAGAACTTCCTAATTCCATCCAACATATTTGGGTGTACTTTGAGCAGATTCAAGATCTTGAACTTTGTCCATTAGTCATGTCAGGTTCATAGCAAGACAGTCATCTGTTATTTAACCTTCTCCAGCTGTAGGTTTTAAATTATGAAACAGATAGTTCCATTTAGGAACGCACCAAAATTTCGGCTGCCGAAAATGGCACTCGGTTTTTAGCCGAAAGAGAAAAAAGGCCGCTCCTCAGTGTTTAGGTCTCAGGTTTCACTCTCCCATTTTATGTAACTTTGCGAGCAGCTCCACTTCCGAAGATGCACAACTTCGAAGCGACTCTGTACTGGCACCCAGTTTGCTCTGCTCAGTGTTCTGCTCCGTGTGCGTGCTCTCTGCTCAGTTGCTCATGCCCCAAGCAAACGCTCCACTCGTGTACCGCTTCTGCTCACCGGAGAAGCAAAGTCTGCTCAAATAACGTACCAACATGGAAGTGGGAAATGGGGTGCTGGAGCACCTCCTGTTTTCACAAGATTGTACAAACCGATTCCAAAAAAGTTGGGACACTGTACAAATTGTGAATAAAAAAGGAACACAATGATGTGGAAGTTTCAAATTTCAATATTTTATTCAAAATACAACATAGATGACATATCAAATGTTTAAACTGAGAAAATGTATCATTTTAAGGGAAAAATAAGTTGATTTTAAATATCATGACATCATCACATCTCAAAGTTGGGACAAGGCCATGTTTACCACTGTGTGGCATCCCCTCTTCTTTTTATAACAGTCTGCAAACGTCTGGGGACTGAGGAGACAAGTTGCTCAAGATTAGGAATAGGAATGTTGTCCCATTCTTGTCTAATACAGGCTTCTAGTTGCTCTTAGGTCTTCTTTGTCGCATCTTCCTCTTTATGATGCGCCAAATGTTTTCTATGGGTCCAGTGCGTCATCGAGCCCCCATTTTAGCTCCGCCCAAAATATTCTGAGCACAGAATTGGTGAAAAACTGTTTAACACTCTAACTTCACAATTCAGTACTACATACTTCAGTCTTTGTAATGTTTTGCAGCAATACATTTATAACATTTATAATGCATTTCGAAACAATTCTCAGAATTGACTTTACAGGGACTTTAAAGTGTCACGGCAGAGCGTTAAAGTCGACTAGTCAGTTCAACTAGTGCATAGAAGCGTGATGACATCATCCATAGCGACGAGGTCAACTCCACCCTTTCTCTTTGCTTAAGATTTCTCTCTGTTAGTAAAAGTTGGTCTCAGCAGCTTTGTGAATAGATATTAAGTGAAAACTCTTACCTAAGAATTTTTACTGCTATTTAGGAGAACTTTTAGTGGTAAGATAAAACATTTTATGAATACGGCCCCAGGTATATTGGACCAGGTTTGGTGCTAAAGTCTGAAGGACAGTGGTTCTCGAGGGCCAGAGCTGAGATCCCCTGCGATATGTCCTAAACATGACAATTCAGAGATCCAGAATGACTGCTAGATCGATCACTTACAACAGTGGTGTCTAGTCCTGGCCATGGAGGACCAACGTCCTGCAGTATGTAGCTCCAACTTGCTCACACACCTGCCTGTAGTTTCTGGTGATCCTGAAGACCTTCATCAACTGGGTCAGGTCTGATTAAAGGCTGGAGCCACAGTTAATTCTGCAAACAGGACTAGATGGCAATAAATACTGAAAAGAGAGAGGACAGACAACATTTAATGGTATAAAGCCAGTTTAAAAATGTATTCATGAATATGTATAATAACATGTGCAGAACACAGAGCAGAACCAATGATCTGATTACACACAATGAAGACGGAGAAAAATAAACAAAAATTGATATATCAGTCAAATATTGCTCTGTATGGATGAATGTGCTGATGAAATGTACACATTCAAGAGAAATTATTACATTAATATTTAATGTGATTTATTCCAGGGCCTAAATGTTTTACTTCAGTTATATCTTTTCATAATTAATTACATATTACTGTTACAAACTTACTGGTATTATTAAGCACACGAACGAGGAGATGGAGATAGAGTCTTTACTAGAAAATCCGATAGGAGAATACAGGAACAGACAGGAACATACACCAGCATTAACACAAACAATACCCGACAACCTACTCAACAGAAACTGGAACTTAAATACACTGATGATAGAACTCAAATGACGAACAGCTGAGATGAATGTGATTAATGTCCATGGTGACAGATTGTGGCGGGAAACTAGAACAAAGGAACACGTGACAGATGAAAACACAAACAGAAAGTCCATGTGAATGTAACATTACGCCCCCTCCCGGAAAGGCGCGTCCTCGCGCCGTAGAGAGAGGGGAAGATGATGATAAGATGCTGAAGATTATGTAGGAGGCGGTTCAGGAGGCGGACGGCTAACCGGGAGGAGGCGGAGAACAGAAGTCCAGGGTGGTGCAGGACGTGGTGAAGTCCGGGAGGTGGCCTTGAACAGGGGCTGCAGGCTGTTCTGCCAGGCACCAGCCAGGGTAGTGCCCCACGGCGGCGTTGATGGAGGGAGGAGCCATGGGAGAGAGTTGATGACGACCGCCATGGGGAGGACCGAAGTCAACAACGGCGAGGATGGAGCCCACCGCGTAGTTGACGAGCTGAGGAAGTGGACAGATGGTGACGATCCAAGCGGCCGCGACGGAGCTGCAGTGACGACCTCCTGAGATCGAGGAGGGGATCCGGAGGTCTGAAGATGTGCAGGAGCGACCGAGGGCGGAGACGGAGCCTGAGGTAGGGCGGAGCAAGTCGTAGTGGAAGGGGTGGAGGGCCAGAGATCAGCGAATGGTCCGTAGGTCCGCACTGAAGGCAAAGCGATGTCTGACCCAGGTGGAGCCGACGTACCGAGGGAGTCCGGCGTGGTCGAAAGGCCGATGGTCAACTCTGGGGTCGAGGGTGGGAGGAGCGCAGGCGCAGGAGTCAGGGCGATGGATGGAGGCAGCTCGAGACCACCCAAAGCTTCGGGCTCCTCGTGCCCAGGAAGAGGCGGATCCCGGCAGGCCCGAGATGGTACCACGCTACTGAGAGGAGGTGGTATCGAGGGACTGGAGGGAGATGGAGATGATTGGGTGGCACTGATGGCTGTGGACTGGGAAACAGGCTGAAGTTCAATGCAAACATCCAAGATAAGTGGTGAGTCACAGAAATGTTGGTGAGAAGGTGGGAGAGGAACGCTGGACGGAACCAGCGGGGAGACAGGCAGTTCAGGGCTGGACGGAACCAGCGGGGAGACAGGCAGTTCAGGGCTGGACGGAACCAGCGGGAGTGAAGACAGTATAGGGGCAAGACAGGTTTCCTCTCCACACCTTAAGTCCAGCAGTGTCTCAGCGAACTCACTCTCAGTAGCGGGGGGGTGGGCGGGGCTCATTTCCGGACCCTCGAGGTCCACCAACACTCCCTCGGCGATGGAAGACTCGGCCAGCTCACACACCTGGTCAGGTACACGCTGCTTGGGCTCCGTGGCGATGTGACCCCCGATCGCTCTTGTGGGCGTGGGCGGCTCAATCGCGGCAGTCTCCGTCGTACTACCTGCGGTGGGCTCAGGTCGAAAATCCTCACCGTCTGGGTGGTTCTGGCTGGGCACTAGCTGGGGAGTGGGGCTGGCGGCAACCTCGACAGTGAATGGTGATCCGCAGGATGCCAGCACCCACTCCACATAGGACTCGAAGCTCCCTCGAGGACCCTCCCCGGACAGCTGTGCACGAGTGGTGGAGTTGAGTCCAAAGTACAAAAACGTGCACAGGCAGCAGTCCGGGAAGGTGGTCTGATGTGCGAGATCCAAAAACAGTTCTAAATGTCTCTCGAGGGAGCTTTCTCCCTGCTCAAGGCACATGAGTTTCACAGCTGGGAACATAGTGCAAGCAGGAGTGAGAAACAGGAAAAAAGACTGAACACGAAAACCAAAAAGAAAATACTAAGTAAAAAAAAACGTCGCTTACAGTCTTCGGTCGGGTATTCTGTTACAAACTTACTGGTATTATTAAGCACACGAACGAGGAGATGGAGATAATAGAGTCTTTACTAGAAAATCCGATAGGAAAATACAGGAACAGACATGAACATGGAACAGACATGAACATACACCAGCATTAACACAAACGATATCCGACAACCTACTCAACAGAAACAGGAACTTAAATACACTGATGATAGAACTCAAATGACGAACAGCTGAGATGAATGTGATTAATGTCCATGGTGACAGATTGTGGCGGGAAACTAGAACAAAGGAACACGTGACAGATGAAAACACAAACAGAAAGTCCATGTGAATGTAACAATTACAGATGGTTGATTTAATTTGACAGTTATCAATTGTATATATATATATATATATATATATATACAATTGTCTCAGTCTGACTTTATCGGTCTGGGAGCAGCTACAAACAAACAGGTAAAGACAGTACTTGTCTTGCTATCTTGTTGACTGTGTGCAGTTTTAGTTATAGGATGGGCAATTGAATGTAATTGTTACAATACAGACGGGGCAGAGGCAGAGATAACAGAAAGCAGACTTTATTTATCACACACAGCAGAGGTAATGGTGATGCAGGTGAGTGAAGATGAATGAAGTTGGGTGTTGAGGTGATGATGAATAGTAATACTGTCCTTTGGGTGATTTGCAGAAGTGAAGATCCGTAGAGAGATGCTGGAATGGCAGACGAGGAGGATTGGAGACACTCACACACAAACTGGAACAACACAGGGAGACGAGGAGACTTGGAGACGATGGAGACAGGTAAGTAGTTTACAACTGGAGTCCAAGAAGTAAGGATTTTAGGGTCTTTAATGCGAACAAGACCGGACAGTGACTGAGTGAGTGTGAGTGTCTTTTATGTGGGTGAAGATTGGAGTGTTGATGAGGTGCAGGTACGAGTGATCAGTACTCTGGGGATTGAGTGCGCTGTGACTGGGTGATGTTGGAACCTGACGTGTCTGTGACAGTACCCCCCCCTCCACGGCCCGCTCCTGAGGGCCGAGGACCCCGACGTTGCGGTGGTCGGCCTCTTCCACGGGGGGCTGGTCTGTCAGGGTGATTGGAATGGAAGGTTTGGAGGAGTTTTGGATCCAAGATGTTGTCCCTGGGGACCCATGAGCGTTCTTCGGGGCCGTAGCCCTCCCAGTCGACCAGATATTCTAATAGACCACCACGGCGTCGGGAGTCCAAGATCTCTTGAACCTCATATGCGGCGCTGTCGTCCAGGATGAGTGGAAGGGGGGGTTCGGAGGCTGCCACGTCAGGTCCTGTGGAGGGAGAAACAGAAGGATGGTGAGGCTTAAGTAGTGAGACATAGAATGTAGGATGAATTCGATAGTGAGGAAGTAGTTGAAGTTGATACGTGACTGGGTTGATCTGCTTGCTGATGGTGAATGGACCAATGAACCTGGGACTCAGCTTCCGGCAGGGCAGACGCAGGCGGATGTCCCTGGTTGACAGCCAGACCTTCTGACCGGGCTGGTAGGAGGGAGCTTCGGACCGGCGAAGGTCTGCTGTCATCCTGCGTCTGCGCAGGGCTCGCTGCAGTTGGTGATGTTCCAGACCCTCTCGCTCTCTGAACCAGTAATCCACAGATGGTACGTCAGAGGGTTCCCCAGACCAGGGGAACAGTGGGGGTTGGTAGCCGAGTACGCATTGAAATGGTCCGGTGGAGGGCTGACGGAGAGAGTTTTGGGCGTACTCGGCCCAACCCAGGTACTGGTTCCAAGAGTCCTGGTGGTCATGACAGAAGGTAGGGAGGAAGCGACCGATCTCCTGGATCTTCCTTTCCGTCTGCCCGTTCGACTGCGGATGGTAACCGGATGTTAGGCTGACGGTCACACCTAGGAGCGAGAAGAATGCCCTCCATACCTTGGAGATGAATTGCGGTCCCCTATCGGAGACAATGTCCTTTGGGATACCAAAGTATCGAAACACGTGATTAAGGAGATGTTCAGCCGTCTCCATGGCAGTGGGTAGGCCTCTTAGGGGTATTAGGCGGCAGGACTTCGAGAACCGGTCCACTACCACAAGGACGCAGGTGTTGTTGTTGGAGGCTGGGAGATCGGTGATAAAATCGACCCCTAGGTGTGACCAGGGTCGGTTGGGAACGGGCAGAGGTAAGAACTTGCCGGATGGTAAGTGGCGTGGGCTCTTTGAGATGGCGCATTCCTTACAGCCCTGCACGTACCTTCTGACATCAGCTGCCATGTTGGGCCACCAGAAGCGTTCCCTCAGCAGCGAGAGGGTTTCATTGGCCCCCGGGTGACCAGTACCAAGTGACGTGTGGGCTGAGTGGATGAGAGGAGTGCGTCGTGATCTCGTGGTGTAGCACATGCCTGGTGGACAACCCGGCAGAGCGTTGGTGGAGGCATTGGAGGAGGGTAAGGTCTCCTCTGACCAGGAAATGGGGCTGACAATGAGTTCTTTAGGAATTATGGTTTCAGGATCTTCGGTATTTTTTTCTGGAGCATGGAGACGGGAGAGAGCATCCGCTTTGACATTTTTGGGACCGGGGCGGTAAGTTATGGTGAAGTTGAACCTGGTGAAAAACAAGGCCCAGCGGGCTTGTCTCGGGTTGAGTCTTTTTGCAGAGCGTAAGTATTCAAGGTTTTTATGATCTGTAAGGACTTGGAAGGGATGTTTGGCTCCCTCCAGCCAATGCCTCCACTCCTCCAGGGTGAGTTTCACGGCTAGGAGTTCCCGGTTACCGATATCGTAGTTCCTCTCCGCCGGGTTGAGCTTGCGGGAGAAGAAGGCACATGGATGGAGTCTACTGGGATTCCCCTGCTGCTGGGACAACACCGCTCCTACTCCGGTGGTGGAAGCGTCCACCTCGACAACGAAGGGCAGCTCTGGGTTGGGGTGGACGAGGAGAGGAGCGGTGGTAAAGGCTTCTTTGAGGTGTTGGAAGGCCTCCGTGGCCTCAGGGGTCCAGGACAGAGACTTGGGCTTATTACGGAGCAGGTTGGTGAGTGGACTGGCAAGGGAGCTGTAGTTGTGTATGAATCGGCGGTAGAAGTTGGAGAATCCGAGAAAGCGTTGTAAGTCCTTGATGGATGAGGGAGTTGGCCAGGTCTTAATGGCTTCCACCTTCCCCTCGTCCATCCGGATGCCACTACTGTCGACGATGTACCCGAGGAAATGGACTGATGACTGATGGAATGTACACTTTTCTGCTTTGAGGAATAGGTGAAACTTGCGGAGTTGTTGGAGGACCTCCGCAACGTGGTGGCGATGTTCAGCCAGGCTCCGGGAGTAGATCAAGATGTCGCCTATGTAAACCAAGACAAAGCGATGGAGAAACTCCTGGAGCAACTCATGTATGAAATCCTGGAATACGGAGGGGGCGTTGACCAGGCCATATGGCATAACCAGGTATTCATAGTGGCCGGTAGGTGTCACAAAGGCGGTCTTCCACTCGTCCCCCTCGCGTATCCGGATGAGGTTGTACGCGCTGCGGAGGTCCAGTTTGAAGACAGTGGCACCACTGAGATGTTCTAGGGCTGAATGGACGAGAGGAAGGGGATAATGGAACTTAATAGTGATGTTGTTCAATGCGCGGTAATCGATGCAGGGCCTCAAGCCTGTCCTTCTTGGCCACGAAGAAGAAGCTTGAAGCAGCAGGGGAAGTGGATGGTCGGATGTATCCTTGAGCAAGAGCTTCCTTGATGTACTCCTCCATGGCCTTCTCCTCCGGGACGGATAGAGGGTATATCCTTCCCCTAGGCACTGGTTCACCCGGAAGCAGATCGATGGCACAGTCCCATGGCCGGTGTGGAGGCAGCTTGGAAGCACGTTGTGGGCAGAATACGTCACTGAAGGGGGCGTAACACTCAGGGATGTCCACGGAGCGCTGGTCCACTGGGCTCTCGATGGTCGTGGCACAGACTGGAAGAGACTCGGAGCGTGGTGAACGAGGAATGGGAAGCCCAGGGAAACAGTCGTGGAAACAGGTTTCGCCCCATTTCAGGACCTCGCCGGTTTTCCAAGAGAGTGTTGGGTTGTGCTGCTCCAACCAGGGGCGCCCTAGGATCACGTCAGCGGTGGATCCCTCAAGAACCAGCAGATGGAGATGTTCGACGTGTAGAAGGCCGACCTGTATCTGGATGGCTTCAGTGCAATGGCGGATGTGCTTACGGCTTAGGGCTTCCCCCGTTACTGATCGTATCTGGTAGGTAGTCGGCGTGGCCGTGGTCTTGACGTGGAGCTGACGACAGAGGGTGCCGGAGATGAAGTTGCCGGCTGACCCAGAATCGAGGAGGGCGACCACTGGAATGGAAATGTCAGAAGCAGTAAGTGTTACAGTAGTGGTGAGGGGTTTCATCTTTTTGATTGACGGAATGATAGCACTCACCATGGGTCGCGGAGGACGAATTGGGCATGTGGAGAGGATATGCCCAGGAGAACCACAGTACAAACAAAGATTCTGGGTCAGCCGTCTCTGTCGCTCAGCTGGGGAGAGCCGTGTACCTTCCAGAGACATGGGTTCGTTGGCTGGTTCTGGGGGGCTGACGGATTCTGGTCGACGTGCTGAGATGGGAAATAGCAGCTGGCCCTGGTGTTCTTCTAAACACGACTGCATACGAGTGGCAAAACCGATGGAATCCTCATATGCAGCGAGATGCAACTGCACGCGAGGATCCAATCCTTGGCGATATGTTGTTATCAAGGCTTGTTCGTTCCAGCCGCTGGATGCTGCGAGAGTTCTAAACTGCAAGGCATATTCGTTAACTGATAAGGATCCTTGTTTAAGATTATAAAGTTTCTCACCAATCGACGAGTCAGAGATGGGTTTCCCAAAAACTTGGCGGAAGTGGGCCACAAAACCGGAGTATGACTGAGTAATAGGATGATTTTGGGATTGCATCGCGGTTGCATCTCCAGGACCAGCGAGCACTGCAGAAGGAATCCGCTGCAGTCCTCCGCCGAACCAGAGTAGGGCGCTGGTTTCGCCATGGGACTGGCGTACACGGGAGGTGAAGGAGAGGTAACGGTGTTTGCGGAGGTGATCGCTGGGTGAGGTGATGTTGACGTGGTGGAAAGAACTCGTCGAAGGACATCGACGAGCTCTTGAATGGGATCCGGTTGACTCATGCTGTGTGTGAAGACGATGTTTTCAGTTCCGGTCTTCTGTTACAATACAGACGGGGCAGAGGCAGAGATAACAGAAAGCAGACTTTATTTATCACACACAGCAGAGGTAATGGTGATGCAGGTGAGTGAAGATGAATGAAGTTGGGTGTTGAGGTGATGATGAATAGTAATACTGTCCTTTGGGTGATTTGCAGAAGTGAAGATCCGTGGAGAGATGCTGGAATGGCTGACGAGGAGGATTGGAGACACTCACACACAAACTGGAACAACACAGGGAGACGAGGAGACTTGGAGACGATGGAGACAGGTAAGTAGTTTACAACTGGAGTCCAAGAGGTAAGCATTTAGGGTTCTTAATGCGAACGAGACCGGACAGTGACTGAGTGAGTGTGAGTGTCTTTTATGTGGGTGAAGATTGGAGTGTTGATGAGGTGCAGGTGCGAGTGATCAGTACTCTGGGGATTGAGTGCGCTGTGATTGGGTGATGTTGGAACCTGACGTGCCTGTGACAGTAATGACATTGGTGACATTTTACTAGATTGTTAAAAATAGTTTGATTAACCCTGGGCCTTGAGCATTTAATCGTAAAACAATGATTTTACTTGTACTGTGCTGTGAACATGGGGGGTTGCCCACAGTAAACCTGCTATGGGCCCCGGAGCTAACCAACTGGGGGCCTGTGTGGGTTTTCATGGGGCCCCAAAGAGTTTGCTCTTGCCCACTCTGTCCCACAGAAAACCCACACTTAGTGAGTGAAGGATGAAATCACATTAAACATGAGTTCTATGTCGATAAATTAAAATTGATTTCTGGACATTGTTATGTTATTTTTGTACACACACAAACAAACACGTTGTGTTTTCATGTTTTATGGGGACTTTCCATATACATAATGGTTTTTATACTGTACAAATTGTATATTCTATCCCCCTACACTAACCCTACCCCTAAACCTACCCATCACAGAAAACTTTCTGCATTTTAAATTTTTAAAAATTTTTCCCCACACGGACAAGGATTTCAGATATTGCCATCTTTGTGGGGACATTTTATCCCCATAATGTAGAGTTTACCAGGCCACACACACACACTCCTGTCCCACCCAGTTTTTAAAATGAATTCTATACATATTACATAAGGATAAGCTTAATACCATTAAACAATCAAAAAATTAGCTAAGATTTAGTTTGTGTCATTTTTAATCTATTTTGTTGTGTTGTAATAATTGTAAAAATAAAATAAATAAATCTGCATCTAACCTATAAATTATGTGCATGTGTACATCATTAAATCAAACTAATGAAACCATTAAATTGATTGGAGTCCTAATGGTTCATACTGTTGTCCAGTAGATACCAACGTTTAATCTATAGGTTGCTAAATATGTTCTATTGGTCCTTAATGGTATCCAATAGGCAAAACATGCCACCAATAAAAGAAAGCAAATTACCAATAGAAACCCACTTGGACCATTACATTTTCCATTAAAACCAATACAGACAAATAGGCAAAACATGCCACCAATAGAAAAAAGCAAATTACCAATAGAGACCCACTAGGACCATTACAGTTTCCATTAAAACCAATACAGTTCACTTTAAAACCATTAAAACCATTACAATTTCTGTAATGGTTTTTATTTATTTTTTTTTCAGCAGGGGTGATACCAGGTTGGTATATGATGCGCTCACTCAAGCTTGTACGGAGAACGGCACAAGACGTTAGCACGATTTACTAATTCGTTTCCTCGATTTATGAACAGTGTGCACGATTTAGCAAATTGAGGGAAAGAATTAGTAAATCATGAGCATGATTTAGCCTACTATTTTTTTTTTCTGCATGTCATGTGCGGGGCTCCGTAAACTAGAACTAGCGAGGCAGCACACACAGATACAGGACGCATTCACTCTAGAGAGCGTGCAAAAAAGTTATTTATTTTTTAAATAACGATTTGAATGGTCCATTAAAAACATGACAGAGTGATTAGCTCCCGTCAAACAACCACAATGAGTCTGCATGCTCATTATCTACGGTAGCCTAATCTACAGGCAGTGACAGGCTTTGAGGTGTTTAGCGAGTCTTCAGCAATTACCCCTTTCTTCCTTTCATTCAAATAAACACCTTTCATTTTCTTCTTAAGTAAAAAAGTAAGATCTTGGCCCAGGTTCTTAAGAAAATATTTCAGAACTTCCTAAGAATTTTTGGTAACACTTTATTTTAGGTTTTTTTTTTAACTAGCTGCTTATTAGCATGCGTATTACAAGAATATTAGCTGTTCATTAATACTTATTAAGCACATATTAATGCCTTATTCTGCATGACCTTATTCTACATTCTTAATCCTACCCAATACCTAAACTTAACAACTACCTTACTAACTATTAACAAGCAGTAAATTAGGAGTTTATTAAGGGAAAAGTCGTAGTTAATAGTGAATACATGCTCCCTATACTAAAGTGTTTTTTCAAGAATTGCACTTAGGAACATTCTTAAGAATTTTCTTAACTTCCTTCTTAAGAAGATGTTTGTGAATCCGGCCCCAGGAGCTTCAAATATCTGCTGCTCAATAGTGTTTTTTTTTTTTTTTTTTTTTTTTTTACAGCTGTCCTTTTAATACAATTAACTTGTTTGACAGAAACTTTAAGCCTTTATCTGACCGAGTTCTGCTGTGCTCTAAATCACTCCATTCACTTTTCACACAATATTAGTTGTTTTCATGCCTTTTGCACAACATTGCACCATTTTTATGCTTTTCATCTTCAGAAAGATCTTTCTTCCTCCCTATATTTCATGAGAACTGTGACTTACTTAATAATGTGGAACAACATCTTCAAGTAGGGTTTCCATTTACCTAGTAGGCCTGGCAAAATACTCCACAAACCTGTCTGAGATCGATACCAGTTATCTAAAAAGATGTGCAGAAATAAAACAAACACTTTCTTTGAAAAACTAAAATCTGAATGTTTATTGTGCTGAAATCGCACTGATACGTCACTTGCATAATAATTTGGAACACAGTGTGTATATATAATTTATAAAAAATATGGGCCAATGACGTGACGGTTCATTTTTTTGTCCAAAAGCCTTAATAATAATAAAAAACAAAGATTAGATAAGATTAGATTAGATAAACTTTATTAATCTAAAGTTTATCTAATTTATTAAATTAAATTCCATGGCAACTCAATACAGTCAATAAGCACTTTAGAATACATGTGACTACATACCTATTAATTAACACAGTTCTGTCCTAGACAGATGAGTTATATACTCTAATAGCACTAGGCAGGAACGATTTCCTATATCGTTCCTTCAAGCAACGAAATAAGCAAATAAGCCTGTTGCTAAAGCTACTCTTGAGTTTGTCAAGAGTTTTATGGAGGGGATGAACATCATTGTCCATAATCGCCAGCAACTTTGCTAGCATTCTGTCCCTAACCACGTCCTCCAAAGTACCTATAGACTCAGCCTTTTTGATGAGTTTGTTTAGTCTGTTGGCATCCTTTGCTTTGTTTCCTAAGCCCCAACACACCACAGCAAAGAAGATAGTACTCGCAACAACAGTCTGATAAAACATCTTGAGTATCCTGTTACACACGTTGAAAGACCTGAGCTTCCTCAAGAAATATAGCCAACTCAGGCACTTCTTGTAAACAGCCTCTGTATTTGTAGACCACTCCAACTTGTTGTTCAACTTGACACCTAAATATTTATATGATTTCACATTAATTCCATATTAAGTTCCACATTAATCCCACCAATGCAGACTGAAGAGGGTGGTGTCTTATTCCTGCTGAAATATATCACAATTTCTTTTGTCTTCGCCACATTTATCTGTAAGTGATTTACCCCACACCACTTTACAAAGCGGTCAACCAGATGTACTCCTCCTCCTGACATTTCTCCACACAGCTTACTATGGCTGTGTCGTCTGAGTATTTTTGCAGATGACATGGCTCAGAACCGTAATTAAAGTCTGCAGTGTAAATTGCAAACAGGAAGGGAGATAGCACAGTTCCCTGGGGGGGCCCCGATGTTACTCATCAGACGTTCAGACACACATCCCTGTAATCTCACAAACTGAGGCCTGCCCGTCAGATAATCATGGACCCAAGTGACAAGGAAGCATCCACCTGCATTTCTTCCAATTTTGACTTCAACAAACTTGGCTGGATGGTATTGAACGCACTAGAAAAATTAAAAAAAAAACAAGATGCAAACTGTGGTAGATATATAATTGCATCTTCCACACCCACCCGGGGCTGATAAGCAAACTGCAGAGGGTCAAGTGATGGATGCACTAATGGTCTAAGGTGTGCCAGAACCAGTCTCTCCATAACCTTCATTAAATGAGAGGTTAGTGCAATAGGTCTGTAGTCATTTAGTGCCATAGGATGTCTATTCTTCAATAGGCACTGGAACCAGACAAGATGTTTTCCACAGCAATGGAACTCTCTGAAGTTAAAGAGATGCTGAAGTACTCCACTCAGCTGGCTAGCACAAGACTTCAACACATGAGGACTAATACCATCCGGTCCAGCAGACTTACACTGATTTAACTTTTCCAGGTAAGGTGGCCACTAGAGGTAGAGGAAGCAGTATTAAATCTGTTAAAAAACAGGTTGAACTCATTTGCTTGTTGCACATTACTCTCCACTTCACCTCCACCTTTTCTCTGAAAACCAGTAATCTTTCTTATCCCACTCCACACATCCCTAGTATTATTGTTTTTTCAGGCTCTTCTCCAGATTCCTTCTATAAACATCCTTGCTCTCCTTAATTCTATGTTTTAATTCTCCTTGTAACCACTTTAATTGAACTCTGTCATTTGACCTAAAAGCCCTCTTTTTTTCATTAAGTAGGGCCTTCAGATCACTGCTCACCCAAGGTTTATTATTTGGGTAGCAGCGGACCTCCTTCTTAGGGATGGAACAGTCCGTACAGAAATTGATGTACTCAGAGACACAGTCAATTAACGCATCAATATCCTCACCATGTGGTTCATACAGGGCATTCCAGTTGGTAGTTTCTAGTGCACAACGCAGTGACCCCCTAGCCTCACAGGACCATGTTCTCACAGTTCTTACTATAGCTGGTTGCCGCTGAACAACAGTTTGTATAATGGTGTTAGCAGTACTAAGTTATGATCTGACCTTACTAATGGAGGGAGAGCAGTAGAGATGTAAGCATCTTTAGTATTTGTGTACAACAGATCAAGAATCTTGTTTTCTCTTGTTTTACAGTTAACAAACTGGTAGAAAGTAGGGAGTGTGGAGGAAAGAGATACATGATTGAAATCACCTGTGATCAAAATGAAGGCACCAGGATATTTTGTTTGAATATTCGCTGTCACAGAAAGGATGCCATCACATGCAGCTTCCGCGTTCCCTGATGGAGGAATGTAAACAATGATGGCTACCAAACTTGTAAATTCCCTCTGCAAATAATATGGGCGCAATCCAACAGCCATAATCTCAATATTCAGATTGCAAACACACTCTTTGAAATAAGCCCCGGATTGCACCACCTCAGAAACATCAGTGAATTAGTCAAATATTGCATTTATTTCACTTCAGCTGTGATAAAGTATGCAAATGCAGCGCGAGCGTCACTACGGGAAGCAGAAAGTGTCCGACTTCACGTGTCCAATTTCTGCTCCTCCCCGACTGCAAGTGGCTACTCTTGCCGATCAGTTGCATCCAGCCGCAGCTGATGTCGAACACACCTACTATCATGTGACAGGATGTGACATCATTCAGACACCTTCAAAGGACCACATGGTCATGAAGCAAAGTAACTAACTCTCTTTTAACTATTTTAAAAATTCATGTTTTCACTTGCTCATACGCATGTCCCAAAATATCAGGTCATTTGGTACAACCGCTGTAAAACATGGAAAATGTTGTAAAATTTTAAAAACTTGTACCAAATATTAAATGTTTGATTGTCCTAGCTAGCTAGCAAGATATTAGCCTGGCTAGATATCAACCTGTTAGCATTGTTTGAAAATATCATCATTCGGTATAACCAAAAGTATCATTTCAAAGTATCATTTCGGTAAAACTAAAATTTTGGGTTAACTGAATTACTTTTTTTGTGAAAAATTTTGTTTATCTTGTCAAAAATGACAAAAGCAGTGTTAATTGATTATTTTAAAAGAACACATAATCTCATCGTTAACACTTAATAAAATTAATTATATCTCCATTATTGTCACAGGACCAGGGCCAGCTGCTACGCATATCATCCCTCCGTCAGCCAGAGTCCATCAGCCCTCCAGAACCAGTACCAGAACCCATGCAATTAGAGAACAATCGTCTAACTTTCACTGAACGGCAGAGATGGCTGACCCAAGGACTGTGTTTATATTGTGGTGCATCTGGACTTGTGAGATCTACATGTCCCACTCGTCCTCCTCGTCCCATGGTGAGTGCGATTATACCCTCTATTAAGAAAATGAAGCCACTCACCACAATCGTAACACTTACTGCTGTCAATGTTTACATTCCAGTCTATGCTCTCCTTGACTCCGGGTCAGCCGGTAACTTAATCTCTGGTGCCCTCTGCCGTCAGCTCAAGCTCAAGACAATTCCAACGCCGTCCGTTTACCAGATCCATTCAGTAACAGGCAAACCACTCGGCCATAAACCTGTTCATCAGGGTGCTGGTCCAGTGAAACTTCAAGTTGGAATACTTTACATGGAAGAACTACATCTACATGGTTCTGGAGGATTCCACTGCTGATGTGATCTTAGGGTGCCCATGGTTGGAGCAGCACAACCCCATCATCTCATGGACCACTGGAGAGATCCTGAAGTGGGGCGACACCTGTTTTCCAGACTGTTTTCCACAAAAGTTTCAGCCTCCTGTTCCTCATCCTAAATCACTTCCTGTGTGTTCCACATCCATCGAGAGCCCTGTAGAAAAACAGTCAGTGGATATTCCTCCGTGTTACGCCCTCTTCAGTAATGTTTTCTGCCCGAAGAAAGTCTCCAAGCTGCCTCCACACCGGCCATGGGACTGTGCCATCGATCTGCTTCCAGGTGAGTCAGTGCCCCGTGGGAAGATTTATCCACTCTCCATCCCAGAGCAGAAGGCCATGGAGGAGTACCTGCTGCTTCGAGCTTCTTTTTCGTGGCCAAAAAGGATGGAGGCTTGCGGCCTTGTATAGACTATCGGGTACTGTCACAGACCCGCCAGGCTCATCCATCAGCCAATCACAGCGCACTCCCTCACCAGAGTTCTGATCACACACACCTGATCCTCATCACCACCAGATACTTAAGCACATCACTCACCTCAGTTCACTGTCTGGTCTCATTGTTACTAGGATTACCATTCCAATGCTCCTGATTATTGCGAATACTTACCTATTTTACTCCAGAGTGCTTCCCAGTTTTCATGCTGTATGTGTGTATCCCTACCGTCTCAGTGAGTCCATTCCACCACTTTGCTTCCTGGCAACCACAAGTCATTTACCTGCAAAAGAAAAGGACAGTATTACCACTACTGTTTCACCATATCAAATACCAATTTACCATTACTCATCTGTATTTACTTGCTGTTTGTGAATAAACGCTGTTATACCTGCAAACCTGTTGTCTCCTACCCTTCTGTCCGTGACAATTATGAGATGTTTGTGAATCCGGCCCCAGGTCAGGGGACTGGAATGGTCATGGCAGAAGCTTCATTTTGTACTCAGAGACACAATTTTGTGTTGGTTTTGATGTTTGTTTTGGATCATTGTCCTGATGGAAGATCCAATAATGGCCCGTTATAAGATTTCTAGCAGAAGCGGTCAGGTTTTGATTTTTTATCTGTTGGTATTTGATAGAATCCATGATACCATGTGTCTAAACAAGATGTCCAGGACCTCCAGCTGAAAAATAGGCCCACAACATTAAATATCCAGCAGTATATTTAACCGTGGGCATGGGGTACTTTTTATCCATGTGTGCACCAAACCCATCTGGTGGGTTTGCTGCCAAAAAGCTCTTTTTTTAGTTTCATCTGACCATAGAAGCCGGTCCCGTTCCAGTCGTTCCAGTCGTGTCTGACAACTGAATATGCTGGAGATTGTTTCTGGATGAGAGCAGAGGATTTTTCTTGAAACCCTCCTGAACAACTTGTGGGGATGTAGGTGCTGTTTGATAATTTTTTTAGGCTTTCTGAGACTCAAGAGTCAACTAATCTCTGCAATTCTCCAGCTGTGATCCTTGGAGAGTCTTTGGCCACTCAAACTTTCCTCACTGCGCATTAGGACGATATAGACACACAACCTCTTCCAGGCAGATTTGCAACATCTTTAGTTGATTGGAACTTTTTAATTATTGCCCTGATGGTGGAAATGGCCATTTTCAGTGCATTAGCCTTTTTCTTACAGCCACTTTCTATTTTGTGAAGCTCAACAATCTTTTGCTGCACATGAGAACTATATTCTTTGGTTTTACTCATTGTGATGAATGATTCAGGGAATTTGGCCTTTGTGAGTCATGGCTGGACAATTTCATGTTCATGATCACCTTGATGTGCTAAAAAATGTACGTATGAATGGGAATATACTTCTAAAAATTCTAGGGATGCCAATAATTGTGGCCAGCGTGTTTTGGAGAAAAACATTTATTTCATAATGTGATTTCCCCCCCACTTTCAAATCTTTTCCTTCAGTGAAAGGTTAGATTTTTGCTAATTTTATGAATTAAAGATTAAAAGGATAAACAATGCAGATTTATTTTTAAAGTCATCTTTGATCATATTTACCAAGGGTGCCAATAATTCTGACCACCAAATGTACATGGCAAATGATGAAAAACACTATTTTCAGATGAAATTATATTAAACAGATGATCTTCTAGAAAAAAGGCAACTAAAATAGGATTCTGTGCATCAAAACTGACTGTTTTAATAGAATGAACAAAAGAGCCACATTATATCTATGAGATTTTACCATTTTATAGGGCCTTTAAAATGAATATTACAAAAGAAAAATTATATTGATATTGAAATATCTTTAATATTTTTAGAATTACACACACAAACTTTGGAAAAATACTATTTATGGCACTCAGACAGGAATGTTCAATTGTGTTGATAGAAAAAAAACGAGATACATTTCTAGTTTCAACATTATTTGTTCTTCAAAAAAATGCGACCATTGAAAACGTGTACCAATTTACTCATGGAGGCACATTGAGATCCTTATCTCTAGAAATTAACCATATTGGGCCTTGAAAATTAAGAAAAGAAAAGTTTGTTAAGATTAGAATCTAAAAGGATAATAAGATATATGTAATATGAGTTACAGAAATGCAAACTTTGAGCAAAAAACACAAGAAGTGCTTTTTGCCATTTTTGAACTGTTGGCATATAATGAAACAAAGATTGCTACATCAACAGATTTAACTAACAGGCCTACCAATCTCTGTGTAAAAATAAAATAATGTTGTTGTTCTAAAGTCATTTGTAATCTGATTCCAAATCTCAGGTGAAAATTGTAATTCTGACCCCCCTCTACAAAATATTGGATTACTCAGTAAATATACATCCATACAAATCTGGTTGACTTTGACACGAAATGTGTTTATGTCTGAGAACCTTTTATACATCTTTTTTACACATAACTGCAGATACTGAAATGACACTCACTGTGTGGTACAGTAGTAGTTGGCAATATGTTTAGCATACTAATCAGAAGGTGGCATAAACTCCTTGAACATATGGAAAGAGGCTCAGTATGATCTAAAACAGAAACAGATAAAAGGCAAAGCACAAATCAGAGGTGTAAAGAGTACCTGAAAACCATACTTAAGTAAAAGTACAGATACCTTACATCAAAAATTACTCCATTACAAGTTACAAGTCAATAATTCCAATATGACCAGAGTAAAAGTCTTAGAGTATCTGATTTTAACAGTACTTAAGTATTTTACTCGTGCTGAATGTCGGCTAAAAGATACACTAGTCCTCGACACCTGGGAGACATGCCAGTGACAATAAGAAACAGTTGATTTGTAAGATGAGAAATCATGTTTATTTTACACAATTTCTTTCTTTTTTTTTTTTTAACCTTTATTTATATAGTGCTTTTTACAATGCAGTTTGTGTCAAAGCAGCTTTACAGTGATAACTGGAAAGTAATTTTGGCTGCACGGCAGCTCTAGAAGAAAATGACGTCAAGTAAGGTCAGTATTGATTCATTCCTTTGTAAAAATCAATAGTTATTAATTTAGTTAATTAATCTATACATCGGCTCTGGAGAAAGCAGTGATGTCATCGTCCAGCTCAGTTCAGTTCGCATACAATGGTGTCAATGAAGGCAGTTCAAAAACATTGTTGAATATCAAGTGTCCCTAACTAAGCAAGCCAAAGGTGACAGTGGCAAGAAACCCAAACTTCAACAGGTGACAAAAATGGAGAAATTAAGGTCGACACAACAGCCTCTTAAACGTCTACAAACTCTTAAGTCTCAGTTGAGCTCAAGTGCTCAAAAAGGCCATAAATAAACCAATATCCATTAAAAAGATCTTGTCAGTATAGCAGATAAAAAAAAATAAAAAAATGTAAGTAAAATTAAATAGTCAAAGTCTACTTGCACTGGATGTTCTGGTTTCGGCCTCATCACTGGCTGCAGTCATGACCTAATCTCATAAACCAAACATCTGTGATTCACAATTACCAGCTAATGCACTCACATTCACGTAAAGTAGCCTTGTTGACAATTTTGGGTGAGTAAAGGCAATGCCCTTAGATGCCGATATTGCTTCCTTATAGCAGAAATAAACCGCTGCAGAAAAAGTTAGGCGCCATGAAATATGTAATGTGTAATTGCATTACTCATCACAAATGTATTGGAGTGAAAAGTACATTTAAAATGTAGTCAAGTAGAGAGTAAAAGTTGCCAATATCTTTAATACTCAGTACAACTACAATGTGGCCAAAAAGATACTTAAGTACAGTAACTAATTACATTTACTCAAATACTTTACACCTCTGGCACAAATATGTTTTGTCATCATAAAGTTAAGTCATTAGCTATAAAGTACCTGGTTGGTAGGCCCATTTTTTTAAAGTGATTATATCAAAACCCATATGTAAGGCATTCCCAGCAAACACAACTACGTTTGTTTTGTGTTTGCTGGTATTGCTTGAATGCCATGTTGTATTGTTAATCTCGTGCCTAACAAAGTAACTCTATTCACATAGTATGGCCCTTATAATTATTTTGTATATTATTGCAAAATAATTCCATACCGTTTCCAACCACAAGGCGTCACTATTGCCAGTGAGCGCGCGGATTGAGGGGGCTGGCAGCGTTGGAAGCTTTTATAGTATATGGTTGGAAATGACCTTTTTTCCCCTGTATAATCACTTGCATAGAAGGAAAAAAAAATCATAAGCTGTTTATGTTTTTAAACATTTAAAAAAAAATAAACCTATGTCTGCCCTCCTGAAACTGTGTTACAGAGATGTAAAAATAAATTATATAAACTCTTAGGTTTCAGACTGAGTTATTAACAGTCAATTTCGACATTTCGGAACTGTAACGAGACTACAGAAACGGGAACTTGCATATTTCTCTGAAATGCAGTCGCATTTTGCGCTTCGTTTTTGTGATCCTTACATAATGATTTCCTTTGTGTTTGACTACCTCATAAATACCAAATTATAACGAAGACTAATCTTGTTTATCTAATCTGTTCTGTTTGTTTTCCGTGGAATTCATCTGGTGTGCTTTCCTATCCCTGTGCTAGAGACCAGATCAGTGTGAGCGCGCGCCGATCGAGAACACGCGCAGGGTGGGAATTAGTCAGTGGAACAGCAGAACTGCTGCGTGAGTTCTAGGAAAGTTCGATACGCCCTTTTGGCGAGTTCCATGTTATATTGACAAATAGGGAATCATGCGGTAGACCATTATTTTTCACGGTTTAAACTACTCGTCTGGGCCTTTTTGTGCGTTCGTGACTTAACCCATGTGTTTAATTTGTCTACAGCTTGGAAGATGACATGATATATAGATGATATGAAATATATTCACAGATATTCACATATAGGTGAATTGTAAAAATAAATAATAATAAAAATTGTCCATACAGATGTCCAAAAAGGTGTCAAACTTGTCAAATTCACTGGAATTTTTTGATATCGTGGGCAGTAATCTCCAGCCAAACACCGACTACATTCTGACAGCAAGAATGAGCACAAACTATAACGAACACGTGATACTGAGTGACCAGAGCGCACCAGTTGAGTTTACCAGCTGTAAGTCTATCTATTTTGTTCTCAGATTCATTCCTGCATGTGTGTTAATGCTCTTTAATAATCCTGATCCATCCAAATGTGCTCCACAGCCTCATCTCCAGATGAAATAGTCAGAACGGTGGTTCCACCTCTGTGTGTTGGTTTAGTCCTCATCATTTGCGCTATCTTCATCTGTGTTTTGAGGTGAGATCTCTGTTTTGTGTCTTGCCATCATTGTACATTTCGCATTTTTGCTGTTCCTTTGTGAATCCTTGAAATTCAGTTCTGACACACTTTACTTCCTCATTACAGGATAAAGACAAAATGGTGGGACAAGATCTCCAAGCCAAAAGTAAATGCCAGTTTTGGAGAAGAGAAGGTGGGAGAAAGATATGCAAATTGTTGGTTAACTATTTATTTTATCTTGAAATAGTTATCTATATGCTTAATAACCCTTTATTTTTTTCATTTTTGTTTAATAGGGTCATATTTTGCCTCCTTCCATTATGAACTTCTCCACAATCCATGTAGAGATTCCAAAAGTGGACTTTCAGGAGGAAAAGAAATGGTAAGTTTTCCCGAAAACTTCAGAAACACATGACAGACTAATTCTGATGAATAATCCCTCAACATGTTTGTCTCTCTACAGGATCTCAGCGTCATCAGTAGATACAACCAACGAGAAAAGTTCCCACAGTGTTGAGTCGGCGGCAGACGATTACGGCCAGGCCGGCTTTGATTCTGGTAGTGACAAGGAGAACAGTCCGATCTCATCACGCGTCAAACGTGCCCTGGATGAGGATTTATAATCTCTTCTTTTTACCAGCAACACACCCAGCAATCAGGGCACTACGATGGTAGTCAGGAGTGTTGGTATCAGTTTCTCAAGAGAACACAACCGTGCAAACCGAGATTCGGGCAACTGCTCTGGCTCATCGGTTTTCAGTAACATGACATATTTGGAATCGGCCACTGATGATTCTTCATTCCTGGAGCAGCTGAGTTGTGATCAGTCCTGTCAGTCCGACAAGAGGGAGGTTTTTAGCTGTGAAAACTCCCCTATGAACGCTGATATCAGCAAGAGCCAGTTTAACTTTCCCACTATTGATGCTTTGGAAGACGGATATCAGTGTTTCAACAGTGTTGTGAACCAGGGAAATGATGCAGATGTTTGTTTGAACCTTTCAAATGATGCTGATTCTGATGAAAAGTTCATTTAGAATAATCTCATCACTAGTAAAAATCCACTTTATCCTTCTCTGTTGCTCCATGATGGCAGCGTCACACCAAGTGATGATGGATATCAAGCTTTTGAAGGCTTAACAAAGAGCACAGAAGGACAGTGGAGCACAAGCATCAGAACCAAACAAGCTTTTAATGAATGTGGAGCGCTGAAATTCCCCCATAGCACTGGCCAAGATCCCACATCAACAGTGCAGCAAAGTTTGTGGGCCCCTTCTTTGCATTTCTCACCCATTATTCAAATAGACACTTCCTATCAGTCTGTGTAGCTGTGCTGTACACAACTGAAACATTGAATTATCTTTGTATGTAACCTCTACAGTTACACAGAAATATGGCCAGTAATTAAGATCTATGCAACTGTTCATTGTTTGTTTAGACTCAAATTCAAGACCTTCAATTTAGGTTTCACTGTTTCTACACAAAGACTCTGTGCCTAAAATGCTCGAAGAGGTCATCATGGTTTACTATTCTTGACATTCATTTTTCTTTATTATTGTACAGAATTTCACACACAATATCAAATGTGACCCTGAATCAAGTTTGCAAATGCAAATTTTAAAGGCATAACAAGGCTAAGGCGGTTCATCATTCTGTGCCATTAAAACAAATGATTGGTATTTGCTTAATCGTCTGTACAGTTACAATGAATCATTCCTTTGAAAGTATCACCAATAATAGGAAACTTTAGGTTTAATAAATTTTAGGTTTGCATAGAATTTTGGGTTTCATAATTTCAACAGTAAGAGCGTCTGTGCCTTAAATAATCTAGGAGGTCATGTATTACTTTTTTTGTCATTCACATTTTCGTATCGCTAAAAAGGCATTTCTAAGCATATATTTGATATCTCAGTATGTGACAGAAGAATTTTTCTTTTGTGCATTGTTTTTTTTTTTTCTTTTACAAAAATAAGAAAAAGTCTGTATATATGATATATTTAGATATAGATGACACTGTTATGTTTTTGTTTTAAAATCATAAACAGGAAAAAACTTAGCTTAGACAGTAATTATCGGCCTGTTTAACAATACTGTCAAACAAATGATAGATGCTTAAAACTTACATTATTTTTGTATGTAGTCTTATGTAGCTGTTCTGTGTACGCCATGGTGTTTTAACATACGAATTAAAGCATGCTAAACATTTTCAATAAGAGAAATGTAAATACACTGCTATGTTTATACTTTTCTAAAGTAAAACCTCAGAATGGTGAAACAGAGTCTTGAGTAATTACTTGAGTCTTTCAGTGGGAAATTTGAACAGGTTTTGACAGGGCCTTTGTTTTATGCTACCTGCATGAACCAGGAAGCTACATTTTTTTCCCCCATGGAAAGTATGTGATACAATAAAGCGAATGTCGAGACATTTACGCATTCTAAAAAAGGCTGCTTCACAGAAGGATGTCTAAATAAGGGACATCTTTGTTCTCTTAAAGCGGTAGCCATCCTCTAATAATCCAATGCAATATAAAAAGAATTAGGCTATTTATAACACTAATGACATGAAAGCTAAAGGTCCAGAAGTATATAATTATTGAAAGTTGTCTTGAGATAAAATACGGTTGTATATATCTGGCACGTTAAATTAATACATAGTTCTTGTCAAGCAAAAGCAAAAATTGTAGATAGTCATTCTGACAATTTTCATCATCTTTTATAACACACGACCTTAAATGACATCAGAGATTTCTACAGAATATGTAATACCTTTAAGTGTGGATGTGACTTTTAGTTTTGTTTTAGCATTTTGATATCATCAACAAAATAATATCATAAGCAGCATAGATTAGTCATTCAGATGAATGCAGCGCCATCTGCTGGGTGTTTACGTGAAGTTCAAGTTCGTGAACTTTTATGTCGAAGTGTTTCCTGTTTCTTCTTGCCATGCTTTGTACTCTGTTTGTAGTCCAATTGTTCATTGCTTCTCCCTTGATTAGTCCCCCCAGGTGTATATTGTTTACTTGTTAAAGGGTTAGTTCACCCAAAGAATATACACTGACAAGAAGCGAAACTCAATAGGCCTTTTTTCACAAGAATCGGAAATCACGTGACGCAAGTCAAGTCACTGCTTTATGTCAAGCAATTCAAGTCATGTCGTAGTTTGGTTCAAACAACACATTGCACTTGCAACAAATTAAATGTGATGATTTTCTGTTACCTTTGTTCTTCAATGACAGACAGCATTAGTTGCTGTCACTTTAAGATCTGCTGCACATGGATCTCACACACATCCCACTTTCTCACAACTATTTACTTTCGTTTAAGACTTTAACTCATTCAAGGCTGCTCTAATGAGGATACTCGACAAAGATTTTTTGGCATTATTGGGTGTGTTATTGTTCGTTCAAGCCTGACATTCTGGCGCGCGTCTTTCTGTGCGTCGTGTGTGACAGGAAATTCACAGACAGCGCATTCTCTTTTTCTCTTTTGGAGCACTTAAATGATTTAAAAGCATTTGCATGATTAAGAGCGTGATCATATATTGTAATGCTAGCCAAAGGATGACAGAAAAAAACGGATTCTGCTTTTGCGTTAATTTTTGACGCGCTAAACTGGAAAACGTTGACACAAAACCAATTAAAAGTCAACTCTTAACAAAAATCCAAAATGTTATTTTTTTATTTAATTATTCTTGGCGTAGCGCCTTCCATGTTCAGTCACGACTGCATGCTCTGTCCATGAGGGAGCTCACGATAGCTCTCTCTGCTTGCCTGCTGCGTCACGTGGTTAGGTTGCAGCACATTCAAAAACATATTTGTTAAACAAAAGACAAGTTATTTCAAGTCATTTAACTCAAGTCCGAGTCAAGACTCAAGTCATGAATGTCAAGTCAAATTCAAGTCAAGTCTTTTATTAAAATTTGTCAAGCAAGTGTCAAGTTTTACAATGTGCGACTTAAGTCTGACTCGAGTCAAGTCATGTGACTCACATGACTTGAATCGAGTCCCCCACCTCTGCTTCATACTGCGTCAAACGTCTTATTATTCATAAGACAAGACGCATATGGGGACGATATTCCATCCTGCCGTGCTACGCTGGGGGACGACCAAGCATCGGGGCAAAGTGCTAAAAAAGGGCTCGCGACAAATATCCATAAAACAGGATAGCCTGAGTAACAGGTCTAAAAACACTGTAGTCATCTTCCCTGCTATAGGAGCATGAGAGGCTGCTATAGCTGCGACATAGACTTTAAGGGTAGAGGGAGTACGGCCTCTGTCCATTAAGTCTTGAAGGAAAGACAATATCTGGAATATGTCACAAGTCAGTGGGTCTTCACCCCGGGCTGTGCACCAGGCGGCAAAGACGGACCATTTAAGAGGGTAGAGATGTCTAGTCGACGGGGCTCTAGCTTGTGAGATAGTGTTTAAAACATTCTCTGGGAGGCTAGCAGGCTCCCATTTAGAAACCACACATGAAGATTCAACAGTTCAGGTCTGGGGTGCCATATCATTCCTCTCGCTTGAGAGAGGTCTCGTCTCAGAGGAATCGGCCATGGCTCCAGGGGCGATAACTGAGACAGGTCCCACGGATGGGACCTCCACAGAGGAGCTACCAGGAGGACCTTGTGAGCACCGTCCCCTGATTCATCTGATCACCTGGGGAATCAGAACGATCAGGGGAAAGGCATAAAGGAGGAGGCTGGGCCAGTCGTGGGCCAGCGCATCTTTGGTCTTGGTGAAATATATTGGGCATTGATAGTTGTCTTCTGAGGCGAAGAGGTCAACCTCTGCCTTCTTTAACAGGGCCCTGTTCAGACATCTGAGATCGAGGATGGGTTGGAGACCACCATCCTTCTTGGGAACGAGTAAGTACCTGCTCGAAACCTTGCTTTCCACATCCTTGCTTTCCACAGAGGTTTGGACAACTCTGTTAAATAACAGGGCCCGTTGAGCGAACTGGATTACATAACCTCATTTTATTATGTTCAGCATCCAATCTGACACTCCGGGGATGGTTCTGGCACTAAGTCACGTGAGGGACTGTGGTGCATGTATGGGGTGGAAGAGGAAATTTGCCCTCTTTATGAGTATGTTTGTTTTTTATTATATCCGCTATAACAGTGGTGCACTATTTTGGGCCGAGGTCCCCGTCGCTTCAGAGGGGGGTGGCGCTTAGCAGAGCGCGAGCGTCGTCGATGCTCAGGCCGTGACGTGGGCTGAGTGGTTGGCGGCTTGTCTTTGGGTGGCTGCTGAGCTGGCACCGGCTTAGGGCAGCTCAAAGCAGCAGAGCTGAAGCATTTCGGCAAAAAGTGTTGCATGGCCTGGGACGACTTTTGCGCAGCTCTGAAGTCAAGTCAAGTCAAGTCAAGTCACCTTTATTTATATAGCGCTTTTTACAATGCAGATTGTGTCAAAGCAGCTTTACAGTGATAACTGGTATATAATTTTGGTATATCAGTTCTCCTATGACAAACAGTGCTTTGTTACGATTCTGGTAGCTATCATAAGCCCGATAGGATCGCAACATTCAAAGTATTTATTCCAGTTCAATCCAGTTGAGGATGGTATTCATCCCAGTATGGACGGTTTGTTGAGTAACTGCGCCACTGGCTGTCGTGTCGATGAGGACACAATGGAGGATCTAGTTGACTCCATCTTGGCTGATACTTTGGGGGTGCGTTGTGGTCATGTCAAGGTGTAGGTCCTCAATCTCTCCTGGATATGGCCTGGATCCGGTTGACTACGGTAAACCTTGGGATAAACAGAAAGACTAATATTAGCGTAGATGCCATTCTTCTTCTGATATAATGAGTACATCTGGTGTTATAGGAAGTGTTCCCAGTTCCGACTGACCTCATTTATGCAGCCTAATAATCCTTTAACAGATTTTAAAAAAATAAATTCACAATGTGTTATGTGTATGCCAGGTTAATGAGATTTAGTTATTAGTCTAGATTTAAACTGACAGAGTGTGTCTGCTTCCCAAACAATACTAGGAAGATTGTTCCAGAGTTTAGGTGCCAAATAGGAGAAGGATCTACCGCCTGCAGTTGATTTTGATATTCTAGACATTATCAGCTGGCCTGAATTCTGAGATCGCAATAGACGTGAAAGGACTATAATGCGTTAAGAGCTCGCTCAGGTACTGGGGAGCTAAACTATTTAGTGCTTTGTAAGTAATTAGCAAGATTTTAAAATCTATATGATGTTTAACAGGAAGCCAATGCAGTGTTGACAGAACTGGGCTAATATGGTCATACTTCCTAGTTCTAGTAAGAACTCTAGCTGCTGCATTTTGTACGAGCTGTAGTTTGTTTAACAGGCGAGCGGAACAACCACCCAGTAGAGCGTTACAGTAATCTAGCCTTGAGTTCATGAACGCATTAACTAACTGTTCTGCATTTGTCATTGAGAGCATATGTCGTAGTTTAGGTATATTTTTAAGATGGAAGAATGCGGTTTTACGGATGCTAGAAACATGGCCTTCAAATGAAAGATTGGTATCAAAGAGCACACCCAGGTTCCTAACTGATGACGAAGACTTAACAGAGCAGCCATCAAGTGTTAGACAGTATTCTAGGTTATTACGTGAAGACGTTTTTGGTCCAAAAATTAGAATCTGTTTAGTAGTAGGAAATTACTGGTCATCCAATTTTTTATATCAGCTATGCATTCCGTTAATTTTGTGAATTGGTAAGTTTCGTCAGGGTGCGAAGAAATATAGAGCTGAGTATCATCAGCGTAACAGTGAAAACTAAGGCCATGCTTCCTAATGATATCTCCCAAGGGTAGCAGAGTGAACAGCAACGGTCCTAGTACTGAGCCTTGTGGTACTCCATATTGAACTTGTGATCGATATGACATCTCTTCGTTTACTACTACAAACTGATAACGGTCAGATAAGTATGATTTGAACCATGACAGTGCCATTTCACTAATGCCAACATAATTTTCGAGTCTATTTAAAAGAATATTGTGATCAATAGTGTCAAATGCAGCACTAAGATCCAGTAACACTAATAGAGAGATACAACCACAATCTGATGTTAAGAGCAAATTATTAGTAACTCTAATAAGAGCAGTCTCCGTACTATGGTACGCCATGATATTGCCTTTTCTAGTATTTTTGACAGAAAAGTGAGATTTGAGATCGGCCTGAAATTGACTAATTCTCTAGGATCAAGTTGTGGTTTTTTAATAAGCGGTTTAATAATAGCCAGCTTAAAAGTTTTCAGTATATATCCTAGTGATAAAGATGAATTAACTATATTAAGAAGAGGATCTATGACCTCTGGAAGCGCTCGGCAAACCCATCGACGGCAGGGCCAAAGAAACCAGTGGGGGAGACAGGTGAGTCAAGGGAGACGGGTGAGTCAAGGAAGATGGTCTTGTCCGCGTCCTTGATCAGGTTGAGCCACAGGTGGCGCTCCAGCACCACCAGGCTGGCCATCGAATGCCCAATCGCCTGAGCCGTGATCTTTGTGGCACGCAGGGCCAGTTTCGTGGTGCTGCGCAGCTCCTTGAAGGTGGCTGAGTCGTGCCCAGCCCCGTCCAGGTCTCGGAGGAGCTTCACTTGGTACAACTAAAGTACTGCCATCGAAGGCAGCGCAGAAGCTGCCTGGCTTGCCGAGGTGTAAGCCCATCCAGCGAGGGCTGACGTAGTGCGTCAGGGCTTGGATGGGTGGGCGGCCTTTGTCTTCCATCCAAAGGAGGCAGCTTCTCATATCCTTTCTGTCCCGCCCCGTCAATGGAGGTGAGAGCCTGGTAGGCAGAAGGATGCAGAGTAAGGGTGCGACATGACTTTGTAAGCTCGTCATGGACCTCTGGGAAAAAGGCTGAGGAGGCGCCTGGCAGCGTCCAGGCAGGAACCACTCATCTAGGCTGCGTGTGGGTTCCTCAGGTGCAGACCACTCCAAACGGATCTGTTCAACGGCCTTTGACAGCACACGGGTGAGCTCCGTGTCGATGGACGCCCTGGTGTCAATCGGCTCCAGAGATGGCAAGGGAAGAGGGGTCATGAGGTGAGCCCAACCACTCCTCGGCATCCGAAGCCGCCAAGGACATGCTGTCATCCAGCGGCTCTTCATCAGATACCCCGAATGAGACCAGGTCGCTCTTGATGGCAGAGGGGTGCTGGTCTGGGTGGGAGAAATGGACTGGGGAAGCCTCTCTATGTGGAGAGAGTGAGGCACGTGGGACCTGAGGGAGGGCGCAAGGGGCGGAGTCATTCTCTGAAAAGAAAGTGATCTGCGAGCGCAAAGAGGCCAGACTCATACTCTCACAGTGAGAGCAGGTCCTTTCAGTGAGCGCGGCTTCTGCGTGGGACTTCCCCAGACGTCGCACGCACCCACTGTGCCACAGTTGTGGCGCGACATTTGCAACAATGTTGCAGAAATTTGCTCTTTGAAAATAAGCTCTTTTAAATTCCATCTGGCAACAGAAGGAAAAATGCCGGGATGAGGGAACTTGGCACTGCAGGTGGCTCGTGAGCGAAGCGTTGACCAGGCTGCTTGAGAGCGGCGTGGAGAACAGAACTGCTTGAGAGCGGCGAACTGATCCAGCTGCTGAGAAGTGGTACGTTGTTCAGAGCTGTACAAAAGTGCTGATCTGAGCGGCGAGCTATGCAGACCTGCAGGCTGCTAGAGAGCAGCGAGCAGAATAGAGAGTGGCGAGCAGGGAGGCTCAGCGGTGAATTCCAGCTGCTTGCAGGTGAAGACGGCTTCAAGTCTTGTAGATCAAGCGAAGAGATGATATCTGCGTCGCTGAAGGAGAATGAATTGATTTGCCATGGTAAGACAATACAACATTTACTCTAGGTGTCATAAAATTTACTGAATTTGAGAATTTTTTTTTATTGCACTTCTGATTTGGCTGTGAGATTCACTGATTTTGGGTGTGTAAGATGTGATAGATTCTATTGTCCAGTTGGCATTTTCACCCCAAAATGGCTGCCGTGCTACCGAAGCACCTCCTCATGGCTGTTACCCAAAAAGCATCAGCGTTTCGCCTCTTGAGTCCTATACTCTTTGGTTAACCCAAAAATGTAAATTCTGTCATTAATTACTCACCCTCATGTCATTCTACACCCATAAGACCTTCGTTCATCTTCAGAACACAAATTAAGATATTTTTTATGAAATCCGATGGCTCAGTGAGGCCTCCTTTGACAGCAAGTTAATTTACACTTTCAATGTCCAGAAAGGTAGTAAAGAGTCACGGACTACAGTGGTTCAATCTTAATGTTATGAAGTGACAAGAATACTTTATGTGTGCCAAAAAAACAAAATAACGACTTTATTTAACAATTTCCTCTCTTCCGTATCAGTCTCTGATGCACATTCATGAGAGCACCATGACGCATGTGTGGTGATGCAAGATACATGTGTCATCTCATCGTCTGAATTATCCAAACTTTCAAGCTGTTGCATGACAATATCACAATCAATCCAGCACACTCTCTCCTGCTCAGTAGGCATCGCTTGGCACTGATGACTTCTACACCACCAACTCTCCATTGCTCTCTATCTTTAAGAAGTTTGTGGCTGTGTTGCAGCCTATTTCATCTTTTTTTTTATTTGTTCTCTGTATATTCTTATTTGTATAAGTAAGGTTGTGCAAAAAAATGCAATTCATCATCTGTGTCAAAATCTGCATACATAGTCATGAACTGTTTTGTGTCAAGCGTGTGTCTTCCTCTGTTTGTAAATACATCCTTGCGTTTCCGGGTCATATGTCAGAACGCCAACTCGTACATCATCACCACACGCACGTGTTTTTTTATTCCATCCTGTGTGTGGATGGAGTTTAACCTGCTTCAGTTTAAATGTTCATTTTTTGCCTTTTTGCCATTTATCATGATATTAAATATGTTGACAAGAAGCAAAATAGGTGAGAGAAGGCAGACGGAAAAACGCACTAGCCTTAATTCAAACCTAGAGTCAGAGTGAGAGTCAGCCCTTATGATAAATATTAGAATCTCAATAGGGGGGAACGGAATTTGACGTTAAAGAAACACAACTGCACCAGAAGTCAACACACTGTCCACAAAGCCATCTGGAAGTGTGAGAGTCCGCCCATATGATAAATATTAGAATCTCAATGGGGGGGGAACAGAATTCGTCGGCAAAGATACAGCTGTCGAAATCTGTTCCCCCCCCAAAATGATGAGAGATTTTGATGCAGTGACTTAAAAGATTTTCATTCTATCCTGTGTGGTTGGAGTTTAACCTGCTTAAGTTTAAATGTTCATTTTTTGCCTTTTTGCCTTTCAGCATGATATTAAATATGTTGACAAGAAGCAAAATAGATGAGAGAAGGCAGATGGAAAAATGCACTGGCCTGGATTCAAACCTAGGATTCTTTGGACACAACTGCATCAGAGGACAGCACATTGTCCACAAAATCATCTGGAAGTGTGAGAGTCCGCCCATATGATAAATATTAGAATCTCAATAGGGGGGGAACGGAATTCGACGGCAAATATACAGCTGTCGAAATCCGTTCCCCCCCCAAAATGATGAGAGATTTTGATGCAGTGACTTAAAAGATTTTTTATTCTATCCTGTGTGTGGATGGAGTTTAACCTGCTTCAGTTTAAATGTTCATTTTTTTGCCTTTTTTCTATTTATCATGGTATTAAATATGTTGACAAGAAGCAAAATAGGTGAGAGAAGGCAGACGGAAAAATGCACTAGCCTGGATTCAAACCTAGGATTTTATGAACAGAACTGCATCAGAGGTCAGCACATTGTCCACAAAGCCATCAGGAAGTGGGAGAACCAGCAAGTATGATTAATATTAGAATCTCAATAGGGGGGGAAAGGAATTCGACAGCAAAGATACAGCTGATACAAAATGATGAGAGATTTTGATGCAGATGTTGAATAAAGATTTTTATTCCATCCTGTGTGTGGATGGAGTTTACGCTCTCCTGCTCAGTAGGCATCGCTTGGCACTGATGACATCTACACCACCAACTCTCCATTGCTCTCTATCTTTGAGAAGTTTGTGGCTGTGGTTGTGTTGCAGCCTATTTTATCTTTTTTTAATTTGTTCTCTGTATATTCTTATTTGAATAAATAAGGTTGTGCAAAAGAATGCAATTCATCATCTGTGTCAAAATCTGCAGGAATTCGATGGCAAAGATACAGCTGTCGAACTGTTGATGGTCGGTTTTGATCAGTTAAGAGATTTCAATACAAGTCGGTTTTGCTGGGTTACGAGATTTCAATGACGGTAGGTTTTCAGTGTCAGTTGCTTTTGTTCGGTTGTGAGATTTCAATGATGATCAGTTTTGTTTGGTTAAGAGATTTCAATAACAGTCGGTTTTACTGGGTTACGAGATCTCAATAACGGTAGGTTTTCAGTGTCATTCGGTTTGGTTCTGCTATGAGATTTCAATGACAGTCGGTTTTGTTTCGTTACGAGATTTCAACGAGTCTGTTTTTTTTTTTCAGTTATGAGATTTCAATGACAGTTGATTTTTTCCTGTTAAGAAATTTCAATAATGGTCAGTTTTGCTGGGTTCCCAGATCTCAGTGATGGTAGTTTTTCAGCCTCAGTTGGTTTTGTTCCTTTATTTCAATAACGATCGGTTTTGCTGGATTACGAGATCTCAGTGAAAGTCGGTGTTGCTGGGTTATGAGATCTCAATGACAGTAGGTTTTCAGTGTCAGTCGGTTTTGTTCTGTGATGAAATTTCAAAGACAGTCGGTTTTATTCGGTTATGGGTCGGTTTTACTGAATAAGAAGATTTTAATGATGGTTGGTTTTGTTTTGTTAACAGATTTCAATGACAGTCACTTTTTCTGGGTTACGAGATCTCAGTGACGGTAGGTTTTCAGTATCAATCGGTTTTGTTATGAAATTTCAACGAGATCTCAATGAAAGTCATTATTGCTGAGTTTTGAGATCTCAATTACGGTAGATTTTCAGCGTCAGTTGGTTTTGTTCTGTGATGAGATTTCAAAGACGGTTGGTTTTATTCGGTTATGAGATTTCAATGACAGTCGGTTTTGTTTGGTTAGGAGATCTCAATGACGGTAAGTTTTCAGCGTCAGTTGGTTTTGTTCTGTGATGAGATTTCAAAGACGGTTGGTTTTATTCGGTTATGAGATTTCAATGACGGTCAATTTTGCTGGGTTACGGGATTTCGGTGACGGTAGGTTTTCAGTATCAGTTGGTTTTGTTCTGTTATGATATTTCAATAACGATCGGTTTTGCTGGATTACGCGATGTCAATGAAAGTCGGTTTTGCTGGGTTATGAGATCTCAATTACGTTAGGTTTTCAGTATCATTTGGTTTTGTTCTTTTATTCTTTTACGAGATTTCAATGACAGTCGGTTTTGTTTCATTACGAGATCTCAATGACAGTAGGTTTTGTTTCGTTACGAAATTTCAACGATGGTCGGTCTTGTTCGGTTATGAGATTTCAACCACGGTCAGTTTTGCTCAGTATCAGTCGGTTTTGTTTGTTTACGAGATCTCAATGACAGTAGGTTTTCAGTGTCAGTCGGTTTTGTTCTGTGATGAGATTTCAAAGACGGTTGGTTTTATTCGCTTATGAGATTTCAATGACAGTCGGTTTTGCTGAGTATTCGGTTTTGTTACATTACAACATTTCAATGATGATCGGTTTTGCTTGGTAATGGGATCTCAGTGACGGTACGTTTTCAGTGTCAATCGGTTTTGTTGTGTTATGAAATTTCAAAGTCGGTTGGTTTTGTTATTTTGTTTTTTTACGAGATTTCAAAGATATTAGGTTTTGTTTTATTACAAGATTTCAATGATGATCGGTTTTGTTCGGTTAAGAGATTTCAATAACGGTCGGTTTTGCTGGGTTATGAGATCTCAATGATGGTATGTTTTCAGTATCAGTTGGTTTTGTTCTTTTATTCTTTTATGAGATTTCAAAGACAGTCGGTTTTGTTTCGTTACGAAATTTCAATGATGGTTGGTCTTGTTCGGTTATGAGATTTCAACCACGGTCAGTTCTGGTGGGTAACGAAATCTCTGCAGTGTCAGATTTTCAGTGTTAATCGGTTTTGTTCTATTACGAGATTTCAATGATGGTCGGTTTTGTTTGGTTAGGAGATCTCAACGACGGTAGGTTTTCAGTATCAGTTGCTTTTGTTCTTTTGTTTTTTTACAAGATTTCAAAAACAGTCAGTTTTGTTTGGTTACGAGATCTCAATGACAGTAGGTTTTCAGTGTCATTCGGTTTTGTTCTGTGATGAGATTTCAAAGATGGTTGGTTTTATTTAGTTACAAGATTTCAATGACAGTCGGTTTTTATTTCGTTACGAGATTTCTATGATGGTCAGTTTTGTTTGATTACGAGATTTCAATGACAGTCAGTTTTGCTGGGTTACGGGATCTCGGTGACGGTAGATTTTCAGTATCAATCGGTTTTGTTCTGTTATGAAATTTCAATAACGATCGGTTTTGCTGGATTATGAAATCTCAATTACGGAAGGTTTTCAATATCAGTCGGTTTTGTTCTTTTATTCTTTTACGAGATTTCAAAGACAGCCGGTTTGGTTTCATTACGAAATCTCAATAACAGTCGGTTTTGTTTCATTACGAAATCTCAATAACAGTAGGTTTTGTTTCGTTACGGGATTTCAATGACAGTCGGTTTTGTTTGGTTAGGAGATCTCAATGACGGTAGGTTTTCAGTATCAGTTGGTTTTGTTCTCTTATTCTTTTATGAGATTTCAAAGACAGTTTTGTTTCATTACGACATCTCAATGACTGTAGGTTTTATTTCGTTACGAAATTTCAATGATGGTCGGTCTTGTTTGGTTACAAGATTTCAACCACGGTCAGTTCTGGTGGGTAACGAAATCTCTGCAGTGTTAGATTTTCAGTTTTATTCAGTTTTGTTCTATTACGAGATTTCAATGATGGTCGGTTTTGTTTGGTTAGGAGATCTCAACGACGGTAGGTTTTCAGTATCAGTTGCTTTTGTTCTTTTGTTCTTTTACAAGATTTCAAAGACAGTCAGTTTTGTTTGGTTATGAAATTTCTATGATGGTCAGTTTTGTTTCATTATGAAATTTCAATGATGGTCGGTCTTGTTCGGTTAGGAGATCTCAATGACGGTAGGATTTCAGTATCAGCTGGTTTTGTTCTTTTATTCTTTTACGAGATTTAAAAGACAGTCAGTTTTGTTTGGTTACGAGATCTCAATGACAGTAGGTTTTCAGTGTCATTCGGTTTTGTTCTGTGATGAGATTTCAAAGACGGTTGGTTTTATTCAGTTACGAGATTTCAATGACAGTCGGTTTTTATTTTGTTACGAGATTTCTATGATGGTCAGTTTTGTTTGATTACGAGATTTCAATGTCAGTCAGTTTTGCTGGGTTATGGGATCTCGGTGACAGTAGGTTTACAATATCAATTGGTTTTGTTCTGTTATGAAATTTCAATAACGATCGGTTTTGCTGGATTACGAGATCTCAATGAAAATCGGTTTTGCTGGGTTATAAAATTTCAATTACGGTAAGCTTTCAGTGTCAGTCGGTTTTGTTCTGTGATGAGATTTCAAAGACGGTTGGTTTTATTCGGTTATGGGATTTCAATGACGGACAGTTTTGTTTGGTTACGGGATCTCGGTGACGGTAGGTTTTCAGTATCAATCGGTTTTGTTCTATTATGAATTTCAATAACGATCGGTTTTGCTGGATTACGAAATCTCAATGAAAGTCAGTTTTGCTGGGTTTTGAGATTTCAATTACGGTAGATTTTCAGTATCAGTTGGTTTTGTTCTCTTATTCTTTTACGAGAATTCAAAGACAGTTTTGTTTCATTACGACATCTCAATGACAGTAGGTTTTATTTTGTTACGAAATTTCAATGATGGTCGGTCTTGTTCGGTTACAAGATTTCAACCACGGTCAGTTTTGCTGGGTTATGAAATCTCAACAGTGTTAGATTTTCAGTGTCAAGTAGTGTAGTAGGTTTTATTCGGTCACGAGATTTCAATGACGGTCGGTTTTGTTTGGTTAGGAGATCTCAATGACGGTAGGTTTTCAGTATCAGTCAGTTTTGTTCTGTGATGAGATTTCAAAAACGGTTGGTTTTAATTCGGTTACGAGATTTCAATGACAGTCGGTTTTGCTGAGTAATGAGATTTCAATGATATTTGGTTGTGCTCGGTTACGAGATTTCAATGATGGTCGGTTTTGTTTGGTTAGGAGATTCCTATGATGGTCAGTTTTGATTGGTTACGAGATTTCAGTGACAGTCGGTTATGCTGAGTTATGAGATTTCAACGATGGGTGGTTGTGCTCGGTTACGAGATTGCAATGACAGGCGGTTTTGTCTCGTTACAAGGTTTCTGTGATGGACACTTTTGATTGGTTATGAGATTTCAATGACAGTCAGTTTTGCTGGGTTACGGGATCTCTGTGACGGTAGGTTTTCAGTATCAATCAGTTTTGTTCTGTTATGAAATTTCAATAACGATCGGTTTTGCTGGATTACGAGATCTCAATGAAAGTCGGTTTTGCTGAGTAATGAGATTTCAACGATGGTCGGGTGTGTCCGGTTACGAGATTTCAATGACAGTCGGTTTTGTTTCATTACGAGATCTCAATGACAGTAGGTTTTGTTTCGTTACGAAATTTCAATGATGGTCAGTCTTGTTCGGTTACGAGATTTCAACCACGGTCAGTTTTGCTGGGTTACGAAATGTCAACAGTGTTAGATTTTCAGTGTCAATTGATTTTATTCGGTTACGAGATTTCAATGACAGTCGGTTTTGTTTGGTTAGGAGATCTCAATGACGGTAGGTTTTCAGTATCAGTCAGTTTTGTTCTGTGATGAGATTTCAAAAACGGTTGGTTTTATTCGGTTACGAGATTTCAATGACAGTCGGTTTTGTTTTGTTACGAGATTTCTATGATGGTCAGTTTTGATTGGTTACGAGATTTCAATAACGGTCGGTTTTGCTGGGTTATGAGATCTCAATGATGGTATGTTTTCTGTATCAGATGGTTTTGTTCTTTTATTCTTTTACGAGATTTCAAATACAGTCGGTTTTGTTTTGTTAAGAAATTTCAATGACGGTCGGTCTTGTTGGGTTACGAGATTTCAACTACTGTCAGTTTTGCTGGGCAACGAAATCTGCATGGTGTTAGATTTTCAGTGTCAATCATTTTTGTTCGGTTATGATATTTCAATGACGGTCGGTTTTGTTTGGTTAGGAGATCTCAATGACGGTAGGTTTTCAGTATCAGTTGGTTTTGTTCTCTTATTCTTTTATGAGATTTCAAAGACAGTTTTGTTTCATTATGACATCTCAATGACTGTAGGTTTTATTTCGTTACGAAATTTCAATGATGGTCGGTCTTGTTTGGTTACAAGATTTCAACCACAGTCAGTTTTGCTGGGTTATGAAATCTCAAGTGTTAGATTTTCAGTGTCAATCGGTTTTATTCTTTTACGGGATTTCAATGATAGTAGGTTTTATTCGGTCATGAGATTTCAATGACGGTCGGTTTTGTTTGGTTAGGAGATCTCAATGATGGTAGGTTTTCAGTATCAGTCAGTTTTGTTCTGTGATGAGATTTCAAAAACGGTTGGTTTTATTCGGTTAAGAGATTTCAATGACAGTCGGTTTTGCTGAGTAATGAGATTTCAATGATAGTCGGGTGTGTTTGGTTACGAGATTTCAATGACAGGCGGTTTTGTTCTTTTGTTATTTTACGATATTTCAAAGATATTCGGTTTTGTTTTTTTAGAAGATTTCAACGATAATCGGTTTTGTTCGGTTAAGAGATTTTAATAACGGTCGGTTTTGCTGGATTATGAGATCTCAATGATGGTATGTTTTCTGTATTAGTTGGTTTTGTTCTTTTATTCTTTTACGAGATTTCAAAGACAGTCGGTTTTGTTGGGTTATAAAATTTCAATTACGGTAAGCTTTCAGTGTTAGTTGGTTTTGTTCTGTGATGAGATTTCAAAGACGGTTGGTTTTATTCGGTTATGGGATTTCAATGACGGTCAGTTTTGCTGGGTTACGGGATCTCGGTGACGGTAGGTTTTCAGTATCAATTGGTTTTGTTCTGTTATGAAATTTCAATAACGATCGGTTTGGCTGGATTACGAGATGTCAAAGAAAGTCGGTTTTGCTGGGTTATGAGATCTCAATTACGTTAGGATTTCAGTATCAGTTGGTTTTGTTCTTTTATTCTTTAACGAGATTTCAATGACAGTCGGTTTTGTTTCATTACGAGATCTCAATGACAGTAGGTTTTGTTTCATTATGAGATCTCAATGACAGTAGGTTTTGTTTCGTTACGACACCTCAATGACTAGGTTTTATTTCGTTACGAAATTTCAATGATGGTCGGTCTTGTTTGGTTACAACACGGTCAGTTTTGCTGGGTTATGAAATCTCAACAGTGTTAGATTTTCAGTGTCAATCAGTTTTATTCTTTTACGGGATTTCAATGATAGTAGGTTTTATTCGGTCATGAGATTTCAATGACGGTCGGTTTTGTTTGCTTAGGAGATCTCAATGATGGTAGGTTTTCAGTATCAGTCAGTTTTGTTCTGTGATGAGATTTCAAAAACGGTTGGTTTTATTCGGTTAAGAGATTTCAATGACGGTCAGTTTTGCTGGGTTACGGGATCTCGGTGACGGTAGGTTTTCAGTATCAATTGGTTTTGTTCTGTTATGAAATTTCAATAACGATCGGTTTGGCTGGATTACGAGATGTCAAAGAAAGTCGGTTTTGCTGAGTAATGAGATTTCAATGATAGTCGGGTGTGTTTGGTTACGAGATTTCAATGACAGGCGGTTTTGTTCTTTTGTTATTTTACGATATTTCAAAGATATTCGGTTTTGTTTTTTTACAAGATTTCAACGATAATCGGTTTTGTTCGGTTAAGAGATTTTAATAACGGTCGGTTTTGCTGGGTTATGAGATCTCAATGATGGTATGTTTTCTGTATTAGTTGGTTTTGTTCTTTTATTCTTTTACGAGATTTCAAAGACAGTCGGTTTTGCTGGGTTATAAAATTTAAATTACGGTAAGCTTTCAGTGTCAGTCGGTTTTGTTCTGTGACGAGATTTCAAAGACGGTTGGTTTTATTCGGTTATGGGATTTCAATGACGGTCAGTTTTGCTGGGTTACGGGATCTCGGTGACGGTAGGTTTTCAGTATCAATTGGTTTTGTTCTGTTATGAAATTTCAATAACGATCGGTTTGGCTGGATTACGAGATGTCAAAGAAAGTCGGTTTTGCTGGGTTATGAGATCTCAATTACGTTAGGTTTACAGTATCAGTTGGTTTTGTTCTCTTATTCTTTAACGAGATTTCAATGACAGTCGGTTTTGTTTCATTACGAGATCTCAATGACAGTAGGTTTTGTTTCGTTACGAAATTTCAACGATGGTCGGTCTTGTTCGGTTACGAGATTTCAACCACAGTCAGTTTTGCTGGGTTATGGGATCTCGGTGACATTAGGTTTTCAATATCAATTGGTTTTGTTCGGTTATGAAATTTCAATAACGATCGGTTTTGCTGGATTATGAGATCTCAATGAAAGTCGGTTTTGCTGGGTTATAAAATTTCAATTATGATAAGCTTTCAATGTCAGTCGGTTTTGTTCTGTGATGAGATTTCAAAGCCGGTTGGTTTTATTCGGTTATGGGATTTCAATGACGGACAGTTTTGTTTGGTTACGGGATCTCGGTGACGGTAGGTTTTCAGTATCAATCGGTTTTGTTCTATTATGAAATTTCAATAACGATCGGTTTTGCTGGATTACGAAATCTCAATGAAAGTCAGTTTTGCTGGGTTTTGAGATTTCAATTACGGTAGGTTTTCAGTATCAGTTGGTTTTGTTCTTTTATTCTTTTACGAGAATTCAAAGACAGTTTTGTTTCATTACGACATCTCAATGACAGTAGATTTTATTTTGTTATGAAATTTCAATGATGGTCGGTCTTGTTCGGTTACAAGATTTCAACCACGGTCAGTTTTGCTGGGTTATGAAATCTCAACAGTGTTAGATTTTCAGTGTCAAGTAGTGTAGTAGGTTTTATTCGGTCACGAGATTTCAATGACGGTCGGTTTTGTTTGGTTAGGAGATCTCAATGATGGTAGGTTTTCAGTATCAGTCAGTTTTGTTCTGTGATGAGATTTCAAAAACGGTTGGTTTTAATTCGGTTACGAGATTTCAATGACAGTCGGTTTTGCTGAGTAATGAGATTTCAATGATATTTGGTTGTGCTCGGTTACGAGATTTCAATGATGGTCGGTTTTGTTTGGTTAGGAGATTTCTATGATGGTCAGTTTTGATTGGTTACGAGATTTCAGTGACAGTCGGTTATGCTGAGTTATGAGATTTCAACGATGGGTGGTTGTGCTCGGTTACGAGATTGCAATGACAGGCGGTTTTGTCTGGTTACAAGGTTTCTGTGATGGACACTTTTGATTGGTTATGAGGTTTCAATGACAGTCAGTTTTGCTGGGTTACGGGATCTCGGTGACGGTAGGTTTTCAGTATCAATCAGTTTTGTTCTGTTATGAAATTTCAATAACGATCGGTTTTGCTGGATTACGAGATCTCAATGACAGTCGGTTTTGTTTCATTACGAGATCTCAATGATAGTAGGTTTTGTTTCATTATGAAATTTCAATGATGGTCAGTCTTGTTCGGTTACGAGATTTCAACCACGGTCAGTTTTGCTGGGTTACGAAATGTCAACAGTGTTAGATTTTCAGTGTCAATTGATTTTATTCGGTTACAAGATTTCAATGACAGTCGGTTTTGTTTGGTTAGGAGATCTCAATGACGGTAGGTTTTCAGTATCAGTCAGTTTTGTTCTGTGATGAGAATTCAAAAACGGTTGGTTTTATTCGGTTACGAGATTTCAATGACAGTCGGTTTTGTTTTGTTACGAGATTTCTATGATGGTCAGTTTTGATTGGTTACGAGATTTCAATGACAGTCGGTTTTGCTGAGTTATGAGATTTCAACGATGGGTGGTTTTGTTCTGTTAAGAGATTTCAATAACGGTCGGTTTTGCTGGGTTATGAGATCTCAATGATGGTATGTTTTCTGTATCAGATGGTTTTGTTCTTTTATTCTTTTACGAGATTTCAAATACAGTTGGTTTTGTTTGGTTAGGAGATCTCAATGAAGATAGGTTTTCAGTATCAGTTGGTTTTGTTCTCTTATTCTTTTATGAGATTTCAAAGACAGTTTTCTTTCATTACGACATCTCAATGACTGTAGGTTTTATTTCGTTACGAAATTTTAATGATGGTCGGTCTTGTTTGGTTACAAGATTTTAACCACGGTCAGTTTTGCTGGGTTATGAAATCTCCACAGTGTTAGATTTTCAGTGTCAATCGGTTTTATTCTTTTACTGGATTTCAATGACAGTAGGTTTTATTCGGTCATGAGATTTCAATGACGGTCGGTTTTGTTTGGTTAGGAGATCTCAATGATGGTAGGTTTTCAGTATCAGTCAGTTTTGTTCTGTGATGAGATTTCAAAAATGGTTGGTTTTATTCGGTTAAGAGATTTCAATGACAGTCGGTTTTGCTGAGTAATGAGATTTCAATGATAGTCGGGTGTGTTTGGTTACGAGATTTCAATGACAGGCGGTTTTGTTCTTTTGTTATTTTACGATATTTCAAAGATATTCGGTTTTGTTTTTTTACAAGATTTCAACGATAATCGGTTTTGTTCGGTTAAGAGATTTCAATAACGGTCGGTTTTGCTGGGTTATGAGATCTCAATGATGGTATGTTTTCTGTATTAGTTGGTTTTGTTCTTTTATTCTTTTACGAGATTTCAAAGACAGTCGGTTTTGCTGGGTTATAAAATTTAAATTACGATAAGCTTTCAGTGTCAGTCGGTTTTGTTCTGTGATGAGATTTCAAAGACGGTTGGTTTTATTCGGTTATGGGATTTCAATGACGGTCAGTTTTGCTGGGTTACGGGATCTCGGTGACGGTAGGTTTTCAGTATCAATTGGTTTTGTTCTGTTATGAAATTTCAATAACGATCGGTTTGGCTGGATTACGAGATGTCAAAGAAAGTCGGTTTTGCTGGGTTATGAGATCTCAATTACGTTAGGTTTTCAGTATCAGTTGGTTTTGTTCTTTTATTCTTTAACGAGATTTCAATGACAGTCGGTTTTGTTTCATTACGAGATCTCAATGACAGTAGGTTTTGTTTCATTACGAGATCTCAATGACAGTAGGTTTTGTTTTGTTACGAAATTTCAACGATGGTCGGTCTTGTTCGGTTACGAGATTTCAAAGTCGGTTTTTTTTTGTTCTTTTGTTATTTTACAATATTTCAAAGATATTCGGTTTTGTTTCATTACAACATTTCAATGATGATCGGTTTTGCTTGGTCATGGGATCTCAGTGACGGTACGTTTTCAGTGTCAATCGGTTTTGTTGTGTTATGAAATTTCAAAGTCGGTTGGTTTGTTCTTTTATTCTTTTATGAGATTTCAAAGACAGTCGGTTTTGTTTCGTTACGAAATTTCAATGATGGTTGGTCTTGTTCGGTTATGAGATTTCAAACACGGTCAGTTCTGGTGGGTAACGAAATCTCTGCAGTGTTAGATTTTCAGTGTTAATCGGTTTTGTTCTATTACGAGATTTCAATGATGGTCGGTTTTGTTTGGTTAGGAGATCTCAACGACGGTAGGTTTTCAGTATCAGTTGCTTTTGTTCTTTTCTTCTTTTACAAGATTTCAAAGACAGTCAGTTTTGTTTGGTTATGAAATTTCTATGATGGTCAGTTTTGTTTCATTATGAAATTTCAATGATGGTCGGTCTTGTTCGGTTAGGAGATCTCAATGACGATAGGATTTCAGTATCAGCTGGTTTTGTTCTCTTATTCTTTTATGAGATTTCAAAGACAGTTTTGTTTCATTACGACATCTCAATGACTGTAGGTTTTATTTCGTTACGAAATTTCAATGATGGTCGGTCTTGTTTGGTTACAAGATTTAAACTACGGTCAGTTTTGCTGGGTTATGAAATCTCAACAGTGTTAGATTTTCAGTGTCAATCGGTTTTATTCTTTTACGGGATTTCAATGATAGTAGGTTTTATTCGGTCATGGGATTTCAATGACGGTCGGTTTTGTTTGGTTAGGAGATCTCAATGATGGTAGGTTTTCAGTATCAGTCAGTTTTGTTCTGTGATGAGATTTCAAAAACGGTTGGTTTTATTCGGTTAAGAGATTTCAATAACGGTCGGTTTTGCTGGGTTATGAGATCTCAATGATGGTATGTTTTCTGTATTAGTTGGTTTTGTTCTTTTATTCTTTTACGAGATTTCAATGACAGTCGGTTTTGCTGAGTAATGAGATTTCAATGATATTTGGTTGTGCTCGGTTACGAGATTTCAATGATGGTCGGTTTTGTTTGGTTAGAAGATTTCTATGATGGTCAGTTTTGATTGGTTACGAGATTTCAGTGACAGTCGGTTATGCTGAGTTATGAGATTTCAACTATGGGTGGTTGTGCTCGGTTACGAGATTGCAATGACAGGCGGTTTTATCTCGTTACAAGATTTCTGTGACGGACACTTTTGATTGGTTACGAGATTTCAATGACAGTTGGTTTTGCCGAGTTATGAAATTTCAACGGTGAGTGGTTTTGTTCTGTTAAGAGATTTCAATGACGGTCAGTTTTGCTGGGTTACGGGGTCTCGGTGACGGTAGGTTTTCAGTATCAATCAGTTTTGTTCTGTTATGAAATTTCAATAACGATCGGTTTTGCTGGATTACGAGATCTCAATGAAAGTCGGTTTTGCTGAGTAATGAGATTTCAACGATGGTCGGGTGTGTTCGGTTACGAGATTTCAATGACAGTCGGTTTTGTTTCATTACGAGATCTCAATGACAGTAGGTTTTGTTTCGTTACGAAATTTCGATGATGGTCAGTCTTGTTCGGTTACGAGATTTCAACCACGGTCAGTTTAGCTGGGTTACGAAATGTCAACAGTGTTAGATTGTCATTTGATTTTATTCGGTTACGAGATTTCAATGATAGTCGGTTTTGTTCTGTGATGAGATTTCAAAGACGGTTGGTTTTGTTTTGTTATGAAATTTCAATAATGATCGGTTTTGCTGGATTACGAGATCTCAATGAAAGTCGGTTTTGCTGGGTTATGAGATCTCAATTACGGTAGGTTTTCAGTATCAGTCGGTTTTGTTCTTTTATTCTTTTACGATATTTCAAAGACAGTCGGATTTGTTTCATTATGAAATCTCAATAACAGTAGGTTTTGTTTCGTCACAAAATTTCAAAGATAGTCGGTTTTATTTGGTTACGAGATTTCAATGACGGTCGGTTTTGTTTGGTTAGGAGATCTCAATGACGGTAGGTTTTAAGTATCAGTTGGTTTTGTTCTTTTGTTCTTTTATTCTTTTACGAGATTTCAAAGACAGTCGGTTTTGTTTGGTTATGAGATCTCAATGACAGTAGGTTTTCAATGTCAGTCGTTTTTGTTCTGTGATGAGATTTCAATGACTGGTGGTTTTGTTTCGTTACGAGATTTCTATATTGGTCAGTTGTGTTCGGTTACGAGATTTCAATGACAGTCGGTTTTGTTTCGTTGTGAGATTTCTATGATGGTCGGTTTTGTTTGGTTACGTGATTTCAAAGTCGGTTGGTTTTGTTCTTTTGTTATTTTACGAGATTTCAAAGACAGTCGGTTTTGTTTTGTTATGAAATTTCAATGACGGCCGGTCTTGTGCGGTTACGAGATTTCAACCACTGTCAGTTTTGCTGGGCAACGAAATTTACATGGTGTTAGATTTTCAATGTCAATCATTTTTGTTCGGTTATGATATTTCAATGACGGTCGGTTTTGTTTGGTTAGGAGATCTCAGTGACGGTAGGTTTTCAGTATCAGTATCAGTAATTCGACGGCAAAGATATAGCTGTCAAAATCCGTTCCCCCCCCAAAATGATGAGAGATGTTGATTCAGTGACTTAAAATATTTTTATTCTATACTGTGAGTGGATGGAGTTTAAACTGCTTCAGTTTAAATATCTATTTTTTGCCTTTTTGCCATTTATCATGATATTAAATATGTTGACAAGAAGCAAAATAGGTGAGAGAAGGCAGATGGAAAAACCCACAAACCTGGATTTGAACATAGGATTCTCTGGACACAACTGCACCAGAGGTAAACACACTGTCCACAAAGCCATCTGGAAGTGTGAGAACCCGCAAGTATGATAAATATTAGAATCTCAATAGGGGGACGGGGGAACGGAATTTAACGGCAAAGATACAACTGTCGAAATCCGTTCCCCCAACCCCAAAATGATGAGAGATGTTGATTCAGTGACTTAAAAGATTTTTATTCTATCCTGTGTGTGGATGGAGTTAAAACTGCCTCAGTTTAAATGTTCCCTTTTTGCCTTTTTGTCATTTATCTTGGTATTAAATATGTTGACAAGAAGCAAAATTGGTGAGAGAAGGTAGACGAAAAATCCCACTAGTCTGGATTCGAACCTAGGATTCTCTGGACATAACTGCACCAGAGGTCAGCACACTGTCCACAAAGCCATCTGGAAGTGTGAGAACCAGCAAGTATGATAAATATTACAATCTCAATAGGGGAGGGGAAACTGAATTCGACGGCAATGATACAGCTGTCGAAATCCGATCCCCCCACCCGAAAATGATGAGAGATGTTGATGAAGTGACTTAAAAGATTTTTATTCTATCCTGTGTGTGGTTGGAGTTTAAACTGCATCAGTTTAAATGTTCATTTTTTGCCTTTTTGTCATTTATCATGATATTAAACATGTTGACAAGAAGCAAAATAGGTGAGAGAAAGCAGATGGAAAAACCGAGGATTCTCTGGAGAAAACTGCACCAGAGGTCAGCACACTGTCCACAAAGCCATCTGGAAGTGTGAGAACTAGCAAGTATGATAAATAGACTTCAATAATGGCCGACTTTTTTCCATTAAGGAATTTGAATAGTGGTCAGTTTTGCTGGGTTACATCATCTTAATGATAGTAGGTTTTTATCATCAGTTGGTTTTATTCCTTTATTCTCTTTTGAAACTTTAAAGACAGTCGGCTTTCTTTTGTTACGAGATTTCAACGATGGTCGGTTTTGTTTGGTTACGAGATTTCAATGACGGTCGGTTTTGTTTGGTTAGGAGATCTCAAAGGCAGTAGGTTTTGTTTCGTTACGAAATTTCAATGACGGTCAATCTTGTTCGATTACGAGATTTCAACCACGGTCAGTTTTGCTGGGTTACTTAATCTCAACGGTGTTAGATTTTCTCTGTCAATCGGTTTTGTTCTGTTACGGGATTTCAATGATAGTCGGTTTTATTCGGTCACGAGATTTCAATGACAGTCGGTTTTGTTTTGTTACAAGATTTCTGTAATGGTCGGTTTTGTTTGGTGACGAGATTTCAAAGTCGGTCAGTTTTGTTTTGCTGGGTTACGGGATCTCGGTGACGGTAGGTTTTCAGTATCAATCGGTTTTGTTCTATTACGAGATTTCAAGGATGGTCAGTTTTGTTTGGTTAGGAAAACTCAACGACGGTAGGTTTTCAGTATCAGTTGGTTTTGTTCATTTGTTTTTTTACAAGATTTCAAAGACAGTCAGTTTTGTTTGGTTACGAGATTTCAATGACGTTCAGTTTTACTGAGTTACGGGATCTCGGTGACGGTAGGTTTTCAGCATCAATCGGTTTTGTTCTGTTATGAAATTTCAATAACGATCGGTTTTGCTGGATTACGAAATCTCAATGAAAATCGGTTTTGCTGGGTTATGAGATTTCATTTACGGTAGGTTTTCTGTATCAGTTGGTTTTGTTCTTTTATTCTTTTACAAGATTTCAAAGACAGTCAGTTTTGTTTCATTACGACATCTCAATGACAGCAGGTTTTATTTCATTACGAAATTTCAATGATGGTCGGTCTTGTTCGGTTACGAGATTTCAACCACGGTCAGTTTTGCTGGGTTACGAAATCTCAACATTGTTAGATTTTCAATATCAATCGGTTTTGTTCTGTTACGGGATTTTAATGATAGTCGGTTTTATTTGATCACAAGATTTCAATGACGGTCGGTTTTGTTTGGTTAGGAGATCTCAATGATGGTAGGTTTTCAGTATCAGTCAGTTTTGTTCTGATAAGTTTTTGTTTTGATAAGATTTCAAAAACGGTTGGTTTTATTCGGTTACGAGATTTCAATGAAAGACGGTTTTACTGAGTAATGAGATTTCAATGATGGTCGGGTGTGTTTGGTGACGAGATTTCAAAGTCGGTCGGTTTTGTTTGGTTATGAGACTTCAATAATGGCGGACTTTTTTTCATTAAGGAATTTGAATAGTGGTCAGTTTTGCTGGGTTACATCATCTCAATGATAGTAGGTTTTTATCGTCAGTTGGTTTTGTTCCTTTATTCTCTTTTGAAACTTTAAAGACAGTCGGTTTTCTTTTGTTACGAGATTTCAACGATGGTCGGTTTTGTTTGGTTACGAGATTTGAATGACGGTCGGTTTTGTTTGGTTAGGAGATGTCAATGACAGTAGGTTTTCAGTATCAGTTGGTTTCGTTCTTATATTGTTTTACTAGATTTCAAAAACAATTGGTTTTGTTTTATTTGGTTACGAGATGTTAATGACAGTAGGTTTTCAGTGTCAGTTGGTTTCGTTCTGTGTTGAAATTTCAAAGACGGTTAGTTTTATTCGGTTACGAGATTTCAGTGACAGTCGGTTTTAACTTCGTTACGAGATTTCTTTGATGGTCGGTTTATTTTGGTTGCGAGATTTCAATGACAGTCAGTTTTACTGAGTTATGAGATATCAATGATGGTTGGTTTTGTTCTGTTAAGAAATTTCAATATAAGTCACTTTTGCTGGGTTACGGGATCTCAGTGACGGTAGGTTTTCAGTATCAATCGGTTTTGTTTTGTTATGCAATTTCAATAATGATCGGTTTTGCTGGATTACGAGATCTCAGTGAAAGTCAGTGTTGCTGGGTTATGAGATCTCAATTACGGTAGGTTTTCAGTGTCAGTCGGTTTTGTTCTGTGATGAGATTTCAAAGACGGTTGGATTTATTCTGTTATGGGATTTCAATGACAGCCGGTTTTGCTGAGTAATGAGATTTCAATGATGGTCGGTTGTGTTCGGTTATGAGATTTCAATGACAGTTGGTTTTGTTTGTTTAGAAGATTTTTCTGATGGTCGATTTTGTTTGGTTACGAGATTTCAAAGTCGGTTGTTTTTGTTCTTTTGTTGTTTTACGATATTTCAAAAATATTCAGTTTTGTTTCATTACAACATTTCAATGATGGTCGGTTTTGTTTGCTGACGAGATTTCAAAGTCGGTCGGTTTTGTTCTTTTGTTATTTTATGAGATTTCAAAGATATTCGGTTTTGTTTTATTACAAGATTTCAACGATAATCGTTTTTGTTCGGTTAAATGATTTCAATAACGGTCGGTTTTATACTGGGTTATGAGATCTCAATGATGGTATGTTTTCTGTATTAGTTGGTTTTGTCCTTTTATTCTTTTACGAGATTTCAAAGACAGTCGGTTTTGTTTAGTCATGAGATCTCAATGACAGTAGTTTTTCAGTGTCAGTCGTTTTTGTTCTGTGATGAGATTTCAAAGACGGTTGGTTTTATTCGGTTACGAGATTTCAGTGGTGGTCAGTTTTGCTGGGTTACGGGATCTCTGTGACGGTAGGTTTTCAGTTTCAATCATTTTTTTCTGTTATGAAATTTTTTAATAACGATCGGTTTTGCTGGATTACGAGAGATCAACAAAAGTCGGTTTGGCTGGGTTATGAATTCTCAATTACGGTAGGTTTTCAGTATCATTTGGTTTTGTTCTTTTATTCTTTTACGAGAGTTCAAAGACAGTCGGATTTGTTTCATTACGAGATTTCAATGATGGTCGATCTTGTTTGGTTACGAGATTTCAACCACGGTCAGTTTTGTTGGGTAAAGAAGTCTCAACGTTGTTAGACTTTCAGAATCAATCGGTTTTATTCGTTTATTAGATTTCAATGACGGTAGGTTTTGTTTTTGTTAGGAGATCTCAATGACGGTAGGTTTTCAGTACCAGTCAGTTTTGTTTTGTGATTAGATTTCAAAAACGGATGGTTTTATTCGGTTACGAGATTTCAATGACAGTCGGTTTTGCTGAGTAATGAGATTTCAGTGATATTTGGTTGTGCTCGGTTACGAGATTTCAGTGATGGTCGGTTTTGTTCTTTTGTTATTTTACGAGATTTCAAAGATATTCGGTTTTGTTCGGTTAAATGATTTAAATAACGGTCGGTTTTGCTGGGTTATGAGATCTCAATGATGGTATGTTTTCTGTATTAGTTGGTTTGGTTAGTGTACTACTTAGTGTGTGTGCTAGTTAGTGTGTACTACTTAGTGCATACTAGTTAGTGTGCTACTTAGTGTGTACTAGTTAGTGCATACTAGTTAGTGTACTACTTAGTGTGTACTAGATAGTGCATACTAGTTAGTGTATTAGTTAGTGCGTTCTAGTTACTGCGTACTAGTTAGTGTACTAACACTAACTAGTACTAACACTAGTGGACAGTGTGTTGACCTCTGGTGTAGTAGTGTCAGGGAATCCTAGGTTCGAATCCAGGGTCCTTGACTTTTCCGTCTGCCTTCTCTCACCTATTTTGGTACTTTTCAAAATATTTAATATCATGATAAATGGCAAAAAAGCAAAAAATGAACATTTAAACTGAAGCTGGTTAAACTCCATCCACACACAGTTAATATACATTGTCCATGTTAGAAACTACTTAGTGTGTACTAGTTAGTGTATACGAGTTAGTGTACTACTTAGTGTGTACTAGTTAGTGCGTACTAGTTAGTGTTCGTACTAGTTAGTGTACTACTTAGTGCGTACTAGTTAGTGCGTACTAGTTAGTGTACTACTTAGTGTTTACTAGTTAGTGCGTACTAGTTAGTGCGTACTAGTTGGTGCGTACTAGTTGGTGCATACTAGTTAGTGCGTACTAGTTAGTGTACTAGTTAGTGCGTACTAGTTAGTGCATACTAGTTAGTGTACTACTTAGTGTGTACTAGTTAGTGCATAGTAGTTAGAGTACTACTTAGTGTGTACTAGTTAGTGCGTACTAGTTAGTGTACTATTTAGTGTGTGTACTACTTAGTGTGTACTAACGTGTAAAAGAGACACAAAGTTAACGGTGTGCTAAGCTAAGTTAGTGTTCGTACTAGTTCGTACAGCTTGAAAGTGTGCTTTACCATTTTGAAAGCCGAAACACAAACACATTGTGAAATACAGCAATCATGAATGATCAATTATAAAAATGTCCACCAAAGATGATGCTGACTGAAATATCTTAAGTGATAGGATGTGTTTAAATCACCTTCTAAACCAAGGGTAAAATAAAGCATAGATTAGAGGATTCAGGCCTGAGTTAATATAGAAGACCCATGTTAGAACATTCACTATTACAGAGGAAATTATTGTATTCCCTGCAAGAGAAACAATATAGAGAGGTAACCAACAGAGAATATGAATTGCCACAATGATTCCTAATGTCAGAGCTGACTCTCCCACTTCCAGATGGCTAGTAGGACAATGTGCTGACCTCTGGTGCAGTTGTGTCCAAAGAATCCTAGATTTGAATACAGGCTAGTGTGTTTTTCCGTCTGCCTTCTCTCACCTATTTTTCTATTTGTCAACATATTTAATATCATGTGTAGGGTTCCACCCACTAGCCCAACGACGGCATCTAGTGGTCTGGTCGAAGGTATTTCGCGTGTACGTCCTCTGGCACTTCTGTAAAATTCATCTTAATTTAATACAACTTTGGTTTCTAATTCAATTCTGACTTCGGTTCTTTCCGATGTAACAGCTGATCATGAGATTAGTTGTGCTTTAATTTAGGTCTTTGATCATTCTGGATACCTCATAATGTCAATTATGCTTTCATTACGGACCGAATCACCACATAGAGAATTTCGCATCGGCCGACTGCGTTCTCACGGACATAAATTCGCCAGTTTATGATTCTTAGTCAGAGGGTGCAGAGTTTACTAATGCATTTGAGTCAAACTGCCACATGCTTGTTCATACAAAAATACAGTTTTCTTAGTCACGATACTGCAACTTGCTAATTCAATAACAGACAAACTCAAAAAGTCCCATGATGTGCTTCCATGCTCCTTTCATGGGGCTCTCTAGTTTGACCTGTCCTGACGCAGATTTACGGAAGTGAAGGATTCTAATAATCTACTAGTCATAATGATTTTAGAGGAATCCAAGATAAATCAAGATTGGTTCATAAGAATCTTTATTGGGACATCTCCCACCCCAGGAGAACAGGTTTTGTTTTCTTTGTTCTTGTCTGTTCTAATGTTGTGGGAGTGAAACCCTCTTACCAATCGCACCAGAAGTATTTTCACTGATGTCACTTAAAACAACTAAGATAGCAGATTTGTGAGAGTTGCATGGCCTGAAGGGAAGGAGAGGATGTGAGGACTCAGGAACTCAGGAACTGCATGGGGGGGGAAGAGAGGAAGTTGAACCAGGTGTTGTCCTGTGCTCTTTCTCGCAGATCCTCTCTTCAGATTAGAGAGTTTTATTGTTTTATTACAGGATTGAATTCAGTAATTTTATTACAGGATTGAATTTAGTAATTCAGTATTAGTAAAAATCCATCCTTACACATGATAAATGACAAAAAAGCAAAAAATGAACATTTAAACTGAGGCAGTTTAAACTCCATCCACACACAGGATAGAATACAAATATTTTAAGTCACTGAATCAACATCTCTCATCATTTTGGGGGGGGGGGGATTTCGACAGCTGTATCTTTGCCGTCGAATTCCGTTCCCCCCCCCCCCATTGAGATTCTAATATTTATCATACTTGCTGATTCTCACACTTCCAGATGGCTTATTGAAAACCAGTGAGTCCTAGGTTCGAATCCAGGCTCATTGCTTTTTCTGTCTGCCGTCTCTCAGCTATTTTACTTCTTTTCAAAATCTTCAATATCATGATAAATGGCAAAAAAAAAAATTGACCATTTAAACTGAAGCAGGTTAAACTCCATCCATACATAGGACAGAATACAAATTTTTAAGTCACTTCATCAACATGTTTCATCATTTTGGGGTGGGAACGGATTTCGACAGCTGTATATTTGCCGTCGAATTCCGTTCCCCCGCCCTATTGAGATTCTAATATTTATCATACAGGCTGATTCTCACACTTCCAGACGGCTTTGTGGACAGTGTGATGACTTCTGGTGTAGTTGTATCAATGAGTCCTAGGTTTGAATCCAGGCTTATTGCTTTTTCTGTCTGCCTTCTCTCAGCTATTTTACTTCTTTTCAAAATCTTCAATATCATGATAAATGGCAAAAAAAAAAATTGACCATTTAAACTGAAGCAGGTTAAACTCCATCCATACATAGGACAGAATACAAATTTTTAAGTCACTTCATCAACATGTTTCATCATTTTGGGGTGGGAACGGATTTCGACAGCTGTATATTTGCCGTCGAATTCCGTTCCCCCGCCCTATTGAGATTCTAATATTTATCATACAGGCTGATTCTCACACTTCCAGATGGCTTTGTGGACAGTGTGATGACTTCTGGTGTAGTTGTATCAATGAGTCCTAGGTTTGAATCCAGGCTTATTGCTTTTTCTGTCTGCCTTCTCTCAGCTATTTTACTTCTTTTCAAAATATTTAATATCATGATAAATGGCAAAAAAAAAATAAAAATGACCATTTAAACTGAAGCAGGTTAAACTCCATCCATACATAGGACAGAATAAAAATATTTTAAGTCACTTCATCAACATGTCTCATCATTTTGGGGGGGGGGACGGATTTCGACAGCTGTATATTTGCCGTCGAATTCCGTTCCCCCCCCTATTGAGATTCTAATATTTATCATACAGGCTGATTCTCATACTTCCAGATGGCTTTGTGGACAGTGTGTTGACTTCTGGTGTAGTTGTGTCAGTGAATCCTAGGTTCGAATCTAGGCTCCTTGCTTTTTCCGTCTGCCTTCTCTCAGCTATTTTACTTATTTTCAAAATATTTAATATCATGATAAATGGCAAAAAGGCAAAAAATGAACATTTAAACTGAAGCTGGTTAAACTCCATCCACACACAGGACAGAATAACAATTTTTTAAGTCACTTCATCAACATGTCTCATCATTTTGGGGGGGGAACGGATTTCGACAGCTGTATATTTGCCGTCGAATTCCGTTCCCCCCCCCCTATTGAGATTCTAATATTTATCATACAGCCTGATTCTCACACTTCCAGATGGCTTGGTGGACAGTGTATTGACCTCTGTTGCAGTTGTGTCAGGGAATCCTAGGTTTGAATCCAGGCTGGTGTTTTTTTTTTCCATCTGCTTTCTCTCACCTGTTTTGGTACTTTTCAAAATATTTAATATCATGATAAATGGCAAAAAGGCAAAAAATGAACATTTAAACTGAAGCAGGTTAAACTCCATCCATACATAGGACAGAATAAAAATATTTTAAGTCACTTCATCAACATGTCTCATCATTTTGGGGGGGGGAACGGATTTCGACAGCTCTATATTTGCCGTCGAATTCTGTTCCCCCCCCCCCTATTTTTGATTCTAATGTTTATCATACGGGTGGTTTCTCACACTTCCAGATGGCTTAGTGGACAGTGTGTTGACCTCTGTTGCAGTTGTGTCAGGGAATCGAAGGTTCGAATCCATGTTGGTTGTTTTTTTTTTCGTCTGCCTTCTCTCACCTGTTTTGGTACTTTTCAAAATATTAAATATCATGATAAATGGCAAAAAGGCAAAAAATGACCATTTAAACTGAAGCTGGTTAAACTCCATCCACACACAGGACAGAATAACAATATTTTAAGTCACTTCATCAACATGTCTCATCATTTTGGGGGGGGAACGGATTTCGACAGCTGTATATTTGCCGTCGAATTCCGTTCCCCCCCCCTATTGAGATTCTAATATTTATCATACAGGCTGATTCTCACACTTCCAGATGGCTTAGTGGACAGTGTGTTGACCTCTGGTGTAGTTGTGTCAGTGAATCCTAGGTTCGAATCCAGGCTCCTTGCTTTTTCCGTCTGCCTTCTCTCAGCTATTTTACTTATTTTCAAAATATTTAATATCATGATAAATGGCAAAAAGGCAAAAAATGAACATTTAAACTGAAGCAGGTTAAACTCCATCCACACACAGGACAGAATAACAATTTTTTAAGTCACTTCCTCAACATGTCTCATCATTTGGGGGGGGGGGAACGGATTTCGACAGCTGTATATTTGCCGTCGAATTCCGTTCCCCCCCCCTATTGAGATTCTAATATTTATCATACAGGCTGATTCTCACGCTTCCAGATGGCTTAGTGGACAGTGTATTGACCTCTGTTGCAGTTGTGTCAGGGAATCCTAGGTTTGAATCCAGGCTGGTGTTTTTTTTTTCCATCTGCTTTCTCTCACCTGTTTTGGTACTTTTCAAAATATTTAATATCATGATAAATGGCAAAAAGGCAAAAAATGAACATTTAAACTGAAGCAGGTTAAACTCCATCCATACATAGGACAGAATACAAATTTTTAAGTCACTTCATCAACATGTTTCCTCATTTTGGGGTGGGAACGGATTTCGACAGCTGTATATTTGCCGTCGAATTCCGTTCCCCCGCCCTATTGAGATTCTAATATTTATCATACAGGCAGATTCTCACACTTCCAGATGGCTTGTTGGACAGTGTGTTGACTTCCGGTGTAGTTGTATCAGTGAGTCCTAGGTTCGAATCCAGGCTCCTTGCTTTTTCTGTCTGCCTTCTCTCAGCTATTTTACTTCTTTTCAAAATATTTAATATCATGATAAATGGCAAAAAAAAATAAAAATGACCATTTAAACTGAAGCAGGTTAAACTCCATCCGTACATAGCACAGAATAAAAATATTTTAAGTCACTTCATCAACATGTCTCATCATTTTGGGGGGGGGAACGGATTTCGACAGCTCTATATTTGCCGTCGAATTCCGTTCCCCCCCCCCTATTTTTGATTCTAATGTTTATCATACGGGTGGATTCTCACACTTCCAGATGGCTTAGTGGACAGTGTGTTGACCTTTGTTGCAGTTGTGTCAGGGAATCGAAGGTTCGAATCCATGTTGGTTGTTTTTTTTTCCGTCTGCCTTCTCTCACCTGTTTTGGTACTTTTCAAAATATTAAATATCATGATAAATGGCAAAAAGGCAAAAAATGACCATTTAAACTGAAGCTGGTTAAACTCCATCCACACACAGGACAGAATAACAATATTTTAAGTCACTTCATCAACATGTCTCATCATTTTGGGGGGGGAACGGATTTCGACAGCTGTATATTTGCCATCGAATTCCGTTCCCCCCCCCTATTGAGATTCTAATATTTATCATACAGGCTGATTCTCACACTTCCAGATGGCTTAGTGGACAGTGTGTTGACCTCTGGTGTAGTTGTGTCAGTGAATCCTAGGTTCGAATCCAGACTCCTTGCTTTTTCCGTCTGCCTTCTCTCAGCTATTTTACTTATTTTCAAAATATTTAATATCATGTTAAATGGCAAAAAGGCAAAAAATGAACATTTAAACTGAAGCAGGTTAAACTCCATCCACACACAGGACAGAATAACAATTTTTTAAGTCACTTCCTCAACATGTCTCATCATTTTGGGGGGGGGGGGGAACGGATTTCGACAGCTGTATATTTGCCGTCGAATTCCGTTCCCCCCCCCTATTGAGATTCTAATATTTATCATACAGGCTGAATCTTACATTTCCAGATGGTTTAGTGGACAGTGTGTTGACTTCTGGTGTAGTTGTGCCATTGAATCCCAGGTTCGAGTCCAGGCTCCTTGCTTTTTCCGTCTGCCTTCTCTCAGCTATTTTACTTCTTTTCAAAATATTTAATATCATGATAAATGGTAAAAAGGCAAAAAATGACCATTTAAACTGAAGCAGGTTAAACTCCATCCATACATAGGACAGAATAAAAATATTTTAAGTCACTTCATCAACATGTCTCATCATTTTGGGGGGGGGGAACGGATTTCGACAGCTCTATATTTGCCGTCGAATTCCGTTCCCCCCCCCCCTATTTTTGATTCTAATGTTTATCATACGGGTGGATTCTCACACTTCCAGATGGCTTAGTGGACAGTGTGTTGACCTCTGTTGCAGTTGTGTCAGGGAATCGAAGGTTCGAATCCATGTTGGTTGTTTTTTTTTTCGTCTGCCTTCTCTCACCTGTTTTGGTACTTTTCAAAATATTAAATATCATGATAAATGGCAAAAAGGCAAAAAATGACTATTTAAACTGAAGCTGGTTAAACTCCATCCACACACAGGACAGAATAACAATATTTTAAGTCACTTCATCAACATGTCTCATCATTTTGGGGGGGGAACGGATTTCGACAGCTGTATATTTGCCGTCGAATTCCGTTCCCCCCCCCTATTGACATTCTAATATTTATCATACAGTCTGATTCTCACACTTCCAGAAGGCTTTGTGGACAGTGTATTGACCTCTGTTGCAGTTGTGTCAGGGAATCCTAGGTTAGAATCCAGGCTGGTGTTTTTGTTTTCCGTCTGCCTTCTCTCACCTGTTTTGGTACTTTTCAAAATATTTAATATCATGATAAATGGCAAAAAGGCAAAAAATGAACATTTAAACTTAAGCTGGTTGAACTCCATCCACACACAGGACAGAATAACAATATTTTAAGTCACTTCATCAACATGTCTCATCATTTTGGGGGGGGGGAACGGATTTCGACAGCTGTATATTTGCCATCGAATTCCGTTCCCCCGTCCTATTGAGATTCTAATATTTATCATACAGGTTGATTCTTACACTTCCGGATGGTTTTGTGGACAGTGTGTTGACTTCCGGTGTAGTTGTATCAGTGAATCCTAGGTTCGAGTCCAGGCTCCTTGCTTTTTCCGTCTGCCTTCTCTCAGCTATTTTACTTCTTTTCAAAATATTTAATATCATGATAAATGGCAAAAAAAAATAAAAATGACCATTTAAACTGAAGCTGGTTAAACTCCATACACACACAGGACAGAATAAAAATAATTTAAGTCACTTCATCAACATGTCTCATCTTTTTGGGGGGGGGAACGGATTTCGACAGCTGTATATTTGCTATTGAGATCTCGTAACCCAGCAAAACCGACCATCGTCGAAATCTCAGAGCTGAGCAAAACTGACTGATACTGAAATCCTACCATCATTGAGATCTCATAACCCAGCAAAACCAACCGTTATTGAAATCATTTAACCGAACAAAATCGACTATCATTGAAATCTCGTCACCAAACAAAACCGACCATCATTGAAATCTCGTAACCAAGCACAACCAAATATAATTGAAATCTCAATACTCAGAAAAACCGACTGAAAATCTAACATTGCAGAGATTCATTATCCAGTAAAACTGACCGTGGTTGAAATCTCGTAACTGAACTAGACCAACCATCATTGAAATTTTGTAACGAAACAAAACCGGCTGTCTTTGAAATCTCGTAAAAGAATAAAAGAACAAAACCAACTGATACTGAAAACCTACCGTAATTGAGCTCTCATAACCCAACAACACCGACTTTCACTGAGATCTCGTAATCCAGCAAAACCGATCGTTATTGAAATTTCATAACAGAACAAAACCAACCATCATTGAAATCTCATAATTCAGCAAAACTGACTGTCATTGAAATCTCGCAACCAAACGAAACCGACAATCATAGAAATCTCGTAACGAAGTTAAAACCGACTGTCATTGAAATCTCGTAACCGAATAAAACCAAACGTCTTTGAAATTTCAACACGGAACGAAACTGACTGACACTGAAAACCTACTGTCATTGAGATCTCCTAACAAAAACAAAACCGACTGTCATTGAAATCTCGTAACCAAACAAAACCGACCATCGTTGAAATCTCGTAACAAAAGAAAACCGACTGTCTTTAAAGTTTCAAAAGAGAATAAAGGAACAAAACCAACTGACGATAAAAACCTACTATCATTGAGATGATGTAACCCAGCAAAACTGACCACTATTCAAATTCCTTAATGGAAAAAAGTCTGCCATTATTGAAGTCTCATAACCAAACAAAACAGACCGTCATTGAAGTCTCATAACTAAACAAAACAGACTGTCATTGAAATCTCATAATAAAACAAAACTAATAAAACTGAAAACCTACCGTCATTGAGATCTCATAACCCAGCAAAACCAAACGTCATTGAAATCTCTTAACGAAACAGAACCGATTGTTCTTGGGTTCTCGTAAAAGAATAAAAGAACACAACCAAATGACACTAAAAACCTACAGTCATTGATATCTTGTAACCTAGCAAAACTAACCGCTATTGAAATTTCTTAGCTGAAAAGATCGACTACCATTGAAATCTCATAACAGGACAAAACTAACCATCACTGAAACTTCGTAACAAAAGAAAACCGACTGTCTTTAAAGTCTCGAAAGAGAATAAAGGAACAAAACCAACTGACGTGGAAAACCTACCATCACTGAAATTTCGTAACCGAATAAAACCAACCGTCTCTGAAATCTTGTAAAAGAATAAAGTAATAAAACCAACTGACACTCAAAACCTACAGTCATTGATATCTTGTAATCCAGCAAAACTGGCAGCTATTGTGTATTTGCTGTCGAATTCCGTTCCCCCCTCCCATTGAGATTCTAATATTTATCATACTTGCTGGTTCTCACACTTCCAGATGGCTTTGTGGACGTTGTGCTGACGTCTGGTGAATCTCGTAACCGAACACAACTGACCATCATAGAAATCTCGTAACGAAAAAAAACAACTGTCATTGAAATCTCATCACAGAACAAAACCGACTGACACTGAAAATCTACTGTCATTGAGATCTTGTAACCAAACAAAACCAAATGTATTTGAAATCTCGTAAAAGAATAAAAGAACAAAACCAACTGATACAGAAAACATACCATCATTGAGATCTCATAACCCAGCAAAACCGACCGTCATTGAAATCTTTTAACAGAACAAAACCACCCATCGTTGAAATCTTATAACTCAGCAAAACCGACTGTCATTGAAATCTTGTAACCAATCAAAACTGACCATCATAGAAATCTCGTAATGAAACAAAACCGCCTGTCATTGAAATCTCATAACCGAGCACAACCACCCATCGTTGAGATCTCACACCTCAGCAAAACCGACTGTCATTGAAATCTCGTAACCAAATAAAACCAACCATTTTTGAAATCTCATTACAGAACAAAACTGACTGATACTGAAATCCTACCATCATTGAGATCTCCTAACCAAACAAAATCGACCGTCATTGAAATCTCGTGACCAAATAAAACCGACTATCATTGAAATCCTGGAACAGAACAAAACCGATTGATGCTGAAAATCTAACACCGCTGAGATTTCGTAACAAAACAAAAACTACTGTCATTGAGATCTCGTAATGAAACAAAACCGACTGTCTTTGAAATCTCGTAAAAGAATAAAAGAACAAAACCAACTAATACTGAAAACCTACCATAATTGAGATCTCATAACACAGCAAAACCGACTTTCATTAAGATCTCGTAATCCAGCAAAACCGATCGTTACTGAAATTTCATAACAGAACAAAACCGATTGAACAACCGTCACCAAGATCCCGAAATCCAGCAAAACTGAGCGTCATTGAAATCTCTTAACAGAACAAAACCACCCATCGTTGAAACCTCATATCTCAACAAAACTTACTGTCATTGAAATCTCGTAACCAAGCACAACCAACCGTCTTTAAAATCTCATCTCAGAATAAAACTGACTGATACTGAAAACCTACCGTCACTGAGATCTCCTAACAAAAACAAAACCGACCGTCATTGAAATCTAGTAACCAAATAAAACCGATTGACACTGAAAGTCTAACACTGTTGAGATTTCGTAACCCAGCAAAACTGACCGTGGTTAAAATCTCGTAACCAAACAAAACCGACCATCATTGAAGTTTCGTAACAAAACAAAACCAACTGTCATTGAGATCGTTTAACCCAGCAAAACTGACCGACTTTGAAATCTCGTAACCGAATAAAACCGACTGTCTTTGAAATCTCATCACAGAACAAAACCGACTGACAATGAAAACCTACCGTCATTGAGATCTCCTAACAAAAACAAAACCGACTGTCGTTGAAATTTCATAACCGAGCACAACCAAATATCGCTGAAATTCCATTACTCAACAAAAACCGAATGTCATTGAAATCTCGTAACCGAATAAAACAAATCGTTTTTGAAAACTCATGACAGAACAAAACTGACTGATACTGAAAACCTACCGTCATTGAGATCTCCTAACAAAAACAAAACCGACCGTCATTGAAATCTCGTAACCAAGCACAACCAAATATCACTGAAATCTCATTACTCAACAAAAACCGACTGTCATTGAAATTTCGTAACCGAATAAAACAAATCGTTTTTGAAAACTCATGACAGAACAAAACTGACTGATACTGAAAACCTACCGTCATTGAGATCTCCTAACAAAAACAAGACCAACCGTCATTGAAATCTTGTAACTGAAAAAAACCGATTGACACTGGAAGTCTAACACCGTTGAGGTTTCGTAGCCCAGCAAAACTGATTGTGTTTGAAATCTCATTACCAAAGAAGATCGACCATCACTGAAATTTTGTAACGAAAAAAAACCTATTGTCATTGAGATCTCGTAATGAAACAAAACCAATTGTCTTTGAACTCCTGTAAAAGAATAAAAGAACAAAACCAACTAATACAGAAAACATATCATCATTGAGATCTCATAACCCAGCAAAACCAACCGTTATTGAAATCATTTAACCGAACAAAACCGACTTTCATTGAAATCTCGTCACCAAACAAAACCGACCATCATTGAAATCTCGTAACCAAGCACAACCAAATATCATTGAAATCTCAATACTCAGAAAAACCGACTGTCATTTCAAATCTCGTAACTGAATAAAACCAACCGTTTTTGAAATCTCATCACAGAACAAAACTGATTGATACTGAAAACTTAGCGTCATTGAGATCTAACAAAAACAAAACCGACTGTCATTGAAATCTCGTAACCGAATAAAACGACTGACACTGAAAGTCTAACACCATTGAGATTTCATAACCCAGCAAAACTGACCGTGGTTGAAATCTCATAACCGAACAAGATCGACCATCATTAAAATTTTGTAACGAAGCAAAACCTACTGTCATTGAGATCTTGTAATGAAACAAAACCGACTGTCTTTGAAATCTCGTAAAAGAATAAAAGAACCAAGTGATACTGAAAACCTACCGTAATTGAGATCTCAAAACCCAGCAAAACCGACTTTCATTGACATCTCGTAATCCAGCAAAAACCGATCGTTATTGAAATTTCATAACAGAACAAAACTGATTGATACTGAAAACCTACCGTCACCGAGATCCCGTAACCCAGCAAAACTGACCGTCATTGAAATCTCTAACCAAACAAAACTGAATGTCTTTGAAATCTTGTAAAAAAACAAAAGAACAAAACCAACAGATACTGAAAACCTATCGTCGTTGAGATCTCCTAAGTAAACAAAACTGGCCGTCATTAAAATATAGTAATAGAACAAAATCGATTTAACACTGAAAATCTAACATTGCAGAGATTCATTATCCAGTAAAACTGACCGTGGTTGAAATCTCGTAACTGAACTAGACCAACCATCATTGAAATTTTGTAACGAAACAAAACCGACTGTCTTTGAAATCTCGTAAAAGAATAAAAGAACAAAACCAACTGATACTGAAAACCTACTGTAATTGAGCTCTCATAACCCAGCAACACCGACTTTCACTGAGATCTCATAATCCAGCAAAACCGATCGTTATTGAAATTTCATAACAAAAAACCGATTGAAACTGAAAATCTACTGACACTGAGATCCCGTAACCCAGCAAAAGTGACTGTCATTGAAATCTCTTAACAGAACAAAACCAACCATCATTGAAATCTCATAATTCAGCAAAACTGACTGTCATTGAAATCTCGCAACCAAACTAAACCGACCATCATAGAAATCTCGTAACGAAGTTAAAACCGACTGTCATTGAAATCTTGTAACCGAATAAAACCAAACGTCTTTGAAATTTCAACATGGAACGAAACTGACTGACACTGAAAACCTACTGTCATTGAGATCTCCTAACCAAACAAAACCGACTGTCATTGAAATCTCGTAACCAATCAAAACCGACCATCGTTGAAATCTCGTAACAAAAGAAAACCGACTGTCTTTAAAGTTTCAAAAGAGAATAAAGGAACAAAACCAACTGACGATAAAAACCTACTGTCATTGAGATGATGTAACCCAGCAAAACTGACCACTATTCAAATTCCTTAATGGAAAAAAGTCTGCCATTATTGAAGTCTCATAACCAAACAAAACAGACCGTCATTGAAGTCTCATAACTAAACAAAACAGACTGTCATTGAAATCTCATAATAAAACAAAACTAATAAAACTGAAAACCTACCGTCATTGAGATCTCATAACCCAGCAAAACCAAACGTCATTGAAATCTCTTAACGAAACAGAACCGATTGTTCTTGGGTTCTCGTAAAAGAATAAAAGAACACAACCAAATGACACTAAAAACCTACAGTCATTGATATCTTGTAACCTAGCAAAACTAACCGCTATTGAAATTTCTTAGCTGAAAAGATCGACTACCATTGAAATCTCATAACAGGACAAAACTAACCATCACTGAAACTTCGTAACAAAAGAAAACCGACTGTCTTTAAAGTCTCGAAAGAGAATAAAGGAACAAAACCAACTGACGATAAAAACCTACCATCACTGAAATTTCGTAACCGAATAAAACCAACCGTCTCTGAAATCTTGTAAAAGAATAAAGTAATAAAACCAACTGACACTCAAAACCTACAGTCATTGATATCTTGTAATCCAGCAAAACTGGCAGCTATTGTGTATTTGCTGTTGAATTCCGTTCCCCCCTCCCATTGAGATTCTAATATTTATCATACAGACTCACTCTCCCACTTCCAGATGGCTTTGTGGACGTTGTGCTGACGTCTGGTGCAGTTGTGTCTTAACAATCCTAGGTTTGAATCCAGGCTAGTTTTTTTTTTTTTTCTATCTGCCTTCTCTCACCTATTTTGCTTCTTGTCAACATATTTAATATCATGATAAATGGCAAAAAGGCAAAAAATGAACATTTAAACTGAAGCAGTTTAAACTCCGTCCACACACAGGATGGAATAAAAAACTTTATTCAACATCTGCATCAAAATTTCTCATCATATTAATCATACGGACTGACTCTCTCACTTCCAGTTGGCTTTGTGGACAATGTGCTGATCTCTGGTGCAGTTGTGTCCAAAGAATCCTAGGTTTGAATCCAGGCTAGTGCGTTTTTCCGTCATGATAAATGGAAAAAAAGGAAAAAAATAACATTTAAACTGAAGCAGGTTAAACTCCATCCACACACAGGATAGAATAAAAACTTATAAGTCACTGCATCAAAATCTCTGATCATTTTGGGGTGGGAACGGAGTTCGACAGCTGTATCTTTGCCTTCGAATTCCGTTCCCCCTCTATTGAGATTCTAATATTTAACATACGGGCTGACTCTTCCACTTCCAGATGGCTAGTAGGACAATGTGCTGACCTCTGGTGCAGTTGTGTCCAAAGAATCCTAGATTTGAATACAGGCTAGTGTGTTTTTCCGTCTGCCTTCTCTAACCTATTTTGCTTCTTGTCAACATATTTAATATCATGTGTAGGGTTCCACCCACTAGCCCAACAACGGCATCTAGTGGTCTGGTCGAAGGAATTTCGTGTGTACGTCCTCTGGCACTTCTGTAAAATTCATCTTAATTTAATACAACTTTGATTTCTAATTCAGTTCTGACTTCGGTTCTTTCCGATGTAACAGCTGATCATGAGATTAGTTGTGCTTTAATTTAGGTCTTTGATCATTCTGGATACCTCATAATGTCAATTATGCTTTCATTACGGACCGAATCACCACATAGAGAATTTCGCATCGGCCGACTGCGTTCTCACGGACATAAATTCGCCAGTTTATGATTCTTAGTCAGAGGGTGCAGAGTTTACTAATGCATTTGAGTCAAACTGCCACATGCTTGTTCATACAAAAATACAGTTTTCTTAGTCACGATACTGCAACTTGCTAATTCAATAACAGACAAACTCAAAAAGTCCCATGATGTGCTTCCATGCTCCTTTCATGGGGCTCTCTAGTTTGACCTGTCCTGACGCAGATTTACGGAAGTGAAGGACTCTAATAATCTACTAGTCATAATGATTTTAGAGGAATCCAAGATAAATCAAGATTAACATTTATTGTTTTTGCCAGGCAGGATAAATCATCAATTAAAAGAATTACAAAGAATACATCACACAACTGATCAGCATAAAATGCAAAGTACAACTCACAACAAAATATAAAAATTCAGCTTACCTGGCGAATAGAGAGATACACACAACAATTGTGCGGGAAGTTCTGAATGCAGATGCTTCCCTGAGTGGTTTGCCAAATCCTTTTAAATACCCCAAGTTATAACAAAAGGGCTATAAACATTTAGCACCCAAATATTTATGCAGCTTTTACTGGACCTTTTCTCGTGCCCCAAAGGGTCACACGCCTGGTTTTGTGGATCCAAGCAAATGGTTCATAAGAATCTTTATCGGGACATCTCCCTCCCCAGGAGAACAGGTTTTGTTTTCTTTATTCTTGTCTGTTCTATTGTTGTGGGAGTGAAACCCTCTTACCAGTCGCACCAAAAGTATTTTCACTGATGTCACTTAAAACAACTAAGATAGCAGATTTGTGAGACTTGCATGGCCTGAAGGGAAGGAGAGGGTGTGAGGACTCAGGAACTCAGGAACTGCATGGGGGGGAAGAGAGGAAGTTGAACCAGGTGTTGTCCTGTGCTCTTTCACGCAGATCCTCTCTTCAGATTAGAGAGTTTTATTGTTTTATTACAGGATTGAATTCAGTAATTTTATTACAGGATTGAATTCAGTAATTCAGTATTAGTAAAAATCCATCCTTACACATGATAAATGACAAAAAAGCAAAAAATGAACATTTAAACTGAGGCAGTTTAAACTCCTACACACGCAGGATAGAATAAAAATATTTTAAGTCACATCATCAACATCTCTCATTATTTTGGGGGGGGGGAACGGATTTCGACAGCTGTATCTTTGCCGTCGAATCTCAATAGGGGGTGGGAACGTATTTCGACGGCAAAGATACAGCTGTCGAAATCCGTTCCCCCTTCCAAAATGATGAGAGATGTTGATGAAGTGACTTAAAATATGTTTATTCTATCCTGAGTGTGGATGGAGTTTAAACTGCATCAGTTTAAATGTTCATTTTTTGCCTTTTTGTCATTTATCATGATATTAAATATGTTGACAAGAAGCAAAATAGGTGAGAGAAAGCAGATGGAAAAACCGAGGATTCGGTTCATTTTTTGCCTTTTTATCATTTATCATGATATTAAATATGTTGACAAGAAGCAAAGTAGGTGAGTGAAGGCAGATGGACAAACCTATGCACCTGGATTCGAACCAAGTATTCTCTGGACACAACTGCACCAGAGGTCAGCACACTGTCCACAAAGCCAACTGGAAGTGTGAGAACTAGCAAGTATGATAAATAGACTTCAATAATGGCCGACTTTTTTCCATTAAGGAATTTGAATAGTGGTCAGTTTTGCTGGGTTAAATCATCTCAATGATAGTAGGTTTTTATCGTCAGTTGGTTTTGTTCCTATATTCTCTTTTGAAACTTTAAAGACAGTCGGTTTTCTTTTGTTACGAGATTTCAACGATGGTCGGTTTTGTTTGGTTAGGAGATCTCAATCACAATAGGTTTTCAGTATCAGTTGGTTTCGTTCTTATATTCTTTTACGAAATTTCAAAAACAGTTGGTTTTGTTTTATTTGGTTACGAGATGTTAATGACAGTAGGTTTTCAGTGTCAGTCGGTTTTGTTCTGTGTTGAAATTTCAAAGACGGTTGTTTTTATTCGGTTACGAGATTTCAATGACAGTCGCTTTTGCTGAGTAATGAGATTTCAATGATGGTCGGGTGTGTTTGGTTGCGAGATTTCAATGACAGTCGGTTTTGTTACGAGAATTCTATAATGGTCGGTTTTGTTTGGTGACGAGATTTCAAAGTCGGTCGGTTTTGTTTTGCTGGGTTACGGGATCTCGGTGACGGTAGGTTTTCAGTATCAATCGGTTTTGTTCTGTTTTGAAATTTCAATAACGATCGTTTTTCTGGATTACGAGATGTCAATGAAAGTCGGTTTTGCTGGGTTATGAGATCTCAATTACGGTAGGTTTTTAGTATCATTTGTTTTTGTACTTTTATTCTTTTACAAGATTTCAAAGACAGTTGGTTTTGTTTCATTACGAGATCTCAATGACAGTAGGATTTGTTTCGTTACAAAATTTCAATGATGGTCGGTCTTGTTCGGTTACGAGATTTCAACCACGGTCAGTTTTGCTGGGTAACGAAATCTCTGCAGTGTCAGATTTTCAGTGTTAATCGGTTTTGTTCTATTACGAGATTTCAATGATGGTCAGTTTTATTTGGTATCCCGTAACCCAGCAAAACAAAACCGACCGACTTTGAAATCTTGTCACCAAACAAAACCGACCATTATAGAAAACTCGTAACAAAACAAAACCGACTGTCATTGAAATCTCGTAACCAAACACATCCGATCATCATTGAAATCTCGTTACTCAGCAAGACCAACTATCATTGAAATCTCGTAACCGAATAAAACCAACCGTTTTTGAAATCTTATCACAGAACAGAACTGACTGATACTGAAAATCTACCATCATTGAGATCTCAATGATGTTTGTTCTGTTATGAAATTTCAATAACGATCGGTTTTGCTGGATTACGAGATGTCAATGAAAGTCGGTTTTGCTGGGTTATGTGATCTCAATTACGTTAGGTTTTCAGTATCATTTGGTTTTGTTCTTTTACAAGATTTCAATGATGATCGGTTTTGTTCAGTTAAGAGATTTCAATAACGGTCGGTTTTGTTTGGTTAGGAGATCTCAATGATGGTAGGTTTTCAGTATCAGTCAGTTTTGTTCCGTTATGAACGATCGGTTTTGCTGGATTACGAAATCTCAATGAAAGTCGGTTTTGCTGAGTTATGAGATCTCAATTACGGTAGGTTTTCAGTATCAGTTGGTTTTGTTCTTTTATTCTTTTACGAGCTTTCAAAGACAGTTGGTTTTGTTTCATTACGAGATTTCAATGACAGTCGGTTTTGCTGAGTAATGAGATTTCAGTGATATTTGGTTGTGCTCAGTTACGAGATTTCAGTGATGGTCGGTTTTGTTCTTTTGTTATTTTACGACATTTCAAAGATATTCGGTTTTGTTTTATACAAGATTTCAACGATAATCGGTTTTGTTCGGTTAAATTATTTAAATAACGGTCGGTTTTGCTGGGTTATGAGATCTCAATGATGGTATGTTTTCTGTATTAGTTGGTTTAGTTAGTGTACTACTTAGTGTGTACTAGTTAGTGCGTACTACTTAGTGTACTACTTAGTGTGTGTACTACTTAGTGTGTACTACTTAGTGCATACTAGTTAGTGTGCTACTTAGTGTGTACTACTTAGTGCATACTAGTTGTGTGTGTACTACTTAGTGTGTGTACTACTTAGTGTGTACTACTTAGTGCATACTAGTTAGTGTGCTACTTAGTGTGTACTAGTTAGTGCATACTAGCTAGTGCGTACTAGTTAGTGTACTAGTTAGTGCGTACTAGTTACTGTGTACTAGTTAGTGTACGAGATTTCAATGATGGTCAGTTTTATTTGGTTAGGAGAACTCAACGACGGTAGGTTTTCAGTATCAGTTGGTTTTGTTCATTTGTTTTTTTACAAGATTTCAAAGACAGTCAGTTTTGTTTGGTTAGGAGATCTCAATGATGGTAGATTTTCAGTATCAGTCAGTTTTGTTCTGTGATGAGATTTCAAAAACGGTTGGTTTTGTTCTATTACGGGATTTCAATGATAGTCGGTTTTATTCGGTCACAAGATTTCAATGACGGTCGGTTTTGTTTGGTTAGGAGATCTCAATGATGGTAGATTTTCAGTATCAGTCAGTTCTGTTCTGTGATAAGATTTCAAAAACGGTTGGTTTTATTCGGTTACGAGATTTCAATGATAGTTGGTCTTGCTGAGTAACGAGATTTCAATGATGATCGGATGTGTTTGGTTACGAGATTTCAATGACAGTCGGTTTTGTTTTGTTACGAGTTTTCTATAATGGTCGGTTTTGTTTGGTGACAAGATTTCAAAGTCGGTCGGTTTTGTTTTGCTGGGTTACGGGATCTCAGTGACGGTAGGTTTTCAGTATCAATCGATTTTGTTCTGTTATGAAATTTCAATAACGATCGGTTTCTGGATTACGAGATGTCAATGAAAGTCGGTTTTGCTGGGTTATGAGATCCCAATTACGGTAGGTTTTTAGTATCAATTGGTTTTGTTCTTTTATTCTTTTACAAGGTTTCAAAGACAGTCGGTTTTGTTTCGTTACAAAATGTCAATGATGGTCGGTCTTGTTCGGTTAGGAGATTTCAACCACGGTCAATTTTGCTGGGTTACGAAATCTCAACGGTGTTAGACTTTCAGTATCAATCGGTTTTATTCGGTCACGAGATTTCAATGATGGTCGGTTTTGTTTTTGTTAGGAGATCTCAATCACGGTAGGTTTTCAGTATCAGTCAGTTTTGTTCTGTGATGAGATTTCAATGACAGTCGGTTTTGCTGAGTAATGAGATTTCAAAGATATTTGGTTGTGCTCGGTTACGAGATTTCAATGATGGTCGGTTTTGTTTGGTGACGAGATTTCAAAGTCGGTCGGTTTTGTTCTTTTGTTATTTTACGAGTTTTTAAAGATATTCGGGTTTTTTTATTACAAGATTTCAACGATAATCGGTTTTGTTCGGTTAAATGATCTCAATAACAGTCGGTTTAGCTGGGTTATGAGATCTCAATGATGGTATGTTTTCTGTATTAGTTGGTTTTGTTCTTTTATTCTGTTACGAGATTTCAAAGACAGTCGGTTTTGTTTAGTCATGAGATCTCAATGACAGTAGGTTTTCAGTGTCATTCGGTTTTGTTCTGTGATGAGATTTCAAAGACGATTGGTTTTATTCGGTTACGAGATTTCAATGACGGTCAGTTTTGTTGGGTTACGGGATCTTGGTGATGGTAGGTTTTCAGTATCAATCGGTTTTGTTCTGTTATGAAATTTCAATAACGATCGGTTTTGCTGGATTACGAGATGTCAATGAAAGTCGGTGTTGCTGGGTTATGTGATCTCAATTAAGTTAGGTTTTCAGTATCATTTGGTTTTGTTCTTTTACAAGATTTCAATGATGATCGGTTTTGTTCGGTTAAGAGATTTCAATAACGGTCGGTTTTGTTTGGTTAGGAGATCTCAATGATGGTAGGTTTTCAGTATCAGTCAGTTTTGTTCCGTTATGAAATTTCAATAACGATCGGTTTTGCTGGATTACGATATCTCAATGAAAGTCGGTTTTGCTGAGTTATGAGATCTCAATTACGGTAGGTTTTCATTATCAGTTGGTTTTGTTCTTTTATTCTTTTACGAGCTTTCAAAGACAGTTGGTTTTGTTTCATTACGAGATTTCAATGACAGTCGGTTTTGCTGAGTAATGAGATTTCAGTGATATTTGGTTGTGCTCAGTTACGAGATTTCAGTGATGGTCGGTTTTGTTCTTTTGTTGTTTTACGACATTTCAAAGATATTCGGTTTTGTTTTATACAAGATTTCAATGATAATCGGTTTTGTTCGGTTAAATTATTTAAATAACGGTCGGTTTTGCTGGGTTATGAGATCTCAATGATGGTATGTTTTCTGTATTAGTTGGTTTAGTTAGTGTACTACTTAGTGTGTACTAGTTAGTGCGTACTACTTAGTGTACTACTTAGTGTGTGTACTACTTAGTGTGTACTACTTAGTGCATACTAGTTAATGTGCTACTTAGTGTGTACTACTTAGTGCATACTAGTTATTGTACTACTTAGTGTGTGTACTACTTAGTGTGTGTACTACTTAGTGTGTACTACTTAGTGCATACTAGTTAGTGTGCTACTTAGTGTGTACTAGTTAGTGCATACTAGCTAGTGTACTACTTAGTGTGTACTAGTTAGTGCATACTAGTTAATGTGCTACTTAGTGTGTACTACTTAGTGCATACTAGTTATTGTACTACTTAGTGTGTGTACTACTTAGTGTGTGTACTACTTAGTGTGTACTACTTAGTGCATACTAGTTAGTGTGCTACTTAGTGTGTACTAGTTAGTGCATACTAGCTAGTGTACTACTTAGTGTGTACTAGTTAGTGCATACTAGCTAGTGCGTACTAGTTAGTGTACTAGTTAGTGCGTACTAGTTACTGTGTACTAGTTAGTGTACTAACACTAACTAGTACTAACAATAGTGGACAGTGTGTTGACCTCTGGTGTAGTAGTGTCAGTGAATGCTAGGTTCGAATCCAGGCTCTTTGCTTTTTCCGTCTGCCTTCTCTCAGCTATTTTGATTCGTTTCAAAATATTTAATATCATGATAAATGGCAAAAAGGCAAAAAATGAACATTTAAACTGAAGCTGGTTAAAGCTGGGGGGGGGGTGAACGGATTTCAACAGCTGTATATTTGCCGTCGAATTCCGTTTCCCCCCCTATTGAGATTCTACTATTTATCATACAGGCTGATTCTCACACTTCCAGATGGTTTTGTGGACAGTGTGTTGACTTCTGGTGCAGTTGTGTCAGGGAATCCTAGGTTCGAATCCAGGCTGGTGGGTTTTTTTTTCCGTCTGCCTTCCCTCACCTATTTTGGTACTTTTCAAAATATTTAATATCATGATAAATGGCAAAAAGGCAAAAAATGACCAATTAAACTGAAGCAGGTTAAACTCCATCCATACATAGGACAGAATAAAAATATTTTAAGTCACTTCATCAACATGTCTCATCATTTTGGGGGGGGAACGGATTTCAACAGCTGTATATTTGCCATCGAATTCCGTTCCCCCCCCCCTATTGAGTTTCTAATATTTATCATACAGACTGATTTTCACACTTCAAGATGGCTTACTGGACAGTGTGTTGACCTCTGGTGTAGTTGTGTCAGTGAATCTTAAGTTCAAATCCACGCTCCTTGCTTTTTCCGTCTGCTTTCTCTCAGCTATTTTGCTTCTTTTCAAAATATTTAAAATCATGATAAATGGTAAAAAGGCAATAAATGACCATTTAAACTGAAGCAGGTTAAACTCCATCCATAGGACAGAATAAAAATATTTTAAGTCACTTCATCAACATGTCTCATCATTTTGGGGGGGGGGACGGATTTCGACAGCTGTATATTTGCCGTCGAATTCCGTCCCCCCCCCCCCCCTATTGAGATTCGAATATTTATCATACAGGCTGATTTTCACACTTCCAGATGGCTTAGTGGACAGTGTGTTGACCTCTGGTGTAGTTGTGTCAGTGAACTCTAGGTTCGAAATCCAGGCTCCTTGCTTTTTCCGTCTGCCTTCTCTCAGCTATTTTGCTTCTTTTCAAAATATTTAATATCATGATAAATGGCAAAAATGCAAAAAATGATCATTTAAACTGAAGCTGGTTAAACTCCATACACACACAGGACAGAATAAAAATAATTTAAGTCACTTCATCAACATGTCTTAAAATATTTTTATTCTGTCCTGTGTGTGGATGGAGTTTAACCAGCTTCAGTTTGTCACTTCATCAACATGTCTCATCATTTTGGGGGGGGAACAGATTTCGACAGCTGTATATTTGCCGTCGAATTCCGTTCCCCCCCCCCTATTGAAATTCTAATATTGATCATACGTGAGTAAGCTCACACTTCCACATGGCTTCGTGGACAGTGTGCTGACCACATATGCAATTATGTCCAGAGAATCCTAGGTTCGAATCCAGGCTCCTTGATTTTTCCGTCTGCTTTCTCTCAGCTATTTTGCTTCTTTTCAAAATATTTAATATCATGATAAATGGCAAAAAGACAAATAATGACCATTTAAACTGAAGCAGGTTAAACTCCATCCACACATAGGACAGAATAAAAATATTTTAAATCACTTCATCAACGTGTCTCATCTTTTTGGGGGGGGGAACGGATTTCGACAGCTGTATATTTGCTATTGAGATCTCGTAACCCAGCAAAACCGACCATCGTCGAAATCTCAGAGCTGAGCAAAACTGACTGATACTGAAATCCTACCATCATTGAGATCTCATAACCCAGCAAAACCAACCGTTATTGAAATCATTTAACCGAACAAAATCGACTATCATTGAAATCTCGTCACCAAACAAAACCGACCATCATTGAAATCTCGTAACCAAGCACAACCAAATATCATTGAAATCTTAATATTTAGAAAAACCGACTGAAAATCTAACATTGCAGAGATTCATTATCCAGTAAAACTGACCGTGGTTGAAATCTCGTAACTGAACTAGACCAACCATCATTGAAATTTTGTAACGAAACAAAACCGACTGTCTTTGAAATCTCGTAAAAGAATAAAAGAACAAAACCAACTGATACTGAAAACCTACCGTAATTGAGCTCTCATAACCCAGCAACACCGACTTTCACTGAGATCTCGTAATCCAGCAAAACCGATCGTTATTGAAATTTCATAACAGAACAAAACCAACCATCATTGAAATCTCATAATTCAGCAAAACTGACTGTCATTGAAATCTCGCAACCAAACGAAACCGACCATCATAGAAATCTTGTAACGAAGTTAAAACCGACTGTCATTGAAATCTCGTAACCGAATAAAACCAAACGTCTTTGAAATTTCAACACGGAACGAAACTGACTGACACTGAAAACCTACTGTCATTGAGATCTCCTAACCAAACAAAACCGACTGTCATTGAAATCTCGTAACCAAACAAAACCGACCATCGTTGAAATCTCGTAACAAAAGAAAACCGACTGTCTTTAAAGTTTCAAAAGAGAATAAAGGAACAAAACCAACTGATGATAAAAACCTACTATCATTGAGATGATGTAACCCAGCAAAACTGACCACTATTCAAATTCCTTAATGGAAAAAAGTCTGCCATTATTGAAGTCTCATAACCAAACAAAACAGACCGTCATTGAAGTCTCATAACTAAACAAAACAGACTGTCATTGAAATCTCATAATAGAACAAAACTAATAAAACTGAAAACCTACCGTCATTGAGATCTCATAACCCAGCAAAACCAAACGTCATTGAATTCTTTTAACGAAACAGAACCGATTGTCCTTGGGTTCTCGTAAAAGAATAAAAGAACACAACCAAATGACACTAAAAACCTACAGTCATTGATATCTTGTAACCTAGCAAAACTAACCGCTATTGAAATTTCTTAGCTGAAAAGATCGACTACCATTGAAATCTCATAACAGGACAAAACTAACCATCACTGAAACTTCGTAACAAAAGAAAACCGACTGTCTTTAAAGTCTCGAAAGAGAATAAAGGAACAAAACCAACTGACGATGAAAACCTACCATCACTGAAATTTCGTAACCGAATAAAACCAACCGTCTCTGAAATCTTGTAAAAGAATAAAGTAATAAAACCAACTGACACTCAAAACCTACAGTCATTGATATCTTGTAATCCAGCAAAACTGGCAGCTATTGTGTATTTGCTGTCGAATTCCGTTCCCCCCTCCCATTGAGATTCTAATATTTATCATACAGGCTCACTCTCCCACTTCCAGATGGCTTTGTGGACGTTGTGCTGACGTCTGGTGCAGTTGTGTCTTAACAATCCTAGGTTTGAATCCAGGCTAGTTTTTTTTTTTTTTCTATCTGCCTTCTCTCACCTATTTTGCTTCTTGTCAACATATTTAATATCATGATAAATGGCAAAAAGGCAAAAAATGAACATTTAAACTGAAGCAGTTTAAACTCCGTCCACACACAGGATGGAATAAAAAACTTTATTCAACATCTGCATCAAAATTTCTCATCATATTAATCATACGGACTGACTCTCTCACTTCCAGTTGGCTTTGTGGACAATGTGCTGACCTCTGGTGCAGTTGTGTCCAAAGAATCCTAGATTTGAATACAGGCTAGTGTGTTTTTCCGTCTGCCTTCTCTAACCTATTTTGCTTCTTGTCAACATATTTAATATCATGTGTAGGGTTCCACCCACTAGCCCAACGACGGCATCTAGTGGTCTGGTCGAAGGAATTTCGTGTGTACGTCCTCTGGCACTTCTGTAAAATTCATCTTAATTTAATACAACTTTGATTTCTAATTCAGTTCTGACTTCGGTTCTTTCCGATGTAACAGCTGATCATGAGATTAGTTGTGCTTTAATTTAGGTCTTTGATCATTCTGGATACCTCATAATGTCAATTATGCTTTCATTACGGACCGAATCACCACATAGAGAATTTCGCATCGGCCGACTGCGTTCTCACGGACATAAATTCGCCAGTTTATGATTCTTAGTCAGAGGGTGCAGAGTTTACTAATGCATTTGAGTCAAACTGCCACATGCTTGTTCATACAAAAATACAGTTTTCTTAGTCACGATACTGCAACTTGCTAATTCAATAACAGACAAACTCAAAAAGTCCCATGATGTGCTTCCATGCTCCTTTCATGGGGCTCTCTAGTTTGACCTGTCCTGACGCAGATTTACGGAAGTGAAGGACTCTAATAATCTACTAGTCATAATGATTTTAGAGGAATCCAAGATAAATCAAGATTAACATTTATTGTTTTTGCCAGGCAGGATAAATCATCAATTAAAAGAATTACAAAGAATACATCACACAACTGATCAGCATAAAATGCAAAGTACAACTCTGTTGACAAGAAGCAAAATAGGTAAATATGTTGACAAGAAGCAAAATAGGTGAGAGAAGGCAGACGGAAAAAACCCACGGAAAAAACCCACGAGCCTGGATTCAAACCTAGGATTCTCTGGACACAACTGAACTCACAACAAAATATAAAAATTCAGCTTACCTGGCGAATAGAGAGATACACACAACAATTGTGCGGGAAGTTCTGAATGCAGATGCTTCCCTGAGTGGTTTGCCAAATCCTTTTAAATACCCCAAGTTATAACAAAAGGGCTATAAACATTTAGCACCCAAATATTTATGCAGCTTTTACTGGACCTTTTCTCGTGCCCCAAAGGGTCACACGCCTGGTTTTGTGGATCCAAGCAAATGGTTCATAAGAATCTTTATCGGGACATCTCCCACCTCAGGATAACAGGTTTTGTTTTCTTTATTCTTGTCTGTTCTATTGTTGTGGGAGTGAAACCCTCTTACCAATCGCACCAAAAGTATTTTCACTGATGTCACTTAAAACAACTAAGATAGCAGATTTGTGAGAGTTGCATGGCCTGAAGGGAAGGAGAGGGTGTGAGAAGTCAGGAACTCAGCATGGGGGTGAAGAGAGGAGGTTGAACCAGGTGTTGTCCTGTGATCTTTCTCGCAGATCCTCTCTTCAGATTAGAGAGTTTTATTGTTTTATTACAGGATAGGAATCTTGAATTCAGTAATTCAGTCTTAGTAAAAATCCCCCGCCCTTGGCCCCTTGGGGCAGATACAGAGCAGTCCCTGAGGGGCCACTTTCCGTGGATTTCTTGCAGCTTGCTTATGATTGTAGCTTCTGTAGGGCTGGAACCCATAGTGGACTGAGCGCGATGGCCACATTGGTTGAAGTGTGCATCATACGGAAAAGACATCTGAAGTAGCAGCACTGGATGAGAGTGAGTAAGAAGATGTTCGGTTTTGTTTCATTACAACATTTCAATGATGATCGGTTTTGCTTGGTCATGGGATCTCAGTGACGGTACGTTTTCAGTGTCAATCGGTTTTGTTGTGTTATGAAATTTCAAAGTCGGTTGGTTTGTTCTTTTATTCTTTTATGAAATTTCAAAGACAGTCGGTTTTGTTTCGTTACGAAATTTCAATGATGGTTGGTCTTGTTCGGTTATGAGATTTCAACCACGGTCAGTTCTGGTGGGTAACGAAATCTCTGCAGTGTTAGATTTTCAGTGTTAATCGGTTTTGTTCTATTATGAGATTTCAATGATGGTCGGTTTTGTTTGGTTAGGAGATCTCAACGACGGTAGGTTTTCAGTATCAGTTGCTTTTGTTCTTTTGTTCTTTTACAAGATTTCAAAGACAGTCAGTTTTGGTTGGTTATGAAATTTCTATGATGGTCAGTTTTGTTTCATTATGAGATTTCAATGATGGTCGGTTTTGTTTGGTTAGGAGATCTCAACGACGGTAGGATTTCAGTATCAGCTGGTTTTGTTCTTTTATTCTTTTACGAGATTTAAAAGACAGTCAGTTTTGTTTCATTACGAGATCTCAATGACAGTAGGTTTTGTTTCGTTACGAAATTTCAATGATGGTCAGTCTTGTTCGGTTACGAGATTTCAACCACGGTCAGTTTTGCTGGGTTACGAAATGTCAACAGTGTTAGATTTTCAGTGTCAATTGATTTTATTCGGTTATGAGATTTCAATGACAGTCGGTTTTGTTTGGTTAGGAGATCTCAATGACGGTAGGTTTTCAGTATCAGTCAGTTTTGTTCTGTGATGAGATTTCAAAAACGGTTGGTTTTATTCGGTTACGAGATTTCAATGACAGTCGGTTTTGTTTTGTTACGAGATTTCTATGATGGTCAGTTTTGATTGGTTACGAGATTTCAATGACAGTCGGTTTTGCTGAGTTATGAGATTTCAACGATGGGTGGTTTTGTTCTGTTAAGAGATTTCAATAACGGTCGGTTTTGCTGGGTTATGAGACTTCAATGATGGTATGTTTTCTGTATCAGATGGTTTTGTTCTTTTATTCTTTTACGAGATTTCAAATACAGTCGGTTTTGTTTTGTTAAGAAATTTCAATGATGGTCGGTCTTGTTCGGTTACGAGATTTCAACTACTGTCAGTTTTGCTGGGCAGCGAAATCTGCATGGTGTTAGATTTTCAGTGTCAATCATTTTTGTTCGGTTATGATATTTCAATGACGGTCGGTTTTGTTCGGTTAGGAGATCTCAATGACGGTAGGTTTCCAGTATCAGTTGCTTTTGTTCTTTTCTTCTTTTACAAGATTTCAAAGACAGTCAGTTTTGTTTGGTTATGAAATTTCTATGATGGTCAGTTTTGTTTCATTATGAAATTTCAATGATGGTCGGTCTTGTTCGGTTAGGAGATCTCAATGACGGTAGGATTTCAGTATCAGCTGGTTTTGTTCTCTTATTCTTTTATGAGATTTCAAAGACAGTTTTGTTTCATTACGACATCTCAATGACTGTAGGTTTTATTTCGTTACGAAATTTCAATGATGGTCGGTCTTGTTTGGTTACAAGATTTCAACCACGGTCAGTTTTGCTGGGTTATGAAATCTCAACAGTGTTAGATTTTCAGTGTCAATCGTTTTATTCTTTTACGGGATTTCAATGATAGTAGGTTTTATTCGGTCATGAGATTTCAATGACGGTCGGTTTTGTTTGGTTAGGAGATCTCAATGATGGTAGGTTTTCAGTATCAGTCAGTTTTGTTCTGTGATGAGATTTCAAAAACAGTTGGTTTTATTCGGTTAAGAGATTTCAATGACAGTCGGTTTTGCTGAGTAATGAGATTTCAATGATAGTCGGGTGTGTTTGGTTACGAGATTTCAATGACAGGCGGTTTTGTTCTTTTGTTATTTTACGATATTTCAAAGATATTCGGTTTTGTTTTTTTACAAGATTTCAACGATAATCGGTTTTGTTCGGTTAAGAGATTTCAATAACGGTCGGTTTTGCTGGGTTATGAGATCTCAATGATGGTATGTTTTCTGTATTAGTTGGTTTTGTTCTTTTATTCTTTTACGAGATTTCAAAGACAGTCGGTTTTGCTGGGTTATAAAATTTCAATTACGGTAAGCTTTCAGTATCAGTCAGTTTTGCTTTGTGATTGTGATTGTACTAGTTAGTGCGTACTAGTTACTGCGTACTAGTTAGTGTACTAACACTACCTAGTACTAACACTAGTGGACAGTTTGTTGACCTCTGGTGTAGTAGTGTCAGGGAATCCTAGGTTCGAGTCCAGGCAGGTGGATTTTTTACGTCTGCCTTCTCTCACCTATTTTGGTACTTTTCAAAATATTTAATATTATGATAAATGGCAAAAAGGCAAAAAAATGAACATTTAAACTAAAGCTGGTTAAACTCCATCCACACACAGGACTGAATAACAATATTTTAAGTCACTTCAGCAACATGTCTCATCATTGGGGGGGGGAGGGTGGGGGGGGGAGGATGGATTTAATATCATGATAAATGGCAAAAAGGCAAAAAATGAACATTTAAACTGAAGCTGGTTAAACTCCATCCACACACAGGACAGAATAACAATATTTTAAGTCACTTCATCAATATGTCTCATCATTTTTGGGGGGGGGGGGGGGGGGGGGGGGGGACGGATTTCGACAGCTGTATATTTGCCGTCGAATTTCGTTCCCCCCCCCCCTATTGAGATTCTAATATTTATAATACAGGCTGATTCTCACACTTCCAGATGGCTTAGTGGACAGTCTGTTGACCTCTGGTGTAGTTGTGTCAGTGAATCCTAGGTTCGAATCCAGGCTCCTTGCTTTTTCCGTCTGCCTTCTCTCAGCTATTTTGCTTCTTTTCAAAATATTTAATATCATGATAAATTGCAAAAAGGCAAAAAATGAACATTTAAACTGAAGCTGGTTAAACTCCAACCACACACAGGACAGAATAACAATATTTTAAGTCACTTCATCAACATGTCTCATCATTTTGGGGGGGGGAATGGATTTCGACAGCTGTATATTTGCCGTCGAATTCCGTCCCCCCCCCCCCCCATTGAGATTCTAATATTTATCATACGGGTTGATTCTCACATTTCCAGATGGCTTTGCGGACAGTGTGTTGACCTTTGTTGCAGTTGTGTCAAGGAATCCTAGGTACGAATCCAGGCTGGTGGGTTTTTTTTCTCATCTGCCTTCTCTCACCTATTTTGGTACTTTTCAAAATATTTAATATCATGATAAATGGCAAAAAGGCAAAAAATGAACATTTAAACTTAAGCTGGTTAAACTCCATCCACACACAGGACAGAATAACAATATTTTAAGTCACTTCATCAACATGTCTCATCATTTTGGGGGGGGGGGAACGGATTTCGACAGCTGTATATTTGCCGTCGAATTCCGTTCCCCCCCCCCCTATGGAGATTCTAATATTTATCATTCAGGCTGATACTCATGCTTCCAGATGGCTTAGTGGACAGTCTGTTGACCTCTGGTGTAGTTGTGTCAGTGAACCCTAGGTTCGAATTCAAGCTCCTTGCTTTTTCCGTCTGCCTTCTCTCAGCTATTTTGCTTCTTTTCAAAATATTTAATATCATGATAAATGGCAAAAAGGCAAAAAATGAACATTTAAACTGAAGCTGGTTAAACTCCATCCACACACAGGACAGAATAACAATATTTTAAGTCACTTCATCAACATGTCTCATCAATTTGGGGGGGGGGGGGCGGATTTCGACAGCTGTATATTTGCCATCGATTTCCGTTCCCCCCCATATTGAGATTCTAATATTTATCATACAGGCTGATACTCACACTTCCAGATGGTCAAGTCAAGTCAAGTCACCATTATTTATATAGCGCTTTTTACAATGTAGATTGTGTCAAAGCAGCTTTACAGTGATAACTGGTACATTATTTTGGCTGCACAGCAGCTCTTAAGGAATAGTGTCAATGCAGGTAGATCAAAGCACTGTTGAATATCAAATGTCAATTGTCAAGTGTCCCCAACTAAGCAAGCCAAAGGCGACAGCGGCAAGGAACCCAAACTCCAACAGGTGACATCAGGTGGCAAACAAGTGTTAAAATGGAGAAAAAACCTTGGGAGAAACCAGGCTTAGTCGGGGGGGCCAGTTCTCCTCTGGCGAACAGTGCTTTGTTACGACTCAGGTTGCTATCATAAGTCAGATACGATCGCAACATTCAAAGTGTTTAATTCAGTTCCATCCAGTTGAGGATCGTATTCATCACACCGGTATGGACGGTTGTTGAGGAGATGTGCCACTGGTTGTCATGTTGATGAGGCCTTCATAGTGGATGATCTAGTTGACTCAATCTCTGCTGATACTTCAGGTCTGTGTTGTGGTTGTGTCATGGCGCAGGTTCCTCGATCTCACCCGGATACGGCCCGGATCCGGCTGACTACGGTAAACCTCGGGATAAACAGAAAGACTAATATTAGCGTAGATGCCATTCTTCTTCTGATGTAACGAGTACATCTGGTGTTATTGGAAGTGTTCCCGGTTCCGGCTGACCTAATTTATGCAGCCTAATAATCCTTTAACGGATTTGAAAAAATAAATTGATAATGTGTTATGTGTATGCCAGGTTAAAGAGATGTGTTTTTAGTTTAGATTTAAACTGACAGAGTGTGTCTGCTTCCCGAACAATGCTAGGAAGATTGTTCCAGAGTTTAGGTGCCAAATAGGAGAAGGATCTACCACCTGCAGTTGATTTTGATATTCTAGGTATTATTAGCTGGCCTGAATTCTGAGATCGTAATAGACGCGAAGGACTATAATGCATTAAGAGCTCGCTCAGGTACTGGGGAGCTAAACCATTTAGTGCTTTGTAGGTAATTAGCAAGATTTTAAAATCTATACGATGTTTAACAGGAAGCCAATGCAGTGTTGACAGAACTGGGCTGATATGGTCATATTTCCTAGTTCTAGTAAGAACTCTAGCTGCTGCATTTTGTACGAGCTGTAGTTTATTTATCAGGCGAGCAGAACAACCACCTAGTAGAGCGTTACAGTAATCTAGCCTTGAGGTCATGAACGCATGAACTAACTGTTCCGCATTTGTCATCGAGAGCATATGTCGTAATTTAGATATATTTTTAAGATGGAAGAATGCGGTTTTACAGATGCTAGAAACATGGCCTTCAAATGAAAGATTGGTATCAAAGAGCACACCCAGGTTCCTAACTGACGACGAAGACTTAACAGAGCAGCCATCAAGTGTTAGACAATATTCTAGGTTATTACGTGAGGAAGTTTTTGGTCCAAAAATTAGAATATCTGTTTTTTCTGAATTTAGTAGTAGGAAATGACTGGTCATCCAATTTTTTATATCAGCTATGCATTCTGTTAATTTTGTGAATTGGTAAGTTTCGTCAGGGCGCGAAGAAATATAGAGCTGAGTATCATCAGCGTAACAGTGAAAACTAACGCCATGCTTCCTGATGATATCTCCTAAGGGTAGCATGTACAGAATGAAAAGCAATGGTCCTAGTACCGAGCCTTGCGGTACTCCATATTCAACTTGTGATCGATATGACCTCTCTTCATTTACTTCTACAAACTGATAACGGTCAGATAAGTATGATTTGAACCATGACAATGCAATTCCACTAATGCCAACATAATTTTCGAGTCTATTTAAAAGAATATTGTGATCAATAGTGTCAAATGCAGCACTAAGATCCAGTAGCACTAATAGAGAGATACAACCACGATCTGATGATAAGAGCAAATCATTAGTAACTCTAATGAGAGCAGTTTCAGTACTATGGTATGGTCTAAATCCTGACTGGAAATCCTCATAGATACTATTTCTTTCTAAAAAGGAACATAGTTGTGATGATACAGCCTTTTCTAGTATTTTTGACAGAAAAGTGAGATTTGAGATTGGCCTGTAATTGACTAATTCTCTAGGATCAAGTTGTGGTTTTTTAATAAGAGGTTTAATAATAGCCAACTTAAAAGTTTTTTGGTACGTATCCTAGTGATAAAGATGAATTAACGATATTAAGAAGAGGATCTATGACCTCTGGAAGCATCTCTTTCAATAGCTTAGTTGGTATAGGGTCTAACATACATGTTGTCGATTTTGACGATTTAACAAGTTTAGACAATTCTTCCTCTCTTAAAGGAGTAAATGAATTGAATTTGTCCTCAGGGATACTACAATGCACCGTCTGACGCAATACTGTAGTAGACGGTTGCGTGGTTATAATTTTTTTTCTAATATTATCAATCTTGCAAGTAAAGAAGTTCATGAAGTCATCACTGCTGTGCTCTTTGGAAACATCAGAAGTTGAAGCTTTATTTCTTGTTAATTTAGCCACTGCATCAAATAAATACCTAGGGTTTTGTTTATTTTCTTCTAAAAGTTTTGAAAAATAGGCAGATCTAGCAGATTTTAAGGCCTTTCTGTACTCAACCATTCTCTCCCTCCACAAAATGCGAAATACTTCTAGTTTTGTTTTCTTCCAGCTGCGTTCCATTTTTCTGGCTGCTACCTTTAGGGCCTGAGTGTGCTCGTTGTACCACGGCGTTGGATTAATTTCCTTAATCTTTTTTAAACGCAAAGGAGCAACTGAGTCTAATGTGCTTGAAAAGACAGAGGCAATAGTTTCCGTTGCAACATCGAGGTCTTCTAAGCTGTCTGGCATGCTAAGGCGATGAAACTGATCAGGAAGATTATTTATAAAGCGTTCTTTAGTGGTAGAAGTGATGGTTCTACCAAATTTATGGCAGGGAGGCAGTTTAGCTGTTTTGACTACATGTAGTATACACGAGACTAGGTAATGATCTGAGATGTCGTCACTCTGCTGCAGAATTTCAACGGCATCAAAATCAATTCCATATGACAATATTAGATCTAAGGTATGGTTACGACAATGAGTGGGTCCTGACACGTGTTGTCTAACACCAATAGAGTTTAGAATATCTGCAAATGCCAATCCCAATGAGTCTTTTTCATTATCTACATGAATATTAAAGTCACCAACAACAAGTACTTTATCTGCTGCTAGTACTAACTCCGATAGAAAATCAGCAAATTCTTTGATAAAGTCTGTATGGTGTCCTGGTGGCCTGTATACAGTAGCCAACACAAATGTCAACTTACATAATGTTACGTAAAGTACCATCACTTCGAAGGAATTATATTTGAGAGACTTTTGACTAATACTATAAATATTACTATAAATTACAGCAACACCTCCCCCTTTACCTTTCTGACGAGGATTGTGTCGATAATCATAACCTTGAGGGCTAGACTCATTTAAAGTAATGTAATCGTCCGGTTTTAGCCAAGTTTCTGTCAAACACAGCATATCTAGATTATTGTCTGTGATAATATCATTTACAATAAGTGATTTTGATGAAAGGGATCTAATATTTAACAACCCAAGCTTTATCATTTGTTTATCATTACTATCTCTATTTTTTATTTGTTGAACATCAATTAAATTTTTACCATTAAATGGGTTTGGAAGTTTTTTGTTTTTACTAATTCGGGGTACAGACACAGTCTCTATGTGATAATATCTAGGTGTAAGAGTTTCTATGTGTTGGGAATTATCTGACTTCTGTAACGTGAGGCAGCTAGCAGACGGTCGGTTTAGCCAGTATGTCTGCTTCCTGACCTGGGCCACAGTTTGTCATGTTTCAGCTCTAAGACTATGTGCCATATTACTAGAGAGAAGAGCAGCACCATCCCGAGAGGGATGAATACCATCTCTTTTCAACAGGTCAGGTCTGCCCCAAAAACTTTTCCAATTGTCTATAAAACCTATATTATCTTGCGGACACCACTTAGACAGCCAGCCATTGAGTGATGATAATCTGCTAACTATCTCATCACTCCGACGAACAGGAAAGGAAACCAGAGCAAATTACTTCTCCTGACATTGTATTTGCGAGTTCACACACCTCTTTAATGTTAATTTAGTATTTACGATTAGCATTAGCCAGCACTTTTAAATTTGCTTTGATGTCAGGTGCTCTGGCTCCTGGCAAACATGTGACTATGGTGGCTGGTGTCTCTATTTTCACGTTCCGTGTAATAGAATCGCCAATAACTAGGGCACTTTCAACAGGATTCTCAGTGGGTGCATCACTGAGTGGGGAGAACCTGTTTGATGTTATTATTGGAACGGAAGAGTGGTGTTTTCCGCGGCTAGGCCGCCTCACCGTTACCCAGGTGCCCTGCTGCATGGGCTCTACAGCCGGAACCGAACAATGTACAGAGTTCACTAAGCTAATCGCATCCAAAACAGTATCTGAAGCCCTTGCGTTCTTACTATCCTCGATTAAAGTTTGGATGCGTGTCTCTAATTCTGAGATTCTCTCTGTCAGCCTGACTATTTCCCTACATTTATGACATGTAAATCCCTCGTCGCTGACAGAGAGAGCTATACTGAACATGTGGCAAATGGAACAGGTAAAAATGCTAGGAGAGGATGACATGACTCACCGTGTTTGTAGACTGATCCGAGTTACCACAGATGTTTGATGAGCGCGTTGAAAAAGGAGCGCGCGAGAGACTGATGACAAGTTAACAAGCTAGCGAGATGCAAACGCGTTGTAACAGCGAATTAGATTCAAAGATTTCAAGCTAGCGACATCAGATTAATGTGGTAGGCAATATTAAATATAAGGTACTAATAATATAAGCAACAATGAATAAAAGTAAGAGATTCAAATCGAAGCTATACGGAGTTACAGACGCAAACCACTCTGAGCAGCGAGGCAGACAGGAGCAATCGGACAGGCAGACCAACAGAGCTGGATCAAGAAGATGGCTTAGTGGACAGTGTGTTGACCTTTGGTGTAGTTGTGTCAGTGAATGCTAGGTTCGAATCCAGGCTCCTTGCTTTTTCTGTCTGCCTTCTCTCAGCTATTTTACTTCTTTTCAAAATATTTAATATCATTATAAATGGCAAAAATAATCTTTTAAACTGAAGCAGGTTAAACTCCATCCATACGTAGGACAGAATAAAAATATTTTAAGTCACTTCATCAACATGTCTCATCATTTTGGGGGGGGGGGGGACGGATTTCGACAGCTGTATATTTGCCGTCGAATTCCATTCCCCCCCCTATTGTGATTCTAAAATTCATCATACAGGCTGATTCTCACTCTTCCAGATGGCTTTGTGGACAGTGTGTTGACCTCTGGTGCAGTTGTTTGAGGGAATCCTAGGTTTGAATCCAGGCTAGTGGGTTTTTATTCGTTTGCCTTCTCTCACCTATTTTGGTACTTTTCAAAATATTTAATATCTTGATAAATGGCAAAAAGGCAAAAAATGACCATTTAAATTGAAGCAGGTTAAACTCCATCCATACACAGGACAGAATAAAAATATTTTAAGTCACTTCATCAACATGTCTCATCATTTTGGGGGGGGGAACGGATTTCGACAGCTGTATATTTGCAGTCGAATTCCGTTCCCCCCCCTATTGAGATTCTAATATTTATCATACAGGCTGATTCTCACACTTCCAGATGGCTTTGTGAACAGTGTGTAGACCTCTGGTGCAGTTGTGGCAGTGAATCCTAGGTTCGAATCCAGGCTCCATGCTTTTCTTTCGTCTGCCTTCTCTCAGCAATTTTGCTTCTTTTCAAAATATTTAATATCATGATAAATGGCAAAAAGGCAAAAAATGACCAATTAAACTGAAGCAGGTTAAACTCCATCCATACATAGGACAGAATAAAAATATTTTAAGTCACTTCATCAAAATGTCTCATCATTTTGGGGGGGGGGGAACGGATTTCGACAGCTGTATAATTGCCGTCGAATTCCGTTCCCCCACATGTTGAGATTCTAAAATGTATCATACAGGTTGATTCTCACACCTCCAGATGGCTTTGTGGACAGTGTGTTGACCTCTGGTGCAGTTGTGTCAGGGAATCCTAGGTTTGAATCCAGGTTAGTGGATTTTTTTTCGTCTAACTTCTCTCACCTATTTTGGTACTTTTCAAAATATTTAATATCATGATAAATGGCAAAATGGCAACACTAATCTTTTAAACTGAAGCAGGTTAAACTCATTCCATACGTAGGACAGAATAAAAATATTTTAAGTCACTTCATCAACATGTCTCATCATTTTGGGGGGGGGGAACGGATTTCGACAGCTGTATATTTGCCGTCGAATTCCGTTCCCCCCCCTATTGTGATTCTAAAATTTATCATACAGGCTTATTCTCACACTTCCAGATGGCTTAGTGGACAGTGTGTTGACCTCTGGTGCAGTTGTTTCAGGGAATCCTAGGTTCAAATCCAGGCTAGTGGATTTTTATTCGTCTGCCTTCTCTCACCTATTTTGGTACTTTTCAAAATATTTAATATCATGATAAATGGCAAAATGGCAAAAATAATCTTTTAAACTGAAGCAGGTTAAACTCCATCCATACGTAGGACAGAATAAAAATATTTTAAGTCACTTCATCAACATGTCTCATCATTTTGGGGGGGGGGAACAGATTTCGACAGCTCTATATTTGCCGTCGAATTCCGTTCCCCCCCCCTATTGAGTTTCTAATATTTATCATACAGACTGATTCTTGCACTTCAAGTTGGCTTAGTGGACAGTATGTTGACCTCTAGTGTAGTTGTGTCAGTGAATCCTAGGTTCGAATCCAGGCTCCATGTTTTTCTTTCGTCTGCCTTCTCTCAGCTATTTTGCTTCTTTTCAAAATATTTAATATCATGATAAATGGCAAAAAGGCAAAAAATGACCATTTAAATTGAAGCAGGTTAAACTCCATCCATACACAGGACAGAATAAAAATATTTTAAGTCACTTCATCAACATGTCTCATAATTTTGGGGGGGGGAACGGATTTCAACAGCTGTATATTTGCCGTCGAATTCCGTTCCCCCCCCTATTAAGATTCTAATATTTATCATACAGGTTGATTCTCACACTTCCAGATGGCTTTGTGGACAGTGTGTAGACCTCTGGTGCAGATGTTTCTGGGAATCCTAGATTCGAATCCAGGCTAGTGGATTTTTTTTTCGTTTGCCTTCTCTCACCTTTTTTTGTACTTTTCAAAATATTTAAAATCATGATAAATGGTAAAAAGGCAAAAAATGAACATTTAAACTGAAGCTGTTTAAACTCCATCCATATGTAGGACAGAATAAAAATATTTTAAGTCACTTCATCAACATGTCTCTCATTTTGGGGGGGGGGAACGGATTTCGACAGCTGTATATTTGCCGTCGAATTCCGTTCCCCCCACTATTGAGTTTCTAATATTTATCATACAGACTGCTTCTCGCACTTCAAGATGGCTTAGTGGACAGTATGTTGACCTCTGGTGTAGTTGTGTCAGTGAATCCTAGGTTCGAATCCAGGCTCCATGCTTTTCTTTCGTCTGCCTTCTCTCAGCTATTTTGCTTCTTTTCAAAATATTTAATATCATGATAAATGGCAAAAAGGCAAAAAATGACCATTTAAATTGAAGCAGGTTAAACTCCATCCATACACAGGACAGAATAAAAATATTTTAAGTCACTTCATCAACATGTCTCATCATTTTGGGGGGGGGAACGGATTTCGACAGCTGTATAATTGCCGTCGAATTCCGTTCCCCCACATGTTGAGATTCTAAAATGTATCATACAGGCTGATTCTCACACCTCCAGATGGCTTTGTGGACAGTGTGTTGACCTCTGGTGCAGTTGTGTCAGGGAATTCTAGGTTTGAATCCAGGTTAGTGGATTTTTTTTCGTCTACCTTCTCTCACCCATTTTGGTAGTTTTCAAAATATTTAATATCATGATAAATGGCAAAATGGCAAAAATAATCTTTTTATCTGAAGCAGGTTAAACTCCATCCATACGTAGGACAGAATAACAGTATTTTAAGTCACTTCATCAACATGTCTCATCATTTTTGGGGGGGGAACGGATTTCGACAGCTGTATATTTGCCGTCGAATTCCGTTCCCCCCCCTATTGTGATTCTAAAATTTATCATACAGGCTGATTCTCACACTTCCAGATGGCTTTGTGGACAGTGTGTTGACCTCTGGTGCAGTTGTTTCAGGGAATCCTAGGTTCGAATCCAGGTTAGTGGATTTTTTTTCGTCTACCTTCTCTCACCCATTTTGGTAGTTTTCAAAATATTTAATATCATGATAAATGGCAAAATGGCAACAATAATCTTTTAAACTGAAGCAGGTTAAACTCATTCCATACGTTGGACAGAATAAAAATATTTTAAGTCACTTCATCAACATGTCTCATCATTTTGGGGGGGGGGAACGGATTTCGACAGCTGTATATTTGCCGTCGAATTCCGTTCCCCCCCCTATTGTGATTCTAAAATTTATCATACAGGCTGATTCTCACACTTCCAGATGGCTTAGTGGACAGTGTGTTGACCTCTGGTGTAGTTGTTTCTGGGAATCCTAGGTTCGAATCCAGGCTAGTGGATTTTTATTCGTCTGCCTTCTCTCACCTATTTTGGTACTTTTCAAAATATTTAATATCATGATAAATGGCAAAATGGCAAAAATAATCTTTTTATCTGAAGCAGGTTAAACTCCATCCATACGTAGGACAGAATAACAGTATTTTAAGTCACTTCATCAACATGTCTCATCATTTTGGGGGGGGGAACGGATTTCGACAGCTGTATATTTGCCGTCGAATTCCGTTCCCCCCCCTATTGTTATTCTAAAATTTATCATACAGGCTGATTCTCACACTTCCAGATGGCTTTGTGGACAGTGTGTTGACCTCTGGTGCAGTTGTTTCAGGGAATCCTAGGTTCGAATCCAGGGAAGTGGATTTTTATTCGTCTGCCTTCTCTCACCTATTTTGGTACTTTTCAAAATATTTAATATCATGATAAATGGCAAAAAGGCAAAAATAATCTTTTAAACTGAAGCAGGTTAAACTCCATCCATACGTAGGACAGAATAAAAATATTTTAAGTCACTTCATCAACATGTCTCATCATTTTGGGGGGGGGGGGGGGGACGGATTTCGACAGCTGTATATTTGCCGTCGAATTCCATTCCCCCCCTATTGTGATTCTAAAATTCATCATACAAGCTGATTCTCACTCTTCCAGATGGCTTTGTGGACAGTGTGTTGACCTCTGGTGCAGTTGTTTGAGGGAATCCTAGGTTTGAACCCAGGCTAGTGGGTTTTTACTCGTTTGCCTTCTCTGACCTATTTTGGTACTTTTCAAAATATTTAATATCTTGATAAATGGCAAAAAGGCAAAAAATGACCATTTAAATTGAAGCAGGTTAAACTCCATCCATACACAGGACAGAATAAAAATATTTTAAGTCACTTCATCAACATGTCTCATCATTTTGGGGGGGGGAACGGATTTCGACAGCTGTATATTTGCCGTCGAATTCCGTTCCCCCCCCTATTGAGATTCTAATATTTATCATACAGGCTGATTCTCACACTTCCAGATGGCTTTGTGAACAGTGTGTAGACCTCTGGTGCAGTTGTGGCAGTGAATCCTAGGTTCGAATCCAGGCTCCATGCTTTTCTTTCGTCTGCCTTCTCTCAGCAATTTTGCTTCTTTTCAAAATATTTAATATCATGATAAATGGCAAAAAGGCAAAAAATGACCAATTAAACTGAAGCAGGTTAAACTCCATCCATACATAGGACAGAATAAAAATATTTTAAGTCACTTCATCAAAATGTCTCATCATTTTGGGGGGGGGGGAACGGATTTCGACAGCTGTATAATTGCCGTCGAATTCCGTTCCCCCACATGTTGAGATTCTAAAATGTATCATACAGGCTGATTCTCACACCTCCAGATGGCTTAGTGGACAGTGTGTTGACCTCTGGTGCAGTTGTGTCAGGGAATCCTAGGTTTGAATCCAGGTTAGTGGATTTTTTTTCGTCTAACTTCTCTCACCTATTTTGGTACTTTTCAAAATATTTAATATCATGATAAATGGCAAAATGGCAACACTAATCTTTTAAATTGAAGCAGGTTAAACTCATTCCATACGTAGGACAGAATAAAAATATTTTAAGTCACTTCATCAACATGTCTCATCATTTTGGGGGGGGGGAACGGATTTCGACAGCTGTATATTTGCCGTCGAATTCCGTTCCCCCCCCTATTGTGATTCTAAAATTTATCATACAGGCTGATTCTCACACTTCCAGATGGCTTAGTGGACAGTGTGTTGACCTCTGGTGTAGTTGTTTCAGGGAATCCTAGGTTCGAATCCAGGCTAGTGGATTTTTATTCGTCTGCCTTCTCTCACCTATTTTGGTACTTTTCAAAATATTTAATATCATGATAAATGGCAAAATGGCAAAAATAATCTTTTTATCTGAAGCAGGTTAAACTCCATCCATACGTAGGACAGAATAACAGTATTTTAAGTCACTTCATCAACATGTCTCATCATTTTGGGGGGGGGGAACGGATTTCGACAGCTCTATATTTGCCGTCGAATTCCGTTCCCCCCCCCTATTGAGTTTCTAATATTTATCATACAGACTGATTCTTGCACTTCAAGTTGGCTTAGTGGACAGTATGTTGACCTCTAGTGTAGTTGTGTCAGTGAATCCTAGGTTCGAATCCAGGCTCCATGCTTTTCTTTCGTCTGCCTTCTCTCAGCTATTTTGCTTCTTTTCAAAATATTTAATATCATGATAAATGGCAAAAAGGCAAAAAATGACCATTTAAATTGAAGCAGGTTAAACTCCATCCATACACAGGACAGAATAAAAATATTTTAAGTCACTTCATCAACATGTCTCATAATTTTGGGGGGGGGAACGGATTTCGACAGCTGTATATTTGCCGTCAAATTCCGTTCCCCCCCCTATTAAGATTCTAATATTTATCATACAGGCTGATTCTCACACTTCCAGATGGCTTTGTGGACAGTGTGTAGACCTCTGGTGCAGATGTTTCTGTGAATCCTAGATTCGAATCCAGGCTAGTGGATTTTTTTTTCGTTTGCCTTCTCTCACCTTTTTTTGTACTTTTCAAAATATTTAAAATCATGATAAATGGTAAAAAGGCAAAAAATGAACATTTAAACTGAAGCTGTTTAAACTCCATCCATATGTAGGACAGAATAAAAATATTTTAAGTCACTTCATCAACATGTCTCTCATTTTGGGGGGGGGAACGGATTTCGACAGCTGTATATTTGCCGTCGAATTCCGTTCCCCCCCCTATTGAGATTATAATATTTATCATACAGGCTGATTCTCACACTTCCAGATGGCTTTGTGAACAGTGTGTAGACCTCTGGTGCAGTTGTGGCAGTGAATCCTAGGTTCGAATCCAGGCTCCATGCTTTTCTTTCGTCTGCCTTCTCTCAGCAATTTTGCTTCTTTTCAAAATATTTAATATCATGATAAATGGCAAAAAGGCAAAAAATGACCAATTAAACTGAAGCAGGTTAAACTCCATCCATACATAGGACAGAATAAAAATGTTTTAAGTCACTTCATCAAAATGTCTCATCATTTTGGGGGGGGGGGAACGGATTTCGACAGCTGTATAATTGCCGTCGAATTCCGTTCCCCCACATGTTGAGATTCTAAAATGTATCATACAGGCTGATTCTCACACCTCCAGATGGCTTTGTGGACAGTGTGTTGACCTCTGGTGCAGTTGTGTCAGGGAATTCTAGGTTTGAATCCGGGTTAGTGGATTTTTTTTCGTCTAACTTCTCTCACCTATTTTGGTACTTTTCAAAATATTTAATATCATGATAAATGGCAAAATGGCAACACTAATCTTTTAAACTGAAGCAGGTTAAACTCATTCCATACGTAGGACAGAATAAAAATATTTTAAGTCACTTCATCAACATGTCTCATCATTTTGGGGGGGGGGGGAACGGATTTCGACAGCTGTATATTTGCCGTCGAATTCCGTTCCCCCCCCTATTGTGATTCTAAAATTTATCATACAGGCTGATTCTCACACTTAAAGATGGCTTAGTGGACAGTGTGTTGACCTCTGGTGTAGTTGTTTCAGGGAATCCTAGGTTCGAATCCAGGCTAGTGGATTTTTATTCGTCTGCCTTCTCTCACCTATTTTGGTACTTTTCAAAATATTTAATATCATGATAAATGGCAAAATGGCAAAAATAATCTTTTTATCTGAAGCAGGTTAAACTCCATCCATACGTAGGACAGAATAACAGTATTTTAAGTCACTTCATCAACATGTCTCATCATTTTGGGGGGGGGAACGGATTTCGACAGCTGTATATTTGCAGTCGAATTCCGTTCCCCCCCCTATTGTGATTCTAAAATTTATCATACAGGCTGATTCTCACACTTCCAGATGGCTTTGTGGACAGTGTGTTGACCTCTGGTGCAGTTGTTTCAGGGAATCCTAGGTTCGAATCCAGGGAAGTGGATTTTTATTCGTCTGCCTTCTCTCACCTATTTTGGTACTTTTCAAAATATTTAATATCATGATAAATGGCAAAAAGGCAAAAGTAATCTTTTAAACTGAAGCAGGTTAAACTCCATCCATACGTAGGACAGAATAAAAATATTTTAAGTCACTTCATCAACATGTCTCATCATTTTGGGGGGGGGGGGGACGGATTTCGACAGCTGTATATTTGCCGTCGAATTCCATTCCCCCCCCTATTGTGATTCTAAAATTCATCATACAGGCTGATTCTCACTCTTCCAGATGGCATTGTGGACAGTGTGTTGACCTCTGGTGCAGTTGTTTGAGGGAATCCTAGGTTCGAATCCAGGCTAGTGAATTTTTATTCGTCTGCCTTCTCTCACCTATTTTGGTACTTTTCAAAATATTTAATATCATGATAAATGGCAAAAAGGCAAAAATAATCTTTTAAACTGAAGCAGGTTAAACTCCATCCATACGTAGGACAGAATAAAAATATTTTAAGTCACTTCATCAACATGTCTCTCATTTTGGGGGGGGGGAACGGATTTCGACAGCTGTATATTTGCCGTCGAATTCCGTTCCCCCCCCTATTGAGATTCTAATATTTATCATACAGGTTGATTCTCACACTTCCAGATGGCTTTGAGGACAGTGTGTAGACTTCTGGTGAAGTTGTTTCTGGGAATCCTAGGTTCGAATCCAGACTAGTGGATTTTTTTTTCGTTTGCCTTCTCTCACCTTTTTTTGTAATTTTTAAAATATTTAAAATCATGATAAATGGTAAAAAGGCAAAAAATGAACATTTAAACTGAAGCTGTTTAAACTCCATCCATACGTAGGACAGAATAAAAATATTTTAAGTCACTTCATCAACATGTCTCTCATTTTGGGGGGGGGATCGGATTTCGACAGCTGTATATTTGCCGTCGAATTCCGTTTCCCCCCCTATTGAGATTCTAATATTTATCATACAGATTGATTCTCACACTTACAGATGGCTTTGTGGACAGTGTGTAGACCTCTGGTGCAGATGTTTCTGGGAATCCTAGGTTCGAATCCAGGCTAGTGGTTTTTTTTTTCGTTTGCCTTCTCTCACCTTTTTTTGTACTTTTCAAAATATTTAAAATCATGATAAATGGTAAAAAGGCAAAAAATGAACATTTAAACTGAAGCTGTTTAAACTCCATCCATACGTAGGACAGAATAAAAATATTTTAAGTCACTTCATCAACATGTCTCTCATTTTGGGGGGGGGGAACGGATTTCGACAGCTGTATATTTGCCGTCGAATTCCGTTCCCCCCACCATTGAGTTTCTAATATTTATCATACAGACTGATTCTCGCACTTCAAGATGGCTTAGTGGACAGTATGTTGACCTCTGGTGTAGTTGTGTCAGTGAATCCTAGGTTCGAATCCAGGCTCCATGCTTTCCTTTCGTCTGCCTTCTCTCAGCTATTTTGCTTCTTTTCAAAATATTTAATATCATGATAAATGGCAAAAAGGCAAAAAATGACCATTTAAATTGAAGCAGGTTAAACTCCATCCATACACAGGACAGAATAAAAATATTTTAAGTCACTTCATCAACATGTCTCATCATTTTGGGGGGGGGAACGGATTTCGACAGCTGTATATTTGCCATCGAATTCCGTTCCCCCCCCTATTGAGATTCTAATATTTATCATACAGGCTGATTCTCACACTTCCAGATGGCTTTGTGGACAGTGTGTAAACCTCTGGTGCAGTTGCTTCCGGGAATCCTAGGTTCGAATCCAGGCTAGTGGATATTTTTTTCGTTTGCCTTCTCTCACCTATTTTTTGTACTTTTCAAAATATTTAAAATCATGATAAATGGTAAAAAGGCAAAAAATGAACATTTAAACTGAAGCTGGTTAAACTCCATCCTTACACAGGACAGAATAACAATATTTTAAGTCACTTCATCAACATGTCTCATCATTTTGGGGGGGGGGAACGGATTTCGACAGCTGTATATTTGCCGTCGAATTCCGTTCCCCCCCCCTTATTGAGTTTCTAATATTTATCATACAGGCTGATTTTCACGCTTTCAGATGGCTTTGTGGACAGTGTGTTGACCTCTGGTGCAGTTGTGTCCAGGAATCCTAGGTTTGAATCCAGGCTGGTGGTTTTTTTTTCCGTCTGCCTTCTCTCACCTATTTTGGTACTTTTCAAAATATTTAATATCATGATAAATGGCAAAAAGGCAAAAAATGAACATTTAAACTGAAGCTGGTTAAACTCCATCCACACACAGGACAGAATAAAAATATTTTAAGTCACTTCATCAACATGTCTCATCATTTTGGGGGGGGGGAACGGATTTCGACAGCTGTATATTTGCCGTCGAATTCCGTTCCCCCCCCTATTGAGTTTCTAATATTTATCATACATCCTGATTCTCACACTTCCAGATAGCTTTGTGGACAGTGTGTTAACCTCTGGTGCAGTTGTGTCAGTGAATCCTAGTTTCGAATCCAGGCTAGTGAATTTTTATTCGTCTGCCTTCTCTCACCTATTTTGGTACTTTTCAAAATATTTAATATCATGACAAATGGCAAAAAGGCAAAAATAATCTTTTAAACTGAAGCAGGTTAAACTCCATCCATACGTAGGACAGAATAAAAATATTTTAAGTCACTTCATCAACATGTCTCATCATTTTGGGGGGGGGGAACGGATTTCGACAGCTGTATATTTGCTGTCGAATTCCGTTCCCCCCCCTATTGTGATTCTAAAATGTATCATACAGGCTGATTCTCACACTTTCAGGTGGCTTTGTGGACAGTGTGTTGACCTCTGGTGCAGTTATTTCAGGGAATCCTAGATTCGAATCCAGGCTAGTGAATTTTTATTCGTCTGCCTTCTCTCACCTATTTTGGTACTTTTCAAAATATTTAATATCATTATAAATGTCAAAATGGCAAAAATAATCTTTTAAACTGAAGCAGGTTAAACTCCATCCATACGTAGGACAGAATAAAAATATTTTAAGTCACTTCATCAACATGTCTCATCATTTTGGGTGGGGGAACGGATTTCGACAGCTGTATATTTGCCGTCGAATTCCGTTCCCCCCCTATTGAGTTTCTAAAATTTATCATACAGGCTGATTCTCTCACTTCCAGATGGCTTTGTGGACAGTGTGTTGACCCTCTGGTGCAGTTGTTTCAGGGAATCCTAGGTTCGAATCCAGGCTAGTGGATTTTTATTCGTCTGCCTTCTCTCACCTATTTTGGTACTTTTCAAAATATTTAATATCATGATAAATGGCAAAAAGGCAAAAAATGACCATTTAAATTGAAGCGGGTTAAACTCCATCCATACGTAGGACAGAATAAAAATATTTTAAGTCACTTCATCAACATGTCTCATCATTTTGGGGGGGGGAACGGATTTCGACAGCTGTATATTTGCAGTCGAATTCCGTTCCCCCCCCTATTGAGATTCTAATATTTATCATACAGGCTGATTCTCACACTTCCAGATGGCTTTGTGAACAGTGTGTAGACCTCTGGTGCAGTTGTGGCAGTGAATCCTAGGTTCGAATCCAGGCTCCATGCTTTTCTTTCGTCTGCCTTCTCTCAGCAATTTTGCTTCTTTTCAAAATATTTAATATCATGATAAATGGCAAAAAGGCAAAAAATGACCAATTAAACTGAAGCAGGTTAAACTCCATCCATACATAGGACAGAATAAAAATATTTTAAGTCACTTCATCAAAATGTCTCATCATTTTGGGGGGGGGGGAACGGATTTCGACAGCTGTATAATTGCCGTCGAATTCCGTTCCCCCACATGTTGAGATTCTAAAATGTATCATACAGGTTGATTCTCACACCTCCAGATGGCTTTGTGGACAGTGTGTTGACCTCTGGTGCAGTTGTGTCAGGGAATCCTAGGTTTGAATCCAGGTTAGTGGATTTTTTTTCGTCTAACTTCTCTCACCTATTTTGGTACTTTTCAAAATATTTAATATCATGATAAATGGCAAAATGGCAACACTAATCTTTTAAACTGAAGCAGGTTAAACTCATTCCATACGTAGGACAGAATAAAAATATTTTAAGTCACTTCATCAACATGTCTCATCATTTTGGGGGGGGGGAACGGATTTCGACAGCTGTATATTTGCCGTCGAATTCCGTTCCCCCCCCTATTGTGATTCTAAAATTTATCATACAGGCTTATTCTCACACTTCCAGATGGCTTTGTGGACAGTGTGTAGACCTCTGGTGCAGTTGTGTCAGGGAATCCTAGGTTCGAATCCAGGCTGGTGGTTTTTTTTTCCGTCTGCCTTCTCTCACCTATTTTGGTACTTTTCAAAATATTTAATATCATGATAAATGGCAAAAAGGCAAAAAATGAACATTTAAACTGATGCTGTTTAAACTCCATCCATACGTAGGACAGAATAAAAATATTTTAAGTCACTTCATCAACATATCTCATCATTTTGGGGGGGGGAACGGATTTCGACAGCTGTATATTTGCCGTCGAATTCCGTTCCCCCCCCCCTATTGAGATTCTAATATTTATCATACAGGTTGATTCTCACACTTCCAGATGGCATTGTGGACAGTGTGTAGACCTCTGGTGCAGATGTTTCTGGGAATCCTAGGTTTGAATCCAGGCTAGTGAATTTTTATTCGTCTGCCTTCTCTCACCTATTTTGGTACTTTTCAAAATATTTAATATCATGATAAATGGCAAAAAGGCAAAAATAATCTTTTAAACTGAAGCAGGTTAAACTCCATCCATACGTAGGACAGAATAAAAATATTTTAAGTCACTTCATCAACATGTCTCTCATTTTGGGGGGGGGAACGGATTTCGACAGCTGTATATTTGCCGTCGAATTCCGTTCCCCCCCCTATTGAGATTCTAATATTTATCATACAGGATGATTCTCACACTTCCAGATGGCTTTTTGGACAGTGTGTAGACCTCTGGTGCAGTTGTTTCAGGGAATCCTAGGTTCGAATCCAGGCTAGTGGATTTTTTTTTCGTTTGCATTCTCTCACTTTTTTTTGTAATTTTTAAAATATTTAAAATCATGATAAATGGTAAAAAGGCAAAAAATGAACATTTAAACTGAAGCTGTTTAAACTCCATCCATACGTAGGACAGAATAAAAATATTTTAAGTCACTTCATCAACATGTCTCTCATTTTGGGGGGGGGAACGGATTTCGACAGCTGTATATTTGCCGTCGAATTCCGTTCCCCCCACTATTGAGTTTCTAATATTTATCACACAGACTGATTCTCACACTTCCAGATAGCTTTGTGGACAGTGTGTTAACCTCTGGTGCAGTTGTGTCAGTGAATCCTAGGTTCCAATCCAGGCTCCATGCTTTTCTTTCGTCTGCCTTCTCTCAGCTATTTTGCTTCTTTTCAAAATATTTAATATAATGATAAATGGCAAAAAGGCAAAAAATGAACATTTAAACTGAAGCTGGTTAAACTCCATCCACACACAGGACAGAATAAAAATATTTTAAGTCACTTCATCAACATGTCTCATCATTTTAGGGGGGGGGAACGGATTTCGACAGCTGTATATTTGCCGTCGAATTCCGTTCCCCCCCCCATTGAGTTTCTAATATTTATCATACAGGCTGATTCTCACACTTCCAGATGGCTTTGTGGACAGTGTGTTGACCTCTGGTGCAGTTGTGTCAGGGAATCCTAGGTTCGAATCCAGGCTGGTGGTTTTTTTTTCCGTCTGCCTTCTCTCACCTATTTTGGTACTTTTCAAAATATTTAATATCATGATAAATGGCAAAAAGGCAAAAAATGAACATTTAAACTGAAGCTGGTTAAACTCCATCCACACACAGGACAGAATAAAAATATTTTAAGTCACTTCATCAACATGTTTCATCATTTTGGGGGGGGGGAACGGATTTCGACAGCTGTATATTTGCCGTCGAATTCCGTTCCCCCCCCTATTGAGTTTCTAATATTTATCATACATCCTGATTCTCACACTTCCAGATAGCTTTGTGGACAGTGTGTTAACCTCTGGTGCAGTTGTGTCAGTGAATCCTAGGTTCGAATCCAGGCTCCATGCTTTTCTTTCGTCTGCCTTCTCTCACCTATTTTGGTACTTTTCAAAATATTTAATATCATGATAAATGGCAAAAAGGCAAAAATAATCTTTTAAACTGAAGCAGGTTAAACTCCATCCATACGTAGGACAGAATAAAAATATTTTAAGTCACTTCATCAACATGTCTCTCATTTTGGGGGGGGGGAACGGATTTCGACAGCTGTATATTTGCCGTCGAATTCCGTTCCCCCCACTATTGAGTTCCTAATATTTATCATACAGACTGATTCTCGCACTTCAAGATGGCTTAGTGGCCAGTATGTTGACCTCTGGTGTAGTTGTGTCAGTGAATCCTAGGTTCGAATCCAGGCTCCATGCTTTCCTTTCGTCTGCCTTCTCTCAGCTATTTTGCTTCTTTTCAAAATATTTAATATCATGATAAATGGCAAAAAGGCAAAAAATAACCATTTAAATTGAAGCAGGTTAAACTCCATCCATACACAGGACAGAATAAAAATATTTTAAGTCACTTCATCAACATGTCTCATAATTTTGGGGGGGGGAACGGATTTCGACAGCTGTATATTTGCCGTCGAATTCCGTCCCCCCCCCTATTGAGATTCTAATATTTATCATACAGGTTGATTCTCACACTTACAGATGGCTTTGTGGACAGTGTGTAGACTTCTGGTGCAGTTGTTTCTGGGAATTCTAGGTTCGAATCCAGGCTAGTGGATTTTTTTTTCGTTTGCCTTCTCTCACCTTTTTTTGTAATTTTCAAAATATTTAAAATCATGATAAATGGTAAAAAGGCAAAAGATGAACATTTAAACTGAAGTTGTTTAAACTCCATCCATACGTAGGACAGAATAAAAATATTTTAAGTCACTTCATCAACATGTCTCTCATTTTGGGGGGGGGGGAACGGATTTCGACAGCCGTATATTTGCCGTCGAATTCCGTTCCCCCCACTATTGAGTTTCTAATATTTATCATACAGACTGATTCTCGCACTTCATGATGGTTTAGTGGACAGTATGTTGACCTCTGGAGTAGTTGTGTCAGTGAATCCTAGGTTCGAATCCAGGCTCAATGCTTTTCTTTCGTCTGCCTTCTCTCAGCTATTTTGCTTCTTTTCAAAATATTTAATATCATGATAAATGGCAAAAAGGCAAAAAATGACCATTTAAATTGAAGCAGGTTAAACTCCATCCATACACAGGACAGAATAAAAATATTTTAAGTCACTTCATCAACATATCTCATCATTTTGGGGGGGGGAACGGATTTCGACAGCTGTATATTTGCCGTCGAATTCCGTTCCCCCCCCCCTATTGAGATTCTAATATTTATCATACAGGTTGATTCTCACCCTTCCAGATGGCATTGTGGACAGTGTGTAGACCTCTGGTGCAGATGTTTCTGGGAATCCTAGGTTTGAATCCAGGCTAGTGAATTTTTATTCGTCTGCCTTCTCTCACCTATTTTGGTACTTTTCAAAATATTTAATATCATGATAAATGGCAAAAAGGCAAAAATAATCTTTTAAACTGAAGCAGGTTAAACTCCATCCATACGTAGGACAGAATAAAAATATTTTAAGTCACTTCATCAACATGTCTCTCATTTTGGGGGGGGGAACGGATTTCGACAGCTGTATATTTGCCGTCGAATTCCGTTCCCCCCCCCTATTGAGATTCTAATATTTATCATACAGGTTGATTCTCACACTTCCAGATGGCTTTGTGGACAGTGTGTAGACCTCTGGTGCAGTTGTTTCTGGGAATCCTAGGTTCGAATCCAGGCTAGTGGATTTTTTTTTCGTTTGCATTCTCTCACTTTTTTTTGTAATTTTTAAAATATTTAAAATCATGATAAATGGTAAAAAGGCAAAAAATGAACATTTAAACTGAAGCTGTTTAAACTCCATCCATACGTAGGACAGAATAAAAATATTTTAAGTCACTTCATCAACATGTCTCTCATTTTGGGGGGGGGGGACGGATTTCGACAGCTGTATATTTGCCGTCGAATTCCGTTCCCCCCACTATTGAGTTTCTAATATTTATCATACAGACTGATTCTCACACTTCCAGATAGCTTTGTGGACAGTGTGTTAACCTCTGGTGCAGTTGTGTCAGTGAATCCTAGGTTCCAATCCAGGCTCCATGCTTTTCTTTCGTCTGCCTTCTCTCAGCTATTTTGCTTCTTTTCAAAATATTTAATATAATGATAAATGGCAAAAAGGCAAAAAATGAACATTTAAACTGAAGCTGGTTAAACTCCATCCACACACAGGACAGAATAAAAATATTTTAAGTCACTTCATCAACATGTCTCATCATTTTAGGGGGGGGGAACGGATTTCGACAGCTGTATATTTGCCGTCGAATTCCGTTCCCCCCCCCATTGAGTTTCTAATATTTATCATACAGACTGATTCTCACACTTCCAGATGGCTTTGTGGACAGTGTGTTGACCTCTCGTGCAGTTGTGTCAGGAAATCCTAGGTTCGAATCCAGGCTGGTGGTTTTTTTTTTCCATCTGCCTTCTCTCACGTATTTTGGTACTTTTCAAAATATTTAATATCATGATAAATGGCAAAAAGGCAAAAAATGAACATTTAAACTGAAGCTGTTTAAAGTCCATCCATACGTAGGACAGAATAAAAATATTTTAAGTCACTTCATCAACATATCTCATCATTTTGGGGGGGGGAACGGATTTCGACAGCTGTATATTTGCCGTCGAATTCCGTTCCCCCCCCCCTATTGAGATTCTAATATTTATCATACAGGTTGATTCTCACACTTCCAGATGGCATTGTGGACAGTGTGTAGACCTCTGGTGCAGATGTTTCTGGGAATCCTAGGTTTGAATCCAGGCTAGTGAATTTTTATTCGTCTGCCTTCTCTCACCTATTTTGTTACTTTTCAAAATATTTAATATCATGATAAATGGCAAAAAGGCAAAAATAATCTTTTAAACTGAAGCAGGTTAAACTCCATCCATACGTAGGACAGAATAAAAATATTTTAAGTCACTTCATCAACATGTCTCATAATTTTGGGGGGGGGAACGGATTTCGACAGCTGTATATTTGCCGTCGAATTCCGTCCCCCCCCCCTATTGAGATTCTAATATTTATCATACAGGTTGATTCTCACACTTACAGATGGCTTTGTGGACAGTGTGTAGACCTCTGGTGCAGTTGTTTCTGGGAATTCTAGGTTCGAATCCAGGCTAGTGGATTTTTTTTCCGTTTGCCTTCTCTCACCTTTTTTTGTAATTTTCAAAATATTTAAAATCATGATAAATGGTAAAAAGGCAAAAGATGAACATTTAAACTGAAGTTGTTTAAACTCCATCCATACGTAGGACAGAATAAAAATATTTTAAGTCACTTCATCAACATGTCTCTCATTTTGGGGGGGGGGGAACGGATTTCGACAGCCGTATATTTGCCGTCGAATTCCGTTCCCCCCACTATTGAGTTTCTAATATTTATCATACAGACTGATTCTCGCACTTCGTGATGGCTTAGTGGACAGTATGTTGACCTCTGGTGTAGTTGTGTCAGTGAATCCTAGGTTCGAATCCAGGCTCAATGCTTTTCTTTCGTCTGCCTTCTCTCAGCTATTTTGCTTCTTTTCAAAATATTTAATATCATGATAAATGGCAAAAAGGCAAAAAATGACCATTTAAATTGAAGCAGGTTAAACTCCATCCATACACAGGACAGAATAAAAATATTTTAAGTCACTTCATCAACATATCTCATCATTTTGGGGGGGGGAACGGATTTCGACAGCTGTATATTTGCCGTCGAATTCCGTTCCCCCCCCCCCTATTGAGATTCTAATATTTATCATACAGGTTGATTCTCACCCTTCCAGATGGCATTGTGGACAGTGTGTAGACCTCTGGTGCAGATGTTTCTGGGAATCCTAGGTTTGAATCCAGGCTAGTGAATTTTTATTCGTCTGCCTTCTCTCACCTATTTTGGTACTTTTCAAAATATTTAATATCATGATAAATGGCAAAAAGGCAAAAATAATCTTTTAAACTGAAGCAGGTTAAACTCCATCCATACGTAGGACAGAATAAAAATATTTTAAGTCACTTCATCAACATGTCTCTCATTTTGGGGGGGGGAACGGATTTCGACAGCTGTATATTTGCCGTCGAATTCCGTTCCCCCCACTATTGAGTTTCTAATATTTATCATACAGATTGATTCTCACACTTCCAGATAGCTTTGTGGACAGTGTGTTAACCTCTGGTGCAGTTGTGTCAGTGAATCCTAGGTTCCAATCCAGGCTCCATGCTTTTCTTTCGTCTGCCTTCTCTCAGCTATTTTGCTTCTTTTCAAAATATTTAATATAATGATAAATGGCAAAAAGGCAAAAAATGAACATTTAAACTGAAGCTGGTTAAACTCCATCCACACACAGGACAGAATAAAAATATTTTAAGTCACTTCATCAACATGTCTCATCATTTTAGGGGGGGGGAACGGATTTCGACAGCTGTATATTTGCCGTCGAATTCCGTTCCCCCCCCCATTGAGTTTCTAATATTTATCATACAGACTGATTCTCACACTTCCAGATGGCTTTGTGGACAGTGTGTTGACCTCTGGTGCAGTTGTGTCAGGGAATCCTAGGTTCGAATCCAGGCTGGTGGTTTTTTTTTCCGTCTGCCTTCTCTCACCTATTTTGGTACTTTTCAAAATATTTAATATCATGATAAATGGCAAAAAGGCAAAAAATGAACATTTAAACTGAAGCTGTTTAAACTCCATCCATACGTAGGACAGAATAAAAATATTTTAAGTCACTTCATCAACATATCTCATCATTTTGGGGGGGGGAACGGATTTCGACAGCTGTATATTTGCCGTCGAATTCCGTTCCCCCCCCCCTATTGAGATTCTAATATTTATCATACAGGTTGATTCTCACACTTCCAGATGGCATTGTGGACAGTGTGTAGACCTCTGGTGCAGATGTTTCTGGGAATCCTAGGTTTGAATCCAGGCTAGTGAATTTTTATTCGTCTGCCTTCTCTCACCTATTTTGGTACTTTTCAAAATATTTAATATCATGATAAATGGCAAAAAGGCAAAAATAATCTTTTAAACTGAAGCAGGTTAAACTCCATCCATACGTAGGACAGAATAAAAATATTTTAAGTCACTTCATCAACATGTCTCTCATTTTGGGGGGGGGAACGGATTTCGACAGCTGTATATTTGCCGTCGAATTCCGTTCCCCCCCCTATTGAGATTCTAATATTTATCATACAGGATGATTCTCACACTTCCAGATGGCTTTTTGGACAGTGTGTAGACCTCTGGTGCAGTTGTTTCTGGGAATCCTAGGTTCGAATCCAGGCTAGTGGATTTTTTTTTCGTTTGCATTCTCTCACTTTTTTTTGTAATTTTTAAAATATTTAAAATCATGATAAATGGTAAAAAGGCAAAAAATGAACATTTAAACTGAAGCTGTTTAAACTCCATCCATACGTAGGACAGAATAAAAATATTTTAAGTCACTTCATCAACATGTCTCTCATTTTGGGGGGGGGAACGGATTTCGACAGCTGTATATTTGCCGTCGAATTCCGTTCCCCCCACTATTGAGTTTCTAATATTTATCACACAGACTGATTCTCACACTTCCAGATAGCTTTGTGGACAGTGTGTTAACCTCTGGTGCAGTTGTGTCAGTGAATCCTAGGTTCCAATCCAGGCTCCATGCTTTTCTTTCGTCTGCCTTCTCTCAGCTATTTTGCTTCTTTTCAAAATATTTAATATAATGATAAATGGCAAAAAGGCAAAAAATGAACATTTAAACTGAAGCTGGTTAAACTCCATCCACACACAGGACAGAATAAAAATATTTTAAGTCACTTCATCAACATGTCTCATCATTTTAGGGGGGGGGAACGGATTTCGACAGCTGTATATTTGCCGTCGAATTCCGTTCCCCCCCCCATTGAGTTTCTAATATTTATCATACAGGCTGATTCTCACACTTCCAGATGGCTTTATGGACAGTGTGTTGACCTCTGGTGCAGTTGTGTCAGGGAATCCTAGGTTCGAATCCAGGCTGGTGGTTTTTTTTTCCGTCTGCCTTCTCTCACCTATTTTGGTACTTTTCAAAATATTTAATATCATGATAAATGGCAAAAAGGCAAAAAATGAACATTTAAACTGAAGCTGGTTAAACTCCATCCACACACAGGACAGAATAAAAATATTTTAAGTCACTTCATCAACATGTCTCATCATTTTGGGGGGGGGGAACGGATTTCGACAGCTGTATATTTGCCGTCGAATTCCGTTCCCCCCCCTATTGAGTTTCTAATATTTATCATACATCCTGATTCTCACACTTCCAGATAGCTTTGTGGACAGTGTGTTAACCTCTGGTGCAGTTGTGTCAGTGAATCCTAGGTTCGAATCCAGGCTCCATGCTTTTCTTTCGTCTGCCTTCTCTCACCTATTTTGGTACTTTTCAAAATATTTAATATCATTATAAATGTCAAAATGGCAAATATAATCTTTTAAACTGAAGCAGGTTAAACTCATTCCATACGTAGGACAGAATAAAAATATTTTAAGTCACTTCATCAACATGTCTCATCATTTTGGGGGGGGGGAACGGATTTCGACAGCTGTATATTTGCCGTCGAATTCCGTTCCCCCCCCTATTGTGATTCTAAAATTTATCATACAGGCTGATTCTCACGCTTCCGGATGGCTTTGTGGACAGTGTGTTGACCTCAGGTGCAGATGTTTCAGGGAATCCTAGGTTCGAATCCAGGCTAGTGAATTTTTATTCGTCTGCCTTCTCTCACCTATTTTGGTACTTTTCAAAATATTTAATATCATGATAAATGGCAAAAAGGCAAAAATAATCTTTTAAACTGAAGCAGGTTAAACTCCATCCATACGTAGGACAGAATAAAAATATTTTAAGTCACTTCATCAACATGTCTCTCATTTTGGGGGGGGGGGAACGGATTTCGACAGCTGTATATTTGCCGTCGAATTCCGTTCCCCCCACTATTGAGTTTCTAATATTTATCATACAGACTGATTCTCGCACTTCAAGATGGCTTAGTGGCCAGTATGTTGACCTCTGGTGTAGTTGTGTCAGTGAATCCTAGGTTCGAATCCAGGCTCCATGCTTTCCTTTCGTCTGCCTTCTCTCAGCTATTTTGCTTCTTTTCAAAATATTTAATATCATGATAAATGGCAAAAAGGCAAAAAATAACCATTTAAATTGAAGCAGGTTAAACTCCATCCATACACAGGACAGAATAAAAATATTTTAAGTCACTTCATCAACATGTCTCATCATTTTGGGGGGGGGAACGGATTTCGACAGCTGTATATTTGCCGTCGAATTCCGTCCCCCCCCCCTATTGAGATTCTAATATTTATCATACAGGTTGATTCTCACACTTACAGATGGCTTTGTGGACAGTGTGTAGACCTCTGGTGCAGTTGTTTCTGGGAATTCTAGGTTCGAATCCAGGCTTGTGGATTTTTTTTTCGTTTGCCTTCTCTCACCTTTTTTTGTAATTTTCAAAATATTTAAAATCATGATAAATGGTAAAAAGGCAAAAGATGAACATTTAAACTGAAGTTGTTTAAACTCCATCCATACTTAGGACAGAATAAACATATTTTAAGTCACTTCATCAACATGTCTCTCATTTTGGGGGGGGGGAACGGATTTCGACAGCCGTATATTTGCCGTCGAATTCCGTTCCCCCCACTATTGAGTTTCTAATATTTATCATACAGACTGATTCTCGCACTTCATGATGGCTTAGTGGACAGTATGTTGACCTCTGGTGTAGTTGTGTCAGTGAATCCTAGGTTCGAATCCAGGCTCAATGCTTTTCTTTCGTCTGCCTTCTCTCAGCTATTTTGCTTCTTTTCAAAATATTTAATATCATGATAAATGGCAAAAAGGCAAAAAATGACCATTTAAATTGAAGCAGGTTAAACTCCATCCAAACACAGGACAGAATAAAAATATTTTAAGTCACTTCATCAACATGTCTCATCATTTTGGGGGGGGGGAACGGATTTCGACAGCTGTATATTTGCCGTCGAATTCCGTTCCCCCCCCTATTGAGTTTCTAATATTTATCATACATCCTGATTCTCACACTTCCAGATAGCTTTGTGGACAGTGTGTTAACCTCTGGTGCAGTTGTGTCAGTGAATCCTAGGTTCGAATCCAGGCTCCATGCTTTTCTTTCGTCTGCCTTCTCTCACCTATTTTGGTACTTTTCAAAATATTTAATATCATTATAAATGTCAAAATGGCAAATATAATCTTTTAAACTGAAGCAGGTAAAACTCCATCCATACGTAGGACAGAATAAAAATATTTTAAGTCACTTCATCAACATGTCTCATCATTTTGGGGGGGGGAACGGATTTCGACAGCTGTATATTTGCCGTCGAATTCCGTTCCCCCCCCTATTGTGATTCTAAAATTTATCATACAGGCTGATTCTCACGCTTCCAGATGGCTTTGTGGACAGTGTGTTGACCTCAGGTGCAGTTGTTTCAGGGAATCCTAGGTTCGAATCCAGGCTAGTGAATTTTTATTCGTCTGCCTTCTCTCACCTATTTTGGTACTTTTCAAAATATTTAATATCATGATAAATGGCAAAAAGGCAAAAATAATCTTTTAAACTGAAGCAGGTTAAACTCCATCCATACGTAGGACAGAATAAAAATATTTTAAGTCACTTCATCAACATGTCTCTCATTTTGGGGGGGGGGAACGGATTTCGACAGCTGTATATTTGCCGTCGAATTCCGTTCCCCCCCACTATTGAGTTTCTAATATTTATCATACAGACTGATTCTCGCACTTCAAGATGGCTTAGTGGCCAGTATGTTGACCTCTGGTGTAGTTGTGTCAGTGAATCCTAGGTTCGAATCCAGGCTCCATGCTTTCCTTTCGTCTGCCTTCTCTCAGCTATTTTGCTTCTTTTCAAAATATTTAATATCATGATAAATGGCAAAAAGGCAAAAAATAACCATTTAAATTGAAGCAGGTTAAACTCCATCCATACACAGGACAGAATAAAAATATTTTAAGTCACTTCATCAACATGTCTCATCATTTTGGGGGGGGGAACGGATTTCGACAGCTGTATATTTGCCGTCGAATTCCGTCCCCCCCCCTATTGAGATTCTAATATTTATCATACAGGTTGATTCTCATACTTACAGATGGCTTTGTGGACAGTGTGTAGACCTCTGGTGCAGTTGTTTCTGGGAATTCTAGGTTCGAATCCAGGCTTGTGGATTTTTTTTTCGTTTGCCTTCTCTCACCTTTTTTTGTAATTTTCAAAATATTTAAAATCATGATAAATGGTAAAAAGGCAAAAGATGAACATTTAAACTGAAGTTGTTTAAACTCCATCCATACTTAGGACAGAATAAACATATTTTAAGTCACTTCATCAACATGTCTCTCATTTTGGGGGGGGGGAACGGATTTCGACAGCCGTATATTTGCCGTCGAATTCCGTTCCCCCCACTATTGAGTTTCTAATATTTATCATACAGACTGATTCTCGCACTTCATGATGGCTTAGTGGACAGTATGTTGACCTCTGGTGTAGTTGTGTCAGTGAATCCTAGGTTCGAATCCAGGCTCAATGCTTTTCTTTCGTCTGCCTTCTCTCAGCTATTTTGCTTCTTTTCAAAATATTTAATATCATGATAAATGGCAAAAAGGCAAAAAATGACCATTTAAATTGAAGCAGGTTAAACTCCATCCATACACAGGACAGAATAAAAATATTTTAAGTCACTTCATCAACATGTCTCATCATTTTGGGGGGGGGGAACGGATTTCGACAGCTGTATATTTGCCGTCGAATTCCGTTCCCCCCCCTATTGAGTTTCTAATATTTATCATACATCCTGATTCTCACACTTCCAGATAGCTTTGTGGACAGTGTGTTAACCTCTGGTGCAGTTGTGTCAGTGAATCCTAGGTTCGAATCCAGGCTCCATGCTTTTCTTTCGTCTGCCTTCTCTCACCTATTTTGGTACTTTTCAAAATATTTAATATCATTATAAATGTCAAAATGGCAAATATAATCTTTTAAACTGAAGCAGGTAAAACTCCATCCATACGTAGGACAGAATAAAAATATTTTAAGTCACTTCATCAACATGTCTCATCATTTTGGGGGGGGGAACGGATTTCGACAGCTGTATATTTGCCGTCGAATTCCGTTCCCCCCCCTATTGTGATTCTAAAATTTATCATACAGGCTGATTCTCACGCTTCCAGATGGCTTTGTGGACAGTGTGTTGACCTCAGGTGCAGTTGTTTCAGGGAATCCTAGGTTCGAATCCAGGCTAGTGAATTTTTATTCGTCTGCCTTCTCTCACCTATTTTGGTACTTTTCAAAATATTTAATATCATGATAAATGGCAAAAAGGCAAAAATAATCTTTTAAACTGAAGCAGGTTAAACTCCATCCATACGTAGGACAGAATAAAAATATTTTAAGTCACTTCATCAACATGTCTCTCATTTTGGGGGGGGGGAACGGATTTCGACAGCTGTATATTTGCCGTCGAATTCCGTTCCCCCCACTATTGAGTTTCTAATATTTATCATACAGACTGATTCTCGCACTTCAAGATGGCTTAGTGGCCAGTATGTTGACCTCTGGTGTAGTTGTGTCAGTGAATCCTAGGTTCGAATCCAGGCTCCATGCTTTCCTTTCGTCTGCCTTCTCTCAGCTATTTTGCTTCTTTTCAAAATATTTAATATCATGATAAATGGCAAAAAGGCAAAAAATAACCATTTAAATTGAAGCAGGTTAAACTCCATCCATACACAGGACAGAATAAAAATATTTTAAGTCACTTCATCAACATGTCTCATAATTTTGGGGGGGGGAACGGATTTCGACAGCTGTATATTTGCCGTCGAATTCCGTCCCCCCCCCCTATTGAGATTCTAATATTTATCATACAGGTTGATTCTCACACTTACAGATGGCTTTGTGGACAGTGTGTAGACCTCTGGTGCAGTTGTTTCTGGGAATTCTAGGTTTGAATCCAGGCTAGTGGATTTTTTTTTCGTTTGCCTTCTCTCACCTTTTTTTGTAATTTTCAAAATATTTAAAATCATGATAAATGGTAAAAAGGCAAAAGATGAACATTTAAACTGAAGTTGTTTAAACTCCATCCATACGTAGGACAGAATAAAAATATTTTAAGTCACTTCATCAACATGTCTCTCATTTTGGGGGGGGGGGAACGGATTTCGACAGCCGTATATTTGCCGTCGAATTCCGTTCCCCCCACTATTGAGTTTCTAATATTTATCATACAGACTGATTCTCGCACTTCATGATGGCTTAGTGGACAGTATGTTGACCTCTGGTGTAGTTGTGTAAGTGAATCCTAGGTTCGAATCCAGGCTCAATGCTTTTCTTTCGTCTGCCTTCTCTCAGCTATTTTGCTTCTTTTCAAAATATTTAATATCATGATAAATGGCAAAAAGGCCAAAAATGACCATTTAAATTGAAGCAGGTTAAACTCCATCCATACACAGGACAGAATAAAAATATTTTAAGTCACTTCATCAACATATCTCATCATTTTGGGGGGGAACGGATTTCGACAGCTGTATATTTGCCGTCGAATTCCGTTCCCCCCCCCCTATTGAGATTCTAATATTTATCATACAGGTTGATTCTCACACTTCCAGATGGCATTGTGGACAGTGTGTAGACCTCTGGTGCAGATGTTTCTGGGAATCCTAGGTTTGAATCCAGGCTAGTGAATTTTTATTCGTCTGCCTTCTCTCACCTATTTTGGTACTTTTCAAAATATTTAATATCATGATAAATGGCAAAAAGGCAAAAATAATCTTTTAAACTGAAGCAGGTTAAACTCCATCCATACGTAGGACAGAATAAAAATATTTTAAGTCACTTCATCAACATGTCTCTCATTTTGGGGGGGGGAACGGATTTCGACAGCTGTATATTTGCCGTCGAATTCCGTTCCCCCCCCTATTGAGATTCTAATATTTATCATACAGGTTGATTTTCACACTTCCAGATGGCTTTGTGGACAGTGTGTAGACCTCTGGTGCAGTTGTTTCTGGGAATCCTAGGTTCGAATCCAGGCTAGTGGATTTTTTTTTCGTTTGCATTCTCTCACTTTTTTTTGTAATTTTTAAAATATTTAAAATCATGATAAATGGTAAAAAGGCAAAAAATGAACATTTAAACTGAAGCTGGTTAAACTCCATCCACACACAGGACAGAATAAAAATATTTTAAGTCACTTCATCAACATGTCTCATCATTTTGGGGGGGGGGAACGGATTTCGACAGCTGTATATTTGCCGTCGAATTCCGTTCCCCCCCCTATTGAGTTTCTAATATTTATCATACATCCTGATTCTCACACTTCCAGATAGCTTTGTGGACAGTGTGTTAACCTCTGGTGCAGTTGTGTCAGTGAATCCTAGGTTCAAATCCAGGCTCCATGCTTTTCTTTCGTCTGCCTTCTCTCACCTATTTTGGTACTTTTCAAAATATTTAATATCATTATAAATGTCAAAATGGCAAATATAATCTTTTAAACTGAAGCAGGTAAAACTCCATCCATACGTAGGACAGAATAAAAATATTTTAAGTCACTTCATCAACATGTCTCATCATTTTGGGGGGGGGGAACGGATTTCGACAGCTGTATATTTGCCGTCGAATTCCGTTCCCCCCCCTATTGTGATTCTAAAATTTATCATACAGGCTGATTCTCACGCTTCCAGATGGCTTTGTGGACAGTGTGTTGACCTCAGGTGCAGATGTTTCAGGGAATCCTAGGTTCGAATCCAGGCTAGTGAATTTTTATTCGTCTGCCTTCTCTCACCTATTTTGGTACTTTTCAAAATATTTAATATCATGATAAATGGCAAAAAGGCAAAAATAATCTTTTAAACTGAAGCAGGTTAAACTCCATCCATACGTAGGACAGAATAAAAATATTTTAAGTCACTTCATCAACATGTCTCTCATTTTGGGGGGGGGGAACGGATTTCGACAGCTGTATATTTGCCGTCGAATTCCGTTCCCCCCACTATTGAGTTTCTAATATTTATCATACAGACTGATTCTCGCACTTCAAGATGGCTTAGTGGCCAGTATGTTGACCTCTGGTGTAGTTGTGTCAGTGAATCCTAGGTTCGAATCCAGGCATCCATGCTTTCCTTTCGTCTGCCTTCTCTCAGCTATTTTGCTTCTTTTCAAAATATTTAATATCATGATAAATGGCAAAAAGGCAAAAAATAACCATTTAAATTGAAGCAGGTTAAACTCCATCCATACACAGGACAGAATAAAAATATTTTAAATCACTTCATCAACATGTCTCATAATTTTGGGGGGGGGAACGGATTTCGACAGCTGTATATTTGCCGTCGAATTCCGTCCCCCCCCCCTATTGAGATTCTAATATTTATCATACAGGTTGATTCTCACACTTACAGATGGCTTTGTGGACAGTGTGTAGACCTCTGGTGCAGTTGTTTCTGGGAATTCTAGGTTCGAATCCAGGCTAGTGGATTTTTTTTTCGTTTGCCTTCTCTCACCTTTTTTTGTAATTTTCAAAATATTTAAAATCATGATAAATGGTAAAAAGGCAAAAAATGAACATTTAAACTGAAGTTGTTTAAACTCCATCCATACGTAGGACAGAATAAAAATATTTTAAGTCACTTCATCAACATGTCTCTCATTTTGGGGGGGGGGGAACGGATTTCGACAGCCGTATATTTGCCGTCGAATTCCGTTCCCCCCACTATTGAGTTTCTAATATTTATCATACAGACTGATTCTCGCACTTCATGATGGCTTAGTGGACAGTATGTTGACCTCTGGTGTAGTTGTGTCAGTGAATCCTAGGTTCGAATCCAGGCTCAATGCTTTTCTTTCGTCTGCCTTCTCTCAGCTATTTTGCTTCTTTTCAAAATATTTAATATCATGATAAATGGCAAAAAGGCAAAAAATGACCATTTAAATTGAAGCAGGTTAAACTCCATCCATACACAGGACAGAATAAAAATATTTTAAGTCACTTCATCAACATATCTCATCATTTTGGGGGGGGGAACGGATTTCGACAGCTGTATATTTGCCGTCGAATTCCGTTCCCCCCCCCCTATTGAGATTCTAATATTTATCATACAGGTTGATTCTCACCCTTCCAGATGGCATTGTGGACAGTGTGTAGACCTCTGGTGCAGTTGTTTCTGGGAATCCTAGGTTTGAATCCAGGCTAGTGAATTTTTATTCGTCTGCCTTCTCTCACCTATTTTGGTACTTTTCAAAATATTTAATATCATGATAAATGGCAAAAAGGCAAAAATAATCTTTTAAACTGAAGCAGGTTAAACTCCATCCATACGTAGGACAGAATAAAAATATTTTAAGTCACTTCATCAACATGTCTCTCATTTTGGGGGGGGGAACGGATTTCGACAGCTGTATATTTGCCGTTGAATTCCGTTCCCCCCCCTATTGAGATTCTAATATTTATCATACAGGTTGATTCTCACACTTCCAGATGGCTTTGTGGACAGTGTGTAGACCTCTGGTGCAGTTGTTTCTGGGAATCCTAGGTTCGAATCCAGGCTAGTGGATTTTTTTTTCGTTTGCATTCTCTCACTTTTTTTTGTAATTTTTAAAATATTTAAAATCATGATAAATGGTAAAAAGGCAAAAAATGAACATTTAAACTGAAGCTGTTTAAACTCCATCCATACGTAGGACAGAATAAAAATATTTTAAGTCACTTCATCAACATGTCTCTCATTTTGGGGGGGGGAACGGATTTCGACAGCTGTATATTTGCCGTCGAATTCCGTTCCCCCCACTATTGAGTTTCTAATATTTATCACACAGACTGATTCTCACACTTCCAGATAGCTTTGTGGACAGTGTGTTAACCTCTGGTGCAGTTGTGTCAGTGAATCCTAGGTTCCAATCCAGGCTCCATGCTTTTCTTTCGTCTGCCTTCTCTCAGCTATTTTGCTTCTTTTCAAAATATTTAATATAATGATAAATGGCAAAAAGGCAAAAAATGAACATTTAAACTGAAGCTGGTTAAACTCCATCCACACACAGGACAGAATAAAAATATTTTAAGTCACTTCATCAACATGTCTCATCATTTTGGGGGGGGGGAACGGATTTCGACAGCTGTATATTTGCCGTCGAATTCCGTTCCCCCCCCTATTGAGTTTCTAATATTTATCATACATCCTGATTCTCACACTTCCAGATAGCTTTGTGGACAGTGTGTTAACCTCTGGTGCAGTTGTGTCAGTGAATCCTAGGTTCGAATCCAGGCTCCATGCTTTTCTTTCGTCTGCCTTCTCTCACCTATTTTGGTACTTTTCAAAATATTTAATATCATTATAAATGTCAAAATGGCAAATATAATCTTTTAAACTGAAGCAGGTTAAACTCATTCCATACGTAGGACAGAATAAAAATATTTTAAGTCACTTCATCAACATGTCTCATCATTTTGGGGGGGGGGAACGGATTTCGACAGCTGTATATTTGCCGTCGAATTCCGTTCCCCCCCCTATTGTGATTCTAAAATTTATCATACAGGCTGATTCTCACGCTTCCGGATGGCTTTGTGGACAGTGTGTTGACCTCAGGTGCAGATGTTTCAGGGAATCCTAGGTTCGAATCCAGGCTAGTGAATTTTTATTCGTCTGCCTTCTCTCACCTATTTTGGTACTTTTCAAAATATTTAATATCATGATAAATGGCAAAAAGGCAAAAATAATCTTTTAAACTGAAGCAGGTTAAACTCCATCCATACGTAGGACAGAATAAAAATATTTTAAGTCACTTCATCAACATGTCTCTCATTTTGGGGGGGGGAACGGATTTCGACAGCTGTATATTTGCCGTCGAATTCCGTTCCCCCCACTATTGAGTTTCTAATATTTATCATACAGACTGATTCTCGCACTTCAAGATGGCTTAGTGGCCAGTATGTTGACCTCTGGTGTAGTTGTGTCAGTGAATCCTAGGTTCGAATCCAGGCTCCATGCTTTCCTTTCGTCTGCCTTCTCTCAGCTATTTTGCTTCTTTTCAAAATATTTAATATCATGATAAATGGCAAAAAGGCAAAAAATAACCATTTAAATTGAAGCAGGTTAAACTCCATCCATACACAGGACAGAATAAAAATATTTTAAGTCACTTCATCAACATGTCTCATCATTTTGGGGGGGGGAACGGATTTCGACAGCTGTATATTTGCCGTCGAATTCCGTCCCCCCCCCTATTGAGATTCTAATATTTATCATACAGGTTGATTCTCACACTTACAGATGGCTTTGTGGACAGTGTGTAGACCTCTGGTGCAGTTGTTTCTGGGAATTCTAGGTTCGAATCCAGGCTTGTGGATTTTTTTTTCGTTTGCCTTCTCTCACCTTTTTTTGTAATTTTCAAAATATTTAAAATCATGATAAATGGTAAAAAGGCAAAAGATGAACATTTAAACTGAAGTTGTTTAAACTCCATCCATACTTAGGACAGAATAAACATATTTTAAGTCACTTCATCAACATGTCTCTCATTTTGGGGGGGGGGAACGGATTTCGACAGCCGTATATTTGCCGTCGAATTCCGTTCCCCCCACTATTGAGTTTCTAATATTTATCATACAGACTGATTCTCGCACTTCATGATGGCTTAGTGGACAGTATGTTGACCTCTGGTGTAGTTGTGTCAGTGAATCCTAGGTTCGAATCCAGGCTCAATGCTTTTCTTTCGTCTGCCTTCTCTCAGCTATTTTGCTTCTTTTCAAAATATTTAATATCATGATAAATGGCAAAAAGGCAAAAAATGACCATTTAAATTGAAGCAGGTTAAACTCCATCCATACACAGGACAGAATAAAAATATTTTAAGTCACTTCATCAACATGTCTCATCATTTTGGGGGGGGGGAACGGATTTCGACAGCTGTATATTTGCCGTCGAATTCCGTTCCCCCCCCTATTGAGTTTCTAATATTTATCATACATCCTGATTCTCACACTTCCAGATAGCTTTGTGGACAGTGTGTTAACCTCTGGTGCAGTTGTGTCAGTGAATCCTAGGTTCGAATCCAGGCTCCATGCTTTTCTTTCGTCTGCCTTCTCTCACCTATTTTGGTACTTTTCAAAATATTTAATATCATTATAAATGTCAAAATGGCAAATATAATCTTTTAAACTGAAGCAGGTAAAACTCCATCCATACGTAGGACAGAATAAAAATATTTTAAGTCACTTCATCAACATGTCTCATCATTTTGGGGGGGGGAACGGATTTCGACAGCTGTATATTTGCCGTCGAATTCCGTTCCCCCCCCTATTGTGATTCTAAAATTTATCATACAGGCTGATTCTCACGCTTCCAGATGGCTTTGTGGACAGTGTGTTGACCTCAGGTGCAGTTGTTTCAGGGAATCCTAGGTTCGAATCCAGGCTAGTGAATTTTTATTCGTCTGCCTTCTCTCACCTATTTTGGTACTTTTCAAAATATTTAATATCATGATAAATGGCAAAAAGGCAAAAATAATCTTTTAAACTGAAGCAGGTTAAACTCCATCCATACGTAGGACAGAATAAAAATATTTTAAGTCACTTCATCAACATGTCTCTCATTTTGGGGGGGGGGAACGGATTTCGACAGCTGTATATTTGCCGTCGAATTCCGTTCCCCCCACTATTGAGTTTCTAATATTTATCATACAGACTGATTCTCGCACTTCAAGATGGCTTAGTGGCCAGTATGTTGACCTCTGGTGTAGTTGTGTCAGTGAATCCTAGGTTCGAATCCAGGCTCCATGCTTTCCTTTCGTCTGCCTTCTCTCAGCTATTTTGCTTCTTTTCAAAATATTTAATATCATGATAAATGGCAAAAAGGCAAAAAATAACCATTTAAATTGAAGCAGGTTAAACTCCATCCATACACAGGACAGAATAAAAATATTTTAAGTCACTTCATCAACATGTCTCATAATTTTGGGGGGGGGAACGGATTTCGACAGCTGTATATTTGCCGTCGAATTCCGTCCCCCCCCCTATTGAGATTCTAATATTTATCATACAGGTTGATTCTCACACTTACAGATGGCTTTGTGGACAGTGTGTAGACCTCTGGTGCAGTTGTTTCTGGGAATTCTAGGTTTGAATCCAGGCTAGTGGATTTTTTTTTCGTTTGCCTTCTCTCACCTTTTTTTGTAATTTTCAAAATATTTAAAATCATGATAAATGGTAAAAAGGCAAAAGATGAACATTTAAACTGAAGTTGTTTAAACTCCATCCATACGTAGGACAGAATAAAAATATTTTAAGTCACTTCATCAACATGTCTCTCATTTTGGGGGGGGGGGAACGGATTTCGACAGCCGTATATTTGCCGTCGAATTCCGTTCCCCCCACTATTGAGTTTCTAATATTTATCATACAGACTGATTCTCGCACTTCATGATGGCTTAGTGGACAGTATGTTGACCTCTGGTGTAGTTGTGTCAGTGAATCCTAGGTTCGAATCCAGGCTCAATGCTTTTCTTTCGTCTGCCTTCTCTCAGCTATTTTGCTTCTTTTCAAAATATTTAATATCATGATAAATGGCAAAAAGGCCAAAAATGACCATTTAAATTGAAGCAGGTTAAACTCCATCCATACACAGGACAGAATAAAAATATTTTAAGTCACTTCATCAACATATCTCATCATTTTGGGGGGGAACGGATTTCGACAGCTGTATATTTGCCGTCGAATTCCGTTCCCCCCCCCCTATTGAGATTCTAATATTTATCATACAGGTTGATTCTCACACTTCCAGATGGCATTGTGGACAGTGTGTAGACCTCTGGTGCAGATGTTTCTGGGAATCCTAGGTTTGAATCCAGGCTAGTGAATTTTTATTCGTCTGCCTTCTCTCACCTATTTTGGTACTTTTCAAAATATTTAATATCATGATAAATGGCAAAAAGGCAAAAATAATCTTTTAAACTGAAGCAGGTTAAACTCCATCCATACGTAGGACAGAATAAAAATATTTTAAGTCACTTCATCAACATGTCTCTCATTTTGGGGGGGGGAACGGATTTCGACAGCTGTATATTTGCCGTCGAATTCCATTCCCCCCCCTATTGAGATTCTAATATTTATCATACAGGTTGATTCTCACACTTCCAGATGGCTTTGTGGACAGTGTGTAGACCTCTGGTGCAGTTGTTTCTGGGAATCCTAGGTTCGAATCCAGGCTAGTGGATTTTTTTTTCGTTTGCATTCTCTCACTTTTTTTTGTAATTTTTAAAATATTTAAAATCATGATAAATGGTAAAAAGGCAAAAAATGAACATTTAAACTGAAGCTGGTTAAACTCCATCCACACACAGGACAGAATAAAAATATTTTAAGTCACTTCATCAACATGTCTCATCATTTTGGGGGGGGGGAACGGATTTCGACAGCTGTATATTTGCCGTCGAATTCCGTTCCCCCCCCTATTGAGTTTCTAATATTTATCATACATCCTGATTCTCACACTTCCAGATAGCTTTGTGGACAGTGTGTTAACCTCTGGTGCAGTTGTGTCAGTGAATCCTAGGTTCAAATCCAGGCTCCATGCTTTTCTTTCGTCTGCCTTCTCTCACCTATTTTGGTACTTTTCAAAATATTTAATATCATTATAAATGTCAAAATGGCAAATATAATCTTTTAAACTGAAGCAGGTAAAACTCCATCCATACGTAGGACAGAATAAAAATATTTTAAGTCACTTCATCAACATGTCTCATCATTTTGGGGGGGGGGAACGGATTTCGACAGCTGTATATTTGCCGTCGAATTCCGTTCCCCCCCCTATTGTGATTCTAAAATTTATCATACAGGCTGATTCTCACGCTTCCAGATGGCTTTGTGGACAGTGTGTTGACCTCAGGTGCAGATGTTTCAGGGAATCCTAGGTTCGAATCCAGGCTAGTGAATTTTTATTCGTCTGCCTTCTCTCACCTATTTTGGTACTTTTCAAAATATTTAATATCATGATAAATGGCAAAAAGGCAAAAATAATCTTTTAAACTGAAGCAGGTTAAACTCCATCCATACGTAGGACAGAATAAAAATATTTTAAGTCACTTCATCAACATGTCTCTCATTTTGGGGGGGGGGAACGGATTTCGACAGCTGTATATTTGCCGTCGAATTCCGTTCCCCCCACTATTGAGTTTCTAATATTTATCATACAGACTGATTCTCGCACTTCAAGATGGCTTAGTGGCCAGTATGTTGACCTCTGGTGTAGTTGTGTCAGTGAATCCTAGGTTCGAATCCAGGCATCCATGCTTTCCTTTCGTCTGCCTTCTCTCAGCTATTTTGCTTCTTTTCAAAATATTTAATATCATGATAAATGGCAAAAAGGCAAAAAATAACCATTTAAATTGAAGCAGGTTAAACTCCATCCATACACAGGACAGAATAAAAATATTTTAAGTCACTTCATCAACATGTCTCATAATTTTGGGGGGGGGAACGGATTTCGACAGCTGTATATTTGCCGTCGAATTCCGTCCCCCCCCCCTATTGAGATTCTAATATTTATCATACAGGTTGATTCTCACACTTACAGATGGCTTTGTGGACAGTGTGTAGACCTCTGGTGCAGTTGTTTCTGGGAATTCTAGGTTCGAATCCAGGCTAGTGGATTTTTTTTTCGTTTGCCTTCTCTCACCTTTTTTTGTAATTTTCAAAATATTTAAAATCATGATAAATGGTAAAAAGGCAAAAAATGAACATTTAAACTGAAGTTGTTTAAACTCCATCCATACGTAGGACAGAATAAAAATATTTTAAGTCACTTCATCAACATGTCTCTCATTTTGGGGGGGGGGGAACGGATTTCGACAGCCGTATATTTGCCGTCGAATTCCGTTCCCCCCACTATTGAGTTTCTAATATTTATCATACAGACTGATTCTCGCACTTCATGATGGCTTAGTGGACAGTATGTTGACCTCTGGTGTAGTTGTGTCAGTGAATCCTAGGTTCGAATCCAGGCTCAATGCTTTTCTTTCGTCTGCCTTCTCTCAGCTATTTTGCTTCTTTTCAAAATATTTAATATCATGATAAATGGCAAAAAGGCAAAAAATGACCATTTAAATTGAAGCAGGTTAAACTCCATCCATACACAGGACAGAATAAAAATATTTTAAGTCACTTCATCAACATATCTCATCATTTTGGGGGGGGGAACGGATTTCGACAGCTGTATATTTGCCGTCGAATTCCGTTCCCCCCCCCCTATTGAGATTCTAATATTTATCATACAGGTTGATTCTCACCCTTCCAGATGGCATTGTGGACAGTGTGTAGACCTCTGGTGCAGTTGTTTCTGGGAATCCTAGGTTTGAATCCAGGCTAGTGAATTTTTATTCGTCTGCCTTCTCTCACCTATTTTGGTACTTTTCAAAATATTTAATATCATGATAAATGGCAAAAAGGCAAAAATAATCTTTTAAACTGAAGCAGGTTAAACTCCATCCATACGTAGGACAGAATAAAAATATTTTAAGTCACTTCATCAACATGTCTCTCATTTTGGGGGGGGAACGGATTTCGACAGCTGTATATTTGCCGTTGAATTCCGTTCCCCCCCCTATTGAGATTCTAATATTTATCATACAGGTTGATTCTCACACTTCCAGATGGCTTTGTGGACAGTGTGTAGACCTCTGGTGCAGTTGTTTCTGGGAATCCTAGGTTCGAATCCAGGCTAGTGGATTTTTTTTTCGTTTGCATTCTCTCACTTTTTTTTGTAATTTTTAAAATATTTAAAATCATGATAAATGGTAAAAAGGCAAAAAATGAACATTTAAACTGAAGCTGTTTAAACTCCATCCATACGTAGGACAGAATAAAAATATTTTAAGTCACTTCATCAACATGTCTCTCATTTTGGGGGGGGGAACGGATTTCGACAGCTGTATATTTGCCGTCGAATTCCGTTCCCCCCACTATTGAGTTTCTAATATTTATCATACAGACTGATTCTCACACTTCCAGATAGCTTTGTGGACAGTGTGTTAACCTCTGGTGCAGTTGTGTCAGTGAATCCTAGGTTCCAATCCAGGCTCCATGCTTTTCTTTCGTCTGCCTTCTCTCAGCTATTTTGCTTCTTTTCAAAATATTTAATATAATGATAAATGGCAAAAAGGCAAAAAATGAACATTTAAACTGAAGCTGGTTAAACTCCATCCACACACAGGACAGAATAAAAATATTTTAAGTCACTTCATCAACATGTCTCATCATTTTAGGGGGGGGGAACGGATTTCGACAGCTGTATATTTGCCGTCGAATTCCGTTCCCCCCCCCATTGAGTTTCTAATATTTATCATACAGGCTGATTCTCACACTTCCAGATGGCTTTGTGGACAGTGTGTTGACCTCTGGTGCAGTTGTGTCAGGGAATCCTAGGTTCGAATCCAGGCTGGTGGCTTTTTTTTCCGTCTGCCTTCTCTCACCTATTTTGGTACTTTTCAAAATATTTAATATCATGATAAATGGCAAAAAGGCAAAAAATGAACATTTAAACTGAAGCTGTTTAAACTCCATCCATACGTAGGACAGAATAAAAATATTTTAAGTCACTTCATCAACATATCTCATCATTTTGGGGGGGGGAACGGATTTCGACAGCTGTATATTTGCCGTCGAATTCCGTTCCCCCCCCCCTATTGAGATTCTAATATTTATCATACAGGTTGATTCTCACACTTCCAGATGGCATTGTGGACAGTGTGTAGACCTCTGGTACAGTTGTTTCTGGGAATCCTAGGTTCGAATCCAGGCTAGTGGATTTTTTTTTCGTTTGCATTCTCTCACTTTTTTTTGTAATTTTTAAAATATTTAAAATCATGATAAATGGTAAAAAGGCAAAAAATGAACATTTAAACTGAAGCTGTTTAAACTCCATCCATACGTAGGACAGAATAAAAATATTTTAAGTCACTTCATCAACATGTCTCTCATTTTGGGGGGGGGAACGGATTTCGACAGCTGTATATTTGCCGTCGAATTCCGTTCCCCCCACTATTGAGTTTCTAATATTTATCACACAGACTGATTCTCACACTTCCAGATAGCTTTGTGGACAGTGTGTTAACCTCTGGTGCAGTTGTGTCAGTGAATCCTAGGTTCCAATCCAGGCTCCATGCTTTTCTTTCGTCTGCCTTCTCTCAGCTATTTTGCTTCTTTTCAAAATATTTAATATAATGATAAATGGCAAAAAGGCAAAAAATGAACATTTAAACTGAAGCTGGTTAAACTCCATCCACACACAGGACAGAATAAAAATATTTTAAGTCACTTCATCAACATGTCTCATCATTTTAGGGGGGGGGAACGGATTTCGACAGCTGTATATTTGCCGTCGAATTCCGTTCCCCCCCCCATTGAGTTTCTAACATTTATCATACAGGCTGATTCTCACACTTCCAGATGGCTTTGTGGACAGTGTGTTGACCTCTGGTGCAGTTGTGTCAGGGAATCCTAGGTTCGAATCCAGGCTGGTGGTTTTTTTTTCCGTCTGCCTTCTCTCACCTATTTTGGTACTTTTCAAAATATTTAATATCATGATAAATGGCAAAAAGGCAAAAAATGAACATTTAAACTGAAGCTGGTTAAACTCCATCCACACACAGGACAGAATAAAAATATTTTAAGTCACTTCATCAACATGTCTCATCATTTTAGGGGGGGGGAACGGATTTCGACAGCTGTATATTTGCCGTCGAATTCCGTTCCCCCCCCCATTGAGTTTCTAATATTTATCATACAGGCTGATTCTCACACTTCCAGATGGCTTTGTGGACAGTGTGTTGACCTCTGGTGCAGTTGTGTCAGGGAATCCTAGGTTCGAATCCAGGCTGGTGGTTTTTTTTTCCGTCTGCCTTCTCTCACCTATTTTGGTACTTTTCAAAATATTTAATATCATGATAAATGGCAAAAAGGCAAAAAATGAACATTTAAACTGAAGCTGGTTAAACTCCATCCACACACAGGACAGAATAAAAATATTTTAAGTCACTTCATCAACATGTCTCATCATTTTGGGGGGGGGGAACGGATTTCGACAGCTGTATATTTGCCGTCGAATTCCGTTCCCCCCACTATTGAGTTTCTAATATTTATCATACAGACTGATTCTCGCACTTCAAGATGGCTTAGTGGCCAGTATGTTGACCTCTGGTGTAGTTGTGTCAGTGAATCCTAGGTTCGAATCCAGGCTCCATGCTTTCCTTTCGTCTGCCTTCTCTCAGCTATTTTGCTTCTTTTCAAAATATTTAATATCATGATAAATGGCAAAAAGGCAAAAAATAACCATTTAAATTGAAGCAGGTTAAACTCCATCCATACACAGGACAGAATAAAAATATTTTAAGTCACTTCATCAACATGTCTCATCATTTTGGGGGGGGGAACGGATTTCGACAGCTGTATATTTGCCGTCGAATTCCGTCCCCCCCCCTATTGAGATTCTAATATTTATCATACAGGTTGATTCTCACACTTACAGATGGCTTTGTGGACAGTGTGTAGACCTCTGGTGCAGTTGTTTCTGGGAATTCTAGGTTCGAATCCAGGCTTGTGGATTTTTTTTTCGTTTGCCTTCTCTCACCTTTTTTGGTACTTTTCAAAATTTTTAATATCATTATAAATGTCAAAATGGCAAATATAATCTTTTAAACTGAAGCAGGTAAAACTCCATCCATACGTAGGACAGAATAAAAATATTTTAAGTCACTTCATCAACATGTCTCATCATTTTGGGGGGGGGGAACGGATTTCGACAGCTGTATATTTGCCGTCGAATTCCGTTCCCCCCCCTATTGAGTTTCTAATATTTATCATACATCCTGATTCTCACACTTCCAGATAGCTTTGTGGACAGTGTGTTAACCTCTGGTGCAGTTGTGTCAGTGAATCCTAGGTTTGAATCCAGGCTCCATGCTTTTCTTTCGTCTGCCTTCTCTCACCTATTTTGGTACTTTTCAAAATATTTAATATCATTATAAATGTCAAAATGGCAAATATAATCTTTTAAACTGAAGCAGGTAAAACTCCATCCATACGTAGGACAGAATAAAAATATTTTAAGTCACTTCATCAACATGTCTCATCATTTTGGGGGGGGGGAACGGATTTCGACAGCTGTATATTTGCCGTCGAATTCCGTTCCCCCCCCTATTGTGATTCTAAAATTTATCATACAGGCTGATTCTCACGCTTCCGGATGGCTTTGTGGACAGTGTGTTGACCTCAGGTGCAGATGTTTCAGGGAATCCTAGGTTCGAATCCAGGCTAGTGAATTTTTATTCGTCTGCCTTCTCTCACCTATTTTGGTACTTTTCAAAATATTTAATATCATGATAAATGGCAAAAAGGCAAAAATAATCTTTTAAACTGAAGCAGGTTAAACTCCATCCATACGTAGGACAGAATAAAAATATTTTAAGCCACTTCATCAACATGTCTCTCATTTTGGGGGGGGGGAACGGATTTCGACAGCTGTATATTTGCCGTTGAATTCCGTTCCCCCCCCTATTGAGATTCTAATATTTATCATACAGGTTGATTCTCACACTTCCAGATGGCTTTGTGGACAGTGTGTAGACCTCTGGTGCAGTTGTTTCTGGGAATCCTAGGTTCGAATCCAGGCTAGTGGATTTTTTTTTCGTTTGCATTCTCTCACTTTTTTTTGTAATTTTTAAAATATTTAAAATCATGATAAATGGTAAAAAGGCAAAAAATGAACATTTAAACTGAAGCTGTTTAAACTCCATCCATACGTAGGACAGAATAAAAATATTTTAAGTCACTTCATCAACATGTCTCTCATTTTGGGGGGGGGAACGGATTTCGACAGCTGTATATTTGCCGTCGAATTCCGTTCCCCCCACTATTGAGTTTCTAATATTTATCATACAGACTGATTCTCACACTTCCAGATAGCTTTGTGGACAGTGTGTTAACCTCTGGTGCAGTTGTGTCAGTGAATCCTAGGTTCCAATCCAGGCTCCATGCTTTTCTTTCGTCTGCCTTCTCTCAGCTATTTTGCTTCTTTTCAAAATATTTAATATAATGATAAATGGCAAAAAGGCAAAAAATGAACATTTAAACTGAAGCTGGTTAAACTCCATCCACACACAGGACAGAATAAAAATATTTTAAGTCACTTCATCAACATGTCTCATCATTTTAGGGGGGGGGAACGGATTTCGACAGCTGTATATTTGCCGTCGAATTCCGTTCCCCCCCCCATTGAGTTTCTAATATTTATCATACAGGCTGATTCTCACACTTCCAGATGGCTTTGTGGACAGTGTGTTGACCTCTGGTGCAGTTGTGTCAGGGAATCCTAGGTTCGAATCCAGGCTGGTGGCTTTTTTTTCCGTCTGCCTTCTCTCACCTATTTTGGTACTTTTCAAAATATTTAATATCATGATAAATGGCAAAAAGGCAAAAAATGAACATTTAAACTGAAGCTGTTTAAACTCCATCCATACGTAGGACAGAATAAAAATATTTTAAGTCACTTCATCAACATATCTCATCATTTTGGGGGGGGGAACGGATTTCGACAGCTGTATATTTGCCGTCGAATTCCGTTCCCCCCCCCCTATTGAGATTCTAATATTTATCATACAGGTTGATTCTCACACTTCCAGATGGCATTGTGGACAGTGTGTAGACCTCTGGTGCAGATGTTTCTGGGAATCCTAGGTTTGAATCCAGGCTAGTGAATTTTTATTCGTCTGCCTTCTCTCACCTATTTTGGTACTTTTCAAAATATTTAATATCATGATAAATGGCAAAAAGGCAAAAATAATCTTTTAAACTGAAGCAGGTTAAACTCCATCCATACGTAGGACAGAATAAAAATATTTTAAGTCACTTCATCAACATGTCTCTCATTTTGGGGGGGGGAACGGATTTCGACAGCTGTATATTTGCCGTCGAATTCCGTTCCCCCCCCTATTGAGATTCTAATATTTATCATACAGGATGATTCTCACACTTCCAGATGGCTTTTTGGACAGTGTGTAGACCTCTGGTGCAGTTGTTTCTGGGAATCCTAGGTTCGAATCCAGGCTAGTGGATTTTTTTTTCGTTTGCATTCTCTCACTTTTTTTTGTAATTTTTAAAATATTTAAAATCATGATAAATGGTAAAAAGGCAAAAAATGAACATTTAAACTGAAGCTGTTTAAACTCCATCCATACGTAGGACAGAATAAAAATATTTTAAGTCACTTCATCAACATGTCTCTCATTTTGGGGGGGGGAACGGATTTCGACAGCTGTATATTTGCCGTCGAATTCCGTTCCCCCCACTATTGAGTTTCTAATATTTATCACACAGACTGATTCTCACACTTCCAGATAGCTTTGTGGACAGTGTGTTAACCTCTGGTGCAGTTGTGTCAGTGAATCCTAGGTTCCAATCCAGGCTCCATGCTTTTCTTTCGTCTGCCTTCTCTCAGCTATTTTGCTTCTTTTCAAAATATTTAATATAATGATAAATGGCAAAAAGGCAAAAAATGAACATTTAAACTGAAGCTGGTTAAACTCCATCCACACACAGGACAGAATAAAAATATTTTAAGTCACTTCATCAACATGTCTCATCATTTTAGGGGGGGGGAACGGATTTCGACAGCTGTATATTTGCCGTCGAATTCCGTTCCCCCCCCCATTGAGTTTCTAACATTTATCATACAGGCTGATTCTCACACTTCCAGATGGCTTTGTGGACAGTGTGTTGACCTCTGGTGCAGTTGTGTCAGGGAATCCTAGGTTCGAATCCAGGCTGGTGGTTTTTTTTTCCGTCTGCCTTCTCTCACCTATTTTGGTACTTTTCAAAATATTTAATATCATGATAAATGGCAAAAAGGCAAAAAATGAACATTTAAACTGAAGCTGGTTAAACTCCATCCACACACAGGACAGAATAAAAATATTTTAAGTCACTTCATCAACATGTCTCATCATTTTAGGGGGGGGGAACGGATTTCGACAGCTGTATATTTGCCGTCGAATTCCGTTCCCCCCCCCATTGAGTTTCTAATATTTATCATACAGGCTGATTCTCACACTTCCAGATGGCTTTGTGGACAGTGTGTTGACCTCTGGTGCAGTTGTGTCAGGGAATCCTAGGTTCGAATCCAGGCTGGTGGTTTTTTTTTCCGTCTGCCTTCTCTCACCTATTTTGGTACTTTTCAAAATATTTAATATCATGATAAATGGCAAAAAGGCAAAAAATGAACATTTAAACTGAAGCTGGTTAAACTCCATCCACACACAGGACAGAATAAAAATATTTTAAGTCACTTCATCAACATGTCTCATCATTTTGGGGGGGGGGAACGGATTTCGACAGCTGTATATTTGCCGTCGAATTCCGTTCCCCCCACTATTGAGTTTCTAATATTTATCATACAGACTGATTCTCGCACTTCAAGATGGCTTAGTGGCCAGTATGTTGACCTCTGGTGTAGTTGTGTCAGTGAATCCTAGGTTCGAATCCAGGCTCCATGCTTTCCTTTCGTCTGCCTTCTCTCAGCTATTTTGCTTCTTTTCAAAATATTTAATATCATGATAAATGGCAAAAAGGCAAAAAATAACCATTTAAATTGAAGCAGGTTAAACTCCATCCATACACAGGACAGAATAAAAATATTTTAAGTCACTTCATCAACATGTCTCATCATTTTGGGGGGGGGAACGGATTTCGACAGCTGTATATTTGCCGTCGAATTCCGTCCCCCCCCCTATTGAGATTCTAATATATATCATACAGGTTGATTCTCACACTTACAGATGGCTTTGTGGACAGTGTGTAGACCTCTGGTGCAGTTGTTTCTGGGAATTCTAGGTTCGAATCCAGGCTTGTGGATTTTTTTTTCGTTTGCCTTCTCTCACCTTTTTTGGTACTTTTCAAAATTTTTAATATCATTATAAATGTCAAAATGGCAAATATAATCTTTTAAACTGAAGCAGGTAAAACTCCATCCATACGTAGGACAGAATAAAAATATTTTAAGTCACTTCATCAACATGTCTCATCATTTTGGGGGGGGGGAACGGATTTCGACAGCTGTATATTTGCCGTCGAATTCCGTTCCCCCCCCTATTGAGTTTCTAATATTTATCATACATCCTGATTCTCACACTTCCAGATAGCTTTGTGGACAGTGTGTTAACCTCTGGTGCAGTTGTGTCAGTGAATCCTAGGTTCGAATCCAGGCTCCATGCTTTTCTTTCGTCTGCCTTCTCTCACCTATTTTGGTACTTTTCAAAATATTTAATATCATTATAAATGTCAAAATGGCAAATATAATCTTTTAAACTGAAGCAGGTAAAACTCCATCCATACGTAGGACAGAATAAAAATATTTTAAGTCACTTCATCAACATGTCTCATCATTTTGGGGGGGGGGAACGGATTTCGACAGCTGTATATTTGCCGTCGAATTCCGTTCCCCCCCCTATTGTGATTCTAAAATTTATCATACAGGCTGATTCTCACGCTTCCGGATGGCTTTGTGGACAGTGTGTTGACCTCAGGTGCAGATGTTTCAGGGAATCCTAGGTTCGAATCCAGGCTAGTGAATTTTTATTCGTCTGCCTTCTCTCACCTATTTTGGTACTTTTCAAAATATTTAATATCATGATAAATGGCAAAAAGGCAAAAATAATCTTTTAAACTGAAGCAGGTTAAACTCCATCCATACGTAGGACAGAATAAAAATATTTTAAGTCACTTCATCAACATGTCTCTCATTTTGGGGGGGGGGAACGGATTTCGACAGCTGTATATTTGCCGTCGAATTCCGTTCCCCCCACTATTGAGTTTCTAATATTTATCATACAGACTGATTCTCGCACTTCAAGATGGCTTAGTGGCCAGTATGTTGACCTCTGGTGTAGTTGTGTCAGTGAATCCTAGGTTCGAATCCAGGCTCCATGCTTTCCTTTCGTCTGCCTTCTCTCAGCTATTTTGCTTCTTTTCAAAATATTTAATATCATGATAAATGGCAAAAAGGCAAAAAATAACCATTTAAATTGAAGCAGGTTAAACTCCATCCATACACAGGACAGAATGAAAAAAAATTTTAAGTCACTTCATCAACATGTCTCATCATTTTGGGGGGGGGAACGGATTTCGACAGCTGTATATTTGCCGTCGAATTCCGTCCCCCCCCCCTATTGAGATTCTAATATTTATCATACAGGTTGATTCTCACACTTACAGATGGCTTTGTGGACAGTGTGTAGACCTCTGGTGCAGTTGTTTCTGGGAATTCTAGGTTCGAATCCAGGCTTGTGGATTTTTTTTTCGTTTGCCTTCTCTCACCTTTTTTTGTAATTTTCAAAATATTTAAAATCATGATAAATGGTAAAAAGGCAAAAGATGAACATTTAAACTGAAGTTGTTTAAACTCCATCCATACTTAGGACAGAATAAACATATTTTAAGTCACTTCATCAACATGTCTCTCATTTTGGGGGGGGGGAACGGATTTCGACAGCCGTATATTTGCCGTCGAATTCCGTTCCCCCCACTATTGAGTTTCTAATATTTATCATACAGACTGATTCTCGCACTTCATGATGGCTTAGTGGACAGTATGTTGACCTCTGGTGTAGTTGTGTCAGTGAATCCTAGGTTCGAATCCAGGCTCAATGCTTTTCTTTCGTCTGCCTTCTCTCAGCTATTTTGCTTCTTTTCAAAATATTTAATATCATGATAAATGGCAAAAAGGCAAAAAATGACCATTTAAATTGAAGCAGGTTAAACTCCATCCATACACAGGACAGAATAAAAATATTTTAAGTCACTTCATCAACATATCTCATCATTTTGGGGGGGGGAACGGATTTCGACAGCTGTATATTTGCCGTCGAATTCCGTTCCCCCCCCCCTATTGAGATTCTAATATTTATCATACAGGTTGATTCTCACACTTCCAGATGGCATTGTGGACAGTGTGTAGACCTCTGGTGCAGATGTTTCTGGGAATCCTAGGTTTGAATCCAGGCTAGTGAATTTTTATTCGTCTGCCTTCTCTCACCTATTTTGGTACTTTTCAAAATATTTAATATCATGATAAATGGCAAAAAGGCAAAAATAATCTTTTAAACTGAAGCTGGTTAAACTCCATCCACACACAGGACAGAATAAAAATATTTTAAGTCACTTCATCAACATGTCTCATCATTTTGGGGGGGGGGAACGGATTTCGACAGCTGTATATTTGCCGTCGAATTCCGTTCCCCCCCCTATTGAGTTTCTAATATTTATCATACATCCTGATTCTCACACTTCCAGATAGCTTTGTGGACAGTGTGTTAACCTCTGGTGCAGTTGTGTCAGTGAATCCTAGGTTCGAATCCAGGCTCCATGCTTTTCTTTCGTCTGCCTTCTCTCACCTATTTTGGTACTTTTCAAAATATTTAATATCATTATAAATGTCAAAATGGCAAATATAATCTTTTAAACTGAAGCAGGTAAAACTCCATCCATACGTAGGACAGAATAAAAATATTTTAAGTCACTTCATCAACATGTCTCATCATTTTGGGGGGGGGAACGGATTTCGACAGCTGTATATTTGCCGTCGAATTCCGTTCCCCCCCCTATTGTGATTCTAAAATTTATCATACAGGCTGATTCTCACGCTTCCAGATGGCTTTGTGGACAGTGTGTTGACCTCAGGTGCAGTTGTTTCAGGGAATCCTAGGTTCGAATCCAGGCTAGTGAATTTTTATTCGTCTGCCTTCTCTCACCTATTTTGGTACTTTTCAAAATATTTAATATCATGATAAATGGCAAAAAGGCAAAAATAATCTTTTAAACTGAAGCAGGTTAAACTCCATCCATACGTAGGACAGAATAAAAATATTTTAAGTCACTTCATCAACATGTCTCTCATTTTGGGGGGGGGGAACGGATTTCGACAGCTGTATATTTGCCGTCGAATTCCGTTCCCCCCACTATTGAGTTTCTAATATTTATCATACAGACTGATTCTCGCACTTCAAGATGGCTTAGTGGCCAGTATGTTGACCTCTGGTGTAGTTGTGTCAGTGAATCCTAGGTTCGAATCCAGGCTCCATGCTTTCCTTTCGTCTGCCTTCTCTCAGCTATTTTGCTTCTTTTCAAAATATTTAATATCATGATAAATGGCAAAAAGGCAAAAAATAACCATTTAAATTGAAGCAGGTTAAACTCCATCCATACACAGGACAGAATAAAAATATTTTAAGTCACTTCATCAACATGTCTCATAATTTTGGGGGGGGGAACGGATTTCGACAGCTGTATATTTGCCGTCGAATTCCGTCCCCCCCCCTATTGAGATTCTAATATTTATCATACAGGTTGATTCTCACACTTACAGATGGCTTTGTGGACAGTGTGTAGACCTCTGGTGCAGTTGTTTCTGGGAATTCTAGGTTTGAATCCAGGCTAGTGGATTTTTTTTTCGTTTGCCTTCTCTCACCTTTTTTTGTAATTTTCAAAATATTTAAAATCATGATAAATGGTAAAAAGGCAAAAGATGAACATTTAAACTGAATTTGTTTAAACTCCATCCATACGTAGGACAGAATAAAAATATTTTAAGTCACTTCATCAACATGTCTCTCATTTTGGGGGGGGGGGAATGGATTTCGACAGCCGTATATTTGCCGTCGAATTCCGTTCCCCCCACTATTGAGTTTCTAATATTTATCATACAGACTGATTCTCGCACTTCATGATGGCTTAGTGGACAGTATGTTGACCTCTGGTGTAGTTGTGTCAGTGAATCCTAGGTTCGAATCCAGGCTCAATGCTTTTCTTTCGTCTGCCTTCTCTCAGCTATTTTGCTTCTTTTCAAAATATTTAATATCATGATAAATGGCAAAAAGGCAAAAAATGACCATTTAAATTGAAGCAGGTTAAACTCCATCCATACACAGGACAGAATAAAAATATTTTAAGTCACTTCATCAACATATCTCATCATTTTGGGGGGGGAACGGATTTCGACAGCTGTATATTTGCCGTCGAATTCCGTTCCCCCCCCCCTATTGAGATTCTAATATTTATCATACAGGTTGATTCTCACACTTCCAGATGGCATTGTGGACAGTGTGTAGTCCTCTGGTGCAGATGTTTCTGGGAATCCTAGGTTTGAATCCAGGCTAGTGAATTTTTATTCGTCTGCCTTCTCTCACCAATTTTGGTACTTTTCAAAATATTTAATATCATGATAAATGGCAAAAAGGCAAAAATAATCTTTTAAACTGAAGCAGGTTAAACTCCATCCATACGTAGGACAGAATAAAAATATTTTAAGTCACTTCATCAACATGTCTCTCATTTTGGGGGGGGGAACGGATTTCGACAGCTGTATATTTGCCGTCGAATTCCGTTCCCCCCCCTATTGAGATTCTAATATTTATCATACAGGTTGATTCTCATACTTCCAGATGGCTTTGTGGACAGTGTGTAGACCTCTGGTGCAGTTGTTTCTGGGAATCCTAGGTTCGAATCCAGGCTAGTGGAATTTTTTTTCGTTTGCATTCTCTCACTTTTTTTTGTAATTTTTAAAATATTTAAAATCATGATAAATGTAAAAAGGCAAAAAATGAACATTTAAACTGAAGCTGGTTAAACTCCATCCACACACAGGACAGAATAAAAATATTTTAAGTCACTTCATCAACATGTCTCATCATTTTGGGGGGGGGGAACGGATTTCGACAGCTGTATATTTGCCGTCGAATTCCGTTCCCCCCCCTATTGAGTTTCTAATATTTATCATACATCCTGATTCTCACACTTCCAGATAGCTTTGTGGACAGTGTGTTAACCTCTGGTGCAGTTGTGTCAGTGAATCCTAGGTTCAAATCCAGGCTCCATGCTTTTCTTTCGTCTGCCTTCTCTCACCTATTTTGGTACTTTTCAAAATATTTAATATCATTATAAATGTCAAAATGGCAAATATAATCTTTTAAACTGAAGCAGGTAAAACTCCATCCATACGTAGGACAGAATAAAAATATTTTAAGTCACTTCATCAACATGTCTCATCATTTTGGGGGGGGGGAACGGATTTCGACAGCTGTATATTTGCCGTCGAATTCCGTTCCCCCCCCTATTGTGATTCTAAAATTTATCATACAGGCTGATTCTCACGCTTCCAGATGGCTTTGTGGACAGTGTGTTGACCTCAGGTGCAGATGTTTCAGGGAATCCTAGGTTCGAATCCAGGCTAGTGAATTTTTATTCGTCTGCCTTCTCTCACCTATTTTGGTACTTTTCAAAATATTTAATATCATGATAAATGGCAAAAAGGCAAAAATAATCTTTTAAACTGAAGCAGGTTAAACTCCATCCATACGTAGGACAGAATAAAAATATTTTAAGTCACTTCATCAACATGTCTCTCATTTTGGGGGGGGGGAACGGATTTCGACAGCTGTATATTTGCCGTCGAATTCCGTTCCCCCCACTATTGAGTTTCTAATATTTATCATACAGACTGATTCTCGCACTTCAAGATGGCTTAGTGGCCAGTATGTTGACCTCTGGTGTAGTTGTGTCAGTGAATCCTAGGTTCGAATCCAGGCTCCATGCTTTCCTTTCGTCTGCCTTCTCTCAGCTATTTTGCTTCTTTTCAAAATATTTAATATCATGATAAATGGCAAAAAGGCAAAAAATAACCATTTAAATTGAAGCAGGTTAAACTCCATCCATACACAGGACAGAATAAAAATATTTTAAGTCACTTCATCAACATGTCTCATCATTTTGGGGGGGGGAACGGATTTCGACAGCTGTATATTTGCCGTCGAATTCCGTCCCCCCCCCCTATTGAGATTCTAATATTTATCATACAGGTTGATTCTCACACTTACAGATGGCTTTGTGGACAGTGTGTAGACCTCTGGTGCAGTTGTTTCTGGGAATTCTAGGTTCGAATCCAGGCTTGTGGATTTTTTTTTCGTTTGCCTTCTCTCACCTTTTTTGGTACTTTTCAAAATATTTAATATCATTATAAATGTCAAAATGGCAAATATAATCTTTTAAACTGAAGCAGGTAAAACTCCATCCATACGTAGGACAGAATAAAAATATTTTAAGTCACTTCATCAACATGTCTCATCATTTTGGGGGGGGGGAACGGATTTCGACAGCTGTATATTTGCCGTCGAATTCCGTTCCCCCCCCTATTGAGTTTCTAATATTTATCATACATCCTGATTCTCACACTTCCAGATAGCTTTGTGGACAGTGTGTTAACCTCTGGTGCAGTTGTGTCAGTGAATCCTAGGTTCGAATCCAGGCTCCATGCTTTTCTTTCGTCTGCCTTCTCTCACCTATTTTGGTACTTTTCAAAATATTTAATATCATTATAAATGTCAAAATGGCAAATATAATCTTTTAAACTGAAGCAGGTAAAACTCCATCCATACGTAGGACAGAATAAAAATATTTTAAGTCACTTCATCAACATGTCTCATCATTTTGGGGGGGGGGAACGGATTTCGACAGCTGTATATTTGCCGTCGAATTCCGTTCCCCCCCCTATTGTGATTCTAAAATTTATCATACAGGCTGATTCTCACGCTTCCGGATGGCTTTGTGGACAGTGTGTTGACCTCAGGTGCAGATGTTTCAGGGAATCCTAGGTTCGAATCCAGGCTAGTGAATTTTTATTCGTCTGCCTTCTCTCACCTATTTTGGTACTTTTCAAAATATTTAATATCATGATAAATGGCAAAAAGGCAAAAATAATCTTTTAAACTGAAGCAGGTTAAACTCCATCCATACGTAGGACAGAATAAAAATATTTTAAGTCACTTCATCAACATGTCTCTCATTTTGGGGGGGGGGAACGGATTTCGACAGCTGTATATTTGCCGTCGAATTCCGTTCCCCCCACTATTGAGTTTCTAATATTTATCATACAGACTGATTCTCGCACTTCAAGATGGCTTAGTGGCCAGTATGTTGACCTCTGGTGTAGTTGTGTCAGTGAATCCTAGGTTCGAATCCAGGCTCCATGCTTTCCTTTCGTCTGCCTTCTCTCAGCTATTTTGCTTCTTTTCAAAATATTTAATATCATGATAAATGGCAAAAAGGCAAAAAATAACCATTTAAATTGAAGCAGGTTAAACTCCATCCATACACAGGACAGAATAAAAATATTTTAAGTCACTTCATCAACATGTCTCATCATTTTGGGGGGGGGAACGGATTTCGACAGCTGTATATTTGCCGTCGAATTCCGTCCCCCCCCCCTATTGAGATTCTAATATTTATCATACAGGTTGATTCTCACACTTACAGATGGCTTTGTGGACAGTGTGTAGACCTCTGGTGCAGTTGTTTCTGGGAATTCTAGGTTCGAATCCAGGCTTGTGGATTTTTTTTTCGTTTGCCTTCTCTCACCTTTTTTTGTAATTTTCAAAATATTTAAAATCATGATAAATGGTAAAAAGGCAAAAGATGAACATTTAAACTGAAGTTGTTTAAACTCCATCCATACTTAGGACAGAATAAACATATTTTAAGTCACTTCATCAACATGTCTCTCATTTTGGGGGGGGGGAACGGATTTCGACAGCCGTATATTTGCCGTCGAATTCCGTTCCCCCCACTATTGAGTTTCTAATATTTATCATACAGACTGATTCTCGCACTTCATGATGGCTTAGTGGACAGTATGTTGACCTCTGGTGTAGTTGTGTCAGTGAATCCTAGGTTCGAATCCAGGCTCAATGCTTTTCTTTCGTCTGCCTTCTCTCAGCTATTTTGCTTCTTTTCAAAATATTTAATATCATGATAAATGGCAAAAAGGCAAAAAATGACCATTTAAATTGAAGCAGGTTAAACTCCATCCATACACAGGACAGAATAAAAATATTTTAAGTCACTTCATCAACATATCTCATCATTTTGGGGGGGGGAACGGATTTCGACAGCTGTATATTTGCCGTCGAATTCCGTTCCCCCCCCCCTATTGAGATTCTAATATTTATCATACAGGTTGATTCTCACACTTCCAGATGGCATTGTGGACAGTGTGTAGACCTCTGGTGCAGATGTTTCTGGGAATCCTAGGTTTGAATCCAGGCTAGTGAATTTTTATTCGTCTGCCTTCTCTCACCTATTTTGGTACTTTTCAAAATATTTAATATCATGATAAATGGCAAAAAGGCAAAAATAATCTTTTAAACTGAAGCTGGTTAAACTCCATCCACACACAGGACAGAATAAAAATATTTTAAGTCACTTCATCAACATGTCTCATCATTTTGGGGGGGGGGAACGGATTTCGACAGCTGTATATTTGCCGTCGAATTCCGTTCCCCCCCCTATTGAGTTTCTAATATTTATCATACATCCTGATTCTCACACTTCCAGATAGCTTTGTGGACAGTGTGTTAACCTCTGGTGCAGTTGTGTCAGTGAATCCTAGGTTCGAATCCAGGCTCCATGCTTTTCTTTCGTCTGCCTTCTCTCACCTATTTTGGTACTTTTCAAAATATTTAATATCATTATAAATGTCAAAATGGCAAATATAATCTTTTAAACTGAAGCAGGTAAAACTCCATCCATACGTAGGACAGAATAAAAATATTTTAAGTCACTTCATCAACATGTCTCATCATTTTGGGGGGGGGAACGGATTTCGACAGCTGTATATTTGCCGTCGAATTCCGTTCCCCCCCCTATTGTGATTCTAAAATTTATCATACAGGCTGATTCTCACGCTTCCAGATGGCTTTGTGGACAGTGTGTTGACCTCAGGTGCAGTTGTTTCAGGGAATCCTAGGTTCGAATCCAGGCTAGTGAATTTTTATTCGTCTGCCTTCTCTCACCTATTTTGGTACTTTTCAAAATATTTAATATCATGATAAATGGCAAAAAGGCAAAAATAATCTTTTAAACTGAAGCAGGTTAAACTCCATCCATACGTAGGACAGAATAAAAATATTTTAAGTCACTTCATCAACATGTCTCTCATTTTGGGGGGGGGGAACGGATTTCGACAGCTGTATATTTGCCGTCGAATTCCGTTCCCCCCACTATTGAGTTTCTAATATTTATCATACAGACTGATTCTCGCACTTCAAGATGGCTTAGTGGCCAGTATGTTGACCTCTGGTGTAGTTGTGTCAGTGAATCCTAGGTTCGAATCCAGGCTCCATGCTTTCCTTTCGTCTGCCTTCTCTCAGCTATTTTGCTTCTTTTCAAAATATTTAATATCATGATAAATGGCAAAAAGGCAAAAAATAACCATTTAAATTGAAGCAGGTTAAACTCCATCCATACACAGGACAGAATAAAAATATTTTAAGTCACTTCATCAACATGTCTCATAATTTTGGGGGGGGGAACGGATTTCGACAGCTGTATATTTGCCGTCGAATTCCGTCCCCCCCCCCTATTGAGATTCTAATATTTATCATACAGGTTGATTCTCACACTTACAGATGGCTTTGTGGACAGTGTGTAGACCTCTGGTGCAGTTGTTTCTGGGAATTCTAGGTTTGAATCCAGGCTAGTGGATTTTTTTTTCGTTTGCCTTCTCTCACCTTTTTTTGTAATTTTCAAAATATTTAAAATCATGATAAATGGTAAAAAGGCAAAAGATGAACATTTAAACTGAAGTTGTTTAAACTCCATCCATACGTAGGACAGAATAAAAATATTTTAAGTCACTTCATCAACATGTCTCTCATTTTGGGGGGGGGGGAATGGATTTCGACAGCCGTATATTTGCCGTCGAATTCCGTTCCCCCCACTATTGAGTTTCTAATATTTATCATACAGACTGATTCTCGCACTTCATGATGGCTTAGTGGACAGTATGTTGACCTCTGGTGTAGTTGTGTCAGTGAATCCTAGGTTTGAATCCAGGCTCAATGCTTTTCTTTCGTCTGCCTTCTCTCAGCTATTTTGCTTCTTTTCAAAATATTTAATATCATGATAAATGGCAAAAAGGCAAAAAATGACCATTTAAATTGAAGCAGGTTAAACTCCATCCATACACAGGACAGAATAAAAATATTTTAAGTCACTTCATCAACATATCTCATCATTTTGGGGGGGGAACGGATTTCGACAGCTGTATATTTGCCGTCGAATTCCGTTCCCCCCCCCCCTATTGAGATTCTAATATTTATCATACAGGTTGATTCTCACACTTCCAGATGGCATTGTGGACAGTGTGTAGTCCTCTGGTGCAGATGTTTCTGGGAATCCTAGGTTTGAATCCAGGCTAGTGAATTTTTATTCGTCTGCCTTCTCTCACCAATTTTGGTACTTTTCAAAATATTTAATATCATGATAAATGGCAAAAAGGCAAAAATAATCTTTTAAACTGAAGCAGGTTAAACTCCATCCATACGTAGGACAGAATAAAAATATTTTAAGTCACTTCATCAACATGTCTCTCATTTTGGGGGGGGGAACGGATTTCGACAGCTGTATATTTGCCGTCGAATTCCGTTCCCCCCCCTATTGAGATTCTAATATTTATCATACAGGTTGATTCTCATACTTCCAGATGGCTTTGTGGACAGTGTGTAGACCTCTGGTGCAGTTGTTTCTGGGAATCCTAGGTTCGAATCCAGGCTAGTGGATTTTTTTTTCGTTTGCATTCTCTCACTTTTTTTTGTAATTTTTAAAATATTTAAAATCATGATAAATGGTAAAAAGGCAAAAAATGAACATTTAAACTGAAGCTGGTTAAACTCCATCCACACACAGGACAGAATAAAAATATTTTAAGTCACTTCATCAACATGTCTCATCATTTTGGGGGGGGGGAACGGATTTCGACAGCTGTATATTTGCCGTCGAATTCCGTTCCCCCCCCTATTGAGTTTCTAATATTTATCATACATCCTGATTCTCACACTTCCAGATAGCTTTGTGGACAGTGTGTTAACCTCTGGTGCAGTTGTGTCAGTGAATCCTAGGTTCAAATCCAGGCTCCATGCTTTTCTTTCGTCTGCCTTCTCTCACCTATTTTGGTACTTTTCAAAATATTTAATATCATTATAAATGTCAAAATGGCAAATATAATCTTTTAAACTGAAGCAGGTAAAACTCCATCCATACGTAGGACAGAATAAAAATATTTTAAGTCACTTCATCAACATGTCTCATCATTTTGGGGGGGGGGAACGGATTTCGACAGCTGTATATTTGCCGTCGAATTCCGTTCCCCCCCCTATTGTGATTCTAAAATTTATCATACAGGCTGATTCTCACGCTTCCAGATGGCTTTGTGGACAGTGTGTTGACCTCAGGTGCAGATGTTTCAGGGAATCCTAGGTTCGAATCCAGGCTAGTGAATTTTTATTCGTCTGCCTTCTCTCACCTATTTTGGTACTTTTCAAAATATTTAATATCATGATAAATGGCAAAAAGGCAAAAATAATCTTTTAAACTGAAGCAGGTTAAACTCCATCCATACGTAGGACAGAATAAAAATATTTTAAGTCACTTCATCAACATGTCTCTCATTTTGGGGGGGGGGAACGGATTTCGACAGCTGTATATTTGCCGTCGAATTCCGTTCCCCCCACTATTGAGTTTCTAATATTTATCATACAGACTGATTCTCGCACTTCAAGATGGCTTAGTGGCCAGTATGTTGACCTCTGGTGTAGTTGTGTCAGTGAATCCTAGGTTCGAATCCAGGCTCCATGCTTTCCTTTCGTCTGCCTTCTCTCAGCTATTTTGCTTCTTTTCAAAATATTTAATATCATGATAAATGGCAAAAAGGCAAAAAATAACCATTTAAATTGAAGCAGGTTAAACTCCATCCATACACAGGACAGAATAAAAATATTTTAAGTCACTTCATCAACATGTCTCATCATTTTGGGGGGGGGAACGGATTTCGACAGCTGTATATTTGCCGTCGAATTCCGTCCCCCCCCCCTATTGAGATTCTAATATTTATCATACAGGTTGATTCTCACACTTACAGATGGCTTTGTGGACAGTGTGTAGACCTCTGGTGCAGTTGTTTCTGGGAATTCTAGGTTCGAATCCAGGCTAGTGGATTTTTTTTTCGTTTGCCTTCTCTCACCTTTTTTTGTAATTTTCAAAATATTTAAAATCATGATAAATGGTAAAAAGGCAAAAGATGAACATTTAAACTGAAGTTGTTTAAACTCCATCCATACGTAGGACAGAATAAAAATATTTTAAGTCACTTCATCAACATGTCTCTCATTTTGGGGGGGGGGGAACGGATTTCGACAGCCGTATATTTGCCGTCGAATTCCGTTCCCCCCACTATTGAGTTTCTAATATTTATCATACAGACTGATTCTCGCACTTCATGATGGCTTAGTGGACAGTATGTTGACCTCTGGTGTAGTTGTGTCAGTGAATCCTAGGTCCGAATCCAGGCTCAATGCTTTTCTTTCGTCTGCCTTCTCTCAGCTATTTTGCTTCTTTTCAAAATATTTAATATCATGATAAATGGCAAAAAGGCAAAAAATGACCATTTAAATTGAAGCAGGTTAAACTCCATCCATACACAGGACAGAATAAAAATATTTTAAGTCACTTCATCAACATATCTCATCATTTTGGGGGGGGGAACGGATTTCGACAGCTGTATATTTGCCGTCGAATTCCGTTCCCCCCCCCCTATTGAGATTCTAATATTTATCATACAGGTTGATTCTCACCCTTCCAGATGGCATTGTGGACAGTGTGTAGACCTCTGGTGCAGTTGTTTCTGGGAATCCTAGGTTTGAATCCAGGCTAGTGAATTTTTATTCGTCTGCCTTCTCTCACCTATTTTGGTACTTTTCAAAATATTTAATATCATGATAAATGGCAAAAAGGCAAAAATAATCTTTTAAACTGAAGCAGGTTAAACTCCATCCATACGTAGGACAGAATAAAAATATTTTAAGTCACTTCATCAACATGTCTCTCATTTTGGGGGGGGGAACGGATTTCGACAGCTGTATATTTGCCGTCGAATTCCGTTCCCCCCCCTATTGAGATTCTAATATTTATCATACAGGTTGATTCTCACACTTCCAGATGGCTTTGTGGACAGTGTGTAGACCTCTGGTGCAGTTGTTTCTGGGAATCCTAGGTTCGAATCCAGGCTAGTGGATTTTTTTTTCGTTTGCATTCTCTCACTTTTTTTTGTAATTTTTAAAATATTTAAAATCATGATAAATGGTAAAAAGGCAAAAAATGAACATTTAAACTGAAGCTGTTTAAACTCCATCCATACGTAGGACAGAATAAAAATATTTTAAGTCACTTCATCAACATGTCTCTCATTTTGGGGGGGGGAACGGATTTCGACAGCTGTATATTTGCCGTCGAATTCCGTTCCCCCCACTATTGAGTTTCTAATATTTATCATACAGACTGATTCTCACACTTCCAGATAGCTTTGTGGACAGTGTGTTAACCTCTGGTGCAGTTGTGTCAGTGAATCCTAGGTTCCAATCCAGGCTCCATGCTTTTCTTTCGTCTGCCTTCTCTCAGCTATTTTGCTTCTTTTCAAAATATTTAATATAATGATAAATGGCAAAAAGGCAAAAAATGAACATTTAAACTGAAGCTGGTTAAACTCCATCCACACACAGGACAGAATAAAAATATTTTAAGTCACTTCATCAACATGTCTCATCATTTTAGGGGGGGGGAACGGATTTCGACAGCTGTATATTTGCCGTCGAATTCCGTTCCCCCCCCCATTGAGTTTCTAATATTTATCATACAGGCTGATTCTCACACTTCCAGATGGCTTTGTGGACAGTGTGTTGACCTCTGGTGCAGTTGTGTCAGGGAATCCTAGGTTCGAATCCAGGCTGGTGGCTTTTTTTTCCGTCTGCCTTCTCTCACCTATTTTGGTACTTTTCAAAATATTTAATATCATGATAAATGGCAAAAAGGCAAAAAATGAACATTTAAACTGAAGCTGTTTAAACTCCATCCATACGTAGGACAGAATAAAAATATTTTAAGTCACTTCATCAACATATCTCATCATTTTGGGGGGGGGAACGGATTTCGACAGCTGTATATTTGCCGTCGAATTCCGTTCCCCCCCCCCCTATTGAGATTCTAATATTTATCATACAGGTTGATTCTCACACTTCCAGATGGCATTGTGGACAGTGTGTAGACCTCTGGTGCAGATGTTTCTGGGAATCCTAGGTTTGAATCCAGGCTAGTGAATTTTTATTCGTCTGCCTTCTCTCACCTATTTTGGTACTTTTCAAAATATTTAATATCATGATAAATGGCAAAAAGGCAAAAATAATCTTTTAAACTGAAGCAGGTTAAACTCCATCCATACGTAGGACAGAATAAAAATATTTTAAGTCACTTCATCAACATGTCTCTCATTTTGGGGGGGGGAACGGATTTCGACAGCTGTATATTTGCCGTCGAATTCCGTTCCCCCCCCTATTGAGATTCTAATATTTATCATACAGGATGATTCTCACACTTCCAGATGGCTTTTTGGACAGTGTGTAGACCTCTGGTGCAGTTGTTTCTGGGAATCCTAGGTTCGAATCCAGGCTAGTGGATTTTTTTTTCGTTTGCATTCTCTCACTTTTTTTTGTAATTTTTAAAATATTTAAAATCATGATAAATGGTAAAAAGGCAAAAAATGAACATTTAAACTGAAGCTGTTTAAACTCCATCCATACGTAGGACAGAATAAAAATATTTTAAGTCACTTCATCAACATGTCTCTCATTTTGGGGGGGGGAACGGATTTCGACAGCTGTATATTTGCCGTCGAATTCCGTTCCCCCCACTATTGAGTTTCTAATATTTATCACACAGACTGATTCTCACACTTCCAGATAGCTTTGTGGACAGTGTGTTAACCTCTGGTGCAGTTGTGTCAGTGAATCCTAGGTTCCAATCCAGGCTCCATGCTTTTCTTTCGTCTGCCTTCTCTCAGCTATTTTGCTTCTTTTCAAAATATTTAATATAATGATAAATGGCAAAAAGGCAAAAAATGAACATTTAAACTGAAGCTGGTTAAACTCCATCCACACACAGGACAGAATAAAAATATTTTAAGTCACTTCATCAACATGTCTCATCATTTTAGGGGGGGGGAACGGATTTCGACAGCTGTATATTTGCCGTCGAATTCCGTTCCCCCCCCCATTGAGTTTCTAATATTTATCATACAGGCTGATTCTCACACTTCCAGATGGCTTTGTGGACAGTGTGTTGACCTCTGGTGCAGTTGTGTCAGGGAATCCTAGGTTCGAATCCAGGCTGGTGGTTTTTTTTTCCGTCTGCCTTCTCTCACCTATTTTGGTACTTTTCAAAATATTTAATATCATGATAAATGGCAAAAAGGCAAAAAATGAACATTTAAACTGAAGCTGGTTAAACTCCATCCACACACAGGACAGAATAAAAATATTTTAAGTCACTTCATCAACATGTCTCATCATTTTGGGGGGGGGGAACGGATTTCGACAGCTGTATATTTGCCGTCGAATTCCGTTCCCCCCGCTATTGAGTTTCTAATATTTATCATACATCCTGATTCTCACACTTCCAGATAGCTTTGTGGACAGTGTGTTAACCTCTGGTGCAGTTGTGTCAGTGAATCCTAGGTTCGAATCCAGGCTCCATGCTTTTCTTTCGTCTGCCTTCTCTCACCTATTTTGGTACTTTTCAAAATATTTAATATCATTATAAATGTCAAAATGGCAAATATAATCTTTTAAACTGAAGCAGGTAAAACTCCATCCATACGTAGGACAGAATAAAAATATTTTAAGTCACTTCATCAACATGTCTCATCATTTTGGGGGGGGGGAACGGATTTCGACAGCTGTATATTTGCCGTCGAATTCCGTTCCCCCCCCTATTCTGATTCTAAAATTTATCATACAGGCTGATTCTCACGCTTCCGGATGGCTTTGTGGACAGTGTGTTGACCTCAGGTGCAGATGTTTCAGGGAATCCTAGGTTCGAATCCAGGCTAGTGAATTTTTATTCGTCTGCCTTCTCTCGCCTATTTTGGTACTTTTCAAAATATTTAATATCATGATAAATGGCAAAAAGGCAAAAATAATCTTTTAAACTGAAGCAGGTTAAACTCCATCCATACGTAGGACAGAATAAAAATATTTTAAGTCACTTCATCAACATGTCTCTCATTTTGGGGGGGGGGAACGGATTTCGACAGCTGTATATTTGCCGTCGAATTCCGTTCCCCCCACTATTGAGTTTCTAATATTTATCATACAGACTGATTCTCGCACTTCAAGATGGCTTAGTGGCCAGTATGTTGACCTCTGGTGTAGTTGTGTCAGTGAATCCTAGGTTCGAATCCAGGCTCCATGCTTTCCTTTCGTCTGCCTTCTCTCAGCTATTTTGCTTCTTTTCAAAATATTTAATATCATGATAAATGGCAAAAAGGCAAAAAATAACCATTTAAATTGAAGCAGGTTAAACTCCATCCATACACAGGACAGAATAAAAATATTTTAAGTCACTTCATCAACATGTCTCATCATTTTGGGGGGGGGAACGGATTTCGACAGCTGTATATTTGCCGTCGAATTCCGTCCCCCCCCCTATTGAGATTCTAATATTTATCATACAGGTTGATTCTCACACTTACAGATGGCTTTGTGGACAGTGTGTAGACCTCTGGTGCAGTTGTTTCTGGGAATTCTAGGTTCGAATCCAGGCTAGTGGATTTTTTTTTCGTTTGCCTTCTCTCACCTTTTTTTGTAATTTTCAAAATATTTAAAATCATGATAAATGGTAAAAAGGCAAAAGATGAACATTTAAACTGAAGTTGTTTAAACTCCATCCATACTTAGGACAGAATAAACATATTTTAAGTCACTTCATCAACATGTCTCTCATTTTGGGGGGGGGGAACGGATTTCGACAGCCGTATATTTGCCGTCGAATTCCGTTCCCCCCACTATTGAGTTTCTAATATTTATCATACAGACTGCTTCTTGCACTTCATGATGGCTTAGTGGACAGTATGTTGACCTCTGGTGTAGTTGTGTCAGTGAATCCTAGGTTCGAATCCAGGCTCAATGCTTTTCTTTCGTCTGCCTTCTCTCAGCTATTTTGCTTCTTTTCAAAATATTTAATATCATGATAAATGGCAAAAAGGCAAAAAATGACCATTTAAATTGAAGCAGGTTAAACTCCATCCATACACAGGACAGAATAAAAATATTTTAAGTCACTTCATCAACATATCTCATCATTTTGGGGGGGGGAACGGATTTCGACAGCTGTATATTTGCCGTCGAATTCCGTTCCCCCCCCCCTATTGAGATTCTAATATTTATCATACAGGTTGATTCTCACACTTCCAGATGGCATTGTGGACAGTGTGTAGACCTCTGGTGCAGATGTTTCTGGGAATCCTAGGTTTGAATCCAGGCTAGTGAATTTTTATTCGTCTGCCTTCTCTCACCTATTTTGGTACTTTTCAAAATATTTAATATCATGATAAATGGCAAAAAGGCAAAAATAATCTTTTAAACTGAAGCTGGTTAAACTCCATCCACACACAGGACAGAATAAAAATATTTTAAGTCACTTCATCAACATGTCTCATCATTTTGGGGGGGGGGAACGGATTTCGACAGCTGTATATTTGCCGTCGAATTCCGTTCCCCCCCCTATTGAGTTTCTAATATTTATCATACATCCTGATTCTCACACTTCCAGATAGCTTTGTGGACAGTGTGTTAACCTCTGGTGCAGTTGTGTCAGTGAATCCTAGGTTCGAATCCAGGCTCCATGCTTTTCTTTCGTCTGCCTTCTCTCACCTATTTTGGTACTTTTCAAAATATTTAATATCATTATAAATGTCAAAATGGCAAATATAATCTTTTAAACTGAAGCAGGTAAAACTCCATCCATACGTAGGACAGAATAAAAATATTTTAAGTCACTTCATCAACATGTCTCATCATTTTGGGGGGGGGAACGGATTTCGACAGCTGTATATTTGCCGTCGAATTCCGTTCCCCCCCCTATTGTGATTCTAAAATTTATCATACAGGCTGATTCTCACGCTTCCAGATGGCTTTGTGGACAGTGTGTTGACCTCAGGTGCAGTTGTTTCAGGGAATCCTAGGTTCGAATCCAGGCTAGTGAAATTTTATTCGTCTGCCTTCTCTCACCTATTTTGGTACTTTTCAAAATATTTAATATCATGATAAATGGCAAAAAGGCAAAAATAATCTTTTAAACTGAAGCAGGTTAAACTCCATCCATACGTAGGACAGAATAAAAATATTTTAAGTCACTTCATCAACATGTCTCTCATTTTGGGGGGGGGGAACGGATTTCGACAGCTGTATATTTGCCGTCGAATTCCGTTCCCCCCACTATTGAGTTTCTAATATTTATCATACAGACTGATTCTCGCACTTCAAGATGGCTTAGTGGCCAGTATGTTGACCTCTGGTGTAGTTGTGTCAGTGAATCCTAGGTTCGAATCCAGGCTCCATGCTTTCCTTTCGTCTGCCTTCTCTCAGCTATTTTGCTTCTTTTCAAAATATTTAATATCATGATAAATGGCAAAAAGGCAAAAAATAACCATTTAAATTGAAGCAGGTTAAACTCCATCCATACACAGGACAGAATAAAAATATTTTAAGTCACTTCATCAACATGTCTCATAATTTTGGGGGGGGGAACGGATTTCGACAGCTGTATATTTGCCGTCGAATTCCGTCCCCCCCCCTATTGAGATTCTAATATTTATCATACAGGTTGATTCTCACACTTACAGATGGCTTTGTGGACAGTGTGTAGACCTCTGGTGCAGTTGTTTCTGGGAATTCTAGGTTTGAATCCAGGCTAGTGGATTTTTTTTTCGTTTGCCTTCTCTCACCTTTTTTTGTAATTTTCAAAATATTTAATATCATGATAAATGGTAAAAAGGCAAAAGATGAACATTTAAACTGAAGTTGTTTAAACTCCATCCATACGTAGGACAGAATAAAAATATTTTAAGTCACTTCATCAACATGTCTCTCATTTTGGGGGGGGGGGAACGGATTTCGACAGCCGTATATTTGCCGTCGAATTCCGTTCCCCCCACTATTGAGTTTCTAATATTTATCATACAGACTGATTCTCGCACTTCATGATGGCTTAGTGGACAGTATGTTGACCTCTGGTGTAGTTGTGTCAGTGAATTCTAGGTTCGAATCCAGGCTCAATGCTTTTCTTTCGTCTGCCTTCTCTCAGCTATTTTGCTTCTTTTCAAAATATTTAATATCATGATAAATGGCAAAAAGGCAAAAAATGACCATTTAAATTGAAGCAGGTTAAACTCCATCCATACACAGGACAGAATAAAAATATTTTAAGTCACTTCATCAACATATCTCATCATTTTGGGGGGGGAACGGATTTCGACAGCTGTATATTTGCCGTCGAATTCCGTTCCCCCCCCCCTATTGAGATTCTAATATTTATCATACAGGTTGATTCTCACACTTCCAGATGGCATTGTGGACAGTGTGTAGACCTCTGGTGCAGATGTTTCTGGGAATCCTAGGTTTGAATCCAGGCTAGTGAATTTTTATTCGTCTGCCTTCTCTCACCTATTTTGGTACTTTTCAAAATATTTAATATCATGATAAATGGCAAAAAGGCAAAAATAATCTTTTAAACTGAAGCAGGTTAAACTCCATCCATACGTAGGACAGAATAAAAATATTTTAAGTCACTTCATCAACATGTCTCTCATTTTGGGGGGGGGAACGGATTTCGACAGCTGTATATTTGCCGTCGAATTCCGTTCCCCCCCCTATTGAGATTCTAATATTTATCATACAGGTTGATTCTCACACTTCCAGATGGCTTTGTGGACAGTGTGTAGACCTCTGGTGCAGTTGTTTCTGGGAATCCTAGGTTCGAATCCAGGCTAGTGGATTTTTTTTTCGTTTGCATTCTCTCACTTTTTTTTGTAATTTTTAAAATATTTAAAATCATGATAAATGGTAAAAAGGCAAAAAATGAACATTTAAACTGAAGCTGTTTAAACTCCATCCATACGTAGGACAGAATAAAAATATTTTAAGTCACTTCATCAACATGTCTCTCATTTTGGGGGGGGGGAACGGATTTCGACAGCTGTATATTTGCCGTCGAATTCCGTTCCCCCCACTATTGAGTTTCTAATATTTATCATACAGACTGATTCTCACACTTCCAGATAGCTTTGTGGACAGTGTGTTAACCTCTGGTGCAGTTGTGTCAGTGAATCCTAGGTTCCAATCCAGGCTCCATGCTTTTCTTTCGTCTGCCTTCTCTCAGCTATTTTGCTTCTTTTCAAAATATTTAATATAATGATAAATGGCAAAAAGGCAAAAAATGAACATTTAAACTGAAGCTGGTTAAACTCCATCCACACACAGGACAGAATAAAAATATTTTAAGTCACTTCATCAACATGTCTCATCATTTTAGGGGGGGGGAACGGATTTCGACAGCTGTATATTTGCCGTCGAATTCCGTTCCCCCCCCCATTGAGTTTCTAATATTTATCATACAGACTGATTCTCACACTTCCAGATGGCTTTGTGGACAGTGTGTTGACCTCTGGTGCAGTTCTGTCAGGGAATCCTAGGTTCGAATCCAGGCTGGTGGTTTTTTTTTCCGTCTGCCTTCTCTCACCTATTTTGGTACTTTTCAAAATATTTAATATCATGATAAATGGCAAAAAGGCAAAAAATGAACATTTAAACTGAAGCTGGTTAAACTCCATCCACACACAGGACAGAATAAAAATATTTTAAGTCACTTCATCAACATGTCTCATCATTTTGGGGGGGGGGAACGGATTTCGACAGCTGTATATTTGCCGTCGAATTCCGTTCCCCCCCCTATTGAGTTTCTAATATTTATCATACATCCTGATCCTCACACTTCCAGATAGCTTTGTGGACAGTGTGTTAACCTCTGGTGCAGTTGTGTCAGTGAATTCTAGGTTCGAATCCAGGCTCCATGCTTTTCTTTCGTCTGCCTTCTCTCACCTATTTTGGTACTTTTCAAAATATTTAATATCATTATAAATGTCAAAATGGCAAATATAATCTTTTAAACTGAAGCAGGTAAAACTCCATCCATACGTAGGACAGAATAAAAATATTTTAAGTCACTTCATCAACATGTCTCATCATTTTGGGGGGGGGGAACGGATTTCGACAGCTGTATATTTGCCGTCGAATTCCGTTCCCCCCCCTATTGTGATTCTAAAATTTATCATACAGGCTGATTCTCACGCTTCCAGATGGCTTTGTGGACAGTGTGTTGACCTCAGGTGCAGTTGTTTCAGGGAATCCTAGGTTCGAATCCAGGCTAGTGAATTTTTATTCGTCTGCCTTCTCTCACCTATTTTGGTACTTTTCAAAATATTTAATATCATGATAAATGGCAAAAAGGCAAAAATAATCTTTTAAACTGAAGCAGGTTAAACTCCATCCATACGTAGGACAGAATAAAAATATTTTAAGTCACTTCATCAACATGTCTCTCATTTTGGGGGGGGGGAACGGATTTCGACAGCTGTATATTTGCCGTCGAATTCCGTTCCCCCCACTATTGAGTTTCTAATATTTATCATACAGACTGATTCTCGCACTTCAAGATGGCTTAGTGGCCAGTATGTTGACCTCTGGTGTAGTTGTGTCAGTGAATCCTAGGTTCGAATCCAGGCTCCATGTTTTCCTTTCGTCTGCCTTCTCTCAGCTATTTTGCTTCTTTTCAAAATATTTAATATCATGATAAATGGCAAAAAGGCAAAAAATAACCATTTAAATTGAAGCAGGTTAAACTCCATCCATACACAGGACAGAATAAAAATATTTTAAGTCACTTCATCAACATGTCTCATCATTTTGGGGGGGGGAACGGATTTCGACAGCTGTATATTTGCCGTCGAATTCCGTCCCCCCCCCTATTGAGATTCTAATATTTATCATACAGGTTGATTCTCACACTTACAGATGGCTTTGTGGACAGTGTGTAGACCTCTGGTGCAGTTGTTTCTTGGAATTCTAGGTTCGAATCCAGGCTAGTGGATTTTTTTTTCGTTTGCCTTCTCTCACCTTTTTTTGTAATTTTCAAAATATTTAAAATCATGATAAATGGTAAAAAGGCAAAAGATGAACATTTAAACTGAAGTTGTTTAAACTCCATCCATACGTAGGACAGATTAAAAATATTTTAAGTCACTTCATCAACATGTCTCTCATTTTGGGGGGGGGGAACGGATTTCGACAGCCGTATATTTGCCGTCGAATTCCGTTCCCCCCACTATTGAGTTTCTAATATTTATCATACAGACTGATTCTCGCACTTCATGATGGCTTAGTGGACAGTATGTTGACCTCTGGTGTAGTTGTGTCAGTGAATCCTAGGTTTGAATCCAGGCTCAATGCTTTTCTTTCGTCTGCCTTCTCTCAGCTATTTTGCTTCTTTTCAAAATATTTAATATCATGATAAATGGCAAAAAGGCAAAAAATGACCATTTAAATTGAAGCAGGTTAAACTCCATCCATACACAGGACAGAATAAAAATATTTTAAGTCACTTCATCAACATATCTCATCATTTTGGGGGGGGGAACGGATTTCGACAGCTGTATATTTGCCGTCGAATTCCGTTCCCCCCCCCCCTATTGAGATTCTAATATTTATCATACAGGTTGATTCTCACACTTCCAGATGGCATTGTGGACAGTGTGTAGACCTCTGGTGCAGATGTTTCTGGGAATCCTAGGTTTGAATCCAGGCTAGTGAATTTTTATTCGTCTGCCTTCTCTCACCTATTTTGGTACTTTTCAAAATATTTAATATCATGATAAATGGCAAAAAGGCAAAAATAATCTTTTAAACTGAAGCAGGTTAAACTCCATCCATACGTAGGACAGAATAAAAATATTTTAAGTCACTTCATCAACATGTCTCTCATTTTGGGGGGGGGAACGGATTTCGACAGCTGTATATTTGCCGTCGAATTCCGTTCCCCCCCCTATTGAGATTCTAATATTTATCATACAGGTTGATTCTCACACTTCCAGATGGCTTTGTGGACAGTGTGTAGACCTCTGGTGCAGTTGTTTCTGGGAATCCTAGGTTCGAATCCAGGCTAGTGGATTTTTTTTTTGTTTGCATTCTCTCACTTTTTTTTGTAATTTTTAAAATATTTAAAATCATGATAAATGGTAAAAAGGCAAAAAATGAACATTTAAACTGAAGCTGGTTAAACTCCATCCACACACAGGACAGAATAAAAATATTTTAAGTCACTTCATCAACATGTCTCATCATTTTGGGGGGGGGGAACGGATTTCGACAGCTGTATATTTGCCGTCGAATTCCGTTCCCCCCCCTATTGAGTTTCTAATATTTATCATACATCCTGATTCTCACACTTCCAGATAGCTTTGTGGACAGTGTGTTAACCTCTGGTGCAGTTGTGTCAGTGAATCCTAGGTTCGAATCCAGGCTCCATGCTTTTCTTTCGTCTGCCTTCTCTCACCTATTTTGGTACTTTTCAAAATATTTAATATCATTATAAATGTCAAAATGGCAAATATAATCTTTTAAACTGAAGCAGGTAAAACTCCATCCATACGTAGGACAGAATAAAAATATTTTAAGTCACTTCATCAACATGTCTCATCATTTTGGGGGGGGGGGAACGGATTTCGACAGCTGTATATTTGCCGTCGAATTCCGTTCCCCCCCCTATTGTGATTCTAAAATTTATCATACAGGCTGATTCTCACGCTTCCAGATGGCTTTGTGGACAGTGTGTTGACCTCAGGTGCAGATATTTCAGGGAATCCTAGGTTCGAATCCAGGCTAGTGAATTTTTATTCGTCTGCCTTCTCTCACCTATTTTGGTACTTTTCAAAATATTTAATATCATGATAAATGGCAAAAAGGCAAAAATAATCTTTTAAACTGAAGCAGGTTAAACTCCATCCATACGTAGGACAGAATAAAAATATTTTAAGTCACTTCATCAACATGTCTCTCATTTTGGGGGGGGGGAACGGATTTCGACAGCTGTATATTTGCCGTCGAATTCCGTTCCCCCCACTATTGAGTTTCTAATATTTATCATACAGACTGATTCTCGCACTTCAAGATGGCTTAGTGGCCAGTATGTTGACCTCTGGTGTAGTTGTGTCAGTGAATCCTAGGTCCGAATCCAGGCTCAATGCTTTTCTTTCGTCTGCCTTCTCTCAGCTATTTTGCTTCTTTTCAAAATATTTAATATCATGATAAATGGCAAAAAGGCAAAAAATGACCATTTAAATTGAAGCAGGTTAAACTCCATCCATACACAGGACAGAATAAAAATATTTTAAGTCACTTCATCAACATATCTCATCATTTTGGGGGGGGGAACGGATTTCGACAGCTGTATATTTGCCGTCGAATTCCGTTCCCCCCCCCCTATTGAGATTCTAATATTTATCATACAGGTTGATTCTCACCCTTCCAGATGGCATTGTGGACAGTGTGTAGACCTCTGGTGCAGTTGTTTCTGGGAATCCTAGGTTTGAATCCAGGCTAGTGAATTTTTATTCGTCTGCCTTCTCTCACCTATTTTGGTACTTTTCAAAATATTTAATATCATGATAAATGGCAAAAAGGCAAAAATAATCTTTTAAACTGAAGCAGGTTAAACTCCATCCATACGTAGGACAGAATAAAAATATTTTAAGTCACTTCATCAACATGTCTCTCATTTTGGGGGGGGGAACGGATTTCGACAGCTGTATATTTGCCGTCGAATTCCGTTCCCCCCCCTATTGAGATTCTAATATTTATCATACAGGTTGATTCTCACACTTCCAGATGGCTTTGTGGACAGTGTGTAGACCTCTGGTGCAGTTGTTTCTGGGAATCCTAGGTTCGAATCCAGGCTAGTGGATTTTTTTTTCGTTTGCATTCTCTCACTTTTTTTTGTAATTTTTAAAATATTTAAAATCATGATAAATGGTAAAAAGGCAAAAAATGAACATTTAAACTGAAGCTGTTTAAACTCCATCCATACGTAGGACAGAATAAAAATATTTTAAGTCACTTCATCAACATGTCTCTCATTTTGGGGGGGGGAACGGATTTCGACAGCTGTATATTTGCCGTCGAATTCCGTTCCCCCCACTATTGAGTTTCTAATATTTATCATACAGACTGATTCTCACACTTCCAGATAGCTTTGTGGACAGTGTGTTAACCTCTGGTGCAGTTGTGTCAGTGAATCCTAGGTTCCAATCCAGGCTCCATGCTTTTCTTTCGTCTGCCTTCTCTCAGCTATTTTGCTTCTTTTCAAAATATTTAATATAATGATAAATGGCAAAAAGGCAAAAAATGAACATTTAAACTGAAGCTGGTTAAACTCCATCCACACACAGGACAGAATAAAAATATTTTAAGTCACTTCATCAACATGTCTCATCATTTTAGGGGGGGGGAACGGATTTCGACAGCTGTATATTTGCCGTCGAATTCCGTTCCCCCCCCCATTGAGTTTCTAATATTTATCATACAGGCTGATTCTCACACTTCCAGATGGCTTTGTGGACAGTGTGTTGACCTCTGGTGCAGTTGTGTCAGGGAATCCTAGGTTCGAATCCAGGCTGGTGGCTTTTTTTTCCGTCTGCCTTCTCTCACCTATTTTGGTACTTTTCAAAATATTTAATATCATGATAAATGGCAAAAAGGCAAAAAATGAACATTTAAACTGAAGCTGTTTAAACTCCATCCATACGTAGGACAGAATAAAAATATTTTAAGTCACTTCATCAACATATCTCATCATTTTGGGGGGGGGAACGGATTTCGACAGCTGTATATTTGCCGTCGAATTCCGTTCCCCCCCCCCTATTGAGATTCTAATATTTATCATACAGGTTGATTCTCACACTTCCAGATGGCATTGTGGACAGTGTGTAGACCTCTGGTGCAGATGTTTCTGGGAATCCTAGGTTTGAATCCAGGCTAGTGAATTTTTATTCGTCTGCCTTCTCTCACCTATTTTGGTACTTTTCAAAATATTTAATATCATGATAAATGGCAAAAAGGCAAAAATAATCTTTTAAACTGAAGCAGGTTAAACTCCATCCATACGTAGGACAGAATAAAAATATTTTAAGTCACTTCATCAACATGTCTCTCATTTTGGGGGGGGGAACGGATTTCGACAGCTGTATATTTGCCGTCGAATTCCGTTCCCCCCCCTATTGAGATTCTAATATTTATCATACAGGATGATTCTCACACTTCCAGATGGCTTTTTGGACAGTGTGTAGACCTCTGGTGCAGTTGTTTCTGGGAATCCTAGGTTCGAATCCAGGCTAGTGGATTTTTTTTTCGTTTGCATTCTCTCACTTTTTTTTGTAATTTTTAAAATATTTAAAATCATGATAAATGGTAAAAAGGCAAAAAATGAACATTTAAACTGAAGCTGTTTAAACTCCATCCATACGTAGGACAGAATAAAAATATTTTAAGTCACTTCATCAACATGTCTCTCATTTTGGGGGGGGGAACGGATTTCGACAGCTGTATATTTGCCGTCGAATTCCGTTCCCCCCACTATTGAGTTTCTAATATTTATCACACAGACTGATTCTCACACTTCCAGATAGCTTTGTGGACAGTGTGTTAACCTCTGGTGCAGTTGTGTCAGTGAATCCTAGGTTCCAATCCAGGCTCCATGCTTTTCTTTCGTCTGCCTTCTCTCAGCTATTTTGCTTCTTTTCAAAATATTTAATATAATGATAAATGGCAAAAAGGCAAAAAATGAACATTTAAACTGAAGCTGGTTAAACTCCATCCACACACAGGACAGAATAAAAATATTTTAAGTCACTTCATCAACATGTCTCATCATTTTAGGGGGGGGGAACGGATTTCGACAGCTGTATATTTGCCGTCGAATTCCGTTCCCCCCCCCATTGAGTTTCTAATATTTATCATACAGGCTGATTCTCACACTTCCAGATGGCTTTGTGGACAGTGTGTTGACCTCTGGTGCAGTTGTGTCAGGGAATCCTAGGTTCGAATCCAGGCTGGTGGTTTTTTTTTCCGTCTGCCTTCTCTCACCTATTTTGGTACTTTTCAAAATATTTAATATCATGATAAATGGCAAAAAGGCAAAAAATGAACATTTAAACTGAAGCTGGTTAAACTCCATCCACACACAGGACAGAATAAAAATATTTTAAGTCACTTCATCAACATGTCTCATCATTTTGGGGGGGGGGAACGGATTTCGACAGCTGTATATTTGCCGTCGAATTCCGTTCCCCCCGCTATTGAGTTTCTAATATTTATCATACATCCTGATTCTCACACTTCCAGATAGCTTTGTGGACAGTGTGTTAACCTCTGGTGCAGTTGTGTCAGTGAATCCTAGGTTCGAATCCAGGCTCCATGCTTTTCTTTCGTCTGCCTTCTCTCACCTATTTTGGTACTTTTCAAAATATTTAATATCATTATAAATGTCAAAATGGCAAATATAATCTTTTAAACTGAAGCAGGTAAAACTCCATCCATACGTAGGACAGAATAAAAATATTTTAAGTCACTTCATCAACATGTCTCATCATTTTGGGGGGGGGGAACGGATTTCGACAGCTGTATATTTGCCGTCGAATTCCGTTCCCCCCCCTATTCTGATTCTAAAATTTATCATACAGGCTGATTCTCACGCTTCCGGATGGCTTTGTGGACAGTGTGTTGACCTCAGGTGCAGATGTTTCAGGGAATCCTAGGTTCGAATCCAGGCTAGTGAATTTTTATTCGTCTGCCTTCTCTCGCCTATTTTGGTACTTTTCAAAATATTTAATATCATGATAAATGGCAAAAAGGCAAAAATAATCTTTTAAACTGAAGCAGGTTAAACTCCATCCATACGTAGGACAGAATAAAAATATTTTAAGTCACTTCATCAACATGTCTCTCATTTTGGGGGGGGGGAACGGATTTCGACAGCTGTATATTTGCCGTCGAATTCCGTTCCCCCCACTATTGAGTTTCTAATATTTATCATACAGACTGATTCTCGCACTTCAAGATGGCTTAGTGGCCAGTATGTTGACCTCTGGTGTAGTTGTGTCAGTGAATCCTAGGTTCGAATCCAGGCTCCATGCTTTCCTTTCGTCTGCCTTCTCTCAGCTATTTTGCTTCTTTTCAAAATATTTAATATCATGATAAATGGCAAAAAGGCAAAAAATAACCATTTAAATTGAAGCAGGTTAAACTCCATCCATACACAGGACAGAATAAAAATATTTTAAGTCACTTCATCAACATGTCTCATCATTTTGGGGGGGGGAACGGATTTCGACAGCTGTATATTTGCCGTCGAATTCCGTCCCCCCCCCCTATTGAGATTCTAATATTTATCATACAGGTTGATTCTCACACTTACAGATGGCTTTGTGGACAGTGTGTAGACCTCTGGTGCAGTTGTTTCTGGGAATTCTAGGTTCGAATCCAGGCTAGTGGATTTTTTTTTCGTTTGCCTTCTCTCACCTTTTTTTGTAATTTTCAAAATATTTAAAATCATGATAAATGGTAAAAAGGCAAAAGATGAACATTTAAACTGAAGTTGTTTAAACTCCATCCATACTTAGGACAGAATAAACATATTTTAAGTCACTTCATCAACATGTCTCTCATTTTGGGGGGGGGGAACGGATTTCGACAGCCGTATATTTGCCGTCGAATTCCGTTCCCCCCACTATTGAGTTTCTAATATTTATCATACAGACTGCTTCTTGCACTTCATGATGGCTTAGTGGACAGTATGTTGACCTCTGGTGTAGTTGTGTCAGTGAATCCTAGGTTCGAATCCAGGCTCAATGCTTTTCTTTCGTCTGCCTTCTCTCAGCTATTTTGCTTCTTTTCAAAATATTTAATATCATGATAAATGGCAAAAAGGCAAAAAATGACCATTTAAATTGAAGCAGGTTAAACTCCATCCATACACAGGACAGAATAAAAATATTTTAAGTCACTTCATCAACATATCTCATCATTTTGGGGGGGGGAACGGATTTCGACAGCTGTATATTTGCCGTCGAATTCCGTTCCCCCCCCCCTATTGAGATTCTAATATTTATCATACAGGTTGATTCTCACACTTCCAGATGGCATTGTGGACAGTGTGTAGACCTCTGGTGCAGATGTTTCTGGGAATCCTAGGTTTGAATCCAGGCTAGTGAATTTTTATTCGTCTGCCTTCTCTCACCTATTTTGGTACTTTTCAAAATATTTAATATCATGATAAATGGCAAAAAGGCAAAAATAATCTTTTAAACTGAAGCTGGTTAAACTCCATCCACACACAGGACAGAATAAAAATATTTTAAGTCACTTCATCAACATGTCTCATCATTTTGGGGGGGGGGAACGGATTTCGACAGCTGTATATTTGCCGTCGAATTCCGTTCCCCCCCCTATTGAGTTTCTAATATTTATCATACATCCTGATTCTCACACTTCCAGATAGCTTTGTGGACAGTGTGTTAACCTCTGGTGCAGTTGTGTCAGTGAATCCTAGGTTCGAATCCAGGCTCCATGCTTTTCTTTCGTCTGCCTTCTCTCACCTATTTTGGTACTTTTCAAAATATTTAATATCATTATAAATGTCAAAATGGCAAATATAATCTTTTAAACTGAAGCAGGTAAAACTCCATCCATACGTAGGACAGAATAAAAATATTTTAAGTCACTTCATCAACATGTCTCATCATTTTGGGGGGGGGAACGGATTTCGACAGCTGTATATTTGCCGTCGAATTCCGTTCCCCCCCCTATTGTGATTCTAAAATTTATCATACAGGCTGATTCTCACGCTTCCAGATGGCTTTGTGGACAGTGTGTTGACCTCAGGTGCAGTTGTTTCAGGGAATCCTAGGTTCGAATCCAGGCTAGTGAAATTTTATTCGTCTGCCTTCTCTCACCTATTTTGGTACTTTTCAAAATATTTAATATCATGATAAATGGCAAAAAGGCAAAAATAATCTTTTAAACTGAAGCAGGTTAAACTCCATCCATACGTAGGACAGAATAAAAATATTTTAAGTCACTTCATCAACATGTCTCTCATTTTGGGGGGGGGGAACGGATTTCGACAGCTGTATATTTGCCGTCGAATTCCGTTCCCCCCACTATTGAGTTTCTAATATTTATCATACAGACTGATTCTCGCACTTCAAGATGGCTTAGTGGCCAGTATGTTGACCTCTGGTGTAGTTGTGTCAGTGAATCCTAGGTTCGAATCCAGGCTCCATGCTTTCCTTTCGTCTGCCTTCTCTCAGCTATTTTGCTTCTTTTCAAAATATTTAATATCATGATAAATGGCAAAAAGGCAAAAAATAACCATTTAAATTGAAACAGGTTAAACTCCATCCATACACAGGACAGAATAAAAATATTTTAAGTCACTTCATCAACATGTCTCATAATTTTGGGGGGGGGAACGGATTTCGACAGCTGTATATTTGCCGTCGAATTCCGTCCCCCCCCCTATTGAGATTCTAATATTTATCATACAGGTTGATTCTCACACTTACAGATGGCTTTGTGGACAGTGTGTAGACCTCTGGTGCAGTTGTTTCTGGGAATTCTAGGTTTGAATCCAGGCTAGTGGATTTTTTTTTCGTTTGCCTTCTCTCACCTTTTTTTGTAATTTTCAAAATATTTAATATCATGATAAATGGTAAAAAGGCAAAAGATGAACATTTAAACTGAAGTTGTTTAAACTCCATCCATACGTAGGACAGAATAAAAATATTTTAAGTCACTTCATCAACATGTCTCTCATTTTGGGGGGGGGGGAACGGATTTCGACAGCCGTATATTTGCCGTCGAATTCCGTTCCCCCCACTATTGAGTTTCTAATATTTATCATACAGACTGTTTCTCGCACTTCATGATGGCTTAGTGGACAGTATGTTGACCTCTGGTGTAGTTGTGTCAGTGAATTCTAGGTTCGAATCCAGGCTCAATGCTTTTCTTTCGTCTGCCTTCTCTCAGCTATTTTGCTTCTTTTCAAAATATTTAATATCATGATAAATGGCAAAAAGGCAAAAAATGACCATTTAAATTGAAGCAGGTTAAACTCCATCCATACACAGGACAGAATAAAAATATTTTAAGTCACTTCATCAACATATCTCATCATTTTGGGGGGGGAACGGATTTCGACAGCTGTATATTTGCCGTCGAATTCCGTTCCCCCCCCCCTATTGAGATTCTAATATTTATCATACAGGTTGATTCTCACACTTCCAGATGGCATTGTGGACAGTGTGTAGACCTCTGGTGCAGATGTTTCTGGGAATCCTAGGTTTGAATCCAGGCTAGTGAATTTTTATTCGTCTGCCTTCTCTCACCTATTTTGGTACTTTTCAAAATATTTAATATCATGATAAATGGCAAAAAGGCAAAAATAATCTTTTAAACTGAAGCAGGTTAAACTCCATCCATACGTAGGACAGAATAAAAATATTTTAAGTCACTTCATCAACATGTCTCTCATTTTGGGGGGGGGAACGGATTTCGACAGCTGTATATTTGCCGTCGAATTCCGTTCCCCCCCCTATTGAGATTCTAATATTTATCATACAGGTTGATTCTCACACTTCCAGATGGCTTTGTGGACAGTGTGTAGACCTCTGGTGCAGTTGTTTCTGGGAATCCTAGGTTCGAATCCAGGCTAGTGGATTTTTTTTTCGTTTGCATTCTCTCACTTTTTTTTGTAATTTTTAAAATATTTAAAATCATGATAAATGGTAAAAAGGCAAAAAATGAACATTTAAACTGAAGCTGTTTAAACTCCATCCATACGTAGGACAGAATAAAAATATTTTAAGTCACTTCATCAACATGTCTCTCATTTTGGGGGGGGGGAACGGATTTCGACAGCTGTATATTTGCCGTCGAATTCCGTTCCCCCCACTATTGAGTTTCTAATATTTATCATACAGACTGATTCTCACACTTCCAGATAGCTTTGTGGACAGTGTGTTAACCTCTGGTGCAGTTGTGTCAGTGAATCCTAGGTTCCAATCCAGGCTCCATGCTTTTCTTTCGTCTGCCTTCTCTCAGCTATTTTGCTTCTTTTCAAAATATTTAATATAATGATAAATGGCAAAAAGGCAAAAAATGAACATTTAAACTGAAGCTGGTTAAACTCCATCCACACACAGGACAGAATAAAAATATTTTAAGTCACTTCATCAACATGTCTCATCATTTTAGGGGGGGGGAACGGATTTCGACAGCTGTATATTTGCCGTCGAATTCCGTTCCCCCCCCCATTGAGTTTCTAATATTTATCATACAGACTGATTCTCACACTTCCAGATGGCTTTGTGGACAGTGTGTTGACCTCTGGTGCAGTTGTGTCAGGGAATCCTAGGTTCGAATCCAGGCTGGTGGTTTTTTTTTCCGTCTGCCTTCTCTCACCTATTTTGGTACTTTTCAAAATATTTAATATCATGATAAATGGCAAAAAGGCAAAAAATGAACATTTAAACTGAAGCTGGTTAAACTCCATCCACACACAGGACAGAATAAAAATATTTTAAGTCACTTCATCAACATGTCTCATCATTTTGGGGGGGGGGAACGGATTTCGACAGCTGTATATTTGCCGTCGAATTCCGTTCCCCCCCCTATTGAGTTTCTAATATTTATCATACATCCTGATCCTCACACTTCCAGATAGCTTTGTGGACAGTGTGTTAACCTCTGGTGCAGTTGTGTCAGTGAATTCTAGGTTCGAATCCAGGCTCCATGCTTTTCTTTCGTCTGCCTTCTCTCACCTATTTTGGTACTTTTCAAAATATTTAATATCATTATAAATGTCAAAATGGCAAATATAATCTTTTAAACTGAAGCAGGTAAAACTCCATCCATACGTAGGACAGAATAAAAATATTTTAAGTCACTTCATCAACATGTCTCATCATTTTGGGGGGGGGGAACGGATTTCGACAGCTGTATATTTGCCGTCGAATTCCGTTCCCCCCCCTATTGTGATTCTAAAATTTATCATACAGGCTGATTCTCACGCTTCCAGATGGCTTTGTGGACAGTGTGTTGACCTCAGGTGCAGTTGTTTCAGGGAATCCTAGGTTCGAATCCAGGCTAGTGAATTTTTATTCGTCTGCCTTCTCTCACCTATTTTGGTACTTTTCAAAATATTTAATATCATGATAAATGGCAAAAAGGCAAAAATAATCTTTTAAACTGAAGCAGGTTAAACTCCATCCATACGTAGGACAGAATAAAAATATTTTAAGTCACTTCATCAACATGTCTCTCATTTTGGGGGGGGGGAACGGATTTCGACAGCTGTATATTTGCCGTCGAATTCCGTTCCCCCCACTATTGAGTTTCTAATATTTATCATACAGACTGATTCTCGCACTTCAAGATGGCTTAGTGGCCAGTATGTTGACCTCTGGTGTAGTTGTGTCAGTGAATCCTAGGTTCGAATCCAGGCTCCATGTTTTCCTTTCGTCTGCCGTCTCTCAGCTATTTTGCTTCTTTTCAAAATATTTAATATCATGATAAATGGCAAAAAGGCAAAAAATAACCATTTAAATTGAAGCAGGTTAAACTCCATCCATACACAGGACAGAATAAAAATATTTTAAGTCACTTCATCAACATGTCTCATCATTTTGGGGGGGGGAACGGATTTCGACAGCTGTATATTTGCCGTCGAATTCCGTCCCCCCCCCTATTGAGATTCTAATATTTATCATACAGGTTGATTCTCACACTTACAGATGGCTTTGTGGACAGTGTGTAGACCTCTGGTGCAGTTGTTTCTTGGAATTCTAGGTTCGAATCCAGGCTAGTGGATTTTTTTTTCGTTTGCCTTCTCTCACCTTTTTTTGTAATTTTCAAAATATTTAAAATCATGATAAATGGTAAAAAGGCAAAAGATGAACATTTAAACTGAAGTTGTTTAAACTCCATCCATACGTAGGACAGAATAAAAATATTTTAAGTCACTTCATCAACATGTCTCTCATTTTGGGGGGGGGGAACGGATTTCGACAGCCGTATATTTGCCGTCGAATTCCGTTCCCCCCACTATTGAGTTTCTAATATTTATCATACAGACTGATTCTCGCACTTCATGATGGCTTAGTGGACAGTATGTTGACCTCTGGTGTAGTTGTGTCAGTGAATCCTAGGTTTGAATCCAGGCTCAATGCTTTTCTTTCGTCTGCCTTCTCTCAGCTATTTTGCTTCTTTTCAAAATATTTAATATCATGATAAATGGCAAAAAGGCAAAAAATGACCATTTAAATTGAAGCAGGTTAAACTCCATCCATACACAGGACAGAATAAAAATATTTTAAGTCACTTCATCAACATATCTCATCATTTTGGGGGGGGGAACGGATTTCGACAGCTGTATATTTGCCGTCGAATTCCGTTCCCCCCCCCCCTATTGAGATTCTAATATTTATCATACAGGTTGATTCTCACACTTCCAGATGGCATTGTGGACAGTGTGTAGACCTCTGGTGCAGATGTTTCTGGGAATCCTAGGTTTGAATCCAGGCTAGTGAATTTTTATTCGTCTGCCTTCTCTCACCTATTTTGGTACTTTTCAAAATATTTAATATCATGATAAATGGCAAAAAGGCAAAAATAATCTTTTAAACTGAAGCAGGTTAAACTCCATCCATACGTAGGACAGAATAAAAATATTTTAAGTCACTTCATCAACATGTCTCTCATTTTGGGGGGGGGAACGGATTTCGACAGCTGTATATTTGCCGTCGAATTCCGTTCCCCCCCCTATTGAGATTCTAATATTTATCATACAGGTTGATTCTCACAGTTCCAGATGGCTTTGTGGACAGTGTGTAGACCTCTGGTGCAGTTGTTTCTGGGAATCCTAGGTTCGAATCCAGGCTAGTGGATTTTTTTTTTGTTTGCATTCTCTCACTTTTTTTTGTAATTTTTAAAATATTTAAAATCATGATAAATGGTAAAAAGGCAAAAAATGAACATTTAAACTGAAGCTGGTTAAACTCCATCCACACACAGGACAGAATAAAAATATTTTAAGTCACTTCATCAACATGTCTCATCATTTTGGGGGGGGGGAACGGATTTCGACAGCTGTATATTTGCCGTCGAATTCCGTTCCCCCCCCTATTGAGTTTCTAATATTTATCATACATCCTGATTCTCACACTTCCAGATAGCTTTGTGGACAGTGTGTTAACCTCTGGTGCAGTTGTGTCAGTGAATCCTAGGTTCGAATCCAGGCTCCATGCTTTTCTTTCGTCTGCCTTCTCTCACCTATTTTGGTACTTTTCAAAATATTTAATATCATTATAAATGTCAAAATGGCAAATATAATCTTTTAAACTGAAGCAGGTAAAACTCCATCCATACGTAGGACAGAATAAAAATATTTTAAGTCACTTCATCAACATGTCTCATCATTTTGGGGGGGGGGGAACGGATTTCGACAGCTGTATATTTGCCGTCGAATTCCGTTCCCCCCCCTATTGTGATTCTAAAATTTATCATACAGGCTGATTCTCACGCTTCCAGATGGCTTTGTGGACAGTGTGTTGACCTCAGGTGCAGATATTTCAGGGAATCCTAGGTTCGAATCCAGGCTAGTGAATTTTTATTCGTCTGCCTTCTCTCACCTATTTTGGTACTTTTCAAAATATTTAATATCATGATAAATGGCAAAAAGGCAAAAATAATCTTTTAAACTGAAGCAGGTTAAACTCCATCCATACGTAGGACAGAATAAAAATATTTTAAGTCACTTCATCAACATGTCTCTCATTTTGGGGGGGGGGAACGGATTTCGACAGCTGTATATTTGCCGTCGAATTCCGTTCCCCCCACTATTGAGTTTCTAATATTTATCATACAGACTGATTCTCGCACTTCAAGATGGCTTAGTGGCCAGTATGTTGACCTCTGGTGTAGTTGTGTCAGTGAATCCTAGGTTCGAATCCAGGCTCCATGCTTTCCTTTCGTCTGCCTTCTCTCAGCTATTTTGCTTCTTTTCAAAATATTTAATATCATGATAAATGGCAAAAAGGCAAAAAATAACCATTTAAATTGAAGCAGGTTAAACTCCATCCATACACAGGACAGAATAAAAATATTTTAAGTCACTTCATCAACATGTCTCATAATTTTGGGGGGGGGAACGGATTTCGACAGCTGTATATTTGCCGTCGAATTCCGTCCCCCCCCCCTATTGAGATTCTAATATTTATCATACAGGTTGATTCTCACACTTACAGATGGCTTTGTGGACAGTGTGTAGACCTCTGGTGCAGTTGTTTCTGGGAATTCTAGGTTCGAATCCAGGCTAGTGGATTTTTTTTTCGTTTGCCTTCTCTCACCTTTTTTTGTAATTTTCAAAATATTTAAAATCATGATAAATGGTAAAAAGGCAAAAGATGAACATTTAAACTGAAGTTGTTTAAACTCCATCCATACGTAGGACAGAATAAAAATATTTTAAGTCACTTCATCAACATGTCTCTCATTTTGGGGGGGGGGGAACGGATTTCGACAGCCGTATATTTGCCGTCGAATTCCGTTCCCCCCACTATTGAGTTTCTAATATTTATCATACAGACTGATTCTCGCACTTCATGATGGCTTAGTGGACAGTATGTTGACCTCTGGTGTAGTTGTGTCAGTGAATCCTAGGTTCGAATCCAGGCTCAATGCTTTTCTTTCGTCTGCCTTCTCTCAGCTATTTTGCTTCTTTTCAAAATATTTAATATCATGATAAATGGCAAAAAGGCAAAAAATGACCATTTAAATTGAAGCAGGTTAAACTCCATCCATACACAGGACAGAATAAAAATATTTTAAGTCACTTCATCAACATATCTCATCATTTTGGGGGGGGGAACGGATTTCGACAGCTGTATATTTGCCGTCGAATTCCGTTCCCCCCCCCCTATTGAGATTCTAATATTTATCATACAGGTTGATTCTCACCCTTCCAGATGGCATTGTGGACAGTGTGTAGACCTCTGGTGCAGTTGTTTCTGGGAATCCTAGGTTTGAATCCAGGCTAGTGAATTTTTATTCGTCTGCCTTCTCTCACCTATTTTGGTACTTTTCAAAATATTTAATATCATGATAAATGGCAAAAAGGCAAAAATAATCTTTTAAACTGAAGCAGGTTAAACTCCATCCATACGTAGGACAGAATAAAAATATTTTAAGTCACTTCATCAACATGTCTCTCATTTTGGGGGGGGGAACGGATTTCGACAGCTGTATATTTGCCGTCGAATTCCGTTCCCCCCCCTATTGAGATTCTAATATTTATCATACAGGTTGATTCTCACACTTCCAGATGGCTTTGTGGACAGTGTGTAGACCTCTGGTGCAGTTGTTTCTGGGAATCCTAGGTTCGAATCCAGGCTAGTGGATTTTTTTTTCGTTTGCATTCTCTCACTTTTTTTTGTAATTTTTAAAATATTTAAAATCATGATAAATGGTAAAAAGGCAAAAAATGAACATTTAAACTGAAGCTGTTTAAACTCCATCCATACGTAGGACAGAATAAAAATATTTTAAGTCACTTCATCAACATGTCTCTCATTTTGGGGGGGGGAACGGATTTCGACAGCTGTATATTTGCCGTCGAATTCCGTTCCCCCCACTATTGAGTTTCTAATATTTATCATACAGACTGATTCTCACACTTCCAGATAGCTTTGTGGACAGTGTGTTAACCTCTGGTGCAGTTGTGTCAGTGAATCCTAGGTTCCAATCCAGGCTCCATGCTTTTCTTTCGTCTGCCTTCTCTCAGCTATTTTGCTTCTTTTCAAAATATTTAATATAATGATAAATGGCAAAAAGGCAAAAAATGAACATTTAAACTGAAGCTGGTTAAACTCCATCCACACACAGGACAGAATAAAAATATTTTAAGTCACTTCATCAACATGTCTCATCATTTTAGGGGGGGGGAACGGATTTCGACAGCTGTATATTTGCCGTCGAATTCCGTTCCCCCCCCCATTGAGTTTCTAATATTTATCATACAGGCTGATTCTCACACTTCCAGATGGCTTTGTGGACAGTGTGTTGACCTCTGGTGCAGTTGTGTCAGGGAATCCTAGGTTCGAATCCAGGCTGGTGGCTTTTTTTTCCGTCTGCCTTCTCTCACCTATTTTGGTACTTTTCAAAATATTTAATATCATGATAAATGGCAAAAAGGCAAAAAATGAACATTTAAACTGAAGCTGTTTAAACTCCATCCATACGTAGGACAGAATAAAAATATTTTAAGTCACTTCATCAACATATCTCATCATTTTGGGGGGGGGAACGGATTTCGACAGCTGTATATTTGCCGTCGAATTCCGTTCCCCCCCCCCTATTGAGATTCTAATATTTATCATACAGGTTGATTCTCACACTTCCAGATGGCATTGTGGACAGTGTGTAGACCTCTGGTGCAGATGTTTCTGGGAATCCTAGGTTTGAATCCAGGCTAGTGAATTTTTATTCGTCTGCCTTCTCTCACCTATTTTGGTACTTTTCAAAATATTTAATATCATGATAAATGGCAAAAAGGCAAAAATAATCTTTTAAACTGAAGCAGGTTAAACTCCATCCATACGTAGGACAGAATAAAAATATTTTAAGTCACTTCATCAACATGTCTCTCATTTTGGGGGGGGGAACGGATTTCGACAGCTGTATATTTGCCGTCGAATTCCGTTCCCCCCCCTATTGAGATTCTAATATTTATCATACAGGATGATTCTCACACTTCCAGATGGCTTTTTGGACAGTGTGTAGACCTCTGGTGCAGTTGTTTCTGGGAATCCTAGGTTCGAATCCAGGCTAGTGGATTTTTTTTTCGTTTGCATTCTCTCACTTTTTTTTGTAATTTTTAAAATATTTAAAATCATGATAAATGGTAAAAAGGCAAAAAATGAACATTTAAACTGAAGCTGTTTAAACTCCATCCATACGTAGGACAGAATAAAAATATTTTAAGTCACTTCATCAACATGTCTCTCATTTTGGGGGGGGGAACGGATTTCGACAGCTGTATATTTGCCGTCGAATTCCGTTCCCCCCACTATTGAGTTTCTAATATTTATCACACAGACTGATTCTCACACTTCCAGATAGCTTTGTGGACAGTGTGTTAACCTCTGGTGCAGTTGTGTCAGTGAATCCTAGGTTCCAATCCAGGCTCCATGCTTTTCTTTCGTCTGCCTTCTCTCAGCTATTTTGCTTCTTTTCAAAATATTTAATATAATGATAAATGGCAAAAAGGCAAAAAATGAACATTTAAACTGAAGCTGGTTAAACTCCATCCACACACAGGACAGAATAAAAATATTTTAAGTCACTTCATCAACATGTCTCATCATTTTAGGGGGGGGGAACGGATTTCGACAGCTGTATATTTGCCGTCGAATTCCGTTCCCCCCCCCATTGAGTTTCTAATATTTATCATACAGGCTGATTCTCACACTTCCAGATGGCTTTGTGGACAGTGTGTTGACCTCTGGTGCAGTTGTGTCAGTGAATCCTAGGTTCGAATCCAGGCTCCATGCTTTTCTTTCGTCTGCCTTCTCTCACCTATTTTGGTACTTTTCAAAATATTTAATATCATTATAAATGTCAAAATGGCAAATATAATCTTTTAAACTGAAGCAGGTAAAACTCCATCCATACGTAGGACAGAATAAAAATATTTTAAGTCACTTCATCAACATGTCTCATCATTTTGGGGGGGGGGGAACGGATTTCGACAGCTGTATATTTGCCGTCGAATTCCGTTTCCCCCCCTATTCTGATTCTAAAATTTATCATACAGGCTGATTCTCACGCTTCCGGATGGCTTTGTGGACAGTGTGTTGACCTCAGGTGCAGATGTTTCAGGGAATCCTAGGTTCGAATCCAGGCTAGTGAATTTTTATTCGTCTGCCTTCTCTCGCCTATTTTGGTACTTTTCAAAATATTTAATATCATGATAAATGGCAAAAAGGCAAAAATAATCTTTTAAACTGAAGCAGGTTAAACTCCATCCATACGTAGGACAGAATAAAAATATTTTAAGTCACTTCATCAACATGTCTCTCATTTTGGGGGGGGGGAACGGATTTCGACAGCTGTATATTTGCCGTCGAATTCCGTTCCCCCCACTATTGAGTTTCTAATATTTATCATACAGACTGATTCTCGCACTTCAAGATGGCTTAGTGGCCAGTATGTTGACCTCTGGTGTAGTTGTGTCAGTGAATCCTAGGTTCGAATCCAGGCTCCATGCTTTCCTTTCGTCTGCCTTCTCTCAGCTATTTTGCTTCTTTTCAAAATATTTAATATCATGATAAATGGCAAAAAGGCAAAAAATAACCATTTAAATTGAAGCAGGTTAAACTCCATCCATACACAGGACAGAATAAAAATATTTTAAGTCACTTCATCAACATGTCTCATCATTTTGGGGGGGGGAACGGATTTCGACAGCTGTATATTTGCCGTCGAATTCCGTCCCCCCCCCTATTGAGATTCTAATATTTATCATACAGGTTGATTCTCACACTTACAGATGGCTTTGTGGACAGTGTGTAGACCTCTGGTGCAGTTGTTTCTGGGAATTCTAGGTTCGAATCCAGGCTAGTGGATTTTTTTTTCGTTTGCCTTCTCTCACCTTTTTTTGTAATTTTCAAAATATTTAAAATCATGATAAATGGTAAAAAGGCAAAAGATGAACATTTAAACTGAAGTTGTTTAAACTCCATCCATACTTAGGACAGAATAAACATATTTTAAGTCACTTCATCAACATGTCTCTCATTTTGGGGGGGGGGAACGGATTTCGACAGCCGTATATTTGCCGTCGAATTCCGTTCCCCCCACTATTGAGTTTCTAATATTTATCATACAGACTGATTCTCGCACTTCATGATGGCTTAGTGGACAGTATGTTGACCTCTGGTGTAGTTGTGTCAGTGAATCCTAGGTTCGAATCCAGGCTCAATGCTTTTCTTTCGTCTGCCTTCTCTCAGCTATTTTGCTTCTTTTCAAAATATTTAATATCATGATAAATGGCAAAAAGGCAAAAAATGACCATTTAAATTGAAGCAGGTTAAACTCCATCCATACACAGGACAGAATAAAAATATTTTAAGTCACTTCATCAACATATCTCATCATTTTGGGGGGGGGAACGGATTTCGACAGCTGTATATTTGCCGTCGAATTCCGTTCCCCCCCCCCTATTGAGATTCTAATATTTATCATACAGGTTGATTCTCACACTTCCAGATGGCATTGTGGACAGTGTGTAGACCTCTGGTGCAGATGTTTCTGGGAATCCTAGGTTTGAATCCAGGCTAGTGAATTTTTATTCGTCTGCCTTCTCTCACCTATTTTGGTACTTTTCAAAATATTTAATATCATGATAAATGGCAAAAAGGCAAAAATAATCTTTTAAACTGAAGCTGGTTAAACTCCATCCACACACAGGACAGAATAAAAATATTTTAAGTCACTTCATCAACATGTCTCATCATTTTGGGGGGGGGGAACGGATTTCGACAGGTGTATATTTGCCGTCGAATTCCGTTCCCCCCCCTATTGAGTTTCTAATATTTATCATACATCCTGATTCTCACACTTCCAGATAGCTTTGTGGACAGTGTGTTAACCTCTGGTGTAGTTGTGTCAGTGAATCCTAGGTTCGAATCCAGGCTCCATGCTTTTCTTTCGTCTGCCTTCTCTCACCTATTTTGGTACTTTTCAAAATATTTAATATCATCATAAATGTCAAAATGGCAAATATAATCTTTTAAACTGAAGCAGGTAAAACTCCATCCATACGTAGGACAGAATAAAAATATTTTAAGTCACTTCATCAACATGTCTCATCATTTTGGGGGGGGGAACGGATTTCGACAGCTGTATATTTGCCGTCGAATTCCGTTCCCCCCCCTATTGTGATTCTAAAATTTATCATACAGGCTGATTCTCACGCTTCCAGATGGCTTTGTGGACAGTGTGTTGACCTCAGGTGCAGTTGTTTCAGGGAATCCTAGGTTCGAATCCAGGCTAGTGAAATTTTATTCGTCTGCCTTCTCTCACCTATTTTGGTACTTTTCAAAATATTTAATATCATGATAAATGGCAAAAAGGCAAAAATAATCTTTTAAACTGAAGCAGGTTAAACTCCATCCATACGTAGGACAGAATAAAAATATTTTAAGTCACTTCATCAACATGTCTCTCATTTTGGGGGGGGGGAACGGATTTCGACAGCTGTATATTTGCCGTCGAATTCCGTTCCCCCCACTATTGAGTTTCTAATATTTATCATACAGACTGATTCTCGCACTTCAAGATGGCTTAGTGGCCAGTATGTTGACCTCTGGTGTAGTTGTGTCAGTGAATCCTAGGTTCGAATCCAGGCTCCATGCTTTCCTTTCGTCTGCCTTCTCTCAGCTATTTTGCTTCTTTTCAAAATATTTAATATCATGATAAATGGCAAAAAGGCAAAAAATAACCATTTAAATTGAAGCAGGTTAAACTCCATCCATACACAGGACAGAATAAAAATATTTTAAGTCACTTCATCAACATGTCTCATAATTTTGGGGGGGGGAACGGATTTCGACAGCTGTATATTTGCCGTCGAATTCCGTCCCCCCCCCTATTGAGATTCTAATATTTATCATACAGGTTGATTCTCACACTTACAGATGGCTTTGTGGACAGTGTGTAGACCTCTGGTGCAGTTGTTTCTGGGAATTCTAGGTTTGAATCCAGGCTAGTGGATTTTTTTTTCGTTTGCCTTCTCTCACCTTTTTTTGTAATTTTCAAAATATTTAAAATCATGATAAATGGTAAAAAGGCAAAAGATGAACATTTAAACTGAAGTTGTTTAAACTCCATCCATACGTAGGACAGAATAAAAATATTTTAAGTCACTTCATCAACATGTCTCTCATTTTGGGGGGGGGGGAACGGATTTCGACAGCCATATATTTGCCGTCGAATTCCGTTCCCCCCACTATTGAGTTTCTAATATTTATCATACAGACTGATTCTCGCACTTCATGATGGCTTAGTGGACAGTATGTTGACCTCTGGTGTAGTTGTGTCAGTGAATTCTAGGTTCGAATCCAGGCTCAATGCTTTTCTTTCGTCTGCCTTCTCTCAGCTATTTTGCTTCTTTTCAAAATATTTAATATCATGATAAATGGCAAAAAGGCAAAAAATGACCATTTAAATTGAAGCAGGTTAAACTCCATCCATACACAGGACAGAATAAAAATATTTTAAGTCACTTCATCAACATATCTCATCATTTTGGGGGGGGAACGGATTTCGACAGCTGTATATTTGCCGTCGAATTCCGTTCCCCCCCCCCTATTGAGATTCTAATATTTATCATACAGGTTGATTTTCACACTTCCAGATGGCATTGTGGACAGTGTGTAGACCTCTGGTGCAGATGTTTCTGGGAATCCTAGGTTTGAATCCAGGCTAGTGAATTTTTATTCGTCTGCCTTCTCTCACCTATTTTGGTACTTTTCAAAATATTTAATATCATGATAAATGGCAAAAAGGCAAAAATAATCTTTTAAACTGAAGCAGGTTAAACTCCATCCATACGTAGGACAGAATAAAAATATTTTAAGTCACTTCATCAACATGTCTCTCATTTTGGGGGGGGGAACGGATTTCGACAGCTGTATATTTGCCGTCGAATTCCGTTCCCCCCCCTATTGAGATTCTAATATTTATCATACAGGTTGATTCTCACACTTCCAGATGGCTTTGTGGACAGTGTGTAGACCTCTGGTGCAGTTGTTTCTGGGAATCCTAGGTTCGAATCCAGGCTAGTGGATTTTTTTTTCGTTTGCATTCTCTCACTTTTTTTTGTAATTTTTAAAATATTTAAAATCATGATAAATGGTAAAAAGGCAAAAAATGAACATTTAAACTGAAGCTGTTTAAACTCCATCCATACGTAGGACAGAATAAAAATATTTTAAGTCACTTCATCAACATGTCTGTCATTTTGGGGGGGGGGAACGGATTTCGACAGCTGTATATTTGCCGTCGAATTCCGTTCCCCCCACTATTGAGTTTTTAATATTTATCATACAGACTGATTCTCACACTTCCAGATAGCTTTGTGGACAGTGTGTTAACCTCTGGTGCAGTTGTGTCAGTGAATCCTAGGTTCCAATCCAGGCTCCATGCTTTTCTTTCGTCTGCCTTCTCTCAGCTATTTTGCTTCTTTTCAAAATATTTAATATAATGATAAATGGCAAAAAGGCAAAAAATGAACATTTAAACTGAAGCTGGTTAAACTCCATCCACACACAGGACAGAATAAAAATATTTTAAGTCACTTCATCAACATGTCTCATCATTTTAGGGGGGGGGAACGGATTTCGACAGCTGTATATTTGCCGTCGAATTCCGTTCCCCCCCCCATTGAGTTTCTAATATTTATCATACAGACTGATTCTCACACTTCCAGATGGCTTTGTGGACAGTGTGTTGACCTCTGGTGCAGTTGTGTCAGGGAATCCTAGGTTCGAATCCAGGCTGGTGGTTTTTTTTTTCCGTCTGCCTTCTCTCACCTATTTTGGTACTTTTCAAAATATTTAATATCATGATAAATGGCAAAAAGGCAAAAAATGAACATTTAAACTGAAGCTGGTTAAACTCCATCCACACACAGGACAGAATAAAAATATTTTAAGTCACTTCATCAACATGTCTCATCATTTTGGGGGGGGGGAAAGGATTTCGACAGCTGTATATTTGCCGTCGAATTCCGTTCCCCCCCCTATTGAGTTTCTAATATTTATCATACATCCTGATCCTCACACTTCCAGATAGCTTTGTGGACAGTGTGTTAACCTCTGGTGCAGTTGTGTCAGTGAATTCTAGGTTCGAATCCAGGCTCCATGCTTTTCTTTCGTCTGCCTTCTCTCACCTATTTTGGTACTTTTCAAAATATTTAATATCATTATAAATGTCAAAATGGCAAATATAATCTTTTAAACTGAAGCAGGTAAAACTCCATCCATACGTAGGACAGAATAAAAATATTTTAAGTCACTTCATCAACATGTCTCATCATTTTGGGGGGGGGGAACGGATTTCGACAGCTGTATATTTGCCGTCGAATTCCGTTCCCCCCCCTATTGTGATTCTAAAATTTATCATACAGGCTGATTCTCACGCTTCCAGATGGCTTTGTGGACAGTGTGTTGACCTCAGGTGCAGTTGTTTCAGGGAATCCTAGGTTCGAATCCAGGCTAGTGAATTTTTATTCGTCTGCCTTCTCTCACCTATTTTGGTACTTTTCAAAATATTTAATATCATGATAAATGGCAAAAAGGCAAAAATAATCTTTTAAACTGAAGCAGGTTAAACTCCATCCATACGTAGGACAGAATAAAAATATTTTAAGTCACTTCATCAACATGTCTCTCAATTTGGGGGGGGGAACGGATTTCGACAGCTGTATATTTGCCGTCGAATTCCGTTCCCCCCCCTATTGAGATTCTAATATTTATCATACAGGTTGATTCTCACACTTCCAGATGGCTTTGTGGACAGTGTGTAGACCTCTGGTGCAGTTGTTTCTGGGAATCCTAGGTTCGAATCCAGGCTAGTGGATTTTTTTTTCGTTTGCATTCTCTCACTTTTTTTTGTAATTTTTAAAATATTTAAAATCATGATAAATGGTAAAAAGGCAAAAAATGAACATTTAAACTGAAGCTGTTTAAACTCCATCCATACGTAGGACAGAATAAAAATATTTTAAGTCACTTCATCAACATGTCTCTCATTTTGGGGGGGGGAACGGATTTCGACAGCTGTATATTTGCCGTCGAATTCCGTTCCCCCCACTATTGAGTTTCTAATATTTATCATACAGACTGATTCTCACACTTCCAGATAGCTTTGTGGACAGTGTGTTAACCTCTGGTGCAGTTGTGTCAGTGAATCCTAGGTTCCAATCCAGGCTCCATGCTTTTCTTTCGTCTGCCTTCTCTCAGCTATTTTGCTTCTTTTCAAAATATTTAATATAATGATAAATGGCAAAAAGGCAAAAAATGAACATTTAAACTGAAGCTGGTTAAACTCCATCCACACACAGGACAGAATAAAAATATTTTAAGTCACTTCATCAACATGTCTCATCATTTTAGGGGGGGGGAACGGATTTCGACAGCTGTATATTTGCCGTCGAATTCCGTTCCCCCCCCCATTGAGTTTCTAATATTTATCATACAGGCTGATTCTCACACTTCCAGATGGCTTTGTGGACAGTGTGTTGACCTCTGGTGCAGTTGTGTCAGGGAATCCTAGGTTCGAATCCAGGCTGGTGGTTTTTTTTTCCGTCTGCCTTCTCTCACCTATTTTGGTACTTTTCAAAATATTTAATATCATGATAAATGGCAAAAAGGCAAAAAATGAACATTTAAACTGACGCTGGTTAAACTCCATCCACACACAGGACAGAATAAAAATATTTTAAGTCACTTCATCAACATGTCTCATCATTTTGGGGGGGGGGAACGGATTTCGACAGCTGTATATTTGCCGTCGAATTCCGTTCCCCCCCCTATTGAGTTTCTAATATTTATCATACATCCTGATTCTCACACTTCCAGATAGCTTTGTGGACAGTGTGTTAACCTCTGGTGTAGTTGTGTCAGTGAATCCTAGGTTCGAATCCAGGCTCCATGCTTTTCTTTCGTCTGCCTTCTCTCAACTATTTTGGTACTTTTCAAAATATTTAATATCATTATAAATGTCAAAATGGCAAATATAATCTTTTAAACTGAAGCAGGTAAAACTCCATCCATACGTAGGACAGAATAAAAATATTTTAAGTCACTTCATCAACATGTCTCATCATTTTGGGGGGGGGAACGGATTTCGACAGCTGTATATTTGCCGTCGAATTCCGTTCCCCCCCCTATTGTGATTCTAAAATTTATCATACAGGCTGATTCTCACGCTTCCAGATGGCTTTGTGGACAGTGTGTTGACCTCAGGTGCAGTTGTTTCAGGGAATCCTAGGTTCGAATCCAGGCTAGTGAAATTTTATTCGTCTGCCTTCTCTCACCTATTTTGGTACTTTTCAAAATATTTAATATCATGATAAATGGCAAAAAGGCAAAAATAATCTTTTAAACTGAAGCAGGTTAAACTCCATCCATACGTAGGACAGAATAAAAATATTTTAAGTCACTTCATCAACATGTCTCTCATTTTGGGGGGGGGGAACGGATTTCGACAGCTGTATATTTGCCGTCGAATTCCGTTCCCCCCACTATTGAGATTCTAATATTTATCATACAGGCTGATTCTCACACTTCCAGATGGCTTTGTGGACAGTGTGTAGACCTCTGGTGCAGTTGTTTCTGGGAATCCTAGGTTCGAATCCAGGCTAGTGGATTTTTTTTTCGTTTGCATTCTCTCACTTTTTTTTGTAATTTTTAAAATATTTAAAATCATGATAAATGGTAAAAAGGCAAAAAATGAACATTTAAACTGAAGCTGTTTAAACTCCATCCATACGTAGGACAGAATAAAAATATTTTAAGTCACTTCATCAACATGTCTCTCATTTTGGGGGGGGGAACGGATTTCGACAGCTGTATATTTGCCGTCGAATTCCGTTCCCCCCACTATTGAGTTTCTAATATTTATCATACAGACTGATTCTCACACTTCCAGATAGCTTTGTGGACAGTGTGTTAACCTCTGGTGCAGTTGTGTCAGTGAATCCTAGGTTCCAATCCAGGCTCCATGCTTTTCTTTCGTCTGCCTTCTCTCAGCTATTTTGCTTCTTTTCAAAATATTTAATATAATGATAAATGGCAAAAAGGCAAAAAATGAACATTTAAACTGAAGCTGGTTAAACTCCATCCACACACAGGACAGAATAAAAATATTTTAAGTCACTTCATCAACATGTCTCATCATTTTAGGGGGGGGGAACGGATTTCGACAGCTGTATATTTGCCGTCGAATTCCGTTCCCCCCCCCATTGAGTTTCTAATATTTATCATACAGGCTGATTCTCACACTTCCAGATGGCTTTGTGGACAGTGTGTTGACCTCTGGTGCAGTTGTGTCAGGGAATCCTAGGTTCGAATCCAGGCTGGTGGTTTTTTTTTCCGTCTGCCTTCTCTCACCTATTTTGGTACTTTTCAAAATATTTAATATCATGATAAATGGCAAAAAGGCAAAAAATGAACATTTAAACTGAAGCTGGTTAAACTCCATCCACACACAGGACAGAATAAAAATATTTTAAGTCACTTCATCAACATGTCTCATCATTTTGGGGGGGGGGAACGGATTTCGACAGCTGTATATTTGCCGTCGAATTCCGTTCCCCCCCCTATTGAGTTTCTAATATTTATCATACATCCTGATTCTCACACTTCCAGATAGCTTTGTGGACAGTGTGTTAACCTCTGGTGCAGTTGTGTCAGTGAATCCTAGGTTCGAATCCAGGCTCCATGCTTTTCTTTCGTCTGCCTTCTCTCACCTATTTTGGTACTTTTCAAAATATTTAATATCATTATAAATGTCAAAATGGCAAATATAATCTTTTAAACTGAAGCAGGTAAAACTCCATCCATACGTAGGACAGAATAAAAATATTTTAAGTCACTTCATCAACATGTCTCATCATTTTGGGGGGGGGAACGGATTTCGACAGCTGTATATTTGCCGTCGAATTCCGTTCCCCCCCCTATTGTGATTCTAAAATTTATCATACAGGCTGATTCTCACGCTTCCAGATGGCTTTGTGGACAGTGTGTTGACCTCAGGTGCAGTTGTTTCAGGGAATCCTAGGTTCGAATCCAGGCTAGTGAAATTTTATTCGTCTGCCTTCTCTCACCTATTTTGGTACTTTTCAAAATATTTAATATCATGATAAATGGCAAAAAGGCAAAAATAATCTTTTAAACTGAAGCAGGTTAAACTCCATCCATACGTAGGACAGAATAAAAATATTTTAAGTCACTTCATCAACATGTCTCTCATTTTGGGGGGGGGGAACGGATTTCGACAGCTGTATATTTGCCGTCGAATTCCGTTCCCCCCACTATTGAGTTTCTAATATTTATCATACAGACTGATTCTCGCACTTCAAGATGGCTTAGTGGCCAGTATGTTGACCTCTGGTGTAGTTGTGTCAGTGAATCCTAGGTTCGAATCCAGGCTCCATGCTTTCCTTTCGTCTGCCTTCTCTCAGCTATTTTGCTTCTTTTCAAAATATTTAATATCATGATAAATGGCAAAAAGGCAAAAAATAACCATTTAAATTGAAGCAGGTTAAACTCCATCCATACACAGGACAGAATAAAAATATTTTAAGTCACTTCATCAACATGTCTCATAATTTTGGGGGGGGGAACGGATTTCGACAGCTGTATATTTGCCGTCGAATTCCGTCCCCCCCCCCTATTGAGATTCTAATATTTATCATACAGGTTGATTCTCACACTTACAGATGGCTTTGTGGACAGTGTGTAGACCTCTGGTGCAGTTGTTTCTGGGAATTCTAGGTTTGAATCCAGGCTAGTGGATTTTTTTTTCGTTTGCCTTCTCTCACCTTTTTTTGTAATTTTCAAAATATTTAAAATCATGATAAATGGTAAAAAGGCAAAAGATGAACATTTAAACTGAAGTTGTTTAAACTCCATCCATACGTAGGACAGAATAAAAATATTTTAAGTCACTTCATCAACATGTCTCTCATTTTGGGGGGGGGGGAACGGATTTCGACAGCCATATATTTGCCGTCGAATTCCGTTCCCCCCACTATTGAGTTTCTAATATTTATCATACAGACTGATTCTCGCACTTCATGATGGCTTAGTGGACAGTATGTTGACCTCTGGTGTAGTTGTGTCAGTGAATTCTAGGTTCGAATCCAGGCTCAATGCTTTTCTTTCGTCTGCCTTCTCTCAGCTATTTTGCTTCTTTTCAAAATATTTAATATCATGATAAATGGCAAAAAGGCAAAAAATGACCATTTAAATTGAAGCAGGTTAAACTCCATCCATACACAGGACAGAATAAAAATATTTTAAGTCACTTCATCAACATATCTCATCATTTTGGGGGGGGAACGGATTTCGACAGCTGTATATTTGCCGTCGAATTCCGTTCCCCCCCCCCTATTGAGATTCTAATATTTATCATACAGGTTGATTCTCACACTTCCAGATGGCATTGTGGACAGTGTGTAGACCTCTGGTGCAGATGTTTCTGGGAATCCTAGGTTTGAATCCAGGCTAGTGAATTTTTATTCGTCTGCCTTCTCTCACCTATTTTGGTACTTTTCAAAATATTTAATATCATGATAAATGGCAAAAAGGCAAAAATAATCTTTTAAACTGAAGCAGGTTAAACTCCATCCATACGTAGGACAGAATAAAAATATTTTAAGTCACTTCATCAACATGTCTCTCATTTTGGGGGGGGGAACGGATTTCGACAGCTGTATATTTGCCGTCGAATTCCGTTCCCCCCCCTATTGAGATTCTAATATTTATCATACAGGTTGATTCTCACACTTCCAGATGGCTTTGTGGACAGTGTGTAGACCTCTGGTGCAGTTGTTTCTGGGAATCCTAGGTTCGAATCCAGGCTAGTGGATTTTTTTTTCGTTTGCATTCTCTCACTTTTTTTTGTAATTTTTAAAATATTTAAAATCATGATAAATGGTAAAAAGGCAAAAAATGAACATTTAAACTGAAGCTGTTTAAACTCCATCCATACGTAGGACAGAATAAAAATATTTTAAGTCACTTCATCAACATGTCTGTCATTTTGGGGGGGGGGGAACGGATTTCGACAGCTGTATATTTGCCGTCGAATTCCGTTCCCCCCACTATTGAGTTTTTAATATTTATCATACAGACTGATTCTCACACTTCCAGATAGCTTTGTGGACAGTGTGTTAACCTCTGGTGCAGTTGTGTCAGTGAATCCTAGGTTCCAATCCAGGCTCCATGCTTTTCTTTCGTCTGCCTTCTCTCAGCTATTTTGCTTCTTTTCAAAATATTTAATATAATGATAAATGGCAAAAAGGCAAAAAATGAACATTTAAACTGAAGCTGGTTAAACTCCATCCACACACAGGACAGAATAAAAATATTTTAAGTCACTTCATCAACATGTCTCATCATTTTAGGGGGGGGGAACGGATTTCGACAGCTGTATATTTGCCGTCGAATTCCGTTCCCCCCCCCATTGAGTTTCTAATATTTATCATACAGACTGATTCTCACACTTCCAGATGGCTTTGTGGACAGTGTGTTGACCTCTGGTGCAGTTGTGTCAGGGAATCCTAGGTTCGAATCCAGGCTGGTGGTTTTTTTTTTCCGTCTGCCTTCTCTCACCTATTTTGGTACTTTTCAAAATATTTAATATCATGATAAATGGCAAAAAGGCAAAAAATGAACATTTAAACTGAAGCTGGTTAAACTCCATCCACACACAGGACAGAATAAAAATATTTTAAGTCACTTCATCAACATGTCTCATCATTTTGGGGGGGGGGAAAGGATTTCGACAGCTGTATATTTGCCGTCGAATTCCGTTCCCCCCCCTATTGAGTTTCTAATATTTATCATACATCCTGATCCTCACACTTCCAGATAGCTTTGTGGACAGTGTGTTAACCTCTGGTGCAGTTGTGTCAGTGAATTCTAGGTTCGAATCCAGGCTCCATGCTTTTCTTTCGTCTGCCTTCTCTCACCTATTTTGGTACTTTTCAAAATATTTAATATCATTATAAATGTCAAAATGGCAAATATAATCTTTTAAACTGAAGCAGGTAAAACTCCATCCATACGTAGGACAGAATAAAAATATTTTAAGTCACTTCATCAACATGTCTCATCATTTTGGGGGGGGGGAACGGATTTCGACAGCTGTATATTTGCCGTCGAATTCCGTTCCCCCCCCTATTGTGATTCTAAAATTTATCATACAGGCTGATTCTCACGCTTCCAGATGGCTTTGTGGACAGTGTGTTGACCTCAGGTGCAGTTGTTTCAGGGAATCCTAGGTTCGAATCCAGGCTAGTGAATTTTTATTCGTCTGCCTTCTCTCACCTATTTTGGTACTTTTCAAAATATTTAATATCATGATAAATGGCAAAAAGGCAAAAATAATCTTTTAAACTGAAGCAGGTTAAACTCCATCCATACGTAGGACAGAATAAAAATATTTTAAGTCACTTCATCAACATGTCTCTCATTTTGGGGGGGGGAACGGATTTCGACAGCTGTATATTTGCCGTCGAATTCCGTTCCCCCCCCTATTGAGATTCTAATATTTATCATACAGGTTGATTCTCACACTTCCAGATGGCTTTGTGGACAGTGTGTAGACCTCTGGTGCAGTTGTTTCTGGGAATCCTAGGTTCGAATCCAGGCTAGTGGATTTTTTTTTCGTTTGCATTCTCTCACTTTTTTTTGTAATTTTTAAAATATTTAAAATCATGATAAATGGTAAAAAGGCAAAAAATGAACATTTAAACTGAAGCTGTTTAAACTCCATCCATACGTAGGACAGAATAAAAATATTTTAAGTCACTTCATCAACATGTCTCTCATTTTGGGGGGGGGAACGGATTTCGACAGCTGTATATTTGCCGTCGAATTCCGTTCCCCCCACTATTGAGTTTCTAATATTTATCATACAGACTGATTCTCACACTTCCAGATAGCTTTGTGGACAGTGTGTTAACCTCTGGTGCAGTTGTGTCAGTGAATCCTAGGTTCCAATCCAGGCTCCATGCTTTTCTTTCGTCTGCCTTCTCTCAGCTATTTTGCTTCTTTTCAAAATATTTAATATAATGATAAATGGCAAAAAGGCAAAAAATGAACATTTAAACTGAAGCTGGTTAAACTCCATCCACACACAGGACAGAATAAAAATATTTTAAGTCACTTCATCAACATGTCTCATCATTTTAGGGGGGGGGAACGGATTTCGACAGCTGTATATTTGCCGTCGAATTCCGTTCCCCCCCCCATTGAGTTTCTAATATTTATCATACAGGCTGATTCTCACACTTCCAGATGGCTTTGTGGACAGTGTGTTGACCTCTGGTGCAGTTGTGTCAGGGAATCCTAGGTTCGAATCCAGGCTGGTGGTTTTTTTTTCCGTCTGCCTTCTCTCACCTATTTTGGTACTTTTCAAAATATTTAATATCATGATAAATGGCAAAAAGGCAAAAAATGAACATTTAAACTGAAGCTGGTTAAACTCCATCCACACACAGGACAGAATAAAAATATTTTAAGTCACTTCATCAACATGTCTCATCATTTTGGGGGGGGGGAACGGATTTCGACAGCTGTATATTTGCCGTCGAATTCCGTTCCCCCCCCTATTGAGTTTCTAATATTTATCATACATCCTGATTCTCACACTTCCAGATAGCTTTGTGGACAGTGTGTTAACCTCTGGTGCAGTTGTGTCAGTGAATCCTAGGTTCGAATCCAGGCTCCATGCTTTTCTTTCGTCTGCCTTCTCTCACCTATTTTGGTACTTTTCAAAATATTTAATATCATTATAAATGTCAAAATGGCAAATATAATCTTTTAAACTGAAGCAGGTAAAACTCCATCCATACGTAGGACAGAATAAAAATATTTTAAGTCACTTCATCAACATGTCTCATCATTTTGGGGGGGGGAACGGATTTCGACAGCTGTATATTTGCCGTCGAATTCCGTTCCCCCCCCTATTGTGATTCTAAAATTTATCATACAGGCTGATTCTCACGCTTCCAGATGGCTTTGTGGACAGTGTGTTGACCTCAGGTGCAGTTGTTTCAGGGAATCCTAGGTTCGAATCCAGGCTAGTGAATTTTTATTCGTCTGCCTTCTCTCACCTATTTTGGTACTTTTCAAAATATTTAATATCATGATAAATGGCAAAAAGGCAAAAATAATCTTTTAAACTGAAGCAGGTTAAACTCCATCCATACGTAGGACAGAATAAAAATATTTTAAGTCACTTCATCAACATGTCTCTCATTTTGGGGGGGGGGAACGGATTTCGACAGCTGTATATTTGCCGTCGAATTCCGTTCCCCCCACTATTGAGTTTCTAATATTTATCATACAGACTGATTCTCGTACTTCAAGATGGCTTAGTGGCCAGTATGTTGACCTCTGGTGTAGTTGTGTCAGTGAATCCTAGGTTCGAATCCAGGCTCCATGCTTTCCTTTCGTCTGCCTTCTCTCAGCTATTTTGCTTCTTTTCAAAATATTTAATATCATGATAAATGGCAAAAAGGCAAAAAATAACCATTTAAATTGAAGCAGGTTAAACTCCATCCATACACAGGACAGAATAAAAATATTTTAAGTCACTTCATCAACATGTCTCATAATTTTGGGGGGGGGAACGGATTTCGACAGCTGTATATTTGCCGTCGAATTCCGTCCCCCCCCCCTATTGAGATTCTAATATTTATCATACAGGTTGATTCTCACACTTACAGATGGCTTTGTGGACAGTGTGTAGACCTCTGGTGCAGTTGTTTCTGGGAATTCTAGGTTTGAATCCAGGCTAGTGGATTTTTTTTTCGTTTGCCTTCTCTCACCTTTTTTTGTAATTTTCAAAATATTTAAAATCATGATAAATGGTAAAAAGGCAAAAGATGAACATTTAAACTGAAGTTGTTTAAACTCCATCCATACGTAGGACAGAATAAAAATATTTTAAGTCACTTCATCAACATGTCTCTCATTTTGGGGGGGGGGGGAACGGATTTCGACAGCCGTATATTTGCCGTCGAATTCCGTTCCCCCCACTATTGAGTTTCTAATATTTATCATACAGACTGATTCTCGCACTTCATGATGGCTTAGTGGACAGTATGTTGACCTCTGGTGTAGTTGTGTCAGTGAATCCTAGGTTCAAATCCAGGCTCAATGCTTTTCTTTCGTCTGCCTTCTCTCAGCTATTTTGCTTCTTTTCAAAATATTTAATATCATGATAAATGGCAAAAAGGCAAAAAATGACCATTTAAATTGAAGCAGGTTAAACTCCATCCATACACAGGACAGAATAAAAATATTTTAAGTCACTTCATCAACATATCTCATCATTTTGGGGGGGGGAACGGATTTCGACAGCTGTATATTTGCCGTCGAATTCCGTTCCCCCCCCCCTATTGAGATTCTAATATTTATCATACAGGTTGATTCTCACACTTCCAGATGGCATTGTGGACAGTGTGTAGACCTCTGGTGCAGATGTTTCTGGGAATCCTAGGTTTGAATCCAGGCTAGTGAATTTTTATTCGTCTGCCTTCTCTCACCTATTTTGGTACTTTTCAAAATATTTAATATCATGATAAATGGCAAAAAGGCAAAAATAATCTTTTAAACTGAAGCAGGTTAAACTCCATCCATACGTAGGACAGAATAAAAATATTTTAAGTCACTTCATCAACATGTCTCTCATTTTGGGGGGGGGAACGGATTTCGACAGCTGTATATTTGCCGTCGAATTCCGTTCCCCCCCCTATTGAGATTCTAATATTTATCATACAGGTTGATTCTCACACTTCCAGATGGCTTTGTGGACAGTGTGTAGACCTCTGGTGCAGTTGTTTCTGGGAATCCTAGGTTCGAATCCAGGCTAGTGGATTTTTTTTTCGTTTGCATTCTCTCACTTTTTTTTGTAATTTTTAAAATATTTAAAATCATGATAAATGGTAAAAAGGCAAAAAATGAACATTTAAACTGAAGCTGTTTAAACTCCATCCATACGTAGGACAGAATAAAAATATTTTAAGTCACTTCATCAACATGTCTCTCATTTTGGGGGGGGGAACGGATTTCGACAGCTGTATATTTGCCGTCGAATTCCGTTCCCCCCACTATTGAGTTTCTAATATTTATCATACAGACTGATTCTCACACTTCCAGATAGCTTTGTGGACAGTGTGTTAACCTCTGGTGCAGTTGTGTCAGTGAATCCTAGGTTCCAATCCAGGCTCCATGCTTTTCTTTCGTCTGCCTTCTCTCAGCTATTTTGCTTCTTTTCAAAATATTTAATATAATGATAAATGGCAAAAAGGCAAAAAATGAACATTTAAACTGAAGCTGGTTAAACTCCATCCACACACAGGACAGAATAAAAATATTTTAAGTCACTTCATCAACATGTCTCATCATTTTAGGGGGGGGGAACGGATTTCGACAGCTGTATATTTGCCGTCGAATTCCGTTCCCCCCCCCATTGAGTTTCTAATATTTATCATACAGGCTGATTCTCACACTTCCAGATGGCTTTGTGGACAGTGTGTTGACCTCTGATGCAGTTGTGTCAGGGAATCCTAGGTTCGAATCCAGGCTGGTGGTTTTTTTTTCCGTCTGCCTTCTCTCACCTATTTTGGTACTTTTCAAAATATTTAATATCATGATAAATGGCAAAAAGGCAAAAAATGAACATTTAAACTGAAGCTGGTTAAACTCCATCCACACACAGGACAGAATAAAAATATTTTAAGTCACTTCATCAACATGTCTCATCATTTTGGGGGGGGGGAACGGATTTCGACAGCTGTATATTTGCCGTCGAATTCCGTTCCCCCCCCTATTGAGTTTCTAATATTTATCATACATCCTGATTCTCACACTTCCAGATAGCTTTGTGGACAGTGTGTTAACCTCTGGTGCAGTTGTGTCAGTGAATCCTAGGTTCGAATCCAGGCTCCATGCTTTTCTTTCGTCTGCCTTCTCTCACCTATTTTGGTACTTTTCAAAATATTTAATATCATTATAAATGTCAAAATGGCAAATATAATCTTTTAAACTGAAGCAGGTAAAACTCCATCCATACGTAGGACAGAATAAAAATATTTTAAGTCACTTCATCAACATGTCTCATCATTTTGGGGGGGGGAACGGATTTCGACAGCTGTATATTTGCCGTCGAATTCCGTTCCCCCCCCTATTGTGATTCTAAAATTTATCATACAGGCTGATTCTCACGCTTCCAGATGGCTTTGTGGACAGTGTGTTGACCTCAGGTGCAGTTGTTTCAGGGAATCCTAGGTTCGAATCCAGGCTAGTGAATTTTTATTCGTCTGCCTTCTCTCACCTATTTTGGTACTTTTCAAAATATTTAATATCATGATAAATGGCAAAAAGGCAAAAATAATCTTTTAAACTGAAGCAGGTTAAACTCCATCCATACGTAGGACAGAATAAAAATATTTTAAGTCACTTCATCAACATGTCTCTCATTTTGGGGGGGGGGGAACGGATTTCGACAGCTGTATATTTGCCGTCGAATTCCGTTCCCCCCACTATTGAGTTTCTAATATTTATCATACAGACTGATTCTCGCACTTCAAGATGGCTTAGTGGCCAGTATGTTGACCTCTGGTGTAGTTGTGTCAGTGAATCCTAGGTTCGAATCCAAGCTCCATGCTTTCCTTTCGTCTGCCTTCTCTCAGCTATTTTGCTTCTTTTCAAAATATTTAATATCATGATAAATGGCAAAAAGGCAAAAAATAACCATTTAAATTGAAGCAGGTTAAACTCCATCCATACACAGGACAGAATAAAAATATTTTAAGTCACTTCATCAACATGTCTCATAATTTTGGGGGGGGGAACGGATTTCGACAGCTGCATATTTGCCGTCGAATTCCGCCCCCCCCCCCTATTGAGATTCTAATATTTATCATACAGGTTGATTCTCACACTTACAGATGGCTTTGTGGACAGTGTGTAGACCTCTGGTGCAGTTGTTTCTGGGAATTCTAGGTTTGAATCCAGGCTAGTGGATTTTTTTTTCGTTTGCCTTCTCTCACCTTTTTTTGTAATTTTCAAAATATTTAAAATCATGATAAATGGTAAAAAGGCAAAAGATGAACATTTAAACTGAAGTTGTTTAAACTCCATCCATACGTAGGACAGAATAAAAATATTTTAAGTCACTTCATCAACATGTCTCTCATTTTGGGGGGGGGGGGAACGGATTTCGACAGCCGTATATTTGCCGTCGAATTCCGTTCCCCCCACTATTGAGTTTCTAATATTTATCATACAGACTGATTCTCGCACTTCATGATGGCTTAGTGGACAGTATGTTGACCTCTGGTGTAGTTGTGTCAGTGAATCCTAGGTTCGAATCCAGGCTCAATGGTTTTCTTTCGTCTGCCTTCTCTCAGCTATTTTGCTTCTTTTCAAAATATTTAATATCATGATAAATGGCAAAAAGGCAAAAAATGACCATTTAAATTGAAGCAGGTTAAACTCCATCCATACACAGGACAGAATAAAAATATTTTAAGTCACTTCATCAACATATCTCATCATTTTGGGGGGGGAACGGATTTCGACAGCTGTATATTTGCCGTCGAATTCCGTTCCCCCCCCCCCTATTGAGATTCTAATATTTATCATACAGGTTGATTCTCACACTTCCAGATGGCATTGTGGACAGTGTGTAGACCTCTGGTGCAGATGTTTCTGGGAATCCTAGGTTTGAATCCAGGCTAGTGAATTTTTATTCGTCTGCCTTCTCTCACCTATTTTGGTACTTTTCAAAATATTTAATATCATGATAAATGGCAAAAAGGCAAAAATAATCTTTTAAACTGAAGCAGGTTAAACTCCATCCATACGTAGGACAGAATAAAAATATTTTAAGTCACTTCATCAACATGTCTCTCATTTTGGGGGAAGGAACGGATTTCGACAGCTGTATATTTGCCGTCGAATTCCGTTCCCCCCCCCTATTGAGATTCTAATATTTATCATACAGGTTGATTCTCACACTTCCAGATGGCTTTGTGGACAGTGTGTAGACCTCTGGTGCAGTTGTTTCTGGGAATCCTAGGTTCGAATCCAGGCTAGTGGATTTTTTTTTCGTTTGCATTCTCTCACTTTTTTTTGTAATTTTTAAAATATTTAAAATCATGATAAATGGTAAAAAGGCAAAAAATGAACATTTAAACTGAAGCTGTTTAAACTCCATCCATACGTAGGACAGAATAAAAATATTTTAAGTCACTTCATCAACATGTCTCTCATTTTGGGGGGGGGGGAACGGATTTCGACAGCTGTATATTTGCCGTCGAATTCCGTTCCCCCCACTATTGAGTTTCTAATATTTATCATACAGACTGATTCTCATGCTTCCAGATAGCTTTGTGGACAGTGTGTTAACCTCTGGTGCAGTTGTGTCAGTGAATCCTAGGTTCCAATCCAGGCTCCATGCTTTTCTTTCGTCTGCCTTCTCTCAGCTATTTTGCTTCTTTTCAAAATATTTAATATAATGATAAATGGCAAAAAGGCAAAAAATGATAATTTAAACTGAAGCTGGTTAAACTCCATCCACACACAGGACAGAATAAAAATATTTTAAGTCACTTCATCAACATGTCTCATCATTTTAGGGGGGGGGGGACGGATTTCGACAGCTGTATATTTGCCGTCGAATTCCGTTCCCCCCCCCATTGAGTTTCTAATATTTATCATACAGACTGATTCTCACACTTCCAGATGGCTTTGTGGACAGTGTGTTGACCTCTGGTGCAGTTGTGTCATTGAATCCTAGGTTCGAATCCAGGCTAGTGGATTTTTTTTTCGTTTGCATTCTCTCACTTTTTTTTGTAATTTTTAAAATATTTAAAATCATGATAAATGGTAAAAAGGCAAAAAATGAACATTTAAACTGAAGCTGTTTAAACTCCATCCATACGTAGGACAGAATAAAAATATTTTAAGTCACTTCATCAACATGTCTCTCATTTTGGGGGGGGGAACGGATTTCGACAGCTGTATATTTGCCGTCGAATTCCGTTCCCCCCACTATTGAGTTTCTAATATTTATCACACAGACTGATTCTCACACTTCCAGATAGCTTTGTGGACAGTGTGTTAACCTCTGGTGCAGTTGTGTCAGTGAATCCTAGGTTCCAATCCAGGATCCATGCTTTTCTTTCGTCTGCCTTCTCTCAGCTATTTTGCTTCTTTTCAAAATATTTAATATAATGATAAATGGCAAAAAGGCAAAAAATGAACATTTAAACTGAAGCTGGTTAAACTCCATCCACACACAGGACAGAATAAAAATATTTTAAGTCACTTCATCAACATGTCTCATCATTTTGGGGGGGGGAACGGATTTCGACAGCTGTATATTTGCCGTCGAATTCCGTTCCCCCCCCTATTGTGATTCTAAAATTTATCATACAGGCTGATTCTCACGCTTCCAGATGGCTTTGTGGAAAGTGTGTTGACCTCAGGTGCAGTTGTTTCAGGGAATCCTAGGTTCGAATCCAGGCTAGTGAATTTTTATTCGTCTGCCTTCTCTCACCTATTTTGGTACTTTTCAAAATATTTAATATCATGATAAATGGCAAAAAGGCAAAAATAATCTTTTAAACTGAAGCAGGTTAAACTCCATCCATACGTAGGACAGAATAAAAATATTTTAAGTCACTTCATCAACATGTCTCTCATTTTGGGGGGGGGGAACGGATTTCGACAGCTGTATATTTGCCGTCGAATTCCGTTCCCCCCACTATTGAGTTTCTAATATTTATCATACAGACTGATTCTCGCACTTCAAGATGGCTTAGTGGCCAGTATGTTGACCTCTGGTGTAGTTGTGTCAGTGAATCCTAGGTTCGAATCCAGGCTCCATGCTTTCCTTTCGTCTGCCTTCTCTCAGCTATTTTGCTTCTTTTCAAAATATTTAATATCATGATAAATGGCAAAAAGGCAAAAAATAACCATTTAAATTGAAGCAGGTTAAACTCCATCCATACACAGGACAGAATAAAAATATTTTAAGTCACTTCATCAACATGTCTCATAATTTTGGGGGGGGGAACGGATTTCGACAGCTGTATATTTGCCGTCGAATTCCGTCCCCCCCCCCCTATTGAGATTCTAATATTTATCATACAGGTTGATTCTCACACTTACAGATGGCTTTGTGGACAGTGTGTAGACCTCTGGTGCAGTTGTTTCTGGGAATTCTAGGTTTGAATCCAGGCTAGTGTATTTTTTTTTCGTTTGCCTTCTCTCACCTTTTTTTGTAATTTTCAAAATATTTAAAATCATGATAAATGGTAAAAAGGCAAAAGATGAACATTTAAACTGAAGTTGTTTAAACTCCATCCATACGTAGGACAGAATAAAAATATTTTAAGTCACTTCATCAACATGTCTCTCATTTTGGGGGGGGGGGAACGGATTTCGACAGCCGTATATTTGCCGTCGAATTCCGTTCCCCCCACTATTGAGTTTCTAATATTTATCATACAGACTGATTCTCGCACTTCATGATGGCTTAGTGGACAGTATGTTGACCTCTGGTGTAGTTGTGTCAGTGAATCCTAGGTTCGAATCCAGGCTCAATGCTTTTCTTTCGTCTGCCTTCTCTCAGCTATTTTGCTTCTTTTCAAAATATTTAATATCATGATAAATGGCAAAAAGGCAAAAAATGAACATTTAAACTGAAGCTGGTTAAACTCCATCCACACACAGGACAGAATAAAAATATTTTAAGTCACTTCATCAACATGTCTCATCATTTTGGGGGGGGGGAACGGATTTCGACAGCTGTATATTTGCCGTCGAATTCCGTTCCCCCCCCTATTGAGTTTCTAATATTTATCATACATCCTGATTCTCACACTTCCAGATAGCTTTGTGGACAGTGTGTTAACCTCTGGTGCAGTTGTGTCAGTGAATCCTAGGTTCGAATCCAGGCTCCATGCTTTTCTTTCGTCTGCCTTCTCTCACCTATTTTGGTACTTTTCAAAATATTTAATATCATTATAAATGTCAAAATGGCAAATATAATCTTTTAAACTGAAGCAGGTAAAACTCCATCCATACGTAGGACAGAATAAAAATATTTTAAGTCACTTCATCAACATGTCTCATCATTTTGGGGGGGGGAACGGATTTCGACAGCTGTATATTTGCCGTCGAATTCCGTTCCCCCCCCTATTGTGATTCTAAAATTTATCATACAGGCTGATTCTCACGCTTCCAGATGGCTTTGTGGACAGTGTGTTGACCTCAGGTGCAGTTGTTTCAGGGAATCCTAGGTTCGAATCCAGGCTAGTGAATTTTTATTCGTCTGCCTTCTCTCACCTATTTTGGTACTTTTCAAAATATTTAATATCATGATAAATGGCAAAAAGGCAAAAATAATCTTTTAAACTGAAGCAGGTTAAACTCCATCCATACGTAGGACAGAATAAAAATATTTTAAGTCACTTCATCAACATGTCTCTCATTTTGGGGGGGGGGAACGGATTTCGACAGCTGTATATTTGCCGTCGAATTCCGTTCCCCCCACTATTGAGTTTCTAATATTTATCATACAGACTGATTCTCGCACTTCAAGATGGCTTAGTGGCCAGTATGTTGACCTCTGGTGTAGTTGTGTCAGTGAATCCTAGGTTCGAATCCAAGCTCCATGCTTTCCTTTCGTCTGCCTTCTCTCAGCTATTTTGCTTCTTTTCAAAATATTTAATATCATGATAAATGGCAAAAAGGCAAAAAATAACCATTTAAATTGAAGCAGGTTAAACTCCATCCATACACAGGACAGAATAAAAATATTTTAAGTCACTTCATCAACATGTCTCATAATTTTGGGGGGGGGAACGGATTTCGACAGCTGCATATTTGCCGTCGAATTCCGCCCCCCCCCCCTATTGAGATTCTAATATTTATCATACAGGTTGATTCTCACACTTACAGATGGCTTTGTGGACAGTGTGTAGACCTCTGGTGCAGTTGTTTCTGGGAATTCTAGGTTTGAATCCAGGCTAGTGGATTTTTTTTTCGTTTGCCTTCTCTCACCTTTTTTTGTAATTTTCAAAATATTTAAAATCATGATAAATGGTAAAAAGGCAAAAGATGAACATTTAAACTGAAGTTGTTTAAACTCCATCCATACGTAGGACAGAATAAAAATATTTTAAGTCACTTCATCAACATGTCTCTCATTTTGGGGGGGGGGGAACGGATTTCGACAGCCGTATATTTGCCGTCGAATTCCGTTCCCCCCACTATTGAGTTTCTAATATTTATCATACAGACTGATTCTCGCACTTCATGATGGCTTAGTGGACAGTATGTTGACCTCTGGTGTAGTTGTGTCAGTGAATCCTAGGTTCGAATCCAGGCTCAATGGTTTTCTTTCGTCTGCCTTCTCTCAGCTATTTTGCTTCTTTTCAAAATATTTAATATCATGATAAATGGCAAAAAGGCAAAAAATGACCATTTAAATTGAAGCAGGTTAAACTCCATCCATACACAGGACAGAATAAAAATATTTTAAGTCACTTCATCAACATATCTCATCATTTTGGGGGGGGAACGGATTTCGACAGCTGTATATTTGCCGTCGAATTCCGTTCCCCCCCCCCTATTGAGATTCTAATATTTATCATACAGGTTGATTCTCACACTTCCAGATGGCATTGTGGACAGTGTGTAGACCTCTGGTGCAGATGTTTCTGGGAATCCTAGGTTTGAATCCAGGCTAGTGAATTTTTATTCGTCTGCCTTCTCTCACCTATTTTGGTACTTTTCAAAATATTTAATATCATGATAAATGGCAAAAAGGCAAAAATAATCTTTTAAACTGAAGCAGGTTAAACTCCATCCATACGTAGGACAGAATAAAAATATTTTAAGTCACTTCATCAACATGTCTCTCATTTTGGGGGGGGGAACGGATTTCGACAGCTGTATATTTGCCGTCGAATTCCGTTCCCCCCCCCTATTGAGATTCTAATATTTATCATACAGGTTGATTCTCACACTTCCAGATGGCTTTGTGGACAGTGTGTAGACCTCTGGTGCAGTTGTTTCTGGGAATCCTAGGTTCGAATCCAGGCTAGTGGATTTTTTTTTCGTTTGCATTCTCTCACTTTTTTTTGTAATTTTTAAAATATTTAAAATCATGATAAATGGTAAAAAGGCAAAAAATGAACATTTAAACTGAAGCTGTTTAAACTCCATCCATACGTAGGACAGAATAAAAATATTTTAAGTCACTTCATCAACATGTCTCTCATTTTGGGGGGGGGGGAACGGATTTCGACAGCTGTATATTTGCCGTCGAATTCCGTTCCCCCCACTATTGAGTTTCTAATATTTATCATACAGACTGATTCTCACGCTTCCAGATAGCTTTGTGGACAGTGTGTTAACCTCTGGTGCAGTTGTGTCAGTGAATCCTAGGTTCCAATCCAGGCTCCATGCTTTTCTTTCGTCTGCCTTCTCTCAGCTATTTTGCTTCTTTTCAAAATATTTAATATAATGATAAATGGCAAAAAGGCAAAAAATGATAATTTAAACTGAAGCTGGTTAAACTCCATCCACACACAGGACAGAATAAAAATATTTTAAGTCACTTCATCAACATGTCTCATCATTTTAGGGGGGGGGGGGACGGATTTCGACAGCTGTATATTTGCCGTCGAATTCCGTTCCCCCCCCCATTGAGTTTCTAATATTTATCATACAGACTGATTCTCACACTTCCAGATGGCTTTGTGGACAGTGTGTTGACCTCTGGTGCAGTTGTGTCATTGAATCCTAGGTTCGAATCCAGGCTAGTGGATTTTTTTTTCGTTTGCATTCTCTCACTTTTTTTTGTAATTTTTAAAATATTTAAAATCATGATAAATGGTAAAAAGGCAAAAAATGAACATTTAAACTGAAGCTGTTTAAACTCCATCCATACGTAGGACAGAATAAAAATATTTTAAGTCACTTCATCAACATGTCTCTCATTTTGGGGGGGGGAACGGATTTCGACAGCTGTATATTTGCCGTCGAATTCCGTTCCCCCCACTATTGAGTTTCTAATATTTATCACACAGACTGATTCTCACACTTCCAGATAGCTTTGTGGACAGTGTGTTAACCTCTGGTGCAGTTGTGTCAGTGAATCCTAGGTTCCAATCCAGGATCCATGCTTTTCTTTCGTCTGCCTTCTCTCAGCTATTTTGCTTCTTTTCAAAATATTTAATATAATGATAAATGGCAAAAAGGCAAAAAATGAACATTTAAACTGAAGCTGGTTAAACTCCATCCACACACAGGACAGAATAAAAATATTTTAAGTCACTTCATCAACATGTCTCATCATTTTGGGGGGGGGAACGGATTTCGACAGCTGTATATTTGCCGTCGAATTCCGTTCCCCCCCCTATTGTGATTCTAAAATTTATCATACAGGCTGATTCTCACGCTTCCAGATGGCTTTGTGGACAGTGTGTTGACCTCAGGTGCAGTTGTTTCAGGGAATCCTAGGTTCGAATCCAGGCTAGTGAATTTTTATTCGTCTGCCTTCTCTCACCTATTTTGGTACTTTTCAAAATATTTAATATCATGATAAATGGCAAAAAGGCAAAAATAATCTTTTAAACTGAAGCAGGTTAAACTCCATCCATACGTAGGACAGAATAAAAATATTTTAAGTCACTTCATCAACATGTCTCTCATTTTGGGGGGGGGGAACGGATTTCGACAGCTGTATATTTGCCGTCGAATTCCGTTCCCCCCACTATTGAGTTTCTAATATTTATCATACAGACTGATTCTCGCACTTCAAGATGGCTTAGTGGCCAGTATGTTGACCTCTGGTGTAGTTGTGTCAGTGAATCCTAGGTTCGAATCCAGGCTCCATGCTTTCCTTTCGTCTGCCTTCTCTCAGCTATTTTGCTTCTTTTCAAAATATTTAATATCATGATAAATGGCAAAAAGGCAAAAAATAACCATTTAAATTGAAGCAGGTTAAACTCCATCCATACACAGGACAGAATAAAAATATTTTAAGTCACTTCATCAACATGTCTCATAATTTTGGGGGGGGGAACGGATTTCGACAGCTGTATATTTGCCGTCGAATTCCGTCCCCCCCCCTATTGAGATTCTAATATTTATCATACAGGTTGATTCTCACACTTACAGATGGCTTTGTGGACAGTGTGTAGACCTCTGGTGCAGTTGTTTCTGGGAATTCTAGGTTTGAATCCAGGCTAGTGTATTTTTTTTTCGTTTGCCTTCTCTCACCTTTTTTTGTAATTTTCAAAATATTTAAAATCATGATAAATGGTAAAAAGGCAAAAGATGAACATTTAAACTGAAGTTGTTTAAACTCCATCCATACGTAGGACAGAATAAAAATATTTTAAGTCACTTCATCAACATGTCTCTCATTTTGGGGGGGGGGGAACGGATTTCGACAGCCGTATATTTGCCGTCGAATTCCGTTCCCCCCACTATTGAGTTTCTAATATTTATCATACAGACTGATTCTCGCACTTCATGATGGCTTAGTGGACAGTATGTTGACCTCTGGTGTAGTTGTGTCAGTGAATCCTAGGTTCGAATCCAGGCTCAATGCTTTTCTTTCGTCTGCCTTCTCTCAGCTATTTTGCTTCTTTTCAAAATATTTAATATCATGATAAATGGCAAAAAGGCAAAAAATGACCATTTAAATTGAAGCAGGTTAAACTCCATCCATACACAGGACAGAATAAAAATATTTTAAGTCACTTCATCAACATATCTCATCATTTTGGGGGGGGAACGGATTTCGACAGCTGTATATTTGCCGTCGAATTCCGTTCCCCCCCCCCTATTGAGATTCTAATATTTATCATACAGGTTGATTCTCACACTTCCAGATGGCATTGTGGACAGTGTGTAGACCTCTGGTGCAGATGTTTCTGGGAATCCTAGGTTTGAATCCAGGCTAGTGAATTTTTATTCGTCTGCCTTCTCTCACCTATTTTGGTACTTTTCAAAATATTTAATATCATGATAAATGGCAAAAAGGCAAAAATAATCTTTTAAACTGAAGCAGGTTAAACTCCATCCATACGTAGGACAGAATAAAAATATTTTAAGTCACTTCATCAACATGTCTCTCATTTTGGGGGGGGGAACGGATTTCGACAGCTGTATATTTGCCGTCGAATTCCGTTCCCCCCCCCTATTGAGATTCTAATATTTATCATACAGGTTGATTCTCACACTTCCAGATGGCTTTGTGGACAGTGTGTTAACCTCTGGTGCAGTTGTGTCAGTGAATCCTAGGTTCCAATCCAGGCTCCATGCTTTTCTTTCGTCTGCCTTCTCTCAGCTATTTTGCTTCTTTTCAAAATATTTAATATAATGATAAATGGCAAAAAGGCAAAAAATGAACATTTAAACTGAAGCTGGTTAAACTCCATCCACACACAGGACAGAATAAAAATATTTTAAGTCACTTCATCAACATGTCTCATCATTTTAGGGGGGGGGAACGGATTTCGACAGCTGTATATTTGCCGTCGAATTCCGTTCCCCCCCCCATTGAGTTTCTAATATTTATCATACAGACTGATTCTCACACTTCCAGATGGCTTTGTGGACAGTGTGTTGACCTCTGGTGCAGTTGTGTCAGGGAATCCTAGGTTCGAATCCAGGCTGGTGGTTTTTTTTTCCGTCTGCCTTCTCTCACCTATTTTGGTACTTTTCAAAATATTTAATATCATGATAAATGGCAAAAAGGCAAAAAATGAACATTTAAACTGAAGCTGGTTAAACTCCATCCACACACAGGACAGAATAAAAATATTTTAAGTCACTTCATCAACATGTCTCATCATTTTGGGGGGGGGGAACGGATTTCGACAGCTGTATATTTGCCGTCGAATTCCGTTCCCCCCCCTATTGAGTTTCTAATATTTATCATACATCCTGATTCTCACACTTCCAGATAGCTTTGTGGACAGTGTGTTAACCTCTGGTGCAGTTGTGTCAGTGAATCCTAGGTTCGAATCCAGGCTCCATGCTTTTCTTTCGTCTGCCTTCTCTCACCTATTTTGGTACTTTTCAAAATATTTAATATCATTATAAATGTCAAAATGGCAAATATAATCTTTTAAACTGAAGCAGGTAAAACTCCATCCATACGTAGGACAGAATAAAAATATTTTAAGTCACTTCATCAACATGTCTCATCATTTTGGGGCGGGGGAACGGATTTCGACAGCTGTATATTTGCCGTCGAATTCCGTTCCCCCCCCCTATTGTGATTCTAAAATTTATCATACAGGCTGATTCTCACGCTTCCAGATGGCTTTGTGGACAGTGTGTTGACCTCAGGTGCAGTTGTTTCAGGGAATCCTAGGTACGAATCCAGACTAGTGAAATTTTATTCGTCTGCCTTCTCTCACCTATTTTGGTACTTTTCAAAATATTTAATATCATGATAAATGGCAAAAAGGCAAAAATAATCTTTTAAACTGAAGCAGGTTAAACTCCATCCATACGTAGGACAGAATAAAAATATTTTAAGTCACTTCATCAACATGTCTCTCATTTTGGGGGGGGGGAACGGATTTCGACAGCTGTATATTTGCCGTCGAATTCCGTTCCCCCCACTATTGAGTTTCTAATATTTATCATACAGACTGATTCTAGCACTTCCAGATAGCTTTGTGGACAGTGTGTTAACCTCTGGTGCAGTTGTGTCAGTGAATCCTAGGTTCGAATCCAGGCTCCATGCTTTTCTTTCGTCTGCCTTCTCTCAGCTATTTTGTTTCTTTTCAAAATATTTAATATAATGATAAATGGCAAAAAGGCAAAAAATGAACATTTAAACTGAAGCTGGTTAAACTCCATCCATACATAGGACAGAATAAAAATATTTTAAGTCACTTCATCAACATGTCTCATCATTTTAGGGGGGGGGAACGGATTTCGACAGCTGTATATTTGCCGTCGAATTCCGTTCCCCCCCCCATTGAGTTTCTAATATTTATCATACAGGCTGATTCTCACACTTCCAGATGGCTTTGTGGACAGTGTGTTGACCTCTGGTGCAGTTGTGTCAGGGAATCCTAGGTTCGAATCCAGGCTGGTGGTTTTTTTTTCCGTCTGCCTTCTCTCACCTATTTTGGTACTTTTCAAAATATTTAATATCATGATAAATGGCAAAAAGGCAAAAAATGAACATTTAAACTGAAGCTGGTTAAACTCCATCCACACACAGGACAGAATAAAAATATTTTAAGTCACTTCATCAACATGTCTCATCATTTTAGGGGGGGGGAACGGATTTCGACAGCTGTATATTTGCCGTCGAATTCCGTTCCCCCCCCCATTGAGTTTCTAATATTTATCATACAGACTGATTCTCGCACTTCATGATGGCTTAGTGGACAGTATGTTGACCTCTGGTGTAGTTGTGTCAGTGAATCCTAGGTTCGAATCCAGGCTCAATGCTTTTCTTTCGTCTGCCTTCTCTCAGCTATTTTGCTTCTTTTCAAAATATTTAATATCATGATAAATGGCAAAAAGGCAAAAAATGACCATTTAAATTGAAGCAGGTTAAACTCCATCCATACACAGGACAGAATAAAAATATTTTAAGTCACTTCATCAACATATCTCATCATTTTGGGGGGGGGAACGGATTTCGACAGCTGTATATTTGCCGTCGAATTCCGTTCCCCCCACTATTGAGTTTCTAATATTTATCATACAGACTGATTCTCGCACTTCAAGATGGCTTAGTGGCCAGTATGTTGACCTCTGGTGTAGTTGTGTCAGTGAATCCTAGGTTCGAATCCAGGCTCCATGCTTTCCTTTCGTCTGCCTTCTCTCAGCTATTTTGCTTCTTTTCAAAATATTTAATATCATGATAAATGGCAAAAAGGCAAAAAATAACCATTTAAATTGAAGCAGGTTAAACTCCATCCATACACAGGACAGAATAAAAATATTTTAAGTCACTTCATCAACATGTCTCATAATTTTGGGGGGGGGAACGGATTTCGACAGCTGTATATTTGCCGTCGAATTCCGTCCCCCCCCCTATTGAGATTCTAATATTTATCATACAGGTTGATTCTCACACTTACAGATGGCTTTGTGGACAGTGTGTAGACCTCTGGTGCAGTTGTTTCTGGGAATTCTAGGTTTGAATCCAGGCTAGTGGATTTTTTTTTCGTTTGCCTTCTCTCACCTTTTTTTGTAATTTTCAAAATATTTAAAATTATGATAAATGGTAAAAAGGCAAAAGATGAACATTTAAACTGAAGTTGTTTAAACTCCATCCATACGTAGGACAGAATAAAAATATTTTAAGTCACTTCATCAACATGTCTCTCATTTTGGGGGGGGGGGAACGGATTTCGACAGCCGTATATTTGCCGTCGAATTCCGTTCCCCCCACTATTGAGTTTCTAATATTTATCATACAGACTGATTCTTGCACTTCATGATGGCTTAGTGGACAGTATGTTGACCTCTGGTGTAGTTGTGTCAGTGAATCCTAGGTTCGAATCCAGGCTCAATGCTTTTCTTTCGTCTGCCTTCTCTCAGCTATTTTGCTTCTTTTCAAAATATTTAATATCATGATAAATGGCAAAAAGGCAAAAAATGACCATTTAAATTGAAGCAGGTTAAACTCCATCCATACACAGGACAGAATAAAAATATTTTAAGTCACTTCATCAACATATCTCATCATTTTGGGGGGGGAACGGATTTCGACAGCTGTATATTTGCCGTCGAATTCCGTTCCCCCCCCCCTATTGAGATTCTAATATTTATCATACAGGTTGATTCTCACACTTCCAGATGGCATTGTGGACAGTGTGTAGACCTCTGGTGCAGATGTTTCTGGGAATCCTAGGTTTGAATCCAGGCTAGTGAATTTTTATTCGTCTGCCTTCTCTCACCTATTTTGGTACTTTTCAAAATATTTAATATCATGATAAATGGCAAAAAGGCAAAAATAATCTTTTAAACTGAAGCAGGTTAAACTCCATCCATACGTAGGACAGAATAAAAATATTTTAAGTCACTTCATCAACATGTCTCTCATTTTGGGGGGGGGAACGGATTTCGACAGCTGTATATTTGCCGTCGAATTCCGTTCCCCCCCCCTATTGAGATTCTAATATTTATCATACAGGTTGATTCTCACACTTCCAGATGGCTTTGTGGACAGTGTGTTAACCTCTGGTGCAGTTGTGTCAGTGAATCCTAGGTTCCAATCCAGGCTCCATGCTTTTCTTTCGTCTGCCTTCTCTCAGCTATTTTGCTTCTTTTCAAAATATTTAATATAATGATAAATGGCAAAAAGGCAAAAAATGAACATTTAAACTGAAGCTGGTTAAACTCCATCCACACACAGGACAGAATAAAAATATTTTAAGTCACTTCATCAACATGTCTCATCATTTTAGGGGGGGGGAACGGATTTCGACAGCTGTATATTTGCCGTCGAATTCCGTTCCCCCCCCCATTGAGTTTCTAATATTTATCATACAGACTGATTTTCACACTTCCACATGGCTTTGTGGACAGTGTGTTGACCTCTGGTGCAGTTGTGTCAGGGAATCCTAGGTTCGAATCCAGGCTGGTGGTTTTTTTTTCCGTCTGCCTTCTGTCACCTATTTTGGTACTTTTCTAAATATTTAATATCATGATAAATGGCAAAAAGGCAAAAAATGAACATTTAAACTGAAGCTGGTTAAACTCCATCCACACACAGGACAGAATAAAAATATTTTAAGTCACTTCATCAACATGTCTCATCATTTTGGGGGGGGGGAACGGATTTCGACAGCTGTATATTTGCCGTCGAATTCCGTTCCCCCCCCTATTGAGTTTCTAATATTTATCATACATCCTGATTCTCACACTTCCAGATAGCTTTGTGGACAGTGTGTTAACCTCTGGTGCAGTTGTGTCAGTGAATCCTAGGTTCGAATCCAGGCTCCATGCTTTTCTTTCGTCTGCCTTCTCTCACCTATTTTGGTACTTTTCAAAATATTTAATATCATTATAAATGTCAAAATGGCAAATATAATCTTTTAAACTGAAGCAGGTAAAACTCCATCCATACGTAGGACAGAATAAAAATATTTTAAGTCACTTCATCAACATGTCTCATCATTTTGGGGGGGGGGGAACGGATTTCGACAGCTGTATATTTGCCGTCGAATTCCGTTCCCCCCCCTATTGTGATTCTAAAATTTATCATACAGGCTGATTCTCACGCTTCCAGATGGCTTTGTGGACAGTGTGTTGACCTCAGGTGCAGTTGTTTCAGGGAATCCTAGGTACGAATCCAGGCTAGTTAATTTTTATTCGTCTGCCTTCTCTCACCTATTTTGGTACTTTTCAAAATATTTAATATCATGATAAATGGCAAAAAGGCAAAAATAATCTTTTAAACTGAAGCAGGTTAAACTCCATCCATACGTAGGACAGAATAAAAATATTTTAAGTCACTTCATCAACATGTCTCTCATTTTGGGGGGGGGGAACGGATTTCGACAGCTGTATATTTGCCGTCGAATTCCGTTCCCCCCACTATTGAGTTTCTAATATTTATCATACAGACTGATTCTCGCACTTCAAGATGGCTTAGTGGCCAGTATGTTGACCTCTGGTGTAGTTGTGTCAGTGAATCCTAGGTTCGAATCCAGGCTCCATGCTTTCCTTTCGTCTGCCTTCTCTCAGCTATTTTGCTTCTTTTCAAAATATTTAATATCATGATAAATGGCAAAAAGGCAAAAAATAACCATTTAAATTGAAGCAGGTTAAACTCCATCCATACACAGGACAGAATAAAAATATTTTAAGTCACTTCATCAACATGTCTCATCATTTTGGGGGGGGGAACGGATTTCGACAGCTGTATATTTGCCGTCGAATTCCGTCCCCCCCCCTATTGAGATTCTAATATTTATCATACAGGTTGATTCTCACACTTCCAGATGGCTTTGTGGACAGTGTGTAGACCTCTGGTGCAGTTGTTTCTGGGAATTCTAGGTTCGAATCCAGGCTAGTGGATTTTTTTTTCGTTTGCCTTCTCTCACCTTTTTTTGTAATTTTCAAAATATTTAAAATCATGATAAATGGTAAAAAGGCAAAAGATGAACATTTAAACTGAAGTTGTTTAAACTCCATCCATACGTAGGACAGAATAAAAATATTTTAAGTCACTTCATCAACATGTCTCTCATTTTGGGGGGGGGGGGAACGGATTTCGACAGCCGTATATTTGCCGTCGAATTCCGTTCCCCCCACTATTGAGTTTCTAATATTTATCATACAGACTGATTCTCGAACTTCGTGATGGCTTAGTGGACAGTATGTTGACCTCTGGTGTAGTTGTGTCAGTGAATCCTAGGTTCGAATCCAGGCTCAATGCTTTTCTTTCGTCTGCCTTCTCTCAGCTATTTTGCTTCTTTTCAAAATATTTAATATCATGATAAATGGCAAAAAGGCAAAAAATGACCATTTAAATTGAAGCAGGTTAAACTCCATCCATACACAGGACAGAATAAAAATATTTTAAGTCACTTCATCAACATATCTCATCATTTTGGGGGGGGAACGGATTTCGACAGCTGTATACTTGCCGTCGAATTCCGTTCCCCCCCCCCTATTGAGATTCTAATATTTATCATACAGGTTGATTCTCACACTTCCAGATGGCATTGTGGACAGTGTGTAGACCTCTGGTGCAGATGTTTCTGGGAATCCTAGGTTTGAATCCAGGCTAGTGAATTTTTATTCGTCTGCCTTCTCTCACCTATTTTGGTACTTTTCAAAATATTTAATATCATGATAAATGGCAAAAAGGCAAAAATAATCTTTTAAACTGAAGCAGGTTAAACTCCATCCATACGTAGGACAGAATAAAAATATTTTAAGTCACTTCATCAACATGTCTCTCATTTTGGGGGGGGGAACGGATTTCGACAGCTGTATATTTGCCGTCGAATTCCGTTCCCCCCCCCTATTGAGATTCTAATATTTATCATACAGGTTGATTCTCACACTTCCAGATGGCTTTGTGGACAGTGTGTTAACCTCTGGTGCAGTTGTGTCAGTGAATCCTAGGTTCCAATCCAGGCTCCATGCTTTTCTTTCGTCTGCCTTCTCTCAGCTATTTTGCTTCTTTTCAAAATATTTAATATAATGATAAATGGCAAAAAGGCAAAAAATGAACATTTAAACTGAAGCTGGTTAAACTCCATCCACACACAGGACAGAATAAAAATATTTTAAGTCACTTCATCAACATGTCTCATCATTTTAGGGGGGGGGAACGGATTTCGACAGCTGTATATTTGCCGTCGAATTCCGTTCCCCCCCCCATTGAGTTTCTAATATTTATCATACAGACTGATTTTCACACTTCCACATGGCTTTGTGGACAGTGTGTTGACCTCTGGTGCAGTTGTGTCAGGGAATCCTAGGTTCGAATCCAGGCTGGTGGTTTTTTTTTCCGTCTGCCTTCTGTCACCTATTTTGGTACTTTTCTAAATATTTAATATCATGATAAATGGCAAAAAGGCAAAAAATGAACATTTAAACTGAAGCTGGTTAAACTCCATCCACACACAGGACAGAATAAAAATATTTTAAGTCACTTCATCAACATGTCTCATCATTTTGGGGGGGGGGAACGGATTTCGACAGCTGTATATTTGCCGTCGAATTCCGTTCCCCCCCCTATTGAGTTTCTAATATTTATCATACATCCTGATTCTCACACTTCCAGATAGCTTTGTGGACAGTGTGTTAACCTCTGGTGCAGTTGTGTCAGTGAATCCTAGGTTCGAATCCAGGCTCCATGCTTTTCTTTCGTCTGCCTTCTCTCACCTATTTTGGTACTTTTCAAAATATTTAATATCATTATAAATGTCAAAATGGCAAATATAATCTTTTAAACTGAAGCAGGTAAAACTCCATCCATACGTAGGACAGAATAAAAATATTTTAAGTCACTTCATCAACATGTCTCATCATTTTGGGGGGGGGGGAACGGATTTCGACAGCTGTATATTTGCCGTCGAATTCCGTTCCCCCCCCTATTGTGATTCTAAAATTTATCATACAGGCTGATTCTCACGCTTCCAGATGGCTTTGTGGACAGTGTGTTGACCTCAGGTGCAGTTGTTTCAGGGAATCCTAGGTACGAATCCAGGCTAGTTAATTTTTATTCGTCTGCCTTCTCTCACCTATTTTGGTACTTTTCAAAATATTTAATATCATGATAAATGGCAAAAAGGCAAAAATAATCTTTTAAACTGAAGCAGGTTAAACTCCATCCATACGTAGGACAGAATAAAAATATTTTAAGTCACTTCATCAACATGTCTCTCATTTTGGGGGGGGGGAACGGATTTCGACAGCTGTATATTTGCCGTCGAATTACGTTCCCCCCACTATTGAGTTTCTAATATTTATCATACAGACTGATTCTCGCACTTCAAGATGGCTTAGTGGCCAGTATGTTGACCTCTGGTGTAGTTGTGTCAGTGAATCCTAGGTTCGAATCCAGGCTCCATGCTTTCCTTTCGTCTGCCTTCTCTCAGCTATTTTGCTTCTTTTCAAAATATTTAATATCATGATAAATGGCAAAAAGGCAATAAATAACCATTTAAATTGAAGCAGGTTAAACTCCATCCATACACAGGACAGAATAAAAATATTTTAAGTCACTTCATCAACATGTCTCATCATTTTGGGGGGGGGAACGGATTTCGACAGCTGTATATTTGCCGTCGAATTCCGTCCCCCCCCCTATTGAGATTCTAATATTTATCATACAGGTTGATTCTCACACTTCCAGATGGCTTTGTGGACAGTGTGTAGACCTCTGGTGCAGTTGTTTCTGGGAATTCTAGGTTCGAATCCAGGCTAGTGGATTTTTTTTTCGTTTGCCTTCTCTCACCTTTTTTTGTAATTTTCAAAATATTTAAAATCATGATAAATGGTAAAAAGGCAAAAGATGAACATTTAAACTGAAGTTGTTTAAACTCCATCCATACGTAGGACAGAATAAAAATATTTTAAGTCACTTCATCAACATGTCTCTCATTTTGGGGGGGGGGGAACGGATTTCGACAGCCGTATATTTGCCGTCGAATTCCGTTCCCCCCACTATTGAGTTTCTAATATTTATCATACAGACTGATTCTCGAACTTCGTGATGGCTTAGTGGACAGTATGTTGACCTCTGGTGTAGTTGTGTCAGTGAATCCTAGGTTCGAATCCAGGCTCAATGCTTTTCTTTCGTCTGCCTTCTCTCAGCTATTTTGCTTCTTTTCAAAATATTTAATATCATGATAAATGGCAAAAAGGCAAAAAATGACCATTTAAATTGAAGCAGGTTAAACTCCATCCATACACAGGACAGAATAAAAATATTTTAAGTCACTTCATCAACATATCTCATCATTTTGGGGGGGGGAACGGATTTCGACAGCTGTATATTTGCCGTCGAATTCCGTTCCCCCCCCCCTATTGAGATTCTAATATTTATCATACAGGTTGATTCTCACACTTCCAGATGGCATTGTGGACAGTGTGTAGACCTCTGGTGCAGATGTTTCTGGGAATCCTAGGTTTGAATCCAGGCTAGTGAATTTTTATTCGTCTGCCTTCTCTCACCTATTTTGGTACTTTTCAAAATATTTAATATCATGATAAATGGCAAAAAGGCAAAAATAATCTTTTAAACTGAAGCAGGTTAAACTCCATCCATACGTAGGACAGAATAAAAATATTTTAAGTCACTTCATCAACATGTCTCTCATTTTGGGGGGGGGAACGGATTTCGACAGCTGTATATTTGCCGTCGAATTCCGTTCCCCCCCCTATTGAGATTCTAATATTTATCATACAGGTTGATTCTCACACTTCCAGATGGCTTTGTGGACAGTGTGTAGACCTCTGGTGCAGTTGTTTCTGGGAATCCTAGGTTCGAATCCAGGCTAGTGGATTTTTTTTTCGTTTGCATTCTCTCACTTTTTTTTGTAATTTTTAAAATATTTAAAATCATGATAAATGGTAAAAAGGCAAAAAATGAACATTTAAACTGAAGCTGTTTAAACTCCATCCATACGTAGGACAGAATAAAAATATTTTAAGTCACTTCATCAACATGTCTCTCATTTTGGGGGGGGGAACGGATTTCGACAGCTGTATATTTGCCGTCGAATTCCGTTCCCCCCACTATTGAGTTTCTAATATTTATCATACAGACTGATTCTCACACTTCCAGATAGCTTTGTGGACAGTGTGTTAACCTCTGGTGCAGTTGTGTCAGTGAATCCTAGGTTCCAATCCAGGCTCCATGCTTTTCTTTCGTCTGCCTTCTCTCAGCTATTTTGCTTCTTTTCAAAATATTTAATATAATGATAAATGGCAAAAAGGCAAAAAATGAACATTTAAACTGAAGCTGGTTAAACTCCATCCACACACAGGACAGAATAAAAATATTTTAAGTCACTTCATCAACATGTCTCATCATTTTAGGGGGGGGGAACGGATTTCGACAGCTGTATATTTGCCGTCGAATTCCGTTCCCCCCCCCATTGAGTTTCTAATATTTATCATACAGGCTGATTCTCACACTTCCAGATGGCTTTGTGGACAGTGTGTTGACCTCTGGTGCAGTTGTGTCAGGGAATCCTAGGTTCGAATCCAGGCTGGTGGTTTTTTTTTCCGTCTGCCTTCTCTCACCTATTTTGGTACTTTTCAAAATATTTAATATCATGATAAATGGCAAAAAGGCAAAAAATGAACATTTAAACTGAAGCTGGTTAAACTCCATCCACACACAGGACAGAATAAAAATATTTTAAGTCACTTCATCAACATGTCTCATCATTTTGGGGGGGGGGAACGGATTTCGACAGCTGTATATTTGCCGTCGAATTCCGTTCCCCCCCCTATTGAGTTTCTAATATTTATCATACATCCTGATTCTCACACTTCCAGATAGCTTTGTGGACAGTGTGTTAACCTCTGGTGCAGTTGTGTCAGTGAATCCTAGGTTCGAATCCAGGCTCCATGCTTTTCTTTCGTCTGCCTTCTCTCACCTATTTTGGTACTTTTCAAAATATTTAATATCATTATAAATGTCAAAATGGCAAATATAATCTTTTAAACTGAAGCAGGTAAAACTCCATCCATACGTAGGACAGAATAAAAATATTTTAAGTCACTTCATCAACATGTCTCATCATTTTGGGGGGGGGAACGGATTTCGACAGCTGTATATTTGCCGTCGAATTCCGTTCCCCCCCCTATTGTGATTCTAAAATTTATCATACAGGCTGATTCTCACGCTTCCAGATGGCTTTGTGGACAGTGTGTTGACCTCAGGTGCAGTTGTTTCAGGGAATCCTAGGTTCGAATCCAGGCTAGTGAATTTTTATTCGTCTGCCTTCTCTCACCTATTTTGGTACTTTTCAAAATATTTAATATCATGATAAATGGCAAAAAGGCAAAAATAATCTTTTAAACTGAAGCAGGTTAAACTCCATCCATACGTAGGACAGAATAAAAATATTTTAAGTCACTTCATCAACATGTCTCTCATTTTGGGGGGGGGGAACGGATTTCGACAGCTGTATATTTGCCGTCGAATTCCGTTCCCCCCACTATTGAGTTTCTAATATTTATCATACAGACTGATTCTCGCACTTCAAGATGGCTTAGTGGCCAGTATGTTGACCTCTGGTGTAGTTGTGTCAGTGAATCCTAGGTTCGAATCCAGGCTCCATGCTTTCCTTTCGTCTGCCTTCTCTCAGCTATTTTGCTTCTTTTCAAAATATTTAATATCATGATAAATGGCAAAAAGGCAAAAAATAACCATTTAAATTGAAGCAGGTTAAACTCCATCCATACACAGGACAGAATAAAAATATTTTAAGTCACTTCATCAACATGTCTCATAATTTTGGGGGGGGGAACGGATTTCGACAGCTGTATATTTGCCGTCGAATTCCGTCCCCCCCCCTATTGAGATTCTAATATTTATCATACAGGTTGATTCTCACACTTACAGATGGCTTTGTGGACAGTGTGTAGACCTCTGGTGCAGTTGTTTCTGGGAATTCTAGGTTTGAATCCAGGCTAGTGGATTTTTTTTTCGTTTGCCTTCTCTCACCTTTTTTTGTAATTTTCAAAATATTTAAAATCATGATAAATGGTAAAAAGGCAAAAGATGAACATTTAAACTGAAGTTGTTTAAACTCCATCCATACGTAGGACAGAATAAAAATATTTTAAGTCACTTCATCAACATGTCTCTCATTTTGGGGGGGGGGGAACGGATTTCGACAGCCGTATATTTGCCGTCGAATTCCGTTCCCCCCACTATTGAGTTTCTAATATTTATCATACAGACTGATTCTCGCACTTCATGATGGCTTAGTGGACAGTATGTTGACCTCTGGTGTAGTTGTGTCAGTGAATCCTAGGTTCGAATCCAGGCTCAATGCTTTTCTTTCGTCTGCCTTCTCTCAGCTATTTTGCTTCTTTTCAAAATATTTAATATCATGATAAATGGCAAAAAGGCAAAAAATGACCATTTAAATTGAAGCAGGTTAAACTCCATCCATACACAGGACAGAATAAAAATATTTTAAGTCACTTCATCAACATATCTCATCATTTTGGGGGGGGAACGGATTTCGACAGCTGTATATTTGCCGTCGAATTCCGTTCCCCCCCCCCTATTGAGATTCTAATATTTATCATACAGGTTGATTCTCACACTTCCAGATGGCATTGTGGACAGTGTGTAGACCTCTGGTGCAGATGTTTCTGGGAATCCTAGGTTTGAATCCAGGCTAGTGAATTTTTATTCGTCTGCCTTCTCTCACCTATTTTGGTACTTTTCAAAATATTTAATATCATGATAAATGGCAAAAAGGCAAAAATAATCTTTTAAACTGAAGCAGGTTAAACTCCATCCATACGTAGGACAGAATAAAAATATTTTAAGTCACTTCATCAACATGTCTCTCATTTTGGGGGGGGGAACGGATTTCGACAGCTGTATATTTGCCGTCGAATTCCGTTCCCCCCCCCTATTGAGATTCTAATATTTATCATACAGGTTGATTCTCACACTTCCAGATGGCTTTGTGGACAGTGTGTAGACCTCTGGTGCAGTTGTTTCTGGGAATCCTAGGTTCGAATCCAGGCTAGTGGATTTTTTTTTCGTTTGCATTCTCTCACTTTTTTTTGTAATTTTTAAAATATTTAAAATCATGATAAATGGTAAAAAGGCAAAAAATGAACATTTAAACTGAAGCTGTTTAAACTCCATCCATACGTAGGACAGAATAAAAATATTTTAAGTCACTTCATCAACATGTCTCTCATTTTGGGGGGGGGGAACGGATTTCGACAGCTGTATATTTGCCGTCGAATTCCGTTCCCCCCACTATTGAGTTTCTAATATTTATCATACAGACTGATTCTCACGCTTCCAGATAGCTTTGTGGACAGTGTGTTAACCTCTGGTGCAGTTGTGTCAGTGAATCCTAGGTTCCAATCCAGGCTCCATGCTTTTCTTTCGTCTGCCTTCTCTCAGCTATTTTGCTTCTTTTCAAAATATTTAATATAATGATAAATGGCAAAAAGGCAAAAAATGAACATTTAAACTGAAGCTGGTTAAACTCCATCCACACACAGGACAGAATAAAAATATTTTAAGTCACTTCATCAACATGTCTCATCATTTTAGGGGGGGGGAACGGATTTCGACAGCTGTATATTTGCCGTCGAATTCCGTTCCCCCCCCCATTGAGTTTCTAATATTTATCATACAGACTGATTCTCACACTTCCAGATGGCTTTGTGGACAGTGTGTTGACCTCTGGTGCAGTTGTGTCAGGGAATCCTAGGTTCGAATCCAGGCTGGTGGTTTTTTTTTCCGTCTGCCTTCTCTCACCTATTTTGGTACTTTTCAAAATATTTAATATCATGATAAATGGCAAAAAGGCAAAAAATGAACATTTAAACTGAAGCTGGTTAAACTCCATCCACACACAGGACAGAATAAAAATATTTTAAGTCACTTCATCAACATGTCTCATCATTTTGGGGGGGGGGAACGGATTTCGACAGCTGTATATTTGCCGTCGAATTCCATTCCCCCCCCTATTGAGTTTCTAATATTTATCATACATCCTGATTCTCACACTTCCAGATAGCTTTGTGGACAGTGTGTTAACCTCTGGTGCAGTTGTGTCAGTGAATCCTAGGTTCGAATCCAGGCTCCATGCTTTTCTTTCGTCTGCCTTCTCTCACCTATTTTGGTACTTTTCAAAATATTTAATATCATTATAAATGTCAAAATGGCAAATATAATCTTTTAAACTGAAGCAGGTAAAACTCCATCCATACGTAGGACAGAATAAAAATATTTTAAGTCACTTCATCAACATGTCTCATCATTTTGGGGCGGGGGAACGGATTTCGACAGCTGTATATTTGCCGTCGAATTCCGTTCCCCCCCCCTATTGTGATTCTAAAATTTATCATACAGGCTGATTCTCACGCTTCCAGATGGCTTTGTGGACAGTGTGTTGACCTCAGGTGCAGTTGTTTCAGGGAATCCTAGGTACGAATCCAGGCTAGTGAATTTTTATTCGTCTGCCTTCTCTCACCTATTTTGGTACTTTTCAAAATATTTAATATCATGATAAATGGCAAAAAGGCAAAAATAATCTTTTAAACTGAAGCAGGTTAAACTCCATCCATACGTAGGACAGAATAAAAATATTTTAAGTCACTTCATCAACATGTCTCTCATTTTGGGGGGGGGGAACGGATTTCGACAGCTGTATATTTGCCGTCGAATTCCGTTCCCCCCACTATTGAGTTTCTAATATTTATCATACAGACTGATTCTAGCACTTCCAGATAGCTTTGTGGACAGTGTGTTAACCTCTGGTGCAGTTGTGTCAGTGAATCCTAGGTTCGAATCCAGGCTCCATGCTTTTCTTTCGTCTGCCTTCTCTCAGCTATTTTGTTTCTTTTCAAAATATTTAATATAATGATAAATGGCAAAAAGGCAAAAAATGAACATTTAAACTGAAGCTGGTTAAACTCCATCCATACATAGGACAGAATAAAAATATTTTAAGTCACTTCATCAACATGTCTCATCATTTTAGGGGGGGGGGAACGGATTTCGACAGCTGTATATTTGCCGTCGAATTCCGTTCCCCCCCCCATTGAGTTTCTAATATTTATCATACAGGCTGATTCTCACACTTCCAGATGGCTTTGTGGACAGTGTGTTGACCTCTGGTGCAGTTGTGTCAGGGAATCCTAGGTTCGAATCCAGGCTGGTGGTTTTTTTTTCCGTCTGCCTTCTCTCACCTATTTTGGTACTTTTCAAAATATTTAATATCATGATAAATGGCAAAAAGGCAAAAAATGAACATTTAAACTGAAGCTGGTTAAACTCCATCCACACACAGGACAGAATAAAAATATTTTAAGTCACTTCATCAACATGTCTCATCATTTTGGGGGGGGGGAACGGATTTCGACAGCTGTATATTTGCCGTCGAATTCCGTTCCCCCCCCTATTGAGTTTCTAATATTTATCATACATCCTGATTCTCACACTTCCAGATAGCTTTGTGGACAGTGTGTTAACCTCTGGTGCAGTTGTGTCAGTGAATCCTAGGTTCGAATCCAGGCTCCATGCTTTTCTTTCGTCTGCCTTCTCTCACCTATTTTGGTACTTTTCAAAATATTTAATATCATTATAAATGTCAAAATGGCAAATATAATATTTTAAACTGAAGCAGGTAAAACTCCATCCATACGTAGGACAGAATAAAAATATTTTAAGTCACTTCATCAACATGTCTCATCATTTTGGGGGGGGGGAACGGATTTCGACAGCTGTATATTTGCCGTCGAATTCCGTTCCCCCCCCTATTGTGATTCTAAAATTTATCATACAGGCTGATTCTCACGCTTCCAGATGGCTTTGTGGACAGTGTGTTGACCTCAGGTGCAGTTGTTTTAGGGAATCCTAGGTTCGAATCCAGGCTAGTGAATTTTTATTCGTCTGCCTTCTCTCACCTATTTTGGTACTTTTCAAAATATTTAATATCATGATAAATGGCAAAAAGGCAAAAATAATCTTTTAAACTGAAGCAGGTTAAACTCCATCCATACGTAGGACAGAATAAAAATATTTTAAGTCACTTCATCAACATGTCTCTCATTTTGGGGGGGGGGAACGGATTTCGACAGCTGTATATTTGCCGTCGAATTCCGTTCCCCCCACTATTGAGTTTCTAATATTTATCATACAGACTGATTCTCGCACTTCAAGATGGCTTAGTGGCCAGTATGTTGACCTCTGGTGTAGTTGTGTCAGTGAATCCTAGGTTCGAATCCAGGCTCAATGCTTTTCTTTCGTCTGCCTTCTCTCAGCTATTTTGCTTCTTTTCAAAATATTTAATATCATGATAAATGGCAAAAAGGCAAAAAATGACCATTTAAATTGAAGCAGGTTAAACTCCATCCATACACAGGACAGAATAAAAATATTTTAAGTCACTTCATCAACATATCTCATCATTTTGGGGGGGGAACGGATTTCGACAGCTGTATATTTGCCGTCGAATTCCGTTCCCCCCCCCCTATTGAGATTCTAATATTTATCATACAGGTTGATTCTCACACTTCCAGATGGCATTGTGGACAGTGTGTAGACCTCTGGTGCAGATGTTTCTGGGAATCCTAGGTTTGAATCCAGGCTAGTGAATTTTTATTCGTCTGCCTTCTCTCACCTATTTTGGTACTTTTCAAAATATTTAATATCATGATAAATGGCAAAAAGGCAAAAATAATCTTTTAAACTGAAGCAGGTTAAACTCCATCCATACGTAGGACAGAATAAAAATATTTTAAGTCACTTCATCAACATGTCTCTCATTTTGGGGGGGGGAACGGATTTCGACAGCTGTATATTTGCCGTCGAATTCCGTTCCCCCCCCCTATTGAGATTCTAATATTTATCATACAGGTTGATTCTCACACTTCCAGATGGCTTTGTGGACAGTGTGTAGACCTCTGGTGCAGTTGTTTCTGGGAATCCTAGGTTCGAATCCAGGCTAGTGGATTTTTTTTTCGTTTGCATTCTCTCACTTTTTTTTGTAATTTTTAAAATATTTAAAATCATGATAAATGGTAAAAAGGCAAAAAATGAACATTTAAACTGAAGCTGTTTAAACTCCATCCATACGTAGGACAGAATAAAAATATTTTAAGTCACTTCATCAACATGTCTCTCATTTTGGGGGGGGGGAACGGATTTCGACAGCTGTATATTTGCCGTCGAATTCCGTTCCCCCCACTATTGAGTTTCTAATATTTATCATACAGACTGATTCTCACGCTTCCAGATAGCTTTGTGGACAGTGTGTTAACCTCTGGTGCAGTTGTGTCAGTGAATCCTAGGTTCCAATCCAGGCTCCATGCTTTTCTTTCGTCTGCCTTCTCTCAGCTATTTTGCTTCTTTTCAAAATATTTAATATAATGATAAATGGCAAAAAGGCAAAAAATGAACATTTAAACTGAAGCTGGTTAAACTCCATCCACACACAGGACAGAATAAAAATATTTTAAGTCACTTCATCAACATGTCTCATCATTTTAGGGGGGGGGAACGGATTTCGACAGCTGTATATTTGCCGTCGAATTCCGTTCCCCCCCCCATTGAGTTTCTAATATTTATCATACAGACTGATTCTCACACTTCCAGATGGCTTTGTGGACAGTGTGTTGACCTCTGGTGCAGTTGTGTCAGGGAATCCTAGGTTCGAATCCAGGCTGGTGGTTTTTTTTTCCGTCTGCCTTCTCTCACCTATTTTGGTACTTTTCAAAATATTTAATATCATGATAAATGGCAAAAAGGCAAAAAATGAACATTTAAACTGAAGCTGGTTAAACTCCATCCACACACAGGACAGAATAAAAATATTTTAAGTCACTTCATCAACATGTCTCTCATTTTGGGGGGGGGGAACGGATTTCGACAGCTGTATATTTGCCGTCGAATTCCGTTCCCCCCACTATTGAGTTTCTAATATTTATCATACAGACTGATTCTAGCACTTCCAGATAGCTTTGTGGACAGTGTGTTAACCTCTGGTGCAGTTGTGTCAGTGAATCCTAGGTTCGAATCCAGGCTCCATGCTTTTCTTTCGTCTGCCTTCTCTCACCTATTTTGGTACTTTTCAAAATATTTAATATCATTATAAATGTCAAAATGGCAAATATAATATTTTAAACTGAAGTAGGTAAAACTCCATCCATACGTAGGACAGAATAAAAATATTTTAAGTCACTTCATCAACATGTCTCATCATTTTGGGGGGGGGGAACGGATTTCGACAGCTGTATATTTGCCGTCGAATTCCGTTCCCCCCCCTATTGTGATTCTAAAATTTATCATACAGGCTGATTCTCACGCTTCCAGATGGCTTTGTGGACAGTGTGTTGACCTCAGGTGCAGTTGTTTTAGGGAATCCTAGGTTCGAATCCAGGCTAGTGAATTTTTATTCGTCTGCCTTCTCTCACCTATTTTGGTACTTTTCAAAATATTTAATATCATGATAAATGGCAAAAAGGCAAAAATAATCTTTTAAACTGAAGCAGGTTAAACTCCATCCATACGTAGGACAGAATAAAAATATTTTAAGTCACTTCATCAACATGTCTCTCATTTTGGGGGGGGGGAACGGATTTCGACAGCTGTATATTTGCCGTCGAATTCCGTTCCCCCCACTATTGAGTTTCTAATATTTATCATACAGACTGATTCTCGCACTTCAAGATGGCTTAGTGGCCAGTATGTTGACCTCTGGTGTAGTTGTGTCAGTGAATCCTAGGTTCGAATCCAGGCTCCATGCTTTCCTTTCGTCTGCCTTCTCTCAGCTATTTTGCTTCTTTTCAAAATATTTAATATCATGATAAATGGCAAAAAGGCAAAAAATAACCATTTAAATTGAAGCAGGTTAAACTCCATCCATACACAGGACAGAATAAAAATATTTTAAGTCACTTCATCAACATGTCTCATCATTTTGGGGGGGGGAACGGATTTCGACAGCTGTATATTTGCCGTCGAATTCCGTCCCCCCCCCTATTGAGATTCTAATATTTATCATACAGGTTGATTCTCACACTTACAGATGGCTTTGTGGACAGTGTGTAGACCTCTGGTGCAGTTGTTTCTGGGAATTCTAGGTTCGAATCCAGGCTAGTGGATTTTTTTTTCGTTTGCCTTCTCTCACCTTTTTTTGTAATTTTCAAAATATTTAAAATCATGATAAATGGTAAAAAGGCAAAAGATGAACATTTAAACTGAAGTTGTTTAAACTCCATCCATACGTAGGACAGAATAAAAATATTTTAAGTCACTTCATCAACATGTCTCTCATTTTGGGGGGGGGGAACGGATTTCGACAGCCGTATATTTGCCGTCGAATTCCGTTCCCCCCACTATTGAGTTTCTAATATTTATCATACAGACTGATTCTCGCACTTCATGATGGCTTAGTGGACAGTATGTTGACCTCTGGTGTAGTTGTGTCAGTGAATCCTAGGTTCGAATCCAGGCTCAATGCTTTTCTTTCGTCTGCCTTCTCTCAGCTATTTTGCTTCTTTTCAAAATATTTAATATCATGATAAATGGCAAAAAGGCAAAAAATGACCATTTAAATTGAAGCAGGTTAAACTCCATCCATACACAGGACAGAATAAAAATATTTTAAGTCACTTCATCAACATATCTCATCATTTTGGGGGGGGGAACGGATTTCGACAGCTGTATATTTGCCGTCGAATTCCGTTCCCCCCCCCCTATTGAGATTCTAATATTTATCATACAGGTTGATTCTCACACTTCCAGATGGCTTTGTGGACAGTGTGTAGACCTCTGGTGCAGATGTTTCTGGGAATCCTAGGTTTGAATCCAGGCTAGTGAATTTTTATTCGTCTGCCTTCTCTCACCTATTTTGGTACTTTTCAAAATATTTAAAATCATGATAAATGGTAAAAAGGCAAAAAATGAACATTTAAACTGAAGCTGTTTAAACTCCATCCATACGTAGGACAGAATAAAAATATTTTAAGTCACTTCATCAACATGTCTCTCATTTTGGGGGGGGGAACGGATTTCGACAGCTGTATATTTGCCGTCGAATTCCGTTCCACCCACTATTGAGTTTCTAATATTTATCATACAGACTGATTCTCACACTTCCAGATAGCTTTGTGGACAGTGTGTTAACCTCTGGTGCAGTTGTGTCAGTGAATCCTAGGTTCCAATCCAGGCTCCATGCTTTTCTTTCGTCTGCCTTCTCTCAGCTATTTTGCTTCTTTTCAAAATATTTAATATAATGATAAATGGCAAAAAGGCAAAAAATGAACATTTAAACTGAAGCTGGTTAAACTCCATCCACACACAGGACAGAATAAAAATATTTTAAGTCACTTCATCAACATGTCTCATCATTTTAGGGGGGGGGAACGGATTTCGACAGCTGTATATTTGCCGTCGAATTCCGTTCCCCCCCCCATTGAGTTTCTAATATTTATCATACAGACTGATTCTCACACTTCCAGATGGCTTTGTGGACAGTGTGTTGACCTCTGGTGCAGTTGTGTCAGGGAATCCTAGGTTCGAATCCAGGCTGGTGGTTTTTTTTTCCGTCTGCCTTCTCTCACCTATTTTGGTACTTTTCAAAATATTTAATATCATGATAAATGGCAAAAAGGCAAAAAATGAACATTTAAACTGAAGCTGGTTAAACTCCATCCACACACAGGACAGAATAAAAATATTTTAAGTCACTTCATCAACATGTCTCATCATTTTGGGGGGGGGGAACGGATTTCGACAGCTGTATATTTGCCGTCGAATTCCGTTCCCCCCCCTATTGAGTTTCTAATATTTATCATACATCCTGATTCTCACACTTCCAGATAGCTTTGTGGACAGTGTGTTAACCTCTGGTGCAGTTGTGTCAGTGAATCCTAGGTTCGAATCCAGGCTCCATGCTTTTCTTTCGTCTGCCTTCTCTCACCTATTTTGGTACTTTTCAAAATATTTAATATCATTATAAATGTCAAAATGGCAAATATAATCTTTTAAACTGAAGCAGGTAAAACTCCATCCATACGTAGGACAGAATAAAAATATTTTAAGTCACTTCATCAACATGTCTCATCATTTTGGGGGGGGGGGAACGGATTTCGACAGCTGTATATTTGCCGTCGAATTCCGTTCCCCCCCCTATTGTGATTCTAAAATTTATCATACAGGCTGATTCTCACGCTTCCAGATGGCTTTGTGGACAGTGTGTTGACCTCAGGTGCAGTTGTTTCAGGGAATCCTAGGTACGAATCCAGGCTAGTTAATTTTTATTCGTCTGCCTTCTCTCACCTATTTTGGTACTTTTCAAAATATTTAATATCATGATAAATGGCAAAAAGGCAAAAATAATCTTTTAAACTGAAGCAGGTTAAACTCCATCCATACGTAGGACAGAATAAAAATATTTTAAGTCACTTCATCAACATGTCTCTCATTTTGGGGGGGGGGAACGGATTTCGACAGCTGTATATTTGCCGTCGAATTCCGTTCCCCCCACTATTGAGTTTCTAATATTTATCATACAGACTGATTCTCGCACTTCAAGATGGCTTAGTGGCCAGTATGTTGACCTCTGGTGTAGTTGTGTCAGTGAATCCTAGGTTCGAATCCAGGCTCCATGCTTTCCTTTCGTCTGCCTTCTCTCAGCTATTTTGCTTCTTTTCAAAATATTTAATATCATGATAAATGGCAAAAAGGCAAAAAATAACCATTTAAATTGAAGCAGGTTAAACTCCATCCATACACAGGACAGAATAAAAATATTTTAAGTCACTTCATCAACATGTTTCATCATTTTGGGGGGGGGAACGGATTTCGACAGCTGTATATTTGCCGTCGAATTCCGTCCCCCCCCCTATTGAGATTCTAATATTTATCATACAGGTTGATTCTCACACTTCCAGATGGCTTTGTGGACAGTGTGTAGACCTCTGGTGCAGTTGTTTCTGGGAATTCTAGGTTCGAATCCAGGCTAGTGGATTTTTTTTTCGTTTGCCTTCTCTCACCTTTTTTTGTAATTTTCAAAATATTTAAAATCATGATAAATGGTAAAAAGGCAAAAGATGAACATTTAAACTGAAGTTGTTTAAACTCCATCCATACGTAGGACAGAATAAAAATATTTTAAGTCACTTCATCAACATGTCTCTCATTTTGGGGGGGGGGGAACGGATTTCGACAGCCGTATATTTGCCGTCGAATTCCGTTCCCCCCACTATTGAGTTTCTAATATTTATCATACAGACTGATTCTCGCACTTCGTGATGGCTTAGTGGACAGTATGTTGACCTCTGGTGTAGTTGTGTCAGTGAATCCTAGGTTCGAATCCAGGCTCAATGCTTTTCTTTCGTCTGCCTTCTCTCAGCTATTTTGCTTCTTTTCAAAATATTTAATATCATGATAAATGGCAAAAAGGCAAAAAATGACCATTTAAATTGAAGCAGGTTAAACTCCATCCATACACAGGACAGAATAAAAATATTTTAAGTCACTTCATCAACATATCTCATCATTTTGGGGGGGGGAACGGATTTCGACAGCTGTATATTTGCCGTCGAATTCCGTTCCCCCCCCCCTATTGAGATTCTAATATTTATCATACAGGTTGATTCTCACACTTCCAGATGGCATTGTGGACAGTGTGTAGACCTCTGGTGCAGATGTTTCTGGGAATCCTAGGTTTGAATCCAGGCTAGTGAATTTTTATTCGTCTGCCTTCTCTCACCTATTTTGGTACTTTTCAAAATATTTAATATCATGATAAATGGCAAAAAGGCAAAAATAATCTTTTAAACTGAAGCAGGTTAAACTCCATCCATACGTAGGACAGAATAAAAATATTTTAAGTCACTTCATCAACATGTCTCTCATTTTGGGGGGGGGAACGGATTTCGACAGCTGTATATTTGCCGTCGAATTCCGTTCCCCCCCCTATTGAGATTCTAATATTTATCATACAGGTTGATTCTCACACTTCCAGATGGCTTTGTGGACAGTGTGTAGACCTCTGGTGCAGTTGTTTCTGGGAATCCTAGGTTCGAATCCAGGCTAGTGGATTTTTTTTTCGTTTGCATTCTCTCACTTTTTTTTGTAATTTTTAAAATATTTAAAATCATGATAAATGGTAAAAAGGCAAAAAATGAACATTTAAACTGAAGCTGTTTAAACTCCATCCATACGTAGGACAGAATAAAAATATTTTAAGTCACTTCATCAACATGTCTCTCATTTTGGGGGGGGGAACGGATTTCGACAGCTGTATATTTGCCGTCGAATTCCGTTCCCCCCACTATTGAGTTTCTAATATTTATCATACAGACTGATTCTCACACTTCCAGATAGCTTTGTGGACAGTGTGTTAACCTCTGGTGCAGTTGTGTCAGTGAATCCTAGGTTCCAATCCAGGCTCCATGCTTTTCTTTCGTCTGCCTTCTCTCAGCTATTTTGCTTCTTTTCAAAATATTTAATATAATGATAAATGGCAAAAAGGCAAAAAATGAACATTTAAACTGAAGCTGGTTAAACTCCATCCACACACAGGACAGAATAAAAATATTTTAAGTCACTTCATCAACATGTCTCATCATTTTAGGGGGGGGGAACGGATTTCGACAGCTGTATATTTGCCGTCGAATTCCGTTCCCCCCCCCATTGAGTTTCTAATATTTATCATACAGGCTGATTCTCACACTTCCAGATGGCTTTGTGGACAGTGTGTTGACCTCTGGTGCAGTTGTGTCAGGGAATCCTAGGTTCGAATCCAGGCTGGTGGTTTTTTTTTCCGTCTGCCTTCTCTCACCTATTTTGGTACTTTTCAAAATATTTAATATCATGATAAATGGCAAAAAGGCAAAAAATGAACATTTAAACTGAAGCTGGTTAAACTCCATCCACACACAGGACAGAATAAAAATATTTTAAGTCACTTCATCAACATGTCTCATCATTTTGGGGGGGGGGAACGGATTTCGACAGCTGTATATTTGCCGTCGAATTCCGTTTCCCCCCCTATTGAGTTTCTAATATTTATCATACATCCTGATTCTCACACTTCCAGATAGCTTTGTGGACAGTGTGTTAACCTCTGGTGCAGTTGTGTCAGTGAATCCTAGGTTCGAATCCAGGCTCCATGCTTTTCTTTCGTCTGCCTTCTCTCACCTATTTTGGTACTTTTCAAAATATTTAATATCATTATAAATGTCAAAATGGCAAATATAATCTTTTAAACTGAAGCAGGTAAAACTCCATCCATACGTAGGACAGAATAAAAATATTTTAAGTCACTTCATCAACATGTCTCATCATTTTGGGGGGGGGAACGGATTTCGACAGCTGTATATTTGCCGTCGAATTCCGTTCCCCCCCCTATTGTGATTCTAAAATTTATCATACAGGCTGATTCTCACGCTTCCAGATGGCTTTGTGGACAGTGTGTTGACCTCAGGTGCAGTTGTTTCAGGGAATCCTAGGTTCGAATCCAGGCTAGTGAATTTTTATTCGTCTGCCTTCTCTCACCTATTTTGGTACTTTTCAAAATATTTAATATCATGATAAATGGCAAAAAGGCAAAAATAATCTTTTAAACTGAAGCAGGTTAAACTCCATCCATACGTAGGACAGAATAAAAATATTTTAAGTCACTTCATCAACATGTCTCTCATTTTGGGGGGGGGGAACGGATTTCGACAGCTGTATATTTGCCGTCGAATTCCGTTCCCCCCACTATTGAGTTTCTAATATTTATCATACAGATTGATTCTCGCACTTCAAGATGGCTTAGTGGCCAGTATGTTGACCTCTGGTGTAGTTGTGTCAGTGAATCCTAGGTTCGAATCCAGGCTCCATGCTTTCCTTTCGTCTGCCTTCTCTCAGCTATTTTGCTTCTTTTCAAAATATTTAATATCATGATAAATGGCAAAAAGGCAAAAAATAACCATTTAAATTGAAGCAGGTTAAACTCCATCCATACACAGGACAGAATAAAAATATTTTAAGTCACTTCATCAACATGTCTCATAATTTTGGGGGGGGGAACGGATTTCGACAGCTGTATATTTGCCGTCGAATTCCGTCCCCCCCCCCTATTGAGATTCTAATATTTATCATACAGGTTGACTCTCACACTTACAGATGGCTTTGTGCACAGTGTGTAGACCTCTGGTGCAGTTGTTTCTGGGAATTCTAGGTTTGAATCCAGGCTAGTGGATTTTTTTTTCGTTTGCCTTCTCTCACCTTTTTTTGTAATTTTCAAAATATTTAAAATCATGATAAATGGTAAAAAGGCAAAAGATGAACATTTAAACTGAAGTTGTTTAAACTCCATCCATACACAGGACAGAATAAAAATATTTTAAGTCACTTCATCAACATATCTCATCATTTTGGGGGGGGAACGGATTTCGACAGCTGTATATTTGCCGTCGAATTCCGTTCCCCCCCCCCTATTGAGATTCTAATATTTATCATACAGGTTGATTCTCACACTTCCAGATGGCATTGTGGACAGTGTGTAGACCTCTGGTGCAGATGTTTCTGGGAATCCTAGGTTTGAATCCAGGCTAGTGAATTTTTATTCGTCTGCCTTCTCTCACCTATTTTGGTACTTTTCAAAATATTTAATATCATGATAAATGGCAAAAAGGCAAAAATAATCTTTTAAACTGAAGCAGGTTAAACTCCATCCATACGTAGGACAGAATAAAAATATTTTAAGTCACTTCATCAACATGTCTCTCATTTTGGGGGGGGGAACGGATTTCGACAGCTGTATATTTGCCGTCGAATTCCGTTCCCCCCCCCTATTGAGATTCTAATATTTATCATACAGGTTGATTCTCACACTTCCAGATGGCTTTGTGGACAGTGTGTAGACCTCTGGTGCAGTTGTTTCTGGGAATCCTAGGTTCGAATCCAGGCTAGTGGATTTTTTTTTCGTTTGCATTCTCTCACTTTTTTTTGTAATTTTTAAAATATTTAAAATCATGATAAATGGTAAAAAGGCAAAAAATGAACATTTAAACTGAAGCTGTTTAAACTCCATCCATACGTAGGACAGAATAAAAATATTTTAAGTCACTTCATCAACATGTCTCTCATTTTGGGGGGGGGAACGGATTTCGACAGCTGTATATTTGCCGTCGAATTCCGTTCCCCCCACTATTGAGTTTCTAATATTTATCATACAGACTGATTCTCACACTTCCAGATAGCTTTGTGGACAGTGTGTTAACCTCTGGTGCAGTTGTGTCAGTGAATCCTAGGTTCCAATCCAGGCTCCATGCTTTTCTTTCGTCTGCCTTCTCTCAGCTATTTTGCTTCTTTTCAAAATATTTAATATAATGATAAATGGCAAAAAGGCAAAAAATGAACATTTAAACTGAAGCTGGTTAAACTCCATCCACACACAGGACAGAATAAAAATATTTTAAGTCACTTCATCAACATGTCTCATCATTTTAGGGGGGGGGAACGGATTTCGACAGCTGTATATTTGCCGTCGAATTCCGTTCCCCCCCCCATTGAGTTTCTAATATTTATCATACAGGCTGATTCTCACACTTCCAGATGGCTTTGTGGACAGTGTGTTGACCTCTGGTGCAGTTGTGTCAGGGAATCCTAGGTTCGAATCCAGGCTGGTGGTTTTTTTTTCCGTCTGCCTTCTCTCACCTATTTTGGTACTTTTCAAAATATTTAATATCATGATAAATGGCAAAAAGGCAAAAAATGAACATTTAAACTGAAGCTGGTTAAACTCCATCCACACACAGGACAGAATAAAAATATTTTAAGTCACTTCATCAACATGTCTCATCATTTTGGGGGGGGGGAACGGATTTCGACAGCTGTATATTTGCCGTCGAATTCCGTTTCCCCCCCTATTGAGTTTCTAATATTTATCATACATCCTGATTCTCACACTTCCAGATAGCTTTGTGGACAGTGTGTTAACCTCTGGTGCAGTTGTGTCAGTGAATCCTAGGTTCGAATCCAGGCTCCATGCTTTTCTTTCGTCTGCCTTCTCTCACCTATTTTGGTACTTTTCAAAATATTTAATATCATTATAAATGTCAAAATGGCAAATATAATCTTTTAAACTGAAGCAGGTAAAACTCCATCCATACGTAGGACAGAATAAAAATATTTTAAGTCACTTCATCAACATGTCTCATCATTTTGGGGGGGGGAACGGATTTCGACAGCTGTATATTTGCCGTCGAATTCCGTTCCCCCCCCTATTGTGATTCTAAAATTTATCATACAGGCTGATTCTCACGCTTCCAGATGGCTTTGTGGACAGTGTGTTGACCTCAGGTGCAGTTGTTTCAGGGAATCCTAGGTTCGAATCCAGGCTAGTGAATTTTTATTCGTCTGCCTTCTCTCACCTATTTTGGTACTTTTCAAAATATTTAATATCATGATAAATGGCAAAAAGGCAAAAATAATCTTTTAAACTGAAGCAGGTTAAACTCCATCCATACGTAGGACAGAATAAAAATATTTTAAGTCACTTCATCAACATGTCTCTCATTTTGGGGGGGGGGAACGGATTTCGACAGCTGTATATTTGCCGTCGAATTCCGTTCCCCCCACTATTGAGTTTCTAATATTTATCATACAGATTGATTCTCGCACTTCAAGATGGCTTAGTGGCCAGTATGTTGACCTCTGGTGTAGTTGTGTCAGTGAATCCTAGGTTCGAATCCAGGCTCCATGCTTTCCTTTCGTCTGCCTTCTCTCAGCTATTTTGCTTCTTTTCAAAATATTTAATATCATGATAAATGGCAAAAAGGCAAAAAATAACCATTTAAATTGAAGCAGGTTAAACTCCATCCATACACAGGACAGAATAAAAATATTTTAAGTCACTTCATCAACATGTCTCATAATTTTGGGGGGGGGAACGGATTTCGACAGCTGTATATTTGCCGTCGAATTCCGTCCCCCCCCCTATTGAGATTCTAATATTTATCATACAGGTTGATTCTCACACTTACAGATGGCTTTGTGGACAGTGTGTAGACCTCTGGTGCAGTTGTTTCTGGGAATTCTAGGTTTGAATCCAGGCTAGTGGATTTTTTTTTCGTTTGCCTTCTCTCACCTTTTTTTGTAATTTTCAAAATATTTAAAATCATGATAAATGGTAAAAAGGCAAAAGATGAACATTTAAACTGAAGTTGTTTAAACTCCATCCATACGTAGGACAGAATAAAAATATTTTAAGTCACTTCATCAACATGTCTCTCATTTTGGGGGGGGGGGAACGGATTTCGACAGCCGTATATTTGCCGTCGAATTCCGTTCCCCCCACTATTGAGTTTCTAATATTTATCATACAGACTGATTCTCGCACTTCATGATGGCTTAGTGGACAGTATGTTGACCTCTGGTGTAGTTGTGTCAGTGAATCCTAGGTTCGAATCCAGGCTCAATGCTTTTCTTTCGTCTGCCTTCTCTCAGCTATTTTGCTTCTTTTCAAAATATTTAATATCATGATAAATGGCAAAAAGGCAAAAAATGACCATTTAAATTGAAGCAGGTTAAACTCCATCCATACACAGGACAGAATAAAAATATTTTAAGTCACTTCATCAACATATCTCATCATTTTGGGGGGGGAACGGATTTCGACAGCTGTATATTTGCCGTCGAATTCCGTTCCCCCCCCCCTATTGAGATTCTAATATTTATCATACAGGTTGATTCTCACACTTCCAGATGGCATTGTGGACAGTGTGTAGACCTCTGGTGCAGATGTTTCTGGGAATCCTAGGTTTGAATCCAGGCTAGTGAATTTTTATTCGTCTGCCTTCTCTCACCTATTTTGGTACTTTTCAAAATATTTAATATCATGATAAATGGCAAAAAGGCAAAAATAATCTTTTAAACTGAAGCAGGTTAAACTCCATCCATACGTAGGACAGAATAAAAATATTTTAAGTCACTTCATCAACATGTCTCTCATTTTGGGGGGGGGAACGGATTTCGACAGCTGTATATTTGCCGTCGAATTCCGTTCCCCCCCCCTATTGAGATTCTAATATTTATCATACAGGTTGATTCTCACACTTCCAGATGGCTTTGTGGACAGTGTGTAGACCTCTGGTGCAGTTGTTTCTGGGAATCCTAGGTTCGAATCCAGGCTAGTGGATTTTTTTTTCGTTTGCATTCTCTCACTTTTTTTTGTAATTTTTAAAATATTTAAAATCATGATAAATGGTAAAAAGGCAAAAAATGAACATTTAAACTGAAGCTGTTTAAACTCCATCCATACGTAGGACAGAATAAAAATATTTTAAGTCACTTCATCAACATGTCTCTCATTTTGGGGGGGGGGAACGGATTTCGACAGCTGTATATTTGCCGTCGAATTCCGTTCCCCCCACTATTGAGTTTCTAATATTTATCATACAGACTGATTCTCACGCTTCCAGATAGCTTTGTGGACAGTGTGTTAACCTCTGGTGCAGTTGTGTCAGTGAATCCTAGGTTCCAATCCAGGCTCCATGCTTTTCTTTCGTCTGCCTTCTCTCAGCTATTTTGCTTCTTTTCAAAATATTTAATATAATGATAAATGGCAAAAAGGCAAAAAATGAACATTTAAACTGAAGCTGGTTAAACTCCATCCACACACAGGACAGAATAAAAATATTTTAAGTCACTTCATCAACATGTCTCATCATTTTAGGGGGGGGGAACGGATTTCGACAGCTGTATATTTGCCGTCGAATTCCGTTCCCCCCCCCATTGAGTTTCTAATATTTATCATACAGACTGATTCTCACACTTCCAGATGGCTTTGTGGACAGTGTGTTGACCTCTGGTGCAGTTGTGTCAGGGAATCCTAGGTTCGAATCCAGGCTGGTGGTTTTTTTTTCCGTCTGCCTTCTCTCACCTATTTTGGTACTTTTCAAAATATTTAATATCATGATAAATGGCAAAAAGGCAAAAAATGAACATTTAAACTGAAGCTGGTTAAACTCCATCCACACACAGGACAGAATAAAAATATTTTAAGTCACTTCATCAACATGTCTCATCATTTTGGGGGGGGGGAACGGATTTCGACAGCTGTATATTTGCCGTCGAATTCCGTTCCCCCCCCTATTGAGTTTCTAATATTTATCATACATCCTGATTCTCACACTTCCAGATAGCTTTGTGGACAGTGTGTTAACCTCTGGTGCAGTTGTGTCAGTGAATCCTAGGTTCGAATCCAGGCTCCATGCTTTTCTTTCGTCTGCCTTCTCTCACCTATTTTGGTACTTTTCAAAATATTTAATATCATTATAAATGTCAAAATGGCAAATATAATCTTTTAAACTGAAGCAGGTAAAACTCCATCCATACGTAGGACAGAATAAAAATATTTTAAGTCACTTCATCAACATGTCTCATCATTTTGGGGGGGGGGAACGGATTTCGACAGCTGTATATTTGCCGTCGAATTCCGTTCCCCCCCCCTATTGTGATTCTAAAATTTATCATACAGGCTGATTCTCACGCTTCCAGATGGCTTTGTGGACAGTGTGTTGACCTCAGGTGCAGTTGTTTCAGGGAATCCTAGGTACGAATCCAGGCTAGTTAATTTTTATTCGTCTGCCTTCTCTCACCTATTTTGGTACTTTTCAAAATATTTAATATCATGATAAATGGCAAAAAGGCAAAAATAATCTTTTAAACTGAAGCAGGTTAAACTCCATCCATACGTAGGACAGAATAAAAATATTTTAAGTCACTTCATCAACATGTCTCTCATTTTGGGGGGGGGGAACGGATTTCGACAGCTGTATATTTGCCGTCGAATTCCGTTCCCCCCACTATTGAGTTTCTAATATTTATCATACAGACTGATTCTCGCACTTCCAGATAGCTTTGTGGACAGTGTGTTGACCTCTGGTGCAGTTGTGTCAGTGAATCCTAGGTTCCAATCCAGGCTCCATGCTTTTCTTTCGTCTGCCTTCTCTCAGCTATTTTGCTTCTTTTCAAAATATTTAATATAATGATAAATGGCAAAAAGGCAAAAAATGAACATTTAAACTGAAGCTGGTTAAACTCCATCCATACATAGGACAGAATAAAAATATTTTAAGTCACTTCATCAACATGTCTCATCATTTTGGGGGGGGGGAACGGATTTCGACAGCTGTATATTTGCCGTCGAATTCCGTTCCCCCTCCTATTGTGATTCTAAAATTTATCATACAGGCTGATTCTCACGCTTCCAGATGGCTTTGTGGACAGTGTGTTGACCTCAGGTGCAGTTGTTTCAGGGAATCCTAGGTTCAAATCCAGGCTAGTGAATTTTTATTCGTCTGCCTTCTCTCACCTATTTTGGTACTTTTCAAAATATTTAATATCATGATAAATGGCAAAAAGGCAAAAATAATCTTTTAAACTGAAGCAGGTTAAACTCCATCCATACGTAGGACAGAATAAAAATATTTTAAGTCACTTCATCAACATGTCTCTCATTTTGGGGGGGGGGAACGGATTTCGACAGCTGTATATTTGCCGTCGAATTCCGTTCCCCCCACTATTGAGTTTCTAATATTTATCATACAGACTGATTCTCGCACTTCAAGATGGCTTAGTGGCCAGTATGTTGACCTCTGGTGTAGTTGTGTCAGTGAATCCTAGGTTCGAATCCAGGCTCCATGCTTTCCTTTCGTCTGCCTTCTCTCAGCTATTTTGCTTCTTTTCAAAATATTTAATATCATGATAAATGGCAAAAAGGCAAAAAATAACCATTTAAATTGAAGCAGGTTAAACTCCATCCATACACAGGACAGAATAAAAATATTTTAAGTCACTTCATCAACATGTCTCATCATTTTGGGGGGAGGAACGGATTTCGACAGCTGTATATTTGCCGTCGAATTCCGTCCCCCCCCCCTATTGAGATTCTAATATTTATCATACAGGTTGATTCTCACACTTACAGATGGCTTTGTGGACAGTGTGTAGACCTCTGGTGCAGTTGTTTCTGGGAATTCTAGGTTCGAATCCAGGCTAGTGGGTTTTTTTTTCGTTTGCCTTCTCTGACCTTTTTTTGTAATTTTCAAAATATTTAAAATCATGATAAATGGTAAAAAGGCAAAAGATGACCATTTAAACTGAAGTTGTTTAAACTCCATCCATACGTAGGACAGAATAAAAATATTTTAAGTCACTTCATCAACATGTCTCTCATTTTGGGGGGGGGGGAACGGATTTCGACAGCCGTATATTTGCCGTCGAATTCCGTTCCCCCCCCCCTATTGAGATTCTAATATTTATCATACAGGTTGAATCTCACACTTCCAGATGGCATTGTGGACAGTGTGTAGACCTCTGGTGCAGATGTTTCTGGGAATCCTAGGTTTGAATCCAGGCTAGTGAATTTTTATTCGTCTGCCTTCTCTCACCTATTTTGGTACTTTTCAAAATATTTAATATCATGATAAATGGCAAAAAGGCAAAAATAATCTTTTAAACTGAAGCAGGTTAAACTCCATCCATACGTAGGACAGAATAAAAATATTTTAAGTCACTTCATCAACATGTCTCTCATTTTGGGGGGGGGGAACGGATTTCGACAGCTGTATATTTGCCGTCGAATTCCGTTCCCCCCACTATTGAGTTTCTAATATTTATCATACAGACTGATTCTCACACTTCAAGATAGATTTGTGGACAGTGTGTTAACCTCTGGTGCAGTTGTGTCAGTGAATCCTAGGTTCCAATCCAGGCTCCATGCTTTTCTTTCGTCTGCCTTCTCTCAGCTATTTTGCTTCTTTTCAAAATATTTAATATAATGATAAATGGCAAAAAGGCATAAAATGAACATTTAAACTGAAGCTGGTTAAACTCCATCCACACACAGGACAGAATAAAAATATTTTAAGTCACTTCATCAACATGTCTCATCATTTTAGGGCGGGGGGAACGGATTTCGACAGCTGTATATTTGCCGTCGAATTCCGTTCCCCCCCCCCATTGAGTTTCTAATATTTATCATACAGGCTGATTCTCACACTTCCAGATGGCTTTGTGGGCAGTGTGTTGACCTCTGGTGCAGTTGTGTCAAGGAATCCTAGGTTCGAATCCAGGCTGGTGGTTTTTTTTTCCGTCTGCCTTCTCTCACCTATTTTGGTACTTTTCAAAATATTTAATATCATGATAAATGGCAAAAAGGCAAAAAATGAACATTTAAACTGAAGCTGGTTAAACTCCATCCACACACAGGACAGAATAAAAATATTTTAAGTCACTTCATCAACATGTCTCATCATTTTGGGGGGGGGGAACGGATTTCGACAGCTGTATATTTGCCGTCGAATTCCGTTCCCCCCCCTATTGAGTTTCTAATATTTATCATACATCCTGATTCTCACACTTCCAGATAGCTTTGTGGACAGTGTGTTAACCTCTGGTGCAGTTGTGTCAGTGAATCCTAGGTTCGAAACCAGGCTCCATGCTTTTCTTTCGTCTGCCTTCTCTCACCTATTTTGGTACTTTTCAAAATATTTAATATCATTATAAATGTCAAAATGGCAAATATAATCTTTTAAACTGAAGCAGGTAAAACTCCATCCATACGTAGGACAGAATAAAAATATTTTAAGTCACTTCATCAACATGTCTCATCATTTTGGGGGGGGGGAACGGATTTCGACAGCTGTATATTTGCCGTCGAATTCCGTTCCCCCCCCTATTGTGATTCTAAAATTTATCATACAGGCTGATTCTCACGCTTCCAGATGGCTTTGTGGACAGTGTGTTGACCTCAGGTGCAGTTGTTTCAGGGAATCCTAGGTTCGAATCCAGGCTAGTGAATTTTTATTCGTCTGCCTTCTCTCACCTATTTTGGTTCTTTTCAAAATATTTAATATCATGATAAATGGCAAAAAGGCAAAAATAATCTTTTAAACTGAAGCAGGTTAAACTCCATCCATACGTAGGACAGAATAAAAATATTTTAAGTCACTTCATCAACATGTCTCTCATTTTGGGGGGGGGGAACGGATTTCGACAGCTGTATATTTGCCGTCGAATTCCGTTCCCCCCACTATTGAGTTTCTAATATTTATCATACAGACTGATTCTCGCACTTCCAGATAGCTTTGTGGACAGTGTGTTAACCTCTGGTGCAGTTGTGTCAGTGAATCCTAAGTTCGAACCCAGGCTCCATGCTTTTCTTTCGTCTGCCTTCTCTCAGCTATTTTGCTTCTTTTCAAAATATTTAATATAATGATAAATGGCAAAAAGGCAAAAAATGAACATTTAAACTGAAGCTGGTTAAACTCCATCCATATATAGGACAGAATAAAAATATTTTAAGTCACTTCATCAACATGTCTCATCATTTTGGGGGGGGGGAACGGATTTCGACAGCTGTATATTTGCCGTCGAATTCCGTTTCCCCCCCTATTGTGATTCTAAAATTTATCATACAGGCTGATTCTTACGCTTCCAGATGGCTTTGTGGACAGTGTGTTGACCTCAGGTGCAGTTGTTTCAGGGAATCCTAGGTTCGAATCCAGGCTAGTGAATTTTTATTCGTCTGCCTTCTCTCACCTATTTTGGTACTTTTCAAAATATTTAATATCATGATAAATGGCAAAAAGGCAAAAATAATCTTTTAAACTGAAGCAGGTTAAACTCCATCCATACGTAGGACAGAATAAAAATATTTTAAGTCACTTCATCAACATGTCTCTCATTTTGGGGGGAGGGAACGGATTTCGACAGCTGTATATTTGCCGTCGAATTCCGTTCCCCCCACTATTGAGTTTCTAATATTTATCATACAGACTGATTCTCGCACTTCCAGATGGCTTAGTGGCCAGTATGTTGACCTCTGGTGTAGTTGTGTCAGTGAATCCTAGGTTCGAATCCAGGCTCCATGCTTTTCTTTCGTCTGCCTTCTCTCAGCTATTTTGCTTCTTTTCAAAATATTTAATATCATGATAAATGGCAAAAAGGCAAAAAATAACCATTTAAATTGAAGCAGGTTAAACTCCATCCATACACAGGACAGAATAAAAATATTTTAAGTCACTTCATCAACATGTCTCATCATTTTGGGGGGGGGAACGGATTTCGACAGCTGTATATTTGCCGTCGAATTCCGTCCCCCCCCCTATTGAGATTCTAATATTTATCATACAGGTTGACTCTCACACTTACAGATGGCTTTGTGGACAGTGTGTAGACCTCTGGTGCAGTTGTTTCTGGGAATTCTAGGTTCGAATCCAGGCTAGTGGATTTTTTTTTCGTTTGCCTTCTCTCACCTTTTTTTGTAATTTTCAAAATATTTAAAATCATGATAAATGGTAAAAAGGCAAAAGATGAACATTTAAACTGAAGTTGTTTAAACTCCATCCATACGTAGGACAGAATAAAAATATTTTAAGTCACTTCATCAACATGTCTCTCATTTTGGGGGGGGGGAACGGATTTCGACAGCCGTATATTTGCCGTCGAATTCCGTTCCCCCCACTATTGAGTTTCTAATATTTATCATACAGACTGATTCTCGCACTTCATGATGGCTTAGTGGACAGTATGTTGACCTCTGGTGTAGTTGTGTCAGTGAATCCTAGGTTCGAATCCAGGCTCAATGCTTTTCTTTCGTCTGCCTTCTCTCAGCTATTTTGCTTCTTTTCAAAATATTTAATATCATGATAAATGGCAAAAAGGCAAAAAATGACCATTTAAATTGAAGCAGGTTAAACTCCATCCATACACAGGACAGAATAAAAATATTTTAAGTCACTTCATCAACATATCTCATCATTTTGGGGGGGGGAACGGATTTCGACAGCTGTATATTTGCCGTCGAATTCCGTTCCCCCCCCCCCTATTGAGATTCTAATATTTATCATACAGGTTGATTCTCACACTTCCAGATGGCATTGTGGACAGTTTGTAGACCTCTGGTGCAGATGTTTCCGGGAATCCTAGGTTTGAATCCAGGCTAGTGAATTTTTATTCGTCTGCCTTCTCTCACCTATTTTGGTACTTTTCAAAATATTTAATATCATGATAAATGGCAAAAAGGCAAAAATAATCTTTTAAACTGAAGCAGGTTAAACTCCATCCATACGTAGGACAGAATAAAAATATTTTAAGTCACTTCATCAACATGTCTCTCATTTTGGGGGGGGGAACGGATTTCGACAGCTGTATATTTGCCGTCGAATTCCGTTCCCCCCCCTATTGAGATTCTAGTATTTATCATACAGGTTGATTCTCACACTTCCAGATGGCTTTGTGGACAGTGTGTACACCTCTGGTGCAGTTGTTTCTGGGAATCCTAGGTTCGAATCCAGGCTAGTGGATTTTTTTTTCGTTTGCATTCTCTCACTTTTTTTTGTAATTTTTAAAATATTTAAAATCATGATAAATGGTAAAAAGGCAAAAAATGAACATTTAAACTGAAGCTGTTTAAACTCCATCCATACGTAGGACAGAATAAAAATATTTTAAGTCACTTCATCAACATGTCTCTCATTTTGGGGGGGGGAACGGATTTCGACAGCTGTATATTTGCCGTCGAATTCCGTTCCCCCCACTATTGAGTTTCTAATATTTATCATACAGACTGATTCTCGCACTTCAAGATGGCTTAGTGGACAGTATGTTGACCTCTGGTGTAGTTGTGTCAGTGAATCCTAGGTTCCAATCCAGGCTCCATGCTTTTCTTTCGTCTGCCTTCTCTCAGCTATTTTGCTTCTTTTCAAAATATTTAATATCATGATAAATGGCAAAAAGGCAAAAAATGACCATTTAAATTGAAGCAGGTTAAACTCCATCCATACACAGGACAGAATAAAAATATTTTAAGTCACTTCATCAACATGTCTCTCATTTTGGGGAGAGGGGACGGATTTCGACAGCTGTATATTTGCTGTCGAATTCCGTTTCCCCCCCTATTGAGATTCTAATATTTATCATACAGGTTGATTCTCACACTTACAGATGGCTTTGTGGACAGTGTGTAGACTTCTGGTGCAGATGTTTCTGGGAATCCTAGGTTCGAATCCAGGCTAGTGGATTTTTTTTTCGTTTGCCTTCTCTCACCTTTTTTTGTACTTTTCAAAATATTTAAAATCATGATAAATGGTAAAAAGGCAAAAAATGAACATTTAAACTGAAGCTGTTTAAACTCCATCCATACGTAGGACAGAATAAAAATATTTTAAGTCACTTCATCAACATGTCTCATCATTTTGGGGGGGGAACGGATTTCGACAGCTGTATATTTGCCGTCGAATTCCGTTCCCCCCCCCTATTGAGTTTCTAATATTTATCATACAGGCTGATTTTCACGCTTCCAGATGGCTTTGTGGACAGTGTGTTGACCTCTGGTGCAGTTGTGTCCAGGAATCCTAGGTTTGAATCCAGGCTGGTGGTTTTTTTTTCCGTCTGCCTTCTCTCACCTATTTTGGTACTTTTCAAAATATTTAATATTATGATAAATGGCAAAAAGGCAAAAAATGAACATTTAAACTGAAGCTGGTTAAACTCCATCCACACACAGGACAGAATAAAAATATTTTAAGTCACTTCATCAACATGTCTCATCATTTTGGGGGGGGGGGGGGGAACGGATTTCGACAGCTGTATATTTGCCGTCGAATTCCGTTCCACCCCCTATTGAGTTTCTAATATTTATCATACATCCTGCTTCTCACACTTCCAGATAGCTTTGTGGACAGCGTGTTAACCTCCGGTGCAGTTGTGTCAGTGAATCCTAGGTTCGAATCCAGGCTCCATGCTTTTCTTTCGTGTGCCTTCTCTCACCTATTTTGGTACTTTTCAAAATATTTAATATCATGATAAATGGCAAAAAGGCAAAAAATGACCATTTAAATTGAAGCAGGTTAAACTCCATCCATACACAGGACAGAATAAAAATATTTTAAGTCACTTCATCAACATATCTCATCATGTTGGGGGGGGGAACGGATTTCGACAGCTGTATATTTGCCGTCGAATTCCGTTCCCCCCCCTATTGTTATTCTAAAATGTATCATACAGGCTGATTCTCACACTTTCATATGGCATTGTGGACAGTGTGTTGACCTCTGGTGCAGTTGTTTCAGGGAATCCTAGGTTTGGAATCCAGGCTAGTGAATTTTTATTCGTCTGCCTTCTCTCACCTATTTTGGTACTTTTCAAAATATTTAATATCATGATAAATGGCAAAAAGGCAAAAATAATCTTTTAAACTGAAGCAGGTTAAACTCCATCCATACGTAGGACAGAATAAAAATATTTTAAGTCACTTCATCAACATGTCTCATCATTTTGGGGGGGGGGAACGGATTTCGACAGCTGTATATTTGCCGTCGAATTCCGTTCCCCCCACTATTGAGTTTCTAATATTTATCATACAGACTGATTCTAGCAATTTAAGATGGCTTAGTGGACAGTATGTTGACCTCTGGTGTAGTTGTGTCAGTGAATCCTAGGTTCGAATCCAGGCTCCATGCTTTTCTTTCGTCTGCCTTCTCTCAGCTATTTTGCTTCTTTTCAAAATATTTAATACCATGATAAATGGCAAAAAGGCAAAAAATTACCATTTAAATTGAAGCAGGTTAATCTCCATCCATACACAGGACAGAATAAAAATATTTTAAGTCACTTCATCAACATGTCTCATCATTTTGGGGGGGGGAACGGATTTCGACAGCTGTATATTTGCCGTCGAATTCCGTTCCCCCCCTATTGTGATTCTAAAATGTATCATACAGGCTGATTCTCACACTTTCAGATGGCTTTGTGGACAGTGTGTTGACCACTGGTGCAGTTGTTTCAGGGAATCCTAGGTTCGAATCCAGGCTAGTGAATTTTTATTCGTCTGCCTTCTCTCACCTATTTTGGTACTTTTCAAAATATTTAATATCATGATAAATGGCAAAAAGGCAAAAATAATCTTTTAAACTGAAGCAGGTTAAACTCCATCCATACGTAGGACAGAATAAAAATATTTTAAGTCACTTCATCAACATGTCTCATCATTTTGGGGGGGGGGAACGGATTTCGACAGCTGTATATTTGCCGTCGAATTCCGTTCCCCCCCTTATTGAGATTCTAATATTTATCATACAGGCTGATATTCACACTTCCAGATGGCTTTGTGGACAGTGTGTAGACCTCTGGTGCAGTTATTTCCGGGAATCCTACATTCGAATCCAGGCTGGTGGTTTTTTTTTCCGTCTGCCTTCTCTCACCTATTTTGGTACTTTTCAAAATATTTAATATCATGATAAATGGCAAAAATAATCTTTTAAACTGAAGCAGGTTAAACTCCATCCATACGTAGGACAGAATAAAAATTTTTTAAGTCACTTCATCAACATGTCTCTCATTTTGGGGGGGGGGAACGGATTTCGACAGCTGTATATTTGCCGTCGAATTCCGTTCCCCCCACTATTGAGTTTCTAATATTTATCATACAGGCTGATTCTTGCACTTCAAGATGGCTTAGTGGACAGTATGTTGACCTCTGGTGTAGTTGTGTCAGTGAATCCTAGGTTCGAATCCAGGCTCCATGCTTTTCTTTCGTCTGCCTTCTCTCAGCTATTTTGCTTCTTTTCAAAATATTTAATATCATGATAAATGGCAAAAAGGCAAAAAATGACCATTTAAATTGAAGCAGGTTAAACTCCATCCATACACAGGACAGAATAAAAATATTTTAAGTCACTTCATCAACATGTCTCATCATTTTGGGGGGGGGGGAACGGATTTCGACAGCTGTATATTTGCCGTCGAATTCCGTTCCCCCCCCTATTGAGATTCTAATATTTATCATACAGGTTGATTCTCACACTTCCAGATGGCTTTGTGGACAGTGTGTAGACATCTGGTGCAGTTTTTTCTGGGAATCCTAGGTTCGAATCCAGGCTAGTGGATTTTTTTTTTGTTTGCCTTCTCTCACCTTTTTTTGTAATTTTTAAAATATTTAAAATCATGATAAATGGTAAAAAGGCAAAAGATGAACATTTAAACTGAAGCTGTTTAAACTCTATCCATACGTAGGACAGAATAAAAATATTTTAAGTCACTTCATCAACATGTCTCTCATTTTGGGGGGGGGAACGGATTTCGAAAGCTGTGTATTTGCCGTCGAATTCCGTTCCCCCCCCTATTGAGTTTCTAATATTTATCATACATCCGCATTCTCACACTTCCAGATAGCTTTGTGGACAGTGTGTTAACCTCTGGTGCAGTTGTGTCAGTGAATCCTAGGTTCGAATCCAGGCTCCATGCTTTTCTTTCGTCTGCCTTCTCTCAGCTATTTTGCTTCTTTTCAAAATATTTAATATCATGATAAATGGCAAAAAGGCAAAAAATGACCATTTAAATTGAAGCAGGTTAAACTCCATCCATACACAGGACAGAATAAAAATATTTTAAGTCACTTCATCAACATGTCTCATCATTTTGGGGGGGGGGGAACGGATTTCGACAGCTGTATATTTGCCGTCGAATTCCGTTCCCCCCCCTATTGAGATTCTAATATTTATCATACAGGTTGATTCTCACACTTCCAGATGGCTTTGTGGACAGTGTGTAGACATCTGGTGCAGTTTTTTCTGGGAATCCTAGGTTCGAATCCAGGCTAGTGGATTTTTTTTTTGTTTGCCTTCTCTCACCTTTTTTTGTAATTTTTAAAATATTTAAAATCATGATAAATGGTAAAAAGGCAAAAGATGAACATTTAAACTGAAGCTGTTTAAACTCTATCCATACGTAGGACAGAATAAAAATATTTTAAGTCACTTCATCAACATGTCTCTCATTTTGGGGGGGGGAACGGATTTCGACAGCTGTGTATTTGCCGTCGAATTCCGTTCCCCCCCCTATTGAGTTTCTAATATTTATCATACATCCGGATTCTCACACTTCCAGATAGCTTTGTGGACAGTGTGTTAACCTCTGGTGCAGTTGTGTCAGTGAATCCTAGGTTCGAATCCAGGCTCCATGCTTTTCTTTCGTCTGCCTTCTCTCACCTATTTTGGTACTTTTCAAAATATTTAATATCATTATAAATGTCAAAATGGCAAAAATAATCTTTTAAACTGAAGCAGGTTAAACTCCATCCATATGTAGGACAGAATTAAAATATTTTAAGTCACTTCATCAACATGTCTCATCATTTTGGGGGGTGGGAACGGATTTCGACAGCTGTATATTTGCCGTCGAATTCCGTTCCCCCCCCTATTGTGATTCTAAAATGTATCATACAGGTTGATTCTCACACTTCCAGATGGCTTTGTGGACAGTGTGTAGACCGCTGGTGCAGTTGTTTCTGGGAATCCTAGGTTCGAATCCAGGCTAGTGGATTTTTTTTTCGTTTGCCTTCTCTCACCTTTTTTTGTAATTTTCAAAATATTTAATATCATGATAAATGGCAAAAAGGCAAAAATAATCTTTTAAACTGAAGCAGGTTAAACTCCATCCATACGTAGGACAGAATAAAAATATTTTAAGTCACTTCATCAGCATGTCTCTCATTTTGGGGGGGGGGAACGGATTTCGACAGCTGTATATTTGCCGTCGAATTCCGTTCCCCCCACTATTGAGTTTCTAATATTTATCATACAGACTGACTCTCGCACTTCAAGATGGCTTAGTGGACAGTATGTTGACCTCTGGTGTAGTTGTGTCAGTGAATCCTAGGTCGAATCCAGGCTCCATGCTTTTCTTTCGTCTGCCTTCTCTCAGCTATTTTGCTTCTTTTCAAAATATTTAATATCATGATAAATGGCAAAAAGGCAAAAAATGACCATTTAAATTGAAGCAGGTTAAACTCCATCCATACACAGGACAGAATAAAAATATTTTAAGTCACTTCATCAACATGTCTCATTATTTTGGGGGGGGGAACGGATTTCGACAGCTGTATATTTGCCGTCGAATTCCGTTCCCCACCCCTATTGAGATTCTAATATTTATCATACAGGCTGATACTCACACTTCCAGATGGCTTTGTGGACAGTGTGTAGACCTCTGGTGCAGTTGTTTCTGGGAATCCTAGGTTCGAATCCAGGCTGGTGGTTTTTTTTTCCGTCTGCCTTCTCTCACCTATTTTGGTACTTTTCAAAATATTTAATATCATTATAAATGTCAAAATGGCAAAAATAATCTTTTAAACTGAAGCAGGTTAAACTCCATCCATACGTAGGACAGAATAAAAATATTTTAAGTCACTTCATCAACATATCTCATCATTTTGGGGGGGGGGAACGGATTTCGACAGCTGTATATTTGCCGTCGAATTCCGTTCCCCCCCCATTGAGATTCTAAAATTTATCATACAGGCTGATTCTCACGCTTCCAGATGGCTTTGTGGACAGTGTGTTGACCTCAGGTGCAGTTGTTTCAGGGAATCCTAGGTACGAATCCAGGCTAGTTAATTTTTATTCGTCTGCCTTCTCTCACCTATTTTGGTACTTTTCAAAATATTTAATATCATTATAAATGTCAAAATGGCAAAAATAATCTTTTAAACTGAAGCAGGTTAAACTCCATCCATACGTAGGACAGAATAAAAATATTTTAAGTCACTTCATCAACATATCTCATCATTTTGGGGGGGGGGAACGGATTTCGACAGCTGTATATTTGCCGTCGAATTCCGTTCCCCCCACTATTGAGTTTCTAATATTTATCATACAGGCTGATTCTTGCACTTCAAGATGGCTTAGTGGACAGTATGTTGACCTCTGGTGTAGTTGTGTCAGTGAATCCTAGGTTCGAATCCAGGCTCCATGCTTTTCTTTCGTCTGCCTTCTCTCAGCTATTTTGCTTCTTTTCAAAATATTTAATATCATGATAAATGGCAAAAAGGCAAAAAATGACCATTTAAATTGAAGCAGGTTAAACTCCATCCATACACAGGACAGAATAAAAATATTTTAAGTCACTTCATCAACATGTCTCATCATTTTGGGGGGGGGGGAACGGATTTCGACAGCTGTATATTTGCCGTCGAATTCCGTTCCCCCCCCTATTGAGATTCTAATATTTATCATACAGGTTGATTCTCACACTTCCAGATGGCTTTGTGGACAGTGTGTAGACATCTGGTGCAGTTTTTTCTGGGAATCCTAGGTTCGAATCCAGGCTAGTGGATTTTTTTTTTGTTTGCCTTCTCTCACCTTTTTTTGTAATTTTTAAAATATTTAAAATCATGATAAATGGTAAAAAGGCAAAAGATGAACATTTAAACTGAAGCTGTTTAAACTCTATCCATACGTAGGACAGAATAAAAATATTTTAAGTCACTTCATCAACATGTCTCTCATTTTGGGGGGGGGAACGGATTTCGACAGCTGTGTATTTGCCGTCGAATTCCGTTCCCCCCCCTATTGAGTTTCTAATATTTATCATACATCCGGATTCTCACACTTCCAGATAGCTTTGTGGACAGTGTGTTAACCTCTGGTGCAGTTGTGTCAGTGAATCCTAGGTTCGAATCCAGGCTCCATGCTTTTCTTTCGTCTGCCTTCTCTCACCTATTTTGGTACTTTTCAAAATATTTAATATCATTATAAATGTCAAAATGGCAAAAATAATCTTTTAAACTGAAGCAGGTTAAACTCCATCCATATGTAGGACAGAATTAAAATATTTTAAGTCACTTCATCAACATGTCTCATCATTTTGGGGGGTGGGAACGGATTTCGACAGCTGTATATTTGCCGTCGAATTCCGTTCCCCCCCCTATTGTGATTCTAAAATGTATCATACAGGTTGATTCTCACACTTCCAGATGGCTTTGTGGACAGTGTGTAGACCGCTGGTGCAGTTGTTTCTGGGAATCCTAGGTTCGAATCCAGGCTAGTGGATTTTTTTTTCGTTTGCCTTCTCTCACCTTTTTTTGTAATTTTCAAAATATTTAATATCATGATAAATGGCAAAAAGGCAAAAATAATCTTTTAAACTGAAGCAGGTTAAACTCCATCCATACGTAGGACAGAATAAAAATATTTTAAGTCACTTCATCAACATGTCTCTCATTTTGGGGGGGGGGAACGGATTTCGACAGCTGTATATTTGCCGTCGAATTCCGTTCCCCCCACTATTGAGTTTCTAATATTTATCATACAGACTGACTCTCGCACTTCAAGATGGCTTAGTGGACAGTATGTTGACCTCTGGTGTAGTTGTGTCAGTGAATCCTAGGTCGAATCCAGGCTCCATGCTTTTCTTTCGTCTGCCTTCTCTCAGCTATTTTGCTTCTTTTCAAAATATTTAATATCATGATAAATGGCAAAAAGGCAAAAAATGACCATTTAAATTGAAGCAGGTTAAACTCCATCCATACACAGGACAGAATAAAAATATTTTAAGTCACTTCATCAACATGTCTCATTATTTTGGGGGGGGGAACGGATTTCGACAGCTGTATATTTGCCGTCGAATTCCGTTCCCCACCCCTATTGAGATTCTAATATTTATCATACAGGCTGATACTCACACTTCCAGATGGCTTTGTGGACAGTGTGTAGACCTCTGGTGCAGTTGTTTCTGGGAATCCTAGGTTCGAATCCAGGCTGGTGGTTTTTTTTTCCGTCTGCCTTCTCTCACCTATTTTGGTACTTTTCAAAATATTTAATATCATGATAAATGGCAAAAAGGCAAAAATAATCTTTTAAACTGAAGCAGGTTAAACTCCATCCATACGTAGGACAGAATAAAAATATTTTAAGTCACTTCATCAACATGTCTCTCATTTTGGGGGGGGGGAACGGATTTCGACAGCTGTATATTTGCCGTCGAATTCCGTTCCCCCCACTATTGAGTTTCTAATATTTATCATACAGACTGATTCTCGCACTTCCAGATAGCTTTGTGGACAGTGTGTTAACCTCTGGTGCAGTTGTGTCAGTGAATCCTAGGTTCCAATCCAGGCTCCATGCTTTTCTTTCATCTGCCTTCTCTCAGCTATTTTGCTTCTTTTCAAAATATTTAATATAATGATAAATGGCAAAAAGGCAAAAAATGAACATTTAAACTGAAGCTGGTTAAACTCCATCCATACATAGGACAGAATAAAAATATTTTAAGTCACTTCATCAACATGTCTCATCATTTTGGGGGGGGGGAACGGATTTCGACAGCTGTATATTTGCCGTCGAATTCCGTTCCCCCCCCTATTGTGATTCTAAAATTTATCATACAGGCTGATTCTCACGCTTCCAGATGGCTTTGTGGACAGTGTGTTGACCTCAGGTGCAGTTGTTTCAGGGAATCCTAGGTTCGAATCCAGGCTAGTGAATTTTTATTCGTCTGCCTTCTCTCACCTATTTTGGTACTTTTCAAAATATTTAATATCATGATAAATGGCAAAAAGGCAAAAATAATCTTTTAAACTGAAGCAGGTTAAACTCCATCCATACGTAGGACAGAATAAAAATATTTTAAGTCACTTCATCAACATGTCTCTCATTTTGGGGGGGGGGAACGGATTTCGACAGCTGTATATTTGCCGTCGAATTCCGTTCCCCCCACTATTGAGTTTCTAATATTTATCATACAGACTGATTCTCGCACTTCAAGATGGCTTAGTGGCCAGTATGTTGACCTCTGGTGTAGTTGTGTCAGTGAATCCTAGGTTCGAATCCAGGCTCCATGCTTTCCTTTCGTCTGCTTTCTCTCAGCTATTTTGCTTCTTTTCAAAATATTTAATATCATGATAAATGGCAAAAAGGCAAAAAATAACCATTTAAATTGAAGCAGGTTGAACTCCATCCATACACAGGACAGAATAAAAATATTTTAAGTCACTTCATCAACATGTCTCATCATTTTGGGGGGGGGGAACGGATTTCGACAGCTGTATATTTGCCGTCGAATTCCGTCCCCCCCCCTATTGAGATTCTAATATTTATCATACAGGTAGATTCTCACACTTACAGATGGCTTTGTGGACAGTGTGTAGACCTCTGGTGCAGTTGTTTTTGGGAATTCTAGGTTCGAATCCAGGCTAGTGGGTTTTTTTTTCGTTTGCCTTCTCTCACCTTTTTTTGTAATTTTCAAAATATTTAAAATCATGATAAATGGTAAAAAGGCAAAAGATGAACATTTAAACTGAAGTTGTTTAAACTCCATCCATACGTAGGACAGAATAAAAATATTTTAAGTCACTTCATCAACATGTCTCTCATTTTGGGGGGGGGGAACGGATTTCGACAGCCGTATATTTGCCGTCGAATTCCGTTCCCCCCACTATTGAGTTTCTAATATTTATCATACAGACTGATTCTCGCACTTCATGATGGCTTAGTGGACAGTATGTTGACCTCTGGTGTAGTTGTGTCAGTGAATCCTAGGTTCGAATCCAGGCTCAATGCTTTTCTTTCGTCTGCCTTCTCTCAGCTATTTTGCTTCTTTTCAAAATATTTAATATCATGATAAATGGCAAAAAGGCAAAAAATGACCATTTAAATTGAAGCAGGTTAAACTCCATCCATACACAGGACAGAATAAAAATATTTTAAGTCACTTCATCAACATATCTCATCATTTTGGGGGGGGGAACGGATTTCGACAGCTGTATATTTGCCGTCGAATTCCGTCCCCCCCCACCTATTGAGATTCTAATATTTATCATACAGGTTGATTCTCACACTTCCAGATGGCATTGTGGACAGTGTGTAGACCTCTGGTGCAGATGTTTCTGGGAATCCTAGGTTTGAATCCAGGCTAGTGAATTTTTATTCGTCTGCCTTCTCTCACCTATTTTGGTACTTTTCAAAATATTTAATATCATGATAAATGGCAAAAAGGCAAAAATAATCTTTTAAACTGAAGCAGGTTAAACTGCATCCATACGTAGGACAGAATAAAAATATTTTAAGTCACTTCATCAACATGTCTCTCATTTTGGGGGGGGGGACGGATTTCGACAGCTGTATATTTGCCGTCGAATTCCGTTCCCCCCACTATTGAGTTTCTAATATTTATCATTCAGACTGATTCTCACACTTCCAGATAGCTTTGTGGACAGTGTGTTAACCTCTGGTGCAGTTGTGTCAGTGAATCCTACGTTCCAATCCAGGCTCCATGCTTTTCTTTCGTCTGCCTTCTCTCAGCTATTTTGCTTCTTTTCAAAATATTTAATATAATGATAAATGGCAAAAAGGCAAAAAATGAACATTTAAACTGAAGCTGGTTAAACTCCATCCACACACAGGACAGAATAAAAATATTTTAAGTCACTTCATCAACATGTCTCTCATTTTGGGGGGGGGGAACGAATTTCAACAGCTGTATATTTGCCGTCGAATTCCGTTCCCCCCACTATTGAGTTTCTAATATTTATCATACAGACTGATTCTCGCACTTCCAGATAGCTTTGTGGACAGTGTGTTAACCTCGGGTGCAGTTGTGTCAGTGAATCCTAGGTTCGAATCCAGGCTCCATGCTTTTCTTTCGTCTGCCTTCTCTCAGCTATTTTGCTTCTTTTCAAAATATTTAATATAATGATAAATGGCAAAAAGGCAAAAAATGAACATTTAAACTGAAGCTGGTTAAACTCCATCCATATATAGGACAGAATAAAAATATTTTAAGTCACTTCATCAACATGTCTCATCATTTTGGGGGGGGGGAACGGATTTCGACAGCTGTATATTTGCCGTCGAATTCCGTTTCCCCCCCTATTGTGATTCTAAAATTTATCATACAGGCTGATTCTTACGCTTCCAGATGGCTTTGTGGACAGTGTGTTGACCTCAGGTGCAGTTGTTTCAGGGAATCCTAGGTTCGAATCCAGGCTAGTGAATTTTTATTCGTCTGCCTTCTCTCACCTATTTTGGTACTTTTCAAAATATTTAATATCATGATAAATGGCAAAAAGGCAAAAATAATCTTTTAAACTGAAGCAGGTTAAACTCCATCCATACGTAGGACAGAATAAAAATATTTTAAGTCACTTCATCAACATGTCTCTCATTTTGGGGGGGGGGAACGGATTTCGACAGCTGTATATTTGCCGTCGAATTCCGTTCCCCCCACTATTGAGTTTCTAATATTTATCATACAGACTGATTCTCGCACTTCAAGATGGCTTAGTGGCCAGTATGTTGACCTCTGGTGTAGTTGTGTCAGTGAATCCTAGGTTCGAATCCAGGCTCCATGCTTTTCTTTCGTCTGCCTTCTCTCAGCTATTTTGCTTCTTTTCAAAATATTTAATATCATGATAAATGGCAAAAAGGCAAAAAATAACCATTTAAATTGAAGCAGGTTAAACTCCATCCATACACAGGACAGAATAAAAATATTTTAAGTCACTTCATCAACATGTCTCATCATTTTGGGGGGGGGAACGGATTTCGACAGCTGTATATTTGCCGTCGAATTCCGTCCCCCCCCCTATTGAGATTCTAATATTTATCATACAGGTTGATTCTCACACTTACAGATGGCTTTGTGGACAGTGTGTAGATCTCTGGTGCAGTTGTTTCTGGGAATTCTAGGTTCGAATCCAGGCTAGTGGATTTTTTTTTCGTTTGCCTTCTCTCACCTATTTTTTGTACTTTTCAAAATATTTAAAATCATGATAAATGGTAAAAAGGCAAAAAATGAACATTTAAACTGAAGCTGGTTAAACTCCATCCTTACACAGGACAGAATAACAATATTTTAAGTCACTTCATCAACATGTCTCATCATTTTGGGGGGGGGAACGGATTTCGACAGCTGTATATTTGCCGTCGAATTCCGTTCCCCCCCCCTATTGAGTTTCTAATATTTATCATACAGGCTGATTCTCACGCTTCCAGATGGCTTTGTGGACAGTGTGTTGACCTCTGGTGCAGTTGTGTCCAGGAATCCTAGGTTTGAATCCAGGCTGGTGGTTTTTTTTTCCGTCTGCCTTCTCTCACCTATTTTGGTACTTTTCAAAATATTTAATATCATTATAAATGTCAAAATGGCAAAAATAATCTTTTAAACTGAAGCAGGTTAAACTCCATCCATACACAGGACAGAATAAAAATATTTTAAGTCACTTCATCAACATGTCTCATCATTTTGGGGGGGGGGAACGGATTTCGACAGCTGTATATTTGCCGTCGAATTCCGTTCCCCCCCCTATTGTTATTCTAAAATGTATCATACAGGCTGATTCTCACACTTTCATATGGCATTGTGGACAGTGTGTTGTCCTCTGGTGCAGTTGTTTCAGGGAATCCTAGGTTTGGAATCCAGGCTAGTGAATTTTTATTCGTCTGCCTTCTCTCACCTATTTTGGTACTTTTCAAAATATTTAATATCATGATAAATGGCAAAAAGGCAAAAATAATCTTTTAAACTGAAGCAGGTTAAACTCCATCCATACGTAGGACAGAATAAAAATATTTTAAGTCACTTCATCAACATGTCTCATCATTTTGGGGGGGGGGAACGGATTTCGACAGCTGTATATTTGCCGTCGAATTCCGTTCCCCCCACTATTGAGTTTCTAATATTTATCATACAGACTGATCCTAGCAATTTAAGATGGCTTAGTGGACAGTATGTTGACCTCTGGTGTAGTTGTGTCAGTGAATCCTAGGTTCGAATCCAGGCTCCATGCTTTTCTTTCGTCTGCCTTCTCTCAGCTATTTTGCTTCTTTTCAAAATATTTAATACCATGATAAATGGCAAAAAGGCAAAAAATTACCATTTAAATTGAAGCAGGTTAATCTCCATCCATACACAGGACAGAATAAAAATATTTTAAGTCACTTCATCAACATGTCTCATCATTTTGGGGGGGGGAACGGATTTCGACAGCTGTATATTTGCCGTCGAATTCCGTTCCCCCCCTATTGTGATTCTAAAATGTATCATACAGGCTGATTCTCACACTTTCAGATGGCTTTGTGGACAGTGTGTTGACCACTGGTGCAGTTGTTTCAGGGAATCCTAGGTTCGAATCCAGGCTAGTGAATTTTTATTCGTCTGCCTTCTCTCACCTATTTTGGTACTTTTCAAAATATTTAATATCATGATAAATGGCAAAAAGGCAAAAATAATCTTTTAAACTGAAGCAGGTTAAACTCCATCCATACGTAGGACAGAATAAAAATATTTTAAGTCACTTCATCAACATGTCTCATCATTTTGGGGGGGGGGAACGGATTTCGACAGCTGTATATTTGCCGTCGAATTCCGTTCCCCCCCTTATTGAGATTCTAATATTTATCATACAGGCTGATATTCACACTTCCAGATGGCTTTGTGGACAGTGTGTAGACCTCTGGTGCAGTTATTTCCGGGAATCCTACATTCGAATCCAGGCTGGTGGTTTTTTTTTCCGTCTGCCTTCTCTCACCTATTTTGGTACTTTTCAAAACATTTAATATCATGATAAATGGCAAAAATAATCTTTTAAACTGAAGCAGGTTAAACTCCATCCATACGTAGGACAGAATAAAAATATTTTAAGTCACTTCATCAACATGTCTCTCATTTTGGGGGGGGGGAACGGATTTCGACAGCTGTATATTTGCCGTCGAATTCCGTTCCCCCCACTATTGAGTTTCTAATATTTATCATACAGTCTGATTCTTGCACTTCAAGATGGCTTAGTGGACAGTATGTTGACCTCTGGTGTAGTTGTGTCAGTGAATCCTAGGTTCGAATCCAGGCTCCATGCTTTTCTTTCGTCTGCCTTCTCTCAGCTATTTTGCTTCTTTTCAAAATATTTAATATCATGATAAATGGCAAAAAGGCAAAAAATGACCATTTAAATTGAAGCAGGTTAAACTCCATCCATACACAGGACAGAATAAAAATATTTTAAGTCACTTCATCAACATGTCTCATCATTTTGGGGGGGGGGGAACGGATTTCGACAGCTGTATATTTGCCGTCGAATTCCGTTCCCCCCCCTATTGAGATTCTAATATTTATCATACAGGTTGATTCTCACACTTCCAGATGGCTTTGTGGACAGTGTGTAGACATCTGGTGCAGTTTTTTCTGGGAATCCTAGGTTCGAATCCAGGCTAGTGGATTTTTTTTTTGTTTGCCTTCTCTCACCTTTTTTTGTAATTTTTAAAATATTTAAAATCATGATAAATGGTAAAAAGGCAAAAGATGAACATTTAAACTGAAGCTGTTTAAACTCTATCCATACGTAGGACAGAATAAAAATATTTTAAGTCACTTCATCAACATGTCTCTCATTTTGGGGGGGGGAACGGATTTCGACAGCTGTGTATTTGCCGTCGAATTCCGTTCCCCCCCCTATTGAGTTTCTAATATTTATCATACATCCGGATTCTCACACTTCCAGATAGCTTTGTGGACAGTGTGTTAACCTCTGGTGCAGTTGTGTCAGTGAATCCTAGGTTCGAATCCAGGCTCCATGCTTTTCTTTCGTCTGCCTTCTCTCACCTATTTTGGTACTTTTCAAAATATTTAATATCATGATAAATGGCAAAAAGGCAAAAAATGACCATTTAAATTGAAGCAGGTTAAACTCCATCCATACACAGGACAGAATAAAAATATTTTAAGTCACTTCATCAACATGTCACATTGTTTTGGGGGGGGGAACGGATTTCGACAGCTGTATATTTGCCGTCGAATTCCGTTCCCCCCCTTATTGAGATTCTAATATTTATCATACAGGCTGATATTCGCACTTCCAGATGGCTTTGTGGACAGTGTGGAGACCTCTGGTGCAGTTGTTTCCGGGAATCCTAGATTCGAATCCAGGCTGGTGGGTTTTTTTTCCGTCTGCCTTCTCTCACCTATTTTGGTACTTTTCAAAATATTTAATATCATGATAAATGGCAAAATGGCAAAAATAATCTTTTAAACTGAAGCAGGTTAAACTCCATCCATACGTAGGACAGAATAAAAATATTTTAAGTCACTTCATCAACATGTCTCATCATTTTGGGGGGGGGGAACGGATTTCGACAGCTGTATATTTGCCGTCGAATTCCGTTCCCCCCCGATTGAGATTCTAATATTTATCACACGGGTCGGTTCTCACACTTCCAGATGGCTTTGTGGACAGTGTTATTACCTCTGTTGCAGTTGTGTCAGGGAATCCTAGGTTCGAATCCAGGCTGGTGGTTTTATTTTTCCATCTGCCTTCTCTCACCTATTTTGGTACTTTTCAAAATATTTAATATCATGATAAATGGCAAAAAGGCAAAAAATGAACATTTAAACTGAAGCTGGTTAAACTCCATCCACACACAGGACAGAATAACAATATTTTAAGTCACTTCATCAACTGTCTCATCATTTTGGGGGGGGGAACTGATTTCGACAGCTGTATATTTGCCGTCGAATTCCGTTCCCCCCCCCCCCCTATTGAGATTCTAATATATATCATACAGGCTGATTCTCACATTTCCAGATGGCCTTGTGGACAGTGTGTTGACCTCTGTTGCAGTTGTGTCAGGGAATCCTAGGTTCGAATCCAGGCTGGTGGTTTTATTTTTTTTCGTCTGCCTTCTCTCACCTGTTTTGCTACTTTTCAAAATATTTAATATCATGATAAATGGCAAAAAGGCAAAAAATGAACATTTAAACTGAAGCAGGTTAAACTCCATCCATACATAGGACAGAATAAAAATATTTTAAGTCACTTCATCAACATGTCTCATCATTTTGGGGGGGGAACGGATTTCGACAGCTGTATATTTGCCGTCGAATTCCGTTCCCCCCCCTATTGAGATTCTAATATTTATCATACAGGCTGATTCTCACACTTCTAGATGGCTTAGTGGACAGTGTGTTGACCTATGGTGTAGTTGTGTCAGTGAATCCTAGGTTTGAATCCAGGCTCCTTGCTTTTTCTGTCTGCCTTCTCTCAGCTATTTTACTTCTTTTCAAAATATTTAATATCATGATAAATGGCAAAAAGGCAAAAGATGAACATTTAAACTGAAGCTGTTTAAACTCCATCCACACACAGGACAGAATAAAAATATTTTAAGTCACTTCATCAACATGTCTCATCATTTTGGGGGGGGGGAACGGATTTCGACAGCTGTATATTTGCCGTCGAATTCCGTTCCCCCCCCTATTGAGTTTCTAATATTTATCATACATCCTGATTCTCACACTTCCAGATAGCTTTGTGGACAGTGTGTTAACCTCTGGTGCAGTTGTGTCAGTTGATCCTAGGTTCGAATCCCGGCTCCATGCTTTTCTTTCGTCTGCCTTCTCTCACCTATTTTGGTACTTTTCAAAATATTTAATATCATTATAAATGTCAAAATGGCAAAAATAAACTTTTAAACTGAAGCAGGTTAAACTCCATCCATACGTAGGACAGAATAAAAATAATTTAAGTCACTTCATCAACATGTCTCATCATTTTGGGGGGGGGGGGGGAACGGATTTCGACAGCTGCATATTTGCCGTCGAATTCCGTTCCCCCCCCTATTGAGATTCTAATATTTATCATACAGGTTGATTCTCACACTTCCAGATGGCTTTGTGGACAGTGTGTAGACCTCTGGTGCAGATGTTTCTGGGAATCCTAGGTTCGAATCCAGGCTAGTAAATTTTTTTTTCGTTTGCCTTCTCTCACCTTTTTTTGTACTTTTCAAAATATTTAAAATCATGATAAATGGTAAAAAGGCAAAAAATGAACATTTAAACTGAAGCTGTTTAAACTCCATACATACGTAGGACAGAATAAAAATATTTTAAGTCACTTCATCAACATGTCTCTCATTTTGGGGGGGGGGGAACGGATTTCGACAGCTGTATATTTGCCGTCGAATTCCGTTCCCCCCACTATTGAGTTTCTAATATTTATCATACAGACTGATTCTTGCACTTCAAGATGGCTTAGTGGACAGTATGTTGACCTCTGGTGTAGTTGTGTCAGTGAATCCTAGGTTCGAATCCAGGCTCCATGCTTTTCTTTCGTCTGCCTTCTCTCAGCTATTTTGCTTCTTTTCAAAATATTTAATATCATGATAAATGGCAAAAAGGCAAAAAATGACCATTTAAATTGAAGCAGGTTAAACTCCATCCATACACAGGACAGAATAAAAATATTTTAAGTCACTTCATCAACATGTCACATTGTTTTGGGGGGGGGAACGGATTTCGACAGCTGTATATTTGCCGTCGAATTCCGTTCCCCCCCTTATTGAGATTCTAATATTTATCATACAGGCTGATATTCGCACTTCCAGATGGCTTTGTGGACAGTGTGGAGACCTCTGGTGCAGTTGTTTCCGGGAATCCTAGATTCGAATCCAGGCTGGTGGGTTTTTTTTCCGTCTGCCTTCTCTCAAGTATTTTGGTACTTTTCAAAATATTTAATATCATGATAAATGGCAAAATGGCAAAAATAATCTTTTAAACTGAAGCAGGTTAAACTCCATCCATACGTAGGACAGAATAAAAATATTTTAAGTCACTTCATCAACATGTCTCATCATTTTGGGGGGGGGGAACGGATTTCGACAGCTGTATATTTGCCGTCGAATTCCGTTCCCCCCCGATTGAGATTCTAATATTTATCACACGGGTCGGTTCTCACACTTCCAGATGGCTTTGTGGACAGTGTTATTACCTCTGTTGCAGTTGTGTCAGGGAATCCTAGGTTCGAATCCAGGCTGGTGGTTTTATTTTTCCATCTGCCTTCTCTCACCTATTTTGGTACTTTTCAAAATATTTAATATCATGATAAATGGCAAAAAGGCAAAAAATGAACATTTAAACTGAAGCTGGTTAAACTCCATCCACACACAGGACAGAATAACAATATTTTAAGTCACTTCATCAACTGTCTCATCATTTTGGGGGGGGGAACTGATTTCGACAGCTGTATATTTGCCGTCGAATTCCGTTCCCCCCCCCCCCCTATTGAGATTCTAATATATATCATACAGGCTGATTCTCACATTTCCAGATGGCCTTGTGGACAGTGTGTTGACCTCTGTTGCAGTTGTGTCAGGGAATCCTAGGTTCGAATCCAGGCTGGTGGTTTTATTTTTTTTCGTCTGCCTTCTCTCACCTGTTTTGCTACTTTTCAAAATATTTAATATCATGATAAATGGCAAAAAGGCAAAAAATGAACATTTAAACTGAAGCAGGTTAAACTCCATCCATACATAGGACAGAATAAAAATATTTTAAGTCACTTCATCAACATGTCTCATCATTTTGGGGGGGGAACGGATTTCGACAGCTGTATATTTGCCGTCGAATTCCGTTCCCCCCCCTATTGAGATTCTAATATTTATCATACAGGCTGATTCTCACACTTCTAGATGGCTTAGTGGACAGTGTGTTGACCTCTGGTGTAGTTGTGTCAGTGAATCCTAGGTTTGAATCCAGGCTCCTTGCTTTTTCTGTCTGCCTTCTCTCAGCTATTTTACTTCTTTTCAAAATATTTAATATCATGATAAATGGCAAAAAGGCACAAAATGACCATTTAAACTGAAGCAGGTTAAACTCCATCCATACATGGGACAGAATAAAAATATTTTAAGTCACTTCATCAACATGTCTCATCATTTTGGGGGGGGGGAACGGATTTCGACAGCTGTATATTTGCCGTCGAATTCCGTTCCCCCCCCCTATTGAGATTCTAATATATATCATACAGGTGGTTTCTCACACTGCCAGATGGCCTTGTGGACAGTGTGTTGACCTCTGTTGCAGTTGTGTCAGGGAATCCTAGGTTCGAATCCAGGCTGGTGGTTTTTTTTTTTTCGTCTGCCTTCTCTCACCTGTTTTGCTACTTTTCACAATATTTAATATCACGATAAATTTCAAAAAGGCAAAAAATGAACATTTAAACTGAATCAGGTTAAACTCCATCCATACATAGGACAGAATAAAAATATTTTAAGTCACTTCATCAACATGTCTCATCATTTTGGGGGGGGGAACGGATTTCGACAGCTGTATATTTGCCGTCGAATTCCGTTCCCCCCCCTATTGAGATTCTAATATTTATCATACAGGCTGATTCTCACACTTCTAGATGGCTTAGTGGACAGTGTGTTGACCTCTGGTGTAGTTGTGTCAGTGAATCCTAGGTTTGAATCCAGGCTCCTTGCTTTTTCTGTCTGCCTTCTCTCAGCTATTTTACTTCTTTTCAAAATATTTAATATCATGATAAATGGCAAAAAGGCACAAAATGACCATTTAAACTGAAGCAGGTTAAACTCCATCCATACATAGGACAGAATAAAAATATTTTAAGTCACTTCATCAACATGTCTCATCATTTTGGGGGGGGGAACGGATTTCGACAGCTGTATATTTGCCGTCGAATTCCGATCCCCCCCCTATTGAGATTCTAATATTTATCTTACGGGTAGATTCTCACGCTTCCAGATGGCTTAGTGGACAGTGTGTTGACCTGTGGTGTAGTTGTGTCAGTGAATCCAGGCTTCTTGCTTTTTTTGTCTACCTTCTCTCAGCTATTTTACTTCTTTTCAAAATATTTAATATCATGATAAATGGTAAAAAGGCAACAAATGACAATTTAAACTGAAGCAGGTTAAACTCCATCCATACATAGGACAGAATAAAAATATTTTAAGTCACTTCATCAACATGTCTCATCATTTTGGGGGGGGGAACGGATTTCGACAGCTTTATATTTGCAGTCGAATTCCGTTCCACCCCGATTGAGATTCTAATATTTATCATACGGGTTGCTTCTCACATTTCCAGATGGCTTTGTGGATAGTGTGTTGACCTCTGTTGCAATTGTGTCAGTGAATCCTAGGTTCGAATCCAGGCTGATGGGGTTTTTTTTCCGTCTGCCTTCTCTCACCTGTTTTGGTACTTTTCAAAATATTTAATATCATGATCAATGGCAAAAAGGCAAAAAATGAACATTTAAACTGAAGTTGGTTAAACTCCATCCACACACAGGACAGAATAACAATATTTTAAGTCACTTCATCAACATGTCTCATCATTTTGGAGGGGGGAACAGATTTCGACAGCTGTATATTTGTCGTCGAATTCCGTTCCCCCCCCTATTGAGATTCTTATATTTATCATACAGGCTGATTCACACATTTCCAGATGGCTTAGTGGACAGTGTGTTGACCTCTGGTGTAGTTGTGTCAGTGAATCCTAGGTTTGAATCCAGGCTTCTTGCTTTTTCCGTCTGCCTTCTCTCAGCTATTTTACTTCTTTTCAAAATATTTAATATCATGATAAGTGTCAAAAAGGCAAAAAATGACCATTTAAACTGAAGCAGGTTAATCTCCATCCATACATAGGACAGAATAAAAATATTTTAAGTCACTTCATCAACTGTCTCATCATTTTGGGGGGGGGGGACGGATTTCGACAGCTGTATTTTTGCCGTCGAATTCGGTTCCCCCCCTTATTGAGATTCTAATATTTATCATACAGGTTGATTCTCACACTTCCAGTTGGCTTAGTGGACAGTCTGTTGACCTCTGGTGCAGTTGTGTCAGTGAATCCTAGGTTCAAATCCAGGCTCCTTGCTTTTTCTGTCTGCCTTCTCTCAGCTATTTTACTTCTTTTCAAAATATTTAATATCATGATAAATGGCAAAAAGGCAAAAGATGAACATTTAAACTGAAGCTGTTTAAACTCCATCCACACACAGGACAGAATAAAAATATTTTAAGTCACTTCATCAACATGTCTCATCATTTTGGGGGGGGGGAACGGATTTCGACAGCTGTATATTTGCCGTCGAATTCCGTTCCCCCCCCTATTGAGTTTCTAATATTTATCATACATCCTGATTCTCACACTTCCAGATAGCTTTGTGGACAGTGTGTTAACCTCTGGTGCAGTTGTGTCAGTTGATCCTAGGTTCGAATCCTGGCTCCATGCTTTTCTTTCGTCTGCCTTCTCTCACCTATTTTGGTACTTTTCAAAATATTTAATATCATTATAAATGTCAAAATGGCAAAAATAAACTTTTAAACTGAAGCAGGTTAAACTCCATCCATACGTAGGACAGAATAAAAATATTTTAAGTCACTTCATCAACATGTCTCATCATTTTGGGGGGGGGGGGGGGGGGGGGGGGGCGGATTTCGACAGCTGTATATTTGCCGTCGAATTCCGTTCCCCCCCCTATTGAGATTCTAATATTTATCATACAGGTTGATTCTCACACTTCCAGATGGCTTTGTGGACAGTGTGTAGACCTCTGGTGCAGATGTTTCTGGGAATCCTAGGTTCGAATCCAGGCTAGTAAATTTTTTTTTCGTTTGCCTTCTCTCACCTTTTTTTGTACTTTTCAAAATATTTAAAATCATGATAAATGGTAAAAAGGCAAAAAATGAACATTTAAACTGAAGCTGTTTAAACTCCATACATACGTAGGACAGAATAAAAATATTTTAAGTCACTTCATCAACATGTCTCTCATTTTGGGGGGGGAGAACGGACTTCGACAGCTGTATATTTGCCGTCGAATTCCGTTCCCCCCACTATTGAGTTTCTAATATTTATCATACAGACTGATTCTTGCACTTCAAGATGGCTTAGTGGACAGTATGTTGACCTCTGGTGTAGTTGTGTCAGTGAATCCTAGGTTCGAATCCAGGCTCCATGCTTTTCTTTCGTCTGCCTTCTCTCAGCTATTTTGCTTCTTTTCAAAATATTTAATATCATGATAAATGGCAAAAAGGCAAAAAATGACCATTTAAATTGAAGCAGGTTAAACTCCATCCATACACAGGACAGAATAAAAATATTTTAAGTCACTTCATCAACATGTCACATTGTTTTGGGGGGGGGGAACGGATTTCGACAGCTGTATATTTGCCGTCGAATTCCGTTCCCCCCCTTATTGAGATTCTAATATTTATCATACAGGCTGATATTCGCACTTCCAGATGGCTTTGTGGACAGTGTGGAGACCTCTGGTGCAGTTGTTTCCGGGAATCCTAGATTCGAATCCAGGCTGGTGGGTTTTTTTTCCGTCTGCCTTCTCTCACCTATTTTGGTACTTTTCAAAATATTTAATATCATGATAAATGGCAAAATGGCAAAAATAATCTTTTAAACTGAAGCAGGTTAAACTCCATCCATACGTAGGACAGAATAAAAATATTTTAAGTCACTTCATCAACATGTCTCATCATTTTGGGGGGGGGAACGGATTTCGACAGCTGTATATTTGCCGTCGAATTCCGTTCCCCCCCGATTGAGATTCTAATATTTATCACACAGGTCGGTTCTCACACTTCCAGATGGCTTTGTGGACAGTGTTATTACCTCTGTTGCAGTTGTGTCAGGGAATCCTAGGTTCGAATCCAGGCTGGTGGTTTTATTTTTCCATCTGCCTTCTCTCACCTATTTTGGTACTTTTCAAAATATTTAATATCATGATAAATGGCAAAAAGGCAAAAAATGAACATTTAAACTGAAGCTGGTTAAACTCCATCCACACACAGGACAGAATAACAATATTTTAAGTCACTTCATCAACTGTCTCATCATTTTGGGGGGGGGAACTGATTTCGACAGCTGTATATTTGCCGTCGAATTCCGTTCCCCCCCCCCTATTGAGATTCTAATATATATCATACAGGCTGATTCTCACATTTCCAGATGGCCTTGTGGACAGTGTGTTGACCTCTGTTGCAGTTGTGTCAGGGAATCCTAGGTTCGAATCCAGGCTGGTGGTTTTCTTTTTTTTCGTCTGCCTTCTCTCACCTGTTTTGCTACTTTTCAAAATATTTAATATCATGATAAATGGCAAAAAGGCAAAAAATGAACATTTAAACTGAAGCAGGTTAAACTCCATCCATACATAGGACAGAATAAAAATATTTTAAGTCACTTCATCAACATGTCTCATCATTTTGGGGGGGGGAACGGATTTCGACAGCTGTATATTTGCCGTCGAATTCCGTTCCCCCCCCTATTGAGATTCTAATATTTATCATACAGGCTGATTCTCACACTTCTAGATGGCTTAGTGGACAGTGTGTTGACCTCTGGTGTAGTTGTGTCAGTGAATCCTAGGTTTGAATCCAGGCTCCTTGCTTTTTCTGTCTGCCTTCTCTCAGCTATTTTACTTCTTTTCAAAATATTTAATATCATGATAAATGGCAAAAAGGCACAAAATGACCATTTAAACTGAAGCAGGTTAAACTCCATCCATACATGGGACAGAATAAAAATATTTTAAGTCACTTCATCAACATGTCTCATCATTTTGGGGGGGGGAACGGATTTCGACAGCTGTATATTTGCCGTCGAATTCCGTTCCCCCCCGATTGAGATTCTAATATTTATCATACAGGCTGATTTTCACACATCCAGATGGCTTAGTGGACAGTGTGTTGACCTCTGGTGTAGTTGTGTCAGGGAATCCTAGGTTCGAATCCAGGCTGGTGGTTTTATTTTTCCATCTGCCTTCTCTCACCTATTTTGGTACTTTTCAAAATATTTAATATCATGATAAATGGCAAAAAGGCAAAAAATGAACATTTAAACTGAAGCTGGTTAAACTCCATCCACACACAGGACAGAATAACAATATTTTAAGTCACTTCATCAACTGTCTCATCATTTTGGGGGGGGGAACTGATTTCGACAGCTGTATATTTGCCGTCGAATTCCGTTCCCCCCCCCCTATTGAGATTCTAATATATATCATACAGGCTGATTCTCACATTTCCAGATGGCCTTGTGGACAGTGTGTTGACCTCTGTTGCAGTTGTGTCAGGGAATCCTAGGTTCGAATCCAGGCTGGTGGTTTTATTTTTTTTCGTCTGCCTTCCCTCACCTGTTTTGCTACTTTTCAAAATATTTAATATCATGATAAATGGCAAAAAGGCAAAAAATGAACATTTAAACTGAAGCAGGTTAAACTCCATCCATACATAGGACAGAATAAAAATATTTTAAGTCACTTCATCAACATGTCTCATCATTTTGGGGGGGGGAACGGATTTCGACAGCTGTATATTTGCCGTCGAATTCCGTTCCCCCCCCTATTGAGATTCTAATATTTATCATACAGGCTGATTCTCACACTTCTAGATGGCTTAGTGGACAGTGTGTTGACCTCTGGTGTAGTTGTGTCAGTGAATCCTAGGTTTGAATCCAGGCTCCTTGCTTTTTCTGTCTGCCTTCTCTCAGCTATTTTACTTCTTTTCAAAATATTTAATATCATGATAAATGGCAAAAAGGCACAAAATGACCATTTAAACTGAAGCAGGTTAAACTCCATCCATACATAGGACAGAATAAAAATATTTTAAGTCACTTCATCAACATGTCTCATCATTTTGGGGGGGGGAACGGATTTCGACAGCTGTATATTTGCCGTCGAATTCCGATCCCCCCCCTATTGAGATTCTAATATTTATCTTACGGGTAGATTCTCACGCTTCCAGATGGCTTAGTGGACAGTGTGTTGACCTGTGGTGTAGTTGTGTCAGTGAATCCAGGCTTCTTGCTTTTTTTGTCTACCTTCTCTCAGCTATTTTACTTCTTTTCAAAATATTTAATATCATGATAAATGGTAAAAAGGCAACAAATGACAATTTAAACTGAAGCAGGTTAAACTCCATCCATACATAGGACAGAATAAAAATATTTTAAGTCACTTCATCAACATGTCTCATCATTTTGGGGGGGGGAACGGATTTCGACAGCTTTATATTTGCAGTCGAATTCCGTTCCACCCCGATTGAGATTCTAATATTTATCATACGGGTTGCTTCTCACATTTCCAGATGGCTTTGTGGATAGTGTGTTGACCTCTGTTGCAATTGTGTCAGTGAATCCTAGGTTCGAATCCAGGCTGATGGGGTTTTTTTTCCGTCTGCCTTCTCTCACCTGTTTTGGTACTTTTCAAAATATTTAATATCATGATCAATGGCAAAAAGGCAAAAAATGAACATTTAAACTGAAGTTGGTTAAACTCCATCCACACACAGGACAGAATAACAATATTTTAAGTCACTTCATCAACATGTCTCATCATTTTGGAGGGGGGAACAGATTTCGACAGCTGTATATTTGTCGTCGAATTCCGTTCCCCCCCCTATTGAGATTCTTATATTTATCATACAGGCTGATTCACACATTTCCAGATGGCTTAGTGGACAGTGTGTTGACCTCTGGTGTAGTTGTGTCAGTGAATCCTAGGTTTGAATCCAGGCTTCTTGCTTTTTCCGTCTGCCTTCTCTCAGCTATTTTACTTCTTTTCAAAATATTTAATATCATGATAAGTGTCAAAAAGGCAAAAAATGACCATTTAAACTGAAGCAGGTTAATCTCCATCCATACATAGGACAGAATAAAAATATTTTAAGTCACTTCATCAACTGTCTCATCATTTTGGGGGGGGGGGACGGATTTCGACAGCTGTATTTTTGCCGTCGAATTCGGTTCCCCCCCTTATTGAGATTCTAATATTTATCATACAGGTTGATTCTCACACTTCCAGTTGGCTTAGTGGACAGTCTGTTGACCTCTGGTGCAGTTGTGTCAGTGAATCCTAGGTTCAAATCCAGGCTCCTTGCTTTTTCTGTCTGCCTTCTCTCAGCTATTTTACTTCTTTTCAAAATATTTAATATCATGATAAATGGCAAAAAGGCAAAAGATGAACATTTAAACTGAAGCTGTTTAAACTCCATCCACACACAGGACAGAATAAAAATATTTTAAGTCACTTCATCAACATGTCTCATCATTTTGGGGGGGGGGAACGGATTTCGACAGCTGTATATTTGCCGTCGAATTCCGTTCCCCCCCCTATTGAGTTTCTAATATTTATCATACATCCTGATTCTCACACTTCCAGATAGCTTTGTGGACAGTGTGTTAACCTCTGGTGCAGTTGTGTCAGTTGATCCTAGGTTCGAATCCTGGCTCCATGCTTTTCTTTCGTCTGCCTTCTCTCACCTATTTTGGTACTTTTCAAAATATTTAATATCATTATAAATGTCAAAATGGCAAAAATAAACTTTTAAACTGAAGCAGGTTAAACTCCATCCATACGTAGGACAGAATAAAAATATTTTAAGTCACTTCATCAACATGTCTCATCATTTTGGGGGGGGGGGGGGGGGGCGGATTTCGACAGCTGTATATTTGCCGTCGAATTCCGTTCCCCCCCCTATTGAGATTCTAATATTTATCATACAGGTTGATTCTCACACTTCCAGATGGCTTTGTGGACAGTGTGTAGACCTCTGGTGCAGATGTTTCTGGGAATCCTAGGTTCGAATCCAGGCTAGTAAATTTTTTTTTCGTTTGCCTTCTCTCACCTTTTTTTGTACTTTTCAAAATATTTAAAATCATGATAAATGGTAAAAAGGCAAAAAATGAACATTTAAACTGAAGCTGTTTAAACTCCATACATACGTAGGACAGAATAAAAATATTTTAAGTCACTTCATCAACATGTCTCTCATTTTGGGGGGGGGGAACGGATTTCGACAGCTGTATATTTGCCGTCGAATTCCGTTCCCCCCACTATTGAGTTTCTAATATTTATCATACAGACTGATTCTTGCACTTCAAGATGGCTTAGTGGACAGTATGTTGACCTCTGGTGTAGTTGTGTCAGTGAATCCTAGGTTCGAATCCAGGCTCCATGCTTTTCTTTCGTCTGCCTTCTCTCAGCTATTTTGCTTCTTTTCAAAATATTTAATATCATGATAAATGGCAAAAAGGCAAAAAATGACCATTTAAATTGAAGCAGGTTAAACTCCATCCATACACAGGACAGAATAAAAATATTTTAAGTCACTTCATCAACATGTCACATTGTTTTGGGGGGGGGAACGGATTTCGACAGCTGTATATTTGCCGTCGAATTCCGTTCCCCCCCTTATTGAGATTCTAATATTTATCATACAGGCTGATATTCGCACTTCCAGATGGCTTTGTGAACAGTGTGGAGACCTCTGGTGCAGTTGTTTCCGGGAATCCTAGATTCGAATCCAGGCTGGTGGTTTTATTTTTCCATCTGCCTTCTCTCACCTATTTTGGTACTTTTCAAAATATTTAATATCATGATAAATGGCAAAAAGGCAAAAAATGAACATTTAAACTGAAGCTGGTTAAACTCCATCCACACACAGGACAGAATAACAATATTTTAAGTCACTTCATCAACTGTCTCATCATTTTGGGGGGGGGAACTGATTTCGACAGCTGTATATTTGCCGTCGAATTCCGTTCCCCCCCCCCTATTGAGATTCTAATATATATCATACAGGCTGATTCTCACATTTCCAGATGGCCTTGTGGACAGTGTGTTGACCTCTGTTGCAGTTGTGTCAGGGAATCCTAGGTTCGAATCCAGGCTGGTGGTTTTATTTTTTTTCGTCTGCCTTCTCTCACCTGTTTTGCTACTTTTCAAAATATTTAATATCATGATAAATGGCAAAAAGGCAAAAAATGAACATTTAAACTGAAGCAGGTTAAACTCCATCCATACATAGGACAGAATAAAAATATTTTAAGTCACTTCATCAACATGTCTCATCATTTTGGGGGGGGGAACGGATTTCGACAGCTGTATATTTGCCGTCGAATTCCGTTCCCCCCCCTATTGAGATTCTAATATTTATCATACAGGCTGATTCTCACACTTCTAGATGGCTTAGTGGACAGTGTGTTGACCTCTGGTGTAGTTGTGTCAGTGAATCCTAGGTTTGAATCCAGGCTCCTTGCTTTTTCTGTCTGCCTTCTCTCAGCTATTTTACTTCTTTTCAAAATATTTAATATCATGATAAATGGCAAAAAGGCACAAAATGACCATTTAAACTGAAGCAGGTTAAACTCCATCCATACATAGGACAGAATAAAAATATTTTAAGTCACTTCATCAACATGTCTCATCATTTTGGGGGGGGGAACGGATTTCGACAGCTGTATATTTGCCGTCGAATTCCGATCCCCCCCCTATTGAGATTCTAATATTTATCTTACGGGTAGATTCTCACGCTTCCAGATGGCTTAGTGGACAGTGTGTTGACCTGTGGTGTAGTTGTGTCAGTGAATCCAGGCTTCTTGCTTTTTTTGTCTACCTTCTCTCAGCTATTTTACTTCTTTTCAAAATATTTAATATCATGATAAATGGTAAAAAGGCAACAAATGACAATTTAAACTGAAGCAGGTTAAACTCCATCCACACATAGGACAGAATAAAAAATATTTTAAGTCACTTCATCAACATGTCTCATCATTTTGGGGGGGGGGAACGGATTTCGACAGCTGGATATTTGCCGTCGAATTCCGTTCCCCCCCCCCTATTAAGATTCTAATATTGATCGTACATGAAAAATCTCACACTTGCACATGGCTTCGTGGACAGTGTGTTGACCACGTATGCAATTGTGTCCAGAGAATCCTAGGTTCGAATCCAGGCTCCTTGATTTTTCCGTCTGCCTTCTCTCACCTATTTTGGTACTTTTCAAAATATTTAATATCATGATAAATGGCAAAAATGCAACAAATGACCATTTAAACTGAAGCAGGTTAAACTCCATCCATACATAGGACAGAATAAAAATATTTTAAGCCACTTCATCAACATGTCTCATCATTTTGGGGGGGGGGGAACGGATTTCGACGGCTGTATATTTGCCGTTGAATTCCGTTCCCCCCCCTATTGAAATTCTAATATTGATCGTACATGAAAAATTTCGCACTTGCACTTGTTTTCGTGGACAGTGTGTTGACCACGTATGCTATTGTGTCCAGAGAATCCTAGGTTTGAATCCAGGCTCCTTGCTTTTTCCGTCTGCCTTCTCTCAGCTTTTTTGCTTCTTTTCAAAATTTTTAATATCATGATAAATGGCAAAAAGGCAAAAATTGAACATTTAAACTGAAGCAGATTAAACTCCATCCACACATAGGACAGAATAAAAATATTTTAAATCACTTCATCAACATGTGGGGGTGGGTACAGCTGTATATTTGCCGTTGAATTCCGTTCCCCCCCTATTGAGATTCTAATATTTATCATACAGGCTGATTTTCTCACTTCCAGATGGCTTTGTGGACAGTGTGCTGACCTTCGGTGTAGTTTTCTCCAGAGAATCCTCGGTTTTTCCGTCTGCCTTCTCTCACCTATTTTGCTTCTTGTCAACATATTTAATATCATGGTTAAACTCCATCCACACACAGGACAGGATAAAAATATTTTAAGTCACTGAATCAACATCTCTCATCATTTTGGAGGGGGGAACTGATTTCGACAGCTTTATAGTTGCCGTCGAATACCGACCGTCATTGAAATCTCATAAACGAACAAAAATGGTTGACACTGAAAATCTAACACCATGTAGATTTTGTTACCCAGCAAAACTGACAGTGGTTGAAATCTCGTAACCGAACAAGACCGTCCGTCATTGAAATTTCGTAACAAAACAAAACCGACTGTCTTTGAAATCTCGTAAAATAACAAAAGAACAAAACCAACCGACTTTGAAATCACGTAAGCAAACAAAACCGACTATCATTGAAATCCCGTAATGAAACAAAACCTACTGTTATTGAGATTTCATAATGAAACAAAACCGACTGTCTTTGAAATCTCGTAAGAGAATAAAAGAACAAAACCAACTGATACTGAAAACCTACCGTAACTGAGATCTCATAACCCAGCAAAACCGACTTTCATTAAGATCTCGTAATCCAGCAAAACGATCATTATTGAAATTTCATAACAAATCAAAACCAACCGTCTTTGAAATCTCATCACAGAATAAAACCGACTGACACTGAAAACCTACTGTCATTGAGATCTCGTAACCAAACAAAACCAACTGTATTTGAAATCTCGTAAAAGAATAAAAGAACAAAACCATCTGATACAGAAAACATACCATCATTGAGTTCTCATAACCCAGCAAAACCGACCGTTATTGAAATCTCTTAACAGAACAAAACCACCCATCGTTGAAATCTCATAACTCAGCAAAACCGACTGTCATTGAAATCTCGTAACCAATCAAAACTGACCATCATAGAAATCTCGTAACGAAACAAAAACGACTGTCATTGAAATCTCGTAACCGAATAAAACCAACCGTTTTTAAAATCTCATCACAGAACAAAACTGACTGATACTGAGAACCTACCTTCATTGAGATCTCCTAACCAAACAAAACCGACTGTCATTGAAATCTCGTAACCGAATAAAATCGATTGACACTGAAAATCTAACACGGTTGAGATTTCGTAACACAGCAAAACTGACCGTCAATGAATGAAACAATGAAACAATGAAACAAAACCGACTGTCTTTGAAATCTCGTAAAAGAATAAAAGAACAAAACCGACTGATACTGAAAACCTACCGTATTTGAGATCTCGTAATCCAGCAAAACCGACTTTTATTGAGATCTCGTAATCCAGCAAAACCAATCATTATTGAAATTTCATAACAAAACAAAACCAACCGTCTTTGAAATCTCATCACAGAACAAAACCATCTGATGCAGAAGACATACCATCATTAAGATCTCATAACCCAGCAAAACCGACCGTTACTGAAATCTCTTAACAGAACAAAACCACCCATCGTTGAATTCTCATAACTCAGCAAAACCGACCGTTACTGAAATCTCTTAACAGAACAAAACCACCCATCGTTGAATTCTCATAACTCAGCAAAACCGACTGCCATTGAAATCTCGTAACCAATCAAAACTGACCATCATAGAAATCTCGTAATGAAACAAAACCGCCTGTCATTGAAATCTCATAACCGAGCACAACCACCCATCGTTGAAATCTCATAACTCAGCTAAACCGACTGTCATTGAAATCTTGTAACCAATCAAAACTGACCATGATAGAAATCTCCTAACCAAACAAAACCGACCATCATTGAAATCTCGTAACCGAGCACAACCAAATATCATTGAAATCTCATTACTCAGCAAAACCGACTGTCATTGAAATCTCGTAACCGAATAAAACCAACCGTTTTTGAAATCTCATCACAGAACAAAACTGTCTGATACTGAAAACCTACCGTCATTGAGATCTCCTAACCAAACAAAACCGACTGTCATTGAAATCTCATAACCGAATAAAATCAATAAACACTGAAAATCTAACACTGTTGAGATTTCGTAACCCAGCAAAACTGACCGTGGTTAAAATCTCGTAACCGAACAAGACCGACCATCATTGAGATCTCGTAATGAAACAAAACCAACTGTCATTGAAATCTCGTAACTGAACACACCCGACCATCGTTGAATTTTCATTACTCAGCAAAAACTACTTTCATTGAGATCTCGTAATCCAGCAAAACCGATCGTTATTGAAATCTCGTAACCGAACAAAACGATTATCGTTTACATCTTGTAATAAAACAAAACCGAATATCTTTGAAATCTCGTAAAATAACAAAAGAACAAAACCGACCAACTTTGAAATCTCGTCACCAAACAAAACCGACCATTATAGAAATCTCGTAACGAAACAAAACCGACTGTCATTGAAATCTCGTAACCAAACACACCCGACTATCATTGAAATCTCATTACTCAGCAAAACCGACTGTCATTGAAATCCCATAACCGAATAAAACCAACCGTCTTTGAAATCTCATTACAGAACAAAACCAACTGATACTGAAAACCTACCGTCACCGAGATCCCGTAACCCAGCAAAACTGACCGTCATTGAAATCTCGTAACCGAATAAAACCAACCGTCTTTGAAATCTCATTACAGAACAAAACCAACTAACACTGAAAACCTACTGTCATTGAGATCACAACACTAAACAAAACCGACTGTCTTTGAAATCTCGTAAAAGAATAAAAGAACAAAACCAACTAATACAGAAAACATACCATAACTGAGATCTCATAATGCAGCAAAACCGACCGTTATTGAAATATCTTAACCGAACAAAACCGATTATCGTTGAAATCTTGTAATAAAACAAAACCGAATATCTTTGAAATCTCGTTAAATAACAAAAGAACAAAAACAACCGACTTTGAAATCTCGTAACCAAACAAAATCGACCATCATAAAAATCTCCTAAACAAACAAAACCAACTGTCATTGAAATCTTATAACCGAATAAAACCGACCATCATTGAAATCACACTACTCAGCAAAACCGACTGTCATTGAAATCCCATAACCGAATAAAACCAACCGTCTTTGAAATCTCATTACAGAACAAAACCAACTGATACTGAAAACCTACCGTAATTGAGATCTCATAACCCAGCAACACCGACTTTCACTGAGATCTCGTAATCCAGCAAAACCGATCGTTATTGAAATTTCATAACAAAACCGATTGATACTGAAAACCTACCGTCACTGAGATCCCGTAACCCAGAAAAAGTGACTGTCATTGAAATCTCTTAACAGAATAAAACCAACCATCATTAAAATCTCCTTACTCAGCAAAACCAACTGTCATTGAAATCCCATAACCAAATAAAACCAGCCGTCTTTGAAATTTCATCACAGAATAAAACCAATTGACACTGAAAACCTACTGTCATTGAGATCTCGTAACCAAATAAAACCATCTGTCTTTGAAATCTTGTAAAAGAATAAAAGAACAAAACCAACTGATACTGAAAACCTACCGTAATTGAGATCTCATAACCCAGCAACACCGCCTTTCATTGAGATCTCGTAATCCAGCAAAACCGATCGTTATTGAAATTTCATAACAAAACAAAACCGATTGATACTGAAAACCTACTGTCACTGAGATCCCGTAACCCAGCAAAAGGGTCATTGAAATCTCTAAACAAAACAAAACCAACCATCATTGAAATCTCATAACTCAGCAAAACCGACTGTCATTGAAATCTCGCAACCAAACTAAACTGACCATCATGAAAATCTCATAACGAAATTAAAACCGACTGTCATTGAAATCTCGTAACCGAATAAAACCAACCGTCTTTGAAATCTCAACACAGAACGAAACTGACTGACACTGAAAACCTACTGTCATTAACATCTCATAACCAAATAAAACAAAACCAACTGTTTTTGAAATCTCGTAAAAGAATATAAGAACAAAACCAACTGATACTGAAAACCTACCGTCATTGAGATCTCCTAACCAAACAAAGCCGACTGTCATTGAAATCTCGTAACAAAAGAAAACCGACTGTCTTTAAAGTCTTGAAAAAGAATAAAGGAACAAAACCAACTGACGATGAAAACCTACTATCATTAAGATGATATAACCCAGCAAAACTGACCACTATTCAAATTCCTTAATGGAAAAAAGTCGGCCATTATTGAAGTCTCATAACCAAACAAAACAGACCGTCATTGATGTCTTGTAACTAAACAAAACAGATTGTCATTGAAATCTCATAATAAAACAAAACGAATAAAACTGAAAACCTACCGTCGTTGAGATCTCGTAACCCAGCAAAACCAAATGTTATTGAAATCTCTTAACCGAACAAAACTGAACGTCATTGAAATCTCTTAACGAAACAAAACGACTGTCTTTGAGTTCTTGTAAAAGAATAAAGGAACACAACCAACTGACACTAAAAACCTACAGTCATTGATATCTTGTAACCTAGCAAAACCGCTATTGAAATTTCTTAGCTGAAAAAATAAACTACCATTGAAATCTCATAACAGGACAAAAAATCACTGAAATTTTGTAACAAAAGAAAACCAACTGTCTTTAAAGTCTCGAAAGAGAATAAAGGAACAAAACCAACTGACGATGAAAACCTACCATCATTGAGATTTTGTAACCCAGCAAAACTGACTACTATTGAAATTTCATAGCTGAAAATAGCGACCACCAATGAAATCTCAGAACAAAACCGACTGTCTTTAAAATCTCCTAAAAGAATAAAAGAAAAAAGTCAACTGAGGCTGAAAAACTACCATCACTGAGATCTGGGAACCCAGCAAAACTGACCATTATTGAAATTTCTTAACGGGAAAAAATCAACTGTCATTGAAATCTCATAACTGAAAAAAAACAAAAAAACAGACTCGTTGAAATCTCTTTAACGAAACAAAACCGACTGTCATTGAAATATCATAGCAGAACCGGAGTTCGACAGCTGTATCTTTGCTGTCGAATTCCTTTCCCCCCCTATTGAGATTCTAATATTTATCATAAGGGCTGACTCTCACACTTCCAGATGGCTTTGTGGACAATGTGCTGACCTCTGGTGCAGTTGTGTCCAAAGAATCCTAGGTCTGAATTCAGGCTAGTGCGTTTTTCCGTCTGCCTTCTCTCACCTATTTTGCTTCTTGTCAACATATATAATAATATCATGATAAATGGCAAAAAGGCAAAAAATGAACATTTAAACTGAAGCAGGTTAAACTCCATCCACACACAGTATGGAATAAAAAAACACGTGCGTGTGGTGATGATGTACGAGTTGGCGTTCTGACATATGACCCGGAAACGCAAGGATGTATTTACAAACAGAGGAAGACACACACTCAACACAAAACAGTTCATGACTATGTATGCAGATTTTGACACAGATGATGAATTGCATTTTTTTGCACAACCTTACTTATTCAAATAAGAATATACAGAGAACAAATTAAAAAAAGATTAAATAGGCTGCAACACAACCACAGCCACAAACTTCTCAAAGATATAGAGCAATGGAGAGTTGGTGGTGTAGATGTCATCAGTGCCAAGCGATGCCTACTGAGCAGGAGAGCGTGTGCTGGATTGATTGTGATATTGTCATGCAACAGCTTGAAAGTTTGGATAATTCAGACGATGAGACGACACATGTATCTTGCATCACCACACATGCGTCATGGTGCTCTCATGAATGTGCATCAGAGACTGATACGGAAGAGAGGAAATTGTTAAATTAAGTCGTTATTTAGTTTTTTTGGCACACAAAAAGTATTCTTGTCACTTCGTAACATTAAGATTGAACCACTGTAGTCCGTGACTCTTTACTACCTTTCTGGACATTGAAAGTGTAAATTAACTTGCTGTCAAAGGAGGCCTCACTGAGCCATCGGATTTCATAAAAATATCTTAATTTGTGTTCTGAAGATGAAAGAAGGTCTTATGGGTGTAGAATGACATGAGGGTGAGTAATTAATGACAGAATTTTCATTTTTGGGTTAACCAAAGAGTATAGGACCCAAGAGGCGAAACTCTGATGCTTTTTTGGGTAACAGCCACGAGGAGGTGCTTCGGTAGCACGGCAGCCATTTTGGGGTGAAAATGCCAACTGGACAATAGAATCTATCACATCTTACACACCCAAAATCAGTGAATCTCACAGCCAAATTTCTCAAATTCAGTAAATTTTATGACACCTAGAGTAAATGTTGTATTGTCTTACCATGGCAAATCGATTCATTCTCCTTCAGCGACGCAGATATCATCTCTTCGCTTGATCTACAAGACTTGAAGCCGTCTTCACCTGCAAGCAGCTGGAATTCACCGCTGATCAGCTTGCCTCCCTGCTCGCCACTCTCTATTCTGCTCGCTGCTCTCTAGCTGCCTGCAGCTCTGCATAGCTCGCCGCTCAGATCAGCACTTTTGTGCAGCTCTGAACAACGTACCGCTTCTCAGCAGCTGGATCAGTTCGCCGCTCTCAAGCAGCTCTGTTCTCCACGCCGCTCTCAAGCAGCCTGGTCAGCGCTTCGCTCAATAGCCACCTGCAGCGCCAAGTTCCCTCATCCCGGCGTTTATCCTTCTGTTGCCAGTTGGAATTTAAAAGAGCTTATTTTCAAAGAGCAAATTTCTGCAACATTGTTGCAAATGTCGCGCCACGATTGTGGCACAGTGGGTGCGTGCGACGTCTGGGGAAGTTTCACGCAGAAGCCGCGCTCACTGAAAGGACCTGTGAGAGTATGAGTCTGGCCTCTTTGCGCTCGCAGATCACTTTCTTTTCAGAGAATGACTCCGCCCCTTGCGCCCTCCCTCAGGTCCCACACCTGTGCCAGCCCGCTGCCATTGGATGGAAGACAAAGGCCGCCCACCCATCCAAGCCCTGATGCACTACGTTAGCCCTCGCTGGATGGGCTTACACCTCGGCCGGCCAGGCAGCTTCTGCGCTGCATTCGATGGCAGTACTTTAGTTGTACCAAGCGAAGCTCCTCCGAGACCTGGATGGGGCTGGGCATGACTCAGCCACCTTCAAGGAGCTGCGCAGCACCACGAAATTGGCCCTGCGTGCCACAAAGATCACGGCTCAGGCGATTGGGCATTCGATGGCCAGCCTGGTGGTGCTGGAGCGCCACCTGTGGCTCAACCTGACCGAGATCAAGGACGCGGACAAGACCATCTTCCTTGACTCACCCGTCTCCCTTGACTCACCTGTCTCCCCCACTGGTCTCTTTGGCCCTGCCGTCGATGGGTTTGCCGAGCGCTTCCAGAGGTCATAGATCCTCTTCTTAATATCGTTAATTCATCTTTATCACTAGGATATATACTGAAAACTTTTAAGCTGGCTATTATTAAACCGCTTATTAAAAAAACACAACTTGATCCTAGAGAATTAGTCAATTTCAGGCCGATCTCAGTTTTCTGTCAAAAATACTAGAAAAGGCAATATCATCACAACTATGTTCCTTTTTAGAAAGAAATAGTATCTGTGAGGGAGGATTTCCAGTCAGGATTTAGACCGTACCATAGTACTGAGACTGCTCTTATTAGAGTTACTAATGATTTGCTCTTAACATCAGATCGTGGTTGTATCTCTCTATTAGTGTTACTGGATCTTAGTGCTGCATTTGACACTATTGATCACAATATTCTTTTAAATAGACTCGAAAATTATGTTGGCATTAGTGAAATGGCACTGTCATGGTTCAAATCATACTTATCTGACCGTTATCAGTTTGTAGTAGTAAACGAAGAGATGTCATATCGATCACAAGTTCAATATAGAGTACCGCAAGGCTCAGTACTAGGACCGTTGCTGTTCACTCTGCTACCCTTGGGAGATATCATTAGGAAGCATGGCCTTAGTTTTCACTGTTACGCTGATGATACTCAGCTCTATATTTCTTCGCACCCTGACGAAACTTACCAATTCACAAAATTAATGGAATGCATAGCTGATATAAAAAATTGGATGACCAGTAATTTCCTACTACTAAATTCAGAAAAAACAGATTCTAATTTTTGGACCAAAAAACGTCTTCACGTAATAATCTAGAATACTGTCTAACACTTGATGGCTGCTCTGTTAAGTCTTCGTCATCAGTTAGGAACCTGGGTGTGCTCTTTGATACCAATCTTTCATTTGAAGGCCATGTTTCTAGCATCCGTAAAACCGCATTCTTCCATCTTAAGAATATACCTAAACTACGACATATGCTCTCAATGACAAATGCAGAACAGTTAGTTAATGCGTTCATGAACTCAAGGCTAGATTACTGTAACGCTCTACTGGGTGGTTGTTCTGCTCGCCTGTTAAACAAACTACAGCTCGTACAAAATGCAGCAGCTAGAGTTCTTACTAGAACTAGGAAGTATGACCATGTTAGCCCAGTTCTGTCAACACTGCATTGGCTTCCTGTTAAACATCATATAGATTTTAAAATCTTGCTAATTACTTACAAAGCACTAAATAGTTTAGCTCCCCAGTACCTGAGCGAGCTCTTAACGCATTATAGTCCTTTCACGTCTATTGCGATCTCAGAATTCAGGCCAGCTGATAATGTCTAGAATATCAAAATCAACTGCAGGCGGTAGATCCTTCTCCTATTTGGCACCTAAACTCTGGAACAATCTTCCTAGCATTGTTTGGGAAGCAGACACACTCTGTCAGTTTAAATCTAGACTAAAAACTAAATCTCATTAACCTGGCATACACATAACACATTGTGAATTTATTTTTTTAAAATCTGTTAAAGGATTATTAGGCTGCATAAATGAGGTCAGTCGGAACTGGGAACACTTCCGATTACACCAGATGTACTCATTACATCAGAAGAAGAATGGCATCTACGCTAATATTAGTCTTTCTGTTTATCCCGAGGTTTACCGTAGTCAACCGGATCCAGGCCATATCCAGGAGAGATTGAGGACCTACACCTTGACATGACCACAACGCACCCCCAAAGTATCAGCCGAGATGGAGTCAACTAGATCCTCCATTGTGTCCTCATCGACACGACAGCCAGTGGCACAGTTACTCAACAAACCGTCCATACTGGCGTGATGAATACGATCCTCAACTGGATTGAACTGGAATAAATACTTTGAATGTTGCGATCCTATCGGGCTTATGATAGCTACCAGAATCGTAACAAAGCACTGTTTGTCATAGGAGAACTGGCCCCCTGACTAAGCCTGGTTTCTCCCAAGGTTTTTTTTTTCTCTCCATTTTAACACCTATTTGCCACCTGTTTGCCACCTGATGTCACCTGTTGGAGTTTGGGTTCCTTGCCGCTGTCGCCTTTGGCTTGCTTAGTTGGGGACACTTGACATTTGATATTCAACAGTGCTTTGCATCTGCCTGCATTGACACCATTTTCTTTAAGAGCTGCTGTGCAGCCAAAATTATATACCAGTTATCACTGTAAAGCTGCTTTGACACAATCTGCATTGTAAAAAGCGCTATATAAATAAAGGTGACTTGACTTGACTTCACAGCTGCGCAAAAGTCGTCCCAGGCCATGCAACACTTTTTGCCGAAATGCTTCAGCTCTGCTGCTTTGAGCTGCCCTAAGCCGGTGCCAGCTCAGCAGCCACCCAAAGACAAGCCGCTAACCACTCAGCCCACGTCACGGCCTGAGCATCGACGACGCTCGCGCTCTGCTAAGCGCCACCCCCCTCTGAAGCGACGGGGACCTCGGCCCAAAATAGTGCACCACTGTTATAGCGGATATAATAAAAAACAAACATACTCATAAAGAGGGCAAATTTCCTCTTCCACCCCATACATGTACCACAGTCCCTCACGTGACTTAGTGCCAGAACCAATTCAGCCCCTCGCCACACCGGCTGAGGCCTGGCAGGCCATCCCCGGAGTGTCAGATTGGATGCTGAACATAATAAAATGAGGTTATGTACTCCAGTTCGCTCAACGGGCCCTGTTATTTAACAGAGTTGTCCAAACCTCTGTGGAAAGCAAGGATGTGGAAAGCAAGGTTTCGAGCAGGTACTTACTCATTCCCAAGAAGGATGGCGGTCTCCAACCCATCCTCAATCTCAGATGTCTGAACAGGGCCCTGTTAAAGTGCTCATTCAGAATGATCACTTTGAAGCAGATCTTCCCACAAGTGCGCCTGGGTTCTTTACCCTGGATCTGAAAGATGCTTATTTTCACATCCAGATAGCCCCCCATCACAGGCAATTCTTGAGATTCGCCTTCGAAGGGGTGGCATATCAATACACGGTCCTTCTGTTCGGGCTATCTCAGACCTGAACTGTTGAATCTTCATGTGTGGTTTCTCAGTGGGAGCCTGCTAGCATCCCAGAGAATGTTTTAAACACTATCTCACAAGCTAGAGCCCCGTCAACTAGACAGCTCGCGAAAACCTTTGCGCCCGGGGCTTCTCTGCCACTCAGAGTGTTTCAGAGGATGCTAGGTCTTATGAGTTCGGCATCTCCGGCTCTGCAGCTGGGCTTGCTTCACATGCGCCCTCTGCAGCGCTGGCTGAAACCAAGGGTCCTGTCCCAAGCCTGGCAACATGGTTGTTGCTCACTCAAGGTGAACCAGGCGTGTGCTGCAACCCCGGCCTCTTGGACAAATCCCTGCTGGTTCGTGGCAATTGGGACAATGACCAAGAGGAAGGTTGTCTTCACAGATGCCTCCAAGTTGGGTTGGGGAGCTCTGTGTAATGGCCGTCCGGCCTTTGGTGCCTGGAGCGGCCCGGAAAGCGAGCTTCATATCAGCCGTCTGGAAATTATGGCGGTATATCAAGCTCTCCAAGCCTTCCTCCCTCTCTTGATGGAACACCATGTCTTGGTCAGATCGGACAGTGGTGTCCTTTATAAATCACCAGGGCGGGCTCTCTTTGAAGCCCCTCTGCACTCTGGCGGAGACCATCCTGGAATGGGCCCAGTGCAACCTGCTCTTGCTGCGAGCAGCACATATGGAAGGGGCGTACGGAACACAGGGGCGGACATGTTGTCCCAGAGCAACCTCCCCTCAGAGGAATGGTCGCTCCACCCCCGCACAGTTCGGAAAATTTGGGATGTCTACGGGAAGGCAGAGGTTGACCTCTTCGCCTCAGAAGACAACTATCAATGCCCAATATATTTCTCAAAGACCAAAGATGCGCTGGCCCACGACTGGCCCAGCCTCCTCCTTTATGCCTTTCCCCTGATCATTCCCCAGGTGATCAGATGAATCAGGGGACGGTGCTCACAAGGTCCTCCTGGTAGCTCCTCTGTGGAGGTCCCATCCGTGGGACCTGTCTCAGTTATCGCCCCTGGAGCCATGGCCGATTCCTCTGAGACGAGACCTCTCTCAAGCGAGAGGAACAATATGGCACCCCAGACCTGAACTGTTGAATCTTCATGTGTGGTTTCTAAATGGGAGCCTGCTAGCCTCCCAGAGAATGTTTTAAACACTATCTCACAAGCTAGAGCCCCGTCGACTAGACATCTCTACGCTCTTAAATGGTCCGTCTTTGCCGCCTGGTGCACAGCCCGGGGTGAAGACCCACTGAATTGTGACATATTCCAGATATTGTCTTTCCTTCAAGACTTAATGGACAGAGGCCGTACTCCCTCTACCCTTAAAGTCTATGTCGCAGCTATAGCAGCCTCTCATGCTCCTATAGCAGGGCAGTCGATAGGAAGAAACTACATTGTTGTCTGCTTCCTGAAGGGATCCAGGAGGTTGAATCCTCCTTGTCCCCTCACGGTTCCTGCCTGGGACCTGTCTGTGGTTCTTAGAGGCCTTAAGGGCCCTCACTTTGACCAAGGCATGGACATGTCCCAAAAGTTCCTATCCACACTCTTTAGGATGCAGATGATTGTTCTCTCCGCTCTTCCTACATCCCAGGATGAACAGGAGTTGAACCTACTCTGTCCTGTCAGGGCCCTGAGGCCCTTTCGTCAGGCGGAACAGCTTTTTGTCTGTTTCGGTGGCCGCACGAAAGGTCTTCCGGTCACGAAGCCCGAGCTTTCCAGATGGATAGTCGACACTATAGCACTCGCTTACTCCTCCTTAGGCCTTCAATGCCCCTTAGGTGTGAGAGCGCATTCCACTAGAGGCATAGCCTCCTCGTGGGCGTGGTCCTGTGGTGTTTCTATCGCCGACATCTGTGCGGCGGCTGGCTGGGCCTCGCCATCCACATTTGTCAGGTTTTATATTCTGGACGTTCCTGTACTTTAGGCGCAGGTCCTTTCTGCATAAGCCTTGTTGCTGTAACCAGCTTATGTTTTAAACTCTGACCATGTCCGGGTGTAACTATATTCTGTGCCCCCTATATATGCCCTGGGCCCACTTGTGCCTTGGCTTAGGGGTTCGGGAAGATGACTACAGTGTTTTTAGACCTGTTACTCAGGCTATCCTGTTTTATGGATATTTGTCGCGAGCCCTTTTCTAGCGCTTTTCCCCGATGCTTGGTTGTCCCCCAGCGTAGCACGGCAGGATGGAATATCGTCCCCATATGCATCTTGTCTTATGAATAATAAGACGTTTGACGCAGTATGAAGCAGAGGTGGGGGACTCGATTCAAGTCATGTGAGTCACATGACTTGACTCGAGTCAGACTTAAGTCGCACATTGTAAAACTTGACACTTGCTTGACAAATTTTAATAAAAGACTTGACTTGAATTTGACTTGACATTCATGACTAGAGACTTGACTCGGACTTGAGTTAAATGACTTGAAATAACTTGTCTTTTGTTTAACAAATATGTTTTTGAATGCGCTGCAACCTAACCACGTGACGCAGCAGGCAAGCAGAGAGAGCTATCGTGAGCTCCCTCATGGACAGAGCATGCAGTCGTGACTGAACATGGAAGGCGCTACGCCAAGAATAATTAAATAAAAAAATAACATTTTGGATTTTTGTTAAGAGTTGACTTTTAATTGGTCTTGTGTCAACGTTTTCCAGTTTAGCGCGTCAAAAATTAACGCAAACGCAGAATCCGTTTTTTTCTGTCATCCTTTGGCTAGCATTACAATATATGATCACGCTCTTAATCATGCAAATGCTTTTAAATCATTTAAGTGCCCTAAAAGAGAAAAAGAGAATACGCTGTCGGTGAATGTCCTGTCACACACGACACACAGAAAGACGCGCGCCAGAATGTCAGGCTTGAGCGAACAATAACACACCCAATAATGCCAAAAAATTTTTGTCGAGTATCCTCATTAGAGCAGCCTTGAATGAGTTCAAGTCTTAAACGAAAGTAAATAGTTGTGAGAAAGTGGGATGTGTGTGAGATCCATGTGCAGCAGATCTTAAAGTGACAGCAACTAATGCTGTCTGTCATTGAAGAACAAAGGTAACAGAAAATCATCACATTTAATTTGTTGCAAGTGCAATGTGTTGTTTGAAACAAACTACGACATGACTTGAATTGCTTGACATAAAGCAGTGACTTGACTTGCTTGATTCTCACAAAAATTGACTTGGACTTGCTTGATTCTCACAAAAATTGACTTGGACTTGCTTGAGACTTGAAGGCTATGACTTGAGACTTACTTGCGACTTGCACATGTGTGACTTACTCCCACCTCTGGTATGAAGTGTAGTATCATAAGGGAACTTACTCGGTTACTAATGTAACCTCGGTTCCTATACTTATGGAACGAGTACTGCGTACTTTGCCACACTACCCGCGAGACGCCTCATCATCGCTTCAGTCGAATAAATCGATTTGCCATGGTGAGGCGGCCGCTTATATAGCACGATAGCGGGCTCACCATTTACTCGCACGGCTATGCCGCGCCGTCATTGGTTTGTTTACTTTAACTCCACAAACCAATGGCCGTGCAGTTTTCACCTCGTGAATAAAAAAGGCTTCAGTAATCAGAGAAAATGAGTTTTTCCCATAAGCCTGATCCTCTGATTCATGAAACAGGACCGCTCGCACCCTGGATATTTCTGGATATATATAAACACTTCAGTCATCTCTCACTCATATTTTCCGGTCGTCATCATCTTAAAGTATGTATGACGGCTGGTAAAATAAATCCACATGCCGGTAAATTCGAGCAACGGTCTGAGTGGCCGTATAGGCTACAAACAAGTAAAAAAATAATTTCTTTGTAGATTATACAACAGCAACTTGGAAAACAGACAACACAGAAAAGTTAAGAAGCGATATTTGAGAAAAGAGCATATCAATCTAATAGCCATAGACCCACTAACTTTACCCCGCGTCACGTGATTTCCGATTCTTGTGAAAAAAGGCCTATTGAGTTTCGCTTCTTGTCAGTGTATATTCTTTGGGTGAACTAACCCTTTAACAAGTAAACAAGATACACCTGGGGGGACTAATCAAGGGAGAAGCAATGAACAATTGGACTACAAACAGACTACAAAGCATGGCAAGAAGAAACAGGAAACACTTCGACATAAAAGTTCACGAACTTGAACTTCACGTAAACACCCAGCAGATGGCGCTGCATTCATCTGAATGACTAATCTATGCTGCTTATGATATTATTTTGTTGATGATATCAAAACAAAACTAAAAGTCACATCCACACTTAAAGGTATTACATATTCTGTAGAAATCTCTGATGTCATTTAAAGTCGTGTGTTATAAAAGATGATGAAAATTGTCAAAATGACTATCTACAATTTTTGCTTTTGCTTGACAAGAACTATGTATTAATTTAACGTGCCAGATATATACAACCGTATTTTATCTCAAGACAACTTTCAATAATTATATACTTCTGGACCTTTAGCTTTCATGTCATTAGTGTTATAAATAGCCTAATTCTTTTTATATTGCATTGGATTATTAGAGGATGGCTACCGCTTTAAGAGAACAAAGATGTCCCTTATTTAGACATCCTTCTGTGAAGCAGCCTTTTTTAGAATGCGTAAATGTCTCGACATTCGCTTTATTGTATCACATACTTTCCATGGGGGAAAAAAATGTAGCTTCCTGGTTCATGCAGGTAGCATAAAACAAAGGCCCTGTCAAAACCTGTTCAAATTTCCCACTGAAAGACTCAAGTAATTACTCAAGACTCTGTTTCACCATTCTGAGGTTTTACTTTAGAAAAGTATAAACATAGCAGTGTATTTACATTTCTCTTATTGAAAATGTTTAGCATGCTTTAATTCGTATGTTAAAACACCATGGCGTACACAGAACAGCTACATAAGACTACATACAAAAATAATGTAAGTTTTAAGCATCTATCATTTGTTTGACAGTATTGTTAAACAGGCCGATAATTACTGTCTAAGCTAAGTTTTTTCCTGTTTATGATTTTAAAACAAAAACATAACAGTGTCATCTATATCTAAATATATCATATATACAGACTTTTTCTTGTTTTTGTAAAAGAAAAAAGAAAAACAATGCACAAAAGAAAAATCCTTCTGTCACATACTGAGATATCAAATATATGCTTAGAAATGCCTTTTTAGCGATACAAAAATGTTAATGACAAAAAAAGTAATACATGACCTCCTAGATTATTTAAGGCACAGAGGCTCTTACTGTTGAAATTATGAAACCCAAAATTCTATGCAAACCTAAAATTTATTAAACCTAAAGTTTCCTATTATTGGTGATACTTTCAAAGGAATGATTCATTGTAACTGTACAGACGATTAAGCAAATACCAATCATTTGTTTTAATGGCACAGAATGATGAACCGTCTTAGCCTTGTTATGCCTTTAAAATTTGCATTTGCAAACTTGACTCAGGGTCACATTTGATATTGTGTGTGAAATTCTGTACAATAATAAAGAAAAATGAATGTCAAGAATAGTAAACCATGATGACCTCTTCGAGCATTTTAGGCACAGAGTCTTTGTGTAGAAACAGTGAAACCTAAATTGAAGGTCTTGAATTTGAGTCTAAACAAACAATGAACAGTTGCATAGATCTTAATTACTGGCCATATTTCTGTGTAACTGTAGAGGTTACATACAAAGATAATTCAATGTTTCAGTTGTGTACAGCACAGCTACACAGACTGATAGGAAGTGTCTATTTGAATAATGGGTGAGAAATGCAAAGAAAAGGCCCACAAACTTTGCTGCACTGTTGATGTGGGATCTTGGCCAGTGCTATGGGGGAATTTCAGCGCTCCACATTCATTAAAAGCTTGTTTGGTTCTGATGCTTGTGCTCCACTGTCCTTCTGTGCTCTTTGTTAAGCCTTCAAAAGCTTGATATCCATCATCACTTGGTGTGACGCTGCCATCATGGAGCAACAGAGAAGGATAAAGTGGATTTTTACTAGTGATGAGATTATTCTCAATGAACTTTTCATCAGAATCAGCATCATTTGAAAGGTTCAAACAAACATCTGCATCATTTCCCTGGTTCACAACACTGTTGAAGCACTGATATCCGTCTTCCAAAGCATCAATAGTGGGAAAGTTAAACTGGCTCTTGCTGATATCAGCGTTCATAGGGGAGTTTTCACAGCTAAAAACCTCCCTCTTGTCGGACTGACAGGACTGACAGCTCAGCTGCTCCAGGAATGAAGAATCATCAGTGGCCGATTCCAAATATGTCATGTTACTGAAAACCGATGAGCCAGAGCAGTTGCCCGAATCTCGGTTTGCACGGTTGTGTTCTCTTGAGTAACTGATACCAACACTCCTGACTACCATCGTAGTGTCCTGATTGCTGGGTGTGTTGCTGGTAAAAAGAAGAGATTTTAAATCCTCATCCAGGGCACGTTTGACGCGTGATGAGACGTTGATCGGACTGCAGTTCTCCTTGTCACTACCAGAATCAAAGCCGGCCTGGCCGTAATCGTCTGCCGCCGACTCAACACTGTGGGAACTTTTCTCGTTGGTTGTATCTACTGATGACGCTGAGATCCTGTAGAGAGACAAACATGTTGAGGGATTATTCATCAGAATTAGTCTGTCATGTGTTTCTGAAGTTTTCGGGAAAACTTACCATTTCTTTTCCTCCTGAAAGTCCACTTTTGGAATCTCTACATGGATTGTGGAGAAGTTCATAATGGAAGGAGGCAAAATATGACCCTATTAAACAAAAAATGAAAAAAAATAAAGGGTTATTAAGCATATAGATAACTATTTCAAGATAAAATAAATAGTTAACCAACAATTTGCATATCTTTCTCCCACCTTCTCTTCTCCAAAACTGGCATTTACTTTTGGCTTGGAGATCTTGTCCCACCATTTTGTCTTTATCCTGTAATGAGGAAGTAAAGTGTGTCAGAACTGAATTTCAAGGATTCACAAAGGAACAGCAAAAATGCGAAATGTACAATGATGGCAAGACACAAAACAGAGATCTCACCTCAAAACACAGATGAAGATAGCGCAAATGATGAGGACTAAACCAACACACAGAGGTGGAACCACCGTTCTGACTATTTCATCTGGAGATGAGGCTGTGGAGCACATTTGGATGGATCAGGATTATTAAAGAGCATTAACACACATGCAGGAATGAATCTGAGAACAAAATAGATAGACTTACAGCTGGTAAACTCAACTGGTGCGCTCTGGTCACTCAGTATCTCGTGTTCGTTATAGTTTGTGCTCATTCTTGCTGTCAGAATGTAGTCGGTGTTTGGCTGGAGATTACTGCCCACGATTTCATAAAATCCCACTGAATTTGACAAGTTTGACACCTTTTTGGACATATGTATGGACAATTTTTATTATTATTTATTTTTACAATTCACCTATATGTGAATATCTGTGAATATATTTCATATCATCTATATATCATATGTCATCTTCCTTACTGTTTCATCTTCTCCTTTATTCCTATAGCTCAGATGTATATCCAAACTGTTTGCAAAATTTCCTGTAAAATTCCTGTACTTGTCATCCCAAGTTACATGAAAATTTCCATTTTCAGTCTTCTGCACTGATAAAACTGGAGTTTTTGGTTTGACTGCAGAAAATGAAAATCACATTTGTAAATGTGTCAGAAAAGGCTGGATAACACTTTTTTAAATTCAAGAACATTCAAAAGTAATGGAAAAAGCCTAACAAGAACATACAGACAACAATTATACTCACTAAAGTCCACTGTCATGAAGTTTTTTGTTAAAAAAACGTTTGTTCCTTCCAGAAGTGTAATAGTGAATATCTCTGTTATAACAAACCCTTGGACTTTAATTTTACATTCACAACTGGGACTGTGATGACTTCTCTCAAAGATGCATGTATATTTTAACCTGCAATATAAGAGTTAATCATGTCAGTTGACTGCTAAATGAACAGTAATTACATTTTGTTATAGTCACAGATGAATTGAACAAACACTTACATATTAGTTTGTGTGATATTGAGTTTGTATCCAGAGCAACTTATGAGGCTGTCAGACTCCAAACTGCACTTCATTTCTGTCTCAAAGTCATTGAAACACTTCAAGTCCTTCTCTTTGGGTTCTAGAGAGATTTTAGAGATGGGAAATAAAAGACGGGGTGAAATCACTATCACAAATGACCAAAGTAGAAGTTGTTTTGTTAAAGTAAAAGTTGTGTTGACAGTAAAACACTGCGTAAAAATATAAAAGAGTTACGTGTACATGACAAAAAATAATTTAAAAAATTAAAGTAAAAATTTAACAGAACTGGATCTGAATCAGCATGTTTTTGTTTTATTTGTTATAAAACATCCACATCAGCTTGTCATCAATATGTTTTAAATAAATGAATCAATCAATACTAAAAAAATCATGTCTGAGTCGACGGGGAAAGCCACTATAACATTACAAAGAAACAGAGCTAAACATTGACACAGTTGTGAGACTAACACACACACACACACACACACACACACACACACACACACACACACAGAGCAAAGCAGATAAACATGGGGATATTATTAAAGTAACAAAGTCACATATAGAGGAAAGGCACATTCTTAACAAAACAAACATTTACCGTAACAAAGTGTTTGGCAGATGAGTGTGAGGATGATCTGACAAAGAAGAAATGTGGAAAACATCCTGTTCGTCCTATAAAAGCACACAAATATAATCTCATACATCTTTAAACGATTATAGCATATGTAATAAGATAAAATGTTAAAATATGATTCCTGACAAAATATAGTTTTCATACCTTTTGACTGTAACTGTCTGACAGTTCGTTGCCTCGTCCGTAAAGTATAAATTAAATAAATCAAATTAACTAACCAAGCTGTAGACAAATTAAACACATGGGTTCAGTCACGAACGCACAAAAAGCCCAGACGAGTAGTTTAAACCGTGAAAAATAATGGTCTACCGCATGATTCCCTATTTGTCAATGTAATAAGGAACTCGCCAAAAGGGCGTATCGAACTTTCCTGGAACTCACGCAGCAGTTCTGCTGTTCCACTGACTAATTCCCACCCTGCGCGTTCCCGATCGGCGCGCGCTCACACTGATCTGGTCTCTAGCACAGGGATGGGAAAGCACACCAGATGAATTCCACGGAAAACAAACAGAACAGATTAGATAAACAAGATTAGTCTTCGTTATAATTTGGTATTTATGAGGTAGTCAAACACAAAGGATCACAAAAACGAAGCGCAAAATGAGACTGCATTTCAGAGAAATATGCAAGTTCCCGTTTCTGTAGTCTCGTTACAGTTCCAAAATGTCGAAATTGACTGTTAATAACTCAGTCTGAAACCTAAGTGTTTATATAATTTATTTTTACATCTCTGTAACACAGTTTCAGGAGGGCAGACATAGGTTTATTTATTTTTTTACTTAAGAGTTTGTAGACGTTTAAGAGGCTGTTGTGTCGACCTTAATTTCTCCATTTTTGTCACCTGTTGAAGTTTGGGTTTCTTGCCACTGTCACCTTTGGCTTGCTTAGTTAGGGACACTTGATATTCAACAATGTTTTTGAACTGCCTTCATTGACACCATTGTATGCGAACTGAACTGAGCTAGACGATGACATCACTGCTTTCTCCAGAGCCGATGTATAGATTAATTAACTAAATTAATAACTATTGATTTTTACAAAGGAATGAATCAATACTGACCTTACTTGACGTCATTTTCTTCTAGAGCTGCCGTGCAGCCAAAATTACTTTCCAGTTATCACTGTAAAGCTGCTTTGACACAAACTGCATTGTAAAAAGCACTATATAAATAAAGGTTAAAAAAAAAAAAAAAAAAAATTGTGTAAAATAAACATGATTTCTCATCTTACAAATCAACTGTTTCTTATTGTCACTGGCATGTCTCCCAGGTGTCGAGGACTAGTGTATCTTTTAGCCGACATTCAGCACGAGTAAAATACTTAAGTACTGTTAAAATCAGATACTCTAAGACTTTTACTCTGGTCATATTGGAATTGGTGACTTGTAACTTGTAATGGAGTAATTTTTGATGTAAGGTATCTGTACTTTTACTCAAGTATGGTTTTCAGGTACTCTTTACACCTCTGATTTGTGCTTTGCCTTTTATCTGTTTCTGTTTTAGATCATACTGAGCCTCTTTCCATATGTTCAAGGAGTTTATGCCACCTTCTGATTAGTATGCTAAACATATTGCCAACTACTACTGTACCACACAGTGAGTGTTACAGTATCTGTATCTGCAGTTATGTGTAAAAAAGATGTATAAAAGGTTCTCAGACATAAACACATTTCGTGTCAAAGTCAACCAGATTTGTATGGATGTATATTTACTGAGTAATCCAATATTTTGTAGAGGGGGGTCAGAATTACAATTTTCACCTGAGATTTGGAATCAGATTACAAATGACTTTAGAACAACAACATTATTTTATTTTTACACAGAGATTGGTAGGCCTGTTAGTTAAATCTGTTGATGTAGCAATCTTTGTTTCATTATATGCCAACAGTTCAAAAATGGCAAAAAGCACTTCTTGTGTTTTTTGCTCAAAGTTTGCATTTCTGTAACTCATATTACAGATATCTTATTATCCTTTTAGATTCTAATCTTAACAAACTTTTCTTTTCTTAATTTTCAAGGCCCAATATGGTTAATTTCTAGAGATAAGGATCTCAATGTGCCTCCATGAGTAAGTTGGTACACGTTTTCAATTTAATGTTGAAACTAGAAATGTATCTCGTTTTTTTTCTATCAACACAATTGAACATTCCTGTCTGAGTGCCATAAATAGTATTTTTCCAAAGTTTGTGTGTCTGTAATTCTAAAAGTATTAAAGATATTTCAATATCAATATAATTTTTCTTTTGTAATATTCATTTTAAAGGCCCTATAAAATGGCAAAATCTCATAGATATAATGTGGCTCTTTTGTTCATTCTATTAAAACAGTCAGTTTTGATGCACAGAATCCTATTTTAGTTGCCTTTCTTCTAGAAGATCATCTGTTTAATATAATTTAATTTATCGTTTTTTATCATTTGCCATGTATGAACAGTCTCAGTGCACTTTTCCACTATTCCAATTAATGTCTCTCTTTTTTGTGAATATTGTTTTAAATGTGTATTGACAAATTTCAAAGATGATTTTCAGGGTTAAAAAAAAAAAAAAAAAAAAAATACCATTTCAAAATCAATTCCTATAGCATACAGATTTTTTTTTTTATACACGTTGAATGCACCTTACACTGTTATAGTTTAATTTAAACAAACAGCATATCCTTATTGTAATGCATACCATTTTTGTCAAATATTAGGCTGTGAAAGGTTCTTTACACAAAACTATAAAAGTTGCTTTTATATTTCAGAAAGGAACAGGATGCAAAACATATTGTAAATTAACCAAGTCACATTTTATTTTATAGGCCTATTAAAATCTACAGTTGTCAGTTGTCACTAAAGTATTATGATTTATATGAATTTAATATATACATGATGGGTGGTAATATATTATATTAAAAGTATACGCAAGTAAATTACGTCATTATACTCAAGTAGTGTCTGTCGTGTTTGATGATCTGCAGGTCATCCCAAGTTAACGAATTTTCCCCGATTAGTATGTAGGATGCAGTGTACACTGCGTAGGAACCCAAGCCACGTGATCGGAAGTATTGTTTCTAGTGGGAACGCGCGAATGTTGCACAAAATTGACAGCTCGGTAGCACAACTTTGAAAAAAACAAACAGGTATGTGAGGTGCAGATCAGCACTCTACAACTATAACTGTTTATTGTAAATCTGTCTCGGTCAGATTACGATGTCGGTGTTTGAATGCTTGATTTGAGGTAGCATGAGGATGTTCGTGGCTTTTTTTGTAACGTTACATTCGTGCAAGTGTGCATGTATATCAACACAATCCCTAACCCTAATGAAGTGGACGAAAGACTGTTGTTGTAAATAGACTGACATCTATAAACGTCAACATAAGGTCAAGCTACAAGCTATTATAACAGAATAATGAGACCTAAAGATAAAGTGCTATTGAACAATCTAGATCTTAAATGACTGCCTGTGTCCTATTCCCGTGGAAAATCATCATATTTTAACTATTGTTTAGTTCAACTTGTTATAAAATGTCTTGTTAATACATAAGGGTTCTCCAACAGTCGATCATCTTACCATTAATCATGTTTGCCTGGTCAGTATTTGCAGGTTTTGGGGAGATTTTGTTTATTAAAAAATGTGTTTTCCAGCTGTAAGCAGAATGTCTCGACCAATGGCAGACAGTCACAGGCGCTTCTTGCAGACCATGATGAGCAATGGCATCATCAGTGCATCTCAGGCTGAAGCGCTACACAAACACTGCTGTGAGACCCATGGAGGTATGAAGAAAACCCGCTGCCTGCAGTTCCTTTTGGATCATTTGTTTATTATTTAATATTTGATTGGCACTAAAGGCAAAGTTCGTTTTTTTTTGTTGATGTTTATGTGTGTCACACTTGGAAATTGAATGTCTGTTGTGTATTGGTGTCCCCTTTGAATTATGCATCTTTCTTGCATTTCTAGCACATTATGTGGCAGAGCGATTAGATGATTTCATTAATGTCATCAACGCTCACCTTCAGCCATTGTTCATGTACATCAGGAAAGGCATGTCTGAAGAGAATGGACTCGAGTATTATGCCTTGGTTGGTTGAATCAAATCGATATCTTAATTTATATGTTTGATATTATGTTTTAATTGACGTGTTTTTTTATGTATTCATGTATATTAATAATTATATTACTGTTATAACTAATTTAAGTGTTTTGATATTATATAATTTTTATTTTTTTTAAGTCAAAACAGACCTGACAAATACTTTTCATCTGTTATTCAGGTAAACATGACAGAGACGGACATAACAAGAATGGCTTCTGATTATGCAGATAATGAACTGGAATTATTCAGGAAAACGGTAGGTTTATTCACAGCAAAAAACAATATATATGTTTATATTGAAAACACTGATGATGAAGGCATCAGAAAACCATCATAGAAAGTTTATTATTACACATTTGAGTGATTCTGAGAACAAGTTAAGTTCAAATGGGGAAAAAATCTAATTGGCTCTTCTCTACTCTTCTTCTACTCTTTATATAAACGTTTAATAAATGTTCTCTGTAAGCGCTTACAAGCTTCTAACACTCTCTACTGGAATCTTTGGCCATTCCTTGTGTGCAAAAGCTTCTGACTCACTGATAGTCTTTGGTTTTTGTGCTGCCACTGCTTTCTGCAAATTTCACCAAAGATTTGAAAGGGATTTAAATCTGCAGACTGAGCAGGCCACTCAAGAACATTCCTGGACCGATCCCTGAACTAAGATTTGCAAGTATATTTGAGATCAATGTCCTGCTGGAGAGACCAATGAATCAGTGATGCTTCAGTTTATGCACTGATGGCATCTTTGCCAAAATGGCCTAATACTTCAACGAATCCATAATGCCGGTCACATGGTCAATAGTCTCGCATAGCCAGACCTTCAGGCTGACAGCAGAAGGTCTGGACTCGATCGCAGCTTTCATTGGCCAAGGACTGCCCAAGAGGACATTTGACTGACATATAATGCAACCAATCACAGTTCGTTTTGTTCCACGTCATGTTTAAAAGTGTGAAAATGATGTCCCTACAATAACAGACCGGTGTGCATCTAATAAATTATTCATTCAAAAATGTTGTGCAAGTTTACTGCAACAATGGAGCCGTGAACTTCATATAAATTTGAAAATCCACCGTTTAGTTGATCCTGGTAAGCACTCATAGTCACAGTTGTAAACATGGCGGCGTTCTTCTTCCACGAGGGGGTTTGGCGTCACGCCGTTTGTTTTTCTCAGCTCTCTGATCAAACATCTTATTCCTTATTGATTTCATCTTATTGATGAAACTGCTTTTTTTCTTCCATGCCCTGGAAGGTTTGCTATGGTACCACCTGTTTTAAACTTTCAAACGATACTGTCAACAGTGTCTCTAGGAGCTTTTAGTGTCTTGGAAATGTTCTTGTAGCCATATCCTTTTTGATGTAATAAAACAACTTCTTTTGTGAGAGCTCTTTTGTCTTGGCCATATTTGCTACTTAAATTTAGCACATGCAGGGGCTGATTTTATTCTTGCATCACAACTAAAGCAAATTAAGGCTACATTCAGACAGCAAACAAAAGTGGCCCAAATCTGATTTTTTTTTTTTGCTCGCATGCAACTTTTTTTTCATAACAGTGTGAACAGCACAAACTACATTGAATCTGATCTTTTCGATTCTGATTTGGGCCACTTCCATATGTGGTCCTAAATCTGATACAGGTCTGATGTTTTGCAATTGAACCTCATAATACCGTGCTGATGGGAGTCACTCCAAAGATTTTACATACAGTAGTTCTTTGGTCACTCTGTGAATATGTAAGATGGCAGTGAAGTTACTCAGCGGAGGGACGGTGAGCCGTTATACTCACAAGTATTACGGTGAAAGCCATATACAAGCAAAACTTGAGGAGAAACTATGGAAAAACGTTGCTCTCTTTCTCCTCATCCTAAATGCTGACTTTGCATGTTGTCTTTATTAACGTTCATTTGCAAATCCGCCCCCGAAAAAAAGGGATCTGAGAAATAAATCAGAATTGAGCACTTTTGGCACAAGGTTTGCAGTGTGAATGAAGGCTTAGTTGTGTTTTTTTTTTTTTTTACACAATCTTGTACAATACCATACTAGTAAGTGATTTAGGATTGGGGGGTTGAATAAATATGACATAGCTGTATTATGAAAAAATCCTATAATCGATCTAATAACTATAAAATTTGCTTGTTGTATTGTGTTTTTATTTTTTTATTTTTTATAAATATCTCCTGCCATTTTGTTTCTTTGTTCAGATGGATCTGATTGTGGACTCTGAGAGCGGTTCTGCTTCCTCCACTGATATTTTAAATTGTGCCGACAGTCTCCGGACAAAGAAACTGAAGAAAAAAGAAACCGAGCAAGTCTTAAACAAATTTGTCCAGGACAAATGGTTAAATGAGGTATACATTTTAAGATATATTGGATTTTTAAGTATTATAAATAATTCACTCACTGCCCTCAAAAGCAATTAATTACTGTTTTTATTCTTTTGTTATGCTATTTTAGAAAGATGGTGAATACACTCTTAGTGTCCGCTGTGTTCTGGAGATGGAACAGTATATGCGCACAATCTACCAGGATCTCATCAAAGTGTGTTATGTGTGCCACAACATTGCCCTGCAGGTAAGGACATACACATGTGTAAAGGTTATGAACTTTTATTTATTGAAGAAATCCAAGCTTAATCCAAGCATTATCTCCATCCCTTGATTTGAACTGCAAGAAGTCATTTTAAAAGGAATAGCTCACCCAAAAGTGATTATTATTTTCTCACCCTCATGTTTATCTTGCTAAATAGTTGAGTAGTTGAATTTTCTGTCACTTGAAGGGCCCCTATTATGGATTTTATAATGGATATTATTCGTAAAACGAATCCCAAGCCGTTTTGTTGTGACGTCACAACGAAACATTAGCTTATTTCGCACGCAGATGCCAGGGAAAAGTAATTTTTTTCAACAATACCACAGCAGTACAATCTTTTGTTGTGTTCCCGTCATTTTACTGACAACTGCTCCTCAAACCTCGGGGAGTTTAACGCAGGATTCACAAAACACTTGGTCTTAAAATATGGATCAATGCCCAGTTTATTTGGACCAGCTTGCTCCTATGAATCTCAACCTGTAAATATGATTATTAACTGATGTTTATATTTTCTAGCGATCGTTAAAAATTCGTAGTTTTGTATGTTATGTTGTGTAACGTACACCCTAATCTGTATGTATCCTGCTAACCGGCTAACTCACATTTCTGTAGTTCTGCTATTCAGATGCGGGTCCAAATTGTCCAAAAAATGTGTCGATTAATACAGCTTGTCTGTGTTATTACTTGGAGTAATGATCAAGGATGGAGCACGACTTTTGTTTACCAAGTGTAATGCATTATCAGCTGTTCACGTTTGTGCTTGGCTAACGTGGGAGTTTACAACGTAGTTGTGGGCTCAGTTCACTTACATAAACAAACTGTTTTTTTTTTTCTCTGCATTTTTATTTTTACAGTAGAGTGGAGCTCTATCTGTATTGTAATAGGATGTTAAGATGCTAGTCAGCGCTAACTAGTTGAAGTATTCTCTGTAAACAGTAAACACCCCTTGTAATGTCAAACAATGATATAGCCATTTTTCTTTGTTAATAGTTATGTTGAAAAAGTCTGTACACATCTGGCCTGAATGTCTATCTTATGTTAGAGGTTTGCAGCTTCGCTTGGCATTCAGTTCCCACAGACGCACCTACATAAAGTATAACAGTGATGCTGCTATCACGTCTTATAAATAACCAACTAAAGTGACACTTACCATAGAGAAACATAGTCCAGTTGTAATTTTGAATCAGTTTCTGGTTGATCGACTGCTTCAGACTGCTTCAGTGCTTTGATCTGCCTGCATTGACACTATTCTTTAAGAGCTGCTGTGCAGCCAAAATAATGTACCAGTTATCAATGTAAAGCTGCTTTGACACAATCTACATTGTAAAAAGCGCTATATAAATAAAGGTGACTTGACTTGACTTCAGATGTTTCATCGTCAGACTCGAATTGATACGGTAAAATCGATGCTATCTTTTCTGTCCATACATTGTATACAATGTCTTGCGAATTGATAGCTGTCATTCAGTTATGGCAATGGGCGCGCGGTGCGCACAGTAGACCAATAACAAAGGATTGGGCCATCTGACCAAACAGAGCAGTGTAGGCTCACGGAAAGGAGGAGTTTAGAGAGACTGATTCTTTGAACTGCTTCTAACGAATCGCTTACGAGGTGAAATTCATTGAGGTTAAATTAAATGTATATTATGAGAAAACAAAAGTGTTTTTTGACCTTGCATGCATGTAAAACTGATGTAGGAGACTCCCAAAACAATATTAGGAACCTTTAAAAAGGCATAATAGGGGCACTTCAAGTTACATATATTGAAATTGAAATTGGATTGACTTGAGTGGCAGGAGTTGCCTGATTTTATGGCATTTTCAGGCATGAGAAACTGCAAACAAAATGTTTTCTTTCACATCCAGAGCCAAATGTGTGAAAACCCAACATGTGGAATCAAGATGCACCTCCCGTGTGTTGCTAAATATTTTAGAGCACGCAGTGACCCTCATTGCCCATCATGCCATGATTTCTGGCCTCACGAGATTCCAGGTGAGCTGTTATTAACATTGCTTCATCGATCTTATATTTATCATGAACAACTTCTGAAGAGTTTACTTCAGAAGGTTTTACTGTAGATATCAAAGTTTTCATGTGTTTTTTTGTTTTCTAATTTGCAGAAATGGAGCATTTCCAGTCTCAGAGTTCACAAAATCTGCCTTCATCATCTAAAGAGAACACTGCTCCTGCACCGTCACGCCGGTCGAGAAGGTCGTAATCTCAAAGCCTGCTGGTCCATCGCTGCAGCTGTATTTCAATTACCTGTATTGGTATTTCAAGTGCTTTCTCTTAAGATTCTAAGATTGTTTTTACATGTGTTTTCTATTATTAAAGTATTGTTATTGAATAAGTTTGTTTCTCAATTCCTTTTTTGTTAGAATTTTGAATCAAGATAATTGTGCAAATAAAAGAATTTGTTTCTCTGCTCTTGTATGGAAACTTTTGCTGTAGCTGTTGAATTTTAGCACATTTTGTATAGTTTGCCAAGATAAAAATAAAGTATTTTGAGAAGCATGTTGTTCTTCTGTTCAAATACCCCCTTTTAATGGAAAGTTGCTTAATAAGATTATACAATTATAAAATTGCTTAATACTTGAAATCTTAAAAAAAAAGATTACTTCCTCAATTTATTAGAAACATTCTAAATGTGGGTAACCATTCAGTTTAGTTCCTATAAATACTGTTCCTGTGGCTGCTGAACTGAACATTTCAAAATTATAAATATAATTAAATTATATTAATTTTATTTTACACAAATTAATCAGTTTCAGTTTATCTATCCCCTTAGGGAAAGTAAGATTGAGTTTGTTGAGTTTTGAAATTGAGTTTATGCTTAAAACAAGAACAAACATCTGTCAATGAGTTATGAAAACTTTCCTTTAGATTAAGTAATTTTTCTGATGATATTGGCAGATTGTTCTTGTTTTAATCACTACCTCACTTTATTTTGAGCAATTTCACAGAAAACAAGACTTAACATTTTGTATCTCAAGTAAATGTATCTTGATTAAAGAATGTTTAGATATATGTACTGGAAAAAAAGAACAGCACTTTTTCTCAGTGTGATCAGAAGATACAGTAAAAGTTAGTTCCATTTTCTAGTGGTTGGGAGCAGAGCGATTCAAGCTACTTTTTTTTTTGTGCAAAATTAATTAAAAAACATCTGTTGGAAACTGTATTTTCAAACTCTGAAGTGTTACTAATACAACTCATTATTTTCTCCCTAGACAATTTCATTTAGATTTCAATTTATTCCTTACACTTTCTTTACTTGGTCTTAAAAAGTAAAGTAGTACTTTTTAAGATTTAAATGTAAGTGATAAAATTGAAATGATTATACTTCAGATACACCCTAAAATTACATATTTAACATTTGTACAAATAAAGACAATACAAGACAAGAAACTCTGTGCATGCTGATTTATTCAGTACAGATCAGGACCACCAAAAACTGACAGAAAAGCTGAGCTCAAGAGAGCGCACATAGTGCCAGTGCTGTAGTGGGATGAAGAGCACATCTCCAGGCCTGAGAACACACTCCTGATATGAGGCTCTAGAGAAGTCTGGAAACTTCACCAGGTCTGGATTCTCCACCTCCACCTGGTGGTGGTAAAGAAAAAAACAATGTTTTCCTATATATACAGTGGGTACGGAAAGTATTCAGACCCCCTTAAATTTTTCACTCTTTGTTATATTGCAGCCATTTGCTAAAATCATTTAAGTTCATTTTTTTTCCTCATTAATGTACACACAGCACCCCATATTGACAGAAAAACACAGAATTGTTGACATTTTTGCAGATTTATTAAAAAAGAAAAACTGAAATATCACATGGTCCTAAGTATTCAGACCCTTTGCTCAGTCTTTAGTAGAAGCACCCTTTTGATCTAATACAGCCATGAGTCTTTTTGGGAAAGATGCAACAAGTTTTTCATACCTGGATTTGGGGATCCTCTGCCATTCCTCCTTGCAGATCCTCTCCAGTTCTGTCAGGTTGGATGGTAAACGTTGGTGGACAGCCATTTTTAGGTCTCTCCAGAGATGCTCAATTGGGTTTAAGTCAGGGCTCTGGCTGGGCCATTCAAGAACAGTCACTGAGTTGTTGTGAAGCCACTCCTTCATTATTTTAGCTGTGTGCTTAGGGTCATTGTCTTGTTGGAAGGTAAACCTTCAGCCCAGTCTGAGGTCCTGAGCACTCTGGAGAAGGTTTTCGTCTTGTACTTGGCCGCATTCATCTTTCCCTCGATTGCAACCAGTCGTCCTGTCCCTGCAGCTGAAAAACACCCCCACAGCATGATGCTGCCACCACCATGCTTCACTGCTGGGACTGTATTGGACAGGTGATGAGCAGTGCCTGGTTTTCTCCACACATACTGCTTAGAATTAAGGCCAAAAAGTTCTATCTTGGTCTCATCAGACCAGAGAATCTTATTTCTCAGCATCTTGGAGTCCTTCGGGTGTTTTTTAGCAAACTCCATGCAGGCTTTCATGTGTCTTGCACTGAGGAGAGGCTTCCGTCGGGCCACTCTGCCATAAAGCCCCGACTGGTGGAGGGCTGCAGTGATGGTCGACTTTCTACAACTTTCTCCCATCTCCCGACTGCATCTCTGGAGCTCAGCCTTTGGGTTCTTCTTTACCTCTCTCACCAAGGCTCTTCTCCCCCGATAGCTCAGTTTGGCCGGACGGCCAGCTCTAGGAAGGGTTCTGGTCGTCCCAAACGTCTTCCACTTAAGGATTATGGAGGCCACTGTGCTCTTAGGCACCTTAAGTGCAGCAGAAATGTTTTTGTAACCCTGGCCAGATCTGTGCCTTCCACAATTCTGTCTCTGAGCTCTTCAGGCAGTTCCTTTGACCTCATGATTCTCATTTGCTCTGACATGCACTGTGAGCTGTAAGGTCTTATATAGACAGGTGTGTGGCTTTCCTAATCAAGTCCAATCAGTATAATCAAACACAGCTGGACTCAAATGAAGGTATAGAACCATCTCAAGGATGATCAGAAGAAATGGACAGCACCTGAGTTAAATATATGAGTGTCACAGCAAAGGGTCTGAATACTTAGATACTGTGATATTTCAGTTTTTCTTTTTTAATAAATCTGCAAAAATGTCAACAATTCTGTGTTTTTCTGTCAATATGGGGTGCTGTGTGTCCATACTTGCTCTGCAGCAGCAATAAATGATAGCAGCAGCGTAGCAAAACCAAATACATTAACACTGCCATATTTAATAACATGCTAAAACTATTCAGAGAGTTGTCATGATTAATATACATAAACTTCAGCTATATAAAAGCAGTGTTGGGGAAAGTTACTTTTAAATGCATTACAATATTGCATTACTCAGTTACTTTTTTTATGGAAAGTAATGTGTTGCATTACTTTTGTCTTACTTTTCTCATTTGGCCTGGGTTGTTTGTTTGTTTTTATAACAACAGTTTTTGGCAAATGTAAAGGCTGTTTCACACCAGTAGTGAAATGACTAAGCTTCAGGCTGAAGGAAATGCAAATTCATGCCTGTACAGTAAAGGGCACAGCTTAAACAAACAAGCCTTTCAGCTCTGCTGCCATTCTGAATTGCAGAAGAATAGGATGCAGGAGAAGTAGTAAATGAGTAAATGCATGCATACATTTAGTCTAGAACAACCATCATGTTTATACAGCGCACACAACACCTCTGCACTTACTCACGATTTCTCTCAACATGGAGAGCTGTCAGTCAATAAATTATAAAACAAAGTAACTCCGATATTTTGTTGTAAATTTAAACGTAATGCATTACTTTACTTGAAAAAAGTAATCTGACTATGTAACTTGCGTTACCCCCAACACTGTGTACAAGAAACTTCAGCTGTCATAAAGTAAGTCTTCTACCTGACTAGTGTTGTGCAGTAACTGCGACTGATGTGGATAGACATTTTTCGTTTCATCTGGGCTGTAGAGTCGGATGTATTTCCTTCCAACCACCTGACATTCAAAAACAAAAGCAGAATGCAATGAAACGGGAATCAAAAGCTTTGCATTTCAAATGCAAAATGAACCATTTGTCTTGTGTTTACCTGTGCCAAAAAATTCTGTTGAGGATCCTGATGGAGAGGAGACACAGTCCCTCCAGGCCCAAACCAGGCATTAATTGTAATGTCATCCTCATCTCCTTCTCCAAGACAACAATAGTCTGGGATACGAATATCTTCTTTTAGCTCTGGAACCTATCAGAATGAATAACAGCCAAAGTTACTGCTATTGCTTTTGAATGATGCTACATCCATTAGGAAATGTCCAAGTCCCAGAAGACTGTCATAGCATCCTTGGATGGATGTAAACTTATTATAGCAGACCTCAAAAACAAAAGGAACCTATAAAATAGCATAATAGTGGCACTTTAATATGAGAAGGTTAAAGGTGAAGTATCTAGTTTCTGCTCATCTAGTGGCACCAAAAATAATTTCAATTGACTAGTGATGTGTCGTTCATGAACGATTTGTTCAATTTGAACGTATCTTTAATATGACTCGGGAACATCCAGTTGTCTCATCGAGAGCTTTGTTCATTTCGGGTTGCACAACATGCACATGCACAACATCCTATTAGTTCTGTACAGGAAACAATTGATTAGTTCAACTCTCGAGTCTTCAGGTTTGAGTCGTTCGTTCATCCTGTGACTGCCCCATAGGCTATATCGCAGTCTTTACCGGAAAGAGAAATGATTAGTTCACCTCCCGAGTCTTCAGGTCTGAGTCGTTCGTTTTTTTGTCATGTGACATGACAGCCGTATTGGATACAGAAATTAATTAATAATTCCCAAACTTCCTTATAAACATGGGTAGTCAGGTTTTTTTTTTAACCTCTTACAGCTATGTGATGCATTTCTGGTTTCAAATTGTAGCTTATTATTTCTTACAATTTATACATTTGTGAATTTCTGTCATGATGGTTATTTTCCATAACACTGAATGTGGTAATAAAGAGTCAGTTACTTTAAACTTTATCCTTATTACATGGAAAAACCACTGTGATAAAGCAAAGATACCTACATATAACAACAACATAGAGTTGTAATACTAATGTCATGTTGTTTGTTGTAAGATACTGAGCTGGGAAGCGGTCCCGTGTCAAAAGAATGAACGACTCAAACCCGAAGACTCGAGAGGTGAACTAATCAATTCTGTTTCCAGTACAGACTGCATAGCTTCAGCTTTTGGAGACATGACTTGACAAAAGAACAAACGACAGATCGTGATGTGAGGTAACAGACTGCATAGCCTGAAGCAATGAATTAATCGTTTCCATAATTTGGCCTTTGGTTGCATAATAGTTTTCTTATTCAAAATATGATCAACGTTGTGAAAGTAGATGTGTTGGGGAATTCGGCTATTAACATGTAACATTTTAATTATATTATGCTGAATTGAACAAAATGACTCAAAAAAAGATTCGTTCATTTTGATGTAAAATGATCCGAACTTCCCATCACTACAACTGACCTGATCAAACAACTGATGCTGAGCCAGATATCCCACTCCCTCCTCCGCCTATGAGCAAAAATAAAATTAAAATAATAGACAAAACTTTACAGCTTCTCTAGGCAAAAATATAAAAATCTTACAATGAAATTTGTCTTACAGTGCTTATAATGTAGCGGTCTATGAAGTCATTCACTGTAATGAGCTTTTGTGACCACTCTTCATCAGTGTACTTGGATCCCACTTCAACAGGTACCGTCCGGCAGCCGGCAACAGTTCTTAAGTAGTCTATGCTTAGAGAGAGTGAACAGTACCGTATGGTGGTGTACAGATGTTTTAAAGGATACAATCTAAAAATGCATATTTTATCAGTACCTCCATGGATGCTCTGTGAAGGCTGGCCAGTGGTCAGTTATTCCCTCTATAATCACAGGCCGATGAAGATCCAGGAAATTTGATCTGAAGTGCTCCAGGGACGGACACCGAATCCTTGGCACTCCTTGAGCAGGGTTTATTACAGGCTCGCACACACAGTCCGGTTTCATTTTCTGTTTTAGAGAGGCTTTATAAGTGAATAGTGTATAGCTTAATAATGTAACATTGATACAAGGAATTACACAGCATTAGAACAAGGTTTCAAAGTAGACCGGATTTAGCCAAATAGGACAAACATCTGGATCAACATCTTTTGCTAGTTCTGCAATAAGATCAAACCCTATCCAAAACATCAGAGGGAAAAAATGCCCGCCTTCTTCTGCTTGCACCAATATTTCAGTTTTATCATTTTAAATAATAATATAAGTTAAATGATATATTTGTAATATATATATATATTTAAATATTTTTCACGCATAATTTTATCATACGTTGAGTTTTTTGAATAATAGCTGGAATTTACAAAGCTGTTATAACTTCATAAATGCTTTTGCTCAAAAATAATAACATCCATAACAAAACATTAAAAAAAAAATGATCCAGGAACAGTTGTTATTGTTAACTGAAATAAAACTATAATAATAATGATAATATATATATATATATATATATATATATATATATATATGATGAAAAACTTATTTAAATGAAAATTATAAGTATTGCCTTGGACACTAACTGAAATAAACCAAGTTTAAGTTAAAGTACTACAATTACTAAAACTAAAAAAGAAAATTTAAAACTGTAAAAAAAAAAAAAAAAAAATTTAAAACTAGACAAACACAAATAAGATTCCTAAAACAAACTGTAAATATAAAATAAAAGCTAATTCAAAATATTAATTAATAATAAAATAACACTGTACATATCCAGTGTTGGGTAAGTTACTTCAAAAATTAATTACTAATTACATCATCAATGTTGTATTTAAAATACTTTTCTAATTACTCTGGCTGAAAAGTAATTTAATTACTCAACAAGTAACTTACTAATTACTTCTTAAAATCCCTATAAACCTTGACCAGATAGACAATAGAAAGGAAACTCTTTTAATAATTTAGTCAGACATGGAATAGTTTAGCCTTTTATAGCTTTTTAAAACGTTTTAACTTTATTAAAACAAACTATAATACTTTTATTTACTTTATAATGCTTACATTTTTTTAAGTAACTAATAGGGGTCACTATACCAAAAATCTAGTAGTCGGTACCGATACCACCAAAAGTGCACAATAAGCGATACCACAGTAAAATTATATACAAAATACAAATATTTTTTTTTTTTTTTCCAGATAGGTCTAATAGTAGTAAGTAAAAATACCACAGAAATTGAATAAAACTCTGCATAGTCATAACTGTAATTAAATACAGATTAATCCTAATTAAAGCTTTTCTTTTGTTATTCAATTATCATTTATAATACAGACCAATAGCAGACAGTAGCATGTTTTAAAGGCTGCTGTCACTAAGACATAATGGACGGAGACAATATGCTGTTACACATGCTGTTCACATTCTCATAACCAACGAGAATATACACGGGAATTTTGACATAACTGTGTGTATTTGACACTCGCGAGAGACGGCTATGTGTGCGCGCTTTGGTTGAGAGCGCGCGCAGTTTCTTCTCTCTAGGACATAGCTTACATTTTACCCTAATGTTCTTGCCTACCTGTATCAAAAAAAGTGAAGTAATTAGAATATTTCCATTCTGCAAAACAGCCACAGAACTGTATACAGAACTGTTGACCTAATGTACAGTATGTAATGCAAGTACATTATAAGTAACTGTAATTAAATTACATAAAAATGTCAGTAACCCCTTGCTTTACTTTTTCAGTGGATAAGTAATTTAATTACAGTAACGTGTTACTTAGTAACGCGTTACACCCAACACTGTACATATCATACTTGAGTAAATCACACTAAACTATCACTCTTCTTTTTCCCTTCAGGAGAGAGGACTTCACCTTTGAACAGGGTTCTTCACTCTTTTCTTTGTTTGGACTCTTCATTTTAATTTTACTTCTTAAGATACCAACAAGCCTTTGCAGAATGTTGTCCATGATAGCTGCTCCCATTAACAAACTCATGTCACAAGTCTTAATGGCTTCCTGGATGTTGTATTGAGATGGATTACCATGACACAAACTCAAGACTTTGAATAAGCAGCCGTAAGAGTAAACTCTCCTCCACTCCTTGTCCACATCTCTCCATGTCCCAGTGTTAAGCTTCTCCCAGGAGTAATCTATAATGATTTGAGCTCTTTCGGCTGAAGCTGAGCAATCTGATGAACGGTACAGCTGATCTCTGGCCAGCTCAAGCACATTTAACACGCTGGATTCAATCTTTTCACTAAAGTCAAGCGGGAATTCAGACACTGTCGAGGGCAAAACAGCTCGAACTTCAGGCCAGATTGGAGCCATGAGCAGAAGAAACTTGCAGATCACATGTAATTGATTTCTGATGGATGATCTGATGAAAAGCAACCACAGAAATAGTTTACATGCTTGGGAGAGAAACAACTAGGATACTGCTCATGGTATGGAGATGACGAACTAGTATTTATTCATATTTGTTACAACAAATAATTAACAGCGCTTAAAAAACAATGTACACAACTAGCTTCAATTACGTTATAAATGGGTAATTTATGTCAAAAGAGAAAAGCGACAGGCAGTAGCGTTTTCGCGCAAGCAGTGTGCAGTTTTAATGTCCGGCTAGAAACACAAGCGACAAACAACGTTCCGCTCTTCTTTTTCTTTGGGTTTTTACGGCAGCTGGCATCCAATTTGTTGCATTACTGCCTACTACTGTATTAAATTCTCTTTACACTATATTCTCTTCTCCAATCCAGTTTCTTTTAAAAAACCTAATAAATATTTCCTGCCTTTTTGTTTCTCTGCACACTCTAAAATACTTTTAACACTTCCCTCTACTCTGTAACTGGGTCATTATTTCTTGTCTTTCTTGAATAAACCTCCCACAAGATATTAAAACATGCTCAACCGTCTCATACTCTAGACATTAGGTGCATATTCCTGTTGGGTGTTTCCCCATAATATGTAGAGTGCCATTAAGATTGCTATGCCCCATTTTTATTCTGCTTAAAATGACTTGTTCCCTTCTACTCATACCATAATCTATAAATTGAATATAAATGCCTCCCTTTAGTTTAATTCTGCCACTGCTGCTGCCATTTGTCCATTATTTCTTTTTACACTATGCTCTTTCCCTCCGATTTAGATAACTTAATATTCATTTCAACTTTTTCTTTTTTATTTGCTAATTTTGCCAACTTGTCTACCCTTTCATTGCCCGCAATACCTGAATGAGCCGGAACCCACATGAATGCAATATTCTTCCCCTGCCTAACTGCTGTTGTATAAATAAATAAAATATTAAAGATCAAGCCTTTATGGTTTCTAGTTGTGCCTGATTTAATGCTCGAAAGAGCAGATACAGAGTCACTACATACTAAAAACTTGTTGGCGCCGCTTTCTACAATCCACTCTACTGCTTCCAAAATGGGAACTAACTCTACAGCATACACACTTAAATAATCATATGTTCTTTTACTAATATCCACTTTACACCTTGGCACACTAACTCCTAAACCAGTTGTATTTGCTTCCTTAGATCCATCTGTAAAGATCTGAACACAGGACATCTGATATAATAGAAGAATATCATAAATATAGGGAGTATAAATATAAGTACTATCACATTGTCTGATCTTCAGTAGCTCTAAATCTACCTTTGGACACTCTAATACCCAAACTGGTTTACTTGGCCATATTACAGTTTCCTCAAATTCTTTATTGTATATTCTTACATCTTTTGCTATTTGGTGTCCCGTCCAACCAAAGCTTTCTCTATATACTTTCTCCTTCTCCCAACTCAACTGCAAGACATTTTTCACTGGATGATATTCTCCATGTCCTTTAATATTAATCCAGTAGTTGGCACTTTCCTGACTATATACTCAATATTTCTTCCTCTTTTCCATAACGCCCCATCATCAGCAAACAGTGAAACCGTGACCTACCCATATCTATTGGTATATTTGAAAAAATGTCATTAATCATAATGGAAAACAAAGTAGGGCTCAGAACACTTCCTTGAGGTGTTCCATTCTCTACTACATACTGCTTAGATACCTCTACACCCATCTTCACTTGAGTCATTCTTCTATCAAGGAAATCCATAATCCAGTTAAAAGTTTTCCCTCCAATACCCATTAAATGCATTTTAATTAAAAGACCCACTTTCCACAGCATGTCATATGCCTTTTCGACATCAAAGAATACTGCCACCGCTATTTCTTTATTTATCTGAGCTTCATCCTCTAAACATATTATTGGGTCTATTGTACCTCTTCTTTCTCTAAATCCACTTTGATTTGCAGTTATAATGTTTCTACTTTCCAAGAAGTGCATTAATCTCTCATTTATCATACGCTTCATTATTTTACAGACGTGTGATGTCAAAGCTATAGGTCTATAGTTTCCTGGCCTACTATCATCGTTTCCTGGCTTTTTTATTGGTATGATTGTTGCTTCTTTCCAACTTCCTGGTATACTGCCTTCTTCCCATACTTTATTGAATAATTATCAATTCCTATATAGCACAATCGCATATTCCAATTTTGTTTTTTCCCTACCTTGCCTTTCTTCTTCAGACAAATTATTAGAGCTATTTATCCTTGCAAATAATTTTAAATGAAACCTTATGAATCTTATTGATACACAGTATCTCCTGGAAACTAAAAAAGCCTTCTCCCACTTAATGTCCTGGAAGCGTGAATTCCAAAAGCTTTTAGCTGGGGGTATCCTAAGTGAATGACAGATCTGTCTAAGGAAATAATTTTTGCTTTTTTTTTTTTTTTAAATCAACAATACTTATACCATCTAACCTTAAATTAAAATCAATAGTTGCATCTAAATCAACAGCATTAGCACCACGCAACAACTGAAGGAGACCAGAAGGTATAGCATCAAAAATAACTGCATAATCCTTTGCAGATATAGGAAGTTTGAATTTATCTAGAAATTCTCTGTATGCAAGTAAGTGACCATCATGGCGAAACAACTGTGTCACCAATAAAATGTTATTTCTAAACCAATATAAAAAAAAGGGTTTTATTCTTATATTTAATATCTTTATTATTCCATATCAAACATCTGTGGGGAGAGAAATTGTTTATACACCTAACCAGGATAACAGAGCTTGCCTATGAAAGTTAGACAGCTTAATGGGGATTTTATTAATATCAAAGTTACAATTGAGGAGAAATTGAATTTAAATCTAAATTTGGGATATAATACCACAATTTGTTATTAGATTTTAAAGATAGTATTAGAAACTTCAAAGTCAATAGCATTTAAACCACCTTGATGAAATCAATTCCCTAATATACCTCTATTTAAGTAATGTGGCCTATTCTTCCAAATAAAATTATACATTTTCTTATTAACCTGTATTGACTTTGGAGCATCTAACCATTGCTGAATAAGCTAGTCTTGACAACCTTCAGCCTTTGACAGCAATATCCTACCAGTCAAAGATAAATCTCTAATTAACCAAGCATTACATTTCTTTTGGACTTTATCAATTAATGGAAGATAATTTAAATCAATTCTTTCCTTTTGATTTTTACATATTTTGATCCCCAGATAAGAGACTTGGTTTTTAACTGGTATACCACACAATTCCACCACACCATCAGGTATGTCTTTCAAAGGGAACAATTCACATTTATTAATCTTTATATTTAAGCCAGAGACTGACAAAAACATATCTAAACACCTAAGTGCTGCATCTATTTCTCTGTCACTTCTCAAAAATATAGTTGTGTCATCTGCAAGCTGTGAACATTCTATTTCTTTGTCAAATAAACGAATACCCTGAAACGGGTTCTTTTTAACATGGAAACAACACTTGCATAACTAATAAGAGCTGCAGGGTCTCCTTGTTTTACACCTCTAGAAATATTAAATCTGGGACTTGTTCCAAAAGGTAACTCAATAGAAGTGTTACAATTGCTATACATTGTACGAATTGCTCTGATAAAATTATTACCAAAGCCAAAAAAGCCAAGAGTATCCACCAAGAATGCATGATCCACAGAGTCAAAGGCTTTATAATAATCAATGAATAATATATAACTCTCATCCTGAATTAAGAAATTATAATTAATTAGGTCCAAAACTAAAAGAATATTATTTCCAATATATCTGCCACACATAAAACCAGCCTGGCAGTCATCAATAATTTTATCCAAACAAAATTTTAGTCTCTCTGCAAATATAGTTGGTAACAATTTAGCATCATTATTAATTAATGATATAGGCCTCCAATTTTCAATACTAAGTGGATCTTTACCTGACTTTGGAATAAGGGTTATTAAACTCTGATTCATTGTAGGCAGCATTTTCTCAGCTTTCAATATTTCCTGAAAAACATGTAAAAGGAACACAGAGAGATCTTCCTGAAAGGTTTTTATAAAATTCGGCGGTTAAACCGTCATTACCTGGTGATTTATTATTCTTCGATTTGGCAATATTTTTTATGAATTTCATCCAATGTTATATCCCTATCACAAAAAGTCTTCATCTATTACTGTAGAATTTATTTTTATATTATCCAAAAAAGACCCTGAGTCTCCAATACCTTCATCTTTTGTGTATAATTTTTTATAAAACCTTGTTACAAACTGAGAGATTTGAAATTTTAGCATCAATCCTAATTCTTTTTAAAGAGGACAAATCAGTATTTCTCTTTTCGAGATTTAAAAAAATATTTTGAGTTCTTTTCTCCACCTTCCAACCATTTGCACCTTGACCTCACAAATGCTCCTTTAGCTTTATCCTAAAATATTTGATCCAATTATAATTGTAATTTATCTATTTGAGACAAATTATGTTTTTCATATATAAGAGTAACATGTTTAATGATGGAATCCTCCTGAACCCTTCTGGCCTTGGCCATTTCTTTTCCAAACCCGATAGCGAATTTTCTTATGGAATACTTCATAAATTCCCAGTGTTTCCCATACATTTTATAGGCATTTGCCTTACTATAAGAATCCTTTATAATATCTTTAACAACTTTTTGTAATCATTTATGTCCAAGGAGAGAACTATTGTGAGAACGATTGTGAGTCTCTTGCAAAAAATAAAAGTCGGCCTTAAATCTCTTAAGATATAAAAAATAGCTTTTCTTTTCAAAATGTCACGAATACCACTGACAATGAACGAATATAAACATAATGACATTGCACAGAAAAAAGAAGCAGTGAAGAAAAACCATCAAATGCTCCCATAAGCAAAGCAACATACAGGGGCTTAAATATGAATATCTCAAAAAGAAATAGCGTTTAATAAACAAATGGCGTTAAATGGCGTAAGAAGAAAATTACTTTCTAAGCACAGAAAACGCGTGTGTCTCGGTCGCCATCTTGGCCACGCCCCTCACAGTTGTTTACTTACTCTTTAATTAGTGTTCCCATTAACGCCATCACTGTCTTCATTCAGGCCGATTCGACTAGAACGTGCACGAAAACAAGAGGCGGGATTTATCGCACAAACCAATCATGTCCAATCGTAACCGATCATATCCAATCATAGCGAGATGGAGGCACTGTCTGCTCTCATGTGACTTTCCCCCATTCATTCTCAATTACCCCCCACTAAACCCATCGCACAGAGGAAACTTTTCCATTTTTTTTTAACAGTCTATGGGTGCACTGTGAAGGGCTAAATAATGATCTGAAACCATACACCTCAAGAAATATTTAAATTTCCCAAGACAAAATGTTGCAGCACAAAAAAGAAAAGAAAAAAAAAGATTATCTTGGTGTGCTGCTGATGTGTTCACGTAAACTTCTGCCAACAATCAACAGTCAACAATCCTGTTTACAAACTAGGCCACTGGATTGGTTGTTGTACATGTAATACAGCTGTATCCTGTATTACATGTGCTGCAATTGCCGTGTAGCATAGTAATACGGAGCAAATATTGACCGCTAGAACTGGGAAGGACACTCTTTGATGCGATAATCCATTTTGTGTGCTACTTAAATGACAGCATTTGTTTGGTTTTTAATTTACCCTTGATTTCTCCCATGGCCATTGAGCAGACTGCTCTGTGGAAAAGAGCCAGCTGTTGAAAAATCAGATGTTTGCGCAGCTAGATGATCTGTGAAGGAGTGTGTTTAGGAGGGCACAGTGAGGTTTTACATGATTTATACATTTATACTCACATATACTCACATTTATACTCTTCATCTCTGACTTTCGTACAAACAACAAATTGAGGTTGTAGCGAATTAACTCAAAGGGGAAATATGAATAATTATTCATAACTCATTTTGATTATTAATTATGATTAACTATAAATATGTGAATCAGTTAATCAGATTAACTTGTAGCTACATTAATTAATTGTTAATGTGTTAATTGTTTATTAAGTCTAAGAAAGAAGTTCATTTCCAGGTTATGGAAAAACAACATTCTTATTGTACAGTACTACTCAGAGCATGTAGTCAAGATCTAAATCATTTAAGAGGCAATTTATTAGCAGACGGAGTCAGAACCAAACATCTATTGTCCACTATCTTTATTAACTAACTCACAAACACATAACATACACGCAGGTCACACACATACGTAGGTAAAAATTAGCAATGACAGAGTTGAACCGGAAGTGGGACCGGAAATAGAGCTATGGGAAAAAGTCAAAGACAATCTGGAAAAGAATCATCAGTTTTCTCAGTAATAAAACACCTTTGCTGACAGGTGGTTTACAAATTAATACTAAATCGCTGTTTAGTGTTCAAATGTATGATACTTGAAAGATGCCTTTAGGCTGAGGAGCATCAGATCTGCAGGCTGAGGAGAAATATTGATGATTCGGTCCGAAGTTCTGTCCAGTATCTTCTGCGTTGCATGAAGTACTATGAAACAACTTAAGCTGTTAATTTGACTCTTAGTGGGGAACAAAGTTCTTTCTCTCTGTCATAGATGAGCACATGGCTGGGTTGTAGGCTGAGGCCTGCAGCAAAAAGGTGTCTTTTTAGTCGTCCAAGAAGCAAGAAAAAGAGAGACTGTGATCTTGTGATCAGTGATTTTAAAGGGTGAACATGTCACAGCCACTTGAGGTGTCTGAGCCAATAAGGAGTTTTCCCCTCGGAGGCAAACGTTTACGAGTCTTGGTCCTGTAGCAAGATATTAGCATAAGACATTGGATTGGATGTTTGAGAGAAGAACCTTCTAGATTCTTATAATACTAATGTGTCACAGAGTTAGTAACATGTAACGTAAATTACCAAATAGGAAACGAAAGTTGGAGTCTGTAGATACCAAACATGCTACCCATGTGATTTTAGGTAATTATAACTTTGCAACTCTGAAACATTAATAAAAAAATAGTTCAAAAGAGAGAATTAATACATAGAATAAACCTTCTAAAAGGAAAATCATGAGGGGGGAAAATTGGATACACGTTTATAAATTTCTCATGTGGTTATATATAGAATATATAGGATTAAAATGGTTTATTTGTCCTTCTCAGAAAGAATGAAGTCAGAGTCTTCTCTGCACATTCCTGACAGCAGTAAAATAGGAATAGGACACCTATTCTGTCTCTGTATTGCAGTTGTGGGGGATGGAATTAACAGGACTTGTGAGAGAGTGAGTTTCTGGGTAATTAATTAGATATAATGAATAACTGTGTGTCTGATTGTACCTTGTAGCGTCTGGACCATCGCCCAATTATAAAACTAAAGATAGCATCCTTCATCTTGCAGACATATAGCATGTACCATCTTTGTTGTATAACATCTTTTCACAACAGATCTATTTTGTAGCCCACGATGTGTCATTGTCCAACCTTGGTGGTGATTTGGAATTCCTTGAGCTGATTTCACTTGTACACAAACCTTAGACAGGACAGAAGACATTTCTTTACAATAGCACAAACAAAATTCCAACCACAGCACCTCAAAAATCGTCTACCACCCCGAACCAATAACGGGAGTCTGTGCAGATAGTCACAATTTTGTCAGTCATCAGTTTACCCACTCTAGTGAGGGTCACAAGCTCAACAGCGGCCCTGAAACTAACACTTCACACTCCATGGTCACAACTTATCCTCTGCAATTCAGGCCTGTTGTTTTGTCTCTGAAGGCAGAGCCATCTACAAACAACACGTTCTCACCAGTCCTTCATACTGTGAATGTTACTGGGCTCTCTGGATAATTTTGATTGCCCGTGTGTCACTGTTTCTCTGCCCTCAAGTCTACAACATTTTACGTTTAGCATTCTGATCATACATAGCTGACAGTGTTTAAATTTAGACCCTCAGTTGAATTTTAGACAAGGGTTTTAACCCATGGATGGCAATTTTCAATTTCACAATTCCAATTTTCCAGAGAGTAGTTCAAGCAACATCATAAATGACAAATGTAGTCATAATTACCACTAGTAAGAGCTGGATAACCAATCCAAGTAAAGTAACCAAGTAAAGTTTTTCATTTTACTTCATCTGTAATGATAAAACACTTAATGACACATACACACAATGGGGGCAGAATAGTTCCCCAAACTAACACATACAAAAGTACAGTCGCCCTCACACTCACACACTCATACTCATACTTGACACACATGACAAAGAACTTGCTTTTGGTGTTAAATCTAAAAAACATATTTAAACTTAACTTTTTCCTGTAGTGTAACACTGAGACTATACTCAGTGAATTTAGTTATCACAACTGTCCATTCAGTGTAGTGTTCTGCTACATCTGTGACCGGAGCCATCGGCCCTGCACATGGTGGTGACAAAGATCAGACAAAAAGTTACTGGTCATAGAAGACATTCATCAAAATAGTCACTTCTGTCATTCAAGTTCTGTATTATTATTTTAAAGACCTCTTTATACTCATTGAGTTTTACTTTGACATATTTAACAACAAATTGCCCTCTTCATGGCAATCATTTCTTTTAACATCTCTGTGTCTATGATTTTCAACTGAGAGACTGCTTCACTATAAATAGCTTGTTATCACTTATGACACAGGCTCAGATAGCAGCACTTAACTGACTTTGAATTAGAGAGACTCTGAGGAATTCAGGACTAGTACACTGCCTTTTTATAACTTTTAACATCAAACTTTATCTGCTGTCTTTTGACCCTGGCCCAGCTTAAGACTTTGACAGAAATGACATACGTTTTCAAATAAACAACTGTGTTTATATTTGTCTTTTACCCACACATCAGAGAAATTAGAAATGACAAAATTAGAAATGACAGTCCCATTTTTGCCATTTAAACCCCTCTTCATTTTGACCATCAAAAAACCAAACCTTTACAAATTAAAGGTCCTAAATCATGTTATTTTACCCTATGATAGCGATGCATAAAAAACATACTTCATTATCACATAAAAACATACTTGAGACTATTTAAATATTTTTCCATAAAGTGAAACATTCTTTCAGAATTTTCATTTTCATAACATTAATTTTTTTTGATGCTATATTTCTTTCCATTATAGCCACTTATCAAATAGTTAGTCTGCAGGTGCAAAACATATTATCAATATGGTTACTACTATTTTGTAGAACCACAATGTTATTTTACCCATATCTCAACTACTAGGTTGCACCGACAGCCTTATAGCTGCTTTCTCCTTCAACCATTATTATATAAATTGTAGTTCTCTAGACATCTGATGTCATGCATGCATTTAATGGACGGAAAACAAAACTTTTTGTAAGTTACATTCACTCCTCCTTCCCTACATGCTAATTTTTTCTGCATCGACCTTCTTTCCCTTTCTGTCTGCTCCATCCAGCCTACAATCTATTGTCTGCTTACATTTCACACACACCACTTTCACACAACATCCCCACATCGCAGTTCTCTTCTTCAACTCATTCCTTTACGGCCTTAAGTCTTATGACACTCAATGTTCCTTCTCTCAGAAAATCTTAATATTTGACAAATTTTCCTACATCCTGCATGCATTTTTGGCCATACAATCTTCTCATTTGACAAAACAAAACCAGTGTATCATATTTTGCGTGCTTGCTCTGGGATTTCCCCATATTGGCTCTCCCGAACTCTCGTGGATTTGCTTAGTCTCAGTCTCTTCTCCAGTCCACACCCGGCTTAACTGTGTGATGCAGTTTAAATTTCCCCTGTGGAAATCTTAACGTCTTAACTGTGTCCTAACGTGAATACATTTCGGGGAATGTCTTGATTACGTTGCCTTTGCCCACAAAGTTTCAATTTCCCATCAATTCCCCTCAGAAATCCTTTAACCACAACCACAGAGTCAGCCAGACCAACTAATACGTCCCGTTTCCTAATCTTTTACCCAATTCACTTAACCAAATCACAAATTTTCAATTTCTCGTGAATTTTTTTATTTATCTCTTACCAGAGAGTCGTGATGCCACCTGGGTTCGTTTGCAGATTCCAGTGGTGTCCCCTTCTGGACCCTGGTGGTCGGCCCCTCATCCCTCGATCTATTCAGGGTAGGGCTGAGACTACTAAGTCTAGGATGATCAGTCATCATCTGCTCTCGGGTCCAAAAGGCACATCCAAGGAATCCCACTCTTCTGACACCAAATTGTGAAAGGGAACCTTTTCAGTCTAATCAATCTAATGTGCTAATTTGGTTCTTTGGAAACCTTTTTTATTATTAGCACAGTTGAAAATGTGGTTTAATGAAGTGTGGAAATTAGAATGCAAGTCAAAACTTTTAGTTTTAAAAATGACCATACTGTAAAATCCTATTAGTTAACCTTCTTAAAAATGCCTCCTACGAGCCGCTTCTTCCTGAGCGCGCACCCACGGCAGCTTTAATATGCCCAAGGTGTGCTCCATAACATCCAACAATTCAACATATGTGGGGCAGGATGGTCACGCGGGCTCGGATGAAATATTCTCACTGCCCTCAACAACCATCGTCTGCTCTTCAGTGTGGCTAGAAGCCAAAAGAGCACTATCTGCTGAACTGGAGGATGCCAGAGAAATGGCATCCTCAGCAAGCAGATCACTCTCGTGAGCCTAATCAACTAATCAATCACTGTTCAATCAATCTTCACCTTCCCATTAAGTTATGAAAATGTCGTTCAGTGAATTAATATTCAAAACATTTCGGTTATGTGAATGTTAAGGGAACATTCCATTTTATCACTTTGTAAACATTATGGGAACGTTACTTTTGAATGTTGTATGAATGCTCTGAAACAAATAATGGACCGAACAGGCTTAACATTTATAAAACATTAGACGTCCAAATAATGTTTCAGAAAAACGTTCCATGAAGTAAATAACATTTTTGTGCTAACGTTTTGAGAACATTGTTAAAGGCATGATAACTTATAAAGAACATTCTAAGAACACTTGTTCATTACTTTAAGAGAACCTTAAGAATAGCCAAAGTTGAGAACATTCCCTTAAATTATTTAGAAAATAGCCATTTTTCGTATCTCCGGACCAGTAGGTGGCACTGTGCCGTAACGCTGCATGTTGCCTCTGGTCATGTTTGTAATGACATCTACCAAGTTTGGTCTGAATACGATAAAGCGTTGTGGAGATATAGCCTCATATCTGATTTGGCAAGCTTTTTGTCGAATTCATTTGGTCAGTTTTCGAGAACGGATGGTTCTATCAAAAAGCTTTTGATAACTTTTTGTCGGCATGGTCTCAAGATGCTCTGGTTCAATTTTCGTGAAAACCGGAGTAACGGTTCGAAAAAGTAGGAATTTTGTTTCTTTTGAACCTTACGGTTCAAAAGTTATTAGCATAAACATGAGTGAAACTTTGGACAGGTGGTGGCGCTAGAAGGATTGAGTTAGAGACTCCAAATTCGCTATGGACACAGTTGAGACTGGCCTCTATCAGTGTGCCAAATTTCACAACTTTTTAGCATACGGTTCTATGGGCTGCCATAGACTTCCAGAGCGAAAGAATAATAAGAAAACTAATGATTTCAAGAGGTGCCTACACACCTTCGGTGCTTGGTCCCTAATAATAATAAAAAAAAACAAGTATACAATCTATAAGCAACACGGAAAACAAAGAAAAGCAAAGGAAGTACAGGGACCATCACCTTCAACAACTGTCAAAGAACAACTGAAACACAAGGGCTATATACACCAGGGGTAACAAGCTTAAAGGGTTAGTTCACGCAAAAATTTTAATTCTGTCATTAATTACTCACCCTCATGTCGTTTGACGAAGTATTTTATCTATTCTAAAGAAAACAATTGTAGAATTAATTTGCTTACTATAAAAGCCAGAAGTGTTTTGAGGCCTACGTGACTGTAAGGGTCAGATGTATCTGAGAAGTTAGCTTGGCCACTAAGCATATTTTGCTGGTAGTTTTCCACCAGACAACAGGAGGATGTGAAATGAATAAGATCATTATTAAGGGTGTCATGTGAAGGCGTCTTGCCTCCGAGGGGTATTGATTGTTTTGAATACAATGTTTAATTTTGCCTATGAGAAAGGGTTGACCATCAATTGGCAGAATTCCACCACGACAGATTAATTCAAAAGATGACTAGTTGGCAGTTGGCCACCCTTACAAAGATAATTATCTCTTGCATAAGCAACACCTGCAGTTTATGGTGAAGTGACTGTGGTGAACTGTGAGTACTTGGGAGTCTCCAGGAAGAGAAAGGGAGGAGAGCACCTGTAAATGAGACTATGGAAAAGAACTGTAGGGGTGGATATTTTTCACTGTTTTAACAGATAAGAAAAATGTATAAAAACTGTGCCCTGACTAGAGAGATTCAGATGTGGAGCTGGCATCTCACTTTGTTGCTTGTAAATAAAGTTGTAACGACTGAGACAAATCAGACACAATTATTTGTTATAGTTAACCAATAATTGTTTAAAGCTCACTCTGGGGTCTGTCCCCTCATCCCTGAGAAGTTACAAGTTTTATTGCACTAAAGAATGTTGGTTACCACATGGAAGAGCAGAGACAAAGAGACACACAGAAAACCTGCATCTTTCCCACAGAAAACAGACTTTCCTGCATTAATTTATAGACAGAATGTTCTATAAATTAACATGCATATCCCCAGGAAATGGTATCCATTATTACTGTTTGTTGTATTGTATTCACATGTTTATGATATATTTAAGGTAACTTCAATTATGCCATGTTTAGTGTCTATGGGTTCGTATCGAGAAGATTTAAAAGCTTGTGTGTGCGATATGTCGATACCTGTGCAACACATCAGTATTACAAGAATCTTTAATAGTTCTTCTTCAAAAATTCAGCCAGTTAATCTTGCTCGGTCATAAAAGCCCTGACAGGAGGCGTGTTGTCGCCCGGAAATACAACATCTTCATTGGTCAGGTCAACCCTAAGAGGTGTGACTTTGACAGAGGTTAAAAGCCAGTGCACAACGCCCCTCCCTCTTTTTTTCTTGCTTCTTGGATGACTGAAGAGACCCCTTTTGCTGCAAGCCTCTTCAGGCCAAGGTCTGTGGGCCTGCAAGGCCTGTAGGCCTAGGCCTGCAATCCAGCCATGTATTCATCTATGAGAGAGAGAGAAAGAACTTTTTCCCCACTAAGAGTCAAATTAACAGCTTAAGTTGTTTCATAGTACTTCATCCAACGCAGAAGATACTGGACAGAACTTCGGACCGAATCATCAATATTTCTCCTCAGCCTGCAGATCCGATGCTCCTCAGCCTAAAGGCACCTTGCAAGTATCATACATTTGAACACTAAACAGCGATTTAGTATTAATTTGTAAACCACCTGTCAGCAAAGGTGTTTTATTACTGAGAAAACTGATGATTCTTTTCCAGATTGTCTTTGACTTTTTCCCATAGCTCTATTTCCTCTATTAGCTACATAAAGTTAATCTGATTAACTGATTCACATATTCATAATTAATCATAATTAATAATCATAATGAGTTATGAATAATTATTAATATTTCCCCTTTGAGTTAATTCGCTACAGTCTTCCAAAGCATCAATAGTGGGAAAGTTAAACTGGCTCTTGCTGATATCAGTGCTCCCAGAGTAGTTTTCACAGCTAAAAACCTCCCTCTTGTTGGATTGATAGGAATGATCACAGCTCAGCTGCTCCAGGAATGAAGAATCATCAGTGGCCGATTCCAAATATGTCATGTTGCTGAAAGCCAATAAGCCAGAGCAGTTGCCCGAATCTCGGTTTGCACGGTTTTGTTCTCTTGAGGAACTGATACCAACACTCCTGACTACCATCGTAGTGTCCTGATTGCTGGGTGTGTTGCTGGTAAAAAGAAGAGATTTTAAATCCTCATCCAGGGCACGTTTGACGCGTGATGAGACGTTGATCGGACTGCAGTTCTCCTTGTCATTACCAGATTCAAAGCCGGCCTGGCTGTAATCGTCTGCCGCCGACTCAACACTGTGGGAACTTTTCTTGCTGGTTGTATCTACTGATGATGCTGAGATCCTGTAGAGAGATGTTGAGGGATTATTAATCAGAATTAGTCTGTCATGTCCCAGCTAGCAGGGAACGTTCTCAGAACTTTGGCTAACATTCCGTAAAAGTTTTTTTAACGTTTTAAAGAAAACATTTGAATGTAATGTTCAAAAAATATTTTAAGAAAATACTTTAAAAATGTTCCTATAATGTTAAATGAAAACAAATCTAGAACATTTCACCTGCAACATTTTAGGATGTTTTGAGGATGTTGTTGAGGTAACATATTATACAATGTTGTAAATATAACATTTGCACAATGTTTCAATAAAACAAATGAAGAACATTCTCTCAGCAACATTAGGAAAACGCTATAAGAACATCATTGAGGTTTGAGGGGATGAAATGTTCTGTATAAAATGTTCTTCTTATTTGACGTATTAACAAAGATAGAACATTTTACCTAAACATTTTGAGGATGTTGTTGAGGTAACATATTATATAATGTTGTCAATAAAACATTCACACAATGTTTCAATTAAACAAATGAAGAACATTCTCTCAGCAACATTAGGAAAACATTATAAGAACAACACTGAGGCTTGAGGTGATGAAATGTTCTGCATAAAATGTTCTTCTAATGTGACAGTTTAACAAAGATAAAACATCCTAAAAATACTGCAGGTAAAATGTTCTGAGTAAGTTGTTGAGGTAACATATTATACAAAGTTGTCAATAAAACATTGGCACAATGTTTCAAGATAACAAAGGAAGAACATTCTCTTAGCCACATTAGGAGAACGCTATAAGAACATTATTGAGGTTTGAGGTGATGAAATGTTCTGTATAAAACATTCTTCTAATGTGACGGTTTAACAAAGATAGAATATTTCACCTGAACATTTTGAGGATGTTTTGAGAATGTTGTTGAGGTAACATATTATACAATGTTGTCAAAAAAAACATTCACACAATGTTTCAAGATAACAAAGGAAGAACATTCTCTCAGCCACATTAGGAAAACATTATATGAACATCAGTTGCCACCCATCCCTTAAAATACGGAATCGTTCTGGTTTAACACTCAAATGATCATAGCGACGAATCTCTAGAACGCGCCATAAACCTGCATGGTTTTTTAAAAACATGGTGAGCTCAGGTCCGCCCTCTGAGTGCATGAGGCTCTTAAGATCTTGGGTGAATGGGAAAAAAAGTTATAAATGGGTCTGTCAAGTAACTAATGTTGAACGCAAGGCGAACTGCAGAGAAACATTCATAGAAGTTTGGCTAACATTCCCTACAAGTTTGCTTAATATTTTAAAGAAAACTTTTGAATGTAATGTTCAAAGAATGTTTTAAGGATGTTTCCCTTTTTGTCCCGAAGGGTGACGCAGTAAATGCGTCTGATGCACGTGTGTCAACTAGTCCAATGGCGAGAGTGAACGTCACCAGCGGGTGACGTCATGACCAGGAAAGGATAAATACACATCCGGAAAGACCGGCTTCAGCTTTTGTGCCTCAGCAAAGCGCTCTGTGTGAAAACTGTCTCTGTCTATTTATTGTTGTTTGTCCTCAAGCATTATATATTCTAGACAGGAGTTTATTGGTGAGTTAATAGCAATTTGAGTCGTGTGTGCTTCCATGCCCTCGCTACTATACGAGTGGGGATACATGCGATTCATGTGTTGTTTGTTTGAAAGCAGAGCATGCACGTCAGCTCTTGTTTTGGGATCTGACAGTGTTTATTCATAAATTTCCTGATGTCATGCACTATCGAGATTTTTAGCTCTGCTCCTCTTGGCTTTTTCTCTCGAGGGAATAAAGTCTTAAGCAATAAAGAATCTATGGCTCTGATCTCGCATCTGCCGAGGCAACGCGTAGATCTCGAGTCTGCAAACTGCAATAAAGATTGTAGTGGCTCTGATCTCATGTTTGCTGAGGCAACGTGTAGATTAGGGTGTGCAGACGGCAGTTATAAATATTCAACCTATCATTCAGACCGTGTACACTTGTCTGGTGGTTCATTGATGCATTTAATTTAAGGAATTAAATGGGATATTGCCTGGTTTTTAAAAGCTATGTCTGCACTAATAACTCTTTATTTTAGCATTTCATCCAAACCGTTTTTACCTGTCTGGTTGATATGTGGCTGCATTTAATTTTGAGAGATTAAATGAAATTTGATGTGTAACTATATTAGCATTTCTTTCAGATCGTATTAACTTGTCTGATAGATCTTTTGTTGCATTAAATTTTGAGAAATTAAATGGACAGTTGGCTGTAATTTAATTTTGAAAAATTAAAATAATACATATTTATCTGACTTGAAGTAGTTAGATTCATGTATTAGTTCAGCCTTTCATGTAGATCCTGACGCCAGTGGTGTTAGGCTTCCCTGTGGGGTGGAGCGGTGTACACCTCAGTATACGGTGCCCGCCCCACTTCGTTGCCCTCAGGGGACCGTTCTGCCAACCCCATAACTCTCGGTGCTTTGGGGCACAGCGGTTTCCAGCAAGTTTGATTCAGTGCTCACACGACGTTGCGTCAGGCTCGCACCCTCTGAATGAAATCTAAGGGCAGCCCCACACGAGATAGAGCGGCTGGGGAGTGGTAATGGAAGGCCGCTCAGCTCAGGGTCTTTGGAGGAGTCATCATCTTTCATGGCACATAGATTTCCTGGAGATGATGGCGGTCTTCAATGCATTGAAGCTCTTCCTCCCAGACCTGAGAGGTCCTCGTGCTGTCTAGACAGACAATACATCGATGGTCTCTTATATAAATCGACAGGGGGATCTGCGTTCGCGCCCACTATGCAAACTGGTGCACCAGATCCTCTTGTGGTCCCTGGGGAAGATGCTATCCTCGAGAACAATCTTATTCCAGGGACCTAGAATATAGGAGCAGACATCCTGTCGAGACAGGGGCTGAGGCCAGGGGAATGGAGACTTCACCTCAAAGTGGTGAAGCTCATATGGGAGATTTATGGCCACGTGGAAGTAGATCTTTCGCGTCTCAGGATACGACGCACTGTCCACTGTGGTTATCCCTCACGCATCCAGCTCCTCTTGGACTGGATGCCATGGTACAGACATGGCCGAGGCTACGTCTGTACGTTTTTCCCCAATTGTTCTGCTCCCAGGAGTTCTGGACAAAATTCGCCGGAAAGGGACTAGTCTGCTGCTAGTAGCGCCTTACCGGCCAAGTCAGATATGGCTCTTGGACCTTGTGTCTCTCCTCAACAGCTCTCCCTCGGAGATTCCGATCAGGAGAGACCTTCTATCTCAGACGAAGGGCTTGATTTTTCAACCTGCCCTGAAGTATTGAACCTGTGTGTTTGGCCCCTGAGGGGGCCCAACTCATAGTATCTGGTCTCTCAACCGAGGTTGTGGAGACCATACTTACTCCAGAACTCCAGCCACAAGGAAACTATAGGCCCTGAAGTGAAAACTTTTTACTTCTTGGTGTGATGTGCGACAGCTAGATCCAGTTAACTGCCCAACTGGTACAATACTAGAGTTCTTGCAAAGTCGTTTTTCATCAGAGCTATCCTCGTCCACCCTAAAGGTCTACGTATCAGCTATTTCTGCATAACATGTCCCTGTGGATGGTACAATGGTGGATGGTACCCTGAGAGAGGGAACGAGACACTGCGTCTCGTTGCCATACTCCCTGCAACCCTGTGATCGATTTGCTTCGGCAATTTAAGCTGAAGCCGTTCTTTCCGGATGTGTATTTATCCTTTCCTGGTTGTGACGTCACCCGCCGGTGATGTTCACTCTTGCCATTGGACTAGTTGACACACGTGCATCAGACGCATTCACGCTGATGCCGTTCCCATAGAGACCCCTTCGGGACGCAGTGCGAGTTCCCTCTCTCAGGGAACTGTGGTTATAGTCATAACCTGAGACGTTTTGTCATTTCTAATAATGTTTATATAAGGTTAAATGCAAACTAAGATATAACATTTTACCAGTAACATTTTTAGGATGTTCCATAATAACAAAGGAAGAACATTCTTACAGGCACATTAAGAAAATGTTTTGAGGACATCATTGAGACCTGAGATGGCAGAGTGTTTTTTAAACGTTCTTTGACATGTTAACAAAGAATACTTTAAACGTAACGTTTTGAGGATGTTGTTGAGGTAACAGATTATACAATGTTCTCGATAAAACATTGGCACAATGTTCCATAATAACAAAGGAAGAGCATATCAAAGCAACATTCATATAAATGTTTTGAGGATATTATTGCCTGAGATGACAAAATTTCGTAATAAGTGTCAATATTTTGAGGATATTTTGGGGATGTTGTTTATCTCAGGGCTGTAACCACCATAGACATATAGGGGTCCCCCCCAATAATTAGAAATGGCCAAATTGGATTTTGATTGATGAGCACGTCAATCGATTGCTTAATGCCGTTGCAGAGGTTCTATTGCAAACAAATGCACACAAATGTGACCCTGCTCTTGATATACAACCATTGATGGACATCTTTGATTTTAATGAGGAAAAAAAACAAAAAAACATACAAGGGCGAATTATACCTTTGATACTGTTAACAAAGATTCTACCACTAGACCAATAGGGAATTCAAGTGTAAATTGCAAATCTATGTATTTATTCACTAAATTGAAGAATCTCAGAACTAACAATATATTGTATTATGAAACTATCACATTAAACATGAGTTCTCAATGTACTATTGAAATTAATTTCTGCACATTTTAATGTTTTTTTTTCTACAATTGTTATTGTACATATCTGATATAGCATTGTATTAGCAACAATGTCCTTCACTGTTTTGTTTCTTTATGCTTTATTAAGAAAAGAAAAGTCCCCCCCCCCCCCAATGTTCCAGACATGGTTACGTCCTTGGTTTATGTAAGATTGGAGAATGTTCTATACAATATTGGCACAATGTTCCATAATAAAGGAGTAACATTATCAAAACAACATTTTACAAATGTTTTGAGGATATTATTCCAGATTGCAATGAAGTCTGGGCCAGATCTGGGTTACATTTGGCACTTTTGTTTTGGTTCTGGGCCTGGCATCATGTTTTTAACACCCTTGTGTGAAACAGCATTGGGCTGAACTCTGAACAATAGATGAAATGCATGATTTTAGCTGAACACCGGCTTGAGTAGTCTGCAGAAGTGAGCTGAATTCTGGGGGAAGGGAAGAGGAAGTCTCATATCTGGCTGAACTGTTGCGCGAACGTGTTTACAGGAGACGAGAGGTGCTGAATGGGCCATGGTAGATCGACGCGTAAAACCACCAATCACAGCGTGCTTTTCTCGTGACGCAAGAACATTTGAAATTGACGAACAGCGCAAATGGTTGTTGAAGAAATTGGCGCAAAATGTCCCTGGTCTGATTGTCTTTTTGACGGAAATAAGTGAGTACGGACTTGTTCACAGACAGATGCGGCGGATATAGAGTTGTGCTGGAGAATGTTTTACCCGCTGGATGAGTTTGTGGCCCAAACAACAGAACTGCCTCCTGGTCAACGGAACTCTCCCTTCCACAATAATTACTGGACTGTAAGTTTTTAAATGTCTTTTTCAGTTTACATCTTTCGTTTATCCTTTACCTATCTGTATACACTAAAATCCGTTAGATCTTTCTTAGAATGACATGACAATTGCATTAATTGTGGGTGTATGCTGCTTTTGAATAACAGCTAACTTAGATTTGTTTTCACCCAGAATCCAAACTGCCTACTTGAAAATGAACACTGATGATGCAATAAAATGTCTCCATTTACAACAAAGGTACTTTAATCCGTTGCTAGGTAATATTGTGTTCTATATGCATACAGATACTGTACATTTGCTACTTAAAAGTGTTAATCTGATTATGTCTTTTGAACTTAAATAATAATATTTCGGTAATTTATAAAGATGAAATGATATGAGCATTCAGTCTAAGACTTGTGTGTTTTTGATTTGGTAGTCTAGCAATTATTGTATGTACTGGTAATAGCAGTCTTTGGTAATGCATTAGGTAAAGTACACCGTTGTATGTTGACAGTCCATGTTTTAAAATATTTCAGGTACTTTGGGGCTGACGGTCATTGTGAAGGACACAATCTGGCAAATATTGAGGCAAACAATGAAAATGATCTAACAAAAACCTGCAGAGGTGAATGGAAGGATATGGTAAGTGGTTTTGTTTTGTTGTAAATCTTAATAAAATTTTCTTTAGAAACAGTTTGTAGTAATCTTGTTCAAATATTAGGAAATAATTATGTTGGCTTAAGAAGTGCAACATATTGTTAACCTATTTGAACATTATTATTATTATGTTTTCTTCCGAGACTATATTTTTTAACCCTTAAAGGATTAGTTCACTTTTAAATTAAAATGAGCTTTACTCCCCCTCAAGCCATTCTAGGTGTACATGACTTTCTTGCTTCTGACGAAGACAATCGGAGAAATATTAATAAATATCCTGACCCCTCCGAGCTTTATAATGGCAGTGAACAGGGTTCATGAGTATGAGCTGAAGAAAGTGTCTCTATCCACATTCATCCATCATAAACATACTCCACACAGCTCCAGGGGGTTAATAAAGGCCTTCTGTAGTGAAGCAATGCGTTTGTGTAAGAAAAATATCCATATTTAACAAGTTATGAAGTCAAATATCTAGCTTCCGCCAGAGCGCCTTCCCTATTCAACTTACGGAACTGAAGTGTTACTGATGCGATGTCTTTGTAACTTGAATACGAAAGGCGGGCTGGTGAAAGTTAGATATTTTACTTCTGTGTTCATCAGAATTAAGAAAGACATATACACCTAGGATGTCTTCAGGGTGAGTAAAGCTTGGGCTAATTTTCATTTGAAAGTGAACTAATCCTTTAACTCCTTCTAGATCTTTAATGCTACAAGCACCAAACACAGACCTTAAGACTGTTCTGAAGTTTGGTGCTGTCATTTGTAACTGATCAGACTTAATAGTTTTCAGATAGTGGTATGCGAAAGTTGTAGAACCCCTTGCAGAATCTGTGAAAATGTGAATAATTTTTAACAAAATAAGAGAGATCATACAAAATGCATGTTATTTTTTATTTAGTACTGTCCTGAGTAAGATATTTTACATAAAAGATGTTTACATATAGTCCACAAGAAAAAAAATAGCTGAATTTATGAAAATAACCCTGTTCAAAAGGTTGGGAACCCTTGGTTCTTAATACTGTGCGGTTACCTGGATGATCTATGTTTTTTTGTTTTGTGATGATTGTTCATGAGTCCCTTGTTTGTCCTGAGCAGTTAAACTGCCCAGTATTCTTCAGAAATATTTCCCGGAAGACAAATTAAGTACAATTTACCTTGATCTTCAAATTCAAAAAGTTCTCACTCCTGACTCTTAATGCATCGTGTTTTCTTCTGGAGCATCAGTGAATGTTTGAACCTTTTCTAACAGTTGTGTTTCAGTTGTCAGTTGTCCTCAGTGTGAAAAGATGGATCTCAGAATCATACAGTCACTGCTGGAAAGAGTTCAAATATGCAAAAGATGCTTGAAACTGCAGAACCTGGAGGATTTTTCTAAAGAACAGAGCTCAGTTTAACTGCTCAGAACAAACAAGAGACTCATGAACAACTATAACAGCACAGTATTAAGAATCAATGGTTCACAAACTTTTGAACGGGGTTATTTTAATAAATTCAGCTATTTTTTTGTCTTGAGGACTATATGTAAACATCTTTTATGTAAAATATCTTACTCAGGACAGTACTAAATAAAAAATATCATGCATTTTGTATGATCTCTCTTATTTTGCTAATTTTTTTCACAGATTCTGCAAGGGGTTCCCAAACTTTCCCATTGCCAATCAAATAATCCCAAAATCCCACAGATTTAAATTGGCTGAGCAATATTAATGCTGTCCTGTAGAGGGAGCCACAGGATAAGAAATCTTTGAAATCCACTCTTCTACTCTCCGTTTCCATCAGGTAAATGACAAAGAAATGCATACTCAGAGGGAGATAAAATCTCACAATTCTGAGAAATAAAGTCAGAATCTTGATATATAATTCTCAATTCTGAGGGTCTTTTTTGCTCAGAATTGTGAGGTATAAACACACTTTTGCAAGTAAATGTCAGAATTGTGAGCTTACTTTTTTCCCCCTTAGTATTTGACTTGATAATTTGCAATTGCAACTTTTTATCTCACAATTCTTAGAGAAGTCAGCCAAAAAAAAAACAAAAAAAAAAAGAAGCAATTGCAAGTAGAAATCTGTAAGAGATGTAACGATCCATAGACAAAATAACTGATGAAAATTAGCTGTTATGTTGTAGCAATAGAATTGTGGGCAGCGTTCTGCCGCACCTCTGCACAAGTTGACCCGAGTTCGAGTCTCGGTTCGAGGTTCATGCTTTTCAAGCCAACATCAAAGTTTGTAGTTGTGTTATTAACATATAATAGATTAAGTAGATGTGTTTTAAATAACAGAAACAGAATAGATACTCAGAAAGTATGATATCTATTTAATGTCAATAGTGTTTGTGATCTTAAGATGTAATATGTATTTTCTGTTTACACTGTTGTATGCTCTTCTGTTATAGGTTACGAGGAAAAACTTTACACACAGACGCTCTACAAACAGAGAGAGCTCAATGCTGCTAACTGGCAGAGCAGCTGGAAAACTAAGAGACAAGAAAAGTGTACGACAGACGATTGTATTATTTTTCTGCAGGAACCAGGACAAGCAAAGACAGTGCTGAGCACTCTGAGCAAACACAGCAGTCAGATGCATGATTACACACTGGACTTTACTGAGTTCTGAGTGATGTTGGGCATTTACTGTATGTAGAGCTACTAATAATTTATATGGATGCCATTTATAGACCTGTTAGATTTTTATGTTTTATTTTTGAGATTAATACAATTGTATGTTTTAACAATGTTATAGCTAAGCTTTTTTCTTTCTTTCTTTTTTGAATATTTAAGAGAACATTCTGGGGAAAAAAAAAAACTTCCTTCTAAAAAACTTTATAAGAATGTTAGGGGATAATGTTCTAACAATGTTATGACTAAACATTTATAGAAGGTATTATCCTACCTTTTAGAAGAACATGCTAAGAACAAAAATAAAATTTCCCGCTAAAAACTTTATAAAAACGTTGGGGAATAATGTTCTAACAATGTTATCGCTAAACATTTTTAGAGTGTTTTTAGAGAATATTATCCTAATGTTTAGGAGAACATAATGGGAACTAAAATAAAACTACCCGCTGAAAACCTTATAAGAACGTTAGGGAATAATGTTTTAACAATGTTATTGCTAAACATTTTTAGAATGTTTTTTATAGAATGTTATCCTAACTTTTAGGAGAACATTCTGGGAACTAAAATAAAACTACCCGCTGAAAACATCACTAGAACAATATGTTCTCAGAACATTTTTAGAACAAAAAATTTCTAGCAGGGGTTACCCTTTCTTTTCCTCCTGAAAGTCCAGTTTTGGAATCTCTACATGGATTGTGGAGAAGTTCATAATGGAAGGAGGCAAAATATGACCCTATTAAACAAAAAATGAAAAAAAATAAAGGGTTATTAAGCATATAGATAACTATTTCAAGATAAAATAAATAGTTAACCAACAATTTGCATATCTTTCTCCCACCTTCTCTTCTCCAAAACTGGCATTTACTTTTGGCTTGGAGATCTTGTCCCACCATTTTGTCTTTATCCTGTAATGAGGAAGTAAAGTGTGTCAGAACTGAATTTCAAGGATTCACAAAGGAACAGCAAAAATGCGAAATGTACAATGATGGCAAGACACAAAACAGAGATCTCACCTCAAAACACAGATGAAGATAGCGCAAATGATGAGGACTAAACCAACACACAGAGGTGGAACCACCGTTCTGACTATTTCATCTGGAGATGAGGCTGTGGAGCACATTTGGATGGATCAGGATTATTAAAGAGCATTAACACACATGCAGGAATGAATCTGAGAACAAAATAGATAGACTTACAGCTGGTAAACTCAACTGGTGCGCTCTGGTCACTCAGTATCTCGTGTTCGTTATAGTTTGTGCTCATTCTTGCTGTCAGAATGTAGTCGGTGTTTGGCTGGAGATTACTGCCCACGATATCATAAAATTCCAGTGAATTTGACAAGTTTGACACCTTTTTGGACATCTGTATGGACAATTTTTATTATTATTTATTTTTACAATTCACCTATATGCGTTACATTCACATGGACTTTCTGTTTGTGTTTTCATCTGTCACGTGTTCCTTTGTTCTAGTTTCCCGCCACAATCTGTCACCATGGACATTAATCACATTCATCTCAGCTGTTCGTCATTTGAGTTCTATCATCAGTGTATTTAAGTTCCAGTTTCTGTTGATCATGTTGTCGGGTATCGTTTGTTAGCGTTTGGACGTTTGACCATTGTGTTAATGCTGGTGTATGTTCCTGTCTGTTCCTGTATTCTCCTATCGGATTTTCTAGTAAAGACTATTATCTTCATCTCCTCGTTCATGTGCTTAATAATACCAGTAAGTTTGTAACAATATGTGAATATCTGTGAATATATTTCATATCATCTATATATCATATGTCATCTTCCTTACTGTTTCATCTTCTCCTTTAATCCTATAGCTCAGATGTATATCCAAACTGTTTGCAACATTTCCTGTAAAATTCCTGTACTTGTCATCCCAAGTTACATGAAAATTTCCATTTTCAGTCTTCTGCACTGATAAAACTGGAGTTTTCGGTTTGACTGCAGAAAATGAAAATCACATTTGTAAATGTGTCAGAAAAGGCTGGATAACACTTTTTTAAATTCAAGAACATTCAAAAGTAATGGAAAAAGCCTAACAAGAACATATAGACAACAATTATACTCACTGAAATCCCTTGTTTTTCTTTTTTCTTTTAATAAAACGTTTGTTCCTTCCAGAAGTGTAATAGTGAATATCTCTGTTATAACAAACCCTTGGACTTTAATTTTACATTCACAACTGGGACTGTGATGACTTCTCTCAAAGATGCATGTATATTTTAACCTGCAATATAAGAGTTAATCATGTCAGTTGACTGCTAAATGAACAGTAATTACATTTTGTTATAGTCACAGATGAATTGAACAAACACTTACATATTAGTTTGTGTGATATTGAGTTTGTATCCAGAGCAACTTATGAGGCTGTCAGACTCCAAACTGCACTTCATTTCTGTCTCAAAGTCATTGAAACACTTCAAGTCCTTCTCTTTGGGTTCTAGAGAGATTTTAGAGATGGGAAATAAAAGACGGGGTGAAATCACTATCACAAATGACCAAAGTAGAAGTTGTTTTGTTAAAGTAAAAGTTGTGTTGACAGTAAAACACTGCGTAAAAATATAAAAGAGTTACGTGTACATGACAAAAAATAATTTAAAGTATTAAAGTAAAAATTTAACAGAACTGGATCTGAATCAGCATGTTTTTGTTTTATTTGTTATAAAACATCCACATCAGCTTGTCATCAATATGTTTTAAATAAATGAATCAATCAATACTAAAAAAATCATGTCTGAGTCGACGGGGAAAGCCACTATAACATTACAAAGAAACAGAGCTAAACATTGACACAGTTGTGAGACTAACACACACACACACACACACACACACACACACACACACACACACACACACACAGAGCAAAGCAGATAAACATGGGGATATTATTAAAGCAACAAAGTCACATATAGAGGAAAGGCACATTCTTAACAAAACAAACATTTACCGTAACAAAGTGTTTGGCAGATGAGTGTGAGGATGATCTGACAAAGAAGAAATGTGGAAAACATCCTGTTCGTCCTATAAAAGCACACAAATATAATCTCATACATCTTTAAACGATTATAGCATATGTAATAAGATAAAATGTTAAAATATGATTCCTGACAAAATATAGTTTTCATACCTTTTGACTGTAACTGTCTGACAGTTCGTTGCCTCGTCCGTAAAGTAAAAATTAAATAAATCAAATTAACTAACCAAGCTGTAGACAAATTAAACACATGGGTTCAGTCACGAACGCACAAAACGGCCCAGACGAGTAGTTTAAACCGTGAAAAATAATAGTCTACCGCATGATTTCCTATTTGTCAATGTAATAAGGAACTCGCCAAAAGGGCGTATCGAACTTTCCTGGAACTCACGCAGCAGTTCTGCTGTTCCACTGACTAATTCCCACCCTGCGCGTGTTCTCGATCGGCGCGCGCTCACACTGATCTGGCCTCTAGCACAGGGATAGGAAAGCACACCAGATGAATTCCACGGAAAACAAACAGAACAGATTAGATAAACAAGATTAGTCTTTGTTATAATTTGGTATTTATGAGGTAGTCAAACACAAAGGAAATCATTATGTAAGGATCACAAAAACGAAGCGCAAAATGAGACTGCATTTCAGAGAAATATGCAAGTTCCCGTTTCTGTAGTCTCGTTACAGTTCCGAAATGTCGAAATTGACTGTTAATAACTCAGTCTGAAACCTAAGTGTTTATATAATTTATTTTTACATCTCTGTAACACAGTTTCAGGAGGGCAGACATAGGTTTATTTTTTTTAAATGTTTAAAAACATAAACAGCTTATGATTTTTTTTTCCTTCTATGCAAGTGATTATACAGGGGAAAAAAGGTCATTTCCAACCATATACTATAAAAGCTTCCAACGCTGCCAGCCCCCTCAATCCGCGCGCTCACTGGCAATAGTGACGCCTTGTGGTTGGAAACGGTATGGAATTATTTTGCAATAATATACAAAATAATTATAAGGGCCATACTATGTGAATAGAGTTACTTTGTTAGGCACGAGATTAACAATACAACATGGCATTCAAGCAATATCAGCAAACACAAAACAAACGTAGTTGTGTTTGCTGGGAATGCCTTACATATGGGTTTTGATATAATCACTTTAAAAAAATGGGCCTACCAACCAGGTACTTTATAGCTAATGACTTAACTTTATGATGACAAAACATATTTGTGCCAGAGGTGTAAAGTATTTGAGTAAATGTAATTAGTTACTGTACTTAAGTATCTTTTTGGCCATATTGTAGTTGTACTGAGTATTAAAGATATTGGCAACTTTTACTCTCTACTTGACTACATTTTAAATGTACTTTTCACTCCAATACATTTGTGATGAGTAATGCAATTACACATTACATATTTCATGGCGCCTAACTTTTTCTGCAGCGGTTTATTTCTGCTATAAGGAAGCAATATCGGCATCTAAGGGCATTGCCTTTACTCACCCAAAATTGTCAACAAGGCTACTTTACGTGAATGTGAGTGCATTAGCTGGTAATTGTGAATCACAGATGTTTGGTTTATGAGATTAGGTCATGACTGCAGCCAGTGATGAGGCCGAAACCAGAACATCCAGTGCAAGTAGACTTTGACTATTTAATTTTACTTAAATATTTATTTATTTATTTTTTTATCTGCTATACTGACAAGATCTTTTTAATGGATATTGGTTTATTTATGGCCTTTTTGAGCACTTGAGCTCAACTGAGACTTAAGAGTTTGTAGACGTTTAAGAGGCTGTTGTGTCGACCTTAATTTCTCCATTTTTGTCACCTGTTGAAGTTTGGGTTTCTTGCCACTGTCACCTTTGGCTTGCTTAGTTAGGGACACTTGATATTCAACAATGTTTTTGAACTGCCTTCATTGACACCATTGTATGCGAACTGAACTGAGCTGGACGATGACATCACTGCTTTCTCCAGAGCCGATGTATAGATTAATTAACTAAATTAATAACTATTGATTTTTACAAAGGAATGAATCAATACTGACCTTACTTGACGTCATTTTCTTCTAGAGCTGCCGTGCAGCCAAAATTACTTTCCAGTTATCACTGTAAAGCTGCTTTGACACAAACTGCATTGTAAAAAGCACTATATAAATAAAGGTTAAAAAAAAAAAAAAAAAAAAAAATTGTGTAAAATAAACATGATTTCTCATCTTACAAATCAACTGTTTCTTATTGTCACTGGCATGTCTCCCAGGTGTCGAGGACTAGTGTATCTTTTAGCCGACATTCAGCACGAGTAAAATACTTAAGTACTGTTAAAATCAGATACTCTAAGACTTTTACTCAGGTCATATTGGAATTGGTGACTTGTAACTTGTAATGGAGTAATTTTTGATGTAAGGTATCTGTACTTTTACTCAAGTATGGTTTTCAGGTACTCTTTACACCTCTGATTTGTGCTTTGCCTTTTATCTGTTTCTGTTTTAGATCATACTGAGCCTCTTTCCATATGTTCAAGGAGTTTATGCCACCTTCTGATTAGTATGCTAAACATATTGCCAACTACTACTGTACCACACAGTGAGTGTTACAGTATCTGTATCTGCAGTTATGTGTAAAAAAGATGTATAAAAGGTTCTCAGACATAAACACATTTCGTGTCAAAGTCAACCAGATTTGTATGGATGTATATTTACTGAGTAATCCAATATTTTGTAGAGGGGGGTCAGAATTACAATTTTCACCTGAGATTTGGAATCAGATTACAAATGACTTTAGAACAACAACATTATTTTATTTTTACACAGAGATTGGTAGGCCTGTTAGTTAAATCTGTTGATGTAGCAATCTTTGTTTCATTATATGCCAACAGTTCAAAAATGGCAAAAAGCACTTCTTGTGTTTTTTGCTCAAAGTTTGCATTTCTGTAACTCATATTACAGATATCTTATTATCCTTTTAGATTCTAATCTTAACAAACTTTTCTTTTCTTAATTTTCAAGGCCCAATATGGTTAATTTCTAGAGATAAGGATCTCAATGTGCCTCCATGAGTAAATTGGTACATGTTTTCAATGGTCGCATTTTTTTGAAGAACAAATAATGTTGAAACTAGAAATGTATCTCGTTTTTTTTCTATCAACACAATTGAACATTCCTGTCTGAGTGCCATAAATAGTATTTTTCCAAAGTTTGTGTGTGTAATTCTAAAAATATTAAAGATATTTCAATATCAATATAATTTTTCTTTTGTAATATTCATTTTAAAGGCCCTATAAAATGGTAAAATCTCATAGATATAATGTGGCTCTTTTGTTCATTCTATTAAAACAGTCAGTTTTGATGCACATAATCCTATTTTAGTTGCCTTTCTTCTAGAAGATCATCTGTTTAATATAATTTCATCTGAAAATAGTGTTTTTCATCATTTGCCATGTACATTTGGTGGTCAGAATTATTGGCACCCTTGGTAAATATGATCAAAGATGACTTTAAAAATAAATCTGCATTGTTTATCCTTTTAATCTTTAATTCATAGAATTAGCAAAAATCTAACCTTTCACTGAAGGAAAAGATTTGAAAGTGGGGGGGAAATCACATTATGAAATAAATGTTTTTCTCCAAAACACGCTGGCCACAATTATTGGCATCCCTAGAATTTTTTATGAGTAAAATATCCCTGAAGTATATTCCCATTCATACATACATTTTTTAGCACATCAAGGTGATCATGGACATGAAATTGTCCAGCCATGACTCACAAAGGCCAAATTCCCTGAATCATTCATCACAATGAGTAAAACCAAAGAATATAGTTCTCATGTGCAGCAAAAGATTGTTGAGCTTCACAAAATAGAAAGTGGCTGTAAGAAAAAGGCTAATGCACTGAAAATGGCCATTTCCACCATCAGGGCAATAATTAAAAAGTTCCAATCAACTAAAGATGTTACAAATCTGCCTGGAAGAGGTTGTGTGCCTATATCGTCCTAATGCGCAGTGAGGAAAGTTTGAGTGGCCAAAGACTCTCCAAGGATCACAGCTGGAGAATTGCAGAGATTAGTTGAGTCTTGAGTCTCAGAAAGCCTAAAAAAATTATCAAACAGCACCTACATCCCCACAAGTTGTTCAGGAGGGTTTCAAGAAAAATCCTCTGCTCTCATCCAGAAACAATCTCCAGCATATTCAGTTGTCAGACACGACTGGAACGACTGGAACGGGACCGGCTTCTATGGTCAGATGAAACTAAAAAAAGAGCTTTTTGGCAGCAAACCCACCAGATGGGTTTGGTGCACACATGGATAAAAAGTACCCCATGCCCACGGTTAAATATACTGCTGGATATTTAATGTTGTGGGCCTATTTTTCAGCTGGAGGTCCTGGACATCTTGTTTAGACATATGGTATCATGGATTCTATAAAATACCAATAGATAAAAAATCAAAACCTGACCGCTTCTGCTAGAAATCTTATAACAGGCCATTATTGGATCTTCCATCAGGACAATGATTCAAAACAAACATCAAAACCAACACAAAATTGTGTCTCTGAGTACAAAATGAAGCTTCTGACATGACCATTCCAGTCCCCTGACCTGGGGCCGGATTCACAAACATCTCATAATTGTCACGGACAGAAGGGTAGGAGACAACAGGTTTGCAGGTATAACAGCGTTTATTCACAAACAGCAAGTAAATACAGATGAGCAGGTGAGTAATGGTAAATTGGTATTTGATATGGTGAAACAGTAGTGGTAATACTGTCCTTTTCTCTTGCAGGTAGGAAGCAAAGTGGTGGAAAGCAAAGTGGTGGAATGGACTCACGGAGACGGTAGGGATACACACACACAGGTACGTAGCACGAAAACTGGGAAGCACTCTGGAGTAAAATAGGTAAGTATTCGCAATAATCAGGAGCATTGGAATGGTAATCCTAGTAACAATGAGACCAGACAGTGAACTGAGGTGAGTGATGTGCTTAAGTATCTGGTGGTGATGAGGATCAGGTGTGTGTGATCAGAACTCTGGTGAGGGAGTGCGCTGTGATTGGCTGATGGATGAGCCTGGCGGGTCTGTGACAGTACCCGGTAGTCTATACAAGGCCGCAAGCCTCCATCCTTTTTGGCCATGAAAAAGAAGCTCGAAGCAGCAGGTACTCCTCCATGGCCTTCTGCTCTGGGATGGAGAGTGGATAAATCTTCCCACGGGGCACTGACTCACCCGGAAGCAGATCGATGGCACAGTCCCATGGCCGGTGTGGAGGCAGCTTGGAGACTTTCTTCGGGCAGAAAACATTACTGAAGAGGGCGTAACACGGAGGAATATCCACTGACTGTTTTTCTACAGGGCTCTCGATGGATGTGGAACACACAGGAAGTGATTTAGGATGAGGAACAGGAGGCTGAAACTTTTGTGGAAAACAGTCTGGAAAACAGGTGTCGCCCCACTTCAGGATCTCTCCAGTGGTCCATGAGATGATGGGGTTGTGCTGCTCCAACCATGGGCGCCCTAAGATCACATCAGCAGTGGAATCCTCCAGAACCATGTAGATGTAGTTCTTCCATGTAAAGTATTCCAACTTGAAGTTTCACTGGACCAGCACAGTGATGAACAGGTTTATGGCCGAGTGGTTTGCCTGTTACTGAATGGATCTGGTAAACGGACGGCGTTGGAATTGTCTTGAGCTTGAGCTGACGGCAGAGGGCACCAGAGATGAAGTTACCGGCTGACCCGGAGTCAAGGAGAGCATAGACTGGAATGTAAACATTGACAGCAGTAAGTGTTACGATTGTGGTGAGTGGCTTCATTTTCTTAATGGAGGGTATAATCGCACTCACCATGGGATGAGGAGGACGAGTGGGACATGTAGATCTCACAAGTCCAGATGCACCACAATATAAACACAGTCCTTGGGTCAGCCATCTCTGCCGTTCAGTGAAAGTTAGACGATTGTTCTCTAATTGCATGGGTTCTGGTACTGGTTCTGGAGGGCTGACGGAGGGATGATGTGCGTAGCAGCTGGCCCTGGTCCTGTGACAATAATGGAGATATAATTAATTTTAATAATTAATATAATTAATTAATAATTTAATTTTGAAGTTTTATTAAGTGTTAACAATGAGATTATGTGTTCTTTTAAAATAATCAATTAACACTGCTTTTGTCATTTTTGACAAGATGGACAAAATTTGTCACCAAAAAAGTAATTCAGTTATCCCAAAATTTTGGTTTTACCGAAATGATACTTTGAAATGATACTTTTGGTTATACCGAATGATGATATTTTCAAACAATGCTAACAGGTTGATATCTAGCCAGGCTAATATCTTGCTAGCTAGCTAGGACAATCAAACATTTAATATTTAGTACAAGTTTTTAAAATTTTACAACATTTTCCATGTTTTACAGCGGTTGTACCAAATGACCTGATATTTTGGGACATGCGTATGAGCAAGTGAAAACATGAATTTTTAAAATAGTTAAAAGAGAGTTAGTTACTTTGCTTCATGACCATGTGGTCCTTTGAAGGTGTCTGAATGATGTCACATCCTGTCACATGATAGTAGGTGTGTTCGACATCAGCTGCGGCTGGATGCAACTGATCGGCAAGAGTAGCCACTTGCAGTCGGGGAGGAGCAGAAATTGGACACGTGAAGTCGGACACTTTCTGCTTCCCGTAGTGACGCTCGCACTGCATTTGCATACTTTATCACAGCTGAAGTGAAATAAATGCAATATTTGACTAATTCACTGATGTTTCTGAGGTGGTGCAATCCGGGGCTTATTTCAAAGAGTGTGTTTGCAATCTGAATATTGAGATTATGGCTGTTGGATTGCGCCCATATTATTTGCAGAGGGAATTTACAAGTTTGGTAGCCATCATTGTTTACATTCCTCCATCAGGGAACGCGGAAGCTGCATGTGATGGCATCCTTTCTGTGACAGCGAATATTCAAACAAAATATCCTGGTGCCTTCATTTTGATCACAGGTGATTTCAATCATGTATCTCTTTCCTCCACACTCCCTACTTTCTACCAGTTTGTTAACTGTAAAACAAGAGAAAACAAGATTCTTGATCTGTTGTACGCAAATACTAAAGATGCTTACATCTCTACTGCTCTCCCTCCATTAGTAAGGTCAGATCATAACTTAGTAGTGCTAACACCATTATACAAACTGTTGTTCAGCGGCAACCAGCTATAGTAAGAACTGTGAGAACATGGTCCTGTGAGGCTAGGGGGTCACTGCGTTGTGCACTAGAAACTACCAACTGGAATGCCCTGTATGAACCACATGGTGAGGATATTGATGAGTTAATTGACTGTGTCTCTGAGTACATCAATTTCTGTACGGACTGTTCCATCCCTAAGAAGGAGGTCCGCTGCTACCCAAATAATAAACCTTGGGTGAGCAGTGATCTGAAGGCCCTACTTAATGAAAAAAAGAGGGCTTTTAGGTCAAATGACAGAGTTCAATTAAAGTGGTTACAAGGAGAATTAAAACTTTAGGACAGAATTAAGGAGAGCAAGGATGTTTATAGAAGGAAACTGGAGAAGAGCCTGGAAAACAACAATACTAGGGATGTGTGGAGTGGGATAAGAAAGATTACTGGTTTTCAGAGAAAAGGTGGAGGTGAAGTGGAGAGTAATGTGCAACAAGCAAATGAGTTCAACCTGTTTTTTAACAGATTTAATACTGCTTCCTCTACCTCTAGTGGCCACCTTACCTGGAAAAGTTAAATCAGTTTAAGTCTGCTGGACCGGATGGTATTAGTCCTCGTGTGTTGAAGTCTTGTGCTAGCCAGCTGAGTGGAGTACTTCAGCATCTCTTTAACTAAAGAGTTCCATTGCTGTGGAAAACATCTTGTCTGGTTCCAGTGCCTATTGAAGAATAGACATCCTATGGCACTAAATGACTACAGACCCATTGCACTAACCTCTCATTTAATGAAGGTTATGGAGAGACTGGTTCTGGCACACCTTAGACCATTAGTGCATCCATCACTTGACCCTCTGCAGTTTGCTTATCAGCCCCGGGTGGGTGTGGAAGATGCAATTATATATCTACCACAGTTTGCATCTTGTTTTTTTTATTTTTCTAGTGCGTTCAATACCATCCAGCCAAGTTTGTTGAAGTCAAAACTGGAAGAAATGCAGGTGGATGCTTCCACCGCTTTGTGAAGTGGTGTGGGGTAAATCACTTACAGATAAATGTGGCGAAGACAAAAGAAATTGTGATATATTTCAGCAGGAATAAGACACCACCCTCTTCAGTCTGCATTGGTGGGATTAATGTGGAACTTAATATGGAATTAATGTGAAATCATATAAGTATTTAGGTGTCAAGTTGAACAACAAGTTGGAGTGGTCTACAAATACAGAGGCTGTTTACAAGAAGTGCCTGAGTCGGCTATATTTCTTGAGGAAGCTCAGGTCTTTCAACGTGTGTAACAGGATACTCAAGATGTTTTATCAGACTGTTGTTGCGAGTACTATCTTCTTTGCTGTGGTGTGTTGGGGCTTAGGAAACAAAGCAAAGGATGCCAACAGACTAAACAAACTCATCAAAAAGGCTGAGTCTATCGGTACTTTGGAGGACGTGGTTAGGGACAGAATGCTAGCAAAGTTGCTGGCGATTATGGACAATGATGTTCATCCCCTCCATAAAACTCTTGACAAACTCAAGAGTAGCTTTAGCAACAGGCTTATTCAGCCTTGTTGCTTGAAGGAACGATATAGGAAAACCTAGTGCTATTAGAGTATATAACTCATCTGTCTAGGACAGAACTGTGTTAATTAATAGGTATGTAGTCACATGTATTCTAAAGTGCTTATTGACTGTATTGAGTTGCCATGACATTTTAATAAAGTTTAATAAAGTTTATCTAATCTAATCTTATCTAATCTTTGTTTTTTATTATTATTAAGGCTTTTGGACAAAAAAATGAACCGTCACGTCATTGGCCCATATTTTTTATAAATTATATATACACACTGTGTTCCAAATTATTATGCAAGTGACGTATCAGTGCGATTTCAGCACAATAAACATTCAGATTTTAGTTTTTCAAAGAAAGTGTTTGTTTTATTTCTGCACATCTTTTTAGATAACTGGTATCAATCTCAGACAGGTTTGTGGAGTATTTTGCCAGGCCTACTAGGTAAATGGAAACCCTACTTGAAGATGTTGTTCCACATTATTAAGTAAGTCACAGTTCTCATGAAATATGGGGAGGAAGAAAGATCTTTCTGAAGATGAAAAGCATAAAAATGTTGCAATGTTGTGCAAAAGGCATGAAAACAAGTAATATTGTGTGAAAAGTGAATGGAGATTATGGAGCTATCATAAGTTTTGTGAGTGATTTAGAGCACAGCAGAACTCGGTCAGATAAAGGCTTAAAGTTTCTGTCAAACAAGTTAATTGTATTAAAAGGACAGCTGTAAAAAAAAAAAAAAAAAAAAAAAAAACACTATTGAGCAGCAGATATTTGAAGCTCCTGGGGCCGGATTCACAAACATCTTCTTAAGAAGGAAGTTAAGAAAATTCTTAAGAATGTTCCTAAGTGCAATTCTTGAAAAAACACTTTAGTATAGGGAACATGTATTCACTATTAACTACGACTTTTCCCTCAACAAACTCCTAATTTACTGCTTGTTAATAGTTAGTAAGGTAGTTGTTAAGTTTAGGTATTGGGTAGGATTAAGAATGTAGAATAAGGTCATGCAGAATAAGGCATTAATATGTGCTTAATAAGTATTAATGAACAGCTAATATTCTTGTAATACGCATGCTAATAAGCAGCTAGTTAAAAAAAAAAACCCTAAAGTGTTACCAAAAATTCTCCTTAATACCTCCTTAAGTGTTACCAAAAATTCTTAGGAAGTTCTGAAATATTTTCTTAAGAACCTGGGCCAAGATCTTACTTTTTTACTTAAGAAGAAAATGAAAGGTGTTTATTTGAATGAAAGGAAGAAAGGGGTAATTGCTGAAGACTCGCTAAACACCTCAAAGCCTGTCACTGCCTGTAGATTAGGCTACCGTAGATAATGAGCATGCAGACTCATTGTGGTTGTTTGACGGGAGCTAATCACTCTGTCATGTTTTTAATGGACCATTCAAATCGTTATTTAAAAAATAAATAACTTTTTTGCACGCTCTCTAGAGTGAATGCGTCCTGTATCTGTGTGTGCTGCCTCGCTAGTTCTAGTTTAAAAAAAAAAAATAGTAGGCTAAATCATGCTCATGATTTACTAATTCTTTCCCTCGATTTGCTAAATCGTGCACACTGTTCATAAATCGAGGAAACTAATTAGTAAATCGTGCTAACGTCTTGTGCCGTTCTCCGTACAAGCTTGAGTGAGCGCATCATATACCAACCTGGTATCACCCCTGCTGAAAAAAAATAAAATAAAAACCATTACAGAAATTGTAATGATTTTAATGGGTTTAAAGTGAACTGTATTGGTTTTAATGGAAACTGTAATGGTCCTAATGGGTCTCTATTGGTAATTTGCTTTTTTCTATTGGTGGCATGTTTTGCCTATTTGTCTGTATTGGTTTTAATGGAAAATGTAATGGTCCAAGTGGGTTTCTATTGGTAATTTGCTTTCTTTTATTGGTGGCATGTTTTGCCTATTGGATACCATTAAGGACCAATAGAACATCTTTGGCAACCTACAGATTAAACGTTGGTATCTACTGGACAACAGTATGAACCATTAGGACTCCAATCAATTTAATGGTTTCATTAGTTTGATTTAATGATGTACACATGCACATAATTTATAGGTTAGATGCAGATTTATTTATTTATTCTATTTTTACAATTATTACAACACAACAAAATAGATTAAAAATGACACAAACTAAATCTTAGCTCATTTTTCAATTGTTTAATGGTATTAAGCTTATCCTTATGTAATATGTATAGAAATATACTGTTAAATATATGTATTATTTAGTAGAATTCACACAAATTTGTTCATTCATATAGGTCATGGGTCAACATAACTTTCCGTTTTGTCCCATTTTCTCTTTTGCAGTGCATGGGAGACAATGTTGTAACTTCGTTTTAAAAACTGGGTGGGACAGGAGTGTGTGTGTGTGGCCTGGTAAACTCTACATTATGGGGATAAAATATCCCCACAAAGATGGCAATATCTGAAATCCTTGTCCGTGTGGGGAAAAAATTTAAAAAATTTAAAATGCAGAAAGTTTTCTGTGATGGGTAGGTTTAGGGGTAGGGTTAGTGTAGGGGGATAGAATATACAATTTGTACAGTATAAAAACCATTATGTATATGGAAAGTCCCCATAAAACATGAAAACCCTCCAGTCCCTCGATACCACCTCCTCTCAGTAGCGTGGTACCATCTCGGGCCTGCCGGGATCCGCCTCTTCCTGGGCACGAGGAGCCCGAAGCTTCGGGTGGTCTCGAGCTGCCTCCATCCATCGCCCTGACTCCTGCGCCTGCGCTCCTCCCACCCTCGACCCCAGAGTTGACCATCGGCCTTTCGACCACGCCGGACTCCCTCGGTACGTCGGCTCCACCTGGGTCAGACATCGCTTTGCCTTCAGTGTGGACCTACGGACCATTCGCTGCTCTCTGGCCCTCCACCCCTTCCACTACGGCTTGCTCCGCCCTACCTCAGGCTCCGTCTCCGCCCTCGGTCGCTCCTGCACGTCTTCAGACCTCCGGATCCCCTCCTCGATCTCAGGAGGTCGTCACTGCAGCTCCGTTGCGGCCGCTTGGATCGTCATCATCTCTCCACCTCCTCAGCTCGTCAACTACGCGGTGGGCTCCATCCTCGCCGTTGTTGACTTCGGTCCTCCCCATGGTGGTCGTCATCAACTCTCTCCCATGGCTCCTCCCTCCATCAACGCCGCCGTGGGGCACTACCCTGGCTGGTGCCTGGCAGAACAGCCTGCAGCCCCTGTTCAAGGCCACCTCCCGGACTTCACCACCTCCTGCACCACCCTGGACTTCTGTTCTCCGCCTCACCATAGACATTAATCACATTCATCTCAGCTGTTCGTCATTTGAGTTCTATCATCAGTGTATTTAAGTTCCTGTTCCTGTTTCTGTTGAGTAGGTTGTCGGGTATCGTTTGTGTTAATGCTGGTGTATGTTCCTGTCTGTTCCTGTATTTTCCTATCAGATTTTCTAGTAAAGACTCTATCTCCATCTCTTCGTTCGTGTGCTTAATAATACCAGTAAGTTTGTAACAGTAATATGTAATTAATAATGAAAAGATATAACTGAAGTAGAACATTTAGGCCCTGGAATAAATCACATTAAATATTAATGTAATAATTTCTCTTGAATGTGTACATTTCATCAGCACATTCATCCATACAGAGCAATATTTGACTGATATATCAATTTTTGTTTATTTTTCTCCGTCTTCATTGTGTGTAATCAGATCATTGGTTCTGCTCTGTAAGTACTATTTGACTCAGTCACACATTCTCAGTTTTTGCATTGTAGATTTGTCATAGACATTTACAAAAACTTTCTTTGCACCATATAACTGTATTTTCATGAACATTTTGTTCATGCTATCTGTTCATATTTCGGGTATCATTTTTTATTATTTTTTTTAAATGAGATGATCCTTACTTACTTGACAAATACTGTATTTTTCAGTACAGTGGTGTCATATGTACATGTTATTATACATATTCATGAATACATTTTTAAACTGGCTTTATACCATTAAATGTTGTCTGTCCTCTCTCTTTTCAGTATTTATTGCCATCTAGTCCTGTTTGCAGAATTAACTGTGGCTCCAGCCTTTAATCATACTGCAGGACGTTGGTCCTCCATGACCAGGACTAGACACCACTGTTGTAAGTGATCGATCTAGCAGTCATTCTGGATCTCTGAATTGTCATGTTTAGGACATATTGCAGGGAATCTCAGCTCTGGCCCTTGAGAACCACTGTCCTTCAGACGTTAGCACCAAACCTGGTCCAATATACCTGGGGCCGTATTCATAAAATGTTTTATCTTACCACTAAAAGTTCTCCTAAATAGCAGTAAAAATTCTTAGGTAAGAGTTTTCACTTAATATCTATTCACAAAGCTGCTGAGACCAACTTTTACTAACAGAGAGAAATCTTAAGCAAAGAGAAAGGGTGGAGTTGACCTCGTCGCTATGGATGATGTCATCACGCTTCTATGCACTAGTTGAACTGACTAGTCGACTTTAATGCTCTGCCGTGACACTTTAAAGTCCCTGTAAAGTCAATTCTGAGAATTGTTTCGAAATGCATTATAAATGTTATAAATGTATTGCTGCAAAAACATTACAAAGACTGAAGTATGTAGTACTGAATTGTGAAGTTAGAGCGTTAAACAGTTTTTCACCAATTCTGTGCTCAGAATATTTTGGGCGGAGCTAAAATGGGGGCTCGATGACGCACTGGACCCATAGAAAACATTTGGCGCATCATAAAGAGGAAGATGCGACAAAGAAGACCTAAGAGCAACTAGAAGCCTGTATTAGACAAGAATGGGACAACATTCCTATTCCTAATCTTGAGCAACTTGTCTCCTCAGTCCCCAGACGTTTGCAGACTGTTATAAAAAGAAGAGGGGATGCCACACAGTGGTAAACATGGCCTTGTCCCAACTTTTTTGAGATGTGATGATGCCATGATATTTAAAATCAACTTATTTTTCCCTTAAAATGATACATTTTCTCAGTTTAAACATTTGATATGTCATCTATGTTGTATTTTGAATAAAATATTGAAATTTGAAACTTCCACATCATTGCGTTCCTTTTTTATTCACAATTTGTACAGTGTCCCAACTTTTTTGGAATCGGTTTGTACAATCTTGTGAAAACAGGAGGTGCTCCAGCACCCCATTTCCCGCTTCCATGTTGGTACGTTATTTGAGCAGACTTTGCTTCTCCGGTGAGCAGAAGCGGTACACGAGTGGAGCGTTTGCTTGGGGCATGAGCAACTGAGCAGAGAGCACGCACACGGAGCAGAACACTGAGCAGAGCAAACTGGGTGCCAGTACAGAGTCGCTTCGAAGTTGTGCATCTTCGGAAGTGGAGCTGCTCGCAAAGTTACATAAAATGGGAGAGTGAAACCTGAGACCTAAACACTGAGGGGCGGCCTTTTTTCTCTTTCGGCTAAAAACCGAGTGCCATTTTCGGCAGCCGAAATTTTGGTGCGTTCCTAAATGGAACTATCTGTTTCATAATTTAAAACCTACAGCTGGAGAAGGTTAAATAACAGATGACTGTCTTGCTATGAACCTGACATGACTAATGGACAAAGTTCAAGATCTTGAATCTGCTCAAAGTACACCCAAATATGTTGGATGGAATTAGGAAGTTCTGTCAACAACTATGTTCTTGCAACTTCTTTGAGACTCCCATATAAATATATAATGTATGGATAATCTCATGCACTGGTAATGTGGTTTAAGAGGTACATTGTCCTAATGAATTCTCCTTCTTTTTGCAGGTCTAAGCCAGCCACAGTGGACAGTGAAGCCACAAACACAGTTCATAGTTCTTGTATTTCTATAATACATTAAGTAATAAAAAATATCATGTTAATAATTTGTGTCAGATGTTTTTTTCCAGCTGGGTTTAGTAAAAAAGATGGTCTTAATCCAAGTATAATTTTGTTTTCAGGTGCATGTTCTTAATTGTTTGCAAAAAACAACATGAGCTGTTAGCTATTAAAAAGTTGGTGTGCAGTTTATATCAATTAAAATTATATATTCTTGAGGGGTTTTTTTAAGCCACAAGAACAAAACCAGTGTATAATTGTAGTAATAATTTAAATTAATTAATCAATGGCCTAATTAACATCTACCAGTTAAACATACAAATCAGAACCAATACAAAAACTGCAATGGAAACCATTAAATATTTGCAAATAAAGACCAATACAAATTTGTGATGGAAACCAATACAAACCAATAAATCCTAATGGAATATACCCAAAACACACTATGTAATGGAAACCATTTGGTAATGGTTTTAATGGTTAATGGCTGATGGTTTGTAATGGTTTTGTAGCGGAAACCATTAGGATTTCTGTAATGGTTTCTATTGTTTGTTTTTTTTCAGCAGGGATGGTAACTATGAAATAGTTACGTTGGTCCACTTTGGAAAACGTGTAGATTTTGGCACGGAGTCCGCGCCATACCACACGTGATTTACGCGAAGTCTGTGTGACGTCTACGTCACGTCTGCGCCTTAAATTGAATGGAATAAATAGCAGAATTAAAAAAAAAATAAGACGTTGAGTGAGACGAGAGCATGTAACAGTTAAAGAATCCGGCCGCGCGCCATAGTGCATTCGCTCACACACTGCACTGAGCCGTGTGAGTAGCGTGTTATGATACACGTGATACGTGTGATAGGTGTTAGCAAATGATGATACGTGTTAGCAAAAAAAAAAAAAAACTACAAACAGACTACAAAGCATGGCACAAGAAACAGGAAACACTTCAACATAAAAGTCCAGGAATCCACACAGGGAATATGTAACAGAATCATTGCACTGAAACGTTATTGTGATACTGAAGTGTCTATTTGAATAATGGGTGAGAAATGCAAAGAAGGGGCCCACAGACTTTGCTGCACTGTTGATGTGGGATCTTGGCCAGTGCTATGGGGGAATTTCAGCGCTCCACATTCATTAAAAGCTTGTTTGCTTCTGATGCTTGTGCTCCACTGTCCTTCTGTGCTCTTTGTTAAGCCTTCAAAAGCTTGATATCCATCATCACTTGGTGTGACGCTGCCATCATGGAGCAACAGAGAAGGATAAAGTGGATTTTTACTAGTGATGAGATTATTCTAAATGAACTTTTCATCAGAATCAGCATCATTTGAAAGGTTCAAACAAACATCTGCATCATTTCCCTGGTTCACAACACTGTTGAAGCACTGATATCTGTCTTCCAAAGCATCAATAGTGGGAAAGTTAAACTGGCTCTTGCTGATATCAGCGTTCATAGGGGAGTTTTTTACAGCTAAAAACCTCCCTCTTGTTGGATTGACAGGAATGATCACAACTCAGCTGCTCCAAGAACGAATAATCATCAGTGGCCGATTCCAAATACAAAACCGATGAGCCAGAGCAGTTGCCCGAATCTTGGTTTGCACGATTGTGTTCTCTTGAGAAACTCCTGACTTCCATCATAGTTTCCTGATTGCTGGGTGTGTTGCTGGTAAAAAGGGATGACTACTTAAATCCTCATTCAGGGCATGTTTGACGCGTGATGAGACGTTGATTGGATTGCAATTCTCCTTGTCACTACCAGAATCAAAGCCGTCTGCTGCAGACTCAACACTGTGGGAACTTTTCTCATTGTTTCCTCATGCTATTTCATGTATTCTGACTTATTTACACTGTTAAAGAGTTGGATTCTCATGCTAAACATGGCCAAAGTTTCAAAACACGAGTTGGACGTATGACAGAGTATTTCTGTGCCAAATATACTCTTCCAAATCCTCATAAACTTTGCTGTCTATTTTTCAAGTATGTGCCTGTGTGACATCAGAAAGGTCGGAATTCCTTGTACGGGCACTTTTCCCACTTTTCACACAGCACGCCTCCAGACGCTTGGCTGTTTTCGGAAAGACTCGGTACAGCGTATGTATTTTTTATAAATATGATAAAACTAAAGACTTTTTGGAGATATGAAGGATGCACTACTACTCTATAGGTACTCAAGATTAACATGAGATTGGCAGAAACTATGTGTGATACCCCCCCTTTAAACAAAAAAGAAAAAAAAAAAGAAAAAAAATTTTTGAGCACTATTTCAAGATAAAATAAATAGTTAAGCAACAAACTGTGTATCTTTCTCCCAACTTCTCTTCTCAAAAACTGGCATCTACTTTTGGCTTGGAGATCCCTTATGGAAAGAAAATATATTTCCCTATATATGAATGATCAATATATTACATGATTTAACAGTATATTTGAAAATATTCAGAAAAACATATTGTGTAAATATATTACAATATATTGAATAATACATAAGGAATTGCTGCTTTTCATATATATAAAAATATGTGATAATATATTTAATAATATATCATAATGTATGTAATTTTATATTCAGTAATATACTATAAACAAATATATGGTAAAATATATTATGTAACACATTTCTTATATTTTATAATTATTGACATATTTCATATTTTCAAGTTAGTTAACAAAAGCACACCTGCATGTACTAAAGTTTCTACCAAAGAGACTATCACTGCTATAGCATACACAGCCATTACTTTTTAAATAGAGTTATTATAGGCTTAATGGTGTTCAGCCAATCATAAACCTAATCACAGGCTCTACTCTTCAGCACAATGGTAACCCCAAAAACTCACACATACCAGAAAACCTTTTAAATTAAACTCTCCTTTAACAGTCAGAAGCAAATCATGCTGGGAACTAGAAGTCTGTTGTAACCACTGATTGTAACTCATTCCATGAATGTGTGTGTATATGTGTGTACATTCACATTTATATGGGAACATGTATGTGCAATATATGTACACAATAAAGGATAAAACGTTTGAATGTATGTGAAATGAATGTAATGCGATTTTTGTCTTCATTTATAAATATTTTATATGTATCAATATATAGCCATACATGGTTAATGCATATATTGAAAAATATAAGCACAAGTTTCCCATATATGGAAATGTATTATGTAATATATCGCATTATATTTTGCAGTATATTCCCATATATCTTTGTATCTTTTGATCTTGTCCCACCATTTTGTTTTCATCCTGTAATGAGGAAGTAAAGTTTGTCAGAACTGAATTTGTCAAGGATTCACAAAGGAACAGCAAAAAAGCGAAATGTAGAATGATGGCGAGACACAAAATAGAGATCTCACCTCAAAACACAGATGAAGATAGCGCAAATGATGAAGACTAAACCAACACACAGAGGTAGAACCACCTGTAGGGGATCAACAGTTTAGGACCCTTGACCAGATATGTCGAATGAAAGACCAGGAGTCAGAAGCGCGACCAATCCAAGAAATTTTACTGAAGAATAGTTTGCAGTTTCATCAGCAGAAGCCAGCTTTAAGTCTCACACGGAGTTCTTAGGTCGCTCTGCGTACATTTTCACAGCAATTATACTCTAACAGAGTCCACTAACTACGTCATTACTAAGGTAAAAATGATTCTGATTGGCTAAGAAAACTAGACAAGATTAGGAATCTTCCACACATGGACAGATAGTGAGAAACGTATCTCCATTCATCAAGATGCTGATGAGGGGACCCTGGATTTAGGTACTGGATGTCCTTTTGGGTCATGACTTGGCATCTTCAGGTCTCCAGCAAAAATGCCAGTTGTCAGGACCTGCACAGAACACTAGCGCACATACAGAGATACACAGGATTCACAGCTCTTCAAGGTTGAAGATGGCCCAGTCTCCCAACAATAAACAGGAAAGTTTCTCAGAACACACTGATAACATGTTCTACTTCTGATGAGAAGTGCATACAGTATTCATCTTTATTCTTTAGAGAAATACCGAAAGACAGGGTAACACACTGAAATGAGGGAAAGTCACGTAGTCCAGCAGCTGTGGTGACCTTTGTGACCCTAGTTAAGAGTGTCTCCAAACAGACAGACATAGAACACAGACATCAGAAAATCATCTAAAAAGGAAATTTTAACAGCCACATAATCATTCTATGGTTGCCTAGGAAAGAAAACATTCAAATCATTTAATAATTAAAGAGGTTAAAAATATTGATTATTGATTATTACTCTTATTATCATCACTTGTGTCAATCACTCAAAAAGCATATATATATATATATATATGTCTGAAGAGACAAGGGATTTTGATTATATCCCTTCACACCGTTCTGACTATTTCATCTGGAGATGAGGCTGTGGAGCACATTTGGATGGATCAGGATTATTAAAGAGCATTAACACACATGCAGGAATGAATCTGAGAACAAAATAGATAGACTTACAGCTGGTAAACTCAACTGGTGCGCTCTGGTCACTCAGTATCTCGTGTTCGTTATATTTTGTGCTCATTCTTGCTGTCAGAATGTAGTCGGTGTTTGGCTGGAGATTACTGCCCACGATATCATAAAATCCCACTGAATTTGACAAGTTTGACACATTTTTGGACATCTGTATGGACAATTTTTATTATTATTTATTTTTACAATTCACCTATATGTGAATATCTGTGAATATATTTCATATCATCTATATATCATATGTCATCTTCCTTACTGTTTCATCTTCTCCTTTAATCCTATAGCTCAGATGTATATCCAAACTGTTTGCAAAATTTCCTGTAAAATTCCTGTACTTGTCATCCCAAGTTACATGAAAATTTCCATTTTCAGTCTTCTGCACTGATAAAATTGGAGTTTTTGGTTTGACTGCAGAAAATGAAAATCACATTTGTAAATGTGTCAGAAAAGGCTGGATAACACTTTTTTAAATTCAAGAACATTCAAAAGTAATGGAAAAAGCCTAACAAGAACATACAGACAACAATTATACTCACTAAAGTCCACTGTCATGAAGTTTTTTGTTAAAAAAACGTTTGTTCCTTCCAGAAGTGTAATAGTGAATATCTCTGTTATAACAAACCCTTGGACTTTAATTTTACATTCACAACTGGGACTGTGATGACTTCTCTCAAAGATGCATGTATATTTTAACCTGCAATATAAGAGTTAATCATGTCAGTTGACTGCTAAATGAACAGTAATTACATTTTGTTATAGTCACAGATGAATTGAACAAACACTTACATATTAGTTTGTGTGATATTGAGTTTGTATCCAGAGCAACTTATGAGGCTGTCAGACTCCAAACTGCACTTCATTTCTGTCTCAAAGTCATTGAAACACTTCAAGTCCTTCTCTTTGGGTTCTAGAGAGATTTTAGAGATGGGAAATAAAAGACGGGGTGAAATCACTATCACAAATGACCAAAGTAGAAGTTGTTTTGTTAAAGTAAAAGTTGTGTTGACAGTAAAACACTGCGTAAAAATATAAAAGAGTTACGTGTACATGACAAAAAATAATTTTAAAGTATTAAAGTAAAATTTAACAGAACTGGTGTCATCTGAATCAGCATGTTTTTGTTTTATTTGTTATAAAACATCCACATCAGCTTGTCATCAATATGTTTTAAATAAATGAATCAATCAATACTAAAAATATCATGTCTGAGTCGACGGGGAAAGCCACTATAACATTACAAAGAAACAGAGCTAAACATTGACACAGTTGTGAGACTAACACACACACACACACACACACACACACACACACACACACACACACACACACACACACAGAGCAAAGCAGATAAACATGGGGATATTATTAAAGCAACAAAGTCACATATAGAAGAAAGGCACATTCTTAACAAAACAAACATTTACCGTAACAAAGTGTTTGGCAGATGAGTGTGAGGATGATCTGACAAAGAAGAAATGTGGAAAACATCCTGTTCGTCCTATAAAAGCACACAAATATAATCTCATACATCTTTAAACGATTATAGCATATGTAATAAGATAAAATGTTAAAATATGATTCCTGACAAAATATAGTTTTCATACCTTTTGACTGTAACTGTCTGACAGTTCGTTGCCTCGTCCGTAAAGTAAAAATTAAATAAATCAAATTAACTAACCAAGCTGTAGACAAATTAAACACATGGGTTCAGTCACGAACGCACAAAAAGCCCAGACGAGTAGTTTAAACCGTGAAAAATAATGGTCTACCGCATGATTCCCTATTTGTCAATGTAATAAGGAACTCGCCAAAAGGGCGTATCGAACTTTTCTGGAACTCACGCAGCAGTTCTGCTGTTCCACTGACTTACCCCTTGTTTACACTGCCGCGGTGCGTTTTAGAAGCGTCCCAGAAGCGGCTCGCCGCGCCACTTCGCTAAAGATAGGCCTGTTTTTGACGGACGCCGTGTCCGCGCAGTTTAAGTACGAAATAAAGTCAAAATAATCACCCTGTGTAAACTCCCGCTCATATTTCACATCACTATGAGGCCAGAAACTGACGACAAGAGATTCGAAGTTGAAAAAATTCAATTTGTTTTTGTTCTTGTTGTCCATAACTGGACTTTTAAGTATATTAACTTCGTCTGTAGGCTACGGCAAAATAAAGTATGGCATAGCAATAAACCGGACAAAATATAACCATTTAGCAATAAAAAACATGAAAAAGCAAGGGAAGAAAACGTCAGACAGGCAAATCTCGTGGTCTCGCGAATCCAGCCGCTTCGCTTCTGAAATGCTTCTGGTGTGAGTTGACACCGCCGTAGACGCGTGCAGTGTAAACAAGGCTTAATTCCCACCCTGCGCTTGTTCCTGATGAGAGCGCGCTCACACTGATCTAGCCTCTAGCACAGGGATAGGGAAAGGTCTGTGTTTGTGTGTATCTTTTGGTCATTCGTGTTTTCATTTAATATTGAAATCGGAAAATGAAAAAATGGCACCTTTTTCGTTTTTTTTTTTTTTTTTTTCCAACAAAACAAAAAACAAGAATTCGGTTTGATCTTTTGTTCAGGGGTAGAAAATGAATAAACAACTTGAATATTTGATCTCAACCAAAGACTATAGAATAACAAGACGCGTCACTCGTATTATTATGAATGGGTGATTTCAAATATGAAATTTAATTAAAAGCTTGGCAAAAAGTTTGATGTTTCCCCAAAAAGGAGCTGCAATTGCATGTTCAAGAGGCGTTTCAAAGATGGCCGCTGAGTGAAATGACTTGTCTTGGGCGGGAATGAAACACCTCTTTCCGCTTATTCGACCAAACGTTAAACGGTGCCGTCTTCCGGTTCAGCGCAGCAGAATAATAGTCTTTCGCTGAGATGGATTTAACGCGTTTATTGCAACTAGGCTACATTTAATCTCTTTCTCATCAAACAGCCAGACTAATGAATCGTTTGACACAAATACGGAGGCAGAGCCTAGACAAGGCTAGATTCGGCAACTTGCGTGTGTTTATCTAAGAAATATTATCATTATACTAGTTTATCTCAGATGTAATTTACTTTGCACCTGCACTCACAACTACCTAATAGCCAACACTTTTGGCACACTGCCTGTTTTATTAATGCTGACCTATCAAAATCTGTGTACAGTGCCGCGTTAAGCCTTTGCGGGGCCCTGGGCTAACAAACACAAAGGGGCGCCCCCCTTCCCCTTCCCCTTTTCAACAAGTACAAGTTTAAATTCGACTCTGGTTCTGGAATTTCAGAATGATCATAACATAAGGGGCGGTCATGGCCTAATGGATAGCGAGTCAGACTTGTAACCCAAAGGTTGTGGGTTAGAGTCTCAGGTCCAGCAGGGATTGTCGGTGAGGGAAGTGAATGTCCAGCGCTCTCTCCACCCTCAGTACCACGACTGAGGTGAGACCCTTGAGCAAGGCACCGTACCCCCGGGTGCCCAATGGCTGCCCACTGCTCTGTGTGTGTGTGTGTGTGTGTGCGTGCGTGCGTGCACTCGGATGAGTTAAATGCAGAGCACAAATTCCTAGTATGGGTCACCATACTTGGCCACTTGTCACTTTCAAATTCAGTTCAAATAATTTTAGATGCGGTGAGTCCGAAAATTATTCTAATTGATTAATTATTCTGTCACAGACTTTTTTAATGTACGTTTTATTTCTAATAAATTTCCTAGAAGTTTCTTCTCTTAATATTTTCCATCACGTTTTATGTGCATTTTATTTAGTTGAATAAAAAGTATCCACCTGTTACGGGTAGTTGCAAGCAAGAGAGGATTCAGGAACGAACATCAGCAACAACTGATTTAATCTTCAAATATAACATGAACAGAACAACAACACCATAAAGCAAACATAAAAAACAGACCAAGGAGTGCAGGGAAGGGAGTGCTGACGATGAAGTGCAGGTGCAGGGAATCCGTGATCAGGAGAGTGATGAGGAAGTGAGTGCAGGTGTGGACCAGGGAGGATCATGGGAGATGGAGTCCAGATGGATGAGCCTTTGAAAGTATTTGGCTGCAGAACGACGCATTCGGCGTGCACTGCACACTATCTAGTGGACTTTTATTTTCAAGCACTCAATTCACTCGCGCATGGGCTGTTTTACAGTACACACAGCCCGTAATAGCTTAACACCCTGCATACCCGGACGCTACGCCACTGTCCTGGTTGTATTCATGCATGCGTGTCCGCTGTGCCTGTGACTCTTGATTCAGGTGTGTGACAACGGTGCGTTTTAAAACGCTAAAAGAGAATTGTCTCGGGGGGCCCCCAGTGTTTGGGGCCCTGGGCTGTAGCCCATGTTGCCCATTAGGATAACGCTGCCCTGTCTGTGTGGCAACGCTGCGCGACTAACAGGACAGCACAGAGATATGGTAGTGAAGCCCAGACCAGTATCAATTTAAGTCATCATACACAGATGTCATAACTTTTTTTAGGCAGTACGCTGAGATTTGGACAATGGAGGAACTTGAAATAATATGACAGATATGAAAAGAACTGACATTGTATCATAGTTTATGTTCACAGCATAACTATTATAGTTATATTATGATTTTTATTCATACAACACTTAGATGGATATCATAATGCTGTTATCCCACAGAATAGTTGTTTCAGTGATTTACTTTAGTGAAATATGAATTTGACATAATGATTTTAAGGTGAACTTGTTTGAGTTATATGAATAAAACCCTGAAATAAGACTCTGTACAATAAACAAGATGAAGGGTTTTTATATTTAATGCCACCTACCAGTGTCAGAAATTAACTTTCCCATATGGGACAAATGATTTTCTAGGGTATTTTTCTTTTACCTTTATAGAGAATTTCTTTCCTAATCTTATTAAATATGTATGCTATCTATAATGTTAAATAGTTACATTTAGTCAAATTAGAATAATATGACACTATAGGCTGCTACCAATTAAATCAGTATCAACCAACTGCATGATAAGATGTAGCTACTTACAGTAAATACATTTACACAATAAATTACAACTGTATAATGATACTTGGATTATAAAAGTAATATCGCCATAGGTGGCGCTAAGTCATTGTGTTAAGGAAGGAGTTATTTATTCATTTGTCGATTCGTTCAAAACGCTGATTCAAGTAGGAATAAAATCAAATGGCTGTCTATATTAATTGTTCACTGAATCATCGTCTATATTAATGAGAGTTGGAATGAAACAACTCTGTGCGCCTACTGCGAGTCAATCGCACAACGGTTCTGTGACTTACTTTGGAAGTTTAGTTGGCAGAGAAAATAACCGTTCTGTATGCCATAAGTTAGCCGGCCAATACTTAATATTAATTAAATAATCTCAGCGTATTGCCTAAAACAAAAGTTATGACATCTGTGTATTGTGACTTAAATTGAGACTAGTCTGGGCTTCACTACCATATCTCTGTGCTGTCCCTTGAGTCGCACAGCGATTAGCAAGTCAACTATAAACTTCGTTAAAGTTTTACCTCCTTGAACTTTTGTTTGTAATCCTCACATTGGCTCCGGCCTGGCTAACATTAACAGCTCACTTGACACATTTTATGGCTGTGTCGATGGAGCCACGAATCTCTCCCTTGTGACTTCAAACGATCGCGCTAAACTCAGATCGAATTACGGCAAGCCATGCGGCCACACTCCAGACGTCGTCAAACTCCAATACACGTACACGCGCGCACACACAGAGGAACATACCAGGACTCTCTTTAAGTCACATTCATTAAAATATGATTAAAATGTAATCATGTAAGCCTGTATTTCAGTTTAATCATGTAATTAATATTAAGTTACGACTATAGTTGTGTGAATTGTACCCCAAACCTTTATATGCGAGTGTAAGACTGTATCTATGTCTTTATGTCTTTTCACCCTGTCATGTTTAGACTTTAATGAATCCTCTCAGGGTGCTTTAATTAACTATGTATGTTCTTTTACGATACAATGCATTAGTCTATTTCCAAGTTTTTTTTTGAAGTAAAAGTTACCAATTCTGAAACCATCATAAATTATGCAAATTGAGCCACAAGACAAGACAAAAATAACTTTTCCCTCCTCAAAATCCACGCTGGACATCGGCTGTTTACCCAAGGAGGCGGTTTGGCTTGTTTGTCCTTAAAAGACAACCACACGCACTCTCGATGGTCTCTCGATTGTCCCTCGCCATCTCACGCACGTCTCTCCCGGACGTCTCGGCGACCGCGCTCCCATCGCGCTCCTCTCCTTTTTCGGGACGGCCACCTTCGGCGAAACAAACTTTCCAGTTCTCAGGTCAAACCTCCCGCGGACACTGAAGAAGCCAGCGAACTGCAGCCAAGGACGCACTGAATCTTTACATGTATCTATCTTAGATGCGCTAAGTTACACGATCTAACAAAGGTTCTTTGTTCTTTGCTGGCTCTTAAGGAACTGTCTGTAAATTTTGCTATTCTTTGTCTCTCTCTTTTCTTGTCTTTCCTTTCGCTTCTGTATATATGTGTATGCTTTGTGTATATTTAGCCGTGTAGCCTATGTATTCGTAGTTTCATATATTAAATCTATTATATTGCTTTATTGTTTCTGTTGCTGCTCATTCAGAAATTCAAGTCACTTCTACGTTTCGATCTTGCAAACTGCTTTACGCTTTAATGCTAGAATAGTAGATTATTTCTCGTGGCCAGAGGAATAACCTACTTCTATAATAATCGATAAGTAAAACTGATAGTTTGCTGGACAAACTAGACCAGTCTTTCTAAATTAACTATTAAGCTAGAACTAATCCTGAACCATATGTAATTAATTATAATCCGTTGTAATTGATTCACAATATATGTTATAATTCCCCTTTTGGTCGATTTATTATAATTGATCATAATGTGTTATGATTTAATTATATATATATATATATATATATATATATATTTCACCCATAATTCTAATTTATTAATTAATTAATTCGTTCAGTCGCTACACTGGTCAGCAATAATAAAACAGGCCATGTGCCAAAAGTGTTGGCTATTAGGTAGTTGTGAGTGCATGTGCGAAGTAAATTGTTATTTCTGAGATAAACTAGTATAATAATAATATTTCTTATAGTAGGTTGCCGAATTTATGGACACACAGAAGAAAGCCTTGTCTAGGCTCTGCCTTGATGGTAGCCTATGTGTCAAGCCAGTCGTTGTATGGCTGTTTGATGAGAAACAGATTAAATGTAGTTTCAATAATCGCTTTAAGAATCCATTGCAGCGAAGGACTGTTATTCTGCCGCACGGAACTGCGGAAGAACTGGGCTGCGTTCAGCCCTGACAAAACGTTGCAAAACGGTGCGTTGAACATCCTGTTCTGATGACGCAAGAGTTGCAACTATGGCAGCTGAGAAGGCCATTCTTTGTGTTCTTTTTGAAGAATTTTCAGAGCCTGATGCACAACATTCAGTACAGAGAAATATATGTCTCTTCCATAATTGTGAGATTGTCTGACTAACAGTTTGAAGCTGGGCTATAAGTTCTTCAGTCACAGGTCATTCTACTGGAACCACAGTTCCACTGCATGGCCAGTCAGGGATGATTGTAGTGTTTCAGTCAGAGTCTTCTTTTCTTTTAAAGTAGATGAATGTTTATGGCCAAATGATAAATATAAGTGCAATACATCAGGTGAAAAATTCACGTATAGATGTGTTCAATCCAGTCATCTCTCTGTCACAACATATCAGATTTTGGTCTGATATTTAAAGCAGTCAGCACCCAGTACAAGAGATGATGGTGAAAATAATTGAAAAGAGTTTACTGAGTAATTGGTCGATTAATAAGCTTCAATCTGATTGGCTGAAGGGTACGAATGATCTAGATGCAGTGGCAGGGGAGTCTCAGAAATACACACACACAAATCCAAGTTGATTCACACGTGAATGTGAGGATAAACTCGTGAGTTTCAAACATTCGAAACTTTTGTGCACAGTTGTATATCTATGAATTGTGTTTTGCATTTGTGAATTGTATTTTATGAATATATATATGCATGTGTGAATGTTCTTTGCGTGAATTATTATTGAGACAAACCTTTCTCTATACCCTAACTGTCATATAATTTCAAATTCTACTAAATAATTAATTCGTAGTTACAGATATGCTTTCATGAGGTGCACTCAAGCGGCAAACTCCCACAGTCTCTCTTGAAGAGTCACACGGAAGTGAGTGACTTAAACTGCAATTCATCAACTGGCCGCTAGAGACAGGCTCCAAAAAGGGAGTCAAATCTGTATCTGCCCCATGTTAAATTGCCTTACTTTACAGCAGAAAAAATGTGTTTACAGCCTGGTACAAAAAGTGGTTTGGTCTATACAGCAAATTTTTCCCTTCATGACAACTGTGGAGGGTTCATTTTATTTTATTTTTTTAACTCACCCGTTTAAATTATGTTAAGCCTTAAAGTTCTGCGTAATTAAGGGCGTGGCCACTTGACTGACAGGTGGATTGCCGCTGCTGTCACTACTAGCTGTTTGTCTGCTGTCAATGATGGAGAGCAGATCGTTCAGAAGAAATATGATGCAAACAATGGACAATATATCAATATTTTGATGGATTTAATGCTTTTGTGGACAAAAAGTGCTGTTGAATGTTTTTCAATGGACACTCATGGACATTTTACCACAAATTACAATATTACTGTTGCTGGAGCATCTATATCATAAAACAGACACTGTAGATTGACAGTAAACCTTTAGAGCTTTCAAATGATATATGTGATAGCAATCTGTCTAAATTTTTATCAATCTTGCTTCTTCTTCTTGTGTGAGCGTGATTTGAACTCGAATAACATTCCATAGTCCAGAAACTTTCTTTAGATAAAGTTTAATAACAAAATGAACTGGAAAAATGTTACACGGTCAAAAAACTGTTTCACTCCACTATTGCTTCACAAAACACTAGTGATCTTTTCTGGAAATGACATCATTGTCAATATGAAATGTAATACACATATTCAATTATTTACTTTTATAATTATTTTACAATTGCTTAACACACATAATTATTTATTCCACATCTAAATAAAAACAAATAACATATTTGTTGGGCAGGAGACCAAACAAATATTATATACAATAATACTAAGAGCCATTAAACTTGAACATTATGGTTAAGAAATAGCTACTTAGTTCTTCCACATTTTTCTTCTGTTATATTTGCTCTTGATAGTTCTTTGTTAGTCTTCATGCTCCACTGGAGTCTGGTAAGGTTTGAATTACTTTTCCCATTATCCATGAATTGCGGGGGGGAAGAACTGTCCACAACTAACACCACATCACCAGGTTTAAAGTTCCTTTTTAATCTTGACCATTTACTGCGTTCCTGAAGAATGGGCAGGTACTCATGAGTCCATCTGTACCAGAACAAATCTGCGAGATATTGAACTTGTCTCCAATGTTTTCTCGCATATTGTTAAAGACACCTGGTGGTAAGCTGGGTTTAGTTTTCAACAACAGTAAATGGTTAGGTGTCAGAGGCTCAAAGTAATTTGGATCTTCTGAGGTACTAGTTATTGGACAAAATTTGTGCCGTTGTCTAAGCGCATTACTGACACCTGTCCTCTTCTACTTATAAAACGCCTCAAAGCGTGTATGCATGAATTCATGTTCAAACTATCAGCTATCTCAGTGTGTACTGGTCTGATTGTTAGGCAAGTGAACAACACTCCATACCTTTTTACAGTACTCCGGCCCCATTTTACATTGAAGGGTCCAAAGTCCCACATTTGTGAAAGGGGGTTTATCAGGCAGCAAGCTGTCTTCTGACAAGTTTGCCATTTTTTGCTCACCAACTCTTCCATAAAGTCTGCGACAAACTGCACATTTATGGATAAATTTTCGAATTGCTGAGTTGGCTTGGGGGATCCAGAATTTTTGTCGGAGAGTAGATAGCATGTAGTTTCAACCACAGTGTCCATATCTTTGATGAATATCATTTAGAATCAGAGTTGAAATCCTGGAGCTTTTTGAGAGGATTGCAGGATGTCTGGATTCCTCTGGCATTGCAGCTCTGTTCAGCCTACCTCCCACTCTTAGTATCCCATACTGAAGTACAGGATGGGATACTACATCCAAGTACATCCTTTCTCAGAGCCTCAATTTCTTCCTGAAATTTTTTTTGCATTTGCTCCTGTAGAAGGGATGCTTGTTTTTCTGGGTCTTTCTCTGATTGGGCAATACACTCTTGGAACTGTCTTCTTGCTTTACATAAATGTAAAAGGATTTCTTTGAGTCTAAGCATCCATGCCACTGCCTTCTTTAGATGAAACCAGCTTGAGTAGTAATCAGTCAGCTTACTTACAATGTCCTTGTTTTCTTTGATGTTGAGAACGTTAACTTTGATTTCACCTTTAATTTCAGGGTCTTGTTGTGCACCTTGACTCGTTAGATCTCGTCTTTGTGGCCATTCTTCCTCTGGTTTCAACAAAAAGTCAGGTCCTTTAATCCAAATTTCCGCTTGAACAAAGTCCTTTGCTTTAAGACCTTTAGTAGCTTGATCAGCAGGGTTTATTGATGTTTTGACAAACCTCCAGTGTAATGGAGTAGTAGCATCTCGTATGAGTGAGATCCTGTTTGCTACAAATGTTTTGAAGCGTACACTGTCATTTCCAATGTAACAGAGCACCGTAGTGCCGTCCGTCCAGAAAACCAACTGCTGTAGTGTAATTTGAAACTCTTGTCTTAGTATAGTTGTCTACCTTGACAGCTACGGTTGCCACTGTCAGCTCAAGTCTAGGGATTGTGATTTGTTTGAGTGGGCTAACTCTTGACTTTCCCATCAACAAGGAACAATGTTTCTGATTTTGTTCATTTGTAAGTACTAGATAAGTTGCTGTGCCATAAGCACTCTCGCTGGCATCAGAGAAATTATGCAATTGCGCTTCTGCTGTGTTTCCAAACTTCTCTGGTTTTACGCACCTTTTGATCTAGAAGTCTGAGAGGTGATTTAGATTTTCTAGCCATCTGACCCACTGATCAGCTCGCTTGCCCTCAATCTCTTCATCCCATCCATATCCTTGTTTGTACAAATCCCTTTGGAGCGTGACTGGTAGGATGAGTGGCACCAGAAAACCAAGAGGGTCATAAATTGAATTAACAACTGACAGAATACCTCTTCTACTCAATGGCTTCTCCTGTACCTTGATTTTGTATGTGAAGGTGTCATTTTCTGTACTGCATGCCGAGTGCTCTCTCAATTGGCAGAGAATCCTGATCCAAGTCTAGGTCCTTTATTTCACTGTCCCTTTGTTCTTCGGGAATGGACAATAGTACTTTTTTTTCTACTATTGCTTACCCACTTGGTTAAGCAGAAACCTCCTTCAGCACACAACTTCAGCCAATTGCTTCTTGTTCTGTAGACACAGATTTCAAGCAATCATCCACGTAAAAATTGTGCATAACTGTTTCAACAGCCTTTGGAGATGCTGCTTCATTTCTGTCCTCTGCAGTCCTTTTCAATGCATAGGAGGCACAGCTAGGTGATGAAGTGGCTCCGAATAAGTGCATCATCATCCTAAATTTTTCTATAGGGGCATTCAAATTGCCCTCTGGCCACCAAAGAAAGCGAAGCAGATCTACGTCCTCCTCAGGAACCCTCACCTGATAAAACATCGACTCCACATCTGCCATCATGGCTATTGGTTCTTCCCTAAATCTGTTAAGGACACCAATGAGTGTGTTTGCGAGGTTTGGACCCTGCAGCAACTAGCTGTTCAGAGACATGCCCTGAAATGAAGCAGTACAATCAATAACCACTCGAATTGTGTTTTTCTTTGGGTGGTACACCCCGTGGTGTGGTATGTATCAGACTCTGTTGTCATTGCGAACAAGCTGTTCTGGGGGAACTTTAACTGTGTATCCTTTCTCTATTATTCTTTTCATAAAGCTACTGTAGTTTTCAAGCAAACTTGAGTACTTTTGAAGCTTTCATTTCAGGTTAGCAGCACGTAGTTCAGCAACACTATTGTTTGCCATTTTGATTGTTTCATTTCTCAATGGTAGTCTTACACAGTAATACCCATTCTCAAACTTTTTCTTTTTCTGCACTGACTGCATGAACTGTTTGTCCTCCATTGACATTTCCTCTTCACAGAGATGCTCTGGAAAATCTGTGTTGTACTGTTGAATCAACAATTGCTCTATCTCCACTACTGAGAGACGATTAACTGTATGTTGTGGCAGTTTGGCCTTTTCTGCAGTGTATTTCCTCTTGTGTTCAAAAACTGCAACGTCCTCTCCCCCTTCAGCCATCTTATTTCCATCAATGCACAAACTGCTTGCAGATGATTAAAAGTATGCACAATACCTTTCTGTATCAATCGTATGCATTTCAGCTTCCATAAACATGCATTGCGTCCATTTTGTAGCTGATTTAAAAGTCCGCTACCTCATTCAAAGAGCAGAACTTTAACAAGGAGCGACATTCTTCTCTGTGACGCAGTTTCAAATCCACTGAATAAAACACTGTGACGCAGTTTTAAATCCACTGGAGAATACTTTTGTTCACTTTTGTTCTCCATATCCACAGAGAGTTTTTTACTTTCTCTGTGATAGCAATCCATCTAAATTTTCATCAATCTTGCTGCTTCCGTAGTCCAGAAACTTTCTTTAGATAAAGTTTAATAACAAAATGAACTGGAAAAATGTTTCGCTCCACTATTGCTTCCGCTTTTCCGGAAATGACATCATTGTCATATGGCTCTTACAATATAACTTATCTTTATTAATATTTTAGATACAAAAACCTGAGCTAACTTGGTCCGTCGAGCTAGGTGGGCATGGTTTCAGCAACCAGGCACCTTAGTTCCAACCACGTCCAGCCTCTTTGCCCATTTTCAGTTATCCGGCAGTGACGCGCTGCCAAGATGGCGACGGCCCACTTTAGGCTTCAAAAATGCTCTTCAGAAGGGGGGGGGGGGGGGGGGGGGGGGGGGGGGGGGGGCAAGATGGCGCCTGTGTAAGTCGTGTTGTCAGTTGCTCTTAAACGTTTATGTGCAATTCTTGACCTAACTTGTCCTCATGTGAGTAAAAACAGTATTAAATGTTATTAAATTGACAAGTCAATGGATTTTTCTTGAGGATGATGGGTGTTTTCTATATGCACTTTCTTGGGAATTAGCCTGCTAGTTGCTATTTGAGAAGCGATTGCTCTTTCTATCGGTTATAACAATTCGGTCTTGTCATACAATTTATTTTCCTCATTGCAACAAATGGAAGACACTTTAGCAGTGAAACGTGTTCATGATTACATAACGGCACCTGTGCAGGAGGATAAAGCTGCTCTTTGCCCCTGTCTGCATTGATCATTGTTTTAATAAAAGCTGTAAATGGATCCACATTCTGTTGACCCATCATTACAGAACACTTCGCCAACCAGCGATCCAGCAGCTATCATGCAGATCTCCACCGAGTTGACCCAGGCCAACCAGCTCGCGGTTCATCAACATCAACTGAACCGATTGACTTCTCTTACTGAGGAGCTGGTAAAGACCCTGCAGGGTCTTCAATTCAACACCGCCGAAGCCGCCACGCCACCGCCTGCTACTCCCTCCAGCCAAGCCTTCACTGCCGCCCCCGCAGTAAACCCACGACTCGCACTCCCGGAGAAGTTTGAAAAATGTAAGGGATTTCTTCTCCAATGCTCTCTCTTTGTCAACCAGCAGCCATCTCTCTATTCCACCAAGTCGAACCCTTGCCGCTCAAACGAACTGGGTCGAAGACGCGCTGAAATTACTGTTCCGCAAAGGACTATCTCTGGAGCTTCAAGCCGAGCTCGCATGCCGTGACGAGGGAAGACCGCTTAACGAATTCATTGAATTAGCCATTCACATTGACAACCTCCTCCACTCACGGCGCCCTGTCCGTCTGTCCACTCTGATCAACCCCTCGTCAGAACCCATGCAGCTTGGGTACACCCCGCTTTACCCAGAGGAGAGAGAAAGAAGACGACAGCTTCATTTGTGCTTATACTGTGGTCAGGCCGGCCACATCAAGATCAACTGCCCCATCCGACGCACTCCATCCAACCTGTAAGCGGTGAGTTCTCCACTTTCCACCAACTATTCCTCTAACTGCCTCAACATTCCATTTCAAGTAACAGTTAACAATCAACGCATTTTATGGCTCAGAACTCACAACCCGCATATGTCCTGGAAGGAGGGCCAGATCGTTCAATGGGACGCCACCTGTCACGAACGCTGCCTGAAACAGATCACTCCCATACCGGTTCAAACCGTCTCAGTTCACAAGACCAACATCGACGAACCCAACATTCCTGCTGAGTATGCTGATCTGGCGATCACAGTAAAAGCAAGTCAACCGAATTACCTCCTCACCGTTCCAGAGACTGTGCCATTGATCTTCTTCCTGGTACCACGCCCCCTAAGGGCAGAATATTTCCCCTGTCACAGCCCGAGTCAGCAGCTATGAAAGCAAACATCGAGGAAGAATTAGCCAAGGGTTTTATCCGGCCTTCTACGTCCCCAGCAGCATCAGGTTTCTTCTTCGTTAAAAAGAAGGATGGCAGCCTTCGGCCCTGTATCGACTATCGTGGATTGAACGACATTACGGTAAAGTTTCGCTATCCTCTGCCATTGGTTCCCGCAGCCCTAGAACAGTTAAGACAGGCAAAGTACTTTACCAAGCTGGACCTCTGCTGTGCATACAACCTGATTCGTATCAGAGAGGGGGATGAATGGAAAACGGCCTTTTCTACCACTACCGGCCACTATGAGACCCTTGTCATGTCGTTCGGGCTATCCAACAGTGTCCCTCCGTCTTTCAATTATTTATCAACGACGTCTTTCGGGACATGCTCAATCGCTGGGTCATAGTCTACATTGATGACATCCTCATCTATTCCAATACCTTGGAGGAACACGTCCAACATGTCCGGGCAGTATTACAACGACTCATTCAACATAAACTGTATGCCAAAGCTGAAAAATGTGAGTTTCACCATACTTCTACAACGTTTTTGGGATATGTCATCAGTCAGGAAAGAGTGGCGATGGATGACAGTAAAGTAAGGGCAGTGCTCAAGTGGCCACAACCATGCACTCTGAAAGAACTACAACAATTTCTGGGGTTTGCCAACTTCTAGAGGCGGTTCATACGAAACTTCAGTGGCGTTGTGGCCCCATTAACCTCCATGACTAAGCGACAATCCACACGCCACTGGCTGGAGGGAGCGCAACACCCGTTTACTGTACTCACAGATCACAAGAACCTGGAATACCTCCGGTCGGCTAAACGTTTGAATCCCCAGCAAGCTAGATGGGCCATGTTCCTTACTCGTTTCCAGTTCACGGTAACTTATAGACCAGGCTCAAGAAATGTCAAGGCGGATGCGCTGTCTCGTCAGACAGAGAAGGTGGAACAGACGGAGAACGAGGACAACATTATTCCTGACAAACTGCTGCTGGCTCCGGCTCAGTGGGACGTCATGACCGAAATCACTCAGACAAACGAAGAGACAGCACCACCACCAGAGTGCCCACCTAATCGCACATTTGTACCCGCACACCTCCGCAACAAATTACTACACCAAGTTCACGATTTCCCCAGCTTTGGCCATCCAGGTATTACAGCCACACTTCATCTGCTACAGAACCGGTTCAACAGACACCACCCAATTCATCAATGACTGCACAGCCTGTCAAACCTCTAAGACACTACATCAAGCCCCAGCTGGTCTGTTACAACTGCTGCCCATTCCTCAACGTCCCTGGTCTCATATAGTCATTGACTTTGTCACTGACCTTCCTGAGTCCCGTGGTCATAGCACTATTCTTACCGTAATTGATCGCTTTTCCAAAGTGTGCCGACTCATACCAATTCCCAAGCTACCCACCGCGTTTGAGACAGCAGAGATTCTTTGCAACTACGTGTTTCGCTTCTATGGTCTTCCGGAGGACATCGTGTCTGACAGAGGCCTGCAGTTCACATCCCGGGTATGGGCAGCTTTCTTCAAGCAATTAAATATCAACATCAGACTCACATCAGGGTACCATCCTGAATCCAATGGACAGACCGAACGCATGAACCAAGAACTCACCAGATTCTTATGCACATACTGTCAACAAAACCAATCAGATTGGAGCTGCTACCTGTTGTGGGCCGAATATGCACAAAATTCCCTGCAGAAACCTGCCACTGGTGTCACACCCTTCCAATGCATCCTGGGTTTTCAACCGCCACTCTTTCCCTGGTCCGGGGAACCATCCAACCTGCCGTCAGTAACTGAGTGGATGCAACGAAGCGAGGAGACCTGGGACCTGGCCCATCATCACCTACAACGCGCTGTAAGAAGGCAAGAGATAGAGGCCAATTGGCATCGTCGCCCTAATCCTGAATACACCGTGGGACAATGGGTATGGCTGTCAACAAGGGACCTGCGTCTAAGACTTCCACACAGAAAGCTCAGTCCCAGGTTTGTAGGGCCTTTTCAAATTCTCAAACAGATTACACCTGTGTCATTTCGTTTAGACTTACCTGCTAATTACCGTGTTTCTCCTACTTTCCATGTGTCGTTGCTGAAACCCTCTGGTGGTCCGAGAGGAGAGTCGGAGGGAGCCGAAGCCCGCAACCCCCCACCCTTGATTATCAAAGGTGAGGAAGCTGCTCAGGTTCGAGAGCTGCTCGATTCCAGGCGCCGGGGTTGGAGACTACAATATCTAGTCGACTGGGAGGGGTACGGCCCGGAGGAGCGATCCTGGGTCAATGCGGATGATATCCTGGACCCCTCACTCACAGAAGAGTTTCATCGGATGCATCTGGAGAGACCGAACCCTCGACTATGTAGTAGACCCCAGCGTCCGCTTCCTTGCGTCTGGAGCCGCTCACAGGGGTCACCTGAATATTGACTTTCACCTTTCGGACTACGTTTCCCATAGGTCCTCATTCCTGGGACTGACTGCACCTGCACCACATCACACTTGCACTATTTAAGACATACACACACACACACACACATTGCGAAGTCTTAATTTGTCCCGGTGATCATTTCTGAGCGTTTTCTTGTGGACTGTTATTCTGTTGCCCTTTGGACTGTTTACCTCCTGTGATTCTCTGCCGCTTGCCCTGATCCCTGCCTGTTTATTGGACTGTGTTTGCTTGCCGCCTGCCTCGACCTTTGCCTGTCCCTGTTTATGTCTTTGCCTTTGCCCCTGTCTGCATTGATCATTGTTTTAATAAAAGCTGCAAATGGATCCACATTCTGTTGACCCATCATTACACTTGATTTATTAGAAACATGATTGATTTGTGATATGAAATGCAGAAATTTGATTTTATTGTTTTACAGATTCAAATGTCTTTGTATTCCCCCTATAAAAAAAAAATGCTCTTCAGAAACCTACGGGTGACGTCACAGACACTACGTCCATTTTCATTTTACAGTGTATGGGTGCACTGGGAAGGGCTAAACAATGATCTGAAACCATAAGCCTCAAGAAATATTTAAAAATGTTGCAGCACAATATAACAAAAACAATGATTATCTCTGTGTTCTGCTGATGTATTCACGTAACCTGCTGCTGAGTCAACAATCCTGTTTACAAACTAGGCCACTGAATTGGATGTTGCACATGTAATACAGCTGTATCTTTGGTAACACTTTAGAATACTGATCCTTGATTAATGAATAACTACACAGGAACAAATGAGTAATGCATTATTAACACTCTAGTAACTGATTAATGAATTAGTAAGTAATAGTACTCAGTTGAAGGTGGTAGTTTACTAATAACTAATCAGTAACTACTGTTTTTTCATACCTCCCAGAGAACTACTAAGAACTACTATATACAGGTTCATAATTAACATGAATAATGCATAATGTGTAATTAATTCTAAAGTAAAGATCATGGTAACCCACTAGTAATGACGTATTACTGAAGTATTACCAAATCCATCAGAAGGAATTACTAGTTATTTGGATCAGTATTCTAAGTATTCTTTTTTGAGGTTTTTGTAAAGTATTGGATAGTAATAACTCAAGAGTTACTACATAATTCTAAAGTAACTACTACTTATCTGGATCAGTATTCTAAAGTGAAGGTGATGGTAACCCACTAGTAATTACTCAAGTGTTACCAAATACATAAGAAGGAATTACTGTACAAAACTGTACAAAAATGTACAAAAACCTCAAAGTTTACAATAATTTTGTCATTGAGTCATGAATTGAGGCATTACTAGTGTGTTACCATGATCTTCACTTTAGAATTAATTACACATTATGCATTATTCATGTTAATTATGAACCTGTATATAGTAGTTCTTAGTAGTTCTCTGGGAGGTATGAAAAAACAGTAGTTACTGATTACCTAATAGTGAACCACCACATTCAACTGAGGACTGTTACTTACTAATTCATTAATCAGAGTTTCTTGTTAGTTAATAGTAGTTACTAGAGTGTTAATAAGGCATTACTCATTTGTTCCTGTGTAGTTATTCATTAATGAAGGATCAGTATTTTAAAGTGTTACCGTATCTTTTAGCTTTTGCTTTTTTAGCATTGCAGTAGAAGTGTAATACGGAGCAAATATTGACCGCTAGAACTGGGAAGGACACTCTTTGATGCGATAATCCATTTTGTGTGCTACTTAAATGACAGCATTTGTTTGGTTTTTAATTTACCCTTGATTTCTCCCATGGCCATTGAGCAGACTGCTCTGTGGAAAAGAGCCAGCTGTTGAAAAATCAGATGTTTGCGCAGCTAGATGATCTGTGAAGGAGTGTGTTTAGGAGGGCACAGTGAGGTTTTACATGAGATTTTAGCGGTGAACACTGCAGTTGTTACCGTGTGTGTGTGTGTCCTATGTTATGTATGCATTGAAAACGTAATGCTGAGAAACTCTCAACAATTCACATTAATTTAACAATACAGCATGATAGCATGTCCCTTACAAAAATACTTTTTTAGTAACATGGTAGTTGCGTTTGGAATTTTTTTCATGAATTTTCATGATTCTTCCATTTAACAAGGCAGCATTTAATTGATCAAAAGTCAAATTAGTAATAATATTTTATGAATATTGTAAATTATAATTACTATTTAACTTTTTTATATATATATTTTTAAAATTCAAATTTTAACTGTAATGACAAAGCCCCTTTTACAGCATCCATTACTCCAGGTTAGAAAACCTTTTCACCTTTTCTAATCAATCTAATTTGGTTCTTTGGAAACCTTTTTTTATTATTAGCACAGTTGAAAATGTGGTTTAATGAATTGTGGAAATTAGAATGCAAGTCAAAACTTTTAGTTTTAAAAATGACCATACTGTAAAATCCTATTAGTTAACCTTCTTAAAAATGCATTTCTTCAGAAACTCATCAGTCTGTTGTTCTGTTGAGAGATGAATACTGTCCCATACAAAAGAAGAAAGCACCTTGATCTAACCAGCACAGAGAGAAATGTGGTTGGTTGGCCTAGATACACAACAACACAAGAATGAGTAAATAGTAGAATCTCTAGTTTGTGAAACAGACCACTCACTGGTGCTCAGCTGGAGCATTGAACAGCACATGCTAAACACCAGCTTCACCTGCATCAGAGGACATTCTGAGACACTGGCCTTTTAGACAGAGTTTCTAAGAAAAAGCTGCTCGAATATAAGATCAAAAAAGGGAAGACTGAAAAATAACTTAATTATTGGATGGCAAACTATTAGAAAAGCATGTTAAAATGGACTGATGAATTCAAGGTCTCCACTTTGCTGCATATGGAGGATTCTTTGATAAAAAGAAAGAAGAACATTTATTTGAAAAAGGAAATGTCAAACATAATATGTAACAGTAAACATTATCTTTACTGTAATAAAAACATAAAACACAATAAATGTACACAGTAATTCCAAACTTTTGAACAGTATACACTACCATTCATAAGTTTGGGGTTAGTACATTTTTATTTATTTTAAAATTTTTATTCCACATAAATTGATCAAAACAGACATTTGCAAAAGATTCTTTTGAACTTTCTATTCATCAAAGAATAGATTTAAATGATATAAATTATATATAAAATTTTAAGAAGAAATATATCAGAAAAATATATTTCTGTGAGCACCATTTCCTGAGACTAATAAAAAATTATTAAGCGCCATGTATGGAATAAACCACTTTAGGTCTGTTATTTGCAGATGTAAACCAGTATCTGCTCAATTGTCAGGCACACAGACGGAGACAGGCAGGTAAGTGTTAAACAGGATGTTTATTTTGAACAGAGGCACAGATTAGGCAAAAAAGATGACAGGTATATAGAGAACAGTAAACACGAGGAATGAAGACTTAGCTGGAGTGGGTAATCTAATGTCTCTTTTGTAGGGATGGCGAGGAGAAGACAGACTGGCAGACACAGGAAGACGGATGGCAGACGGGAATAGACAGAAGGCAGAAGGCAGGTAAAGCAGTTAATGCAGGTAAGTAGCGGGTAAGGCGTGTGTTTATAGGGTATAACATTGTGCTATCCATAGACAAGACCAGACAATGTGATGGAGTGAACATGGGGCTTATGTAGTGGTGTGCTGATAAGTGTTAACAATGGTGATAGCTTGCAGGTGCAGGTGATTGGTGAGTGAGTGCAGGTGAGGAACCAGAGGGATGCTGGGAAGTGGAGTCCAGGGAAGGTGAGAGACGGTGACTGTGACATCAATAAAACACTTCAAAAAATGTAAAGAGGAGGCCTAAGTTTAGACTAAAAAATGGGTTTCCTAGTTCCTTTTTTGTGTGTAAGACAGAAAGCCTTTGCTTCGGGGATCACAGCAGATCTTGAGCTCAGTCTTATAGCACTTATAAAGTTGACATACTGGATGAAAGGTGAACTCTGGGCATATAGGGATAGTCTTCACTTCATATCACATGATCATGACTTTCTATTCACTATTTTGCAAACAGTCTTGATTAAATTAAATTACGGTATTCATATTTCTATTATTAAATTATTTAAATTCATGTTCAAATATATAGATAGTTTTTTCCCGAAAACTAATGTACATTCACACAGCATGAATACTGCTTTTTGAATCAATCAAACAACCTTGATAAGGTCTGTCTCTTGAAGATCGATTCTGTGATTGTAAATAAGGTCATTGTGTGACCTGAATTATGTGTGATAATATATACTAAAATGTAAAACTGAATAAATTACTAATTGTTGTTTTAGCGCTTGTTTTTAGTTTGGGGCTTGGTGCCAACTGAGATTATCCAGTTTATAGGGTGATGTTTTGTCACTAAATCTGCCACTATAGCTGTTTTTGCTTTCATATAATCATGATTAAGTGAAATTCTTGGCATTTCTGAGTTTGTTGATCTGTGGACTGGAGTAGGATTTACATAAAAAACTGAATTCTTGACAGACACTTTCCATGAATACTGTCACTTTGGTGTGTCCTTATGTCCTTTGTTGTGAAAATTATTATATATTACATAAAAGTAAACTAGTAGGAAAAGAAGATAACATCAAATTGCTTATTTTGGCCTGTTCCAGTTCTTGATCATCTCTGCATTTTTTTTTATATAATCTTATAGCTTGATATCCAAATCACTGTAGTAAAAAAAAAAAAAAAACTAAACAAAACTAATTTTAATAACCCATCCTGAAAGCGAACAATTTATCTGTTGCACATTTGCACGTGAATGTTTCATTGTGCTTTTTTGTTCTGTTAAAGACATGATTTCTCCCATGGCCAATAAGCAGACTACTCTGTGGAAAAGACATGATTTCTCTTATTACACATGATTAGATCTTAAAATGCTTAATTTTCTTAAAGGAGACCTATAATGCCTTTTTACAAGATGTAATATAAGTCTCTGTCTGTGAAGTTTCAGCTCAAAATACCCCACAGATCATTTATTATAGCTTGTCAAATTTGCCCCTATTTAGGTCTCATAACCGAGCACAACCAAATATCATTGAAATCTCATTACTCAGCAAAACCGACTGTCATTGAAATCTCGTAACCGAATAAAACCAATCGTTTTTGAAATCTCATGACAGAACAAAACTGACTGATACTGAAAATTTACCGTCATTGAGATCTCCTAACCAAAACAAAACCGACCGTCATTGAAATCTCGTAACCGAATAAAACCAATTGACACTAATAAATCTAACACCGTTGAGATTTCGTAACAAAACCGATTATCGTTGAAATCTTGTAATAAATCAAAACAAATATCTTTGAAATCCCATAAAATAACAAAAGATCAAAACCGACGACTTTGAAATCTCGTCACCAAACAAAACCGACCATCATTGAAATCTCGTAACGGAGCACAACCAAATATCATTAAAATCTCATTACTTAGCAAAACCGACTGTCATTGAAATCTCGTAACCGAATAAAACCGATTGATACTGAAAACCTACCGTCACCGAGATCCCGTAACCCAGCAAAACAAAACCGACCGACTTTGAAATCTCGTCACCAAACAAAACCGACCATTATAGAAATCTCGTAACAAAACAAAACCGACTGTCATTGAAATCTCGTAACCAAACACACCCGATCATCACTGAATTCTCATTACTCAGCAAAACCGACTGTCATTGAAATCTCGTAACCAAATAAAACCAACCGTTTTTGAAATCTCATCACAGAACAAAACTGACTGATACTGAAAGTCTACCATCATTGAGATCTCCTAACCAAACAAAACCGACCGTCATTGAAATCTTGTGACCGAATAAAACCGACTATCATTGAAATCCCGTAACAGAACAACACCGATTGACAGTGAAAATCTAACACCATTGAGGTTTCGTAACCCAGCAAAACTGACCGTGGTGGAAATCTCATAACCGAACAAAATCGACCGTCATTGAAATTTCGGAACGAAACAAAACCTACTATCATTGAGATCTCGTAATGAAACAAAACTGACTGTCTTTGAAATCTTGTAAAAGAATAAAAGAACAAAACCAAATGATACTGAAAACCTACCGTAATTGAGATCTCATAACCCAGCAAAACTGACTTTCATTGACATCTCGTAATCCAGCAAAACCGATCGTTATTGAAATTTTATAATATAACAAAACCGATTGATACTGAAAACCTACCGTCACCGAGATCCCGTAACCCAGCAAAACTGACCGTCATTGAAATCTTGTAACCAAACACAACTGACTGTCTTTGAAATCTTGTAAAAAAACAAATGAACAAAACCAACTGATACTGAAAACCAATAGTCGTTGAGTTCTCCTAACCAAACAAAACTGACCATCATTGAAATCTCGTAATAGAACAAAACCGATTAATACTGAAAACTTACCGTGACCGAGATCCCGTAACCCAGCAAAACTGACCGTCATTGAAATCTCGTAACCGAATAAAACCAACCGTCTTTGAAATTTCATCACAGAACAAAACCGACTAAACAAAACCGACTGTCTTTGAAATCTCGTAAAAGAATAAAAGAACAAAACCAATTAATACAGAAAAAATTCCATCATTGAGATCTCATAACCCAGCAAAACCAACCGTTATTGAAATCATTTAACCGAACAAAACCGATTATCGTTGAAATCTTGTAATAAAACAAAACCGAATATCTTTGAAATCTCGTAAAATAACAAAAGAACAAAACCAACTAATACAGAAAACATACCATCATTGAGATCTCATAACCCAGCAAAACCGACCGTTATTGAAATCATTTAACCGAATAAAGCCGATTGACACTGAAAGTCTAACACCGCTGAGATTTCGTAACCCAGCAAAACTGACCGTGGTTGAAATCTCGTAACTAAACAAGATCGACCATCATTAAAATTTCGTAACGAAACAACACCTACTGTCATTGACATCTCGTAATGAAACAAAACCGACTGTCTTTGAAATATCGTAAAAGAATGAAAAAACAAAACCAAATGATACTGAAAACCTACTGTAATTGAGATCTCATAACCTAGCAAAACTGACTTTCGTTGACATCTCGTAATCCAGCAAAACCGATCGTTATTGAAATTTCATAACAGAAAAAAACTGATTGATACTGAAAACCTACCGTCACCGAGATCCCGTAACCTAGCAATACTGACCGCCATTGAAATCTTGTAACCGAATAAAACCAACCGTCGTTATTGAAATCATTTAACCGTATCATCAAAACCGATTATCGTTAAAATCTTGTAATAAAACAAAACTGAATATTTTTGAAATCTCGTAAAATAACAAAAGAACAAAACTGACCGACTTTGAAATCTCATAACCGAGCACAACCAAATATCATTGAAATCTCATTACTCAGCAAAACCGACTTTCATTAAGATCTCGTAATCCAGCAAAACCGATCGTTATTGAAATTTCATAACAGAACAAAACTGATTGATACTGAAAACCTACCGTCACCGAGATCACGTAACCCAGCAAAACCGAGTGTCATTGAAATCTTGTAACCAATCAAAACTGACCATCATAGAAATTTCCTAACCAAACAAAACCGACCATCATTAGAATCTCGTAACCGAGCACAACCAAATATCATCGAAATCTCATTACTCAACAAAAACCGACTGTCATTGAAATCTCGTAACCAAATAAAACCAATCGTTTTTGAAATCTCATGATAGAACAAAACTGATTGATACGGAAGATCTACCGTCATTGAGATCTCCTAACAAAAACAAAACCGACCGTCACTGAAATCTCGTAACCGAATAAACCCAATTGACACTGAAAGTCTAACACCATTGAGATTTTGTAACAAAACCGATTATCGTTGAAATCTTGTAATAAATCAAAACCAAATATCTTTGATATCCCGTAAAATAACAAAAGATCAATACCGACGACTTTGAAATCTCGTCACTAAACAAAACCGACCATCATTGAAATTTCGTAACGGAGCACAACCAAATATCATTAAAATCTCATTACTTAGCAAAACCGACTGTCATTGAAATCTCGTAACCGAATAAAACCGATTGATACTGAAAACCTACCGTCACCGAGATCCCGTAACCCAGCAAAACAAAACCGACCAACTTTGAAATCTCGTCACCAAACAAAACCGACCATTATAGAAATCTCGTAACAAAACAAAACCGACTGTCATTGAAATTTCGTAACCAAACACACCCGATCATCACTGAATTCTCATTACTCAGCAAAACAGACTGTCATTGAAATCTCGTAACCGAATAAAACCAACAGTTTTTGAAATCTCATCACAGAACAAAACTGACTGATACTGAAAATCTACCATCACTGAGATCTCCTAACCAAACAAAACCGACCGTCATTGAAATCTTGTGACCGAATAAAACCGACTATAATTGAAATCCCGTAACAGAACAACACCGATTGACAGTGAAAATCTAACACCATTGAGGTTTCGTAACCCAGCAAAACTGACCGTGGTTGAAATCTCGTAACCGAACAAAATTGACCGTCATTGAAATTTCAGAACAAAACAAAACCTACTATCATTGAGATCTCGTAATGAAACAAAACCGCCTGTCTTTGAAATCTTGTAAAAGAATAAAAGAACAAAACCAAATGATACTGAAAACCTACCGTAATTGAGATCTCATAACCCAGCAAAACCGATCGTTATTGAAATTTTATAACATAAAACCGATTGATACTGAAAACGTACCGTCACCGAGATCCCGTAACCCAGCAAAACTGACCGTCATTGAAATCTCGTAACCAAACAAAACTGACTGTCTTTGAAATCTTGTAAAAAAACAAATGAACAAAACCAACTGATACTGAAAACCAATAGTCGTTGAGTTCTCCTAACCAAACAAAACTGACCATCATTGAAATGTCGTAATAGAACAAAACCGATTAATACTGAAAACCTACCGTCACCGAGATCCCATAACCCAGCAAAACTGACCGTCATTGAAATCTCGTAACCGAATAAAACCAACTGTCTTTGAAATGTCATCACAGCCGTTGAGATTTCGTAACCCAGCAAAACTGACCGTGGTTGAAATCTCGTAACCAAACAAGATCGACCATCGTTAAAATTTCATAACGAAACAACACCTACTGTCATTGAGATGCCGTAATCAAACAAAACTGACTGTCTTTGAAATCTCGTAAAAGAATAAAAGAACAAAACCAACTGATACTGAAAACCTACCGTAATTGAAATCTCATAACCGAGCAAAACCGACTTTCATTGAGATTTCGTAATCCAGCAAGACCGATCGTTATTGAAATTTCATAACGGAACAAAACTGACTGATACTGAAAACCTACCATCATTGAGATCTCCTAACCAAACAAAACCGACCGTTATTGAAATCTCTTAACCGAACAAAATCGATTGATACTGAAAACCTACCGTCACCGAGATCCTGTAACCCAGCAAAACAAAACCGACCGACTTTGAAATCTCGTAACAAAACAAAACCGACTGTCATTGAAATCTCGTAACCAAACACACCCGATCATCATTGAATTCTCATTACTCAGCAAAACCGACTGTCATTGAAATCTCGTAACCGAATAAAACCAACCATCTTTCAAATCTCATCACAGAACAAAACCGAATGACTAAAAAACCTAATGTCATTGAGATCTCATGATTAAACAAAACCGACTGTCTTTGAAATCTCGTAAAAGAATAAAAGAACAAAACCAACTAATACAGAAAACATACCATCATTGAGATCTCATAACCCAGCAAAACCGACCGTTATTGAGATCATTTAACCGAACAAAACCGATTATCGTTGAAATTTTGTAATAAAAAAATAAATCTTTAAAAACTTAAATAACAAAAGAACAAAACCGACCGACTTTGAAATATCGTCACCAAACAAAACCGACCATCATTGAAATCTCGTAACCGAGCACAACCAAATATCTTTGAAATCTCATTACTCAGCAAAACCAACTGTCATTGAAATCTCGTAACCGAATAAAACCAACCGTGTTTGAAATCTCATCACAGAACAAAACTGACTGATACTGAAAACCTACCGTCACTGAGATCTCCTAACAAAAACAAAACCGACCGTCATTGAAATCTTGTCACAGAATAAAACCAATTAACACTGAAAGTCTAACACCGTTGAGATTTTGAAACCCAGCAAAACTGACCGTGGTTGAAATCTCGTAACCGAACAAGATCGACCATCATTGAAATTTCGTAACGAAACAACACCTACTGTCATTGAGATCTCGTAAGGAAACAAAACCGACTGTCTTTGAAATCTCGTAAAAGAATAAAAGAACAAAACCAAATGATACTGAAAACCTACCGTAATTGAGATCTCATAACCCAGCAAAACCGACTTTCATTGACATCTCGTAATCTAGCAAAACCGATCGCTATTGAAATTTCATAACAGAACAAAACCGATTGATACTGAAAACCTACCGTCGTTGAGTTCTCCTAACCAAACAAAACTGACCATCATTGAAGTCTCGTAATAGAACAAAACCGATTGATACTGAAAACCTACCGTCACCAAGATCCCGTAACCCAGCAAAACAAAACCGACCGACTTTGAAATCTCGTCACCAAACAAAACTGACCATTACAGAAATCTCGTAACAAAACAAAACCGACTGTCATTGAAATCTCATAACCGAATAAAACCAACAGTTTTTGAAATCTCAACACAGAACAAAACTGACTGATACTGAAAACCTACCATCATTGAGATCTCCTAACCAAACAAAACCGACCGTCATTGAAATCTCGTGACCGAATAAAACCGACTATCATTGAAATCCCGTAACAGAACAAAACCGATTGACAGTGAAAATCTAACACCGTTGAGATTAAATAACCCAGCAAAACTGACCGTGGTTGAAATCTTGTAATTGAACAAGATCGACCATCATTGAAATTTTGTAACGAAACAACACCTACTGTCATTGAGATCTCGTAAGGAAACAAAACCGACTGTCTTTGAAATCTCGTAACCGAGCACAACCAAATATCATTGAAATCTCATTACTCAGCAAAACCGACCGTCATTGAAATCTCGTGACCGAATAAAACCGACTATCATTGAAATCACGTAACCGAATAAAGCCGATTGACACTGAAAGTCTAACACTGTTGAGATTTCGAAACCCAGCAAAACTGACCGTGGTTGAAATCTCATAACCGAACAAGATCGACCATCATTGAAATTTTGTAACGAAACAACACCTACTGTCATTGAGATCTCGTAAGGAAACAAAACCGACTTTCATTGACATCTCGTAATCTAGCAAAACCGATCGCTATTGAAATTTCATAACAGAACAAAACCGATTGATACTGAAAACCTACCATCACCAAGATCCCGTAACCCAGCAAAACTGACCGTCATTGAAATCTCGTAACCGAATAAAACCAACCGTCTTTGAAATCTCATCGCAGAACAAAACCGACTGACACTAAAAATCTGCTGTCATTGAGATCTCATTACTAAACAAAACCGACTGTCTTTGAAATCTCGTAAAAGAATAAAAGAACAAAACCAACTAATACAGAAAACATACCATCATTGAGATCTCATAACCCAGCAAAACCGACCGTTATTGAAATCATTTAACCGAACAAAACCGAATATCTTTGAAATCTCGTAAAATAACAAAAGAACAAAACCGACCGACTTTGAAATCTCGTCACCAAACAAAACCGACCATCACTGAAATCTCGCAACCGAGCACAACCAAATATCACTGAAATCTCATTACTTAGCAAAACAGACTGTCATTGAAATCTCGTAACCGAATAAAACCAACCGTTTTTGAAATCTCATGACAGAACAAAACTGACTGATACTGAAAACCTACCGTCATTGAGATCTCCTAACAAAAACAAAACCGACCATCATTGAAATCTCGTAACCAAATAAAACCGATTGACACTGGAAGTCTAACCCCGTTGAGATTTCGTAACCCAGCAAAACTGACCGTGGTTGAAATCTCGTAACCGAACAAGATTGACCATCATTGAAATTTCGTAACGAAACAACACCTACTGTCATTGAGATCTCGTAATGAAACAAAACCGACTGTCTTTGAAGTCTCGTAAAAGAACAAAAGAACAAAACCAAATAATACTAAAAACCTACCGTAACTGAGATCTCATAACGCAGCAAAACCAATCATTATTGAAATTTCATAACAGACAAAAACCGATTGATACTGAAAACCTACCGTCAACGAGATCCCGTAACCCAGCAAAACTGACCGTCATTGAAATCTCGTAACCAAATAAAACCAACCGTCTTTGAAATCTCATCACAGAACAAAACCGACTGACACAAAAAACCTACTGTCACTGAGATCTCATGATTAAACAAAACCGACTGTCTTTGAAATCTCGTAAAAGAATAAAAGAACAAAACCAAATAATACAGAAAACATACCATCATTGAGATCTCATAACCCAGCAAAACCGACCGTTATTTAAATAATTTAACCGAACAAGACCGATCATCATTGAAATTTCGTAACGAAACAAAACCTACTGTTATTGAGATGTCGTAACGAAACAAAACTGACTGTCTTTGAAATCTCGTAAAAGAATAAAAGAAAAAAACCAACTGATGCTGAAAACCTACCGTAATTGAGATCTCATAACCCAGCAAAACCGACTTTCATTGACATCTCGTAATCCAGTAAACCGATCGTTATTGAAATTTCATAACAGAACAAAACCGATTGATACTGAAAACCTACCGTCATTGAGATCTCATAACCCAGCAAAACTGACTACTATTCAAATTCCTTAATGGAAAAAAGTCGGCCATTATTGAAGTCTCATAACCAAACAAAACAGACTGTCATTGAAGTCTCGTAACTAAACAAAACCAAACGTTATTGAAATCTCTTAACCGAACAAAACTGAACGTCATTGAAATCTCTTAACGAAACAAAACCGACTGTCTTTGAGTTCTCGTAAAAGAATAAAGGAACACAACCAACTGACACTAAAAACCTACAGTTATTGATATCTTGTAACCTAGCAAAACTAACCGCTATTGAAATTTCTTAGCTGAAAAAATAAACTACCATTGAAATCTCATAACAGGACAAAGCCAACCATCACTGAAATTTTGTAACAAAAGAAAACCGACTGTCTTTAAAGTCTCGAAAGAGAATAAAGGAACAAAACCAATTGACGATGAAAACCTACCATCGTTGAGATTTTGTAACCCAGCAAAACTGACTACTATTGAAATTTCATAGCTGAAAATAGCGACCACCATTGAAATCTCAGAACAAAACCGACTGTCTTTAAAATCTTCTAAAAGAATAAAAGAAAAAAGTCAACTGAGGCTGAAAAACTACCATCACTGAGATCTGGAAACCCAGCAAAACTGACCATTATTGAAATTTCTTAATGGGAAAAAATCAACTGTCATTGAAATCTCATAACTGAAAAAAAAAAAAACAGACTTGTTGAAATCTCATAACGAAACAAAACCGGCTGTCATTGAATTATCATAGCAGAACCAAACCGAATGACACTGAAAACCTACCGTTATTGAGATCTTGTAATCCAGTAAAACCGACTGTTATTGAAATCTCTTAACCAAACAAAACTGATCATCATTGAAATCTCACAACCGAACAAAAGCGACTGATACTGAAAACCTATAGTCATTGAAATCTCGTAACCCAGCAAAACCGACTTGTATTGAAATCTCTTAACTGATCAAAACCGACCATCATTGAAATTTCGTAACCGAATAAAACCAACCGTCTCTGAAATCTTGTAAAAGAATAAAGTAATAAAACCAACTGACACTCAAAACCTACAGTCATTGATATCTTGTAACCCAGCAAAACTGGCAGCTATTGTATATTTGCTGTCGAATTCCGTTCCCCCCTCCCATTGAGATTCTAATATTTATCATACAGGCTGACTCTCCCACTTCCTGATATGGACAATGTGCTGACCTCTGATGCAGTTCTGTCCATAGAATCCTAGGTTTGAATCCAGGCTAGTGCATTTTTCCGTCTGCCTTCTCTCACCTATTTTGCTTCTTGTCAACATATTTAATATCATGATAAATAGAAAAAAGGCAAAAAATTAACATTTAAACTGAAGCAGGTTAAACTCCATCCACACACAGGATAGAATAAAAATCTTTTATGTCACTGCATTAAAATCTCTCATCATTTTGGGGGGGGGGAACAGATTTCGACAGCTGTATCTTTGCCGACGAATTCCGTCCCGCCCCCATTGAGATTCTAATATTTATCATATGGGCGGACTCTCACACTTCCAGATGGCTTTGTGGACAGTGTGTAGACTTCTGGTGCAGTTGTGTTTCTTTAACGTCAAATTCCATTCCCCCCCTATTTAGATTCTAATATTTATCATAAGGGCTGACTCTCACACTTCCAGATGGCTTTGTGGACAATGTGCTGACCTCTGGTGCAGTTGTGTCCAAAGAATCCTAGGTCTGAATTCAGGCTAGTGCGTTTTTCCGTCTGCCTTCTCTCACCTATTTTGCTTCTTGTCAACATATATAATAATATCATGATAAATGGCAAAAAGGCAAAAAAATGAACATTTAAACTGAAGCAGGTTAAACTCCATCCACACACAGTATGGAATAAAAAAACACGTGCGTGTGGTGATGATGTACGAGTTGGCGTTCTGATATATGACCCGGAAACGCAAGGATGTATTTACAAACAGAGGAAGACACACTCAACACAAAACAGTTCATGACTATGTATGCAGATTTTGACACAGATGATGAATTGCATTTTTTTGCACAACCTTACTTATTCAAATAAGAATATACAGAGAACAAATTAAAAGATGAAATAGGCTGCAACACAACCACAGCCACAAACTTCTCAAAGATAGAGAGCAATGGAGAGTTGGTGGTGTAGATGTCATCAGTGCCAAGCGATGCCTACTGAGCAGGAGAGCGTGTGCTGGATTGATTGTGATATTGTCATGCAACAGCTTGAAAGTTTGGATAATTCAGACGATGAGATGACACATGTATCTTGCATCACCACACATGCGTCATGGTGCTCTCATGAATGTGCATCAGAGACTGATACGGAAGAGAGGAAATTGTTAAATTAAGTCGTTATTTAGTTTTTTTGGCACACAAAAAGTATTCTTGTCACTTTGTAACATTAAGATTGAACCACTGTAGTCCGTGACTCTTTACTACCTTTCTGGACATTGAAAGTGTAAATTAACTTGCTGTCAAAGGAGGCCTCACTGAGCCATCGGATTTCATAAAAATATCTTAATTTGTCTTATGGGTGTAGAATGACATGAGGGTGAGTAATTAATGACAGAATTTTCATTTTTGGGTTAACTAAAGAGTATAGGACCCAAGAGGCGAAACTCTGATGCTTTTTGGGTAACAGCCACGAGGAGGTGCTTCGGTAGCACGGCAGCCATTTTGGGGTGAAAATGCCAACTGGACAATAGAATCTATCACATCTTACACACCCAAAATCAATGAATCTCACAGCCAAATCAGAAGTGCAATAGAAAATTTCTCAAATTCAGTAAATTTTATGACACCTAGAGTAAATGTTGTATTGTCTTACCATGGCAAATCGATTCATTCTCCTTCAGCGGATACACAGATATCATCTCTTCGTTGATCTACAAGACTTGAAGCCGTCTTCACCTGCAAGCAGCTGGAATTCACCGCTGATCAGCTTGCCTCCCTGCTCGCCACTCTCTATTCTGCTCGCTGCTCTCTAGCAGCCTGCAGCTCTGCATAGCTCACCGCTCAGATCAGCACTTTTGTGCAGCTCTGAACAACGTACCGCTTCTCAGCAGCTGGATCAGTTCACCGCTCTCAAGCAGTTCTGTTCTCCACGGCGCTCTCAAGCAGCCTGGTCAGCGCTTCGCTCACGAGCCACCTGCAGCGCCAAGTTCCCTCATCCCGGCGTTTTTCCTTCTGTTGCCAGTTGGAATTTAAAAGAGCTTATTTTCAAAGAGCAAATTTCTGCAACATTGTTGCAAATGTCGTGCCACGACTGTGGCACAGTGGGTGCGTGCGACGTCTGGGGAAGTCCCACGCAGAAGCCGCGCTCACTGAAAGGACCTGCTCTCACTGTGAGAGTATGAGTCTGGCCTCTTTGCGCTCGCAGATCACTTTCTTTTCAGAGAATGACTCCGCCCCTTGCGCCCTCCCTCAGGTCCCACGTGCCTCACTCTCTCCACACAGAGAGGCTTCCCCAGTCCATTTCTCCCGCCCAGACCAGCGCCCCTCTGCCATCATGAGCGACCTGGTCTCATTCGGGGTATCTGATGAAGAGCCGCTGGATGACAGCATGTCCTTGGCGGCTTCGGATGCCGAGGAGTGGTTGGGCTCACCTCATGACCCCTCTCCCTTGCCGTCTCTGGAGCCAATTGACACCAGGGCGTCCATCGACACGGAGCTCACCCGTGTGCTGTCAAAGGCCATTGAACAGATCCGTTTGGAGTGGTCTGCGCCTGAGGAACCCACACGCAGCCTAGATGAGTGGATCCTGCCTGGACGCTGCCAGGCGCCTCCTCAGCGGTCAGCGACCTTTTTCCCGGAGGTCCATGATGAGCTTACAAAGTCATGTCGCACCCTTACTCTGCATCCTTCTGCCTACCGGGCTCTCACCTCCGTTGACGGGGCGGGGCAGAAAGGATATGAGAAGCTGCCTCCTTTGGATGAAGCTGTGGCCGCACACCTGTGCCCGCCCGCTGCCATTGGATGGAAGACAAAGGCCGCCCACCCATCCAAGCCCTGACGCACTACGTTAGCCCTCGCTGGATGGGCTTACACCTCGGCCGGCCAGGCAGCTTCTGCACTGCATTCGATGGCAGTACTTTAGTTGTACCAAGCGAAGCTCCTCCGAGACCTGGACGGGGCTGGGCACGACTCAGCCACCTTCAAGGAGCTGCGCAGCACCACGAAATTGGCCCTGCGTGCCACAAAGATCACGGCTCAGGCGATTGGGCATTCGATGGCCAGCCTGGTGGTGCTGGAGCGCCACCTGTGGCTCAACCTGACCGAGATCAAGGACGCGGACAAGACCATCTTCCTTGACTCACCCATCTCCCTTGACTCACCTGTCTCCCCCACTGGTCTCTTAGGCCCTGCCGTCGATGGGTTTGCCGAGCGCTTCCAGAGGTCATAGATCCTCTTCTTAATATCGTTAATTCATCTTTATCACTAGGATATATACTGAAAACTTTTAAGCTGGCTATTATTAAACCGCTTATTAAAAAAACCACAACTTGATCCTAGAGAATTAGTCAATTTCAGGCCGATCTCACTTTTCTGTCAAAAATACTAGAAAAGGCAATATCATCACAACTATGTTCCTTTTTAGAAAGAAATAGTATCTGCGAGGGAGGATTTCTAGTCAGGATTTAGACCGTACCATAGTACTGAGACTGCTCTTATTAGAGTTACTAATGATTTGCTCTTAACATCAGATCGTGGTTGTATCTCTCTATTAGTGTTACTGGATCTTAGTGCTGCATTTGACACTATTGATCACAATATTCTTTTAAATAGACTCGAAAATTATGTTGGCATTAGTGAAATGGCACTGTCATGGTTCAAATTATACTTATCTGACCGCTATCAGTTTGTAGTAGTAAACGAAGAGATATCGATCACAAGTTCAATATGGAGTACCGCAAGGCTCAGAGTGAACAGCAACGGTCCTAGTACTGCTACCCTTGGGAGATATCATTAGGAAGCATGGCCTTAGTTTTCACTGTTACGCTGATGATACTCAGCTCTATATTTCTTCGCACCCTGACGAAACTTACCAATTCACAAAATTAACGGAATGCAAAAAATTGGATGACCAGTAATTTCCTACTACTAAATTCAGAAAAAACAGATTCTAATTTTTGGACCAAAAACGTCTTCACGTAATAACCTAGAATACTGTCTAACACTTGATGGCTGCTCTGTTAAGTCTTCGTCATCAGTTAGGAACCTGGGTGTGCTCTTTGATACCAATCTTTCATTTGAAGGCCATGTTTCTAGCATCCGTAAAACCGCATTCTTCCATCTTAAAAATATACCTAAACTACGACATATGCTCTCAATGACAAATGCAGAACAGTTAGTTAATGCGTTCATGAACTCAAGGGTAGATTACTGTAACGCTCTACTGGGTGGTTGTTCCGCTCGCCTATTAAACAAACTACAGCTCGTACAAAATGCAGCAGCTAGAGTTCTTACTAGAACTAGGAAGTATGACCATATTAGCCCAGTTCTGTCAACACTGCATTGGCTTCCTGTTAAACATCATATAGATTTTAAAATCTTGCTAATTACTTACAAAGCACTAAATAGTTTAGCTCCCCAGTACCTGAGCGAGCTCTTAACGCATTATAGTCCTTTCACGTCTATTGCGATCTCAGAATTCAGGTCAGCTGATAATGTCTAGAATATCAAAATCAACTGCAGGCGGTAGATCCTTCTCCTATTTGGCACCTAAACTCTGGAACAATCTTCCTAGCATTGTTTGGGAAGCAGACACACTCTGTCAGTTTAAATCTAGACTAAAAACTAAATCTCATTAACCTGGCATACACATAACACATTGTGAATTTATTTTTTTAAAATCTGTTAAAGGATTATTAGGCTGCATAAATGAGGTCAGTCGGAACTGGGAACACTTCCTATAACACCAGATGTACTCATTACATCAGAAGAAGAATGGCATCTACGCTAATATTATTCTTTCTGTTTATCCCGAGGTTTACCGTAGTCAACCGGATCCAGGCCATATCCAGGAGAGATTGAGGACCTACACCTTGACACGACCACAACGCACCCCTAAAGTATCAGCCGAGATGGAGTCAACTAGATCCTCCATTGTGGCCTCATCGACACGACAGCCGAGGGCACAGTTACTCAACAAACCGTCCATACTGGCGTGATGAATACGATCTTCAACTGGATTGAACTGGAATAAATACTTTGAATGTTGCGATCCTATCGGGCTTATGATAGCTACCTGATGTCACCTGTTGGAGTTTGGGTTCCTTGCCGCTGTCGCCTTTGGCTTGCTTAGTTGGGGACACTTGACATTTGATATTCAACAGTGCTTTGCATCTGCCTGCATTGACACCATTTTCTTTAAGAGCTGCTGTGCAGCTAAAATTATATACCAGTTATCACTGTAAAGCTGCTTTGACACAATCTGCATTGTAAAAAGCGCTATATAAATAAAGGTGACTTGACTTGACTTGACTTCACAGCTGCGCAAAAGTCGTCCCAGGCCATGCAACACTTTTTGCCGAAATGCTTCAGCTCTGCTGCTTTGAGCTACCCTAAGCCGGTGCCAGCTCAGCAGCCACCCAAAGACAAGCCGCCAACCACTCAGTCCACGTCACGGCCTGAGCATCGACAACCTCGGCCCAAAATAGTGCACCACTGTTATAGCGGATATAATTAAATTAAAACAAATATATATTAAATAATTAAAACAAACATACTCATAAAGAGGGCAAATTTCCTCTTTCACCCCATACATGCACCACAGTCCCTCAAGTGACTTAGTGCCAGAACCAATTCAGCCCCTCGCCACACCGGCTGAGGCCTGGCAGGCCATACCCGGAGTGTCAGATTGGATGCTGAACATAAAAAAATGAGGTTATGTACTCCAGTTCGCTCAACGGGCCCTGTTATTTAACAGAGTTGTCCAAACCTCTGTGGAAAGCAAGGATGTGGAAAGCAAGGTTTCGAGCAGGTACTTACTCATTCCCAAGAAGGATGGCGGTCTCCAACCCATCCTCGATCTCAGATGTCTGAACAGGGCCCTGTTAAAGTGCTCATTCAGAATGATCACTTTGAAGCAGATCTTCCCACAAGTGCGCCTGGGTTCTTTACCCTGGATCTGAAAGACGCTTATTTTCACATCCAGATAGCCCCCCATCACAGGCAATTCTTGAGATTCGCCTTCAAAGGGGTGGCATATCAATACACGGTCCTTCTGTTCGGGCTATCTCAGACCTGAACTGTTGAATCTTCATGTGTGGTTTCTCAATGGGAGCCTGCTAGCCTCCCAGAGAATGTTTTAAACACTATCTCACAAGCTAGAGCCCCGTCAACTAGACAGCTCGCGAAAACCTTTGCGCCCGGGGCTTCTCTGCCACTCAGAGTGTTTCAGAGGATGCTAGGTCTTATGAGTTCAGCATCTCCGGCTCTGCAGCTGGGCTTGCTTCACATGCGCCCTCTGCAGCGCTGGCTGAAACCAAGGGTCCTGTCCCAAGCCTGGCAACATGGTTGTTGCTCACTCAAGGTGAACCAGGCGTGCGCTGCAACCCCGGCCTCTTGGACAAATCCCTGCTGGTTCGTGGCAATTGGGACAATGACCAAGAGGAAGGTTGTCTTCACAGATGCCTCCAAGTTGGGTTGGGGAGCTCTGTGTAATGGCCGTCCGGCCTTTGGTGCCTGGAGCGGCCCGGAAAGCGAGCTTCATATCAGCCGTCTGGAAATTATGGCGGTATATCAAGCTCTCCAAGCCTTCCTCCCTCTCTTGATGGGACACCATGTCTTGGTCAGATCGGACAGTGGTGTCCTTCATAAATCACCAGGGCGGGCTCTCTTTGAAGCCCCTCTGCACTCTGGCGGAGACCATCCTGGACTGGGCCCAGTGCAACCTGCTCTTGCTGCGAGCAGCACATATGGAAGGGGCGTACGGAACACAGGGGCGGACATGTTGTCCCAGAGCAACCTCCCCTCAGAGGAATGGTCGCTCCACCCCCGCACAGTTCGGAAAATTTGGGATGTCTACGGGAAGGCAGAGGTTGACCTCTTCGCCTCAGAAGACAACTATCAATGCCCAATATATTTCTCAAAGACCAAAGATGCGCTGGCCAACGACTGGCCCAGCCTCCTCCTTTATGCCTTTCCCCTGATCGTTCTGATTCCCCAGGTGATCAGATGAATCAGGGGACGGTGCTCACAAGGTCCTCCTGGTAGCTCCTCTGTGGAGGTCCCATCCGTGGGACCTGTCTCAGTTATCGCCCCTGGAGCCATGGCCGATTCCTCTGAGACGAGACCTCTCTCAAGCGAGAGGAACGATATGGCACCCCAGACCTGAACTGTTGAATCTTCATGTGTGGTTTCTAAATGGGAGCCTGCTAGCCTCCCAGAGAATGTTTTAAACACTATCTCACAAGCTAGAGCCCCGTCGACTAGACATCTCTACGCTCTTAAATGGTCCGTCTTTGCCGCCTGGTGCACAGCCCGGGGTGAAGACCCACTGACTTGTGACATATTCCAGATATTGTCTTTCCTTCAAGACTTAATGGACAGAGGCCGTACTCCCTCTACCCTTAAAGTCTATGTCGCAGCTATAGCAGCCTCTCATGCTCCTATAGCAGGGCAGTCGATAGGAAGAAACGACATTGTTGTCTGCTTCCTGAAGGGATCCAGGAGGTTGAATCCTCCTTGTCCCCTCACGGTTCCTGCCTGGGACCTGTCTGTGGTTCTTAGTGGCCCTCACTTTGACCAAGGCATGGATATGTCCCAAAAGTTCCTATCCACACCCTTTAGGATGCAGATGATTGTTCTCTCCGCTCTTCCTACATCCCAGGATGAACAGGAGTTGAACCTACTCTGTCCTGTCAGGGCCCTGAGGCCCTTTCGTCAGGCGGAACAGCTCTTTGTCTGTTTCGGTGGCCGCACGAAAGGTCTTCCGGTCACGAAGCCCGAGCTTTCCAGATGGATAGTCGACACTATAGCACTCGCTTACTCCTCCTTAGGCCTTCAATGCCCCTTAGGTGTGAGAGCGCATTCCACTAGAGGCATAGCCTCCTCGTGGGCGTGGTCCTGTGGTGTTTCTATCGCCGACATCTGTGCGGCGGCTGGCTGGGCCTCGCCGTCCACATTTGTCAGGTTTTATATTCTGGACGTTCCTGTACTTCAGGTGCAGGTCCTTTCTGCATAAGCCTCGTTGCTGTAACCAGCTTATGTTTTAAACTCTGACCATGTCCGGGTGTAACTATATTCTGTGCCCCCTATATATGCCCTGGGCCCACTTGTGCCTTGGCTTAGGGGTTCGGGAAGATGACTACAGTGTTTTTAGACCTGTTACTCAGGCTATCCTGTTTTATGGATATTTGTCGCGAGCCCTTTTCTAGCGCTTTGCCCCGATGCTTGGTCGTCCCCCAGCGTAGCACGGCAGGATGGATTATCGTCCCCATATGCGTCTTGTCTTATGAATAATAAGACGTTTGACGCAGTATGAAGCAGAGGTGGGGGATTCGATTCAAGTCATGTGAGTCACATGACTTGACTCGAGTCAGACTTAAGTCGCACATTGTAAAACTTGACACTTGCTTGACAAATTTTAATAAAAGACTTGACTTGAATTTGACTTGACATTCATGACTTGAGACTTGACTCGGACTTGAGTTAAATGACTTGAAATAACTTGTCTTTTGTTTAACAAATATGTTTTTGAATGCGCTGCAACCTAACCACGTGACGCAGCAGGCAAGCAGAGAGAGCTATCGTGAGCTCCCTCATGGACAGAGCATGCAGTTGTGACTGAACATGGAAGGCGCTACGCCAAGAATAATTAAATAAACGTTTTGGATTTTTGTTGACTTTTAATTGGTCTTGTGTCAACGTTTTCCAGTTTAGCGCGTCAAAAATTAACGCAAACGCAGAATCCATTTTTTTTTCTGTCATCCTTTGACTAGCATTACAATATATGATCACGCTCTTAATCATGCAAATGCTTTTAAATCATTTAAGTGCTCCAAAAGAGAAAAAGAGAATGCGCTGTCTGTGAATTTCCTGTCACACACGACGCACAGAAAGACGCGCGCCAGAATGTCAGGCTTGAACGAACAATAACACACCCAATAATGCCAAAAAATTTTTGTCGAGTATCCTCATTAGAGCAGCCTTGAATGAGTTCAAGTCTTAAACGAACGTAAATAGTTGTGAGAAAGTGGGATGTGTGTGAGATCCATGTGCAGCAGATCTTAAAGTGACAGCAACTAATGCTGTCTGTCATTGAAGAACAAAGGTAACAGAAAATCATCACATTTAATTTGTTGCAAGTGCAATGTGTTGTTTGAACCAAACTACGACATGACTTGAATTGCTTGACATAAAGCAGTGACTTGACTTGCTTGATTCTCACAAAAATTGACTTGGACTTGCTTGAGACTTGAAGGCTATGACTTGAGACTTACTTGCGACTTGCACATGTGTGACTTACTCCCACCTCTGGTATGAAGTGTAGTATCATAAGGGAACTTACTCGGTTACTAATGTAACCTCGGTTCCTATACTTATGGAACGAGTACTGCGTACTTTGCCACACTACCCGCGAGACGCCTCATCATCGCTTCAGTCGAATAAATCGATTTGCCATGGTGAGGCGGCCGCTTATATAGCACGATAGCGGGCTCACCATTTACTCGCACGGCTATGCCGCGCCGTCATTGGTTTGTTTACTTTAACTCCACAAACCAATGGCCGTGCAGTTTTCACCTCGTGAATAAAAAAGGCTTCAGTAATCAGAGAAAATGAGTTTTTCCCATAAGCCTGATCCTCTGATTCATGAAACAGGACCGCTCGCACCCTGGATATTTCTGGATATATATAAACACTTCAGTCATCTCTCACTCATATTTTCCGGTCGTCATCATCTTAAAGTGTGTATTATGCACAGTACTATTGTGCTGTTGCAACATTAATGCAAAGACTGATAGTTGTGTACAGTGTGGTGTTGGAAATTAATTATGTCTTAGTTGAATCGTTTTAATCGATCAGGATTAGTTATAACATGCTGGAATGTGGGATGCAATGCCAAATGAGATTACATGCTATATATTTTTAAAACGTATTAAACTCATGTATTGGGAGTTAATTTTTTTTAATGAATAAATTATATAAATAATGTTCGTCGTACGTGATACAATCGGGGGAATTACTGAATGAGTATAGCTGCGTAGCCTATACTGTATGACGGCCGTATAGGCTACAAACAAGTAAAAAAAATAATTTCTTTGTAGATTATACAACAGCAACTTGGAAAACAGACAACACAGAAAAGTTAAGAAGCGATATTTGAGAAAAGAGCATATCAATCTAATAGCCATAGACCCACTAACTTTACCCCGCGTCACGTGATTTCCGATTCTTGTGAAAAAAGGCCTATTGAGTTTCGCTTCTTGTCAGTGTATATTCTTTGGGTGAACTAACCCTTTAACAAGTAAACAAGATACACCTGGCGGGACTAATCAAGGGAGAAGCAATGAACAATTGGACTACAAACAGACTACAAAGCATGGCAAGAAGAAACAGGAAACACTTCGACATAAAAGTTCACGAACTTGAACTTCACGTAAACACCCAGCAGATGGCGCTGCATTCATCTGAATGACTAATCTATGCTGCTTATGATATTATTTTGTTGATGATATCAAAACAAAACTAAAAGTCACATCCACACTTAAAGGTATTACATATTCTGTAGAAATCTCTGATGTCATTTAAGGTCGTGTGTTATAAAAGATGATGGAAATTGTCAAAATGACTATCTACAATTTTTGCTTTTGCTTGACAAGAACTATGTATTAATTTAACGTGCCAGATATATACAACCGTATTTTATCTCAAGACAACTTTCAATAATTATATACTTCTGGACCTTTAGCTTTCATGTCATTAGTGTTATAAATAGCCTAATTCTTTTTATATTGCATTGGATTATTAGAGGATGGCTACCGCTTTAAGAGAACAAAGATGTCCCTTATTTAGACATCCTTCTGTGAAGCAGCCTTTTTTAGAATGCGTAAATGTCTCGACATGCGCTTTATTGTATCACATACTTTCCATGGGGGAAAAAAATGTAGCTTCCTGGTTCATGCAGGTAGCATAAAACAAAGGCCCTGTCAAAACCTGTTCAAATTTCCCACTGAAAGACTCAAGTAATTACTCAAGACTCTGTTTCACCATTCTGAGGTTTTACTTTAGAAAAGTATAAACATAGCAGTGTATTTACATTTCTCTTATTGAAAATGTTTAGCATGCTTTAATTCGTATGTTAAAACACCATGGCGTACACAGAACAGCTACATAAGACTACATACAAAAATAATGTAAGTTTTAAGCATCTATCATTTGTTTGACAGTATTGTTAAACAGGCCGATAATTACTGTCTAAGCTAAGTTTTTTCCTGTTTATGATTTTAAAACAAAAACATAACAGTGTCATCTATATCTAAATATATCATATATACAGACTTTTTCTTGTTTTTGTAAAAGAAAAAAAAAAACAATGCACAAAAGAAAAATTCTTCTGTCACATACTGAGATATCAAATATATGCTTAGAAATGCCTTCTTAGCGATACAAAAATGCGAATGACAAAAAAAGTAATACATGACCTCCTAGATTATTTAAGGCACAGAGGCTCTTACTGTTGAAATTATGAAACCCAAAATTCTATGCAAACCTAAAATTTATTAAACCTAAAGTTTCCTATTATTGGTGATACTTTCAAAGGAATGATTCATTGTAACTGTACAGACGATTAAGCAAATACCAATCATTTGTTTTAATGGCACAGAATGATGAACCGTCTTAGCCTTGTTATGCCTTTAAAATTTGCATTTGCAAACTTGATTCAGGGTCACATTTGATATTGTGTGTGAAATTCTGTACAATAATAAAGAAAAATGAATGTCAAGAATAGTAAACCATGATGACCTCTTCGAGCATTTTAGGCACAGAGTCTTTGTGTAGAAACAGTGAAACCTAAATTGAAGGTCTTGAATTTGAGTCTAAACAAACAATGAACAGTTGCATAGATCTTAATTACTGGCCATATTTCTGTGTAACTGTAGAGGTTACATACAAAGATAATTCAATGTTTCAGTTGTGTACAGCACAGCTACACAGACTGATAGGAAGTGTCTATTTGAATAATGGGTGAGAAATGCAAAGAAGGGGCCCACAAACTTTGCTGCACTGTTGATGTGGGATCTTGGCCAGTGCTATGGGGGAATTTCAGCGCTCCACATTCATTAAAAGCTTGTTTGGTTCTGATGCTTGTGCTCCACTGTCCTTCTGTGCTCTTTGTTAAGCCTTCAAAAGCTTGATATCCATCATCACTTGGTGTGACGCTGCCATCATGGAGCAACAGAGAAGGATAAAGTGGATTTTTACTAGTGATGAGATTATTCTCAATGAACTTTTCATCAGAATCAGCATCATTTGAAAGGTTCAAACAAACATCTGCATCATTTCCCTGGTTCACAACACTGTTGAAGCACTGATATCCGTCTTCCAAAGCATCAATAGTGGGAAAGTTAAACTGGCTCTTGCTGATATCAGCGTTCATAGGGGAGTTTTCACAGCTAAAAACCTCCCTCTTGTCGGACTGACAGGACTGATCACAGCTCAGCTGCTCCAGGAATGAAGAATCATCAGTGGCCGATTCCAAATATGTCATGTTACTGAAAACCGATGAGCCAGAGCAGTTGCCCGAATCTCGGTTTGCACGGTTGTGTTCTCTTGAGGAACTGATACCAACACTCCTGACTACCATCGTAGTGTCCTGATTGCTGGGTGTGTTGCTGGTAAAAAGAAGAGATTTTAAATCCTCATCCAGGGCACGTTTGACGCGTGATGAGATCGGACTGCAGTTCTCCTTGTCACTACCAGAATCAAAGCCGGCCTGGCCGTAATCGTCTGCTGCCGACTCAACACTGTGGGAACTTTTCTCGTTGGTTGTATCTACTGATGACGCTGAGATCCTGTAGAGAGACAAACATGTTGAGGGATTATTCATCAGAATTAGTCTGTCATGTGTTTCTGAAGTTTTCGGGAAAACTTACCATTTCTTTTCCTCCTGAAAGTCCACTTTTGGAATCTCTACATGGATTGTGGAGAAGTTCATAATGGAAGGAGGCAAAATATGACCCTATTAAACAAAAAATGAAAAAAAAATAAAGGGTTATTAAGCATATAGATAACTATTTCAAGATAAAATAAATAGTTAACCAACAATTTGCATATCTTTCTCCCACCTTCTCTTCTCCAAAACTGGCATTTACTTTTGGCTTGGAGATCTTGTCCCACCATTTTGTCTTTATCCTGTAATGAGGAAGTAAAGTGTGTCAGAACTGAATTTCAAGGATTCACAAAGGAACAGCAAAAATGCGAAATGTACAATGATGGCGAGACACAAAATAGAGATCTCACCTCAAAACACAGATGAAGATAGCACAAATGATGAGGACTAAACCAACACACAGAGGTGGAACCACCGTTCTGACTATTTCATCTGGAGATGAGGCTGTGGAGCACATTTGGATGGATCAGGATTATTAAAGAGCATTAACACACATGCAGGAATGAATCTGAGAACAAAATAGATAGACTTACAGCTGGTAAACTCAACTGGTGCGCTCTGGTCACTCAGTATCTCGTGTTCGTTATATTTTGTGCTCATTCTTGCTGTCAGAATGTAGTCGGTGTTTGGCTGGAGATTACTGCCCACGATATCATAAAATCCCACTGAATTTGACAAGTTTGACACATTTTTGGACATCTGTATGGACAATTTTTATTATTATTTATTTTTACAATTCACCTATATGTGAATATCTGTGAATATATTTCATATCATCTATATATCATATGTCATCTTCCTTACTGTTTCATCTTCTCCTTTAATCCTATAGCTCAGATGTATATCCAAACTGTTTGCAAAATTTCCTGTAAAATTCCTGTACTTGTCATCCCAAGTTACATGAAAATTTCCATTTTCAGTCTTCTGCACTGATAAAACTGGAGTTTTTGGTTTGACTGCAGAAAATGAAAATCACATTTGTAAATGTGTCAGAAAAGGCTGGATAACACTTTTTTAAATTCAAGAACATTCAAAAGTAATGGAAAAAGCCTAACAAGAACATACAGACAACAATTATACTCACTAAAGTCCACTGTCATGAAGTTTTTTGTTAAAAAAACGTTTGTTCCTTCCAGAAGTGTAATAGTGAATATCTCTGTTATAACAAACCCTTGGACTTTAATTTTACATTCACAACTGGGACTGTGATGACTTCTCTCAAAGATGCATGTATATTTTAACCTGCAATATAAGAGTTAATCATGTCAGTTGACTGCTAAATGAACAGTAATTACATTTTGTTATAGTCACAGATGAATTGAACAAACACTTACATATTAGTTTGTGTGATATTGAGTTTGTATCCAGAGCAACTTATGAGGCTGTCAGACTCCAAACTGCACTTCATTTCTGTCTCAAAGTCATTGAAACACTTCAAGTCCTTCTCTTTGGGTTCTAGAGAGATTTTAGAGATGGGAAATAAAAGACGGGGTGAAATCACTATCACAAATGACCAAAGTAGAAGTTGTTTTGTTAAAGTAAAAGTTGTGTTGACAGTAAAACACTGCGTAAAAATATAAAAGAGTTACGTGTACATGACAAAAAATAATTTAAAGTATTAAAGTAAAAATTTAACAGAACTGGATCTGAATCAGCATGTTTTTGTTTTATTTGTTATAAAACATCCACATCAGCTTGTCATCAATATGTTTTAAATAAATGAATCAATCAATACTAAAAAAATCATGTCTGAGTCGACGGGGAAAGCCACTATAACATTACAAAGAAACAGAGCTAAACATTGACACAGTTGTGAGACTAACACACACACACACACACACACACACACACACAGAGCAAAGCAGATAAACATGGGGATATTATTAAAGCAACAAAGTCACATATAGAGGAAAGGCACATTCTTAACAAAACAAACATTTACCGTAACAAAGTGTTTGGCAGATGAGTGTGAGGATGATCTGACAAAGAAGAAATGTGGAAAACATCCTGTTCGTCCTATAAAAGCACACAAATATAATCTCATACATCTTTAAACGATTATAGCATATGTAATAAGATAAAATGTTAAAATATGATTCCTGACAAAATATAGTTTTCATACCTTTTGACTGTAACTGTCTGACAGTTCGTTGCCTCGTCCGTAAAGTAAAAATGAAACAAAACGAATTAACTAACCAAGCTGTAGACAAATTAAACACATGGGTTCAGTCACGAACGCACAAAACGGCCCAGACGAGTAGTTTAAACCGTGAAAAATAATAGTCTACCGCATGATTTCCTATTTGTCAATGTAATAAGGAACTCGCCAAAAGGGCGTATCGAACTTTCCTGGAACTCACGCAGCAGTTCTGCTGTTCCACTGACTAATTCCCACCCTGCGCGTGTTCTCGATCGGCGCGCGCTCACACTGATCTGGCCTCTAGCACAGGGATGGGAAAGCACACCAGATGAATTCCACGGAAAACAAACAGAACAGATTAGATAAACAAGATTAGTCTTCGTTATAATTTGGTATTTATGAGGTAGTCAAACACAAAGGATCACAAAAACGAAGCGCAAAATGAGACTGCATTTCAGAGAAATATGCAAGTTCCCGTTTCTGTAGTCTCGTTACAGTTCCAAAATGTCGAAATTGACTGTTAATAACTCAGTCTGAAACCTAAGTGTTTATATAATTTATTTTTACATCTCTGTAACACAGTTTCAGGAGGGCAGACATAGGTTTATTTATTTTTTTACTTAAGAGTTTGTAGACGTTTAAGAGGCTGTTGTGTCGACCTTAATTTCTCCATTTTTGTCACCTGTTGAAGTTTGGGTTTCTTGCCACTGTCACCTTTGGCTTGCTTAGTTAGGGACACTTGATATTCAACAATGTTTTTGAACTGCCTTCATTGACACCATTGTATGCGAACTGAACTGAGCTAGACGATGACATCACTGCTTTCTCCAGAGCCGATGTATAGATTAATTAACTAAATTAATAACTATTGATTTTTACAAAGGAATGAATCAATACTGACCTTACTTGACGTCATTTTCTTCTAGAGCTGCCGTGCAGCCAAAATTACTTTCCAGTTATCACTGTAAAGCTGCTTTGACACAAACTGCATTGTAAAAAGCACTATATAAATAAAGGTTAAAAAAAAAAAAAAAAAAAAAATTGTGTAAAATAAACATGATTTCTCATCTTACAAATCAACTGTTTCTTATTGTCACTGGCATGTCTCCCAGGTGTCGAGGACTAGTGTATCTTTTAGCCGACATTCAGCACGAGTAAAATACTTAAGTACTGTTAAAATCAGATACTCTAAGACTTTTACTCAGGTCATATTGGAATTATTGACTTGTAACTTGTAATGGAGTAATTTTTGATGTAAGGTATCTGTACTTTTACTTAAGTATGGTTTTCAGGTACTCTTTACACCTCTGATTTGTGCTTTGCCTTTTATCTGTTTCTGTTTTAGATCATACTGAGCCTCTTTCCATATGTTCAAGGAGTTTATGCCACCTTCTGATTAGTATGCTAAACATATTGCCAACTACTACTGTACCACACAGTGAGTGTTACAGTATCTGTATCTGCAGTTATGTGTAAAAAAGATGTATAAAAGGTTCTCAGACATAAACACATTTCGTGTCAAAGTCAACCAGATTTGTATGGATGTATATTTACTGAGTAATCCAATATTTTGTAGAGGGGGGTCAGAATTACAATTTTCACCTGAGATTTGGAATCAGATTACAAATGACTTTAGAACAACAACATTATTTTATTTTTACACAGAGATTGGTAGGCCTGTTAGTTAAATCTGTTGATGTAGCAATCTTTGTTTCATTATATGCCAACAGTTCAAAAATGGCAAAAAGCACTTCTTGTGTTTTTTGCTCAAAGTTTGCATTTCTGTAACTCATATTACAGATATCTTATTATCCTTTTAGATTCTAATCTTAACAAACTTTTCTTTTCTTAATTTTCAAGGCCCAATATGGTTAATTTCTAGAGATAAGGATCTCAATGTGCCTCCATGAGTAAGTTGGTACACGTTTTCAATTTAATGTTGAAACTAGAAATGTATCTCGTTTTTTTTCTATCAACACAATTGAACATTCCTGTCTGAGTGCCATAAATAGTATTTTTCCAAAGTTTGTGTGTCTGTAATTCTAAAAGTATTAAAGATATTTCAATATCAATATAATTTTTCTTTTGTAATATTCATTTTAAAGGCCCTATAAAATGGCAAAATCTCATAGATATAATGTGGCTCTTTTGTTCATTCTATTAAAACAGTCAGTTTTGATGCACAGAATCCTATTTTAGTTGCCTTTCTTCTAGAAGATCATCTGTTTAATATAATTTAATTTATCGTTTTTTATCATTTGCCATGTATGAACAGTCTCAGTGCACTTTTCCACTATTCCAATTAATGTCTCTCTTTTTTGTGAATATTGTTTTAAATGTGTATTGACAAATTTCAAAGATGATTTTCAGGGTTAAAAAAAAAAAAAAAAAAAAAATACCATTTCAAAATCAATTCCTATAGCATACAGATTTTTTTTTTTATACACGTTGAATGCACCTTACACTGTTATAGTTTAATTTAAACAAACAGCATATCCTTATTGTAATGCATACCATTTTTGTCAAATATTAGGCTGTGAAAGGTTCTTTACACAAAACTATAAAAGTTGCTTTTATATTTCAGAAAGGAACAGGATGCAAAACATATTGTAAATTAACCAAGTCACATTTTATTTTATAGGCCTATTAAAATCTACAGTTGTCAGTTGTCACTAAAGTATTATGATTTATATGAATTTAATATATACATGATGGGTGGTAATATATTATATTAAAAGTATACGCAAGTAAATTACGTCATTATACTCAAGTAGTGTCTGTCGTGTTTGATGATCTGCAGGTCATCCCAAGTTAACGAATTTTCCCCGATTAGTATGTAGGATGCAGTGTACACTGCGTAGGAACCCAAGCCACGTGATCGGAAGTATTGTTTCTAGTGGGAACGCGCGAATGTTGCACAAAATTGACAGCTCGGTAGCACAACTTTGAAAAAAACAAACAGGTATGTGAGGTGCAGATCAGCACTCTACAACTATAACTGTTTATTGTAAATCTGTCTCGGTCAGATTACGATGTCGGTGTTTGAATGCTTGATTTGAGGTAGCATGAGGATGTTCGTGGCTTTTTTTGTAACGTTACATTCGTGCAAGTGTGCATGTATATCAACACAATCCCTAACCCTAATGAAGTGGACGAAAGACTGTTGTTGTAAATAGACTGACATCTATAAACGTCAACATAAGGTCAAGCTACAAGCTATTATAACAGAATAATGAGACCTAAAGATAAAGTGCTATTGAACAATCTAGATCTTAAATGACTGCCTGTGTCCTATTCCCGTGGAAAATCATCATATTTTAACTATTGTTTAGTTCAACTTGTTATAAAATGTCTTGTTAATACATAAGGGTTCTCCAACAGTCGATCATCTTACCATTAATCATGTTTGCCTGGTCAGTATTTGCAGGTTTTGGGGAGATTTTGTTTATTAAAAAATGTGTTTTCCAGCTGTAAGCAGAATGTCTCGACCAATGGCAGACAGTCACAGGCGCTTCTTGCAGACCATGATGAGCAATGGCATCATCAGTGCATCTCAGGCTGAAGCGCTACACAAACACTGCTGTGAGACCCATGGAGGTATGAAGAAAACCCGCTGCCTGCAGTTCCTTTTGGATCATTTGTTTATTATTTAATATTTGATTGGCACTAAAGGCAAAGTTCGTTTTTTTTTGTTGATGTTTATGTGTGTCACACTTGGAAATTGAATGTCTGTTGTGTATTGGTGTCCCCTTTGAATTATGCATCTTTCTTGCATTTCTAGCACATTATGTGGCAGAGCGATTAGATGATTTCATTAATGTCATCAACGCTCACCTTCAGCCATTGTTCATGTACATCAGGAAAGGCATGTCTGAAGAGAATGGACTCGAGTATTATGCCTTGGTTGGTTGAATCAAATCGATATCTTAATTTATATGTTTGATATTATGTTTTAATTGACGTGTTTTTTTATGTATTCATGTATATTAATAATTATATTACTGTTATAACTAATTTAAGTGTTTTGATATTATATAATTTTTATTTTTTTTAAGTCAAAACAGACCTGACAAATACTTTTCATCTGTTATTCAGGTAAACATGACAGAGACGGACATAACAAGAATGGCTTCTGATTATGCAGATAATGAACTGGAATTATTCAGGAAAACGGTAGGTTTATTCACAGCAAAAAACAATATATATGTTTATATTGAAAACACTGATGATGAAGGCATCAGAAAACCATCATAGAAAGTTTATTATTACACATTTGAGTGATTCTGAGAACAAGTTAAGTTCAAATGGGGAAAAAATCTAATTGGCTCTTCTCTACTCTTCTTCTACTCTTTATATAAACGTTTAATAAATGTTCTCTGTAAGCGCTTACAAGCTTCTAACACTCTCTACTGGAATCTTTGGCCATTCCTTGTGTGCAAAAGCTTCTGACTCACTGATAGTCTTTGGTTTTTGTGCTGCCACTGCTTTCTGCAAATTTCACCAAAGATTTGAAAGGGATTTAAATCTGCAGACTGAGCAGGCCACTCAAGAACATTCCTGGACCGATCCCTGAACTAAGATTTGCAAGTATATTTGAGATCAATGTCCTGCTGGAGAGACCAATGAATCAGTGATGCTTCAGTTTATGCACTGATGGCATCTTTGCCAAAATGGCCTAATACTTCAACGAATCCATAATGCCGGTCACATGGTCAATAGTCTCGCATAGCCAGACCTTCAGGCTGACAGCAGAAGGTCTGGACTCGATCGCAGCTTTCATTGGCCAAGGACTGCCCAAGAGGACATTTGACTGACATATAATGCAACCAATCACAGTTCGTTTTGTTCCACGTCATGTTTAAAAGTGTGAAAATGATGTCCCTACAATAACAGACCGGTGTGCATCTAATAAATTATTCATTCAAAAATGTTGTGCAAGTTTACTGCAACAATGGAGCCGTGAACTTCATATAAATTTGAAAATCCACCGTTTAGTTGATCCTGGTAAGCACTCATAGTCACAGTTGTAAACATGGCGGCGTTCTTCTTCCACGAGGGGGTTTGGCGTCACGCCGTTTGTTTTTCTCAGCTCTCTGATCAAACATCTTATTCCTTATTGATTTCATCTTATTGATGAAACTGCTTTTTTTCTTCCATGCCCTGGAAGGTTTGCTATGGTACCACCTGTTTTAAACTTTCAAACGATACTGTCAACAGTGTCTCTAGGAGCTTTTAGTGTCTTGGAAATGTTCTTGTAGCCATATCCTTTTTGATGTAATAAAACAACTTCTTTTGTGAGAGCTCTTTTGTCTTGGCCATATTTGCTACTTAAATTTAGCACATGCAGGGGCTGATTTTATTCTTGCATCACAACTAAAGCAAATTAAGGCTACATTCAGACAGCAAACAAAAGTGGCCCAAATCTGATTTTTTTTTTTTGCTCGCATGCAACTTTTTTTTCATAACAGTGTGAACAGCACAAACTACATTGAATCTGATCTTTTCGATTCTGATTTGGGCCACTTCCATATGTGGTCCTAAATCTGATACAGGTCTGATGTTTTGCAATTGAACCTCATAATACCGTGCTGATGGGAGTCACTCCAAAGATTTTACATACAGTAGTTCTTTGGTCACTCTGTGAATATGTAAGATGGCAGTGAAGTTACTCAGCGGAGGGACGGTGAGCCGTTATACTCACAAGTATTACGGTGAAAGCCATATACAAGCAAAACTTGAGGAGAAACTATGGAAAAACGTTGCTCTCTTTCTCCTCATCCTAAATGCTGACTTTGCATGTTGTCTTTATTAACGTTCATTTGCAAATCCGCCCCCGAAAAAAAGGGATCTGAGAAATAAATCAGAATTGAGCACTTTTGGCACAAGGTTTGCAGTGTGAATGAAGGCTTAGTTGTGTTTTTTTTTTTTTTTACACAATCTTGTACAATACCATACTAGTAAGTGATTTAGGATTGGGGGGTTGAATAAATATGACATAGCTGTATTATGAAAAAATCCTATAATCGATCTAATAACTATAAAATTTGCTTGTTGTATTGTGTTTTTATTTTTTTATTTTTTATAAATATCTCCTGCCATTTTGTTTCTTTGTTCAGATGGATCTGATTGTGGACTCTGAGAGCGGTTCTGCTTCCTCCACTGATATTTTAAATTGTGCCGACAGTCTCCGGACAAAGAAACTGAAGAAAAAAGAAACCGAGCAAGTCTTAAACAAATTTGTCCAGGACAAATGGTTAAATGAGGTATACATTTTAAGATATATTGGATTTTTAAGTATTATAAATAATTCACTCACTGCCCTCAAAAGCAATTAATTACTGTTTTTATTCTTTTGTTATGCTATTTTAGAAAGATGGTGAATACACTCTTAGTGTCCGCTGTGTTCTGGAGATGGAACAGTATATGCGCACAATCTACCAGGATCTCATCAAAGTGTGTTATGTGTGCCACAACATTGCCCTGCAGGTAAGGACATACACATGTGTAAAGGTTATGAACTTTTATTTATTGAAGAAATCCAAGCTTAATCCAAGCATTATCTCCATCCCTTGATTTGAACTGCAAGAAGTCATTTTAAAAGGAATAGCTCACCCAAAAGTGATTATTATTTTCTCACCCTCATGTTTATCTTGCTAAATAGTTGAGTAGTTGAATTTTCTGTCACTTAAAGTGCCCCTATTATGGATTTTATAATGGATATTATTCGTAAAACGAATCCCAAGCCGTTTTGTTGTGACGTCACAACGAAACATTAGCTTATTTCGCACGCAGATGCCAGGGAAAAGTAATTTTTTTCAACAATACCACAGCAGTACAATCTTTTGTTGTGTTCCCGTCATTTTACTGACAACTGCTCCTCAAACCTCGGGGAGTTTAACGCAGGATTCACAAAACACTTGGTCTTAAAATATGGATCAATGCCCAGTTTATTTGGACCAGCTTGCTCCTATGAATCTCAACCTGTAAATATGATTATTAACTGATGTTTATATTTTCTAGCGATCGTTAAAAATTCGTAGTTTTGTATGTTATGTTGTGTAACGTACACCCTAATCTGTATGTATCCTGCTAACCGGCTAACTCACATTTCTGTAGTTCTGCTATTCAGATGCGGGTCCAAATTGTCCAAAAAATGTGTCGATTAATACAGCTTGTCTGTGTTATTACTTGGAGTAATGATCAAGGATGGAGCACGACTTTTGTTTACCAAGTGTAATGCATTATCAGCTGTTCACGTTTGTGCTTGGCTAACGTGGGAGTTTACAACGTAGTTGTGGGCTCAGTTCACTTACATAAACAAACTGTTTTTTTTTTTCTCTGCATTTTTATTTTTACAGTAGAGTGGAGCTCTATCTGTATTGTAATAGGATGTTAAGATGCTAGTCAGCGCTAACTAGTTGAAGTATTCTCTGTAAACAGTAAACACCCCTTGTAATGTCAAACAATGATATAGCCATTTTTCTTTGTTAATAGTTATGTTGAAAAAGTCTGTACACATCTGGCCTGAATGTCTATCTTATGTTAGAGGTTTGCAGCTTCGCTTGGCATTCAGTTCCCACAGACGCACCTACATAAAGTATAACAGTGATGCTGCTATCACGTCTTATAAATAACCAACTAAAGTGACACTTACCATAGAGAAACATAGTCCAGTTGTAATTTTGAATCAGTTTCTGGTTGATCGACTGCTTCAGACTGCTTCAGTGCTTTGATCTGCCTGCATTGACACTATTCTTTAAGAGCTGCTGTGCAGCCAAAATAATGTACCAGTTATCAATGTAAAGCTGCTTTGACACAATCTACATTGTAAAAAGCGCTATATAAATAAAGGTGACTTGACTTGACTTCAGATGTTTCATCGTCAGACTCGAATTGATACGGTAAAATCGATGCTATCTTTTCTGTCCATACATTGTATACAATGTCTTGCGAATTGATAGCTGTCATTCAGTTATGGCAATGGGCGCGCGGTGCGCACAGTAGACCAATAACAAAGGATTGGGCCATCTGACCAAACAGAGCAGTGTAGGCTCACGGAAAGGAGGAGTTTAGAGAGACTGATTCTTTGAACTGCTTCTAACGAATCGCTTACGAGGTGAAATTCATTGAGGTTAAATTAAATGTATATTATGAGAAAACAAAAGTGTTTTTTGACCTTGCATGCATGTAAAACTGATGTAGGAGACTCCCAAAACAATATTAGGAACCTTTAAAAAGGCATAATAGGGGCACTTCAAGTTACATATATTGAAATTGAAATTGGATTGACTTGAGTGGCAGGAGTTGCCTGATTTTATGGCATTTTCAGGCATGAGAAACTGCAAACAAAATGTTTTCTTTCACATCCAGAGCCAAATGTGTGAAAACCCAACATGTGGAATCAAGATGCACCTCCCGTGTGTTGCTAAATATTTTAGAGCACGCAGTGACCCTCATTGCCCATCATGCCATGATTTCTGGCCTCACGAGATTCCAGGTGAGCTGTTATTAACATTGCTTCATCGATCTTATATTTATCATGAACAACTTCTGAAGAGTTTACTTCAGAAGGTTTTACTGTAGATATCAAAGTTTTCATGTGTTTTTTTGTTTTCTAATTTGCAGAAATGGAGCATTTCCAGTCTCAGAGTTCACAAAATCTGCCTTCATCATCTAAAGAGAACACTGCTCCTGCACCGTCACGCCGGTCGAGAAGGTCGTAATCTCAAAGCCTGCTGGTCCATCGCTGCAGCTGTATTTCAATTACCTGTATTGGTATTTCAAGTGCTTTCTCTTAAGATTCTAAGATTGTTTTTACATGTGTTTTCTATTATTAAAGTATTGTTATTGAATAAGTTTGTTTCTCAATTCCTTTTTTGTTAGAATTTTGAATCAAGATAATTGTGCAAATAAAAGAATTTGTTTCTCTGCTCTTGTATGGAAACTTTTGCTGTAGCTGTTGAATTTTAGCACATTTTGTATAGTTTGCCAAGATAAAAATAAAGTATTTTGAGAAGCATGTTGTTCTTCTGTTCAAATACCCCCTTTTAATGGAAAGTTGCTTAATAAGATTATACAATTATAAAATTGCTTAATACTTGAAATCTTAAAAAAAAAGATTACTTCCTCAATTTATTAGAAACATTCTAAATGTGGGTAACCATTCAGTTTAGTTCCTATAAATACTGTTCCTGTGGCTGCTGAACTGAACATTTCAAAATTATAAATATAATTAAATTATATTAATTTTATTTTACACAAATTAATCAGTTTCAGTTTATCTATCCCCTTAGGGAAAGTAAGATTGAGTTTGTTGAGTTTTGAAATTGAGTTTATGCTTAAAACAAGAACAAACATCTGTCAATGAGTTATGAAAACTTTCCTTTAGATTAAGTAATTTTTCTGATGATATTGGCAGATTGTTCTTGTTTTAATCACTACCTCACTTTATTTTGAGCAATTTCACAGAAAACAAGACTTAACATTTTGTATCTCAAGTAAATGTATCTTGATTAAAGAATGTTTAGATATATGTACTGGAAAAAAAGAACAGCACTTTTTCTCAGTGTGATCAGAAGATACAGTAAAAGTTAGTTCCATTTTCTAGTGGTTGGGAGCAGAGCGATTCAAGCTACTTTTTTTTTTGTGCAAAATTAATTAAAAAACATCTGTTGGAAACTGTATTTTCAAACTCTGAAGTGTTACTAATACAACTCATTATTTTCTCCCTAGACAATTTCATTTAGATTTCAATTTATTCCTTACACTTTCTTTACTTGGTCTTAAAAAGTAAAGTAGTACTTTTTAAGATTTAAATGTAAGTGATAAAATTGAAATGATTATACTTCAGATACACCCTAAAATTACATATTTAACATTTGTACAAATAAAGACAATACAAGACAAGAAACTCTGTGCATGCTGATTTATTCAGTACAGATCAGGACCACCAAAAACTGACAGAAAAGCTGAGCTCAAGAGAGCGCACATAGTGCCAGTGCTGTAGTGGGATGAAGAGCACATCTCCAGGCCTGAGAACACACTCCTGATATGAGGCTCTAGAGAAGTCTGGAAACTTCACCAGGTCTGGATTCTCCACCTCCACCTGGTGGTGGTAAAGAAAAAAACAATGTTTTCCTATATATACAGTGGGTACGGAAAGTATTCAGACCCCCTTAAATTTTTCACTCTTTGTTATATTGCAGCCATTTGCTAAAATCATTTAAGTTCATTTTTTTTCCTCATTAATGTACACACAGCACCCCATATTGACAGAAAAACACAGAATTGTTGACATTTTTGCAGATTTATTAAAAAAGAAAAACTGAAATATCACATGGTCCTAAGTATTCAGACCCTTTGCTCAGTCTTTAGTAGAAGCACCCTTTTGATCTAATACAGCCATGAGTCTTTTTGGGAAAGATGCAACAAGTTTTTCATACCTGGATTTGGGGATCCTCTGCCATTCCTCCTTGCAGATCCTCTCCAGTTCTGTCAGGTTGGATGGTAAACGTTGGTGGACAGCCATTTTTAGGTCTCTCCAGAGATGCTCAATTGGGTTTAAGTCAGGGCTCTGGCTGGGCCATTCAAGAACAGTCACTGAGTTGTTGTGAAGCCACTCCTTCATTATTTTAGCTGTGTGCTTAGGGTCATTGTCTTGTTGGAAGGTAAACCTTCAGCCCAGTCTGAGGTCCTGAGCACTCTGGAGAAGGTTTTCGTCCAGGATATCCCTGTACTTGGCCGCATTCATCTTTCCCTCGATTGCAACCAGTCGTCCTGTCCCTGCAGCTGAAAAACACCCCCACAGCATGATGCTGCCACCACCATGCTTCACTGTTGGGACTGTATTGGACAGGTGATGAGCAGTGCCTGGTTTTCTCCACACATACTGCTTAGAATTAAGGCCAAAAAGTTCTATCTTGGTCTCATCAGACCAGAGAATCTTATTTCTCAGCATCTTGGAGTCCTTCGGGTGTTTTTTAGCAAACTCCATGCTGGCTTTCATGTGTCTTGCACTGAGGAGAGGCTTCCGTCGGGCCACTCTGCCATAAAGCCCCGACTGGTGGAGGGCTGCAGTGATGGTTGACTTTCTACAACTTTCTCCCATCTCCCGACTGCATCTCTGGAGCTCAGCCACAGTGATCTTTGGGTTCTTCTTTACCTCTCTCACCAAGGCTCTTCTCCCCCGATAGCTCAGTTTGGCCGGACGGCCAGCTCTAGGAAGGGTTCTGGTCGTCCCAAACGTCTTCCACTTAAGGATTATGGAGGCCACTGTGCTCTTAGGCACCTTAAGTGCAGCAGAAATGTTTTTGTAACCCTGGCCAGATCTGTGCCTTCCACAATTCTGTCTCTGAGCTCTTCAGGCAGTTCCTTTGACCTCATGATTCTCATTTGCTCTGACATGCACTGTGAGCTGTAAGGTCTTATATAGACAGGTGTGTGGCTTTCCTAATCAAGTCCAATCAGTATAATCAAACACAGCTGGACTCAAATGAAGGTATAGAACCATCTCAAGGATGATCAGAAGAAATGGACAGCACCTGAGTTAAATATATGAGTGTCACAGCAAAGGGTCTGAATACTTAGATACTGTGATATTTCAGTTTTTCTTTTTTAATAAATCTGCAAAAATGTCAACAATTCTGTGTTTTTCTGTCAATATGGGGTGCTGTGTGTCCATACTTGCTCTGCAGCAGCAATAAATGATAGCAGCAGCGTAGCAAAACCAAATACATTAACACTGCCATATTTAATAACATGCTAAAACTATTCAGAGAGTTGTCATGATTAATATACATAAACTTCAGCTATATAAAAGCAGTGTTGGGGAAAGTTACTTTTAAATGCATTACAATATTGCATTACTCAGTTACTTTTTTTATGGAAAGTAATGTGTTGCATTACTTTTGTCTTACTTTTCTCATTTGGCCTGGGTTGTTTGTTTGTTTTTATAACAACAGTTTTTGGCAAATGTAAAGGCTGTTTCACACCAGTAGTGAAATGACTAAGCTTCAGGCTGAAGGAAATGCAAATTCATGCCTGTACAGTAAAGGGCACAGCTTAAACAAACAAGCCTTTCAGCTCTGCTGCCATTCTGAATTGCAGAAGAATAGGATGCAGGAGAAGTAGTAAATGAGTAAATGCATGCATACATTTAGTCTAGAACAACCATCATGTTTATACAGCGCACACAACACCTCTGCACTTACTCACGATTTCTCTCAACATGGAGAGCTGTCAGTCAATAAATTATAAAACAAAGTAACTCCGATATTTTGTTGTAAATTTAAACGTAATGCATTACTTTACTTGAAAAAAGTAATCTGACTATGTAACTTGCGTTACCCCCAACACTGTGTACAAGAAACTTCAGCTGTCATAAAGTAAGTCTTCTACCTGACTAGTGTTGTGCAGTAACTGCGACTGATGTGGATAGACATTTTTCGTTTCATCTGGGCTGTAGAGTCGGATGTATTTCCTTCCAACCACCTGACATTCAAAAACAAAAGCAGAATGCAATGAAACGGGAATCAAAAGCTTTGCATTTCAAATGCAAAATGAACCATTTGTCTTGTGTTTACCTGTGCCAAAAAATTCTGTTGAGGATCCTGATGGAGAGGAGACACAGTCCCTCCAGGCCCAAACCAGGCATTAATTGTAATGTCATCCTCATCTCCTTCTCCAAGACAACAATAGTCTGGGATACGAATATCTTCTTTTAGCTCTGGAACCTATCAGAATGAATAACAGCCAAAGTTACTGCTATTGCTTTTGAATGATGCTACATCCATTAGGAAATGTCCAAGTCCCAGAAGACTGTCATAGCATCCTTGGATGGATGTAAACTTATTATAGCAGACCTCAAAAACAAAAGGAACCTATAAAATAGCATAATAGTGGCACTTTAATATGAGAAGGTTAAAGGTGAAGTATCTAGTTTCTGCTCATCTAGTGGCACCAAAAATAATTTCAATTGACTAGTGATGTGTCGTTCATGAACGATTTGTTCAATTTGAACGTATCTTTAATATGACTCGGGAACATCCAGTTGTCTCATCGAGAGCTTTGTTCATTTCGGGTTGCACAACATGCACATGCACAACATCCTATTAGTTCTGTACAGGAAACAATTGATTAGTTCAACTCTCGAGTCTTCAGGTTTGAGTCGTTCGTTCATCCTGTGACTGCCCCATAGGCTATATCGCAGTCTTTACCGGAAAGAGAAATGATTAGTTCACCTCCCGAGTCTTCAGGTCTGAGTCGTTCGTTTTTTTGTCATGTGACATGACAGCCGTATTGGATACAGAAATTAATTAATAATTCCCAAACTTCCTTATAAACATGGGTAGTCAGGTTTTTTTTTTAACCTCTTACAGCTATGTGATGCATTTCTGGTTTCAAATTGTAGCTTATTATTTCTTACAATTTATACATTTGTGAATTTCTGTCATGATGGTTATTTTCCATAACACTGAATGTGGTAATAAAGAGTCAGTTACTTTAAACTTTATCCTTATTACATGGAAAAACCACTGTGATAAAGCAAAGATACCTACATATAACAACAACATAGAGTTGTAATACTAATGTCATGTTGTTTGTTGTAAGATACTGAGCTGGGAAGCGGTCCCGTGTCAAAAGAATGAACGACTCAAACCCGAAGACTCGAGAGGTGAACTAATCAATTCTGTTTCCAGTACAGACTGCATAGCTTCAGCTTTTGGAGACATGACTTGACAAAAGAACAAACGACAGATCGTGATGTGAGGTAACAGACTGCATAGCCTGAAGCAATGAATTAATCGTTTCCATAATTTGGCCTTTGGTTGCATAATAGTTTTCTTATTCAAAATATGATCAACGTTGTGAAAGTAGATGTGTTGGGGAATTCGGCTATTAACATGTAACATTTTAATTATATTATGCTGAATTGAACAAAATGACTCAAAAAAAGATTCGTTCATTTTGATGTAAAATGATCCGAACTTCCCATCACTACAACTGACCTGATCAAACAACTGATGCTGAGCCAGATATCCCACTCCCTCCTCCGCCTATGAGCAAAAATAAAATTAAAATAATAGACAAAACTTTACAGCTTCTCTAGGCAAAAATATAAAAATCTTACAATGAAATTTGTCTTACAGTGCTTATAATGTAGCGGTCTATGAAGTCATTCACTGTAATGAGCTTTTGTGACCACTCTTCATCAGTGTACTTGGATCCCACTTCAACAGGTACCGTCCGGCAGCCGGCAACAGTTCTTAAGTAGTCTATGCTTAGAGAGAGTGAACAGTACCGTATGGTGGTGTACAGATGTTTTAAAGGATACAATCTAAAAATGCATATTTTATCAGTACCTCCATGGATGCTCTGTGAAGGCTGGCCAGTGGTCAGTTATTCCCTCTATAATCACAGGCCGATGAAGATCCAGGAAATTTGATCTGAAGTGCTCCAGGGACGGACACCGAATCCTTGGCACTCCTTGAGCAGGGTTTATTACAGGCTCGCACACACAGTCCGGTTTCATTTTCTGTTTTAGAGAGGCTTTATAAGTGAATAGTGTATAGCTTAATAATGTAACATTGATACAAGGAATTACACAGCATTAGAACAAGGTTTCAAAGTAGACCGGATTTAGCCAAATAGGACAAACATCTGGATCAACATCTTTTGCTAGTTCTGCAATAAGATCAAACCCTATCCAAAACATCAGAGGGAAAAAATGCCCGCCTTCTTCTGCTTGCACCAATATTTCAGTTTTATCATTTTAAATAATAATATAAGTTAAATGATATATTTGTAATATATATATATATTTAAATATTTTTCACGCATAATTTTATCATACGTTGAGTTTTTTGAATAATAGCTGGAATTTACAAAGCTGTTATAACTTCATAAATGCTTTTGCTCAAAAATAATAACATCCATAACAAAACATTAAAAAAAAAATGATCCAGGAACAGTTGTTATTGTTAACTGAAATAAAACTATAATAATAATGATAATATATATATATATATATATATATATATATATATATGATGAAAAACTTATTTAAATGAAAATTATAAGTATTGCCTTGGACACTAACTGAAATAAACCAAGTTTAAGTTAAAGTACTACAATTACTAAAACTAAAAAAGAAAATTTAAAACTGTAAAAAAAAAAAAAAAAAAATTTAAAACTAGACAAACACAAATAAGATTCCTAAAACAAACTGTAAATATAAAATAAAAGCTAATTCAAAATATTAATTAATAATAAAATAACACTGTACATATCCAGTGTTGGGTAAGTTACTTCAAAAATTAATTACTAATTACATCATCAATGTTGTATTTAAAATACTTTTCTAATTACTCTGGCTGAAAAGTAATTTAATTACTCAACAAGTAACTTACTAATTACTTCTTAAAATCCCTATAAACCTTGACCAGATAGACAATAGAAAGGAAACTCTTTTAATAATTTAGTCAGACATGGAATAGTTTAGCCTTTTATAGCTTTTTAAAACGTTTTAACTTTATTAAAACAAACTATAATACTTTTATTTACTTTATAATGCTTACATTTTTTTAAGTAACTAATAGGGGTCACTATACCAAAAATCTAGTAGTCGGTACCGATACCACCAAAAGTGCACAATAAGCGATACCACAGTAAAATTATATACAAAATACAAATATTTTTTTTTTTTTTCCAGATAGGTCTAATAGTAGTAAGTAAAAATACCACAGAAATTGAATAAAACTCTGCATAGTCATAACTGTAATTAAATACAGATTAATCCTAATTAAAGCTTTTCTTTTGTTATTCAATTATCATTTATAATACAGACCAATAGCAGACAGTAGCATGTTTTAAAGGCTGCTGTCACTAAGACATAATGGACGGAGACAATATGCTGTTACACATGCTGTTCACATTCTCATAACCAACGAGAATATACACGGGAATTTTGACATAACTGTGTGTATTTGACACTCGCGAGAGACGGCTATGTGTGCGCGCTTTGGTTGAGAGCGCGCGCAGTTTCTTCTCTCTAGGACATAGCTTACATTTTACCCTAATGTTCTTGCCTACCTGTATCAAAAAAAGTGAAGTAATTAGAATATTTCCATTCTGCAAAACAGCCACAGAACTGTATACAGAACTGTTGACCTAATGTACAGTATGTAATGCAAGTACATTATAAGTAACTGTAATTAAATTACATAAAAATGTCAGTAACCCCTTGCTTTACTTTTTCAGTGGATAAGTAATTTAATTACAGTAACGTGTTACTTAGTAACGCGTTACACCCAACACTGTACATATCATACTTGAGTAAATCACACTAAACTATCACTCTTCTTTTTCCCTTCAGGAGAGAGGACTTCACCTTTGAACAGGGTTCTTCACTCTTTTCTTTGTTTGGACTCTTCATTTTAATTTTACTTCTTAAGATACCAACAAGCCTTTGCAGAATGTTGTCCATGATAGCTGCTCCCATTAACAAACTCATGTCACAAGTCTTAATGGCTTCCTGGATGTTGTATTGAGATGGATTACCATGACACAAACTCAAGACTTTGAATAAGCAGCCGTAAGAGTAAACTCTCCTCCACTCCTTGTCCACATCTCTCCATGTCCCAGTGTTAAGCTTCTCCCAGGAGTAATCTATAATGATTTGAGCTCTTTCGGCTGAAGCGGAGCAATCTGATGAACGGTACAGCTGATCTCTGGCCAGCTCAAGCACATTTAACACGCTGGATTCAATCTTTTCACTAAAGTCAAGCGGGAATTCAGACACTGTCGAGGGCAAAACAGCTCGAACTTCAGGCCAGATTGGAGCCATGAGCAGAAGAAACTTGCAGATCACATGTAATTGATTTCTGATGGATGATCTGATGAAAAGCAACCACAGAAATAGTTTACATGCTTGGGAGAGAAACAACTAGGATACTGCTCATGGTATGGAGATGACGAACTAGTATTTATTCATATTTGTTACAACAAATAATTAACAGCGCTTAAAAAACAATGTACACAACTAGCTTCAATTACGTTATAAATGGGTAATTTATGTCAAAAGAGAAAAGCGACAGGCAGTAGCGTTTTCGCGCAAGCAGTGTGCAGTTTTAATGTCCGGCTAGAAACACAAGCGACAAACAACGTTCCGCTCTTCTTTTTCTTTGGGTTTTTACGGCAGCTGGCATCCAATTTGTTGCATTACTGCCTACTACTGTATTAAATTCTCTTTACACTATATTCTCTTCTCCAATCCAGTTTCTTTTAAAAAACCTAATAAATATTTCCTGCCTTTTTGTTTCTCTGCACACTCTAAAATACTTTTAACACTTCCCTCTACTCTGTAACTGGGTCATTATTTCTTGTCTTTCTTGAATAAACCTCCCACAAGATATTAAAACATGCTCAACCGTCTCATACTCTAGACATTAGGTGCATATTCCTGTTGGGTGTTTCCCCATAATATGTAGAGTGCCATTAAGATTGCTATGCCCCATTTTTATTCTGCTTAAAATGACTTGTTCCCTTCTACTCATACCATAATCTATAAATTGAATATAAATGCCTCCCTTTAGTTTAATTCTGCCACTGCTGCTGCCATTTGTCCATTATTTCTTTTTACACTATGCTCTTTCCCTCCGATTTAGATAACTTAATATTCATTTCAACTTTTTCTTTTTTATTTGCTAATTTTGCCAACTTGTCTACCCTTTCATTGCCCGCAATACCTGAATGAGCCGGAACCCACATGAATGCAATATTCTTCCCCTGCCTAACTGCTGTTGTATAAATAAATAAAATATTAAAGATCAAGCCTTTATGGTTTCTAGTTGTGCCTGATTTAATGCTCGAAAGAGCAGATACAGAGTCACTACATACTAAAAACTTGTTGGCGCCGCTTTCTACAATCCACTCTACTGCTTCCAAAATGGGAACTAACTCTACAGCATACACACTTAAATAATCATATGTTCTTTTACTAATATCCACTTTACACCTTGGCACACTAACTCCTAAACCAGTTGTATTTGCTTCCTTAGATCCATCTGTAAAGATCTGAACACAGGACATCTGATATAATAGAAGAATATCATAAATATAGGGAGTATAAATATAAGTACTATCACATTGTCTGATCTTCAGTAGCTCTAAATCTACCTTTGGACACTCTAATACCCAAACTGGTTTACTTGGCCATATTACAGTTTCCTCAAATTCTTTATTGTATATTCTTACATCTTTTGCTATTTGGTGTCCCGTCCAACCAAAGCTTTCTCTATATACTTTCTCCTTCTCCCAACTCAACTGCAAGACATTTTTCACTGGATGATATTCTCCATGTCCTTTAATATTAATCCAGTAGTTGGCACTTTCCTGACTATATACTCAATATTTCTTCCTCTTTTCCATAACGCCCCATCATCAGCAAACAGTGAAACCGTGACCTACCCATATCTATTGGTATATTTGAAAAAATGTCATTAATCATAATGGAAAACAAAGTAGGGCTCAGAACACTTCCTTGAGGTGTTCCATTCTCTACTACATACTGCTTAGATACCTCTACACCCATCTTCACTTGAGTCATTCTTCTATCAAGGAAATCCATAATCCAGTTAAAAGTTTTCCCTCCAATACCCATTAAATGCATTTTAATTAAAAGACCCACTTTCCACAGCATGTCATATGCCTTTTCGACATCAAAGAATACTGCCACCGCTATTTCTTTATTTATCTGAGCTTCATCCTCTAAACATATTATTGGGTCTATTGTACCTCTTCTTTCTCTAAATCCACTTTGATTTGCAGTTATAATGTTTCTACTTTCCAAGAAGTGCATTAATCTCTCATTTATCATACGCTTCATTATTTTACAGACGTGTGATGTCAAAGCTATAGGTCTATAGTTTCCTGGCCTACTATCATCGTTTCCTGGCTTTTTTATTGGTATGATTGTTGCTTCTTTCCAACTTCCTGGTATACTGCCTTCTTCCCATACTTTATTGAATAATTATCAATTCCTATATAGCACAATCGCATATTCCAATTTTGTTTTTTCCCTACCTTGCCTTTCTTCTTCAGACAAATTATTAGAGCTATTTATCCTTGCAAATAATTTTAAATGAAACCTTATGAATCTTATTGATACACAGTATCTCCTGGAAACTAAAAAAGCCTTCTCCCACTTAATGTCCTGGAAGCGTGAATTCCAAAAGCTTTTAGCTGGGGGTATCCTAAGTGAATGACAGATCTGTCTAAGGAAATAATTTTTGCTTTTTTTTTTTTTTTAAATCAACAATACTTATACCATCTAACCTTAAATTAAAATCAATAGTTGCATCTAAATCAACAGCATTAGCACCACGCAACAACTGAAGGAGACCAGAAGGTATAGCATCAAAAATAACTGCATAATCCTTTGCAGATATAGGAAGTTTGAATTTATCTAGAAATTCTCTGTATGCAAGTAAGTGACCATCATGGCGAAACAACTGTGTCACCAATAAAATGTTATTTCTAAACCAATATAAAAAAAAGGGTTTTATTCTTATATTTAATATCTTTATTATTCCATATCAAACATCTGTGGGGAGAGAAATTGTTTATACACCTAACCAGGATAACAGAGCTTGCCTATGAAAGTTAGACAGCTTAATGGGGATTTTATTAATATCAAAGTTACAATTGAGGAGAAATTGAATTTAAATCTAAATTTGGGATATAATACCACAATTTGTTATTAGATTTTAAAGATAGTATTAGAAACTTCAAAGTCAATAGCATTTAAACCACCTTGATGAAATCAATTCCCTAATATACCTCTATTTAAGTAATGTGGCCTATTCTTCCAAATAAAATTATACATTTTCTTATTAACCTGTATTGACTTTGGAGCATCTAACCATTGCTGAATAAGCTAGTCTTGACAACCTTCAGCCTTTGACAGCAATATCCTACCAGTCAAAGATAAATCTCTAATTAACCAAGCATTACATTTCTTTTGGACTTTATCAATTAATGGAAGATAATTTAAATCAATTCTTTCCTTTTGATTTTTACATATTTTGATCCCCAGATAAGAGACTTGGTTTTTAACTGGTATACCACACAATTCCACCACACCATCAGGTATGTCTTTCAAAGGGAACAATTCACATTTATTAATCTTTATATTTAAGCCAGAGACTGACAAAAACATATCTAAACACCTAAGTGCTGCATCTATTTCTCTGTCACTTCTCAAAAATATAGTTGTGTCATCTGCAAGCTGTGAACATTCTATTTCTTTGTCAAATAAACGAATACCCTGAAACGGGTTCTTTTTAACATGGAAACAACACTTGCATAACTAATAAGAGCTGCAGGGTCTCCTTGTTTTACACCTCTAGAAATATTAAATCTGGGACTTGTTCCAAAAGGTAACTCAATAGAAGTGTTACAATTGCTATACATTGTACGAATTGCTCTGATAAAATTATTACCAAAGCCAAAAAAGCCAAGAGTATCCACCAAGAATGCATGATCCACAGAGTCAAAGGCTTTATAATAATCAATGAATAATATATAACTCTCATCCTGAATTAAGAAATTATAATTAATTAGGTCCAAAACTAAAAGAATATTATTTCCAATATATCTGCCACACATAAAACCAGCCTGGCAGTCATCAATAATTTTATCCAAACAAAATTTTAGTCTCTCTGCAAATATAGTTGGTAACAATTTAGCATCATTATTAATTAATGATATAGGCCTCCAATTTTCAATACTAAGTGGATCTTTACCTGACTTTGGAATAAGGGTTATTAAACTCTGATTCATTGTAGGCAGCATTTTCTCAGCTTTCAATATTTCCTGAAAAACATGTAAAAGGAACACAGAGAGATCTTCCTGAAAGGTTTTTATAAAATTCGGCGGTTAAACCGTCATTACCTGGTGATTTATTATTCTTCGATTTGGCAATATTTTTTATGAATTTCATCCAATGTTATATCCCTATCACAAAAAGTCTTCATCTATTACTGTAGAATTTATTTTTATATTATCCAAAAAAGACCCTGAGTCTCCAATACCTTCATCTTTTGTGTATAATTTTTTATAAAACCTTGTTACAAACTGAGAGATTTGAAATTTTAGCATCAATCCTAATTCTTTTTAAAGAGGACAAATCAGTATTTCTCTTTTCGAGATTTAAAAAAATATTTTGAGTTCTTTTCTCCACCTTCCAACCATTTGCACCTTGACCTCACAAATGCTCCTTTAGCTTTATCCTAAAATATTTGATCCAATTATAATTGTAATTTATCTATTTGAGACAAATTATGTTTTTCATATATAAGAGTAACATGTTTAATGATGGAATCCTCCTGAACCCTTCTGGCCTTGGCCATTTCTTTTCCAAACCCGATAGCGAATTTTCTTATGGAATACTTCATAAATTCCCAGTGTTTCCCATACATTTTATAGGCATTTGCCTTACTATAAGAATCCTTTATAATATCTTTAACAACTTTTTGTAATCATTTATGTCCAAGGAGAGAACTATTGTGAGAACGATTGTGAGTCTCTTGCAAAAAATAAAAGTCGGCCTTAAATCTCTTAAGATATAAAAAATAGCTTTTCTTTTCAAAATGTCACGAATACCACTGACAATGAACGAATATAAACATAATGACATTGCACAGAAAAAAGAAGCAGTGAAGAAAAACCATCAAATGCTCCCATAAGCAAAGCAACATACAGGGGCTTAAATATGAATATCTCAAAAAGAAATAGCGTTTAATAAACAAATGGCGTTAAATGGCGTAAGAAGAAAATTACTTTCTAAGCACAGAAAACGCGTGTGTCTCGGTCGCCATCTTGGCCACGCCCCTCACAGTTGTTTACTTACTCTTTAATTAGTGTTCCCATTAACGCCATCACTGTCTTCATTCAGGCCGATTCGACTAGAACGTGCACGAAAACAAGAGGCGGGATTTATCGCACAAACCAATCATGTCCAATCGTAACCGATCATATCCAATCATAGCGAGATGGAGGCACTGTCTGCTCTCATGTGACTTTCCCCCATTCATTCTCAATTACCCCCCACTAAACCCATCGCACAGAGGAAACTTTTCCATTTTTTTTTAACAGTCTATGGGTGCACTGTGAAGGGCTAAATAATGATCTGAAACCATACACCTCAAGAAATATTTAAATTTCCCAAGACAAAATGTTGCAGCACAAAAAAGAAAAGAAAAAAAAAGATTATCTTGGTGTGCTGCTGATGTGTTCACGTAAACTTCTGCCAACAATCAACAGTCAACAATCCTGTTTACAAACTAGGCCACTGGATTGGTTGTTGTACATGTAATACAGCTGTATCCTGTATTACATGTGCTGCAATTGCCGTGTAGCATAGTAATACGGAGCAAATATTGACCGCTAGAACTGGGAAGGACACTCTTTGATGCGATAATCCATTTTGTGTGCTACTTAAATGACAGCATTTGTTTGGTTTTTAATTTACCCTTGATTTCTCCCATGGCCATTGAGCAGACTGCTCTGTGGAAAAGAGCCAGCTGTTGAAAAATCAGATGTTTGCGCAGCTAGATGATCTGTGAAGGAGTGTGTTTAGGAGGGCACAGTGAGGTTTTACATGATTTATACATTTATACTCACATATACTCACATTTATACTCTTCATCTCTGACTTTCGTACAAACAACAAATTGAGGTTGTAGCGAATTAACTCAAAGGGGAAATATGAATAATTATTCATAACTCATTTTGATTATTAATTATGATTAACTATAAATATGTGAATCAGTTAATCAGATTAACTTGTAGCTACATTAATTAATTGTTAATGTGTTAATTGTTTATTAAGTCTAAGAAAGAAGTTCATTTCCAGGTTATGGAAAAACAACATTCTTATTGTACAGTACTACTCAGAGCATGTAGTCAAGATCTAAATCATTTAAGAGGCAATTTATTAGCAGACGGAGTCAGAACCAAACATCTATTGTCCACTATCTTTATTAACTAACTCACAAACACATAACATACACGCAGGTCACACACATACGTAGGTAAAAATTAGCAATGACAGAGTTGAACCGGAAGTGGGACCGGAAATAGAGCTATGGGAAAAAGTCAAAGACAATCTGGAAAAGAATCATCAGTTTTCTCAGTAATAAAACACCTTTGCTGACAGGTGGTTTACAAATTAATACTAAATCGCTGTTTAGTGTTCAAATGTATGATACTTGAAAGATGCCTTTAGGCTGAGGAGCATCAGATCTGCAGGCTGAGGAGAAATATTGATGATTCGGTCCGAAGTTCTGTCCAGTATCTTCTGCGTTGCATGAAGTACTATGAAACAACTTAAGCTGTTAATTTGACTCTTAGTGGGGAACAAAGTTCTTTCTCTCTGTCATAGATGAGCACATGGCTGGGTTGTAGGCTGAGGCCTGCAGCAAAAAGGTGTCTTTTTAGTCGTCCAAGAAGCAAGAAAAAGAGAGACTGTGATCTTGTGATCAGTGATTTTAAAGGGTGAACATGTCACAGCCACTTGAGGTGTCTGAGCCAATAAGGAGTTTTCCCCTCGGAGGCAAACGTTTACGAGTCTTGGTCCTGTAGCAAGATATTAGCATAAGACATTGGATTGGATGTTTGAGAGAAGAACCTTCTAGATTCTTATAATACTAATGTGTCACAGAGTTAGTAACATGTAACGTAAATTACCAAATAGGAAACGAAAGTTGGAGTCTGTAGATACCAAACATGCTACCCATGTGATTTTAGGTAATTATAACTTTGCAACTCTGAAACATTAATAAAAAAATAGTTCAAAAGAGAGAATTAATACATAGAATAAACCTTCTAAAAGGAAAATCATGAGGGGGGAAAATTGGATACACGTTTATAAATTTCTCATGTGGTTATATATAGAATATATAGGATTAAAATGGTTTATTTGTCCTTCTCAGAAAGAATGAAGTCAGAGTCTTCTCTGCACATTCCTGACAGCAGTAAAATAGGAATAGGACACCTATTCTGTCTCTGTATTGCAGTTGTGGGGGATGGAATTAACAGGACTTGTGAGAGAGTGAGTTTCTGGGTAATTAATTAGATATAATGAATAACTGTGTGTCTGATTGTACCTTGTAGCGTCTGGACCATCGCCCAATTATAAAACTAAAGATAGCATCCTTCATCTTGCAGACATATAGCATGTACCATCTTTGTTGTATAACATCTTTTCACAACAGATCTATTTTGTAGCCCACGATGTGTCATTGTCCAACCTTGGTGGTGATTTGGAATTCCTTGAGCTGATTTCACTTGTACACAAACCTTAGACAGGACAGAAGACATTTCTTTACAATAGCACAAACAAAATTCCAACCACAGCACCTCAAAAATCGTCTACCACCCCGAACCAATAACGGGAGTCTGTGCAGATAGTCACAATTTTGTCAGTCATCAGTTTACCCGCTCTAGTGAGGGTCACAAGCTCAACAGCGGCCCTGAAACTAACACTTCACACTCCATGGTCACAACTTATCCTCTGCAATTCAGGCCTGTTGTTTTGTCTCTGAAGGCAGAGCCATCTACAAACAACACGTTCTCACCAGTCCTTCATACTGTGAATGTTACTGGGCTCTCTGGATAATTTTGATTGCCCGTGTGTCACTGTTTCTCTGCCCTCAAGTCTACAACATTTTACGTTTAGCATTCTGATCATACATAGCTGACAGTGTTTAAATTTAGACCCTCAGTTGAATTTTAGACAAGGGTTTTAACCCATGGATGGCAATTTTCAATTTCACAATTCCAATTTTCCAGAGAGTAGTTCAAGCAACATCATAAATGACAAATGTAGTCATAATTACCACTAGTAAGAGCTGGATAACCAATCCAAGTAAAGTAACCAAGTAAAGTTTTTCATTTTACTTCATCTGTAATGATAAAACACTTAATGACACATACACACAATGGGGGCAGAATAGTTCCCCAAACTAACACATACAAAAGTACAGTCGCCCTCACACTCACACACTCATACTCATACTTGACACACATGACAAAGAACTTGCTTTTGGTGTTAAATCTAAAAAACATATTTAAACTTAACTTTTTCCTGTAGTGTAACACTGAGACTATACTCAGTGAATTTAGTTATCACAACTGTCCATTCAGTGTAGTGTTCTGCTACATCTGTGACCGGAGCCATCGGCCCTGCACATGGTGGTGACAAAGATCAGACAAAAAGTTACTGGTCATAGAAGACATTCATCAAAATAGTCACTTCTGTCATTCAAGTTCTGTATTATTATTTTAAAGACCTCTTTATACTCATTGAGTTTTACTTTGACATATTTAACAACAAATTGCCCTCTTCATGGCAATCATTTCTTTTAACATCTCTGTGTCTATGATTTTCAACTGAGAGACTGTGCTTCACTATAAATAGCTTGTTATCACTTATGACACAGGCTCAGATAGCAGCACTTAACTGACTTTGAATTAGAGAGACTCTGAGGAATTCAGGACTAGTACACTGCCTTTTTATAACTTTTAACATCAAACTTTATCTGCTGTCTTTTGACCCTGGCCCAGCTTAAGACTTTGACAGAAATGACATACGTTTTCAAATAAACAACTGTGTTTATATTTGTCTTTTACCCACACATCAGAGAAATTAGAAATGACAAAATTAGAAATGACAGTCCCATTTTTGCCATTTAAACCCCTCTTCATTTTGACCATCAAAAAACCAAACCTTTACAAATTAAAGGTCCTAAATCATGTTATTTTACCCTATGATAGCGATGCATAAAAAACATACTTCATTATCACATAAAAACATACTTGAGACTATTTAAATATTTTTCCATAAAGTGAAACATTCTTTCAGAATTTTCATTTTCATAACATTAATTTTTTTTGATGCTATATTTCTTTCCATTATAGCCACTTATCAAATAGTTAGTCTGCAGGTGCAAAACATATTATCAATATGGTTACTACTATTTTGTAGAACCACAATGTTATTTTACCCATATCTCAACTACTAGGTTGCACCGACAGCCTTATAGCTGCTTTCTCCTTCAACCATTATTATATAAATTGTAGTTCTCTAGACATCTGATGTCATGCATGCATTTAATGGACGGAAAACAAAACTTTTTGTAAGTTACATTCACTCCTCCTTCCCTACATGCTAATTTTTTCTGCATCGACCTTCTTTCCCTTTCTGTCTGCTCCATCCAGCCTACAATCTATTGTCTGCTTACATTTCACACACACCACTTTCACACAACATCCCCACATCGCAGTTCTCTTCTTCAACTCATTCCTTTACGGCCTTAAGTCTTATGACACTCAATGTTCCTTCTCTCAGAAAATCTTAATATTTGACAAATTTTCCTACATCCTGCATGCATTTTTGGCCATACAATCTTCTCATTTGACAAAACAAAACCAGTGTATCATATTTTGCGTGCTTGCTCTGGGATTTCCCCATATTGGCTCTCCCGAACTCTCGTGGATTTGCTTAGTCTCAGTCTCTTCTCCAGTCCACACCCGGCTTAACTGTGTGATGCAGTTTAAATTTCCCCTGTGGAAATCTTAACGTCTTAACTGTGTCCTAACGTGAATACATTTCGGGGAATGTCTTGATTACGTTGCCTTTGCCCACAAAGTTTCAATTTCCCATCAATTCCCCTCAGAAATCCTTTAACCACAACCACAGAGTCAGCCAGACCAACTAATACGTCCCGTTTCCTAATCTTTTACCCAATTCACTTAACCAAATCACAAATTTTCAATTTCTCGTGAATTTTTTTATTTATCTCTTACCAGAGAGTCGTGATGCCACCTGGGTTCGTTTGCAGATTCCAGTGGTGTCCCCTTCTGGACCCTGGTGGTCGGCCCCTCATCCCTCGATCTATTCAGGGTAGGGCTGAGACTACTAAGTCTAGGATGATCAGTCATCATCTGCTCTCGGGTCCAAAAGGCACATCCAAGGAATCCCACTCTTCTGACACCAAATTGTGAAAGGGAACCTTTTCAGTCTAATCAATCTAATGTGCTAATTTGGTTCTTTGGAAACCTTTTTTATTATTAGCACAGTTGAAAATGTGGTTTAATGAAGTGTGGAAATTAGAATGCAAGTCAAAACTTTTAGTTTTAAAAATGACCATACTGTAAAATCCTATTAGTTAACCTTCTTAAAAATGCATTTCTTCAGAAACTCATCAGTCTGTTGTTCTGTTGAGAGATGAATACTGTCCCATACAAAAGAAGAAAGCACCTTGATCTAACCAGCACAGAGAGAAATGTGGTTGGTTGGCCTAGATACACAACAACACAAGAATGAGTAAATAGTAGAATCTCTAGTTTGTGAAACAGACCACTCACTGGTGCTCAGCTGGAGCATTGAACAGCACATGCTAAACACCAGCTTCACCTGCATCAGAGGACATTCTGAGACACTGGCCTTTTAGACAGAGTTTCTAAGAAAAAGCTGCTCGAATATAAGATCAAAAAAGGGAAGACTGAAAAATAACTTAATTATTGGATGGCAAACTATTAGAAAAGCATGTTAAAATGGACTGATGAATTCAAGGTCTCCACTTTGCTGCATATGGAGGATTCTTTGATAAAAAGAAAGAAGAACATTTATTTGAAAAAGGAATTGTCAAACATAATTGTTACAGTATAGGTGTGTAGAAATACGCACAAAGAGGAATATAATAACAAGAGTCAAACTTTACTAGAGAATCCAAAGGAGCATACAGGAACACAGGAGATACACACACTAACATATGAACGATAACCGACAAAGACAAGTGAGTAAGGTGACTGTATATAGTGAGTCCAGATGAGTGATAACGATGATTGACTTCAGGTGCGGGTGATGGTGATGGTGTGCAGGTGCAGGACAGAGGGAATGCTGGGAAGTGTAGTGCAGGAACCGGTGACAGTAACAATAATACGTAACAGTAAACATTATCTTTACTGTAATAAAAACATCAAACACAGTAAATTTACATAGTGATTCCAAACTTTTGAACAGTATACACTACCATTCACAAGTTTGGGGTTAGTACATTTTTATTTATTTATTTTAAAATTTTTATTCCACATAAATTGATCAAAACAGACATTTGCAAAAGATTCCTATAAATGCTGTTCTTTTGAACTTTCTATTCATCAAAGAATAGATTTAAATGATATAAATTATATATTAATTTTTAAGAAGAAATATATCAGAAAAATATATTTCTGTGAGCACCATTTCCTGAGACTTTATTATAAAATATAAAAAATTATTAAGCGCCATGTATGGAATAAACCACTTTAGGTCTGTTATTTGCAGATGTAAACCAGTATCTGCTCAATTGTCAGGCACACAGACGGAGACAGGCAGGTAAGTGTTAAACAGGATGTTTATTTTGAACAGAGGCACAGATTAGGCAAAGAAGATGACAGGTATGTAGAGAACAGTAAACATGAGGAATGAAGACTTAGCTGGAGTGGGTAATGTAATGTCTCTTTTGTAGGGATGGCGAGGAGAAGACAGACTGGCAGACACAGGAAGACGGATGGCAGACGGGAATAGACAGAAGGCAGGTAAAGCAGTTAATCCAGGTAAGGCATGTGTTTATAGGGTATAACATTGTGCTATCCGTAGACAAGACCAGACAATGTGATGGAGTGAACATGGGGCTTATGTAGTGGTGTGCTGATAAGTGTTAACAATGGTGATAGCTTGCAGGTGCAGGTGATTGGTGAGTGAGTGCAGGTGAGGAACCAGAGGGATGCTGGGAAGTGGAGTCCAGGGAAGGTGAGAGACGGTGACTGTGACATCAATAAAACACTTCAAAAAATGTAAAGAGGAGGCCTAAGTTTAGACTAAAAAAAATGGGTTTCCTAGTTCCTTTTTTGTGTGTAAGACAGAAAGCCTTTGCTTCGGGGATCACAGCAGATCTTGAGCTCAGTCTTATAGCACTTATAAAGTTGACATACTGGATGAAAGGTGAACTCTGGGCATATAGGGATAGTCTTCACTTCATATCACATGATCATGACTTTCTATTCACTATTTTGCAAACAGTCTTGATTAAATTAAATTAGGGTTTTCATATTTCTATTATTAAATTATTTAAATTTATGTTCAAATATATAGATAGTTTTTTCCTGAAAACTAATGTACATTCACACAGCATGAATACTGCTTTTTGAATCAATCAAACAACCTTGATAAGGTCTGTCTCTTGAAGATCGATTCTGTGATTGTAAATAAGGTCATTGTGTGACCTGAATTATGTGTGATAATATATACTAAAATGTAAAACTGAATAAATTACTAATTGTTGTTTTTAGCGCTTGTTTTTAGTTTGGGGCTTGGTGCCAACTGAGATTATCCAGTTTATAGGGTGATGTTTTGTCACTAAATCTGCCACTATAGCTGTTTTTGCTTTCATATAATCATGATTAAGTGAAATTCTTGGCATTTCTGAGTTTGTTGATCTGTGGACTGGAGTAGGATTTACATAAAAAACTGAATTCTCGACAGACACTTTCCATGAATACTGTCACTTTGGTGTGTCCTTATGTCCTTTGTTGTGAAAATTATTATATATTACATAAAAGTAAACTAGTAGGAAAAGAAGATAACATCAAATTGCCTATTTTGGCCTGTTCCATTTCAGAGTTCTTGACCATCTATACATTATTTTGATATAATCTTAAGGCTTATGGACAGCTAAAATGACGATTGTCAGTAACTTACGATTGTTCAGCCTTACATTGTTCAAATGTTGGACACTGATGGAGTGACTCAGGAATAACTTACAACTTCTAGAAAGCATCTGGATATTTCTGAACAGTTAGTGGATAAATTTATGTAGTTGCAGTGGAGTTGATTCAACTCATCGACTAGCATGTGCCGTCATGCTGATCTTTTGTGCAAATCCAGCGTTGAATTTCCCTTTTTTTTAACTTTGAAATATTTTTGTGTTGACCCCCCTATCCAAAGGTTAGGCACCTCTCTTTTTCTGTACCATATTCATGCAGAGTAAGATTACACAATTTTTCCAGACTGGTTTTGCAGGTCTTGACTCTAGACAGTCTACATGTTTTACCTAACGTTTGTGTCAACCTCTTGTTTAAACTAGTTTAAATTTCCAGTGTAGACATTTCTGCCAGATTACGAAAATAATGTGTCGACATTTATTCTGTATTAGGAAATGTGCAGCATGTGGAAATAGTGAATGATGAAATGGTTGTGGTCAGCATTTCTTAGAAAAAATGCATTGCGTTGCATAGCAATTCAATTGCTGACACATGTGACCTCATTTGTGCTTGGTGTCGGGGTCTGTAGTAAACATGAGTCCTACTGTGGAGCAGACATTGTACTTGTTCAGCCCTGGTTCGGAAGAGGTTGGACTGACTGGAGACGAGTATGTATTATTCAAATGTGGCTCACACTGTGGGGAGGAAGAGGAAGAGGAGGGGCTGTATTGAAGGTTGAGAGCCTGATAATCATGATGATTTTTTTTTGGACGTTAAGTCTCCTGAAAACTGCATAGTTCGAGAAGATGTATGATCCCTCCCTGTCTCGTGACTTTTTAATCAAATGTTTTAATAAAATATAGGTAACTGGTAATAGGTAGTTTATTACTCGAAGAGCAAACATGTTGAATATTAACTGATGGCCTGTTGATTCATTAAATAATAAGCTTTTTCCTCACAAAAGTGGTTTATTTAGCATAGTGAAGCCTCTCCTCCATTGATTAAAAAATGGCCTCTTGTCTCCTTTCCTGTTTACCGCAGCATTAGCAGGCATTATGCTTTTTTCGGCTAAGGTTGCAGGCTTGCTTTCAAGTGACTTTGGTTTTGCATATCGGCACGTTCCAAAGTTCAAGTTTGGTGAACTCTGACCTGCGAATTCGTGTCATGTGAAGACGTGTTACAAGTAGAATATCGATATGTCACTGTGCGACCGCTTGTCTGAATGAAAAGAATGCACATTTTTGCAGTAAAGTAAATCTTTAATTATATTTATTAATTAATAATTAATTAATTTAAAAACTACATACATTTAAAAACTTATTTGAAAATAATGTTTAAGTTGTGTATCTCCTCCCCCATACCTCACTAAACCGAGTCCCACGGGTCAATGTATTAGGATAGAGGCCACTTTTTGCAAATCCAGCTAAGCAGGTGCTCAGTTTTAGTAGCCTTAATGTGTGTTGAGTGTCTGAATGCTACATCAGAGCGCAGGCAGCCCTGTCTGAACCACTTTGAATCAAATTAATTCAACCAGGTGTGCCCCCACACTGCTGTGGTGCAGGTGACACCTGCTACATTCCTTTAATTAGAGGTAAAACAGCTGTTTCTGGATAGACCTATGGAATAAACCCCATCCGCCCGCACTCCCATCGGAACGTCTCCTTTGAATCAAGATGCATCAAGTATAAGCGACATTTGACTCTCAGCGTCATCGTCAGAGGGACACGTGCAGGACATTTTCAAGAGGTAAATTTTTCTTGGGTTCTCAGTTCAGCTGAAATCAGTATTGTCTCAGATGTTTCAGGTTTGGAAATACTTCAGAGAAGGACAATGGTTCAGATGATTTGGCTCTGAATAAATGTGGAGGTGAGATTGAGACTGATAGTTTGACAGTTTGTATCTGTAGCAGTTGCTCACTGCATAGAGAAAGTCATTAATAGCCATTGACTCAGAGTGACTGGACTGTGGCCAGTCCTAATGGCAGAGCAGCAGGGGATTTCATTCACAGAGTAACAGCAGGGAAAATCCCGTGAGACACTGGAGGAAGGAATGGTTTAAGAGAGCTTTGATGGTGCTTCACAGTGACAGAGTGCTCTCAGTATGGAGTCTAGGTCTCTTGTGTTGGGTCAGCAAGCTTTAATAGTTGACTTAAGGCTTGTTCACACCAAGACGAATGTTTGGCGATAAACATTTTCATTTAAATGAACGGTTGTTGATGTGTCTGGCACATACCAGCACAAACTTTTTTTTAAGGAGAGTTGTTCTAATTTATTTTCCATCGCTCTATGACAAAGTCCCTTTACAACAAGTAATTTCCCTCGTTGGCCATCTTTGAAACGCCTCTCGGGCATGCAAGTGCAGCTCCTATCTCTTTGAACGGGGAAACATCAAAGCTGTTTGCCAAGCTTTCGATTAAATTTTATATTTGAAATCACCAATGAAATCTGACAACAACTGTCTCATAAATTTTGAATCATTACAAAAAACTGTATTTTTCAGACTAGATTTTTTTTTTTTTTATCATGTAAATGTAATGCAGTTAATTTCAATATAATAATAGTCTGTTACAGAATGCATTGCATTGTTGAGATTTATAAAAATATAAATAATCTCTACATTACATCACATACCATACAGGTAGTTGTCACAAATGAGACAATATTCACCAGAATATTGAACTTACCATCATTCGGACTACGTTTCCCATAGGCCCTCATTCCTGGGACTGATTATGCACACACTTGCACCTCATCACACACACACACACACACACACACACACACACACACATACACACACACACACACACACACACACACACATACACACATACATACATACATACACACACATATACATACACATATATACATACACACACATATATACATACATACACACACACACACACACATTGCGAAGTCTTGATTTGCCCTGGTGATCATTACTGAGTGTTTTCTGTGGACTGTTATACTGTTGCCGTCTGGACTGTTTACCCCTTGTGATATTCTGCTGCCTGCCTTGATCCTTGCCTCTTTACTGGACTGTGTTTGCTTGCCGCCTGCCCTGATCTCTGCCTGTATCCTGATTCTGTTTGTCTGCCACCTGCCACGACCTTTGCCTGTTCCTGTTCACGTCTCTGCCTATGCCCTTGCCTGTAAGAATACCTTTCTTAATAAAAGCTGCAAATGGATCCCCATTCTGTTGACCCATCATTACAGTTTCAAATCAAAAATGATATAGTACTTTAATTAGTTCTTACAACTTACATGGAAGCACTCTATTCTTTTCATTACTATCATTACAAAGTCTCATATGCTCATCAAGCCTTCATTTATTTGATCAAAAAACAGAAAAAACAGTAATATTGTGAAATATTATTACAATTTAAAATAATGGTTTTCTATTTTAATATACTTTAAAATATTATTTACAAACAAAACAGACTGTTTGAACTGTTTCAAATCCAGCCATCATTGAGATCTCATAAAAAGACAAAACCGACCATCTCTGAAATCTCACAAATAAACAAAACCGACCGTCACTAAAACGTTACCAACCATCGTTGAAATCTCATAAGGGAGCAAAGCTGATCATCAATAAAATCTTATTGGAAAAAAAAAACTTCACTGAAATCTTGTAACCAAACAAAACCGACACACAAAACCAACTGTCATTAAAATCTTGTAATGAAACAAAACCGACTATCATTGTAATATTGTAATGGAACAAAAAAGGACTGTCATTGAGATCTCGTAATGAAACAAAACTAACAGTTTACAAAATCCCTTTACAAAATCTCAATGACTGCCTGCTACTGAGATCTCCTGCTATTGAGAACCAACCATCATAGAAATCTCAAAATGAAACCAAATGTCTTTGAAATCTTGTAAAAGCACAAAGAAACAAAATGGACCATCACTGAGATCATGCAATTGAACAAAACCAACTCTGAAAACCAAAACGTCATTGAAATCTTGTCAAAACAAAACCAACAGTTTGAATCATTTTCAAACTTGACTGTCATTGAAATCTCATAATGAAACAAAACTGACCATCATTGAGATTACACATAAAGGAACAAAACTGACAGATCTCGTAACGAAAGAAAACTGACCACCATAGAACAATACCAACAGTTTGAATAGTTTCAAACTCAACTGTCATTGGAAAAACAGCCGTTATTGAAATCTCATAACCCAACAAAACCGACCGTCATTGAAATCTCGTAATGGAACAAAACCAACTGTCATTAAAATCTCGTAACTGAACAAAACCGACCAAGATCCCATAACCGAACAAAACCGACCATCATTGAAATCAAGAAAGGGGAACAGAACCAACCGTCATTGAAATCTCATAAAACAAAACCGTCAACCACTGAGATCTTGTAAAGGAACAAAATTGATTGTCATTGAGATGTAGTAAGGACTAAAATCAACCATCATTTAAAATCTCACAAAGGAACTAAACTGACCGACACTGAAATCTCGTAATGAAACGAAACTAATCGTCATTGAAATGTCATAATGGAACAAAACAGATCATGATTGAAAACCGACTGTCATTGAAATCTTGTGAAGGAACAAAACCGACCGCCATTGAAATCTTGTAATGAAATAAAACTGACAATCATTTAAATCTCGTAAAAGAACAAAGGAACAAAACCAACCATCTTTTAAATCTCATAACAGAAAAAATCTGACTGACACTAAAAAAATTACCATCATTGAAATCTCATAACCCAGCAAAACCGACCATCATTGATATCTTGTAATGGAACAAAGCAGACTATCATTGAAATCTCATAATGGAACAAAACCAACTGTCCTTAAAATCTTGTAAAATAACAAAATATACAGTATTGAGATCTCGTAACTGAACTGAAAAGTTGATTGACTGACAATGAAACAAACCGTCATTTAAATCTCGTAATGGAACAAAACAGACCATCATTGAAATCTCATAACGGAACCAAGCCAAGTGTCACTGAGATCTTGTAACTGAACAAAATCAACTGAGATTTGATTACCAAATAAAACCGACCATCATTGAAATCTCATAAAGGAACAAAACTGACCGTTATTGAAATCTCATAACAAAACAAAACCATCAACCTTTGACATCTCGTAAAGGAACAAAAGTGATTGTCATTGAGATTTAGTAAAGGACCAAAATCAACCATCATTCAAATTTTGTGAAGAAACAAATCCTACTGTCATTGAGGTTTTCATTTCAGAACCGACAGTCATTGAAATCTTATAAAGAAACAAAACTGACCATCATTGAGATCTCGTAGCGAATCAAAACTGACCGTCATTGAAATCTCATAAAGGAACAAAACTGACTGTCATTGAGATCTTGTAAGGAAATCTTTGTAAAGAAACAAATCCTACCGTCATTGAGGTCTTGTAAAGAAAAAAAAAACATCCATCATTTAACTCTTATAATGAAACAAAACTGAATTTTGTCTTTGAAATCTCATAATGAGAAAAAAACAAAAAACAAACAAAAAAAAAAACAGCCATTGTCAAGATCTCATAATTTAACAAAACTGACCATTGTTGAATTCTCACAAAAGAACAAATCCGACCATCATTTAAATCTTGTAATATAACAAACGGATCATCTTTGAAAGCTCATAAAAGAACAAAATTGACCATCCCTGAAATCTTGTAAGGAAATTAAACTGACTGTCATTGAGATCTCGTAAGGAAACAAAACTGTCTTTGAAATCTCGTAACAGAAGAAAACCAGCCGTCATTGATAACTGACAGTGATTAAAATCTCACAACCGAACAAATCCGCCCGTCACTAAAGTCTTGTAAAGGAACAAAACCGACTGTCATTGAGATCCTGTGAAGGAACAAAACTGAAAGTCACTGAGATCTTGTAAAGGAACAAAACGTCTCAGGTTACGACTGTATCTTTGAGAACAGGTAATGAGACACTGCGTCCTAGAACGCATATGGGGAAATGCCCTCGCGTGACAGGTGTCTGAGGCGATAGTTGAATTACGGCAATCCTATTGGCTGGCAACAGCCTATGACGTCATACTAGTGCGACCAGACAGTATATAAGGGGTGCCTAGAGAACATGTCATCTGCTATTCGTCTGAAGTGACTGTAGCAGGCAGCCCCGAGGCATGGCAACGAGATGCAGTGTCTCGTTTCCTGTTCTCAGGGAACCAGGGTTACAGTCGTAACCCGAGACATTCCCTTTCGAAAGGGAACTCGCACTGCATCCTAGAAGGCATATGGGGAACAAAATACCCACGCCGCCATGTTGAAGGGAGTGCATGCCAACAATGGCTGAGAAGAAAGTAGCAACACTCAACCCTCTCTGGTCACATACTAGGCTGTCAGTGACATTACTCCCTACGGCCACTGCCCAAGCTAAAAAGCCTCAAGGAGGCCTTCCACATAGACAAGGCCTACAAAGGCTGCTCAAAGGCTTGGAACCAACAGCTTCAACAGAAGGGGTCCCTTTAAGGGAGTATGACCAGAAGACCGAGAGGGACACCAGACAGTCACTTACTAGAGGGACAAAGTCAACCCCAAGGGCCACCAGGAAGGCTGAACTAGCCCCACCAAGGGCTAATTAGGCCAACAACCTGTCTGTCAAAACAGAATCTCAAAAAACTTCCTCAGAGAGGAAGGCCCTGTGAGAGGGACCGCACAGTGGCAGGACCAAACTCACCGAATCAGAGATGGACATCCCTGGGAGCAGAACTCAGCAAATTGCTTTAGACCCAAAAATAGGGGAGAAAACTTACTCGACCTAGGATCTACAGAGTGAAACTGAGCACTCTGGAGGCTGGGTACTCTACCTAAGCCAGGGGAGGAACAGAGGCTGGAATACAGCAGGAGATAAAGAAATTCTGAACCTATATACTGAACTCAAACAGTAGGGAGTATCGCAACTTGGAAGTAAGAAAAAAGAAAATCTAGAAAGACTCAAGGAGGTAGCTCTGGATGAATAGCGGCCTCAACAGAGAGAGGCTGAAAACTCAACCCAAAATAAGGGTTTTTCCATGCCTTCTCTATCTCAGAATGGAGATCGGGACGAAATGGAAGGCTCACGGGAGCTGGAGGAGTATGGCCAGAAAGAAAGCGTTCGTCAAGCCTCCTACGAGCCACTTCTTCCTGAGCGTGCGCCCACGGCAGCTTTAATATGCCCAAGGTGTGCTCCATAACATCCAACAATTCAACATATGTGGGGCAGGATGGTCACGCGGGCTCGGATGAAATATTCTCACTGCCCTCAACAACCATCGTCTGCTCTTCAGTGTGGCTAGAAGCCAAAAGAGCACTATCTGCTGAACTGGAGGATGCCAGAGAAATGGCATGAATATGTCTGAATATGTATTTGGTCTGAATATGATAGTGTTGTGGAGATATAGCCTCATATCTGATTTGGCAAGCTTTTTGTCGAATTCATTTGGTCAGTTTTCAAGAACGGATGGTTCTATCAAAAAGCTTTTGATAACTTTTTGTCGGCATGGTCTCAAGATGCTCTGGTTCAATTTTCGTGAAAACCGGAGTAACGGCCTAGGAGGAGTTAGAAAAAGTAGGAATTTTGTTTCTTTTGAACCTTACGGTTCAAAAGTTATTAGCATAAACATGAGTGAAACTTTGGACAGGTGGTGGCGCTAGAAGGATTGAGTTAGAGACTCCAAATTCGCTATGGACACAGTTGAGACTGGCCTCTATCAGTGTGCCAAATCACAAGTTTTTAGCATACGGTTCTATGGGCTGCCATAGACATCCAGAGCGAAAGAATAATAAGAAAACTAATGATTTCAAGAGGTGCCTACGCACCTTCGGTGCTTGGTCCCTAATAATAATAAAAAAAACAAGTATAAGCAACACGGAACTATAAGCAACACGGAAAACAAAAATTTTAATTCTGTCATTAATTACTCACCCTCATGTTGTTTGACGAAGTATTTTATCTATTCTAAAGAAAACAATTGTAGAATTAATTTGCTTACTATAAAAGCCAGAAGTGTTTTGAGGCCTACGTGACTGTAAGGGTCAGATGTATCTGAGAAGTTAGCTTGGCCACTAAGCATATTTTGCTGGTAGTTTTCCACCAGACAACAGGAGGATGTGAAATGAATAAGATCATTATTAAGGGTGTCATGTGAAGGCTTCTTGCCTCCGGGGAGTATTGATTGTTTTTGATACAATGTTTAATTTTGCCTATGAGAAAGGGTTGACCATCAATTGGCAGAATTCCACCACGACAGATTAATTAAAAAGATGACTAGTTGGCAGTTGGCCACCCTTACAAAGAGAATTATCTCTTGCATAAGCAACACCTGCAGTTTATGGTGAAGTGACTGTGGTGAACTGTGAGTACTTGGGAGTCTCCAGGAAGAGAAAGGGAGGAGAGCACCTGTAAATGAGACTATGGAAAAGAACTGTAGGGGTGGATATTTTTCACTGTTTTAACAGATAAGAAAAATGTATAAAAACTGTGCCCTGACTAGAGAGATTCAGATGTGGAGCTGGCATCTCACTTTGTTGCTTGTAGATAAAGTTGTAACGACTGAGACAAATCAGACACAATTATTTGTTATAGTTAACCAATAATTGTTTAAAGCTCACTCTGGGGTCTGTCCCCTCATCCCTGAGAAGTTACAAGTTTTATTGCGCTAAAGAATGTTGGTTACCACATGGAAGAGCAGAGACAAAGAGACACACAGAAAACCTGCATCTTTCCCACAGAAAACAGACTTTCCTGCATTAATTTATAGACAGAATGTTCTATAAATTAACATGCATATCCCAAGGAAATGGTATCCATTATTACTGTTTGTTGTATTGTATTCACATGTTTATGATATATTTAAGGTAACTTCAATTATGCCATGTTTAGTGTCTATGGGTTCGTATCGAGAAGATTTAAAAGCTTGTGTGTGCGATATGTCGATACCTGTGCAACACATCAGTATTACAAGAATCTTTAATAGTTCTTCTTCAAAAATTCAGCCAGTTAATCTTGCTCGGTCATAAAAGCCCTGACAGGAGGTGTGTTGTCGCCCGGAAATACAACATCTTCATTGGTCAGGTCAACCCTAAGAGGTGTGACTTTGACCATAGGTTAAAAGCCAGTGCACAACGCCCCTCCCTCTTTTTTTATTGCTTCTTGGATGACTGAAGAGACCCCTTTTGCTGCAAGCCTCTTCAGGCCAAGGTCTGTGGGCCTGCAAGGCCTGTAGGCCTAGGCCTGCAATCCAGCCATGTGTTCATCTATGAGAGAGAGAGAGAGAGAAAGAACTTTTTCCCCACTAAGAGTCAAATTAACAGCTTAAGTTGTTTCATAGTACTTCATCCAACGCAGAAGATACTGGACAGAACTTCGGACCGAATCATCAATATTTCTCCTCAGCCTGCAGATCCGATGCTCCTCAGCCTAAAGGCACCTTGCAAGTATCATACATTTGAACACTAAACAGCGATTTAGTATTAATTTGTAAACCACCTGTCAGCAAAGGTGTTTTATTACTGAGAAAACTGATGATTCTTTTCCAGATTGTCTTTGACTTTTTCCCATAGCTCTATTTCCGGTCCCACTTCCGGTTCAACTCTGTCATTGCTAATTTTTACCTACGTATGTGTGTGACCTGCGTGTATGTTATGTGTTTGTGAGTTAGTTAATAAAGATAGTGGACAATAGATGTTTGGTTCTGACCCCGTCTGCTAATAAATTGCCTCTTAAATTATTTAGATCTTGACTACATGCTCTGAGTAGTACTGTACAATAAGAATGTTGTTTTTCCATAACCTGGAAATGAACATTTCTTAGACTTACTAAACAATTAACACTGAGTGTTCACTGGACGAACAGGTTAATTGATTGTAATATTAATTTTAATGTAGCTACATAAAGTTAATCTGATTAACTGATTCACATATTCATAATTAATCATAATTAATAATCATAATGAGTTATGAATAATTATTAATATTTCCCCTTTGAGTTAATTCGCTACAGTCTTCCAAAGCATCAATAGTGGGAAAGTTAAACTGGCTCTTGCTGATATCAGCGCTCCCAGAGGAGTTTTCACAGCTAAAAACCTCCCTCTTGTTGGATTGATAGGAATGATCACAGCTCAGCTGCTCCAGGAATGAAGAATCATCAGTGGCCGATTCCAAATATGTCATGTTGCTGAAAGCCAATAAGCCAGAGCAGTTGCCCGAATCTCGGTTTGCACGGTTTTGTTCTCTTGAGGAACTGATACCAACACTCCTGACTACCATCGTAGTGTCCTGATTGCTGGGTGTGTTGCTGGTAAAAAGAAGAGATTTTAAATCCTCATCCAGGGCACGTTTGACGTGTGATGAGACGTTGATCGGACTGCAGTTCTCCTTGTCATTACCAGATTCAAAGCCGGCCTGGCTGTAATCGTCTGCCGCCGACTCAACACTGTGGGAACTTTTCTCGTTGGTTGTATCTACTGATGATGCTGAGATCCTGTAGAGAGATGTTGAGGGATTATTAATCAGAATTAGTCTGTCATGTCCCAGCTAGCAGGGAACGTTCTCAGAACTTTGGCTAACATTCCGTAAAAGTTTTTTTTAACGTTTTAAAGAAAACATTTGAATGTAATGTTCAAAAAATATTTTAAGAATGTTTATAATTTCAGAAAATGTTCCTATAATGTTAAATGAAAACAAATCTAGAACATTTCACCTGCAACATTTTTAGGATGTTTTGAGGATGTTGTTGAGGTAACATATTATATAATGTTGTAAATATAACATTTGCACAATGTTTCAATAAAACAAATGAAGAACATTCTCTCAGCAACATTAGGAAAACACTATAAGAACATCATTAAGGTTTGAGGGGATGAAATGTTCTGTATAAAATGTTCTTCTAATTTGACGTATTAACAAAGATAGAACATTTTACCTAAACATTTTGAGGATGTTGTTGAGGTAACATATTATATAATGTTGTCAATAAAACATTCACACAATGTTTCAATTAAACAAATGAAGAACATTCTCTCAGCAACATTAGGAAAACATTATAAGAACAACATTGAGGCTTGAGGTGATGAAATGTTCTGCATAAAATGTTCTTCTAATGTGACAGTTTAACAAAGATAGAACATTTTACCTGCAGTATTTTTAGGATGTTTTGAGTAAGTTGTTGAGGTAACATATTATACAAAGTTGTCAATAAAACATTGGCACAATGTTTCAAGATAACAAAGGAAGAACATTCTCTTAGCCACATTAGGAGAACGCTATAAGAACATTATTGAGGTTTGAGGTGATGAAATGTTCTGTATAAAACGTTCTTCTAATGTGACGGTTTAACAAAGATAGAATATTTCACCTGAACATTTTGAGGATGTTTTGAGAATGTTGTTGAGGTAACATATTATACAATGTTGTCAAAAAAACATTCACACAATGTTTCAAGATAACAAAGGAAGAACATTCTCTCAGCCACATTAGGAAAACATTATATGAACATCAGTTGCCACCCATCCCTTAAAATACGGAATCGTTCTGGTTTAACACTCAAATGATCATAGCGACGAATCTCTAGAACGCGCCATAAACCTGCATGGTTTTTTAAAAACATGGTGAGCTCAGGTCCGCCCTCTGAGTGCATGAGGCTCTTAAGATCTTGGGTGAATGGGAAAAAAAGTTATAAATGGGTCTGTCAAGTAACTAATGTTGAACGCAAGGCGAACTGCAGAGAAACATTCATAGAAGTTTGGCTAACATTCCCTACAAGTTTGTTTAATATTTTAAAGAAAACTTTTGAATGTAATGTTCAAAGAATGTTTTAAGGATGTTTCCCTTTTTGTCCCGAAGGGTGACGCAGTAAATGCGTCTGATGCACGTGTGTCAACTAGTCCAATGGCGAGAGTGAACGTCACCAGCGGGTGACGTCATGACCAGGAAAGGATAAATACACATCCGGAAAGACCGGCTTCAACTTTTGTGCCTCAGCAAAGCGCTCTGTGTAAAAACTGTCTCTGTCTATTTATTGTTGTTTGTCCTCAAGCATTATATATTCTAGACAGGAGTTTATTGGTGAGTTAATAGCAATTTGAGTCGTGTGTGCTTCCATGCCCTCGCTACTATACGAGTGGGGATACATGCGATTCATGTGTTGTTTGTTTGAAAGCAGAGCATGCACGTCAGCTCTTGTTTTGGGATCTGACAGTGTTTATTCATAAATTTCCTGATGTCATGCACTTTTGAGATTTTTAGCTCTGCTCCTCTTGGCTTTTTCTTTCGAGGGAATAAAGTCTTAAGCAATAAAGAATCTATGGCTCTGATCTCGCATCTGCCGAGGCAACGCGTAGATCTCGAGTCTGCAAACTGCAATAAAGATTGTAGTGGCTCTGATCTCATGTTTGCTGAGGCAACGTGTAGATTAGGGTGTGCAGACGGCAGTTATAAATATTCAACCTATCATTCAGACCGTGTACACTTGTCTGGTGGTTCATTGATGCATTTAATTTAAGGAATTAAATGGGATATTGCCTGGTTTTTAAAAGCTATGTCTGCACTAATAACTCCTTATTTTAGCCTTTCATCCAAACCGTTTTTACCTGTCTGGTTGATATGTGGCTGCATTTAATTTTGAGAGATTAAATGAAATTTGATGTGTAACTATATTAGCATTTCTTTCAGATCGTATTAACTTGTCTGATAGATCTTTTGTTGCATTAAATTTTGAGAAATTAAATGGACAGTTGGCTGTAATTTAATTTTGAGAAATTAAAATAATACATATTTATCTGACTTGAAGTAGTTAGATTCATGTATTAGTTCAGCCTTTCATGTAGATCCTGACGCCAGTGGTGTTAGGCTTCCCTGTGGGGTGGAGCGGTGTACACCTCAGTATACGGTGCCCGCCCCAATTCGTTGCCCTCAGGGGACCGTTCTGCCAACCCCATCACTCTCGGTGCTTTGGGGCACAGCGGTTTCCAGCAAGTTTGATTCAGTGCTCACACGACGTTGCGTCAGGCTCGCACCCTCTGAATGAAATCTAAGGGCAGCCCCACACGAGATAGAGCGGTGTACACCTCAGTATACGGTGCCCGCCCCACTTCATTGTCCTTAAGGGGCCATTCTGCCAACCCTGGCACCCTTGGTGCTTCAGGGTGCAGCGGTTTTCAGCAAGCTATGACTCAGCGTCCACACGACGCTGCATCAAGTTCGCACCCTATGAGGAGGTGTTTTTGCACCTTGGTTATATGGAAGAAAAGTTGGTTCCTGTCCCAGGGCCCTGTGTTAGGAGCTTAATATCACTGAGTCACTCTCATGATAGATGTTTCTCTCACAGGCTGGGGAGTGGTAATGGAAGGCCGCTCAGCTCAGGGTCTTTGGAGGAGTCATCATCTTTCATGGCACATACATTTCCTGGAGATGATGGCGGTCTTCAATGCGTTGAAGCTCTTCCTCCCAGACCTGAGAGGTCCTCGTGCTGTCTAGACAGACAATACATCAATGGTCTCTTATATAAATCGACAGGGGGATCTGCGTTCGCACCCACTATGCGAACTGGTGCACCAGATCCTCCTGTGGTCCCTGGGGAAGATGCTATCCTCGAGAACAATCTTATTCCAGGGACCTAGAATATAGGAGCAGACATCCTGTCGAGACAGGGGCTGAGGCCAGGGGAATGGAGACTTCACCTCAAAGTGGTGAAGTTCATATGGGAGATTTATGGCCACGTGGAAGTGGATCTTTCGCGTCTCAGGATACGACGCACTGTCCACTGTGGTTATCCCTCACGCATCCAGCTCCTCTTGGACTGGATGCCATGGTACAGACATGGCCGAGGCTACGTCTGTACGTTTTTCCCCAGGAGTTCTGGACAAAATTCGCCGGGAAGGGACAAGTCTGCTGCTAGTAGCGCCTTACCGGCCAAGTCAGATATGGCTCTTGGACCTTGTGTCTCTCCTCAACAGCTCTCCCTCGGAGATTCCGATCAGGAGAGACCTTCTATCTCAGGCGAAGGGCTTGATTTTTCAACCTGCCCTGAAGTATTGAACCTGTGTTTAGCCCCTGAGAGGGCCCAACTCATAGTATCTGGTCTCTCAACCGAGGTTGTGGAGACCATACTTACTCCAGAACTCCAGCCACAAGGAAACTATAGGCCCTGAAGTGAAAACTTTTTACTTCTTGGTGTGATGTGCGACAGCTAGATCCAGTTAACTGCCCAACTGGTACAATACTAGAGTTCTTGCAAAGTCGTTTTTCATCAGAGCTATCCTCGTCCACCCTAAAGGTCTACGTATCAGCTATTTCTGCATAACATGTCCCTGTGGATGGTACAATGGTGGATGGTACCCTGAGAGAGGGAACGAGACACTGCGTCTCGTTGCCATACTCCCTGCAACCCTGTGATCGATTTGCTTCGGCAATTTAAGCTGAAGCCGGTCTTTCCGGATGTGTATTTATCCTTTCCTGATCCCGCCAGTGACATTCACTCTCGCCATTGGACTAGTTGACACACGTGCATCAGACGCATTCACGCTGATGCCGTTCCCATAGAGACCCCTTCGGCACGCAGTGCGAGTTCCCTCTCTCAGGGAACTGTGGTTTATGTGGTTTATGATTATGGAACATTTTGAGGATGTTCCATAATAACAAAGGAAGAACATTCTTACAGTCACATTAAGAAAATGTTTTGAGGACATCATTGAGACCTGAGATGGCAGAGTGTTTTTTAAACGTTCTTTGACATGTTAACAAAGAATACTTTAAACGTAACGTTTTGAGGATGTTGTTGAGGTAACAGATTATACAATGTTCTCGATAAAACATTGGCACAATGTTCCATAATAACAAAGGAAGAGCATATCAAAGCAACATTCATATAAATGTTTTGAGGATATTATTGCCTGAGATGACAAAATTTCTTAATAAGTGTCAATATTTTGAGGATATTTTGGGGATGTTGTTTATCTCAGGGCTGTAACCACCATAGACATATAGGGGTCCCCCCCAATAATTAGAAATGGCCAAATTGGATTTTGATTGACGAGCACATCAATCGATTGCTTAATGCCGTTGCAGAGGTTCTATTGCAAACAAATGCACACAAATGTGACCCTGCTCTTGATATACAACCATTGATGGACATCTTTGATTTTAATGAGGAAAAAAAACAAAAAAAACATACAAGGGCGAATTATACCTTTGATACTGTTAACAAAGATTCTACCACTAGACCACTAGGGAATTCAAGTGTAAATTGCAAATCTATGTATTTATTCACTAAATTGAAGAATCTCAGAACTAACAATATATTGTATTATGAAACTATCACATTAAACATGAGTTCTCAATGTACTATTGAAATTAATTTCTGCACATTTTAATGTTTTTTTTTTCTACAATTGTTATTGTACATATCTGATATAGCATTGTATTAGCAACAATGTCCTTCACTGTTTTGTTTCTTTATGCTTTATTAAGAAAAGAAAAGTCCCCCCCCCCCCCCCCCCCCCCCCCCCCAATGTTCCAGACATGGTTACATCCTTGGTTTATGTAAGATTGGAGAATGTTCTATACAATATTGGCACAATGTTCCATAATAAAGGAGTAACATTATCAAAACAACATTTTACAAATGTTTTGAGGATATTATTCCAGATTGCAATGAAGTCTGGGCCAGATCTGGGTTACATTTGGCACTTTTGTTTTGGTTCTGGGCCTGGCATCATGTTTTTAACACCCTTGTGTGAAACAGCATTGGGCTGAACTCTGAACAAAAGATGAAATGCATGATTTTAGCTGAACACCGGCTTGAGTAGTCTGCAGAAGTGAGCTGAATTCTGGGGGAAGGGAAGAGGAAGTCTCATATCTGGCTGAACTGTTGCGCGAACGTGTTTACAGGAGATGAGAGGTGCTGAATGGGCCATGGTAGATCGACGCGTAAAACCACCAATCACAGCGTGCTTTTCTCGTGACGCAAGAACATTTGAAATTGACGAACAGCGCAAATGGTTGTTGAAGAAATTGGCGCAAAATGTCCCTGGTCTGATTGTCTTTTTGACGGAAATAAGTGAGTACGGACTTGTTCACAGACAGATGCGGCGGATATAGAGTTGTGCTGGAGAATGTTTTACCCGCTGGATGAGTTTGTGGCCCAAACAACAGAACTGCCTCCTGGTCAACGGAACTCTCCCTTCCACAATAATTACTGGACTGTACGTTTTTAAATGTCTTTTTCAGTTTACATCTTTCGTTTATCCTTTACCTATCTGTATACACTTTAATCCGTTGCTAGGTAATATTGTGTTCTATATGCATACAGATACTGTACATTTGCTACTTAAAAGTGTTAATCTGATTATGTCTTTTGAACTTAAATAATAATATTTCGGTAATTTATAAAGATGAAATGATATGAGCATTCAGTCTAAGACTTGTGTGTTTTTGATTTGGTAGTCTAGCAATTACTGTATGTACTGGTAATAGCAGTCTTTGGTAATGCATTAGGTAAAGTACACCGTTGTATGTTGACAGTCCATGTTTTAAAATATTTCAGGTACTTTGGGGCTGACGGTCATTGTGAAGGACACAATCTGGCAAATATTGAGGCAAACAATGAAAATGATCTAACAAAAACCTGCAGAGGTGAATGGAAGGATATGGTAAGTGGTTTTGTTTTGTTGTAAATCTTAATAAAATTTTCTTTAGAAACAGTTTGTAGTAATCTTGTTCAAATATTAGGAAATAATTATGTTGGCTTAAGAAGTGCAACATATTGTTAACCTATTTGAACATTATTATTATTATGTTTTCTTCCGAGACTATATTTTTTAACCCTTAAAGGATTAGTTCACTTTTAAATTAAAATGAGCTTTACTCCCCCTCAAGCCATTCTAGGTGTACATGACTTTCTTGCTTCTGACGAAGAAAATCTGAGAAATATTAATAAATATCCTGACCCCTCCGAGCTTTATAATGGCAGTGAACAGGGTTCATGAGTATGAGCTGAAGAAAGTGTCTCTATCCACATTCATCCATCATAAACATACTCCACACAGCTCCAGGGGGTTAATAAAGGCCTTCTGTAGTGAAGCAATGCGTTTGTGTAAGAAAAATATCCATATTTAACAAGTTATGAAGTCAAATATCTAGCTTCCGCCAGAGCGCCTTCCCTATTCAACTTACGGAACTGAAGTGTTACTGATGCGATGTCTTTGTAACTTGAATACTAAAGGCGGGCTGGTGGAAGTTAGATATTTTACTTCTGTGTTCATCAGAATTAAGAAAGACATATACACCTAGGATGGCTTCAGGGTGAGTAAAGCTTGGGCTAATTTTCATTTGAAAGTGAACTAATCCTTTAACTCCTTCTAGATCTTTAATGCTACAAGCACCAAACACAGACCTTAAGACTGTTCTGAAGTTTGGTGCTGTCATTTGTAACTGATCAGACTTAACAGTTTTCAGATAGTGGTATGCGAAAGTTGTAGAACCCCTTGCAGAATCTGTGAAAATGTGAATAATTTTTAACAAAATAAGAGAGATCATACAAAATGCATGTTATTTTTTATTTAGTACTGTCCTGAGTAAGATATTTTACATAAAAGATGTTTACATATAGTCCACAAGAAAAAAAATAGCTGAATTTATGAAAATAACCCTGTTCAAAAGGTTGGGAACCCTTGGTTCTTAATACTGTGCGGTTACCTGGATGATCTATGTTTTTTTGTTTTGTGATGATTGTTCATGAGTCCCTTGTTTGTCCTGAGCAGTTAAACTGCCCAGTATTCTTCAGAAATATTTCCCGGAAGACAAATTAAGTACAATTTACCTTGATCTTCAAATTCAAAAAGTTCTCACTCCTGACTCTTAATGCATCGTGTTTTCTTCTGGAGCATCAGTGAATGTTTGAACCTTTTCTAACAGTTGTGTTTCAGTTGTCAGTTGTCCTCAGTGTGAAAAGATGGATCTCAGAATCATACAGTCACTGCTGGAAAGAGTTCAAATATGCAAAAGATGCTTGAAACTGCAGAACCTGGAGGATTTTTCTAAAGAACAGAGCTCAGTTTAACTGCTCAGAACAAACAAGAGACTCATGAACAACTATAACAGCACAGTATTAAGAATCAATGGTTCACAAACTTTTGAACGGGGTTATTTTCATAAATTCAGCTATTTTTTTGTCTTGAGGACTATATGTAAACATCTTTTATGTAAAATATCTTACTCAGGACAGTACTAAATAAAAAATATCATGCATTTTGTATGATCTCTCTTATTTTGCTAATTTTTTTCACAGATTCTGCAAGGGGTTCCCAAACTTTCCCATTGCCAATCAAATAATCCCAAAATCCCACAGATTTAAATTGGCTGAGCAATATTAATGCTGTCCTGTAGAGGGAGCCACAGGATAAGAAATCTTTGAAATCCACTCTTCTACTCTCCGTTTCCATCAGGTAAATGACAAAGAAATGCATACTCAGAGGGAGATATAATCTCACAATTCTGAGAAATAAAGTCAGAATCTTGATATATAATTCTCAATTCTGAGGGTCTTTTTTGCTCAGAATTGTGAGGTATAAACACACTTTTGCAAGTAAATGTCAGAATTGTGAGCTTACTTTTTTCCCCCTTAGTATTTGACTTGATAATTTGCAATTGCAACTTTTTATCTCACAATTCTTAGAGAAGTCAGCCAAAAAAAAAACAAAAAAAAAAGAAGCAATTGCAAGTAGAAATCTGTAAGAGATGTAACGATCCATAGACAAAATAACTGATGAAAATTAGCTGTTATGTTGTAGCAATAGAATTGTGGGCAGCGTTCTGCCGCACCTCTGCACAAGTTGACCCGAGTTCGAGTCTCGGTTCGAGGTTCATGCTTTTCAAGCCAACATCAAAGTTTGTAGTTGTGTTATTAACATATAATAGATTAAGTAGATGTGTTTTAAATAACAGAAACAGAATAGATACTCAGAAAGTATGATATCTATTTAATGTCAATAGTGTTTGTGATCTTAAGATGTAATATGTATTTTCTGTTTACACTGTTGTATGCTCTTCTGTTATAGGTTACGAGGAAAAACTTTACACACAGACGCTCTACAAACAGAGAGAGCTCAATGCTGCTAACTGGCAGAGCAGCTGGAAAACTAAGAGACAAGAAAAGTGTACGACAGACGATTGTATTATTTTTCTGCAGGAACCAGGACAAGCAAAGACAGTGCTGAGCACTCTGAGCAAACACAGCAGTCAGATGCATGATTACACACTGGACTTTACTGAGTTCTGAGTGATGTTGGGCATTTACTGTATGTAGAGCTACTAATAATTTATATGGATGCCATTTACAGACCTGTTAGATTTTTATGTTTTATTTTTGAGATTAATACAATTGTATGTTTTAACAATGTTATAGCTAAGCTTTTTTCTTTCTTTTTTTTTTGAATATTTAAGAGAACATTCTGGGGAAAAAAAAAAACTTCCTTCTAAAAAACTTTATAAGAATGTTAGGGGATAATGTTCTAACAATGTTATGACTAAACATTTATAGAAGGTATTATCCTACCTTTTAGAAGAACATGCTAAGAACAAAAATAAAATTTCCCGCTAAAAACTTTATAAAAACGTTGGGGAATAATGTTCTAACAATGTTATTGCTAAACATTTTTAGAATGTTTTTTATAGAATGTTATCCTAACGTTTAGGAGAACATTCTGGGAACTAAAATAAAACTACCCGCTGAAAACATCACTAGAACAATATGTTCTCAGAACATTTTTAGAACAAAAAATTTCTAGCTGGGGTTACCCTTTCTTTTCCTCCTGAAAGTCCAGTTTTGGAATCTCTACATGGATTGTGGAGAAGTTCATAATGGAAGGAGGCAAAATATGACCCTATTAAACAAAAATGAATTCACAAAGGAACAGCAAAAATGCAAAATATACAATGATGGCGAGACACAAAACAGAGATCTCACCTCAAAACACAGATGAAGATAGCACAAATGATGAGGACTAAACCAACACACAGAGGTGGAACCACCGTTCTGACTATTTCATCTGGAGATGAGGCTGTGGAGCACATTTGGATGGATCAGGATTATTAAAGAGCATTAACACACATGCAGGAATGAATCTGAGAACAAAATAGATAGACTTACAGCTGGTAAACTCAACTGACAGTACCCGGTAGTCTATACAAGGCCGCAAGCCTCCATCCTTTTTGGCCATGAAAAAGAAGCTCGAAGCAGCAGGTACTCCTCCATGGCCTTCTGCTCTGGGATGGAGAGTGGATAAATCTTCCCACGGGGCACTGACTCACCCGGAAGCAGATCGATGGCACAGTCCCATGGCCGGTGTGGAGGCAGCTTGGAGACTTTCTTCGGGCAGAAAACATTACTGAAGAGGGCGTAACACGGAGGAATATCCACTGACTGTTTTTCTACAGGGCTCTCGATGGATGTGGAACACACAGGAAGTTATTTAGGATGAGGAACAGGAGGCTGAAACTTTTGTGGAAAACAGTCTGGAAAACAGGTGTCGCCCCACTTCAGGATCTCTCCAGTGGTCCATGAGATGATGGGGTTGTGCTGCTCCAACCATGGGCGCCCTAAGATCACATCAGCAGTGGAATCCTCCAGAACCATGTAGATGTAGTTCTTCCATGTAAAGTATTCCAACTTGAAGTTTCACTGGACCAGCACCCTGATGAACAGGTTTATGGCCGAGTGGTTTGCCTGTTACTGAATGGATCTGGTAAACGGACGGCGTTGGAATTGTCTTGAGCTTGAGCTGACGGCAGAGGGCACCAGAGATGAAGTTACCGGCTGACCCGGAGTCAAGGAGAGCATAGACTGGAATGGAAACATTGACAGCAGTAAGTGTTACGATTGTGGTGAGTGGCTTCATTTTCTTAATGGAGGGTATAATCGCACTCACCATGGGATGAGGAGGACGAGTGGGACATGTAGATCTCACAAGTCCAGATGCACCACAATATAAACACAGTCCTTGGGTCAGCCATCTCTGCCGTTCAGTGAAAGTTAGACGATTGTTCTCTAATTGCATGGGTTCTGGTACTGGTTCTGGAGGGCTGATGGACTCTGGCTGACGGAGGGATGATGTGCGTAGCAGCTGGCCCTGGTCCTGTGACAATAATGGAGATATAATTAATTTTAATAATTAATATAATGAATTAATAATTGTTTTATTAAGTGTTAACAATGAGATTATGTGTTCTTTTAAAATAATCAATTAACACTGCTTTTGTCATTTTTGACAAGATGGACAAAATTTGTCACCAAAAAAGTAATTCAGTTATCCCAAAATTTTGGTTTTACCGAAATGATACTTTGAAATGATACTTTTGGTTATACCGAATGATGATATTTTCAAACAATGCTAACAGGTTGATATCTAGCCAGGCTAATATCTTACTAGCTAGCTAAACATTTTCCATGTTTTACAGCGGTTGTACCAAATTACCTGATATTTTGGGACATGCGTATGAGCAAGTGAAAACATGAATTTTTAAAATAGTTAAAAGAGAGTTAGTTACTTTGCTTCATGACCATGTGGTCCTTTGAAGGTGTCTGAATGATGTCACATCCTGTCACATGATAGTAGGTGTGTTCGACATCAGCTGCGGCTGGATGCAACTGATCGGCAAGAGTAGCCACTTGCAGTCGGGGAGGAGCAGAAATTGGACACGTGAAGTCGGACACTTTCTGCTTCCCGTAGTGACGCTCGCGCTGCATTTGCATACTTTATCACAGCTGAAGTGAAATAAATGCAATATTTGACTAATTCACTGATGTTTCTGAGGTGGTGCAATCCGGGGCTTATTTCAAAGAGTGTGTTTGCAATCTGAATATTGAGATTATGGCTGTTGGATTGCGCCCATATTATTTGCAGAGGGAATTTACAAGTTTGGTAGCCATCATTGTTTACATTCCTCCATCAGGGAACGCGGAAGCTGCATGTGATGGCATCCTTTCTGTGACAGCGAAAATTCAAACAAAATATCCTGGTGCCTTCATTTTGATCACCGGTGATTTCAATCATGTATCTTTTTCCTCCACACTCCCTACTTTCTACCAGTTTTTTAACTGTAAAACAAGAGAAAACAAGATTCTTGATCTGTTGTACACAAATACTAAAGATGCTTACATCTCTACTGCTCTCCCTCCATTAGTAAGGTCAGATCATAACTTAGTAGTGCTAACACCATTATACAAACTGTTGTTCAGCGGCAACCAGCTATAGTAAGAACTGTGAGAACATGGTCCTGTGAGGCTAGGGGGTCACTGCGTTGTGCACTAGAAACTACCAACTGGAATGCCCTGTATGAACCACATGGTGAGGATATTGATGCATTAATTGACTGTGTCTCTGAGTACATCAATTTCTGTACGGACTGTTCCATCCCTAAGAATGAGGTCCGCTGCTACCCAAATAATAAACCTTGGGTGAGCAGTGATCTGAAGGCCCTACTTAATGAAAAAAAGAGGGCTTTTAGGTCAAATGACAGAGTTCAATTAAAGTGGTTACAAGGAGAATTAAAACATTAGGAGAAAATTAAGGAGAGCAAGGATGTTTATAGAAGGAAACTGGAGAAGAGCCTGGAAAACAACAATACTAGGGATGTGTGGAGTGGGATAAGAAAGATTACTGGTTTTCAGAGAAAAGGTGGAGGTGAAGTGGAGAGTAATGTGCAACAAGCAAATGAGTTCAACCTGTTTTTTTAACAGATTTAATACTGCTTCCTCTACCTCTAGTGGCCACCTTACCTGGAAAAGTTAAATCAGTTTAAGTCTGCTGGACCGGATGGTATTAGTCCTCATGTGTTGAAGTCTTGTGCTAGCCAGCTGAGTGGAGTACTTCAGCATCTCTTTAACTTCAGAGAGTTCCATTGCTGTGGAAAACATCTTGTCTGGTTCCAGTGCCTATTGAAGAATAGACATCCTATGGCACTAAATGACTACAGACCCATTGCACTAACCTCTCATTTAATGAAGGTTATGGAGAGACTGGTTCTGGCACACCTTAGACCATTAGTGCATCCATCACTTGACCCTCTGCAGTTTGCTTATCAGCACCGGGTGGGTGTGGAAGATGCAATTATATATCTACCACAGTTTGCATCTTGTTTTTTTTATTTTTCTAGTGCGTTCAATACCATCCAGCCAAGTTTGTTGAAGTCAAAACTGGAAGAAATGCAGGTGGATGCTTCCACCGCTTTGTGAAGTGGTGTGGGGTAAATCACTTACAGATAAATGTGGCGAAGACAAAAGAAATTGTGATATATTTCAGCAGGAATAAGACACCACCCTCTTCAGTCTGCATTGGTGGGATTAATGTGGAACTTAATATGGAATTAATGTGAAATCATATAAGTATTTAGGTGTCAAGTTGAACAACAAGTTGGAGTGGTCTACAAATACAGAGGCTGTTTACAAGAAGTGCCTGAGTTGGCTATATTTCTTGAGGAAGCTCAGGTCTTTCAACGTGTGTAACAGGATACTCAAGATGTTTTATCAGACTGTTGTTGCGAGTACTATCTTCTTTGCTGTGGTGTGTTGGGGCTTAGGAAACAAAGCAAAGGATGCCAACAGACTAAACAAACTCATCAAAAAGGCTGAGTCTATCGGTACTTTGGAGGACGTGGTTAGGGACAGAATGCTAGCAAAGTTGCTGGCGATTATGGACAATGATGTTCATCCCCTCCATAAAACTCTTGACAAACTCAAGAGTAGCTTTAGCAACAGGCTTATTCAGCCTTGTTGCTTGAAGGAACGATATAGGAAAACCTAGTGCTATTAGAGTATATAACTCATCTGTCTAGGACAGAACTGTGTTAATTAATAGGTATGTAGTCACATGTATTCTAAAGTGCTTATTGACTGTATTGAGTTGCCATGACATTTTAATTTAATAAATTAGATAAATATATCTAATCTTTGTTTTTTATTATTATTAAGGCTTTTGGACAAAAAAATGAACCGTCACGTCATTGGCTCATATTTTTTATAAATTATATATACGCACTGTGTTCCAAATTATTATGCAAGTGACGTATCAGTGCGATTTCAGCACAATAAACATTCAGATTTTAGTTTTTCAAAGAAAGTGTTTGTTTTATTTCTGCACATCTTTTTAGATAACTGGTATCGATCTCAGACAGGTTTGTGGAGTATTTTGCCAGGCCTACTAGGTAAATGGAAACCCTACTTGAAGATGTTGTTCCACATTATTAAGTAAGTCACAGTTCTCATGAAATATGGGGAGGAAGAAAGATCTTTCTGAAGATGAAAAGCATAAAAATGTTGCAATGTTGTGCAAAAGGCATGAAAACAAGTAATATTGTGTGAAAAGTGAATGGAGATTATGGAGCTATCATAAGTTTTGTGAGTGATTTAGAGCACAGCAGAACTCGGTCAGATAAAGGCTTAAAGTTTCTGTCAAACAAGTTAATTGTATTAAAAGGACAGCTGTAAAAAAAAAAAAAAAAAAAAAAAAAAAACACTATTGAGCAGCAGATATTTGAAGCTCCTGGGGCCGGATTCACAAACATCTTCTTAAGAAGGAAGTTAAGAAAATTCTTAAGAATGTTCCTAAGTGCAATTCTTGAAAAAACACTTTAGTATAGGGAACATGTATTCACTATTAACTACGACTTTTCCCTTAATAAACTCCTAATTTACTGCTTGTTAATAGTTAGTAAGGTAGTTGTTAAGTTTAGGTATTGGGTAGGATTAAGAATGTAGAATAAGGTCATGCAGAATAAGGCATTAATATGTGCTTAATAAGTATTAATGAACAGCTAATATTCTTGTAATACGCATGCTAATAAGCAGCTAGTTAAAAAAAACCCCTAAAATAAAGTGTTACCAAAAATTCTTAGGAAGTTCTGAAATATTTTCTTAAGAACCTGGGCCAAGATCTTACTTTTTTACTTAAGAAGAAAATGAAAGGTGTTTATTTGAATGAAAGGAAGAAAGGGGTAATTGCTGAAGACTCGCTAAACACCTCAAAGCCTGTCACTGCCTGTAGATTAGGCTACCGTAGATAATGAGCATGCAGACTCATTGTGGTTGTTTGACGGGAGCTAATCACTCTGTCATGTTTTTAATGGACCATTCAAATCGTTATTTAAAAAATAAATAACTTTTTTGCACGCTCTCTAGAGTGAATGCGTCCTGTATCTGTGTGTGCTGCCTCGCTAGTTCTAGTTTAAAAAAAAAAAATAGTAGGCTAAATCATGCTCATGATTTACTAATTCTTTCCCTCGATTTGCTAAATCGTGCACACTGTTCATAAATCGAGGAAACTAATTAGTAAATCGTGCTAACGTCTTGTGCCGTTCTCCGTACAAGCTTGAGTGAGCGCATCATATACCAACCTGGTATCACCCCTGCTGAAAAAAAATAAAATAAAAACCATTACAGAAATTGTAATGATTTTAATGGGTTTAAAGTGAACTGTATTGGTTTTAATGGAAACTGTAATGGTCCTAATGGGTCTCTATTGGTAATTTGCTTTTTTCTATTGGTGGCATGTTTTGCCTATTTGTCTGTATTGGTTTTAATGGAAAATGTAATGGTCCAAGTGGGTTTCTATTGGTAATTTGCTTTCTTTTATTGGTGGCATGTTTTGCCTATTGGATACCATTAAGGACCAATAGAACATCTTTGGCAACCTACAGATTAAACGTTGGTATCTACTGGACAACAGTATGAACCATTAGGACTCCAATCAATTTAATGGTTTCATTAGTTTGATTTAATGATGTACACATGCACATAATTTATAGGTTAGATGCAGATTTATTTATTTATTCTATTTTTACAATTATTACAACACAACAAAATAGATTAAAAATGACACAAACTAAATCTTAGCTCATTTTTCAATTGTTTAATGGTATTAAGCTTATCCTTATGTAATATGTATAGAAATATACTGTTAAATATATGTATTATTTAGTAGAATTCACACAAATTTGTTCATTCATATAGGTCATGGGTCAACATAACTTTCCGTTTTGTCCCATTTTCTCTTTTGCAGTGCATGGGAGACAATGTTGTAACTTCGTTTTAAAAACTGGGTGGGACAGGAGTGTGTGTGTGTGGCCTGGTAAACTCTACATTATGGGGATAAAATATCCCCACAAAGATGGCAATATCTGAAATCCTTGTCCGTGTGGGGAAAAAATTTAAAAAATTTAAAATGCAGAAAGTTTTCTGTGATGGGTAGGTTTAGGGGTAGGGTTAGTGTAGGGGGATAGAATATACAATTTGTACAGTATAAAAACCATTATGTATATGGAAAGTCCCCATAAAACATGAAAACCCTCCAGTCCCTCGATACCACCTCCTCTCAGTAGCGTGGTACCATCTCGGGCCTGCCGGGATCCGCCTCTTCCTGGGCACGAGGAGCCCGAAGCTTCGGGTGGTCTCGAGCTGCCTCCATCCATCGCCCTGACTCCTGCGCCTGCGCTCCTCCCACCCTCGACCCCAGAGTTGACCATCGGCCTTTCGACCACGCCGGACTCCCTCGGTACGTCGGCTCCACCTGGGTCAGACATCGCTTTGCCTTCAGTGTGGACCTACGGACCATTCGCTGCTCTCTGGCCCTCCACCCCTTCCACTACGGCTTGCTCCGCCCTACCTCAGGCTCCGTCTCCGCCCTCGGTCGCTCCTGCACGTCTTCAGACCTCCGGATCCCCTCCTCGATCTCAGGAGGTCGTCACTGCAGCTCCGTTGCGGCCGCTTGGATCGTCATCATCTCTCCACCTCCTCAGCTCGTCAACTACGCGGTGGGCTCCATCCTCGCCGTTGTTGACTTCGGTCCTCCCCATGGTGGTCGTCATCAACTCTCTCCCATGGCTCCTCCCTCCATCAACGCCGCCGTGGGGCACTACCCTGGCTGGTGCCTGGCAGAACAGCCTGCAGCCCCTGTTCAAGGCCACCTCCCGGACTTCACCACCTCCTGCACCACCCTGGACTTCTGTTCTCCGCCTCACCATAGACATTAATCACATTCATCTCAGCTGTTCGTCATTTGAGTTCTATCATCAGTGTATTTAAGTTCCTGTTCCTGTTTCTGTTGAGTAGGTTGTCGGGTATCGTTTGTGTTAATGCTGGTGTATGTTCCTGTCTGTTCCTGTATTTTCCTATCAGATTTTCTAGTAAAGACTCTATCTCCATCTCTTCGTTCGTGTGCTTAATAATACCAGTAAGTTTGTAACAGTAATATGTAATTAATAATGAAAAGATATAACTGAAGTAGAACATTTAGGCCCTGGAATAAATCACATTAAATATTAATGTAATAATTTCTCTTGAATGTGTACATTTCATCAGCACATTCATCCATACAGAGCAATATTTGACTGATATATCAATTTTTGTTTATTTTTCTCCGTCTTCATTGTGTGTAATCAGATCATTGGTTCTGCTCTGTAAGTACTATTTGACTCAGTCACACATTCTCAGTTTTTGCATTGTAGATTTGTCATAGACATTTACAAAAACTTTCTTTGCACCATATAACTGTATTTTCATGAACATTTTGTTCATGCTATCTGTTCATATTTCGGGTATCATTTTTTATTATTTTTTTTAAATGAGATGATCCTTACTTACTTGACAAATACTGTATTTTTCAGTACAGTGGTGTCATATGTACATGTTATTATACATATTCATGAATACATTTTTAAACTGGCTTTATACCATTAAATGTTGTCTGTCCTCTCTCTTTTCAGTATTTATTGCCATCTAGTCCTGTTTGCAGAATTAACTGTGGCTCCAGCCTTTAATCATACTGCAGGACGTTGGTCCTCCATGACCAGGACTAGACACCACTGTTGTAAGTGATCGATCTAGCAGTCATTCTGGATCTCTGAATTGTCATGTTTAGGACATATTGCAGGGAATCTCAGCTCTGGCCCTTGAGAACCACTGTCCTTCAGACTTTAGCACCAAACCTGGTCCAATATACCTGGGGCCGTATTCATAAAATGTTTTATCTTACCACTAAAAGTTCTCCTAAATAGCAGTAAAAATTCTTAGGTAAGAGTTTTCACTTAATATCTATTCACAAAGCTGCTGAGACCAACTTTTACTAACAGAGAGAAATCTTAAGCAAAGAGAAAGGGTGGAGTTGACCTCGTCGCTATGGATGATGTCATCACGCTTCTATGCACTAGTTGAACTGACTAGTCGACTTTAATGCTCTGCCGTGACACTTTAAAGTCCCTGTAAAGTCAATTCTGAGAATTGTTTCGAAATGCATTATAAATGTTATAAATGTATTGCTGCAAAAACATTACAAAGACTGAAGTATGTAGTACTGAATTGTGAAGTTAGAGCGTTAAACAGTTTTTCACCAATTCTGTGCTCAGAATATTTTGGGCGGAGCTAAAATGGGGGCTCGATGACGCACTGGACCCATAGAAAACATTTGGCGCATCATAAAGAGGAAGATGCGACAAAGAAGACCTAAGAGCAACTAGAAGCCTGTATTAGACAAGAATGGGACAACATTCCTATTCCTAATCTTGAGCAACTTGTCTCCTCAGTCCCCAGACGTTTGCAGACTGTTATAAAAAGAAGAGGGGATGCCACACAGTGGTAAACATGGCCTTGTCCCAACTTTTTTGAGATGTGATGATGCCATGATATTTAAAATCAACTTATTTTTCCCTTAAAATGATACATTTTCTCAGTTTAAACATTTGATATGTCATCTATGTTGTATTTTGAATAAAATATTGAAATTTGAAACTTCCACATCATTGCGTTCCTTTTTTATTCACAATTTGTACAGTGTCCCAACTTTTTTGGAATCGGTTTGTACAATCTTGTGAAAACAGGAGGTGCTCCAGCACCCCATTTCCCGCTTCCATGTTGGTACGTTATTTGAGCAGACTTTGCTTCTCCGGTGAGCAGAAGCGGTACACGAGTGGAGCGTTTGCTTGGGGCATGAGCAACTGAGCAGAGAGCACGCACACGGAGCAGAACACTGAGCAGAGCAAACTGGGTGCCAGTACAGAGTCGCTTCGAAGTTGTGCATCTTCGGAAGTGGAGCTGCTCGCAAAGTTACATAAAATGGGAGAGTGAAACCTGAGACCTAAACACTGAGGGGCGGCCTTTTTTCTCTTTCGGCTAAAAACCGAGTGCCATTTTCGGCAGCCGAAATTTTGGTGCGTTCCTAAATGGAACTATCTGTTTCATAATTTAAAACCTACAGCTGGAGAAGGTTAAATAACAGATGACTGTCTTGCTATGAACCTGACATGACTAATGGACAAAGTTCAAGATCTTGAATCTGCTCAAAGTACACCCAAATATGTTGGATGGAATTAGGAAGTTCTGTCAACAACTATGTTCTTGCAACTTCTTTGAGACTCCCATATAAATATATAATGTATGGATAATCTCATGCACTGGTAATGTGGTTTAAGAGGTACATTGTCCTAATGAATTCTCCTTCTTTTTGCAGGTCTAAGCCAGCCACAGTGGACAGTGAAGCCACAAACACAGTTCATAGTTCTTGTATTTCTATAATACATTAAGTAATAAAAAATATCATGTTAATAATTTGTGTCAGATGTTTTTTTCCAGCTGGGTTTAGTAAAAAAGATGGTCTTAATCCAAGTATAATTTTGTTTTCAGGTGCATGTTCTTAATTGTTTGCAAAAAACAACATGAGCTGTTAGCTATTGAAAAGTTGGTGTGCAGTTTATATCAATTAAAATTATATATTCTTGAGGGGTTTTTTTAAGCCACAAGAACAAAACCAGTGTATAATTGTAGTAATAATTTAAATTAATTAATCAATGGCCTAATTAACATCTACCAGTTAAACATACAAATCAGAACCAATACAAAAACTGCAATGGAAACCATTAAATATTTGCAAATAAAGACCAATACAAATTTGTGATGGAAACCAATACAAACCAATAAATCCTAATGGAATATGCCCAAAACACACTATGTAATGGAAACCATTTGGTAATGGTTTTAATGGTTAATGGCTGATGGTTTGTAATGGTTTTGTAGTGGAAACCATTAGGATTTCTGTAATGGTTTCTATTGTTTGTTTTTTTTCAGCAGGGATGGTAACTATGAAATAGTTACGTTGGTCCACTTTGGAAAACGTGTAGATTTTGGCACGGAGTCCGCGCCATACCACACGTGATTTACGCGAAGTCTGTGTGACGTCTACGTCACGTCTGCGCCTTAAATTGAATGGAATAAATAGCAGAATTAAAAAAAAAAATAAGACGTTGAGTGAGACGAGAGCATGTAACAGTTAAAGAATCCGGCCGCGCGCCATAGTGCATTCGCTCACACACTGCACTGAGCCGTGTGAGTAGCGTGTTATGATACACGTGATACGTGTGATAGGTGTTAGCAAATGATGATACGTGTTAGCAAAAAAAAAAAAAAACTACAAACAGACTACAAAGCATGGCACAAGAAACAGGAAACACTTCAACATAAAAGTCCAGGAATCCACACAGGGAATATGTAACAGAATCATTGCACAGAAACGTTATTGTGATACTGAAGTGTCTATTTGAATAATGGGTGAGAAATACAAAGAAGGGGCCCACAGACTTTGCTGCACTGTTGATGTGGGATCTTGGCCAGTGCTATGGGGGAATTTCAGCGCTCCACATTCATTAAAAGCTTGTTTGCTTCTGATGCTTGTGCTCCACTGTCCTTCTGTGCTCTTTGTTAAGCCTTCAAAAGCTTGATATCCATCATCACTTGGTGTGACGCTGCCATCATGGAGCAACAGAGAAGGATAAAGTGGATTTTTACTAGTGATGAGATTATTCTAAATGAACTTTTCATCAGAATCAGCATCATTTGAAAGGTTCAAACAAACATCTGCATCATTTCCCTGGTTCACAACACTGTTGAAACACTGATATCCGTCTTCCAAAGCATCAATAGTGGGAAAGTTAAACTGGCTCTTGCTGATATCAGCGTTCATAGGGGAGTTTTCACAGCTAAAAACCTCCCTCTTGTCGGACTGACAGGACTGATCACAACTCAGCTGCCCCAAGAACGAATAATCATCAGTGGCCGATTCCAAATACAAAACCGATGAGCCAGAGCAGTTGCCCGAATCTTGGTTTGCATGATTGTGTTCTCTTGAGAAACTCCTGACTTCCATCATAGTTTCCTGATTGCTGGGTGTGTTGCTGGTAAAAAGGGATTTTAAATCCTCATTCAGGGCATGTTTGACGCGTGATGAGACGTTGATTGGATTGCAATTCTCCTTGTCACTACCAGAATCAAAGCCGTCTGCTGCAGACTCAACACTGTGGGAACTTTTCTCATTGTTTCCTCATGCTATTTCATGTATTCTGACTTATTTACACTGTTAAAGAGTTGGATTCTCATGCTAAACATGGCCAAAGTTTCAAAACACGAGTTGGACGTATGACAGAGTATTTCTGTGCCAAATATACTCTTCCAAATCCTCATAAACTTTGCTGTCTATTTTTCAAGTATGTGCCTGTGTGACATCAGAAAGGTCGGAATTCCTTGTACGGGCACTTTTCCCACTTTTCACACAGCACGCCTCCAGACGCTTGGCTGTTTTCGGAAAGACTCGGTACAGCGTATGTATTTTTTATAAATATGATAAAACTAAAGACTTTTTGGAGATATGAAGGATGCACTACTACTCTATAGGTACTCAAGATTAACATGAGATTGGCAGAAACTATGTGTGATACCCCCCCTTTAAACAAAAAAGAAAAAAAAAAAGAAAAAAAATTTTTGAGCACTATTTCAAGATAAAATAAATAGTTAAGCAACAAACTGTGTATCTTTCTCCCAACTTCTCTTCTCAAAAACTGGCATCTACTTTTGGCTTGGAGATCCCTTATGGAAAGAAAATATATTTCCCTATATATGAATGATCAATATATTACATGATTTAACAGTATATTTGAAAATATTCAGAAAAACATATTGTGTAAATATATTACAATATATTGAATAATACATAAGGAATTGCTGCTTTTCATATATATAAAAATATGTGATAATATATTTAATAATATATCATAATGTATGTAATTTTATATTCAGTAATATACTATAAACAAATATATGGTAAAATATATTATGTAACACATTTCTTATATTTTATAATTATTGACATATTTCATATTTTCAAGTTAGTTAACAAAAGCACACCTGCATGTACTAAAATTTCTACCAAAGAGACTATCACTGCTATAGCATACACAGCCATTACTTTTTAAATAGAGTTATTATAGGCTTAATGGTGTTCAGCCAATCATAAACCTAATCACAGGCTCTACTCTTCAGCACAATGGTAACCCCAAAAACTCACACATACCAGAAAACCTTTTAAATTAAACTCTCCTTTAACAGTCAGAAGCAAATCATGCTGGGAACTAGAAGTCTGTTGTAACCACTGATTGTAACTCATTCCATGAATGTGTGTGTATATGTGTGTACATTCACATTTATATGGGAACATGTATGTGCAATATATGTACACAATAAAGGATAAAACGTTTGAATGTATGTGAAATGAATGTAATGCGATTTTTGTCTTCATTTATAAATATTTTATATGTATCAATATATAGCCATACATGGTTAATGCATATATTGAAAAATATAAGCACAAGTTTCCCATATATGGAAATGTATTATGTAATATATCGCATTATATTTTGCAGTATATTCCCATATATCTTTGTATCTTTTGATCTTGTCCCACCATTTTGTTTTCATCCTGTAATGAGGAAGTAAAGTTTGTCAGAACTGAATTTGTCAAGGATTCACAAAGGAACAGCAAAAAAGCGAAATGTAGAATGATGGCGAGACACAAAATAGAGATCTCACCTCAAAACACAGATGAAGATAGCGCAAATGATGAGGACTAAACCAACACACAGAGGTAGAACCACCTGTAGGGGATCAACAGTTTAGGACCCTTGACCAGATATGTCGAATGAAAGACCAGGAGTCAGAAGCGCGACCAATCCAAGAAATTTTACTGAAGAATAGTTTGCAGTTTCATCAGCAGAAGCCAGCTTTAAGTCTCACACGGAGTTCTTAGGCCGCTCTGCGTACATTTTCACAGCAATTATACTCTAACAGAGTCCACTAACTACGTCATTACTAAGGTAAAAATGATTCTGATTGGCTAAGAAAACTAGACAAGATTAGGAATCTTCCACACATGGACAGATAGTGAGAAACGTATCTCCATTCATCAAGATGCTGATGAGGGGACCCTGGATTTAGGTACTGGATGTCCTTTTGGGTCATGACTTGGCATCTTCAGGTCTCCAGCAAAAATGCCAGTTGTCAGGACCTGCACAGAACACTAGCGCACATACAGAGATACACAGGATTCACAGCTCTTCAAGGTTGAAGATGGCCCAGTCTCCCAACAATAAACAGGAAAGTTTCTCAGAACATACTGATAACATGTTCTAGTTCTGATGAGAAGTGCATACAGTATTCATCTTTATTCTTTAGAGAAATACCGAAAGACAGGGTAACACACTGAAATGAGGGAAAGTCACGTAGTCCAGCAGCTGTGGTGACCTTTGTGACCCTAGTTAAGAGTGTCTCCAAACAGACAGACATAGAACACAGACATCAGAAAATCATCTAAAAAGGAAATTTTAACAGCCACATAATCATTCTATGGTTGCCTAGGAAAGAAAACATTCAAATCATTTAATAATTAAAGAGGTTAAAAATATTGATTATTGATTATTACTCTTATTATCATCACTTGTGTCAATCACTCAAAAAGCATATATATATATATATATATATGTCTGAAGAGACAAGGGATTTTGATTATATCCCTTCACACCGTTCTGACTATTTCATCTGGAGATGAGGCTGTGGAGCACATTTGGATGGATCAGGATTATTAAAGAGCATTAACACACATGCAGGAATGAATCTGAGAACAAAATAGATAGACTTACAGCTGGTAAACTCAACTGGTGCGCTCTGGTCACTCAGTATCTCGTGTTCGTTATATTTTGTGCTCATTCTTGCTGTCAGAATGTAGTCGGTGTTTGGCTGGAGATTACTGCCCACGATATCATAAAATCCCACTGAATTTGACAAGTTTGACACATTTTTGGACATCTGTATGGACAATTTTTATTATTATTTATTTTTACAATTCACCTATATGTGAATATCTGTGAATATATTTCATATCATCTATATATCATATGTCATCTTCCTTACTGTTTCATCTTCTCCTTTAATCCTATAGCTCAGATGTATATCCAAACTGTTTGCAAAATTTCCTGTAAAATTCCTGTACTTGTCATCCCAAGTTACATGAAAATTTCCATTTTCAGTCTTCTGCACTGATAAAATTGGAGTTTTTGGTTTGACTGCAGAAAATGAAAATCACATTTGTAAATGTGTCAGAAAAGGCTGGATAACACTTTTTTAAATTCAAGAACATTCAAAAGTAATGGAAAAAGCCTAACAAGAACATACAGACAACAATTATACTCACTAAAGTCCACTGTCATGAAGTTTTTTGTTAATAAAACGTTTGTTCCTTCCAGAAGTGTAATAGTGAATATCTCTGTTATAACAAACCCTTGGACTTTAATTTTACATTCACAACTGGGACTGTGATGACTTCTCTCAAAGATGCATGTATATTTTAACCTGCAATATAAGAGTTAATCATGTCAGTTGACTGCTAAATGAACAGTAATTACATTTTGTTATAGTCACAGATGAATTGAACAAACACTTACATATTAGTTTGTGTGATATTGAGTTTGTATCCAGAGCAACTTATGAGGCTGTCAGACTCCAAACTGCACTTCATTTCTGTCTCAAAGTCATTGAAACACTTCAAGTCCTTCTCTTTGGGTTCTAGAGAGATTTTAGAGATGGGAAATAAAAGACGGGGTGAAATCACTATCACAAATGACCAAAGTAGAAGTTGTTTTGTTAAAGTAAAAGTTGTGTTGACAGTAAAACACTGCGTAAAAATATAAAAGAGTTACGTGTACATGACAAAAAATAATTTTAAAGTATTAAAGTAAAATTTAACAGAACTGGTGTCATCTGAATCAGCATGTTTTTGTTTTATTTGTTATAAAACATCCACATCAGCTTGTCATCAATATGTTTTAAATAAATTAATCAATCAATACTAAAAATATCATGTCTGAGCCGACGGGGAAAGCCACCATAACATTACAAAGAAACAGAGCTAAACATTGACACAGTTGTGAGACTAACACACACACACACACACACACACACCCTATTTGTCAATATAACATGCAACTCGCCAAAAGGGCGTATCGAACTTTTCTGGAACTCACGCAGCAGTTCTGCTGTTCCACTGACTTACCCCTTGTTTACACTGCCGCGGTGCGTTTTAGAAGCGTCCCAGAAGCGGCTCGCCGCGCCACTTCGCTAAAGATAGGCCTATTTTTGACGGACGCCGTGTCCGCGCAGTTTAAGTACGAAATAAAGTCAAAATAATCACCATTATTTATATAGCGCTTTTTACAATGTAGATTGTGTCAAAGCAGCTTTACAGTGATAACTGGTACATTATTTTGGCTGCACAGCAGCTCGTAAGGAATAGTGTCAATGCAGGCAGATCAAAGCACTGTTGAATATCAAATGTCAATTGTCAAGTGTCCCCAACTAAGCAAGCCAAAGGCGACAGCGGCAAGGAACCCAAACTCCAACAGGTGACATCAGGTGGCAAACAGGTGTTAAAATGGAGAAAAAACCTTGGGAGAAACCAGGCTTAGTCGGGGGGCCAGTTCTCCTCTGGCGAACAGTGCTTTGTTACGACTCAGGTTGCTATCATAAGTCAGATATGATCGCAACATTCAAAGTGTTTAATTCAGTTCCATCCATTTGAGGATCGTATTCATCACACCGGTATGGACGGTTGTTGAGGAGATGCGCCACTGGTTGTCATGTTGATGAGGCCTTCACAGTGGATGATCTAGTTGACTCAATCTCTGCTGATACTTCAGGGCTGTGTTGTGGTTGTGTCATGGTGCAGGTCCTCGATCTCACCCGGATACGGCCCGGATCCGGCTGACTACAGTAAACCTCGGGATAAACAGAAAGACTAATATTAGCGTAGATGCCATTCTTCTTCTGATGTAACGAGTACATCTGGTGTTATTGGAAGTGTTCCCGGTTCCGGCTGACCTAATTTATGCAGCCTAATAATCCTTTAACGGATTTGAAAAAATAAATTGATAATGTGTTATGTGTATGCCAGGTTAAAGAGATGTGTTTTTAGTTTAGATTTAAACTGACAGAGTGTGTCTGCTTACCGAACAATGCTAGGAAGATTGTTCCAGAGTTTAGGTGCCAAATAGGAGAAGGATCTACCACCTGCAGTTGATTTTGATATTCTAGGTATTATTAGCTGGCCTGAATTCTGAGATCGTAATAGACGCGAAGGACTATAATGCATTAAGAGCTCGCTCAGGTACTGGGGAGCTAAACCATTTAGTGCTTTGTAGGTAATTAGCAAGATTTTAAAATCTATACGATGTTTAACAGGAAGCCAATGCAGTGTTGACAGAACCGGGCTGATATGGTCATATTTCCTAGTTCTAGTAAGAACTCTAGCTGCTGCATTTTGTACGAGCTGTAGTTTATTTATCAGGCGAGCAGAACAACCACCTAGTAGAGCGTTACAGTAATCTACCCTTGAGTTCATGAACGCATTAACTAACTGTTCTGCATTTGTCATCGAGAGCATATGTCGTAATTTAGATATATTTTTAAGATGGAAGAATGCGGTTTTACAGATGCTAGAAACATGGCCTTCAAATGAAAGATTGGTATCAAAGAGCACACCCAGGTTCCTAACTGACGACGAAGACTTAACAGAGCAGCCATCAAGTGTTAGACAGTATTCTAGGTTATTACGTGAGGAAGTTTTTGGTCCAAAAATTAGAATATCTGTTTTTTCTGAATTTAGTAGTAGGAAATTACTGGTCATCCAATTTTTTATATCAGCTATGCATTCCGTTAATTTTGTGAATTGGTAAGTTTCGTCAGGGCGCGAAGAAATATAGAGCTGAGTATCATCAGCGTAACAGTGAAAACTAACACCATGCTTCCTGATGATATCTCCTAAGGGTAGCATGTACAGAATGAAAAGCAATGGTCCTAGTACCGAGCCTTGCGGTACTCCATATTCAACTTGTGATCGATATGACCTCTCTTCATTTACTTCTACAAACTGATAACGGTCAGATAAGTATGATTTGAACCATGACAATGCAATTCCACTAATGCCAACATAATTTTCGAGTCTATTTAAAAGAATATTGTGATCAATAGTGTCAAATGCAGCACTAAGATCCAGTAACACTAATAGAGAGATACAACCACGATCTGATGATAAGAGCAAATCATTAGTAACTCTAATGAGAGCAGTTTCAGTACTATGGTATGGTCTAAATCCTGACTGGAAATCCTCATAGATACTATTTCTTTCTAAAAAGGAACATAGTTGTGATGATACTGCCTTTTCTAGTATTTTTGACAGAAAAGTGAGATTTGAGATTGGCCTGTAATTGACTAATTCTCTAGGATCAAGTTGTGGTTTTTTAATAAGAGGTTTAATAATAGCCAACTTAAAAGTTTTTGGTACGTATCCTAGTGATAAAGATAAATTAACGATATTAAGAAGAGGATCTATGACCTCTGGAAGCATCTCTTTCAATAGCTTAGTTGGTATAGGGTCTAACATACATGTTGTCGATTTTGATGATTTAACAAGTTTAGACAGTTCTTCCTCTCTTAAAGGAGTAAATGAATTGAATTTTTCCTCAGGGATACTACAATGCACCGTCTGACGCAATACTGTAGTAGACGGTTGCGTGGTTATAATTTTTTTTCTAATATTATCAATCTTGCAAGTAAAGAAGTTCATGAAGTCATCACTGCTGTGCTCTTTGGAAACATCAGAAGTTGAAGTTTTATTTCTTGTTAATTTAGCCACTGTATCAAATAAATACCTAGGGTTTTGTTTATTTTCTTCTAAAAGTTTTGAAAAATAGGCAGATCTAGCAGATTTTAAGGCCTTTCTGTACTCAACCATTCTCTCCCTCCACAAAATGCGAAATACTTCTAGTTTTGTTTTCTTCCAGCTGCGTTCCATTTTTCTGGCTGCTACCTTTAGGGCCTGAGTGTGCTCGTTGTACCACGGCGTTGGATTAATTTCCTTAATCTTTTTTAAACGCAAAGGAGCAACTGAGTCTAATGTGCTCGAAAAGACAGAGGCAATAGTTTCCGTTGCAACATCGAGGTCTTCTAAGCTGTCTGGCATGCTAAGGCGATGAAACTGATCAGGAAGATTATTTATAAAGCGTTCTTTAGTGGTAGAAGTGATGGTTCTACCAAATTTATGGCAGGGAGGCAGTTTAGCTGTTTTGACTAAATGTAGTATACACGAGACTAGGTAATGATCTAAGATGTCGTCACTCTGCTGCAGAATTTCAACGGCATCAATATCAATTCCATATGACAATATTAGATCTAAGGTATGGTTACGACAATGAGTGGGTCCTGACACGTGTTGTCTAACACCAATAGAGTTTAGAATATCTGCAAATGCCAATCCCAATGAGTCTTTTTCATTATCTACATGGATATTAAAGTCACCAACAACAAGTACTTTATCTGCTGCTAGTACTAACTCTGACAGAAAATCAGCAAATTCTTTGATAAAGTCTGTATGGTGTCCTGGTGGCCTGTATACAGTAGCCAACACAAATGTCAACTTACATAATGTTACGTAAAGTACCATCACTTCGAAGGAATTATATTTGAGAGACTTTTGACTAATACTATAAATATTACTATAAATTACAGCAACACCACCTCCTTTCTGACGAGGATTGTGTCGATAATCATAACCTTGAGGGCTAGACTCATTTAAAGTAATGTAATCGTCCGGTTTTAGCCAAGTTTCTGTCAAACACAGCATATCTAGATTATTGTCTGTGATAATATCATTTACAATAAGTGATTTTGATGAAAGGGATCTAATATTTAACAACCCAAGCTTTATCATTTGTTTATCATTACTATCTCTATTTTTTATTTGTTGAACATCAATTAAATTTTTACCATTAAATGGGTTTGGAAGTTTTTTGTTTTTACTAATTCGGGGTACAGACACAGTCTCTATGTGATAATATCTAGGTGTAAGAGTTTCTATGTGTTGGGAATTATCTGACTTCTGTAACGTGAGGCAGCTAGCAGACGGTCGGTTTAGCCAGTATGTCTGCTTCCTGACCTGGGCCACAGTTTGTGTAATCACCCTGTGTAAACTCCCGCTCATATTTCACATCACTATGAGGCCAGAAACTGACGACAAGAGATTCGAAGTTGAAAAAATTCAATTTGTTTTTGTTCTTGTTGTCCATAACTGGACTTTTAAGTATATTAACTTCGTCTGTAGGCTATGGCAAAATAAAGTATGGCATAGCAATAAACCGGACAAAATATAACCATTTAGCAATAAAAACATGAAAAAGCAAGGGAAGAAAACGTCAGACAGGCAAATCTCGTGGTCTCGCGAATCCAGCCGCTTCGCTTCTGAAATGCTTCTGGTGTGAGTTGACACCGCCGTAGACGCGTGCAGTGTAAACAAGGCTTAATTCCCACCCTGCGCTTGTTCCTGATGAGAGCGCGCTCACACTGATCTAGCCTCTAGCACAGGGATAGGGAAAGGTCCGTGTTTGTGTGTATCTTTTGGTCATTCGTGTTTTCATTTAATATTGAAATCGGAAAATGAAAAAATGGCACCTTTTTCGTTTTTCTTTTTTTTTTTTTTCAAACCACGACTGAGGTGAGACCCTTGAGCAAGGCACCGTACCCCCAACTGCTCCCCGGGTGCCCAATGGCTGCCCACTGCTCTGTGTGTGTGCGTGCACTCGGATGAGTTAAATGCAGAGCACAAATTCCTAATTCGACGAATTCGGCGTGTGCACTGCACACTATCTAGTGGACTTTTATTTTCAAGCACTCAATTCACTCGCGCATGGGCTGTTTTACAGTACACACAGCCCGTAATAGCTTAACGCCCTGCATACCCGGACGCTACGCCACTGTCCTGGTTGTATTCATGCATGCGTGTCCGCTGTGCCTGTGACTCTTGATTCAGGTGTGTGACAACGGTGCGTTTTAAAACGCTAAAAGAGAATTGTCTCGGGGGGCCCCCAGTGTTTGGGGCCCTGGGCTGTAGCCCATGTTGCCCATTAGGATAACGCTGCCCTGTCTGTGTGGCAACGCTGCGCGACTAACAGGACAGCACAGAGATATGGTAGTGAAGCCCAGACCAGTATCAATTTAAGTCATCATACACAGATGTCATAACTTTTTTTAGGCAGTACGCTGAGATTTGGACAATGGAGGAACTTGAAATAATATGACAGATATGAAAAGAACTGACATTGTATCATAGTTTATGTTCACAGCATAACTATTATAGTTATATTATGATTTTTATTCATACAACACTTAGATGGATATCATAATGCTGTTATCCCACAGAATAGTTGTTTCAGTGATTTACTTTAGTGAAATATGAATTTGACATAATGATTTTAAGGTGAACTTGTTTGAGTTATATGAATAAAACCCTGAAATAAGACTCTGTACAATAAACAAGATGAAGGGTTTTTATATTTAATGCCACCTACCAGTGTCAGAAATTAACTTTCCCATATGGGACAAATGATTTTCTAGGGTATTTTTCTTTTACCTTTATAGAGAATTTCTTTCCTAATCTTATTAAATATGTATGCTATCTATAATGTTAAATAGTTACATTTAGTCAAATTAGAATAATATGACACTATAGGCTGCTACCAATTAAATCAGTATCAACCAACTGCATGATAAGATGTAGCTACTTACAGTAAATACATTTACACAATAAATTACAACTGTATAATGATACTTGGATTATAAAAGTAATATCGCCATAAGTGGCGCTAAGTCATTGTGTTAAGGAAGGAGTTATTTATTCATTTGTCGATTCGTTCAAAACGCTGATTCAAGTAGGAATAAAATCAAATGGCTGTCTATATTAATTGTTCACTGAATCATCGTCTATATTAATGAGAGTTGGAATGAAACAACTCTGTGCGCCTACTGCGAGTCAATCGCACAACGGTTCTGTGACTTACTTTGGAAGTTTAGTTGGCAGAGAAAATAACCGTTCTGTATGCCATAAGTTAGCCGGCCAATACTTAATATTAATTAAATAATCTCAGCGTATTGCCTAAAACAAAAGTTATGACATCTGTGTATTGTGACTTAAATTGAGACTAGTCTGGGCTTCACTACCATATCTCTGTGCTGTCCCTTGAGTCGCACAGCGATTAGCAAGTCAACTATAAACTTCGTTAAAGTTTTACCTCCTTGAACTTTTGTTTGTAATCCTCACATTGGCTCCGGCCTGGCTAACATTAACAGCTCACTTGACACATTTTATGGCTGTGTCGATGGAGCCACGAATCTCTCCCTTGTGACTTCAAACGATCGCGCTAAACTCAGATCGAATTACGGCAAGCCATGCGGCCACACTCCAGACGTCGTCAAACTCCAATACACGTACACGCGCGCACACACAGAGGAACATACCAGGACTCTCTTTAAGTCACATTCATTAAAATATGATTAAAATGTAATCATGTAAGCCTGTATTTCAGTTTAATCATGTAATTAATATTAAGTTACGACTATAGTTGTGTGAATTGTACCCCAAACCTTTATATGCGAGTGTAAGACTGTATCTATGTCTTTATGTCTTTTCACCCTGTCATGTTTAGACTTTAATGAATCCTCTCAGGGTGCTTTAATTAACTATGTATGTTCTTTTACGATACAATGCATTAGTCTATTTCCAAGTTTTTTTTTGAAGTAAAAGTTACCAATTCTGAAACCATCATAAATTATGCAAATTGAGCCACAAGACAAGACAAAAATAACTTTTCCCTCCTCAAAATCCACGCTGGACATCGGCTGTTTACCCAAGGAGGCGGTTTGGCTTGTTTGTCCTTAAAAGACAACCACACGCACTCTCGATGGTCTCTCGATTGTCCCTCGCCATCTCACGCACGTCTCTCCCGGACGTCTCGGCGACCGCGCTCCCATCGCGCTCCTCTCCTTTTTCGGGACGGCCACCTTCGGCGAAACAAACTTTCCAGTTCTCAGGTCAAACCTCCCGCGGACACTGAAGAAGCCAGCGAACTGCAGCCAAGGACGCACTGAATCTTTACATGTATCTATCTTAGATGCGCTAAGTTACACGATCTAACAAAGGTTCTTTGTTCTTTGCTGGCTCTTAAGGAACTGTCTGTAAATTTTGCTATTCTTTGTCTCTCTCTTTTCTTGTCTTTCCTTTCGCTTCTGTATATATGTGTATGCTTTGTGTATATTTAGCCGTGTAGCCTATGTATTCGTAGTTTCATATATTAAATCTATTATATTGCTTTATTGTTTCTGTTGCTGCTCATTCAGAAATTCAAGTCACTTCTACGTTTCGATCTTGCAAACTGCTTTACGCTTTAATGCTAGAATAGTAGATTATTTCTCGTGGCCAGAGGAATAACCTACTTCTATAATAATCGATAAGTAAAACTGATAGTTTGCTGGACAAACTAGACCAGTCTTTCTAAATTAACTATTAAGCTAGAACTAATCCTGAACCATATGTAATTAATTATAATCCGTTGTAATTGATTCACAATATATGTTATAATTCCCCTTTTGGTCGATTTATTATAATTGATCATAATGTGTTATGATTTAATTATATATATATATATTTCACCCATAATTCTAATTTATTAATTAATTAATTCGTTCAGTCGCTACACTGGTCAGCAATAATAAAACAGGCCATGTGCCAAAAGTGTTGGCTATTAGGTAGTTGTAAGTGCATGTGCGAAGTAAATTGTTATTTCTGAGATAAACTAGTATAATAATAATATTTCTTATAGTAGGTTGCCGAATTTATGGACACACAGAAGAAAGCCTTGTCTAGGCTCTGCCTTGATGGTAGCCTATGTGTCAAGCCAGTCGTTGTATGGCTGTTTGATGAGAAACAGATTAAATGTAGTTTCAATAATCGCTTTAAGAATCCATTGCAGCGAAGGACTGTTATTCTGCCGCACGGAACTGCGGAAGAACTGGGCTGCGTTCAGCCCTGACAAAACGTTGCAAAACGGTGCGTTGAACACCCTGTTCTGATGACGCAAGAGTTGCAACTATGGCAGCTGAGAAGGCCATTCTTTGTGTTCTTTTTGAAGAATTTTCAGAGCCTGATGCACAACATTCAGTACAGAGAAATATATGTCTCTTCCATAATTGTGAGATTGTCTGACTAACAGTTTGAAGCTGGGCTATAAGTTCTTCAGTCACAGGTCATTCTACTGGAACCACAGTTCCACTGCATGGCCAGTCAGGGATGATTGTAGTGTTTCAGTCAGAGTCTTCTTTTCTTTTAAAGTAGATGAATGTTTATGGCCAAATGATAAATATAAGTGCAGTACATCAGGTGAAAAATTCACGTATATCAATCCAGTCATCTCTCTGTCACAACATATCAGATTTTGGTCTGATATTTAAAGCAGTCAGCACCCAGTACAAGAGATGATGGTGAAAATAATTGAAAAGAGTTTACTGAGTAATTGGTCGATTAATAAGCTTCAATCTGATTGGCTGAAGGGTACGAATGATCTAGATGCAGTGGCAGGGGAGTCTCAGAAATACACACACACAAATCCAAGTTGATTCACACGTGAATGTGAGGATAAACTCGTGAGTTTCAAACATTCGAAACTTTTGTGCACAGTTGTATATCTATGAATTGTGTTTTGCATTTGTGAATTGTATTTTATGAATATATATATGCATGTGTGAATGTTCTTTGCGTGAATTATTATTGAGACAAACCTTTCTCTATACCCTAACTGTCATATAATTTCAAATTCTACTAAATAATTAATTCGTAGTTACAGATATGCTTTCATGAGGTGCACTCAAGTGGCAAACTCCCACAGTCTCTCTTGAAGAGTCACACGGAAGTGAGTGACTTAAACTGCAATTCATCAACTGGCCGCTAGAGACAGGCTCCAAAAAGGGAGTCAAATCTGTATCTGCCCCATGTTAAATTGCCTTACTTTACAGCAGAAAAAATGTGTTTACAGCCTGGTACAAAAAGTGGTTTTGGTCTATACAGCAAATTTTTCCCTTCATGACAACTGTGGAGGGTTAATTTTATTTTATTTTTTTAACTCACCCGTTTAAATTATGTTAAGCCTTAAAGTTCTGCGTAATTAAGGGCGTGGCCACTTGACTGACAGGTGGATTGCCGCTGCTGTCACTACTAGCTGTTTGTCTGCTGTCTTTGAGCCCTCACGTCACCTCAGGTATTTCCAGCCACTGAACTTGGCATTTCTGCTGTGTTTGTGCTTTTTTTGGGATTATTTCATACAATTATCAAATAATATGGCTTGCTGTGCGGTTAATGGTCGAGACAGATGTATGTCTGTGTACATGTGCACACATGCGGAAGATAAACAGAACACAAGTTGTTGGATCGTCTTGGCACTGGCTAAAAGTTTTGTCCGTCAGATTTACTACAGTGACAATGGCTGGAGAATATGCCTCTCAAGACACTACAAAATCCAACAGCACTGCTTGGATATTAAAACTAAAACTGCACTATATTATACTTTGGATGCGGGCTCACTCGTTAGTGAGAGTCGTATACAGTTTTACAACAAACGGTGCTCAGATTGCATAATTTCTTGAACAATGATGGAGAGCAGATCGTTCAGAAGAAATATGATGTAAACAATGGACAATATATCAATATTTTGATGGATTTAATGCTTTTGTGGACAAAAAGTGCTGTTGAATGTTTTTCAATGGACACTCATGGACATTTTACCACAAATTACAATATTACTGTTGCTGGAGCATCTATATCATAAAACAGACACTGTAGATTGACAGTAAACGTTTAGAGCTTTCAAATGATATATGTGATAGCAATCTGTCTAAATTTTCATCAGTCTTGCTTCTTCTTCTTGTGTGAGCGTGATTTGAACTCGAATAACATTCCATAGTCCAGAAACTTTCTTTAGATAAAGTTTAATAACAAAATGAACTGGAAAAATGTTACACGGTCAAAAAACTGTTTCACTCCACTATTGCTTCACAAAACACTAGTGATCTTTTCCGGAAATGACATCATTGTCAATATGAAATGTAATACACATATTCAATTATTTACTTTTATAATTATTTTACAATTGCTTAACACACATAATTATTTATTCCACATCTAAATAAAAACAAATAACATATGGCTCTTACACATCCAGCCCCTATGGTTGGGCAGGAGACCAAACAAATATTATATACAATAATACTAAGAGCCATTAAACTTGAACATTATGGATAAGAAATAGCTACTTAGTTCTTCCACATTTTTCTTCTGTTATATTTACTCTTGATAGTTCTTTGTTAGTCTTCATGCTTAAATTTCCTCTTAAATTAAGCACAATTTATTTACAGGTCTTTCCAGTATATTTGTTTTGGTCTTTAACTTTACACGGCGTACAGTTCCACTGGAGTCTGGTAAGGTTTGAATTACTTTTCCCATTATCCATGAATTGCGGGGGGGGAAGAACTGTCCACAACTAACACCACATCACCAGGTTTAAAGTTCCTTTTTAATCTTGACCATTTACTGCGTTCCTGAAGAATGGGCAGATACTCATGAGTCCATCTGTACCAGAACAAATCTGCGAGATATTGGACTTGTCTCCAATGTTTTCTCGCATATTGTTAAAGACACCTGGTGGTAAGCTGGGTTTAGTTTTCAACAACAGTAAATGGTTAGGCGTCAGAGGCTCAAAGTAATTTGGATCTTCTGAGGTACTAGTTATTGGACAAAATTTGTGCCGTTGTCTAAGCGCATTACTGACACCTGTCCTCTTCTACTTATAAAACGCCTCAAAGCGTGTATGCATGAATTCATGTTCAAACTATCAGCTATCTCAGTGTGTACTGGTCTGATTGTTAGGCAAGTGAACAACACTCCATACCTTTTTACAGTCCTCCGGCCCCATTTTACGTTGAAGGGTCCAAAGTAATCGACGCCCACATTCGTGAAAGGGGGTTTATCAGGCAGCAAGCTGTCTTCTGGCAAGTTTGCCATTTTTTTCTCACCAACTCTTCCATAAAGTCTGCGACAAACTGCACATTTATGGATACATTTTCGAATTGCTGAGTTGGCTTGGGGGATCCAGAATTTTTGTCGGAGAGTAGATAGCATGTAGTTTCAACCACAGTGTCCATATCTTTGATGAATATCATTTAGAATCAGAGTTGAAATCCTGGAGCTTTTTGAGAGGATTGCAGGATGTCTGGATTCCTCTGGCATTGCAGCTCTGTTCAGCCTACTTCCCACTCTTAGTATCCCATACTGAAGTACAGGATGGGATACTACATCCAAGTACATCCTTTCTCAGAGCCTCAATTTCTTCCTGAAATTCTTTTTGCATTTGCTCCTGTAGAAGGGATGCTTGTTTTTCTGGGTCTTTCTCTGATTGGGCAATACACTCTTGGAACTGTCTTCTTGCTTTACATAAATGTAAAAGGATTTCTTTGAGTCTAAGCATCCATGCCACTGCCTTCTTTAGATGAAACCAGCTTGAGTAGTAATCAGTCAGCTTACTTACAATGTCCTTGTTTTCTTTGATGTTGAGAACGTTAACTTTGATTTCACCTTTAATTTCAGGGGTCTTGTTGTGCACCTTGACTCGTTAGATCTCGTCTTTGTGGCCATTCTTCCTCTGGTTTCAACAAAAAGTCAGGTCCTTTAATTCAAGTTTCCGCTTGAACAAAGTCCTTTGCTTTAAGACCTCTAGTAGCTTGATCAGCAGGGTTTATTGATGTTTTGACAAACCTCCAGTGTAATGGACTAGTAGCATCTCGTATGAGTGAGATCCTGTTTGCTACAAATGTTTTGAAGCGTACACTGTCATTTCCAATGTAACAGAGCACTGTAGTGCCGTCCGTCCAGAAAACCAACTGCTGTAGTGTAATTTGAAACTCTTGTCTTAGTATAGTTGTCTACCTTGACAGCTACGGTTGCCACTGTCAGCTCAAGTCTAGGGATTGTGATTTGTTTGAGTGGGCTAACTCTTGACTTTCCCATCAACAAGGAACAATGTTTCTGATTTTGTTCATTTGTAAGTACTAGATAAGTTGCTGTGCCATAAGCACTCTCGCTGGCATCAGAGAAATTATGCAATTGCGCTTCTGCTGTGTTTCCAAACTTCTCTGGTTTTACGCACCTTTTGATCTAGAAGTCTGAGAGGTGATTTAGATTTTCTGACCCACTGATCAGCTCGCTTGCCCTCAATCTATTCATCCCATCCATATCCTTGTTTGTACAAATCCCTTTGGAGCGTGACTGGTAGGATGAGTGGCACCAGAAAACCAAGAGGGTCATAAATTGAATTAACAACTGACAGAATACCTCTTCTACTCAATGGCTTCTCCTGTACCTTGATTTTGTATGTGAAGGTGTCATTTTCTGTACTGCATGCCGAGTGCTCTCTCAATTGGCAGAGAATCCTGATCCAAGTCTAGGTCCTTTATTTCACTGGCCCTTTGTTCTTCGGGAATGGACAATAGTACTTTCCTACTATTGCTTACCCACTTGGTTAAGCAGAAACCTCCTTCAGCACACAACTTCCGAACATCACTTGCTAAGCCAATTGCTTCTTGTTCTGTAGACACAGATTTCAAGCAATCGTCCAAGTAAAAATTGTGCATAACTGTTTCAACAGCCTTTGGAGATGCTGCTTCATTTCTGTCCTCTGCAGTCCTTCAGTCAATGCATAAGAGGCACACCTAGGTGATGAAGTGGCTCCGAATAAGTGCATCATCATCCTAAATTTTTCTATAGGGGCATTCAAATTGCCCTCTGGCCACCAAAGAAAGCGAAGCAGATCTACGTCCTCCTCAGGAACCCTCACCTGATAAAACATCGACTCCACATCTGCCATCATGGCTATTGGTTCTTCCCTAAATCTGTTAAGGACACCAATGAGTGTGTTTGCGAGGTTTGGACCCTGCAGCAACTAGCTGTTCAGAGACATGCCCTGAAACGAAGCAGTACAATCAATAATCACTCAAATTTTGTTTTTCTTTGGGTGGTACACCCCGTGGTGTGGTATGTATCAGACTCTGTTGTCATTGCGAACAAGCTGTTCTGGGGGAACTTTAACTGCGTATCCTTTCTCTATTATACTTTTCATAAAGCTACTATAGTCTTCAAGCAAACTTGAGTACTTTTGAAGCTTTCATTTCAGGTTAGCAGCACGTAGTTCAGCAACACTATTGTTTGCCATTTTGATTGTTTCATTTCTCAATGGTAGTCTTACACAGTAATACCCATTCTCAAACTTAGTCTTTTTCTGCACTGACTGCATGAACTGTTTGTCCTCCATTTACATTTCCTCTTCACAGAGATGCTCTGGAAAATCTGTGTTGTACTGTTGAATCAACAATTGCTCTATCTCCACTACTGAGAGACGATTAACTGTATGTTGTGGCAGTTTGGCCTTTTCTGCAGTGTATTTCCTCTTGTGTTCAAAAACTGCAACGTCCTCTCCCCCTTCAGCCATCTTATTTCCATCAATGCACAAACTGCTTGCAGACGATTAAAAGTATGCACAATACCTTTCTGTATCGATCGTATGCATTTCAGCTTCCATAAACATGCATTGCGTCCATTTTGTAGCTGATTTAAAAGTCCGCTACCTCATTCAAAGAGCAGAACTTTAACAAGGAGCGACATTCTTCTCTGTGACGCAGTTTCAAATCCACTGAATAAAACACTGTGATGCAGTTCTAAATCCACTGGAGAATAAATCACTGTCCATTATTCATAGTCCACGATTGTGAAACATTTCAGTGTTCATTTACAGATGATGATTTCTTTGATGTTCTTGCTGTTGATTCAAATGCGCGCCGCCCGCGTACTTTCACTTTTGTTCTCCATATCCACAGTGAGTTTTTTACTTTCTCTGTGATAGCAATCCATCTAAATTTTCATCAATCTTCCTGCTTCCGTAGTCCAGAAACTTTCTTTAGATAAAGTTTAATAACAAAATTAACTAGAAAAATGTTACACGGTGAAAAAACTGTTTCGCTCCACTATTGCTTCCGCTTTTCCAGAAATGACATCATTGTCATATGGCTCTTACAATATAACTTATCTTTATTAATATTTTAGATACAAAAACCTGAGCTAACTTGGTCACGTTGAGCTAGGTGGGCATGGTTTCAGCAACCAGGCACCTTAGTTCCAACCACGTCCAGCCTCTTTGCCCATTTTCAGTTATCCGGTAGTGACGCGCTGCCAAGATGGCGACGGCCCACTTTAGGCTTCAAAAATGCTCTTCAGAAGGGGGCGGGGCCAAGATGGCGCCTGTGTAAGTCGTGTTGTCAGTTGCTCTTAAACGTTTATGTGCAATTCTTGACCTAACTTGTCCTCATGTGAGTAAAAACAGTATTAAATGTTATTAAATTGACAAGTTAAGAACCCTTATCAATGGATTTTTTTTGAGGATGATGGGTGTTTTTTATATGCACTTTCTTGGGAATTAGCCTACTAGTTGCTATTTGAGAAGTGATTGCTCTTTCTATCGGTTATAACAATTCGGTCTTGTCATACAATTTATTTTCCTCATTGCAACAAATGGAAGACACTTTAGCAGTGAAACGTGTTCATGATTACATAACGGCACCTGTGCAGGAGGATAAAGCTGCTCTTTGCCCCTGTCTGCATTGATCATTGTTTTAATAAAAGCTGTAAATGGATCCACATTCTGTTGACCCATCATTACAGAACACTTCGCCAACCAGCGATCCAGCAGCTATCATGCAGATCTCCACCGAGTTGACCCAGGCCAACCAGCTCGCGGTTCATCAACATCAACTGAACCGATTGACTTCTCTTACTGAGGAGCTGGTAAAGACCCTGCAGGGTCTTCAATTCAACACCGCCGAAGCCGCCACGCCACCGCCTGCTACTCCCTCCAGCCAAGCCTTCACTGCCGCCCCCGCAGTAAACCCACGACTCGCACTCCCGGAGAAGTTTGAAAAATGTAAGGGATTTCTTCTCCAATGCTCTCTCTTTGTCAACCAGCAGCCATCTCTCTATTCCACCAAGTCCAGTCGGATATCCTTTGTATGCTCCCTATTGACTGGTAAAGTACTGGATTGGGCCACGGCGGTATGGAGAGAGGATAGTTCAGTGTTTTCCACCTTTTCTGCCTTCCTGCAAAGCTTCAGAGAGGTCTTCGAGCACCCTGAGGGAGGCAAAAGTGCTGGAGATCAACTGCTGTCGCTGTGTCAAGGTAAAACCACAGCCGCCGAATACGCTCTGAACTTTCGAACCCTTGCCTCTCAAACGAACTGGGTCGAAGACACGCTGAAGTTACTGTTCCGCAAAGGACTATCTCTGGAGCTTCAAGCCGAGCTCGCATGCCGTGACGAGGGAAGACCGCTTAACGAATTCATTGAATTAGCCATTCACATTGACAACCTCCTCCACTCACAGCGCCCTGTCCGTCTGTCCACTCTGACCAACCCCTCGTCAGAACCCATGCAGCTCGGGTACACCCCACTTTACCCAGAGGAGAGCGAAAGAAGACGACAGCTTCATTTGTGCTTATACTGTGGTCAGGCCGGCCACATCAAGATCAACTGCCCCATCCGACGCACTCCATCCAACCTGAAAGCGGTGAAACTGCCTCAACATTCCCGTTCAAGTAACAGTTAACAATCAACGCATATCCACTCACACACTTTTGGACTCTGGGGCAGCGGGTAATTTCACATCAGATACATTCATCAAAGAACACAATATTACGCTGACGGACTGTAACTCTCAATTAACAGTGGAGTCGCTAGATGGGAGGCCCATCGGACGGGGAAGAGTGGCGCACATCACCGCTGAACTCGCTCTGCAAGTGGGAGTTCTCCATCATGAGCGCATTCGATTTTGTCATCCATTCACCCAACAATCCAGTCATCCTTGGTCTCCCGTGGCTCAGAACTCACAACCCGCATTTTTTCTGGAAGGAGGGCCAGATTGTTCAATGGGACGCCACCTGTCACGAACGCTGCCTGAAACAGATCACTCCCATACCAGTTCAAACCGTCTCAGTTCACAAGACCAACATCGACGAACCCAACATACCTGCTGAGTATGCTGATCTGGCGATCACAGTAAAAGCAAGTCAACCGAATTACCTCCTCACCGTTTCAGAGACTGCGCCATTGATCTTCTTCCTGGTACCACGCCCCCTAAGGGCAGAATATTTCCCCTGTCACAGCCAGAGTCAGCAGCTATGAAAGCATACATTGAGGAAGAATTAGCCAATGGTTTTATCCGGCCTTCTACGTCCCCAGCAGCATCAGGTTTCTTCTTCGTTAAAAAGAAGGACGGCAGCCTTCAGCCCTGTATCGACTATCGTGGATTGAACGACATTACGGTAAAGTTTCGCTATCCTCTGCTATTGGTTCCCGCAGCCCTAGAACAGTTAAGACAGGCAAAGTACTTTACCAAGCTGGACCTCCACTGTGCATACAACCTGATTCGTATCAGAGAGGGGGATGAATGGAAAATGGCCTTTTCCACCACTACCGGCCACTATGAGACCCTTGTTATGCCGTTCGGGCTATCCAACAGTGTCCCTCCGTCTTTCAATCATTTATCAACGACGTCTTTCGGGACATGCTCAATCACTGGGTCATAGTCTACATTGATGACATCCTCATCTATTCCAATACCTTGGAGGAACACGTCCAACATGTACGGGCAGTATTACAACGACTCATTCAACATAAACTATATGTCAAAGCTGAAAAATGTGAGTTTCTCACATCACGAAACTTCAGTGGCGTTGTGGCCCCATTAACCTCCATGACTAAGCGACAATCCACACGCCTCACCTGGTCCCAGCATTTGGAGGAGTGGCGTCACTGGCTGGAGGGAGCACAACACCCGTTTACTGTACTCACAGATCACAAGAACCTGGAATACTTCCGGTCGGCTAAACATTTGAATCCCCAGCAAGCTAGATGGGCCATGTTCTTCACTCGTTTCCAGTTCACGGTAACTTATAGACCAGGCTCAAGAAATGTCAAGGCGGATGCGCTGTCTCGTCAGACAGAGGAGGTGGAACAGACAGAGAAGGAGGACAACATTATTCCTGACAAACTGCTGCTGGCTCCGGCTCAGTGGGACGTCATGACCCGAAATCACTCAGACAAACGAAGAGACAGCACCACCACCAGAGTGCCCACCTAATCGCACATTTGTACCCGCACACCTCCACAACAAATTACTACACCAAGTTCACGATTTCCCCAGCTTTGGCCATCCAGGTATTACAGCCACACTTCATCTGCTACAGAACCGGTTCTAGTGGGACACCATGTTAACAGACACCACCCAATTCATCAATGACTGCACAGCCTGTCAAACCTCTAAGACAGTACATCAAGCCCCAACTGGTCTGTTACAACCGCTGCCCATTCCTCAACGTCCCTGGTCTCATATAGCCATTGACTTTGTCACCGACCTTCCTGAGTCCCGTGGTCATACCACTATTCTCACCGTAATTGATCGCTTTTCCAAAGTGTGCCAACTTATACCAATTCCCAAGCTACCCACCGCGTTTGAGACAGCAGAGATTCTTTGCAACTACGTGTTTCGCTTCTATAGATCTTCCGGAGGACATCGTGTCTGACAGAGGCCCGCAGTTCACATCCCGGGTATGGGCAGCTTTCTTCAAGCAATTAAATATCAACATCAGACTCACATCAGGGTACCATCCCGAATCCAATGGACAGACCGAACGCATGAACCAAGAACTCACCAGATTCTTATGCACATGCTGTCAACAAAACCAATCAGATTGGAGCTGCTACCTGTTGTGGGCCGAATATGCACAAAATTCCCTGCAGAAACCTGCCACTGGTGTCACACCCTTCCAATGCATCCTGGGTTTTCAACCGCCACTCTTTCCCTGGTCCGGGGAACCATCCAACCTGCCGTCAGTAACTGAGTGGATGCAACGAAGCGAGGAGACCTGGGACCTGGCCCATCATCACCTACAACGCGCTGTAAGAAGGCAAGAGATAGAGGCATCGTCGCCCTAATCCTGAATACACCGTGGGACAATGGGTATGGCTGTCAACGAGGGACCTGCGTCTAAGACTTCCACACAGAAAGCTCAGTCCCAGGTTTGTAGGGCCTTTTCAAATTCTCAAACAGATTACACCTGTGTCATTTCGTTTAGACTTACCTGCTAATTACCGTGTTTCTCCTACTTTCCATGTGTCGTTGCTGAAACCCTCTGGTGGTCGGAGAGGAGAGTCGGAGGGAGCCGAAGCCCGCAACCCCCCACCCTTGATGATCAAAGGCGAGGAAGCTGCTCAGGTTCGAGAGCTGCTCGATTCCAGGCGCCGGGGTTGGAGACTACAATATCTAGTCGACTGGGAGGGGTACGGCCCGGAGGAGCGATCCTGGGTCAATGCGGATGATATCCTGGACCCCTCACTCACAGAAGAGTTTCATCGGATGCACCTGGAGAGACCGAACCCTCGACTATGTAGTAGACCCCAGCGTCCGCTTCCTTGCGTCTGGAGCCGCTCACAGGGGTCACCTGAATACTGACTTTCACCTTTTGGACTACGTTTCCCATAGGTCCTCATTCCTGGGACTGACTGCACCTGCACCACATCACACTTGCACTATTTAAGACATACACACACACACACACACATTGCGAAGTCTTAATTTTCCCCGGTGATCATTTCTGAGCGTTTTCTTGTGGACTGTTATTCTGTTGCCCTTTGGACTGTTTACCTCCTGTGATTCTCTGCCGCTTGCCCTGATCCCTGCCTGTTTATTGGATTGTGTTTGCTTGCCGCCTGCCTCGACCTTTGCCTGTCCCTGTTTATGTCTTTGCCTTTGCCCCTGTCTGCATTGATCATTGTTTTAATAAAAGCTGCAAATGGATCCACATTCTGTTGACCCATCATTACACTTGATTTATTAGAAACATGATTGATTTGTGATATGAAATGCAGAAATTTTATTTTATTGTTTTACAGATTCAAATGTCTTTGTATTCCCCCTATAAAAAAAAAAAAAAAAAATGCTCCTCAGAAACCTACGGGTGACGTCACGGACACTACGTCCATTTTTATTTTACAGTGTATGGGTGCACTGGGAAGGGCTAAACAATGATCTGAAACCATAAGCCTCAAGAAATATTTAAAAATGTTGCAGCACAATATAACAAAAACAATGATTATCTCTGTGTTCTGCTGATGTATTCACGTAACCTGCTGCTGAGTCAACAATCCTGTTTACAAACTAGGCCACTGAATTGGATGTTGCACATGTAATACAGCTGTATCTTTGGTAACACTTTAGAATACTGATCCTTGATTAATGAATAACTACACAGGAACAAATGAGTAATGCATTATTAACACTCTAGTAACTACTATTAACTAACAAGAAACTCTGATTAATGAATTAGTAAGTAATAGTACTCAGTTGAAGGTGGTAGTTCACTAATAACTAATCAGTAACTACTGTTTTTTCATACCTCCCAGAGAACTACTAAGAACTACTATATACAGGTTCATAATTAACATGAATAATGCATAATGTGTAATTAATTCTAAAGTGAAGATCATGGTAACCCACTAGTAATGACTGAAGTATTACCAAATCCATCAGAAGGAATTACTAGTTATTTGGATCAGTATTCTAAGTATTCTCTTTTGAGGTTTTTGTAAAGTATTGGATAGTAATAACTCAAGAGTTACTACATAATTCTAAAGTAACTACTACTTATCTGGATCAGTATTCTAAAGTGAAGATGATGGTAACCCACTAGTAATTACTCAAGTGTTACTACATCATTCTAAAGGAACTACTAATTATTTGGATCAGTATTCTAAAGTGAAGATCATGGTAACCCAGTAGTAAATACTTAAGTGTTACCAAATACATAACTGTACAAAAATGTACAAAAACCTCAAAGTTTACAATAATTTTGTCATTGAGTCATGAATTGAGTCATTACTATGTGTTACCATGATCTTCACTTTAGAATTAATTACACATTATGCATTATTCATGTTAATTATGAACCTGTATATAGTAGTTCTTAGTAGTTCTCTGGGAGGTATCAAAAAACAGTAGTTACTGATTACCTAATAGTGAACCACCACATTCAACTGAGGACTGTTACTTACTAATTCATTAATCAGAGTTTCTTGTTAGTTAATAGTAGTTACTAGAGTGTTAATAAGGCATTACTCATTTGTTCCTGTGTAGTTATTCATTAATGAAGGATCAGTATTTTAAAGTGTTACCGTATCTTTTAGCTTTTGCTTTTTTAGCATTGCAGTAGAAGTGTAATACGGAGCAAATATTGACCGCTAGAACTGGGAAGGACACTCTTTGATGCGATAATCCATTTTGTGTGCTACTTAAATGACAGCATTTGTTTGGTTTTTAATTTACCCTTGATTTCTCCCATGGCCATTGAGCAGACTGCTCTGTGGAAAAGAGCCAGCTGTTGAAAAATCAGATGTTTGCGCAGCTAGATGATCTGTGAAGGAGTGTGTTTAGGAGGGCACAGTGAGGTTTTACATGAGATTTTAATAGCGGTGAACACTGCAGTTGTTACCGTGTGTGTGTGTGTCCTATGTTATGTATGCATTGAAAACGTAATGCTGAGAAACTCTCAACAATTCACATTAATTTAACAATACAGCATGATAGCATGTCCCTTACAAAAATACTTTTTTAGTAACATGGTAGTTGCGTTTGGAATTTTTTTCATGAATTTTCATGATTCTTCCATTTAACAAGGCAGCATTTAATTGATCAAAAGTCAAATTAGTAATAATATTTTATGAATATTGTAAATTATAATTACTATTTAACTTTTTTATATATATTTTTAAAATTCAAATTTTAACTGTAATGACAAAGCCCCTTTTACAGCATCCATTACTCCAGGTTAGAAAACCTTTTCACCTTTTCTAATCAATCTAATTTGGTTCTTTGGAAACCTTTTTTTATTATTAGCACAGTTGAAAATGTGGTTTAATGAAGTGTGGAAACTAGAATGCAAGTCAAAAATTTTAGTTTTAAAAATGACCATACTGTAAAATCCTATTAGTTAACCTTCTTAAAAATGCATTTCTTCAGAAACTCATCAGTCTGTTGTTCTGTTGAGAGATGAATACTGTCCCATACAAAAGAAGAAAGCACCTTGATCTAACCAGCACAGAGAGAAATGTGGTTGGTTGGCCTAGATACACAACAACACAAGAATGAGTAAATAGTAGAATCTCTAGTTTGTGAAACAGACCACTCACTGGTGCTCAGCTGGAGCATTGAACAGCACATGCTAAACACCAGCTTCACCTGCATCAGAGGACATTCTGAGACACTGGCCTTTTAGACAGAGTTTCTAAGAAAAAGCTGCTCGAATATAAGATCAAAAAAGGGAAGACTGAAAAATAACTTAATTATTGGATGGCAAACTATTAGAAAAGCATGTTAAAATGGACTGATGAATTCAAGGTCTCCACTTTGCTGCATATGGAGGATTCTTTGATAAAAAGAAAGAAGAACATTTATTTGAAAAAGGAAATGTCAAACATAATATGTAACAGTAAACATTATCTTTACTGTAATAAAAACATAAAACACAATAAATGTACACAGTAATTCCAAACTTTTGAACAGTATACACTACCATTCACAAGTTTGGGGTTAGTACATTTTTATTTATTTATTTTAAAATTTTTATTCCACATAAATTGATCAAAACAGACATTTGCAAAAGATTCTTTTGAACTTTCTATTCATCAAAGAATAGATTTAAATGATATAAATTATATATACAATTTTAAGAAGTAATATATCAGAAAAATATATTTCTGTGAGCACTATTTCCTGAGACTAATAAAAAATTATTAAGCGCCATGTATGGAATAAACCACTTTAGGTCTGTTATTTGCAGATGTAAACCAGTATCTGCTCAATTGTCAGGCACACAGACGGAGACAGGCAGGTAAGTGTTAAACAGGATGTTTATTTTGAACAGAGGCACAGATTAGGCAAAGAAGATGACAGGTATGTAGAGAACAGTAAACATGAGGAATGAAGACTTAGCTGGAGTGGGTAATGTAATGTCTCTTTTGTAGGGATGGCGAGGAGAAGACAGACTGGCAGACACAGGAAGACGGATGGCAGACGGGAATAGACAGAAGGCAGGTAAAGCAGTTAATCCAGGTAAGGCATGTGTTTATAGGGTATAACATTGTGCTATCCGTAGACAAGACCAGACAATGTGATGGAGTGAACATGGGGCTTATGTAGTGGTGTGCTGATAAGTGTTAACAATGGTGATAGCTTGAACTCTGGGCATATAGGGATAGTCTTCACTTCATATCACATGATCATGACTTTCTAGTCACTATTTTGCAAACAGTCTTAATTAAATTAAATTAGGGTATTCATATTTCTATTATTAAATTATTTAAATTTATGTTCAAATATATAGATAGTTTTTTCCCGAAAACTAATGTACATTCACACAGCATGAATACTGCTTTTTGAATCAATCAAACAACCTTGATAAGGTCTGTCTCTTGAAGATCGATTCTGTGATTGTAAGTAAGGTCATTGTGTGACCTGAATTATGTGTGATAATATATACTAAAATGTAAAACTGAATAAATTACTAATTGTTGTTTTTAGCGCTTGTTTTTAGTTTGGGGCTTGGTGCCAACTGAGATTATCCAGTTTATAGGGTGATGTTTTGTCACTAAATCTGCCACTATAGCTGTTTTTGCTTTCATATAATCATGATTAAGTGAAATTCTTGGCATTTCTGAGTTTGTTGATCTGTGGACCGGAGTAGGATTTACATAAAAAACTGAATTCTCGACAGACACTTTCCATGAATACTGTCACTTTGGTGTGTCCTTATGTCCTTTGTTGTGAAAATTATTATATATTACATAAAAGTAAACTAGTAGGAAAAGAAGATAACATCAACTTGCTTATTTTGGCCTGTTCCAGTTCTTGACCATCTCTGCATTATTTTGATATAATCTTATAGCTTGATATCCAAATCACTGTAGTAAAAAAAAAAAAAAAAAAACTAAACAAAACTAATTTTAATAACCCATCCTGAAAGCGAACAATTTATCTGTTGCACATTTGCACGTGAATGTTTCATTGTGCTTTTTTGTTCTGTTAAAGACATGATTTCTCCCATGGCCAATAAGCAGACTACTCTGTGGAAAAGACATGATTTCTCTTATTAGACATGATTAGATCTTAAAATGCTTAATTTTCTTAAAGGAGACCTATAATGCCCTTTTTACAAGATGTAATATAAGTCTCTGTCTGTGAAGTTTCAGCTCAAAATACCCCACAGATCATTTATTATAGCTTGTCAAATTTGCCCCTATTTAGGTCTCGTAACCGAGCACAACCAAATATCATTGAAATCTCATTACTCAGCAAAACCGACTGTCATTGAAATCTCGTAATCGAATAAAACCAACTGTTTTTGAAATCTCATCACAGAACAAAACTGACTGATACTGAAAACCTACCGTCATTGAGATCTCCTAACAAAAACAAAACCGACCGTCATTGAAATCTTGTGACTGAATAAAACCGATTGACATTGAAAGTCTAACACCGTTGAGATTTCATAACCCATCAAAACTGATCGTGGTTGAAATCTTGTAACCGAACAAGTTTGACCATCATTGAAATTTCGTAATGAAACAAAACCTACTGTCATTGAGATCTCGTAATAAAACAAAACCGACTGTCTTTGAAATATCGTAAAAGAATAAAAGAACAAAACCAAATGATACTGAAAACCTACTGTAATTGAGATCTCATAACCCAGCAAAACTGACTTTCGTTGACATCTCGTAATCCAGCAAAACCGATCGTTATTGAAATTTCATAACAGAACAAAACCGATTGATACTGAAAACCTACCGTCACCGAGATCCCGTAACCCAACAAAACCGACTGTCATTGAAATCTCGTCACCAAACAAAACCGACCATCATTAAAATCTCGTAACTAAGCACAACCAAATATCATTGAAATCTGATTACTCAACAAAAAACGACTGTCATTGAAATCTCGTAACCGAAAAAACCAATCGTTTTTGAAATCTCATGACAAAACAAAACTGACTGATACTGAAAATAATACCGTCATTGAGATCTCCTAACAAAAACAAAACCGACCGTCATTGAAATCTCGTAATCGAATAAAACCAAATTGACACTGAAAGTCTAACACCGTTGAGATTCCGTAACAAAACCGATTATCGTTGAAATCTTGTAATAAATCAAAACTTAGCAAAACCGACTGTCATTGAAATCTCGTAACCGAATAAAACCAATTGACACTGAAAGTCTAACACCGTTGAGATTTCGTAACCCAGCAAAACTGACCGTGGTTGAAATCTCGTAACCGAAAAAAACCGACCATCATTGAAATTTCGTAATGAAATAAATCCTACTGTCATTGAGATGTCGTAATCAAACAAAACTGACTGTCTTTGAAATCTCGTAAAAGAATAAAAGAACAAAACCAACTGATACTGAAAACCTACTGAGATCTCATAACCCAGCAAAACCGACTTTCATTGAGATTTTGTAATCCAGCAAAACCGATCTAATTGAAATTTCATAACAGAACAAAACCGATTGATACTGAAAACCTACCGTCAACGAGATCCCGTAACCCAGCAAAACTGACCGTCATTGAAATCTCGTAACCAAATAAAACCAACCGTCTTTGAAATCTCATCACAGACCAAAACCGAATGACACTAAAAAACCTACTGTCATTGAGATCTCATGACTAAACAAAACCGACTGTCTTTGAAATCTTATAAAAGAATAAAAGAACAAAACCAACTAATACAGAAAACATACCATCATTGAGATCTCATAACCCAGCAAAACCGACCGTTATTGAGATAATTTAACCGAACAAAACCGATTATCGTTGAAATATTGTAATAAAAAAACCCCAAATATCTTTGAAAACTCGTAAAATAACAAAAGAACAAAACCGACCGACTTTGAAATCTCGTCACCAAACAAAACCGACCATCAATGAAATCTCGTAACCGAGCACAACCAAATATCTTTGAAATCTCATTACTCAGCAAAACCGACTGTCATTGAAATCTCGTAACCGAATAAAACCAACCGTTTTTGAAATCTCATCACAGAACAAAACTGACTGATACTGAAAACCTACCGTCATTGAGATCTCCTAACAAAATTTCGTAACGAAACAAAACCTACTGTCATTGAGATCTCGTAATGAAACAAAACCGACTGTCTTTGAAATCTTGTAAAAGAATAAAAGAACAAAACCAAATGATATTGAAAACCTAACGTAATTGAAATCTCGTAACCGAGGACAACCAAATATCATTGAAATCTCATTACTCAGCAAAACCGACTTTCATTAAGATCTCGAAATCCAGCAAAACCGATCGTTATTGAAATTTCATAACAGAACAAAACCGATTGATACTGAAAACCTACCGTCACCGAGATCCCGTAACCCAGCAAAACAAATCCGACCGACTTTGAAATCTCGTCACCAAACAAAACCGACCATTATAGAAATCTCGTAACAAAACAAAACCGACTGTCATTGAAATCTCGTAACCAAACACACCCGATCATCATTGAATTCTCATTACTCAGCAAAACCGACTGTCATTGAAATCTCGTAACCGAATAAAACCAACCGTTTTTGAAATCTCATCACAGAACAAAACTGACTGATACTGAAAATCTACCATCATTGAGATCTCCTAACCAAACAAAACCGACCGTCATTGAAATCTTGTGACCGCATAAAATCGACTATCATTGAAATCCCGTAACAGAACAACACCGCTTGACAGTGAAAATCTAACACCATTGAAATTTCGTAACCCAGCAAAACTGACCGTGGTTGAAATCTCGTAACCGAACAAAATTGACCGTCATTGAAATTTTGTAACGAAACAAAACCTACTATCATTGAGATCTCGTAATGAAACAAAACCGACTGTCTTTGAAATCTTGTAAAAGAATATAAGAACAAAACCAAATGATACTGAAAACCTACCGTAATTGAGATCTCATAACCCAGCAAAACTGACTTTCATTGACATCTCGTAATCCAGCAAAACCTATCGTTATTGAAATTTTATAACAGAACAAAACCGATTGATACTGAAAACCTACCGTCACCGAGATCCCGTAACCCAACAAAACTGACCGTCATTGAAATCTCGTAACCAAACAAAACCGACTGTCTTTGAAATCTTGTAAAAAATAACAAATGAACAAAACCAACTGATACTGAAAACCAATGGTCGTTGAGTTCTCCTAACCAAACAAAACTGACCATCATTAAAATCTCGTAATAGAACAAAATCGATTGATACTGAAAATCTACCGTCACCGAGATCCCGTAACCCAGCAAAACAAAACCGACCGACTTTGAAATCTCGTCACCAAACAAAACCGACCATTACAGAAATCTTGTAACAAAACAAAACCGACTGTCATTGAAATCTCGTAACCGAATAAAACCAACAGTTTTTGAAATCTCAACACAGAACAAAACTAACTGATACTGAAAACCTACCATCATTGAGCTTTCCTAACCCAACAAAACCGACCGTCATTGAAATCTCGTGACCGAATAAAACCGACTATCATTGAAATCCCGTAACAGAACAAAACCGATTGACAGTGAAAATCTAACACCGTTGAGATCTCCTAACCAAACAAAACTGACTGTCACTGAAATCTCGTAATAGAACAAAATGAATAAAACTGAAAACCTACCGTCATTGAGATTTCGTAACCCAGCAAAACCAAACGTCATTGAAATCTCTTAACGAAACAAAACCGACTATCCTTGGATTCTCGTAAAAGAATAAAAGAACACAACCAACTGACACTAAAAACCTACAGTCATTGATATCTTGTAACCTAGCAAAACTAACCGCTATTGAAATTTCTTAGCTGAAAAAATCAACTGCCATTGAAATCTCATAACAGGAAAAAACTAACCATCACTGAAATTTTGTAACAAAAGAAAACCGACTGTCTTTAAAGTCTCGAAAGAGAATAAAGGAACAAAACCAACTGACGATAAAAACCTACCATCACTGAGATCTAGGAACGCAGCAAAACTGACCATTATTGAAATTTCTTAACGGGAAAAAATCAACTGTCATTGAAATCTTATAACTGAAAAAAAAACAGACTCGTTGAAATCTCGTAATGAAACAAAACCGACTGTCATTGAAATCTCATAGCAGAACCAAACCGAATGATACTGAAAACCTACCGTCATTGAAATCTAGTAACCCAGCAAAACCGACTTGTATTGAAATCTCTTAACTGATCAAAACCGACCATCATTGAAATTTCGTAACCGAATAAAACCAACCGTCTCTGAAATCTTGTAAAAGAATAAAGTAATAAAACCAACTGACACTCAAAATCTACAGTCATTGATATCTTGTAATCCAGCAAAACTGGCAGCTATTGTGTATTTGCCGTCGAATTCCGTTCCCCCCCCCCCTATTGAGATTCTATTATTTATCATACTTGCTGGTTCTCACACTTCCAGATGGCTTTGTGGACAGTGTGCTGACCTCTGGTGCAGTTGTGTCCAGAGAATTCTCGGTTCAAATCCAGGCTAGTGGGTTTTTTCGTCTACCTTCTCTCACCTATTTTGCTTCTTGTCAACATATTTAATACCAAGATAAATGACAAAAAGGCATAAAATGAACATTTAAACTGAAGCAGTTTAAACTCCATCCACACACAGGATAGAATAAAAATATTTTAAGTCACTGAATCAACATCTCTCATCATTTTGGGGAGGGAACGGATTTCGACAGCTGTATCTTTGCCGTCGAATTCCGCTCCCCCCCCCTTTTGAGATCCTATTATTTATCATACTTGCTGATTCTCACACTTCCAGATGGCTTTGTGGACAGTGTGCTGATCTCTGGTGCAGTTGTGTCCAGAGAATCCTAGGTTTTAATCCAGGCTCGTGCGTTTTTTCCGTCTGCCTTCTCTCACCTATTTTGCTTCTTGTCAACATATTTATTATAATGATAAATGACAAAAAGGCAATAAATGAACAATTAAACTGATGCAGTTTAAACTCCATCCAAACACAGGATAGAATAAAAATATTTTAAGTGACTTCATTAACATCTCTCATCATTTTGGAAGAGGGAACGGATTTCGACAGCTGTATCTTTGCCGTCGAAATCCGTTCCCCCCCCTATTGAGATTCTAATATTTACCATACTTGCTGGTTCTCACACTTCCAGATGTCTTTGTGGACAGTGTGCTGACCTCTGGTGTAGTTTTCTCCAGAAAATCCTCGGTTGTTCCGTCTGCCTTCTCTCACCTATTTTGCTTCTTGTCAACACATTTAATATCATGATAAATGGCCAAAAAGGCAAAAAATGGACATGTAAACTGCAGTAGTTTAAACTCCATCCACACACAGGATAGAATAAAAATCTTTTAAATCACTGAATCAACATCTCTCATCATTTTGGAAGGGGGAACGGATTTCGACAGCTGTATCATTGCCGTCGAATTCCGTTCCCCCCACCCCTGAGATTCTAATATTTACCATACTTGCTGGTTCTCACACTTCCAGATGGCTTTGTGGACAGTGTGCTGACCTCTGGTGCAGTTGTGTCCAGAGAATATTAGAAACTCAATAAGGGGGGAACAGAATTTGACGGCAAATATACAGCTGTCGAAATCCGTTCCCCCCCCCAAAATGATGAGACATGTTGATGAAGTGACTTAAAATATTTTTATTCTGTCCTATGTATGGATGGAGTTTAACCAGATTCAGTTTAAATGTTCATTTTTTGCCTTTTTGCCATTTATCATGATATTAAATATTTTGAAAAGTACCAAAATAGGTGAGAGAAGGCAGACGGAAAAAAAAACCCACCAGCCTGGATTCGAACCTAAGATTCCCTGACACAACTGCACCAGAGGTCAACACACTGTCCACAAAGCCATCTGGAAGTGTGAGAATCAGCCTGTATGATAAATATTAGAAACTCAATAGGGGGGGGGATCGGAATTCGACGGCAAATATACAGCTGTCGAAATCCGTTCCCCCCCCCAAAATGATGAGACATGTTGATGAAGTGACTTAAAATATTGTTATTCTGTCCTGTGTATGGGTGGAGTTTATCCTGCTTCAATTTAAATGGTCATTTTTTGCCTTTTTGCCATTTATCATGATATTAAATATTTTGAAAAGAAGCAAAATAGCTGAGAGAAGGCAGACGAAAGAAAAGCATGGAGCCTGGATTCAAACCTAGGATTCACTGACACAACTGCACCAGAGGTTAACACACTGTCCACAAAGCTATCTGGAAGTGTGAGAATCAGGCTGTATGATAAATATTAGAAACTCAATAGGGGGGGGAACGGAATTCGACGGCAAATATACAGCTGTCGAAATCCGTTCCCCCCCCCAAAATGATGAGACATGTTGATGAAGTGACTTAAAATATTGTTATTCTGTCCTGTGTAAGGATGGAGTTTAACCTGCTTCAGTTTAAATGTTCATTTTTTGCCATTTTGCCATTTATCATGATATTAAATATTTTGAAAAGTACCAAAATAGGTGAGAGAAGGTAGACGGAAAAAAAAACCACCAGCCTGGATTCGAACCTAGGATTCCCGGAAACAACTGCACCAGAGGTCTACACACTGTCCACAAAGCCATCTGGAAGTGTGAGTATCAGCCTGTATGATAAATATTAGAATCTCAATAGGGGGGGGAACGGAATTCGACGGCAAATATACAGCTGTCGAAATCCGTTCCCCCCCCCAAAATGATGAGACATGTTGATGAAGTGACTTAAAATATTTTTATTCTGTCCTGTGTATGGATGGAGTTTAACCTGCTTCAATTTAAATGGTCATTTTTTGCCTTTTTGCCATTTATCATGATATTAAATATTTTGAAAAGAAGCAAAATAGCTGAGAGAAGGCAGACGAAAGAAAAGCATGGAGCCTGGATTCGAACCTAGGATTCACTGACACAACTACACCAGAGGTCAATACACTGTCCACAAAGCCATCTGGAAGTGTGAGAATCAGCCTGTATGATAAATATTAGAAACTCAATAGGGGGGGGGAACGGAATTCGACGGCAAATATACAGCTGTCGAAATCCGTTCCCCCCCCCAAAATGATGAGACATGTTGATGAAGTGACTTAAAATATTGTTATTCTGTCCTGTGTAAGGATGGAGTTTAACCAGCTTCAGTTTAAATGTTCATTTCTTGCCTTTTTACCATTTATCATGATTTTAAATATTTTGAAAAGTACAAAAAAAGGTGAGAGAAGGCAAACGAAAAAAAAATCCACTAGCCTGGATTCGAACCTAGGATTCCCAGAAGCAACTGCACCAGAGGTCTACACACTGTCCACAAAGCCATCTGGAAGTGTGAGAATCAGCTTGTATGATAAATATTAGAATCTCAATAGGGGGGGGAACGGAATTCGACGGCAAATAAACAGCTGTCGAAATCCGTTCCCCCCCCCAAAATGATGAGACATGTTGATGAAGTGACTTAAAATATTTTTATTCTGTCCTGTGTATGGATGGAGTTTAACCTGCTTCAGTTTAAAAGATTATTTTTGCCTTTTTGCCATTTATCATGATATTAAATATTTTGAAAAGTACCAAAATAGGTGAGAGAAGGCAGACGAATAAAAATCCACTAGCCTGGCTTCGAACCTAGGATTCCCTGAAACAACTGCACCAGAGGTCAACACACTGTCCACAAAGCCATCTGGAAGTGTGAGAATCAGCCTGTATGATAAATTTTAGAATCACAATAGGGGGGGGAATGGAATTCGACGGCAAATATACAGCTGTCGAAATCCGTTCCCCCACTCCAAACTGATGAGACATGTTGATGAAGTGACTTAAAATATTTTTATTCTGTCCTACGTATGGATGGAGTTTAACCCTCTTCAGTTTAAAAGATTATTTTTGCCATTTTGACATTTATAATGATATTAAATATTTTGAAAAGTACCAAAATAGGTGAGAGAAGGCAGACGAAAGAAAAGCATGGAGCCTCAATTCGAACCTAGGATTCACTGACACAACTGCACCAGAGGTAAACACACTGTCCACAAAGCTATCTGGAAGTGTGAAAATCAGGCTGTATGATAAATATTAGAAACTCAATAGGGGGGGGGAACGGAATTCGACGGCAAATATACAGCTGTCGAAATCCGTTCCCCCCCCCCCAAAATGATGAGACATGTTGATGAAGTGACTTAAAATATTTTTATTCTGTCCTGTGTGTGGATGGAGTTTAACCAGCTTCAGTTTAAATGTTCATTTTTTGCCTTTTTGCCATTTATCATGATATTAAATATTTTGAAAAGCACCAAAATATGTGAGAGAAGGCAGACGGAAAAAAAAACCCACCAGTCTGGATTCGAACCTAGGATTCCCTGACACAACTGCACCAGAGGTCAACACACTGTCCACAAAGCCATCTGGAAGTGTGAGAATCAGCCTGTATGATAAATATTAGAAACTCAATAGGGGGGGGGATCGGAATTCGACGGCAAATATACAGCTGTCGAAATCCGTTCCCCCCCCCAAAATGATGAGACATGTTGATGAAGTGACTTAAAATATTGTTATTCTGTCCTGTGTAAGGATGGAGTTTAACCTGCTTCAGTTTAAATGTTCATTTTTTGCCATTTTGCCATTTATCATGATATTAAATATTTTGAAAAGAAGCAAAATAGCTGAGAGAAGGCAGACGAAAGAAAAGCATGGAGCCTGGATTCGAACCTAGGATTCACTGACACAACTACACCAGAGGTCAATACACTGTCCACAAAGCCATCTGGAAGTGTGAGAATCAGCCTGTATGATAAATATTAGAAACTCAATAGGGGGGGGGAACGGAATTCGACGGCAAATAAACAGCTGTCGAAATCCGTTCCCACCCCCAAAATGATGAGACATGTTGATGAAGTGACTTAAAATATTTTTATTCTGTCCTGTGTATGGATGGAGTTTAACCTGCTTCAATTTAAATGGTCATTTTTTGCCTTTTTGCCATTTATCATGATTTTAAAAATTTTGAAAAGTACAAAAAAAGGTGAGAGAAGGCAAACGAAAAAAAAATCCACTAGCCTGGAATCGAACGTAGGATTCCCTGAAGCAACTGCACCAGAAGTCTACACACTGTCCACAAAGCCTTCTGGAAGTGTGAGAATCAGCCTGTATGATAAATATTAGAATCTCAATAGGGGGGGGAACGGAATTCGACGGCAAATAAACAGCTGTCGAAATCCGTTCCCCCCCCCAAAATGATGAGACATGTTGATGAAGTGACTTAAAATATTTTTATTCTGTCCTGTGTATGGATGGAGTTTAACCTGCTTCAATTTAAATGGTCATTTTTTGCCTTTTTGCCATTTATCATGATATTAAATATTTTGAAAAGAAGCAAAATATGTGAGAGAAGGCAGACGGAAAAAAAAACCCAGCAGTCTGGATTCGAACCTAGGATTCCCTGACACAACTGCACCAGAGGTCAACACACTGTCCACAAAGCCATCTGGAAGTGTGAGAATCAGCCTGTATGATAAATATTAGAAACTCAATAGGGGGGGGGATCGGAATTCGACGGCAAATATACAGCTGTCGAAATCCGTTCCCCCCCCCAAAATGATGAGACATGTTGATGAAGTGACTTAAAATATTGTTATTCTGTCCTGTGTATGGGTGGAGTTTATCCTGCTTCAATTTAAATGGTCATTTTTTGCCTTTTTGCCATTTATCATGATATTAAATATTTTGAAAAGAAGCAAAATAGCTGAGAGAAGGCAGACGAAAGAAAAGCATGGAGCCTGGATTCAAACCTAGGATTCACTGACACAACTGCACCAGAGGTTAACACACTGTCCACAAAGCTATCTGGAAGTGTGAGAATCAGGCTGTATGATAAATATTAGAAACTCAATAGGGGGGGGAACGGAATTCGACGGCAAATATACAGCTGTCGAAATCCGTTCCCCCCCCCAAAATGATGAGACATGTTGATGAAGTGACTTAAAATATTGTTATTCTGTCCTGTGTAAGGATGGAGTTTAACCTGCTTCAGTTTAAATGTTCATTTTTTGCCATTTTGCCATTTATCATGATATTAAATATTTTGAAAAGTACCAAAATAGGTGAGAGAAGGTAGACGGAAAAAAAAACCACCAGCCTGGATTCGAACCTAGGATTCCCGGAAACAACTGCACCAGAGGTCTACACACTGTCCACAAAGCCATCTGGAAGTGTGAGTATCAGCCTGTATGATAAATATTAGAATCTCAATAGGGGGGGGAACGGAATTCGACGGCAAATATACAGCTGTCGAAATCCGTTCCCCCCCCCAAAATGATGAGACATGTTGATGAAGTGACTTAAAATATTTTTATTCTGTCCTGTGTATGGATGGAGTTTAACCTGCTTCAATTTAAATGGTAATTTTTTGCCTTTTTGCCATTTATCATGATATTAAATATTTTGAAAAGAAGCAAAATAGCTGAGAGAAGGCAGACGAAAGAAAAGCATGGAGCCTGGATTCGAACCTAGGATTCACTGACACAACTACACCAGAGGTCAATACACTGTCCACAAAGCCATCTGGAAGTGTGAGAATCAGCCTGTATGATAAATATTAGAAACTCAATAGGGGGGGGGAACGGAATTCGACGGCAAATATACAGCTGTCGAAATCCGTTCCCCCCCCCAAAATGATGAGACATGTTGATGAAGTGACTTAAAATATTGTTATTCTGTCCTGTGTAAGGATGGAGTTTAACCAGCTTCAGTTTAAATGTTCATTTCTTGCCTTTTTACCATTTATCATGATTTTAAATATTTTGAAAAGTACAAAAAAAGGTGAGAGAAGGCAAACGAAAAAAAAATCCACTAGCCTGGATTCGAACCTAGGATTCCCAGAAGCAACTGCACCAGAGGTCTACACACTGTCCACAAAGCCATCTGGAAGTGTGAGAATCAGCTTGTATGATAAATATTAGAATCTCAATAGGGGGGGGAACGGAATTCGACGGCAAATAAACAGCTGTCGAAATCCGTTCCCCCCCCCAAAATGATGAGACATGTTGATGAAGTGACTTAAAATATTTTTATTCTGTCCTGTGTATGGATGGAGTTTAACCTGCTTCAGTTTAAAAGATTATTTTTGCCTTTTTGCCATTTATCATGATATTAAATATTTTGAAAAGTACCAAAATAGGTGAGAGAAGGCAGACGAATAAAAATCCACTAGCCTGGCTTCGAACCTAGGATTCCCTGAAACAACTGCACCAGAGATCAACACACTGTCCACAAAGCCATCTGGAAGTGTGAGAATCAGCCTGTATGATAAATTTTAGAATCACAATAGGGGGGGGAATGGAATTCGACGGCAAATATACAGCTGTCGAAATCCGTTCCCCCACTCCAAACTGATGAGACATGTTGATGAAGTGACTTAAAATATTTTTATTCTGTCCTACGTATGGATGGAGTTTAACCCTCTTCAGTTTAAAAGATTATTTTTGCCATTTTGACATTTATAATGATATTAAATATTTTGAAAAGTACCAAAATAGGTGAGAGAAGGCAGACGAAAGAAAAGCATGGAGCCTCAATTCGAACCTAGGATTCACTGACACAACTGCACCAGAGGTAAACACACTGTCCACAAAGCTATCTGGAAGTGTGAAAATCAGGCTGTATGATAAATATTAGAAACTCAATAGGGGGGGGGAACGGAATTCGACGGCAAATATACAGCTGTCGAAATCCGTTCCCCCCCCCCCAAAATGATGAGACATGTTGATGAAGTGACTTAAAATATTTTTATTCTGTCCTGTGTGTGGATGGAGTTTAACCAGCTTCAGTTTAAATGTTCATTTTTTGCCTTTTTGCCATTTATCATGATATTAAATATTTTGAAAAGCACCAAAATATGTGAGAGAAGGCAGACGGAAAAAAAAACCCACCAGTCTGGATTCGAACCTAGGATTCCCTGACACAACTGCACCAGAGGTCAACACACTGTCCACAAAGCCATCTGGAAGTGTGAGAATCAGCCTGTATGATAAATATTAGAAACTCAATAGGGGGGGGGATCGGAATTCGACGGCAAATATACAGCTGTCGAAATCCGTTCCCCCCCCCAAAATGATGAGACATGTTGATGAAGTGACTTAAAATATTGTTATTCTGTCCTGTGTAAGGATGGAGTTTAACCTGCTTCAGTTTAAATGTTCATTTTTTGCCATTTTGCCATTTATCATGATATTAAATATTTTGAAAAGAAGCAAAATAGCTGAGAGAAGGCAGACGAAAGAAAAGCATGGAGCCTGGATTCGAACCTAGGATTCACTGACACAACTACACCAGAGGTCAATACACTGTCCACAAAGCCATCTGGAAGTGTGAGAATCAGCCTGTATGATAAATATTAGAAACTCAATAGGGGGGGGGAACGGAATTCGACGGCAAATAAACAGCTGTCGAAATCCGTTCCCACCCCCAAAATGATGAGACATGTTGATGAAGTGACTTAAAATATTTTTATTCTGTCCTGTGTATGGATGGAGTTTAACCTGCTTCAATTTAAATGGTCATTTTTTGCCTTTTTGCCATTTATCATGATTTTAAAAATTTTGAAAAGTACAAAAAAAGGTGAGAGAAGGCAAACGAAAAAAAAATCCACTAGCCTGGAATCGAACGTAGGATTCCCTGAAGCAACTGCACCAGAAGTCTACACACTGTCCACAAAGCCTTCTGGAAGTGTGAGAATCAGCCTGTATGATAAATATTAGAATCTCAATAGGGGGGGGAACGGAATTCGACGGCAAATAAACAGCTGTCGAAATCCGTTCCCCCCCCCAAAATGATGAGACATGTTGATGAAGTGACTTAAAATATTTTTATTCTGTCCTGTGTATGGATGGAGTTTAACCTGCTTCAATTTAAATGGTCATTTTTTGCCTTTTTGCCATTTATCATGATATTAAATATTTTGAAAAGAAGCAAAATATGTGAGAGAAGGCAGACGGAAAAAAAAACCCAGCAGTCTGGATTCGAACCTAGGATTCCCTGACACAACTGCACCAGAGGTCAACACACTGTCCACAAAGCCATCTGGAAGTGTGAGAATCAGCCTGTATGATAAATATTAGAAACTCAATAGGGGGGGGGATCGGAATTCGACGGCAAATATACAGCTGTCGAAATCCGTTCCCCCCCCCAAAATGATGAGACATGTTGATGAAGTGACTTAAAATATTGTTATTCTGTCCTGTGTATGGGTGGAGTTTATCCTGCTTCAATTTAAATGGTCATTTTTTGCCTTTTTGCCATTTATCATGATATTAAATATTTTGAAAAGAAGCAAAATAGCTGAGAGAAGGCAGACGAAAGAAAAGCATGGAGCCTGGATTCAAACCTAGGATTCACTGACACAACTGCACCAGAGGTTAACACACTGTCCACAAAGCTATCTGGAAGTGTGAGAATCAGGCTGTATGATAAATATTAGAAACTCAATAGGGGGGGGAACGGAATTCGACGGCAAATATACAGCTGTCGAAATCCGTTCCCCCCCCCAAAATGATGAGACATGTTGATGAAGTGACTTAAAATATTGTTATTCTGTCCTGTGTAAGGATGGAGTTTAACCTGCTTCAGTTTAAATGTTCATTTTTTGCCATTTTGCCATTTATCATGATATTAAATATTTTGAAAAGTACCAAAATAGGTGAGAGAAGGTAGACGGAAAAAAAAACCACCAGCCTGGATTCGAACCTAGGATTCCCGGAAACAACTGCACCAGAGGTCTACACACTGTCCACAAAGCCATCTGGAAGTGTGAGTATCAGCCTGTATGATAAATATTAGAATCTCAATAGGGGGGGGAACGGAATTCGACGGCAAATATACAGCTGTCGAAATCCGTTCCCCCCCCCAAAATGATGAGACATGTTGATGAAGTGACTTAAAATATTTTTATTCTGTCCTGTGTATGGATGGAGTTTAACCTGCTTCAATTTAAATGGTAATTTTTTGCCTTTTTGCCATTTATCATGATATTAAATATTTTGAAAAGAAGCAAAATAGCTGAGAGAAGGCAGACGAAAGAAAAGCATGGAGCCTGGATTCGAACCTAGGATTCACTGACACAACTACACCAGAGGTCAATACACTGTCCACAAAGCCATCTGGAAGTGTGAGAATCAGCCTGTATGATAAATATTAGAAACTCAATAGGGGGGGGGAACGGAATTCGACGGCAAATATACAGCTGTCGAAATCCGTTCCCCCCCCCAAAATGATGAGACATGTTGATGAAGTGACTTAAAATATTGTTATTCTGTCCTGTGTAAGGATGGAGTTTAACCAGCTTCAGTTTAAATGTTCATTTCTTGCCTTTTTACCATTTATCATGATTTTAAATATTTTGAAAAGTACAAAAAAAGGTGAGAGAAGGCAAACGAAAAAAAAATCCACTAGCCTGGATTCGAACCTAGGATTCCCAGAAGCAACTGCACCAGAGGTCTACACACTGTCCACAAAGCCATCTGGAAGTGTGAGAATCAGCTTGTATGATAAATATTAGAATCTCAATAGGGGGGGGGAACGGAATTCGACGGCAAATAAACAGCTGTCGAAATCCGTTCCCCCCCCCAAAATGATGAGACATGTTGATGAAGTGACTTAAAATATTTTTATTCTGTCCTGTGTATGGATGGAGTTTAACCTGCTTCAGTTTAAAAGATTATTTTTGCCTTTTTGCCATTTATCATGATATTAAATATTTTGAAAAGTACCAAAATAGGTGAGAGAAGGCAGACGAATAAAAATCCACTAGCCTGGCTTCGAACCTAGGATTCCCTGAAACAACTGCACCAGAGGTCAACACACTGTCCACAAAGCCATCTGGAAGTGTGAGAATCAGCCTGTATGATAAATTTTAGAATCACAATAGGGGGGGGAATGGAATTCGACGGCAAATATACAGCTGTCGAAATCCGTTCCCCCCCCCCAAACTGATGAGACATGTTGATGAAGTGACTTAAAATATTTTTATTCTGTCCTACGTATGGATGGAGTTTAACCCTCTTCAGTTTAAAAGATTATTTTTGCCATTTTGACATTTATAATGATATTAAATATTTTGAAAAGTACCAAAATAGGTGAGAGAAGGCAGACGAAAGAAAAGCATGGAGCCTCAATTCGAACCTAGGATTCACTGACACAACTGCACCAGAGGTAAACACACTGTCCACAAAGCTATCTGGAAGTGTGAAAATCAGGCTGTATGATAAATATTAGAAACTCAATAGGGGGGGGAACGGAATTCGACGGCAAATATACAGCTGTCGAAATCCGTTCCCCCCCCCCCAAAATGATGAGACATGTTGATGAAGTGACTTAAAATATTTTTATTCTGTCCTGTGTGTGGATGGAGTTTAACCAGCTTCAGTTTAAATGTTCATTTTTTGCCTTTTTGCCATTTATCATGATATTAAATATTTTGAAAAGCACCAAAATATGTGAGAGAAGGCAGACGGAAAAAAAAAACCACCAGTCTGGATTCGAACCTAGGATTCCCTGACACAACTGCACCAGAGGTCAACACACTGTCCACAAAGCCATCTGGAAGTGTGAGAATCAGCCTGTATGATAAATATTAGAAACTCAATAGGGGGGGGGGATCGGAATTCGACGGCAAATATACAGCTGTCGAAATCCGTTCCCCCCCCCAAAATGATGAGACATGTTGATGAAGTGACTTAAAATATTGTTATTCTGTCCTGTGTAAGGATGGGGTTTAACCTGCTTCAGTTTAAATGTTCATTTTTTGCCATTTTGCCATTTATCATGATATTAAATATTTTGAAAAGTACCAAAATAGGTGAGAGAAGGTAGACGGAAAAAAAAACCACCAGCCTGGATTCGAACCTAGGATTCCCGGAAACAACTGCACCAGAGGTCTACACACTGTCCACAAAGCCATCTGGAAGTGTGAGTATCAGCCTGTATGATAAATATTAGAATCTCAATAGGGGGGGGAACGGAATTCGACGGCAAATATACAGCTGTCGAAATCCGTTCCCCCCCCCAAAATGATGAGACATGTTGATGAAGTGACTTAAAATATTTTTATTCTGTCCTGTGTATGGATGGAGTTTAACCTGCTTCAATTTAAATGGTCATTTTTTGCCTTTTTGCCATTTATCATGATATTAAATATTTTGAAAAGAAGCAAAATAGCTGAGAGAAGGCAGACGAAAGAAAAGCATGGAGCCTGGATTCGAACCTAGGATTCACTGACACAACTACACCAGAGGTCAATACACTGTCCACAAAGCCATCTGGAAGTGTGAGAATCAGCCTGTATGATAAATATTAGAAACTCAATAGGGGGGGGGAACGGAATTCGACGGCAAATATACAGCTGTCGAAATCCGTTCCCCCCCCCAAAATGATGAGACATGTTGATGAAGTGACTTAAAATATTGTTATTCTGTCCTGTGTAAGGATGGAGTTTAACCAGCTTCAGTTTAAATGTTCATTTCTTGCCTTTTTACCATTTATCATGATTTTAAATATTTTGAAAAGTACAAAAAAAGGTGAGAGAAGGCAAACGAAAAAAAAATCCACTAGCCTGGATTCGAACCTAGGATTCCCAGAAGCAACTGCACCAGAGGTCTACACACTGTCCACAAAGCCATCTGGAAGTGTGAGAATCAGCTTGTATGATAAATATTAGAATCTCAATAGGGGGGGGAACGGAATTCGACGGCAAATAAACAGCTGTCGAAATCCGTTCCCCCCCCCAAAATGATGAGACATGTTGATGAAGTGACTTAAAATATTTTTATTCTGTCCTGTGTATGGATGGAGTTTAACCTGCTTCAGTTTAAAAGATTATTTTTGCCTTTTTGCCATTTATCATGATATTAAATATTTTGAAAAGTACCAAAATAGGTGAGAGAAGGCAGACGAATAAAAATCCACTAGCCTGGCTTCGAACCTAGGATTCCCTGAAACAACTGCACCAGAGGTCAACACACTGTCCACAAAGCCATCTGGAAGTGTGAGAATCAGCCTGTATGATAAATTTTAGAATCACAATAGGGGGGGGAATGGAATTCGACGGCAAATATACAGCTGTCGAAATCCGTTCCCCCCCCCCAAACTGATGAGACATGTTGATGAAGTGACTTAAAATATTTTTATTCTGTCCTACGTATGGATGGAGTTTAACCCTCTTCAGTTTAAAAGATTATTTTTGCCATTTTGACATTTATAATGATATTAAATATTTTGAAAAGTACCAAAATAGGTGAGAGAAGGCAGACGAAAGAAAAGCATGGAGCCTCAATTCGAACCTAGGATTCACTGACACAACTGCACCAGAGGTAAACACACTGTCCACAAAGCTATCTGGAAGTGTGAAAATCAGGCTGTATGATAAATATTAGAAACTCAATAGGGGGGGGGGAACGGAATTCGACGGCAAATATACAGCTGTCGAAATCCGTTCCCCCCCCCCCAAAATGATGAGACATGTTGATGAAGTGACTTAAAATATTTTTATTCTGTCCTGTGTGTGGATGGAGTTTAACCAGCTTCAGTTTAAATGTTCATTTTTTGCCTTTTTGCCATTTATCATGATATTAAATATTTTGAAAAGCACCAAAATATGTGAGAGAAGGCAGACGGAAAAAAAAAACCACCAGTCTGGATTCGAACCTAGGATTCCCTGACACAACTGCACCAGAGGTCAACACACTGTCCACAAAGCCATCTGGAAGTGTGAGAATCAGCCTGTATGATAAATATTAGAAACTCAATAGGGGGGGGGATCGGAATTCGACGGCAAATATACAGCTGTCGAAATCCGTTCCCCCCCCCAAAATGATGAGACATGTTGATGAAGTGACTTAAAATATTTTTAATCTGTCCTACGTATGGATGGAGTTTAACCTGCTTCAGTTTAAAAGATTATTTTTGCCTTTTTGCCATTTATCATGATATTAAATATTTTGAAAAGTACCAAAATAGGTGAGAGAAGGCAGACGAATAAAAATCCACTAGCCTGGATTTGAACCTAGGCTTCCCTGAAACAACTGCACCAGAGGTCAACACACTGTCCACAAAGCCATCTGGAAGTGTGAGAATCAGCCTGTATGATAAATTTTAGAATCACAATAGGGGGGGGAACGGAATTCGACGGCAAATATACTGCTGTCGAAATCCGTTCCCCCCCCCAAAATGATGAGACATGTTGATGAAGTGACTTAAAATATTTTTATTTTGTCCTGTGTATGGATGGAGTTTAACCTGCTTCAATTTAAATGGTCATTTTTTGCCTTTTTGCCATTTATCATGATATTAAATATTTTGAAAAGAAGCAAAATAGCTGAGAGAAGGCAGACGAAAGAAAAGCTTGGAGCCTGGTTTCGAACCTAGGATTCACTGACACAAGTACACCAAAGGTCAATACACTGTCCACAAAGCCATCTGGAAGTGTGAGAATCAGCCTGTATGATAAATATTAGAAACTCAATAGGGGGGGGGAACGGAATTCGACGGCAAATATACAGCTGTCGAAATCCGTTCCCCCCCCCAAAATGATGAGACATGTTGATGAAGTGACTTAAAATATTGTTATTCTGTCCTGTGTAAGGATGGAGTTTAACCAGCTTCAGTTTAAATGTTCATTTCTTGCCTTTTTACCATTTATCATGATTTTAAATATTTTGAAAAGTACAAAAAAAGGTGAGAGAAGGCAAACGAAAAAAAAATCCACTAGCCTGGATTCTAACCTAGGATTCCCAGAAGCAACTGCACCAGAGGTCTACACACTGTCCACAAAGCCATCTGGAAGTGTGAGAATCAGCTTGTATGATAAATATTAGAATTTCAATAGGGGGGGGAACGGAATTCGACGGCAAATAAACAGCTGTCGAAATCCGTTCCCCCCCCCAAAATGATGAGACATGTTGATGAAGTGACTTAAAATATTTTTATTCTGTCCTGTGTATGGATGGAGTTTAACCTGCTTCAGTTTAAAAGATTATTTTTGCCTTTTTGCCATTTATCATGATATTAAATATTTTGAAAAGTACCAAAATAGGTGAGAGAAGGCAGACGAATAAAAATCCACTAGCCTGGCTTCGAACCTAGGATTCCCTGAAACAACTGCACCAGAGGTCAACACACTGTCCACAAAGCCATCTGGAAGTGTGAGAATCAGCCTGTATGATAAATTTTAGAATCACAATAGGGGGGGGAATGGAATTCGACGGCAAATATACAGCTGTCGAAATCCGTTCCCCCCCCCCAAACTGATGAGACATGTTGATGAAGTGACTTAAAATATTTTTATTCTGTCCTACGTATGGATGGAGTTTAACCCTCTTCAGTTTAAAAGATTATTTTTGCCATTTTGACATTTATAATGATATTAAATATTTTGAAAAGTACCAAAATAGGTGAGAGAAGGCAGACGAAAGAAAAGCATGGAGCCTCAATTCGAACCTAGGATTCACTGACACAACTGCACCAGAGGTTAACACACTGTCCACAAAGCTATCTGGAAGTGTGAGAATCAGGCTGTATGATAAATATTAGAAACTCAATAGGGGGGGGAACGGAATTCGACGGCAAATATATAGCTGTCGAAATCCGTTCCCCCCCCCAAAATGAGAGACATGTTGATGAAGTGACTTAAAATATTTTTAATCTGTCCTACGTATGGATGGAGTTTAACCTGCTTCAGTTTAAAAGATTATTTTTGCCTTTTTGCCATTTATCATGATATTAAATATTTTGAAAAGTACCAAAATAGGTGAGAGAAGGCAGACGAATAAAAATCCACTAGCCTGGATTTGAACCTAGGCTTCCCTGAAACAACTGCACCAGAGGTCAACACACTGTCCACAAAGCCATCTGGAAGTGTGAGAATCAGCCTGTATGATAAATTTTAGAATCACAATAGGGGGGGGAACGGAATTCGACGGCAAATATACTGCTGTCGAAATCCGTTCCCCCCCCCAAAATGATGAGACATGTTGATGAAGTGACTTAAAATATTTTTATTTTGTCCTGTGTATGGATGGAGTTTAACCTGCTTCAATTTAAATGGTCATTTTTTGCCTTTTTGCCATTTATCATGATATTAAATATTTTGAAAAGAAGCAAAATAGCTGAGAGAAGGCAGACGAAAGAAAAGCATGGAGCCTGGATTCGAACCTAGGATTCACTGACACAACTGCACCAAAGGTTAACACACTGTCCACAAAGCTATCTGGAAGTGTGAGAATCAGTCTGTATGATAAATATTAGAAACTCAATAGTGGGGGGAACGGAATTCGACGGCAAATATACAGCTGTCGAAATCCGTTCCCCCCCCCCCAAAATGAGAGACATGTTGATGAAGTGACTTTAAATATTTTTATTCTGTCCTACGTATATGGATGGAGTTTAACCTGCTTCAGTTTAAAAGATTATTATTGCCTTTTTGCCATTTATCATGATATTAAATATTTTGAAAAGTACCAAAATAGGTGAGAGAAGGCAGACGAATAAAAATTCACTAGCCTGGATTCGAACCTAGGATTCCCTGACACAACTGCACCAGAGGTCAACACACTGTCCACAAAGCCATCTGGAAGTGTGAAAATCAGCCTGTATGATAAATATTAGAAACTCAATAGGGGGGGGGGATCGGAATTCAACGGCAAATATACAGCTGTCGAAATCCGTTCCCCCCCCCAAAATTATGAGACATGTTGATGAAGTGACTTAAAATATTGTTATTCTGTCCTGTGTAAGGATGGAGTTTAACCAGCTTCAGTTTAAATGTTCATTTTTTGCCTTTTTACCATTTATCATGATTTTAAATATTTTGAAAAGTACAAAAAAAGGTGAGAGAAGGCAAACGAAAAAAAAATCCACTAGCCTGGATTCCAACCTAGGATTCCCAGAAACAACTGCACCAGAGGTCTACACACTGTCCACAAAGCCATCTGGAAGTGTGAGAATCAGCCTGTATGATAAATATTAGAATCTCAATAGGGGGGGGAACGGAATTCGACGGCAAATATACAGCTGTCGAAATCCGTTCCCCCCCCCCAAAATGATGAGACATGTTGATGAAGTGACTTAAAATATTTTTATTCTGTCCTGTGTATGGATGGAGTTTAACCTGCTTCAATTTAAATGGTCATTTTTTGCCTTTTTGCCATTTATCATGATATTAAATATTTTGAAAAGAAGCAAAATAGCTGAGAGAAGGCAGACGAAAGAAAAGCATGGAGCCTGGGTTCGAACCTAGGATTCACTGACACAACTGCACCAAAGGTTAACACACTGTCCACAAAGCTATCTGGAAGTGTGAGAATCAGCCTGTATGATAAATATTAGAAACTCAATAGTGGGGGGAACGGAATTCGACGGCAAATATACAGCTGTCGAAATCCGTTCCCCCCCCCCAAAATGAGAGACATGTTGATGAAGTGACTTTAAATATTTTTATTCTGTCCTACGTATGGATGGAGTTTAACCTGCTTCAGTTTAAAAGATTATTATTGCCTTTTTGCCATTTATCATGATATTAAATATTTTGAAAAGTACCAAAATAGGTGAGAGAAGGCAGACGAATAAAAATTCACTAGCCTGGATTCGAACCTAGGATTCCCTGACACAACTGCACCAGAGGTCAACACACTGTCCACAAAGCCATCTGGAAGTGTGAAAATCAGCCTGTATGATAAATATTAGAAACTCAATAGGGGGGGGGATCGGAATTCAACGGCAAATATACAGCTGTCGAAATCCGTTCCCCCCCCCAAAATTATGAGACATGTTGATGAAGTGACTTAAAATATTGTTATTCTGTCCTGTGTAAGGATGGAGTTTAACCAGCTTCAGTTTAAATGTTCATTTTTTGCCTTTTTACCATTTATCATGATTTTAAATATTTTGAAAAGTACAAAAAAAGGTGAGAGAAGGCAAACGAAAAAAAAATCCACTAGCCTGGATTCGAACCTAGGATTCCCAGAAACAACTGCACCAGAGGTCTACACACTGTCCACAAAGCCATCTGGAAGTGTGAGAATCAGCCTGTATGATAAATATTAGAATCTCAATAGGGGGGGGAACGGAATTCGACGGCAAATATACAGCTGTCGAAATCCGTTCCCCCCCCCCAAAATGATGAGACATGTTGATGAAGTGACTTAAAATATTTTTATTCTGTCCTGTGTATGGATGGAGTTTAACCTGCTTCAATTTAAATGGTCATTTTTTGCCTTTTTGCCATTTATCATGATATTAAATATTTTGAAAAGAAGCAAAATAGCTGAGAGAAGGCAGACGAAAGAAAAGCATGGAGCCTGGGTTCGAACCTAGGATTCACTGACACAACTGCACCAGAGGTTAACACACTGTCCACAAAGCTATCTGGAAGTGTGAGAATCAGTCTGTATGATAAATATTAGAAACTCAATAGTGGGGGGAACGGAATTCGACGGCAAATATACAGCTGTCGAAATCCGTTCCCCCCCCCCAAAATGAGAGACATGTTGATGAAGTGACTTAAAATATTTTTATTCTGTCCCACGTATGGATGGAGTTTAACCTGCTTCAGTTTAAAAGATTATTATTGCCTTTTTGCCATTTATCATGATATTAAATATTTTGAAAAGTACCAAAATAGGTGAGAGAAGGCAGACGAATAAAAATTCACTAGCCTGGATTCGAACCTAGGATTCCCTGACACAACTGCACCAGAGGTCAACACACTGTCCACAAAGCCATCTGGAAGTGTGAGAATCAGCCTGTATGATAAATATTAGAAACTCAATAGGGGGGGGGAACGGAATTCGACGGCAAATATACAGCTGTCGAAATCCGTTCCCCCCCCCCAAAATGAGAGACATGTTGATGAAGTGACTTAAAATATTTTTATTCTGTCCTACGTATGGATGGAGTTTAACCTGCTTCAGTTTAAAAGATTATTATTGCCTTTTTGCCATTTATCATGATATTAAATATTTTGAAAAGTACCAAAATAGGTGAGAGAAGGCAGACGAATAAAAATCCACTAGCCTGGATTTGAACCTAGGCTTCCCTGAAACAACTGCACCAGAGGTCAACACACTGTCCACAAAGCCATCTGGAAGTGTGAGAATCAGCCTGTATGATAAATTTTAGAATCACAATAGGGGGGGGAACGGAATTCGACGGCAAATATACTGCTGTCGAAATCCGTTCCCCCCCCCAAAATGATGAGACATGTTGATGAAGTGACTTAAAATATTTTTATTTTGTCCTGTGTATGGATGGAGTTTAACCTGCTTCAATTTAAATGGTCATTTTTTGCCTTTTTGCCATTTATCATGATATTAAATATTTTGAAAAGAAGCAAAATAGCTGAGAGAAGGCAGACGAAAGAAAAGCATGGAGCCTGGATTCGAACCTAGGATTCCCTGACACAACTGCACCCGAGGTCAACACACTGTCCACAAAGCCATCTGGAAGTGTGAAAATCAGCCTGTATGATAAATATTAGAAACTCAATAGGGGGGGGGATCGGAATTCGACGGCAAATATACAGCTGTCGAAATCCGTTCCCCCCCCCAAAATTATGAGACATGTTGATGAAGTGACTTAAAATATTGTTATTCTGTCCTGTGTAAGGATGGAGTTTAACCAGCTTCAGTTTAAATGTTCATTTTTTGCCTTTTCACCATTTATCATGATTTTAAATATTTTGAAAAGTACAAAAAAAGGTGAGAGAAGGCAAACGAAAAAAAAATCCAATAGCCTGGATTCGAACCTAGGATTCCCAGAAACAACTGCACCAGAGGTCTACACACTGTCCACAAAGCCATCTGGAAGTGTGAGAATCAGCCTGTATGATAAATATTAGAATCTCAATAGGGGGGGGAACGGAATTCGACGGCAAATATACAGCTGTCGAAATCCGTTCCCCCCCCCCAAAATGATGAGACATGTTGATGAAGTGACTTAAAATATTTTTATTCTGTCCTGTGTATGGATGGAGTTTAACCTGCTTCAGTTTAAAAGATTATTTTTGCCTTTTTGCCATTTATCATGATATTAAATATTTTGAAAAGTACCAAAATAGGTGAGAGAAGGCAGACGAATAAAAATCCACTAGCCTGGCTTCGAACCTAGGATTCCCTGAAACAACTGCACCAGAGGTCAACACACTGTCCACAAAGCCATCTGGAAGTGTGAGAATCAGCCTGTATGATAAATTTTAGAATCACAATAGGGGGGGGAATGGAATTCGACGGCAAATATACAGCTGTCGAAATCCGTTCCCCCCCCCCAAACTGATGAGACATGTTGATGAAGTGACTTAAAATATTTTTATTCTGTCCTACGTATGGATGGAGTTTAACCCTCTTCAGTTTAAAAGATTATTTTTGCCATTTTGACATTTATAATGATATTAAATATTTTGAAAAGTACCAAAATAGGTGAGAGAAGGCAGACGAAAGAAAAGCATGGAGCCTCAATTCAAACCTAGGATTCACTGACACAACTGCACCAGAGGTTAACACACTGTCCACAAAGCTATCTGGAAGTGTGAGAATCAGGCTGTATGATAAATATTAGAAACTCAATAGGGGGGGGAACGGAATTCGACGGCAAATATATAGCTGTCGAAATCCGTTCCCCCCCCCAAAATGAGAGACATGTTGATGAAGTGACTTAAAATATTTTTAATCTGTCCTACGTATGGATGGAGTTTAACCTGCTTCAGTTTAAAAGATTATTTTTGCCTTTTTGCCATTTATCATGATATTAAATATTTTGAAAAGTACCAAAATAGGTGAGAGAAGGCAGACGAATAAAAATCCACTAGCCTGGATTTGAACCTAGGCTTCCCTGAAACAACTGCACCAGAGGTCAACACACTGTCCACAAAGCCATCTGGAAGTGTGAGAATCAGCCTGTATGATAAATTTTAGAATCACAATAGGGGGGGGAACGGAATTCGACGGCAAATATACTGCTGTCGAAATCCGTTCCCCCCCCCAAAATGATGAGACATGTTGATGAAGTGACTTAAAATATTTTTATTTTGTCCTGTGTATGGATGGAGTTTAACCTGCTTCAATTTAAATGGTCATTTTTTGCCTTTTTGCCATTTATCATGATATTAAATATTTTGAAAAGAAGCAAAATAGCTGAGAGAAGGCAGACGAAAGAAAAGCATGGAGCCTGGATTCGAACCTAGGATTCACTGACACAACTGCACCAAAGGTTAACACACTGTCCACAAAGCTATCTGGAAGTGTGAGAATCAGTCTGTATGATAAATATTAGAAACTCAATAGTGGGGGGAACGGAATTCGACGGCAAATATACAGCTGTCGAAATCCGTTCCCCCCCCCCAAAATGAGAGACATGTTGATGAAGTGACTTTAAATATTTTTATTCTGTCCTACGTATATGGATGGAGTTTAACCTGCTTCAGTTTAAAAGATTATTATTGCCTTTTTGCCATTTATCATGATATTAAATATTTTGAAAAGTACCAAAATAGGTGAGAGAAGGCAGACGAATAAAAATTCACTAGCCTGGATTCGAACCTAGGATTCCCTGACACAACTGCACCAGAGGTCAACACACTGTCCACAAAGCCATCTGGAAGTGTGAAAATCAGCCTGTATGATAAATATTAGAAACTCAATAGGGGGGGGGGGATCGGAATTCAACGGCAAATATACAGCTGTCGAAATCCGTTCCCCCCCCCAAAATTATGAGACATGTTGATGAAGTGACTTAAAATATTGTTATTCTGTCCTGTGTAAGGATGGAGTTTAACCAGCTTCAGTTTAAATGTTCATTTTTTGCCTTTTTACCATTTATCATGATTTTAAATATTTTGAAAAGTACAAAAAAAGGTGAGAGAAGGCAAACGAAAAAAAAATCCACTAGCCTGGATTCGAACCTAGGATTCCCAGAAACAACTGCACCAGAGGTCTACACACTGTCCACAAAGCCATCTGGAAGTGTGAGAATCAGCCTGTATGATAAATATTAGAATCTCAATAGGGGGGGGAACGGAATTCGACGGCAAATATACAGCTGTCGAAATCCGTTCCCCCCCCCCAAAATGATGAGACATGTTGATGAAGTGACTTAAAATATTTTTATTCTGTCCTGTGTATGGATGGAGTTTAACCTGCTTCAATTTAAATGGTCATTTTTTGCCTTTTTGCCATTTATCATGATATTAAATATTTTGAAAAGAAGCAAAATAGCTGAGAGAAGGCAGACGAAAGAAAAGCATGGAGCCTGGGTTCGAACCTAGGATTCACTGACACAACTGCACCAGAGGTTAACACACTGTCCACAAAGCTATCTGGAAGTGTGAGAATCAGTCTGTATGATAAATATTAGAAACTCAATAGTGGGGGGAACGGAATTCGACGGCAAATATACAGCTGTCGAAATCCGTTCCCCCCCCCCAAAATGAGAGACATGTTGATGAAGTGACTTAAAATATTTTTATTCTGTCCCACGTATGGATGGAGTTTAACCTGCTTCAGTTTAAAAGATTATTATTGCCTTTTTGCCATTTATCATGATATTAAATATTTTGAAAAGTACCAAAATAGGTGAGAGAAGGCAGACGAATAAAAATTCACTAGCCTGGATTCGAACCTAGGATTCCCTGACACAACTGCACCAGAGGTCAACACACTGTCCACAAAGCCATCTGGAAGTGTGAGAATCAGCCTGTATGATAAATATTAGAAACTCAATAGGGGGGGGGAACGGAATTCGACGGCAAATATACAGCTGTCGAAATCCGTTCCCCCCCCCCAAAATGAGAGACATGTTGATGAAGTGACTTAAAATATTTTTATTCTGTCCTACGTATGGATGGAGTTTAACCTGCTTCAGTTTAAAAGATTATTATTGCCTTTTTGCCATTTATCATGATATTAAATATTTTGAAAAGTACCAAAATAGGTGAGAGAAGGCAGACGAATAAAAATCCACTAGCCTGGATTTGAACCTAGGCTTCCCTGAAACAACTGCACCAGAGGTCAACACACTGTCCACAAAGCCATCTGGAAGTGTGAGAATCAGCCTGTATGATAAATTTTAGAATCACAATAGGGGGGGGAACGGAATTCGACGGCAAATATACTGCTGTCGAAATCCGTTCCCCCCCCCAAAATGATGAGACATGTTGATGAAGTGACTTAAAATATTTTTATTTTGTCCTGTGTATGGATGGAGTTTAACCTGCTTCAATTTAAATGGTCATTTTTTGCCTTTTTGCCATTTATCATGATATTAAATATTTTGAAAAGAAGCAAAATAGCTGAGAGAAGGCAGACGAAAGAAAAGCATGGAGCCTGGATTCGAACCTAGGATTCCCTGACACAACTGCACCCGAGGTCAACACACTGTCCACAAAGCCATCTGGAAGTGTGAAAATCAGCCTGTATGATAAATATTAGAAACTCAATAGGGGGGGGGATCGGAATTCGACGGCAAATATACAGCTGTCGAAATCCGTTCCCCCCCCCAAAATTATGAGACATGTTGATGAAGTGACTTAAAATATTGTTATTCTGTCCTGTGTAAGGATGGAGTTTAACCAGCTTCAGTTTAAATGTTCATTTTTTGCCTTTTCACCATTTATCATGATTTTAAATATTTTGAAAAGTACAAAAAAAGGTGAGAGAAGGCAAACGAAAAAAAAATCCAATAGCCTGGATTCGAACCTAGGATTCCCAGAAACAACTGCACCAGAGGTCTACACACTGTCCACAAAGCCATCTGGAAGTGTGAGAATCAGCCTGTATGATAAATATTAGAATCTCAATAGGGGGGGGAACGGAATTCGACGGCAAATATACAGCTGTCGAAATCCGTTCCCCCCCCCCAAAATGATGAGACATGTTGATGAAGTGACTTAAAATATTTTTATTCTGTCCTGTGTATGGATGGAGTTTAACCTGCTTCAGTTTAAAAGATTATTTTTGCCTTTTTGCCATTTATCATGATATTAAATATTTTGAAAAGTACCAAAATAGGTGAGAGAAGGCAGACGAATAAAAATCCACTAGCCTGGCTTCGAACCTAGGATTCCCTGAAACAACTGCACCAGAGGTCAACACACTGTCCACAAAGCCATCTGGAAGTGTGAGAATCAGCCTGTATGATAAATTTTAGAATCACAATAGGGGGGGGAATGGAATTCGACGGCAAATATACAGCTGTCGAAATCCGTTCCCCCCCCCCAAACTGATGAGACATGTTGATGAAGTGACTTAAAATATTTTTATTCTGTCCTACGTATGGATGGAGTTTAACCCTCTTCAGTTTAAAAGATTATTTTTGCCATTTTGACATTTATAATGATATTAAATATTTTGAAAAGTACCAAAATAGGTGAGAGAAGGCAGACGAAAGAAAAGCATGGAGCCTCAATTCAAACCTAGGATTCACTGACACAACTGCACCAGAGGTTAACACACTGTCCACAAAGCTATCTGGAAGTGTGAGAATCAGGCTGTATGATAAATATTAGAAACTCAATAGGGGGGGGAACGGAATTCGACGGCAAATATATAGCTGTCGAAATCCGTTCCCCCCCCCAAAATGAGAGACATGTTGATGAAGTGACTTAAAATATTTTTAATCTGTCCTACGTATGGATGGAGTTTAACCTGCTTCAGTTTAAAAGATTATTTTTGCCTTTTTGCCATTTATCATGATATTAAATATTTTGAAAAGTACCAAAATAGGTGAGAGAAGGCAGACGAATAAAAATCCACTAGCCTGGATTTGAACCTAGGCTTCCCTGAAACAACTGCACCAGAGGTCAACACACTGTCCACAAAGCCATCTGGAAGTGTGAGAATCAGCCTGTATGATAAATTTTAGAATCACAATAGGGGGGGGAACGGAATTCGACGGCAAATATACTGCTGTCGAAATCCGTTCCCCCCCCCAAAATGATGAGACATGTTGATGAAGTGACTTAAAATATTTTTATTTTGTCCTGTGTATGGATGGAGTTTAACCTGCTTCAATTTAAATGGTCATTTTTTGCCTTTTTGCCATTTATCATGATATTAAATATTTTGAAAAGAAGCAAAATAGCTGAGAGAAGGCAGACGAAAGAAAAGCATGGAGCCTGGATTCGAACCTAGGATTCACTGACACAACTGCACCAAAGGTTAACACACTGTCCACAAAGCTATCTGGAAGTGTGAGAATCAGTCTGTATGATAAATATTAGAAACTCAATAGTGGGGGGAACGGAATTCGACGGCAAATATACAGCTGTCGAAATCCGTTCCCCCCCCCCAAAATGAGAGACATGTTGATGAAGTGACTTTAAATATTTTTATTCTGTCCTACGTATATGGATGGAGTTTAACCTGCTTCAGTTTAAAAGATTATTATTGCCTTTTTGCCATTTATCATGATATTAAATATTTTGAAAAGTACCAAAATAGGTGAGAGAAGGCAGACGAATAAAAATTCACTAGCCTGGATTCGAACCTAGGATTCCCTGACACAACTGCACCAGAGGTCAACACACTGTCCAAAAAGCCATCTGGAAGTGTGAAAATCAGCCTGTATGATAAATATTAGAAACTCAATAGGGGGGGGGGATCGGAATTCAACGGCAAATATACAGCTGTCGAAATCCGTTCCCCCCCCCAAAATTATGAGACATGTTGATGAAGTGACTTAAAATATTGTTATTCTGTCCTGTGTAAGGATGGAGTTTAACCAGCTTCAGTTTAAATGTTCATTTTTTGCCTTTTTACCATTTATCATGATTTTAAATATTTTGAAAAGTACAAAAAAAGGTGAGAGAAGGCAAACGAAAAAAAAATCCACTAGCCTGGATTCGAACCTAGGATTCCCAGAAACAACTGCACCAGAGGTCTACACACTGTCCACAAAGCCATCTGGAAGTGTGAGAATCAGCCTGTATGATAAATATTAGAATCTCAATAGGGGGGGGAACGGAATTCGACGGCAAATATACAGCTGTCGAAATCCGTTCCCCCCCCCCAAAATGATGAGACATGTTGATGAAGTGACTTAAAATATTTTTATTCTGTCCTGTGTATGGATGGAGTTTAACCTGCTTCAATTTAAATGGTCATTTTTTGCCTTTTTGCCATTTATCATGATATTAAATATTTTGAAAAGAAGCAAAATAGCTGAGAGAAGGCAGACGAAAGAAAAGCATGGAGCCTGGGTTCGAACCTAGGATTCACTGACACAACTGCACCAGAGGTTAACACACTGTCCACAAAGCTATCTGGAAGTGTGAGAATCAGTCTGTATGATAAATATTAGAAACTCAATAGTGGGGGGAACGGAATTCGACGGCAAATATACAGCTGTCGAAATCCGTTCCCCCCCCCCAAAATGAGAGACATGTTGATGAAGTGACTTAAAATATTTTTATTCTGTCCTACGTATGGATGGAGTTTAACCTGCTTCAGTTTAAAAGATTATTATTGCCTTTTTGCCATTTATCATGATATTAAATATTTTGAAAAGTACCAAAATAGGTGAGAGAAGGCAGACGAATAAAAATTCACTAGCCTGGATTCGAACCTAGGATTCCCTGACACAACTGCACCAGAGGTCAACACACTGTCCACAAAGCCATCTGGAAGTGTGAGAATCAGCCTGTATGATAAATATTAGAAACTCAATAGGGGGGGGGAACGGAATTCGACGGCAAATATACAGCTGTCGAAATCCGTTCCCCCCCCCCAAAATGAGAGACATGTTGATGAAGTGACTTAAAATATTTTTATTCTGTCCTACGTATGGATGGAGTTTAACCTGCTTCAGTTTAAAAGATTATTATTGCCTTTTTGCCATTTATCATGATATTAAATATTTTGAAAAGTACCAAAATAGGTGAGAGAAGCCAGACGAATAAAAATCCACTAGCCTGGATTTGAACCTAGGCTTCCCTGAAACAACTGCACCAGAGGTCAACACACTGTCCACAAAGCCATCTGGAAGTGTGAGAATCAGCCTGTATGATAAATTTTAGAATCACAATAGGGGGGGGAACGGAATTCGACGGCAAATATACTGCTGTCGAAATCCGTTCCCCCCCCCAAAATGATGAGACATGTTGATGAAGTGACTTAAAATATTTTTATTTTGTCCTGTGTATGGATGGAGTTTAACCTGCTTCAATTTAAATGGTCATTTTTTGCCTTTTTGCCATTTATCATGATATTAAATATTTTGAAAAGAAGCAAAATAGCTGAGAGAAGGCAGACGAAAGAAAAGCATGGAGCCTGGATTCGAACCTAGGATTCCCTGACACAACTGCACCCGAGGTCAACACACTGTCCACAAAGCCATCTGGAAGTGTGAAAATCAGCCTGTATGATAAATATTAGAAACTCAATAGGGGGGGGGATCGGAATTCGACGGCAAATATACAGCTGTCGAAATCCGTTCCCCCCCCCAAAATTATGAGACATGTTGATGAAGTGACTTAAAATATTGTTATTCTGTCCTGTGTAAGGATGGAGTTTAACCAGCTTCAGTTTAAATGTTCATTTTTTGCCTTTTTACCATTTATCATGATTTTAAATATTTTGAAAAGTACAAAAAAAGGTGAGAGAAGGCAAACGAAAAAAAAATCCAATAGCCTGGATTCGAACCTAGGATTCCCAGAAACAACTGCACCAGAGGTCTACACACTGTCCACAAAGCCATCTGGAAGTGTGAGAATCAGCCTGTATGATAAATATTAGAATCTCAATAGGGGGGGGAACGGAATTCGACGGCAAATATACAGCTGTCGAAATCCGTTCCCCCCCCCCAAAATGATGAGACATGTTGATGAAGTGACTTAAAATATTTTTATTCTGTCCTACGTATGGATCGAGTTTAACCTGCTTCAGTTTAAAAGATTATTTTTGCCATTTTGCCATTTATCATGATATTAAATATTTTGAAAAGTACCAAAATAGGTGAGAGAAGGTAGACGGAAAAAAAAACCACCAGCCTGGATTCGAACCTAGGATTCCCGGAAACAACTGCACCAGATGTCTACACACTGTCCACAAAGCCATCTGGAAGTGTGAGTATCAGCCTGTATGATAAATATTAGAATCTCAATAGGGGGGGGAACGGAATTCGACGGCAAATATACAGCTGTCGAAATCCGTTCCCCCCCCCAAAATGATGAGACATGTTGATGAAGTGACTTAAAATATTTTTATTCTGTCCTGTGTATGGATGGAGTTTAACCTGCTTCAATTTAAATGGTCATTTTTTGCCTTTTTGCCATTTATCATGATATTAAATATTTTGAAAAGAAGCAAAATAGCTGAGAGAAGGCAGACGAAAGAAAAGCATGGAGCCTGGATTCGAACCTAGGATTCACTGACACAACTACACCAGAGGTCAATACACTGTCCACAAAGCCATCTGGAAGTGTGAGAATCAGTCTGTATGATAAATATTAGAAACTCAATAGGGGGGGGGAACGGAATTCGACGGCAAATATACAGCTGTCGAAATCCGTTCCCCCCCCCAAAATGATGAGACATGTTGATGAAGTGACTTAAAATATTGTTATTCTGTCCTGTGTAAGGATGGAGTTTAACCAGCTTCAGTTTAAATGTTCATTTCTTGCCTTTTTACCATTTATCATGATTTTAAATATTTTGAAAAGTACAAAAAAAGGTGAGAGAAGGCAAACGAAAAAAAAATCCACTAGCCTGGATTCGAACCTAGGATTCCCAGAAGCAACTGCACCAGAGGTCTACACACTGTCCACAAAGCCATCTGGAAGTGTGAGAATTAGCTTGTATGATAAATATTAGAATCTCAATAGGGGGGGGAACGGAATTCGAAGGCAAATAAACAGCTGTCGAAATCCGTTCCCCCCCCCAAAATGATGAGACATGTTGATGAAGTGACTTAAAATATTTTTATTCTGTCCTGTGTATGGATGGAGTTTAACCTGCTTCAGTTTAAAAGATTATTTTTGCCTTTTTGCCATTTATCATGATATTAAATATTTTGAAAAGTACCAAAATAGGTGAGAGAAGGCAGACGAATAAAAATCCACTAGCCTGGCTTCGAACCTAGGATTCCCTGAAACAACTGCACCAGAGGTCAACACACTGTCCACAAAGCCATCTGGAAGTGTGAGAATCAGCCTGTATGATAAATTTTAGAATCACAATAGGGGGGGGAATGGAATTCGACGGCAAATATACAGCTGTCGAAATCCGTTCCCCCCCCCCAAACTGATGAGACATGTTGATGAAGTGACTTAAAATATTTTTATTCTGTCCTACGTATGGATGGAGTTTAACCCTCTTCAGTTTAAAAGATTATTTTTGCCATTTTGACATTTATAATGATATTAAATATTTTGAAAAGTATCAAAATAGGTGAGAGAAGGCAGACGAAAGAAAAGCATGGAGCCTCAATTCGAACCTAGGATTCACTGACACAACTGCACCAGAGGTAAACACACTGTCCACAAAGCTATCTGGAAGTGTGAAAATCAGGCTGTATGATAAATATTAGAAACTCAATAGGGGGGGGGAACGGAATTCGACGGCAAATATACAGCTGTCGAAATCCGTTCCCCCCCCCCAAAATGATGAGACATGTTGATGAAGTGACTTAAAATATTTTTATTCTGTCCTGTGTGTGGATGGAGTTTAACCAGCTTCAGTTTAAATGTTCATTTTTTGCCTTTTTGCCATTTATCATGATATTAAATATTTTGAAAAGTACCAAAATATGTGAGAGAAGGCAGACGGAAAAAAAAAACCACCAGTCTGGATTCGAACCTAGGATTCCCCGACACAACTGCACCAGAGGTCAACACACTGTCCACAAAGCCATCTGGAAGTGTGAGAATCAGCCTGTATGATAAATATTAGAAACTCAATAGGGGGGGGGATCGGAATTCGACGGCAAATATACAGCTGTCGAAATCCGTTCCCCCCCCCAAAATGATGAGACATGTTGATGAAGTGACTTAAAATATTGTTATTCTGTCCTGTGTATTGGTGGAGTTTATCCTGCTTCAATTTAAATGGTCATTTTTTGCCTTTTTGCCATTTATCATGATATTAAATATTTTGAAAAGAAGCAAAATAGCTGAGAGAAGGCAGACGAAAGAAAAGCATGGAGCCTGGATTCGAACCTAGGATTCACTGACACAACTGCACCAGAGGTTAACACACTGTTCACAAAGCTATCTGGAAGTGTGAGAATCAGGCTGTATGATAAATATTAGAAACTCAATAGGGGGGGGAACGGAATTCGACGGCAAATATATAGCTGTCGAAATCCGTTCCCCCCCCAAAATGAGAGACATGTTGATGAAGTGACTTAAAATATTTTTAATCTGTCCTACGTATGGATGGAGTTTAACCTGCTTCAGTTTAAAAGATTATTTTTGCCTTTTTGCCATTTATCATGATATTAAATATTTTGAAAAGTACCAAAATAGGTGAGAGAAGGCAGACGAATAAAAATCCACTAGCCTGGATTTGAACCTAGGCTTCCCTGAAACAACTGCACCAGAGGTCAACACACTGTCCACAAAGCCATCTGGAAGTGTGAGAATCAGCCTGTATGATAAATTTTGGAATCACAATAGGGGGGGGAACGGAATTCGACGGCAAATATACTGCTGTCGAAATCCGTTCCCCCCCCCAAAATGATGAGACATGTTGATGAAGTGACTTAAAATATTTTTATTTTGTCCTGTGTATGGATGGAGTTTAACCTGCTTCAATTTAAATGGTCATTTTTTGCCTTTTTGCCATTTATCATGATATTAAATATTTTGAAAAGAAGCAAAATAGCTGAGAGAAGGCAGACGAAATAAAAGCATGGAGCCTAGATTCGAACCTAGGATTCACTGACACAACTGCACCAAAGGTTAACACACTGTCCACAAAGCCATCTGGAAGTGTGAGAACCAGCCTGTATGATAAATATTAGAAACTCAATAGGGGGGGGGGATCGGAATTCGACGGCAAATATACAGCTGTCGAAATCCGTTCCCCCCCCCAAAATGATGAGACATGTTGATGAAGTGACTTAAAATATTGTTATTCTTTCCTGTGTATTGGTGGAGTTTATCCTGCTTCAATTTAAATGGTCATTTTTTGCCTTTTTGCCATTTATCATGATATTAAATATTTTGAAAAGAAGCAAAATAGCTGAGAGAAGGCAGACGAAAGAAAAGCATGGAGCCTGGATTCGAACCTAGGATTCACTGACACAACTGCACCAAAGGTTAACACACTGTCCACAAAGCTATCTGGAAGTGTGAGAATCAGTCTGTATGATAAATATTAGAAACTCAATAGTGGGGGGAACGGAATTCGACGGCAAATATACAGCTGTCGAAATCCGTTCCCCCCCCCCAAAATGAGAGACATGTTGATGAAGTGACTTTAAATATTTTTATTCTGTCCTACGTATGGATGGAGTTTAACCTGCTTCAGTTTAAAAGATTATTATTGCCTTTTTGCCATTTATCATGATATTAAATATTTTGAAAAGTACCAAAATAGGTGAGAGAAGGCAGACGAATAAAAATTCACTAGCCTGGATTCGAACCTAGGATTCCCTGACACAACTGCACCAGAGGTCAACACACTGTCCAGAAAGCCATCTGGAAGTGTGAAAATCAGCCTGTATGATAAATATTAGAAACTCAATAGGGGGGGGGATCGGAATTCGACGGCAAATATACAGCTGTCGAAATCCGTTCCCCCCCCCCAAAATGATGAGACATGTTGATGAAGTGACTTAAAATATTTTTATTCTGTCCTACGTATGGATCGAGTTTAACCTGCTTCAGTTTAAAAGATTATTTTTGCCATTTTGCCATTTATCATGATATTAAATATTTTGAAAAGTACCAAAATAGGTGAGAGAAGGTAGACGGAAAAAAAAACCACCAGCCTGGATTCGAACCTAGGATTCCCGGAAACAACTGCACCAGAGGTCTACACACTGTCCACAAAGCCATCTGGAAGTGTGAGTATCAGCCTGTATGATAAATATTAGAATCTCAATAGGGGGGGGATCGGAATTCGACGGCAAATATACAGCTGTCGAAATCCGTTCCCCCCCCCAAAATGATGAGACATGTTGATGAAGTGACTTAAAATATTTTTATTCTGTCCTGTGTATGGATGGAGTTTAACCTGCTTCAATTTAAATGGTCATTTTTTGCCTTTTTGCCATTTATCATGATATTAAATATTTTGAAAAGTACCAAAATAGGTGAGAGAAGGCAGACGAAAGAAAAGCATGGAGCCTGGATTCAAACCTAGGATTCACTGACACAACTACACCAGAGGTCAATACACTGTCCACAAAGCCATCTGGAAGTGTGAGAATCAGCATGTATGATAAATATTAGAAACTCAATAGGGGGGGGGAACGGAATTCGACGGCAAATATACAGCTGTCGAAATCCGTTCCCCCCCCCAAAATGATGAGACATGTTGATGAAGTGACTTAAAATATTGTTATTCTGTCCTACGTATGGATGGAGTTTAACCTGCTTCAGTTTAAAAGATTATTTTTGCCATTTTGCCATTTATCATGATATTAAATATTTTGAAAAGTACCAAAATAGGTGAGAGAAGGCAGACGAATAAAAATCCACTAGCCTGGATTTGAACCTAGGATTCCCTGAAACAACTGCACCAGAGGTCAACACACTATCCACAAAGCCATCTGGAAGTGTGAGAATCAGCCTGTATGATAAATTTTAGAATCACAATAGGGGGGGGAACGGAATTCGACGGCAAATATACAGCTGTCGAAATCCCTTCCCCCCCCCCAAAATGATGAGACATGTTGATGAAGTGACTTAAAATATTTTTATTCTGTCCTGTGTATGGATGGAGTTTAACCTGCTTCAATTTAAATGGTCATTTTTTGCCTTTTTGCCATTTATCATGATATTAAATATTTTGAAAAGAAGCAAAATAGCTGAGAGAAGGCAGACAAAAGAAAAGCATGGAGCCTGGGTTCGAACCTAGGATTCACTGACACAACTGCACCAGAGGTTAACACACTGTCCACAAAGCTATCTGGAAGTGTGAGAATCAGTCTGTATGATAAATATTAGAAACTCAATAGTGGGGGGAACGGAATTCGACGGCAAATATACAGCTGTCGAAATCCGTTCCCCCCCCCCAAAATGAGAGACATGTTGATGAAGTGACTTAAAATATTTTTATTCTGTCCTACGTATGGATGGAGTTTAACCTGCTTCAGTTTAAAAGATTATTATTGCCTTTTTGCCATTTATCATGATATTAAATATTTTGAAAAGTACCAAAATAGGTGAGAGAAGGCAGACGAATAAAAATTCACTAGCCTGGATTTGAACCTAGGATTCCCTGACACAACTGCACCAGAGGTCAACACACTGTCCACAAAGCCATCTGGAAGTGTGAGAATCAGCCTGTATGATAAATATTAGAAACTCAATAGGGGGGGGGATCGGAATTCGACGGCAAATATACAGCTGTCGAAATCCGTTCCCCCCCCCAAAATGATGAGACATGTTGATGAAGTGACTTAAAATATTGTTATTCTGTCCTGTGTAAGGATGGAGTTTAACCAGCTTCAGTTTAAATGTTCATTTTTTGCCATTTTACCATTTATCATGATTTTAAATATTTTGAAAAGTACAAAAAAAGGTGAGAGAAGGCAAACGAAAAAAAAATCCACTAGCCTGGATTCGAACCTAGGATTCCCAGAAACAACTGCACCAGAGGTCTACACACTGTCCACAAAGCCATCTGGAAGTATGAGAATCAGCCTGTATGATAAATATTAGAATCTCAATAGGGGGGGGAACGGAATTCGACGGCAAATATACAGCTGTCGAAATCCGTTCCCCCCCCCCAAAATGATGAGACATGTTGATGAAGTGACTTAAAATATTTTTATTCTGTCCTACGTATGGATGGAGTTTAACCTGCTTCAGTTTAAAAGATTATTTTTGCCATTTTGCCATTTATCATGATATTAAATATTTTGAAAAGTACCAAAATAGGTGAGAGAAGGTAGACGGAAAAAAAAACCACCAGCCTGGACTCGAACCTAGGATTCCCGGAAACAACTGCACCAGAGGTCTACACACTGTCCACAAAGCCATCTGGAAGTGTGAGTATCTGCCTGTATGATAAATATTAGAATCTCAATAGGGGGGGGGACGGAATTCGACGGCAAATATACAGCTGTCGAAATCCGTTCCCCCCCCCAAAATGATGAGACATGTTGATGAAGTGACTTAAAATATTTTTATTCTGTCCTGTGTATGGATGGAGTTTAACCTGCTTCAATTTAAATGGTCATTTTTTGCCTTTTTGCCATTTATCATGATATTAAATATTTTGAAAAGTACCAAAATAGGTGAGAGAAGGCAGACGAATAAAAATTCACTAGCCTGGATTTGAACCTAGGATTCCCTGACACAACTGCACCAGAGGTCAACACACTGTCCACAAAGCCATCTGGAAGTGTGAGAATCAGCCTGTATGATAAATATTAGAAACTCAATAGGGGGGGGGATCGGAATTCGACGGCAAATATACAGCTGTCGAAATCCGTTCCCCCCCCCAAAATGATGAGACATGTTGATGAAGTGACTTAAAATATTGTTATTCTGTCCTGTGTAAGGATGGAGTTTAACCAGCTTCAGTTTAAATGTTCATTTTTTGCCATTTTACCATTTATCATGATTTTAAATATTTTGAAAAGTACAAAAAAAGGTGAGAGAAGGCAAACGAAAAAAAAATCCACTAGCCTGGATTCGAACCTAGGATTCCCAGAAACAACTGCACCAGAGGTCTACACACTGTCCACAAAGCCATCTGGAAGTATGAGAATCAGCCTGTATGATAAATATTAGAATCTCAATAGGGGGGGGAACGGAATTCGACGGCAAATATACAGCTGTCGAAATCCGTTCCCCCCCCCCAAAATGATGAGACATGTTGATGAAGTGACTTAAAATATTTTTATTCTGTCCTACGTATGGATGGAGTTTAACCTGCTTCAGTTTAAAAGATTATTTTTGCCATTTTGCCATTTATCATGATATTAAATATTTTGAAAAGTACCAAAATAGGTGAGAGAAGGTAGACGGAAAAAAAAACCACCAGCCTGGACTCGAACCTAGGATTCCCGGAAACAACTGCACCAGAGGTCTACACACTGTCCACAAAGCCATCTGGAAGTGTGAGTATCAGCCTGTATGATAAATATTAGAATCTCAATAGGGGGGGGGACGGAATTCGACGGCAAATATACAGCTGTCGAAATCCGTTCCCCCCCCCAAAATGATGAGACATGTTGATGAAGTGATTTAAAATATTTTTATTCTGTCCTGTGTATGGATGGAGTTTAACCTGCTTCAATTTAAATGGTCATTTTTTGCCTTTTTGCCATTTATCATGATATTAAATATTTTGAAAAGTACCAAAATAGGTGAGAGAAGGCAGACGAAAGAAAAGCATGGAGCCTCAATTCGAACCTAGGATTCACTGACACAACTGCACCAGAGGTAAACACACTGTCCACAAAGCTATCTGGAAGTGTGAAAATCAGGCTGTATGATAAATATTAGAAACTCAATAGGGGGGGGGAACGGAATTCGACGGCAAATATACAGCTGTCGAAATCCGTTCCCCCCCCCCAAAATGATGAGACATGTTGATGAAGTGACTTAAAATATTTTTATTCTGTCCTGTGTGTGGATGGAGTTTAACCAGCTTCAGTTTAAATGTTCATTTTTTGCCTTTTTGCCATTTATCATGATATTAAATATTTTGAAAAGTACAAAAAAAGGTGAGAGAAGGCAAACGAAAAAAAAATCCACTAGCCTGGATTCAAACGTAGGATTCCCGGAAGCAACTGCACCAGAAGTCTACACACTGTCCACAAAGCCATCTGGAAGTGTGAGAATCAGCCTGTATGATAAATATTAGAATCTCAATAGGGGGGGGGAACGGAATTCGACGGCAAATAAACAGCTGTCGAAATCCGTTCCCACCCCCAAAATGATGAGACATGTTGATGAAGTGACTTAAAATATTTTTATTCTGTCCTGTGTATGGATGGAGTTTAACCTGCTTCAATTTAAATGGTCATTTTTTGCCTTTTTGCCATTTATCATGATTTTAAATATTTTGAAAAGTACAAAAAAAGGTGAGAGAAGGCAAACGAAAAAAAAATCCACTAGCCTGGATTCGAACGTAGGATTCCCGGAAGCAACTGCACCAGAAGTCTACACACTGTCCACAAAGCCATCTGGAAGTGTGAGAATCAGCCTGTATGATAAATATTAGAATCTCAATAGGGGGGGGAACGGAATTCGACGGCAAATAAACAGCTGTCGAAATCCGTTCCCCCCCCCAAAATGATGAGACATGTTGATGAAGTGACTTAAAATATTTTTATTCTGTCCTGTGTATGGATGGAGTTTAACCTGCTTCAATTTAAATGGTCATTTTTTGCCTTTTTGCCATTTATCATGATATTAAATATTTTGAAAAGAAGCAAAATATGTGAGAGAAGGCAGACGGAAAAAAAAAACCAGCAGACTGGATTCGAACCTAGGATTCCCTGACACAACTGCACCAGAGGTCAACACACTGTCCACAAAGCCATCTGGAAGTGTGAGAATCAGCCTGTATGATAAATATTAGAAACTCAATAGGGGGGGGGATCGGAATTCGACGGCAAATATACAGCTGTCGAAATCCGTTCCCCCCCCCAAAATTATGAGACATGTTGATGAAGTGACTTAAAATATTGTTATTCTGTCCTGTGTATGGGTGGAGTTTATCCTGCTTTAATTTAAATGGTCATTTTTTGCCTTTTTGCCATTTATCATGATATTAAATATTTTGAAAAGAAGCAAAATAGCTGAGAGAAGGCAGACGAAAGAAAAGCATGGAGCCTGGATTCAAACCTAGGATTCACTGACACAACTGCACCAGAGGTTAACACACTGTCCACAAAGCTATCTGGAAGTGTGAGAATCAGGCTGTATGATAAATATTAGAAACTCAATAGGGGGGGGAACGGAATTCGACGGCAAATATACAGCTGTCGAAATCCGTTCCCCCCCCCAAAATGATGAGACATGTTGTTGAAGTGACTTAAAATATTGTTATTCTGTCCTGTGTAAGGATGGAGTTTAACCAGCTTCAGTTTAAATGTTCATTTTTTGCCATTTTGCCATTTATCATGATATTAAATATTTTGAAAAGTACAAAAAAAGGTGAGAGAAGGCAAACGAAAAAAAAATCCACTAGCCTGGATTCGAACGTAGGATTCCCGGAAGCAACTGCACCAGAAGTCTACACACTGTCCACAAAGCCATCTGGAAGTGTGAGAATCAGCCTGTATGATAAATATTAGAATCTCAATAGGGGGGGGAACGGAATTCGACGGCAAATAAACAGCTGTCGAAATCCGTTCCCCCCCCCAAAATGATGAGACATGTTGATGAAGTGACTTAAAATATTTTTATTCTGTCCTGTGTATGGATGGAGTTTAACCTGCTTCAATTTAAATGGTCATTTTTTGCCTTTTTGCCATTTATCATGATATTAAATATTTTGAAAAGAAGCAAAATATGTGAGAGAAGGCAGACGGAAAAAAAAAACCAGCAGTCTGGATTCGAACCTAGGATTCCCTGACACAACTGCACCAGAGGTCAACACACTGTCCACAAAGCCATCTGGAAGTGTGAGAATCAGCCTGTATGATAAATATTAGAAACTCAATAGGGGGGGGGATCGGAATTCGACGGCAAATATACAGCTGTCGAAATCCGTTCCCCCCCCCAAAATTATGAGACATGTTGATGAAGTGACTTAAAATATTGTTATTCTGTCCTGTGTATGGGTGGAGTTTATCCTGCTTCAATTTAAATGGTCATTTTTTGCCTTTTTGCCATTTATCATGATATTAAATATTTTGAAAAGAAGCAAAATAGCTGAGAGAAGGCAGACGAAAGAAAAGCATGGAGCCTGGATTCAAACCTAGGATTCACTGACACAACTGCACCAGAGGTTAACACACTGTCCACAAAGCTATCTGGAAGTGTGAGAATCAGGCTGTATGATAAATATTAGAAACTCAATAGGGGGGGGAACGGAATTCGACGGCAAATATACAGCTGTCGAAATCCGTTCCCCCCCCAAAATGATGAGACATGTTGATGAAGTGACTTAAAATATTGTTATTCTGTCCTGTGTAAGGATGGAGTTTAACCAGCTTCAGTTTAAATGTTCATTTTTTGCCATTTTGCCATTTATCATGATATTAAATATTTTGAAAAGTACCAAAATAGGTGAGAGAAGGCAGACGAATAAAAATCCACTAGCCTGGATTTGAACCTAGGATTCCCTGAAACAACTGCACCAGAGGTCAACACACTGTCCACAAAGCTATCTGGAAGTGTGAGAATCAGTCTGTATGATAAATATTAGAAACTCAATAGTGGGGGGAACGGAATTCGACGGCAAATATACAGCTGTCGAAATCCGTTCCCCCCCCCCAAAATGAGAGACATGTTGATGAAGTGACTTAAAATATTTTTATTCTGTCCTACGTATGGATGGAGTTTAACCTGCTTCAGTTTAAAAGATTATTATTGCCTTTTTGCCATTTATCATGATATTAAATATTTTGAAAAGTACCAAAATAGGTGAGAGAAGGCAGACGAATAAAAATTCACTAGCCTGGATTCGAACCTAGGATTCCCTGACACAACTGCACCAGAGGTCAACACACTGTCCACAAAGCCATCTGGAAGTGTGAGAATCTGCCTGTATGATAAATATTAGAAACTCAATAGGGGGGGGGGACCGGAATTCGACGGCAAATATACAGCTGTCGAAATCCGTTCCCCCCCCCCAAAATGAGAGACATGTTGATGAAGTGACTTAAAATATTTTTATTCTGTCCTACGTATGGATGGAGTTTAACCTGCTTCAGTTTAAAAGATTATTATTGCCTTTTTGCCATTTATCATGATATTAAATATTTTGAAAAGTACCAAAATAGGTGAGAGAAGGCAGACGAATAAAAATTCACTAGCCTGGATTCGAACCTAGGATTCCCTGACACAACTGCACCAGAGGTCAACACACTGTCCACAAAGCCATCTGGAAGTGTGAGAATCAGCCTGTATGATAAATATTAGAAACTCAATAGGGGGGGGGATCGGAATTCGACGGCAAATATACAGCTGTCGAAATCCGTTCCCCCCCCCAAAATGATGAGACATGTTGATGAAGTGACTTAAAATATTGTTATTCTGTCCTGTGTAAGGATGGAGTTTAACCAGCTTCAGTTTAAATGTTCATTTTTTGCCATTTTACCATTTATCATGATTTTAAATATTTTGAAAAGTACAAAAAAAGGTGAGAGAAGGCAAACGAAAAAAAAATCCACTAGCCTGGATTCGAACCTAGGATTCCCAGAAACAACTGCACCAGAGGTCTACACACTGTCCACAAAGCCATCTGGAAGTATGAGAATCAGCCTGTATGATAAATATTAGAATCTCAATAGGGGGGGGAACGGAATTCGACGGCAAATATACAGCTGTCGAAATCCGTTCCCCCCCCCCAAAATGATGAGACATGTTGATGAAGTGACTTAAAATATTTTTATTCTGTCCTACGTATGGATGGAGTTTAACCTGCTTCAGTTTAAAAGATTATTTTTGCCATTTTGCCATTTATCATGATATTAAATATTTTGAAAAGTACCAAAATAGGTGAGAGAAGGTAGACGGAAAAAAAAACCACCAGCCTGGACTCGAACCTAGGATTCCCGGAAACAACTGCACCAGAGGTCTACACACTGTCCACAAAGCCATCTGGAAGTGTGAGTATCAGCCTGTATGATAAATATTAGAATCTCAATAGGGGGGGGGACGGAATTCGACGGCAAATATACAGCTGTCGAAATCCGTTCCCCCCCCCAAAATGATGAGACATGTTGATGAAGTGACTTAAAATATTTTTATTCTGTCCTGTGTATGGATGGAGTTTAACCTGCTTCAATTTAAATGGTCATTTTTTGCCTTTTTGCCATTTATCATGATATTAAATATTTTGAAAAGTACCAAAATAGGTGAGAGAAGGCAGACGAAAGAAAAGCATGGAGCCTCAATTCGAACCTAGGATTCACTGACACAACTGCACCAGAGGTAAACACACTGTCCACAAAGCTATCTGGAAGTGTGAAAATCAGGCTGTATGATAAATATTAGAAACTCAATAGGGGGGGGGAACGGAATTCGACGGCAAATATACAGCTGTCGAAATCCGTTCCCCCCCCCCAAAATGATGAGACATGTTGATGAAGTGACTTAAAATATTTTTATTCTGTCCTGTGTGTGGATGGAGTTTAACCAGCTTCAGTTTAAATGTTCATTTTTTGCCTTTTTGCCATTTATCATGATATTAAATATTTTGAAAAGTACAAAAAAAGGTGAGAGAAGGCAAACGAAAAAAAAATCCACTAGCCTGGATTCAAACGTAGGATTCCCGGAAGCAACTGCACCAGAAGTCTACACACTGTCCACAAAGCCATCTGGAAGTGTGAGAATCAGCCTGTATGATAAATATTAGAATCTCAATAGGGGAGGGAACGGAATTCGACGGCAAATAAACAGCTGTCGAAATCCGTTCCCACCCCCAAAATGATGAGACATGTTGATGAACTGACTTAAAATATTTTTATTCTGTCCTGTGTATGGATGGAGTTTAACCTGCTTCAATTTAAATGGTCATTTTTTGCCTTTTTGCCATTTATCATGATTTTAAATATTTTGAAAAGTACAAAAAAAGGTGAGAGAAGGCAAACGAAAAAAAAATCCACTAGCCTGGATTCAAACGTAGGATTCCCGGAAGCAACTGCACCAGAAGTCTACACACTGTCCACAAAGCCATCTGGAAGTGTGAGAATCAGCCTGTATGATAAATATTAGAATCTCAATAGGGGGGGGAACGGAATTCGACGGCAAATAAACAGCTGTCGAAATCCGTTCCCCCCCCCAAAATGATGAGACATGTTGATGAAGTGACTTAAAATATTTTTATTCTGTCCTGTGTATGGATGGAGTTTAACCTGCTTCAATTTAAATGGTCATTTTTTGCCTTTTTGCCATTTATCATGATATTAAATATTTTGAAAAGAAGCAAAATATGTGAGAGAAGGCAGACGGAAAAAAAAAACCAGCAGTCTGGATTCGAACCTAGGATTCCCTGACACAACTGCACCAGAGGTCAACACACTGTCCACAAAGCCATCTGGAAGTGTGAGAATCAGCCTGTATGATAAATATTAGAAACTCAAAAGGGGGGGGATCGGAATTCGACGGCAAATATACAGCTGTCGAAATCCGTTCCCCCCCCCAAAATTATGAGACATGTTGATGAAGTGACTTAAAATATTGTTATTCTGTCCTGTGTATGGGTGGAGTTTATCCTGCTTCAATTTAAATGGTCATTTTTTGCCTTTTTGCCATTTATCATGATATTAAATATTTTGAAAAGAAGCAAAATAGCTGAGAGAAGGCAGACGAAAGAAAAGCATGGAGCCTGGATTCAAACCTAGGATTCACTGACACAACTGCACCAGAGATTAACACACTGTCCACAAAGCTATCTGGAAGTGTGAGAATTAGGCTGTATGATAAATATTAGAAACTCAATAGGGGGGGGAACGGAATTCGACGGCAAATATACAGCTGTCGAAATCCGTTCCCCCCCCCCAAAATGATGAGACATGTTGATGAAGTGACTTAAAATATTGTTATTCTGTCCTGTGTAAGGATGGAGTTTAACCAGCTTCAGTTTAAATGTTCATTTTTTGCCATTTTGCCATTTATCATGATATTAAATATTTTGAAAAGTACCAAAATAGGTGAGAGAAGGCAGACGAATAAAAATCCACTAGCCTGGATTTGAACCTAGGATTCCCTAAAACAACTGCACCAGAGGTCAACACACTGTCCACAAAACCATCTGGAAGTGTGAGCATCAGCCTGTATGATAAATTTTAGAATCACAATAGGGGGGGGAACGGAATTCGACGGCAAATATACAGCTGTCGAAATCCGTTCCCCCCCCCCAAAATGATGAGACATGTTGATGAAGTGACTTAAAATATTTTTATTCTGTCCTGTGTATGGATGGAGTTTAACCTGCTTCAATTTAAATGGTCATTTTTTGCCTTTTTGCCATTTATCATGATATTAAATATTTTGAAAAGAAGCAAAATAGCTGAGAGAAGGCAGACGAAAGAAAAGCATGGAGCCTGGATTCAAACCTAGGATTCACTGACACAACTGCACCAGAGATTAACACACTGTCCACAAAGCTATCTGGAAGTGTGAGAATCAGGCTGTATGATAAATATTAGAAACTCAATAGGGGGGGGAACGGAATTCGACGGCAAATATACAGCTGTCGAAATCCGTTCCCCCCCCCAAAATGATGAGACATGTTGATGAAGTGACTTAAAATATTGTTATTCTGTCCTGTGTAAGGATGGAGTTTAACCAGCTTCAGTTTAAATGTTCATTTTTTGCCATTTTGCCATTTATCATGATATTAAATATTTTGAAAAGTACCAAAATAGGTGAGAGAAGGCAGACGAATAAAAATCCACTAGCCTGGATTTGAACCTAGGATTCCCTGAAACAACTGCACCAGAGGTCAACACACTGTCCACAAAGCCATCTGGAAGTGTGAGAATCAGCCTGTATGATAAATTTTAGAATCACAATAGGGGGGGGAACGGAATTCGACGGCAAATATACAGCTGTCGAAATCCGTTCCCCCCCCCCAAAATGATGAGACATGTTGATGAAGTGACTTAAAATATTTTTATTCTGTCCTGTGTATGGATGGAGTTTAACCTGCTTCAATTTAAATGGTCATTTTTTGCCTTTTTGCCATTTATCATGATATTAAATATTTTGAAAAGAAGCAAAATAGCTGAGAGAAGGCAGACGAAAGAAAAGCATGGAGCCTGGGTTCGAACCTAGGATTCACTGACACAACTGCACCAGAGGTTAACACACTGTCCACAAAGCTATCGGGAAGTGTGAGAATCAGTCTGTATGATAAATATTAGAAACTCAATAGTGGGGGGAACGGAATTCGACGGCAAATATACAGCTGTCGAAATCCGTTCCCCCCCCCCAAAATGAGAGACATGTTGATGACGTGACTTAAAATATTTTTATTCTGTCCTACGTATGGATGGAGTTTAACCTGCTTCAGTTTAAAAGATTATTATTGCCTTTTTGCCATTTATCATGATATTAAATATTTTGAAAAGTACCAAAATAGGTGAGAGAAGGCAGACGAATAAAAATTCACTAGCCTGGATTCGAACCTAGGATTCCCTGACACAACTGCACCAGAGGTCAACACACTGTCCACAAAGCCATCTGGAAGTGTGAGAATCAGCCTGTATGATAAATATTAGAAACTCAATAGGGGGGGGGATCGGAATTCGACGGCAAATATACAGCTATCGAAATCCGTTCCCCCCCCCAAAATGATGAGACATGTTGATGAAGTGACTTAAAATATTGTTATTCTGTCCTGTGTAAGGATGGAGTTTAACCAGCTTCAGTTTAAATGTTCATTTTTTGCCATTTTACCATTTATCATGATTTTAAATATTTTGAAAAGTACAAAAAAAGGTGAGAGAAGGCAAACGAAAAAAAAATCCACTAGCCTGGATTCGAACCTAGGATTCCCAGAAACAACTGCACCAGAGGTCTACACACTGTCCACAAAGCCATCTGGAAGTGTGAGAATCAGCCTGTATGATAAATATTAGAATCTCAATAGGGGGGGGAACGGAATTCGACGGCAAATATACAGCTGTCGAAATCCGTTCCCCCCCCCCAAAATGATGAGACATGTTGATGAAGTGACTTAAAATATTTTTATTCTGTCCTACGTATGGATGGAGTTTAACCTGCTTCAGTTTAAAAGATTATTTTTGCCATTTTGCCATTTATCATGATATTAAATATTTTGAAAAGTACCAAAATAGGTGAGAGAAGGTAGACGGAAAAAAAAACCACCAGCCTGGACTCGAACCTAGGATTCCCGGAAACAACTGCACCAGAGGTCTACACACTGTCCACAAAGCCATCTGGAAGTGTGAGAATCAGCCTGTATGATAAATATTAGAATCTCAATAGGGGGGGGAACGGAATTCGACGGCAAATATACAGCTGTCGAAATCCGTCCCCCCCCCCAAAATGATGAGACATGTTGATGAAGTGACTTAAAATATTTTTATTCTGTCCTGTGTATGGATGGAGTTTAACCTGCTTCAATTTAAATGGTCATTTTTTGCCTTTTTGCCATTTATCATGATATTAAATATTTTGAAAAGTACCAAAATAGGTGAGAGAAGGCAGACGAAAGAAAAGCATGGAGCCTCAATTCGAACCTAGGATTCACTGACACAACTGCACCAGAGATTAACACACTGTCCACAAAGCTATCTGGAAGTGTGAGAATCAGGCTGTATGATAAATATTAGAAACTCAATAGGGGGGGGAACGGAATTCGACGGCAAATATACAGCTGTCGAAATCCGTTCCCCCCCCCAAAATGATGAGACATGTTGATGAAGTGACTTAAAATATTGTTATTCTGTCCTGTGTAAGGATGGAGTTTAACCAGCTTCAGTTTAAATGTTCATTTTTTGCCATTTTGCCATTTATCATGATATTAAATATTTTGAAAAGTACCAAAATAGGTGAGAGAAGGCAGACGAATAAAAAGCCACTAGCCTGGATTTGAACCTAGGATTCCCTGAAACAACTGCACCAGAGGTCAACACACTGTCCACAAAGTCATCTGGAAGTGTGAGAATCAGCCTGTATGATAAATTTTAGAATCACAATAGGGGGGGGAACGGAATTCGACGGCAAATATACAGCTGTCGAAATCCGTTCCCCCCCCCCAAAATGATGAGACATGTTGATGAAGTGACTTAAAATATTTTTATTCTGTCCTGTGTATGGATGGAGTTTAACCTGCTTCAATTTAAATGGTCATTTTTTGCCTTTTTGCCATTTATCATGATATTAAATATTTTGAAAAGTACCAAAATAGGTGAGAGAAGGCAGACGAAAGAAAAGCATGGAGCCTCAATTCGAACCTAGGATTCACTGACACAACTGCACCAGAGGTAAACACACTGTCCACAAAGCTATCTGGAAGTGTGAAAATCAGGCTGTATGATAAATATTAGAAACTCAATAGGGGGGGGGAACGGAATTCGACGGCAAATATACAGCTGTCGAAATCCGTTCCCCCCCCCCAAAATGATGAGACATTTTGATGAAGTGACTTAAAATATTTTTATTCTGTCCTGTGTGTGGATGGAGTTTAACCAGCTTCAGTTTAAATGTTCATTTTTTGCCTTTTTACCATTTATCATGATATTAAATATTTTGAAAAGTACAAAAAAAGGTGAGAGAAGGCAAACGAAAAAAAATCCACTAGCCTGGATTCGAACGTAGGATTCCCGGAAGCAACTGCACCAGAAGTCTACACACTGTCCACAAAGCCATCTGGAAGTGTGAGAATCAGCCTGTATGATAAATATTAGAATCTCAATAGGGGGGGGAACGGAATTCGACGGCAAATAAACAGCTGTCGAAATCCGTTCCCCCCCCCAAAATGATGAGACATGTTGATGAAGTGACTTAAAATATTTTTATTCTGTCCTGTGTATGGATGGAGTTTAACCTGCTTCAATTTAAATGGTCATTTTTTGCCTTTTTGCCATTTATCATGATATTAAATATTTTGAAAAGAAGCAAAATATGTGAGAGAAGGCAGACGGAAAAAAAAAAACAGCAGTCTGGATTCGAACCTAGGATTCCCTGACACAACTGCACCAGAGGTCAACACACTGTCCACAAAGCCATCTGGAAATGTGAGAATCATCCTGTATGATAAATATTAGAAACTCAATAGGGGGGGGATCGGAATTCGACGGCAAATATACAGCTGTCGAAATCCGTTCCCCCCCCCAAAATGATGAGACATGTTGATGAAGTGACTTAAAATATTTTTATTCTGTCCTGTGTATGGATGGAGTTTAACCTGCTTCAATTTAAATGGTCATTTTTTGCCTTTTTGCCATTTATCATGATATTAAATATTTTGAAAAGAAGCAAAATAGCTGAGAGAAGACAGACGAAAGAAAAGCATGGAGCCTGGGTTCGAACCTAGGATTCACTGACACAACTGCACCAGAGGTTAACACACTGTCCACAAAGCTATCGGGAAGTGTGAGAATCAGTCTGTATGATAAATATTAGAAACTCAATAGTGGGGGGAACGGAATTCGACGGCAAATATACAGCTGTCGAAATCCGTTCCCCCCCCCCAAAATGAGAGACATGTTGATGACGTGACTTAAAATATTTTTATTCTGTCCTGTGTAAGGATGGAGTTTAACCAGCTTCAGTTTAAATGTTCATTTTTTGCCATTTTACCATTTATCATGATTTTAAATATTTTGAAAAGTACAAAAAAAGGTGAGAGAAGGCAAACGAAAAAAAAAAACACTAGCCTGGATTCGAACCTAGGATTCCCAGAAACAACTGCACCAGAGGTCTACACACTGTCCACAAAGCCATCTGGAAGTGTGAGAATCAGCCTGTATGATAAATATTAGAATCTCAACAGGGGGGGGAACGGAATTCGACGGCAAATATACAGCTGTCGAAATCCGTTCCCCCCCCCCAAAATGATGAGACATGTTGATGAAGTGACTTAAAATATTTTTATTCTGTCCTACGTATGGATGGAGTTTAACCTGCTTCAGTTTAAAAGATTATTTTTGCCATTTTGCCATTTATCATGATATTAAATATTTTGAAAAGTACCAAAATAGGTGAGAGAAGGTAGACGGAAAAAAAAAACACCAGCCTGGACTCGAACCTAGGATTCCCGGAAACAACTGCACCAGAGGTCTACACACTGTCCACAAAGCCATCTGGAAGTGTGAGAATCAGCCTGTATGATAAATATTAGAATCTCAATAGGGGGGGGAACGGAATTCGACGGCAAATATACAGCTGTCGAAATCCGTCCCCCCCCCCAAAATGATGAGACATGTTGATGAAGTGACTTAAAATATTTTTATTCTGTCCTGTGTATGGATGGAGTTTAACCTGCTTCAATTTAAATGGTCATTTTTTGCCTTTTTGCCATTTATCATGATATTAAATATTTTGAAAAGTACCAAAATAGGTGAGAGAAGGCAGACGAAAGAAAAGCATGGAGCCTCAATTCGAACCTAGGATTCACTGACACAACTGCACCAGAGGTAAACACACTGTCCACAAAGCTATCTGGAAGTGTGAAAATCAGGCTGTATGATAAATATTAGAAACTCAATAGGGGGGGGGAACGGAATTCGACGGCAAATATACAGCTGTCGAAATCCGTTCCCCCCCCCCCAAAATGATGAGACATGTTGATGAAGTGACTTAAAATATTTTTATTCTGTCCTGTGTGTGGATGGAGTTTAACCAGCTTCAGTTTAAATGTTCATTTTTTGCCTTTTTGCCATTTATCATGATATTAAATATTTTGAAAAGTACAAAAAAAGGTGAGAGAAGGCAAACGAAAAAAAAATCCACTAGCCTGGATTCGAACGTAGGATTCCCGGAAGCAACTGCACCAGAAGTCTACACACTGTCCACAAAGCCATCTGGAAGTGTGAGAATCAGCCTGTATGATAAATATTAGAATCTCAATAGGGGGGGGAACGGAATTCGACGGCAAATAAACAGCTGTCGAAATCCGTTCCCCCCCCCCAAAATGATGAGACATGTTGATGAAGTGACTTAAAATATTTTTATTCTGTCCTGTGTATGGATGGAGTTTAACCTGCTTCAATTTAAATGGTCATTTTTTGCCTTTTTGCCATTTATCATGATATTAAATATTTTGAAAAGAAGCAAAATATGTGAGAGAAGGCAGACGGAAAAAAAAAACCAGCAGTCTGGATTCGAACCTAGGATTCCCTGACACAACTGCACCAGAGGTCAACACACTGTCCACAAAGCCATCTGGAAGTGTGAGAATCAGCCTGTATGATAAATATTAGAAACTCAATAGGGGGGGGATCGGAATTCGACGGCAAATATACAGCTGTCGAAATCCGTTCCCCCCCCAAAATGATGAGACATGTTGATGAAGTGACTTAAAATATTGTTATTCTGTCCTGTGTATGGGTGGAGTTTATCCTGCTTCAATTTAAATGGTCATTTTTTGCCTTTTTGCCATTTATCATGATATTAAATATTTTGAAAAGAAGCAAAATAGCTGAGAGAAGGCAGACGAAAGAAAAGCATGGAGCCTGGATTCAAACCTAGGATTCACTGACACAACTGCACCAGAGATTAACACACTGTCCACAAAGCTATCTGGAAGTGTGAGAATCAGGCTGTATGATAAATATTAGAAACTCAATAGGGGGGGGAACGGAATTCGACGGCAAATATACAGCTGTCGAAATCCGTTCCCCCCCCCAAAATGATGAGACATGTTGATGAAGTGACTTAAAATATTGTTATTCTGTCCTGTGTAAGGATGGAGTTTAACCAGCTTCAGTTTAAATGTTCATTTTTTGCCATTTTGCCATTTATCATGATATTAAATATTTTGAAAAGTACCAAAATAGGTGAGAGAAGGCAGACGAATAAAAATCCACTAGCCTGGATTTGAACCTAGGATTCCCTGAAACAACTGCACCAGAGGTCAACACACTGTCCACAAAGCCATCTGGAAGTGTGAGAATCAGCCTGTATGATAAATTTTAGAATCACAATAGGGGGGGGAACGGAATTCGACGGCAAATATACAGCTGTCGAAATCCGTTCCCCCCCCCCAAAATGATGAGACATGTTGATGAAGTGACTTAAAATATTTTTATTCTGTCCTGTGTATGGATGGAGTTTAACCTGCTTCAATTTAAATGGTCATTTTTTGCCTTTTTGCCATTTATCATGATATTAAATATTTTGAAAAGAAGCAAAATAGCTGAGAGAAGACAGACGAAAGAAAAGCATGGAGCCTGGGTTCGAACCTAGGATTCACTGACACAACTGCACCAGAGGTTAACACACTGTCCACAAAGCTATCGGGAAGTGTGAGAATCAGTCTGTATGATAAATATTAGAAACTCAATAGTGGGGGGAACAGAATTCGACGGCAAATATACAGCTGTCGAAATCCGTTCCCCCCCCCCAAAATGAGAGACATGTTGATGACGTGACTTAAAATATTTTTATTCTGTCCTACGTATGGATGGAGTTTAACCTGCTTCAGTTTAAAAGATTATTATTGCCTTTTTGCCATTTATCATGATATTAAATATTTTGAAAAGTACCAAAATAGGTGAGAGAAGGCAGACGAATAAAAATTCACTAGCCTGGATTCGAACCTAGGATTCCCTGACAAAACTGCACCAGAGGTCAACACACTGTCCACAAAGCCATCTGGAAGTGTGAGATTCAGCCTGTATGATAAATATTAGAAACTCAATAGGGGGGGGAACGGAATTCGACGGCAAATAAACAGCTGTCGAAATCCGTTCCCCCCCCCAAAATGATGAGACATGTTGATGAAGTGACTTAAAATATTATTATTCTGTCCTGTGTATGGATGGAGTTTAACCTGCTTCAATTTAAATGGTCATTTTTTGCCTTTTTGCCATTTATCATGATATTAAATATTTTGAAAAGAAGCAAAATATGTGAGAGAAGGCAGACGGAAAAAAAAAACCAGCAGTCTGGATTCGAACCTAGGATTCCCTGACACAACTGCACCAGAGGTCAACACACTGTCCACAAAGCCATCTGGAAGTGTGAGAATCAGCCTGTATGATAAATATTAGAAACTCAATAGGGGGGGGATCGGAATTCGACGGCAAATATACAGCTGTCGAAATCCGTTCCCCCCCCCAAAATGATGAGACATGTTGATGAAGTGACTTAAAATATTGTTATTCTGTCCTGTGTATGGGTGGAGTTTATCCTGCTTCAATTTAAATGGTCATTTTTTGCCTTTTTGCCATTTATCATGATATTAAATATTTTGAAAAGAAGCAAAATAGCTGAGAGAAGGCAGACGAAAGAAAAGCATGGAGCCTGGATTCAAACCTAGGATTCACTGACACAACTGCACCAGAGATTAACACACTGTCCACAAAGCTATCTGGAAGTGTGAGAATCAGGCTGTATGATAAATATTAGAAACTCAATAGGGGGGGGAACGGAATTCGACGGCAAATATACAGCTGTCGAAATCCGTTCCCCCCCCCAAAATGATGAGATATGTTGATGAAGTGACTTAAAATATTGTTATTCTGTCCTGTGTAAGGATGGAGTTTAACCAGCTTCAGTTTAAATGTTCATTTTTTGCCATTTTGCCATTTATCATGATATTAAATATTTTGAAAAGTACCAAAATAGGTGAGAGAAGGCAGACGAATAAAAATCCACTAGCCTGGATTTGAACCTAGGATTCCCTGAAACAACTGCACCAGAGGTCAACACACTGTCCACAAAGCCATCTGGAAGTGTGAGAATCAGCCTGTATGATAAATTTTAGAATCACAATAGGGGGGGGAACGGAATTCGACGGCAAATATACAGCTGTCGAAATCCGTTCCCCCCCCCCAAAATGATGAGACATGTTGATGAAGTGACTTAAAATATTTTTATTCTGTCCTGTGTATGGATGGAGTTTAACCTGCTTCAATTTAAATGGTCATTTTTTGCCTTTTTGCCATTTATCATGATATTAAATATTTTGAAAAGAAGCAAAATAGCTGAGAGAAGACAGACGAAAGAAAAGCATGGAGCCTGGGTTCGAACCTAGGATTCACTGACACAACTGCACCAGAGGTTAACACACTGTCCACAAAGCTATCGGGAAGTGTGAGAATCAGTCTGTATGATAAATATTAGAAACTCAATAGTGGGGGGAACGGAATTCGACGGCAAATATACAGCTGTCGAAATCCGTTCCCCCCCCCCAAAATGAGAGACATGTTGATGACGTGACTTAAAATATTTTTATTCTGTCCTGTGTAAGGATGGAGTTTAACCAGCTTCAGTTTAAATGTTCATTTTTTGCCATTTTACCATTTATCATGATTTTAAATATTTTGAAAAGTACAAAAAAAGGTGAGAGAAGGCAAACGAAAAAAAAAAAACACTAGCCTGGATTCGAACCTAGGATTCCCAGAAACAACTGCACCAGAGGTCTACACACTGTCCACAAAGCCATCTGGAAGTGTGAGAATCAGCCTGTATGATAAATATTAGAATCTCAACAGGGGGGGGAACGGAATTCGACGGCAAATATACAGCTGTCGAAATCCGTTCCCCCCCCCCAAAATGATGAGACATGTTGATGAAGTGACTTAAAATATTTTTATTCTGTCCTACGTATGGATGGAGTTTAACCTGCTTCAGTTTAAAAGATTATTTTTGCCATTTTGCCATTTATCATGATATTAAATATTTTGAAAAGTACCAAAATAGGTGAGAGAAGGTAGACGGAAAAAAAAACCACCAGCCTGGACTCGAACCTAGGATTCCCGGAAACAACTGCACCAGAGGTCTACACACTGTCCACAAAGCCATCTGGAAGTGTGAGAATCAGCCTGTATGATAAATATTAGAATCTCAATAGGGGGGGGAACGGAATTCGACGGCAAATATACAGCTGTCGAAATCCGTCCCCCCCCCCCAAAATGATGAGACATGTTGATGAAGTGACTTAAAATATTTTTATTCTGTCCTGTGTATGGATGGAGTTTAACCTGCTTCAATTTAAATGGTCATTTTTTGCCTTTTTGCCATTTATCATGATATTAAATATTTTGAAAAGTACCAAAATAGGTGAGAGAAGGCAGACGAAAGAAAAGCATGGAGCCTCAATTCGAACCTAGGATTCACTGACACAACTGCACCAGAGGTAAACACACTGTCCACAAAGCTATCTGGAAGTGTGAAAATCAGGCTGTATGATAAATATTAGAAACTCAATAGGGGGGGGGAACGGAATTCGACGGCAAATATACAGCTGTCGAAATCCGTTCCCCCCCCCCCAAAATGATGAGACATGTTGATGAAGTGACTTAAAATATTTTTATTCTGTCCTGTGTGTGGATGGAGTTTAACCAGCTTCAGTTTAAATGTTCATTTTTTGCCTTTTTGCCATTTATCATGATATTAAATATTTTGAAAAGTACAAAAAAAGGTGAGAGAAGGCAAACGAAAAAAAAATCCACTAGCCTGGATTCGAACGTAGGATTCCCGGAAGCAACTGCACCAGAAGTCTACACACTGTCCACAAAGCCATCTGGAAGTGTGAGAATCAGCCTGTATGATAAATATTAGAATCTCAATAGGGGGGGGAACGGAATTCGACGGCAAATAAACAGCTGTCGAAATCCGTTCCCCCCCCCAAAATGATGAGACATGTTGATGAAGTGACTTAAAATATTTTTATTCTGTCCTGTGTATGGATGGAGTTTAACCTGCTTCAATTTAAATGGTCATTTTTTGCCTTTTTGCCATTTATCATGATATTAAATATTTTGAAAAGAAGCAAAATATGTGAGAGAAGGCAGACGGAAAAAAAAAAACAGCAGTCTGGATTCGAACCTAGGATTCCCTGACACAACTGCACCAGAGGTCAACACACTGTCCACAAAGCCATCTGGAAGTGTGAGAATCAGCCTGTATGATAAATTTTAGAATCACAATAGGGGGGGGAACGGAATTCGACGGCAAATATACAGCTGTCGAAATCCGTTCCCCCCCCCCAAAATGATGAGACATGTTGATGAAGTGACTTAAAATATTTTTATTCTGTCCTGTGTATGGATGGAGTTTAACCTGCTTCAATTTAAATGGTCATTTTTTGCCTTTTTGCCATTTATCATGATATTAAATATTTTGAAAAGAAGCAAAATAGCTGAGAGAAGACAGACGAAAGAAAAGCATGGAGCCTGGGTTCGAACCTAGGATTCACTGACACAACTGCACCAGAGGTTAACACACTGTCCACAAAGCTATCGGGAAGTGTGAGAATCAGTCTGTATGATAAATATTAGAAACTCAATAGTGGGGGGAACAGAATTCGACGGCAAATATACAGCTGTCGAAATCCGTTCCCCCCCCCCAAAATGAGAGACATGTTGATGACGTGACTTAAAATATTTTTATTCTGTCCTACGTATGGATGGAGTTTAACCTGCTTCAGTTTAAAAGATTATTATTGCCTTTTTGCCATTTATCATGATATTAAATATTTTGAAAAGTACCAAAATAGGTGAGAGAAGGCAGACGAATAAAAATTCACTAGCCTGGATTCGAACCTAGGATTCCCTGACACAACTGCACCAGAGGTCAACACACTGTCCACAAAGCCATCTGGAAGTGTGAGATTCAGCCTGTATGATAAATATTAGAAACTCAATAGGGGGGGGGATCGGAATTCGACGGCAAATATACAGCTGTCGAAATCCGTTCCCCCCCCCAAAATGATGAGACATGTTGATGAAGTGACTTAAAATATTGTTATTCTGTCCTGTGTAAGGATGGAGTTTAACCAGCTTCAGTTTAAATGTTCATTTTTTGCCATTTTATCATTTATCATGATTTTAAATATTTTGAAAAGTACAAAAAAAGGTGAGAGAAGGCAAACGAAAAAAAAATCCACTAGCCTGGATTCAAACCTAGGATTCCCAGAAACAACTGCACCAGAGGTCTACACACTGTCAACAAAGCCATCTGGAAGTGTGAGAATCAGCCTGTATGATAAATATTAGAATCTCAATACGGGGGGGAACGGAATTCGACGGCAAATATACAGCTGTCGAAATCCGTTCCCCCCCCCCAAAATGATGAGACATGTTGATGAAGTGACTTAAAATATTTTTATTCTGTCCTACGTATGGATGGAGTTTAACCTGCTTCAGTTTAAAAGATTATTTTTGCCATTTTGCCATTTATCATGATATTAAATATTTTGAAAAGTACCAAAATAGGTGAGAGAAGGTAGACGGAAAAAAAAACCACCAGCCTGGACTCGAACCTAGGATTCCCGGAAACAACTGCACCAGAGGTCTACACACTGTCCACAAAGCCATCTGGAAGTGTGAGAATCAGCCTGTATGATAAATATTAGAATCTCAATAGGGGGGGGAACGGAATTCGACGGCAAATATACAGCTGTCGAAATCCGTCCCCCCCCCCAAAATGATGAGACATGTTGATGAAGTGACTTAAAATATTTTTATTCTGTCCTGTGTATGGATGGAGTTTAACCTGCTTCAATTTAAATGGTCATTTTTTGCCTTTTTGCCATTTATCATGATATTAAATATTTTGAAAAGTACCAAAATAGGTGAGAGAAGGCAGACGAAAGAAAAGCATGGAGCCTCAATTCGAACCTAGGATTCACTGACACAACTGCACCAGAGGTCAACACACTGTCCACAAAGCCATCTGGAAGTGTGAGAATCAGCCTGTATGATAAATATTAGAAACTCAATAAGGGGGGGGATCGGAATTCGACGGCAAATATACAGCTGTCGAAATCCGTTCCCCCCCCCAAAATGATGAGACATGTTGATGAAGTGACTTAAAATATTGTTATTCTGTCCTGTGTATGGGTGGAGTTTATCCTGCTTCAATTTAAATGGTCATTTTTTGCCTTTTTGCCATTTATCATGATATTAAATATTTTGAAAAGAAGCAAAATAGCTGAGAGAAGGCAGACGAAAGAAAAGCATGGAGCCTGGATTCAAACCTAGGATTCACTGACACAACTGCACCAGAGGTTAACACACTGTCCACAAAGCTATCTGGAAGTGTGAGAATCAGGCTGTATGATAAATATTAGAAACTCAATAGGGGGGGGAACGGAATTCGACGGCAAATATACAGCTGTCGAAATCCGTTCCCCCCCCCAAAATGATGAGACATGTTGATGAAGTGACTTAAAATATTGTTATTCTGTCCTGTGTAAGGATGGAGTTTAACCAGCTTCAGTTTAAATGTTCATTTTTTGCCATTTTGCCATTTATCATGATATTAAATATTTTGAAAAGTACCAAAATAGGTGAGAGAAGGCAGACGAATAAAAATCCACTAGCCTGGATTTGAACCTAGGATTCCCTAAAACAACTGCACCAGAGGTCAACACACTGTCCACAAAGCCATCTGGAAGTGTGAGAATCAGCCTGTATGATAAATTTTAGAATCACAATAGGGGGGGGAACGGAATTCGACGGCAAATATACAGCTGTCGAAATCCGTTCCCCCCCCCCAAAATGATGAGACATGTTGATGAAGTGACTTAAAATATTTTTATTCTGTCCTGTGTATGGATGGAGTTTAACCTGCTTCAATTTAAATGGTCATTTTTTGCGTTTTTGCCATTTATCATGATATTAAATATTTTGAAAAGAAGCAAAATAGCTGAGAGAAGGCAGACGAAAGAAAAGCATGGAGCCTGGATTCAAACCTAGGATTCACTGACACAACTGCACCAGAGATTAACACACTGTCCACAAAGCTATCTGGAAGTGTGAGAATCAGGCTGTATGATAAATATTAGAAACTCAATAGGGGGGGGAACGGAATTCGACGGCAAATATACAGCTGTCGAAATCCGTTCCCCCCCCCAAAATGATGAGACATGTTGATGAAGTGACTTAAAATATTGTTATTCTGTCCTGTGTAAGGATGGAGTTTAACCAGCTTCAGTTTAAATGTTCATTTTTTGCCATTTTGCCATTTATCATGATATTAAATATTTTGAAAAGTACCAAAATAGGTGAGAGAAGGCAGACGAATAAAAATCCACTAGCCTGGATTTGAACCTAGGATTCCCTGAAACAACTGCACCAGAGGTCAACACACTGTCCACAAAGCCATCTGGAAGTGTGAAAATCAGCCTGTATGATAAATTTTAGAATCACAATAGGGGGGGGAACGGAATTCGACGGCAAATATACAGCTGTCGAAATCCGTTCCCCCCCCCCAAAATGATGAGACATGTTGATGAAGTGACTTAAAATATTTTTATTCTGTCCTGTGTATGGATGGAGTTTAACCTGCTTCAATTTAAATGGTCATTTTTTGCCTTTTTGCCATTTATCATGATATTAAATATTTTGAAAAGAAGCAAAATAGCTGAGAGAAGGCAGACGAAAGAAAAGCATGGAGCCTGGGTTCGAACCTAGGATTCACTGACACAACTGCACCAGAGGTTAACACACTGTCCACAAAGCTATCGGGAAGTGTGAGAATCAGTCTGTATGATAAATATTAGAAACTCAATAGTGGGGGGAACGGAATTCGACGGCAAATATACAGCTGTCGAAATCCGTTCCCCCCCCCCAAAATGAGAGACATGTTGATGACGTGACTTAAAATATTTTTATTCTGTCCTACGTATGGATGGAGTTTAACCTGCTTCAGTTTAAAAGATTATTATTGCCTTTTTGCCATTTATCATGATATTAAATATTTTGAAAAGTACCAAAATAGGTGAGAGAAGGCAGACGAATAAAAATTCACTAGCCTGGATTCGAACCTAGGATTCCCTGACACAACTGCACCAGAGGTCAACACACTGTCCACAAAGCCATCTGGAAGTGTGAGAATCAGCCTGTATGATAAATATTAGAAACTCAATAGGGGGGGGGATCGGAATTCGACGGCAAATATACAGCTATCGAAATCCGTTCCCCCCCCCCAAAATGAGAGACATGTTGATGAAGTGACTTAAAATATTTTTATTCTGTCCTACGTATGGATGGAGTTTAACCTGCTTCAGTTTAAAAGATTATTTTTGCCATTTTGACATTTATAATGATATTAAATATTTTGAAAAGTACCAAAATAGGTGAGAGAAGGCAGACGGATAAAAAACCACCAGTCTGGATTCGAACCTAGGATTCCCTGACACAACTGCACCAGAGGTCAACACACTGTCCACAAAGCCATCTGGAAGTGTGAGAATCAGCCTGTATGATAAATATTAGAAACTCAATAGGGGGGGGGGATCGGAATTCGAAGGCAAATATACAGCTGTCGAAATCCGTTCCCCCCCCCCAAAATGATGAGACATGTTGATGAAGTGACTTAAAATATTGTTATTCTGTCCTGTGTATGGATGGAGTTTAACCTGCTTCAATTTAAATGTTGATTTTTTGCCTTTTTGCCATTTATCATGATATTAAATATTTTGAAAAGAAGCAACATAGCTGAGAGAAGGCAGACAGAAAAAGCAAGGAGCCTGGATTCAAACCTAGGATTCACTGACACAACTACACTAGAGGTCAACATACTGTCCAGTAAGCCATCTTTAAGTGCGAGAATCAGTCTGTATGATAAATATTAGAAACTCAATAGTGGGGGGAACGGAATTCGACGGCAAATATACAGCTGTCGAAATCCGTTCCCCCCCCCCAAAATGATGAGACATGTTGATGAAGTGACTTAAAATATTTTTATTCTGTCCTACGTATGGATGAAGTTTAACCTGCTTCAGTTTAAAAGATTATTTTTGCCATTTTGACATTTATAATGATATTAAATATTTTGAAAAGTACCAAAATAGGTGAGAGAAGGCAGACGAAAGAAAAGCATGGAGCCTCAATTCGAACCTAGGATTCACTGACACAACTGCACCAGAGGTAAACACACTGTCCACAAAGCTATCTGGAAGTGTGAAAATCAGGCTGTATGATAAATATTAGAAACTCAATAGGGGGGGGAACGGAATTCGACGGCAAATATACAGCTGTCGAAATCCGTTCCCCCCCCCAAAATGATGAGACATATTGATGAAGTGACTTAAAATATTTTTATACTGTCCTGTGTGTGGATGGAGTTTAACCAGCTTCAGTTTAAATGTTCATTTTTTGCCTTTTTGCCATTTATCATGATATTAAATATTTTGATAAGTACCAAAATAGGTGAGAGAAGGCAGACGAATAAAAATTCACTAGCCTGGATTCGAACCTAGGATTCCCTGAAACAACTGCACCAGAGGTCAACAAACTGTCCACAAAGCCATCTGGAAGTGTGAGAATCAACCTGTATGATAAATTTTAGAATCACAATAGGGGGGGGAACGGAATTCGACGGCAAATATACAGCTGTCGACATCCGTTCCCCCCCCCCCCCCCCAAAATGATGAGACATGTTGATGAAGTGACTTAAAATATTTTTATTCTGTCCTACGTATGGATGGAGTTTAACCTGCTTCAGTTTAAAAGATTATTTTTGCCATTTTGACATTTATAATGATATTAAATATTTTGAAAAGTACCAAAATAGGTGAGAGAAGGCAGACGGAAAAAAAACCACCAGTCTGGATTCGAACCTAGGATTCCCTGACACAACTGCACCAGAGGTCAACACACTGTCCACAAAGCCATCTGGAAGTGTGAGAATCAGCCTGTATGATAAATATTAGAAACTCAATAGGGGGGGGGGGGGTCGGAATTCGACGGCAAATATACAGCTGTCGAAATCCGTTCCCCCCCCCAAAATGATGAGACATGTTGATGAAGTGACTTAAAATATTGTTATTCTGTCCTGTGTAAGGATGGAGTTTAACCAGCTTCAGTTTAAATGTTCATTTTTTGCCTTTTTACCATTTATCATGATTTTAAATATTTTGAAAAGTACAAAAAAAGGTGAGAGAAGGCAAACGAAAAAAAAATCCACTAGCCTGGATTCTAACCCAGGATTCCCAGAAACAACTGCACCAGAGGTCTACACACTGTCCACAAAGCCATCTGGAAGTGTGAGAATCAACCTGTATGATAAATATTAGAATCTCAATAGGGGGGGGAACGGAATTCGACGGCAAATATACAGCTGTCGAAATCCGTTCCCCCCCCCAAAATGATGAGACATGTTGATGAAGTGACTTAAAATATTTTTATTCTGTCCTGTGTATGGATGGAGTTTAACCTGCTTCAATTTAAATGGTCATTTTTTGCCTTTTTGCCATTTATCATGATATTAAATATTTTGAAAAGAAGCAAAATAGCTGAGAGAAGGCAGACGAAAGAAAAACATGGAGCCTGGATTCAAACCTAGGATTCACTGACACAACTACACCAGAGGTCAATATACTGTCCACTAAGGCATCTTGAAGTGCGAGAATCAGTCTGTATGATAAATATTAGAAACTCAATAGTGGGGGGAACGGAATTCGACGGCAAATATACAGCTGTCGAAATCCGTTCCCCCCCCCCCCAAAATGAGAGACATGTTGATGAAGTGACTTAAAATATTTTTATTCTGTCCTACGTATGGATGGAGTTTAACCTGCTTCAGTTTAAAAGATTATTTATGCCTTTTTCCATTTATCATGATATTAAATATTTTGAAAAGTACCAAAATAGGTGAGAGAAGGTAGACGAATAAAAAGCCACTAGCCTGGATTCAAATCTAGGATTCCCTGAAACAACTGCACCAGAGGTCAACACACTGTCCACAAAGCCATCTGGATGTGTGAGAATCAGCCTGTATGATAAATTTTAGAATCACAATAGGGGGGGGAACGGAATTCGACGGCAAATATACAGCTGTCGAAATCCGTTCCCCCCCCCCAAAATGATGAGACATGTTGATGAAGTGACTTAAAATATTTTTATTCTGTCCTACGTATGGATGGAGTTTAACCTGCTTCAGTTTAAAAGATTATTTTTGCCATTTTGACATTTATCATGATATTAAATATTTTGAAAAGTACCAAAATAGGTGAGAGAAGGCAGACGAAAGAAAAGCATAGAGCCTGGATTCGAACCTAGGATTCACTGACACAACTGCACCAGAGGTTAACACACTGTCCATTAAGCTATCTGGAAGTGTGAGGATCAGGATGTATGATAAATATTAGAAACTCAATAGTGGGGGGAACGAATTCGACGGCAAATATACAGCTGTCGAAATCCGTTCCCCCCCCCAAAATGATGAGACATGTTGATGAAGTGACTTAAAATATTTTTATTCTGTCCTGTGTGTGGATGGAGTTTAACCAGCTTCAGTTTAAATGTTCATTTTTTGCCTTATTGCCATTTATCATGATATTAAATATTTTGAAAAATACCAAAATAGGTGAGAGAAGGCAGACGGAAAAAAAAACCACCAGCCTGGATTTGAACCTAGGATTCCCTGACACAACTGCACCAGAGGTCAACACACTGTCCACAAAGCCATCTGGAAGTGTGAGAATGAGCCTGTATGATAAATATTAGAAACTCAATAGGGGTGGGGAACGGAATTCGACGGCAAATATACAGCTGTCGAAATCCGTTCCCCCCCCCCAAAATGATGAGACATGTTGATGAAGTGACTTAAAATATTTTTATTCTGTCCTACGTATGGATGGAGTTTAACCTGCTTAAGTTTAAAAGATTATTTTTGCCATTTTGCCATTTATCATGATATTAAATATTTTGAAAAGTACCAAAATAGGTGAGAGAAGGCAGACGGAAAAAAAAACCACCAGTCTGGATTCGAACCTAGGGTTCCCTGACACAACTGCACCAGAGGTCTACACACTGTCCACAAAGCCATCTGGAAGTGTGAGAATCAGCCTGTATGATAAATATTAGAATCTCAATAGGGGGGGGAACGGAATTCGACGGCAAATATACAGCTGTCGAAATCCGTTCCCCCCCCCAAAATGATGAGACATGTTGATGAAGTGACTTAAAAAATTTTTATTCTGTCCTGTGTATGGATGGGATTTAACCTGCTTCAATTTAAATGGTCATTTTTTGCCTTTTTGCCATTTATCATGATATTAAATATTTTGAAAAGAAGCAAAATAGCTGAGAGAAGGCAGACGAAAGAAAAGCATGGAGCCTGGATTCGAACAGAGGATTCAGTGACACAACTACACCAGAGGTCAACACACTGTCCACAAAGCCATCTGGAAGTGTGAGAATCAGCCTGTATGATAAATTTTAGAATAACAATAGGGGGGGGGAACGGAATTCGACGGCAAATATACAGCTGTCGAAATCCGTTCCCCCCCCCCCAAAATGATGAGACATGTTGATGAAGTGACTTAAAATATTTTTATTCTGTCCTACGTATGGATGGAGTTTAACCTGCTTCAGTTTAAAAGATTATTTTTTGCCATTTTGCCATTTATCATGATATTAAATATTTTGAAAAGTACCAAAATATGTGAGAGAAGGCAGACGGAAAAAAAAAACCACCAGTCTGGATTCGAACCTAGGATTCCCTGACACAACTGCACCGGAGGTCAACACACTGTCCACAAAGCCATCTGGAAGTGTGAGAATCAGCGTGTATGATAAATATTAGAATCTCAATAGGGGGGGGGATCGGAAATCGACGGCAAATATACAGCTGTCGATATCCGTTCCCCCCCCCAAAATGATGAGACATGTTGATGAAGTGACTTAAAATATTGTTATTCTGTCCTGTGTATGGGTGGAGTTTATCCTGCTTCAATTTAAATGGTCATTTTTTGCCTTTTTGCCATTTATCATGATATTAAATATTTTGAAAAGAAGCAAAATAGCTGAGAGAAGGCAGACGAAAGAAAAGCATGGAGCCTGGATTCGAACCTAGGATTCACTGACACAACTGCACCAGAGGTTAACACACTGTCCACAAAGCTATGTGGAAGTGTGAGAATCAGGCTGTATGATAAATATTAGAAACTCAATAGGGGGGGGAACGGAATTCGACGGCAAATATACAGCTGTCGAAATCCGTTCCCCCCCCCAAAATGATGAGACATGTTGATGAAGTGACTTAAAATATTGTTATTCTGTCCTGTGTAAGGATGGAGTTTAACCTGCTTCAGTTTAAATGTTCATTTTTTGCCATTTTGCCATTTATCATGATATTAAATGTTTTGAAAAGTACCAAAATAGGTGAGAGAAGGCAGACGGAAAAAAAAAAAACACCAGTCTGGATTCGAACCTAGGATTCCCTGACACAACTGCACCAGAGGTCAACACACTGTCCACAAAGCCATCTGGAAGTGTGAGAATCAGCCTGTATGATAAATATTAGAAACTCAATAGAGGGGGGGACCGGAATTCGACGGCAAATATACAGCTGTCGAAATCCGTTCCCCCCCCCAAAACGATGAGACATGTTGATGAAGTGACTTAAAATATTGTTATTCTGTCCTGTGTAAGGATGGAGTTTAACCAGCTTCAATTTAAATGTTCATTTTTTGCCTTTTTACCATTTATCATGATTTTAAATATTTTGAAAAGAAGCAAAATAGCTGAGAGAAGGCAGACGAAAGAAAAGCATGGAGCCTGGATTTGAACCGAGGATTCACTGACACAACTACACCAGAGGTCAACATACTGTCCACTAAGCCATCTTGAAGTGCGAGAATCAGTCTGTATGATAAATGTTGGAAACTCAATAGGGGGGGGAACGGAATTCGACGGCAAATATACAGCTGTCGAAATCCGTTCCCCCCCCCAAAATGAGAGACATGTTGATGAAGTGACTTAAAATATTTTTAATCTGTCCTACGTATGGATGGAGTTTAACCTGCTTCAGTTTAAAAGATTATTTTTGCCTTTTTGCCATTTATCATGATATTAAATATTTTGAAAAGTACCAAAATAGGTGAGAGAAGGCAGACGAATAAAAATCCACTAGCCTGGATTCGAACCTAGGATTCCCTGAAACAACTGCACCAGAGGTCTACACACTGCCCACAAAGCCATCTGGAAGTGTGAGAATCAGCCTGTATGATAAATTTTAGAATCACAATAGGGGGGGGGAACGGAACTCGACGGCAAATATACAGCTGTCGAAATCCGTTCCCCCCCCCCAAAATGATGAGACATGTTGATGAAGTGACTTAAAATATTTTTATTCTGTCCTACGTATGGATGGAGTTTAACCTGCTTCAGTTTAAAAGATTATTTTTGCCATTTTGACATTTATAATGATATTAAATATTTTGAAAAGTACCAAAATAGGTGAGAGAAGGCAGACGAAAGAAAAGCATGGAGCCTCAATTCGAACCTAGGAGTCACTGACACAACTGCACCAGAGGTAAACACACTGTCCACAAAGCTATCTGGAAGTGTGAAAATCAGGCAGTATGATAAATATTAGAAACTCAATAGGGGGGGGAACGGAATTCGACGGCAAATATACAGCTGTCGAAATCCGTTCCACCCCCCCAAAATGATGAGACATATTGATGAAGTGACTTAAAATATTTTTATTCTGTCCTGTGTGTGGATGGAGTTTAACCAGCTTCAGTTTAAATGTTCATTTTTTGCCTTTTTGCCATTTATCATGATATTAAATATTTTGAAAAGTCCCAAAATAGGTGAGAGAAGGCAGACGGAAAAAAAAACCACCAGCCTGGATTCGAACCTAGGATTCCCTGACACAACTGCACCAGAGGTCAATACACTGTCCACAAAGCCATCTGGAAGTGTGAGAATCAGCCTGTATGATAAATATTAGAAACTCAATAGGGGGGGGAACGGAATTCGACGGCAAATATACAGCTGTCGAAATCCGTTCCCCCCCCCCAAAATGAGAGACTTGTTGATGAAGTGACTTAAAATATTTTTATTATGTCCTACGTATGGATGGAGTTTAAACAGCTTCAGTTTAAATGTTCATTTTTTGCCTTTTTACCATTTATCATGATTTTAAATATTTTGAAAAGTACAAAAAAAGGTGAGAGAAGGCAAACGAAAAAAAAATCCACTAGCCTGGATTCGAACCCAGGATTCCCAGAAACAACTGCACCAGAGGTCTACACACTGTCCACAAAGCCATCTGGAAGTGTGAGAATCAGCCTGTATGATAAATATTAGAATCTCAATAGGGGGGGGAACGGAATTCGACGGCAAATATGCAGCTGTCGAAATCCGTTCCCCCCCCCCAAAATGAGAGACATGTTGATGAAGTGACTTAAAATATTTTTATTCTGTCCTACGTATGGATGGAGTTTAACCTGCTTCAGTTTAAAAGATTATTTTTGCCTTTTTGCCATTTATCATGATATTAAATATTTTGAAAAGTACCAAAATAGGTGAGAGAAGGCAGACGAATAAAAATCCACTAGCCTGGATTCGAACCTAGGATTCCCTGACACAACTGCACCAGAGGTCAATACACTGTCCACAAAGCCATCTGGAAGTGTGAGAAGCAGCCTGTATGATAAATATTAGAAACTCAATAGGGGGGGGAACGGAATTCGACGGCAAATATACAGCTGTCGAAATCCGTTCCCCCCCCCCAAAATGAGAGACATGTTGATGAAGTGACTTAAAATATTTTTATTATGTCCTACGTATGGATGGAGTTTAAACAGCTTCAGTTTAAATGTTCATTTCTTGCCTTTTTCCCATTTATCATGATTTTAAATATTTTGAAAAGTACAAAAAAAGGTGAGAGAAGGCAAACGAAAAAAAAATCCACTAGCCTGGATTCGAACCCAGCATTCCCAGAAACAACTGCACCAGAGGTCTACACACTGTCCACAAAGCCATCTGGAAGTGTGAGAATCAGCCTGTATGATAAATATTAGAATCTCAATAGGGGGGGGAACGGAATTCGACGGCAAATATGCAGCTGTCGAAATCCGTTCCCCCCCCCCAAAATGAGAGACATGTTGATGAAGTGACTTAAAATATTTTTATTCTGTCCTACGTATGGATGGAGTTTAACCTGCTTCAGTTTAAAAGATTATTTTTGCCTTTTTGCCATTTATCATGATATTAAATATTTTGAAAAGTACCAAAATAGGTGAGAGAAGGCAGACGAATAAAAATCCACTAGCCTGGATTCGAACCTAGGATTCCCTGAAACAACTGCACCAGAGGTCAACACACTGTCCACAAAGCCATCTGGAAGTGTGAGAATCAGCCTGTATGATAAATTTTAGAATCACAATAGGGGGGGGAACGGAATTCGACGGCAAATATACAGCTGTCGAAATCCGTTCCCCCCCCCCCAAAATGATGAGACATGTTGATGAAGTGACTTAAAATATTTTTATTCTGCCCTGTGTGTGGATGGAGTTTAACCAGCTTCAGTTTAAATGTTCATTTTTTGCCTTTTTTGCCATTTATCATGATATTAAATATTTTGAAAAGTCCCAAAATAGGTGAGAGAAGGCAGACGGAAAAAAAAACCACCAGCCTGGATTCGAACCTAGGATTCCCTGACACAACTGCACCACAGGTCAACACACTGTCCACAAAGCCATCTGGAAGGGTGAGAATCAGCCTGTATGATAAATATTAGAAACTCAATAGGGGGGGGGAACGGAATTCGACGGCAAATATACAGCTGTCGACATCCGTTCCCCCCCCCAAAATGATGAGACATGTTGATGAAGTGACTTAAAATATTGTTATTCTGTCCTGTGTAAGGATGGAGTTTAACCAGCTTCAGTTTAAATGTTCATTTTTTGCCTTTTTACCATTTATCATGATTTTAAATATTTTGAAAAGTACATAAAAAGGTGAGAGAAGGCAAACGAAAAAAAAATCACCTAGCCTGGATTCGAACCTAGGACTCCCGGATGCAACTGCACCAGAGGTCTACACACTGTCCACAAAGCCATCTGGAAGTGTGAGAATCAGCCTGTATGATAAATATTAGAATCTCAATAGGGGGGGGAACGGAATTCGACGGCAAATATACTGCTGTCGAAATCCGTTCCCCCCCCTAAAATGATGAGACATGTTGATGAAGTGACTTAAAATATTTTTATTCTGTTCTGTGTATGGATGGAGTTTAACCTGCTTCAATTTAAAAGGTCATTTTTTGCCTTTTTGCCATTTATCATGATATTAAATATTTTGAAAAGAAGCAAAATAGCTGAGAGAAGGCAGACGAAAGAAGAGCATGTAGCCTGGATTCGAACCTAGGATTCACTGACACAACTACACCAGAGGTCAACATACTGTCCACTAAGCCATCTTGAAGTGTGAGAATCAGTCTGTATGATAAATATTAGAAACTCAATAGGGGGGGGAACGGAATTCGACGGCAAATATACAGCTGTCGAAATCCGTTCCACCCCCCCAAAATGATGAGACATATTGATGAAGTGACTTAAAATATTTTTATTCTGTCCTGTGTGTGGATGGAGTTTAACCAGCTTCAGTTTAAATGTTCATTTTTTGCCTTTTTGCCATTTATCATGATATTAAATATTTTGAAAAGTCCCAAAATAGGTGAGAGAAGGCAGACGGAAAAAAAAACCACCAGCCTGGATTCGAACCTAGGATTCCCTGACACAACTGCACCAGAGGTCAATACACTGTCCACAAAGCCATCTGGAAGTGTGAGAATCAGCCTGTATGATAAATATTAGAAACTCAATAGGGGGGGGAACGGAATTCGACGGCAAATATACAGCTGTCGAAATCCGTTCCCCCCCCCCAAAATGAGAGACTTGTTGATGAAGTGACTTAAAATATTTTTATTATGTCCTACGTATGGATGGAGTTTAAACAGCTTCAGTTTAAATGTTCATTTTTTGCCTTTTTACCATTTATCATGATTTTAAATATTTTGAAAAGTACAAAAAAAGGTGAGAGAAGGCAAACGAAAAAAAAATCCACTAGCCTGGATTCGAACCCAGGATTCCCAGAAACAACTGCACCAGAGGTCTACACACTGTCCACAAAGCCATCTGGAAGTGTGAGAATCAGCCTGTATGATAAATATTAGAATCTCAATAGGGGGGGGAACGGAATTCAACGGCAAATATACAGCTGTCGAAATCCGTTCCCCCCCCCCCAAAATGATGAGACATGTTGATGAAGTGACTTAAAATATTTTTATTCTGCCCTGTGTGTGGATGGAGTTTAACCAGCTTCAGTTTAAATGTTCATTTTTTGCCTTTTTTGCCATTTATCATGATATTAAATATTTTGAAAAGTCCCAAAATAGGTGAGAGAAGGCAGACGGAAAAAAAAACCACCAGCCTGGATTCGAACCTAGGATTCCCTGACACAACTGCACCAGAGGTCAACACACTGTCCACAAAGCCATCTGGAAGGGTGAGAAACAGCCTGTATGATAAATATTAGAAACTCAATAGGGGGGGGGAACGGAATTCGACGGCAAATATACAGCTGTCGACATCCGTTCCCCCCCCCAAAATGATGAGACATGTTGATGAAGTGACTTAAAATATTGTTATTCTGTCCTGTGTAAGGATGGAGTTTAACCAGCTTCAGTTTAAATGTTCATTTTTTGCCTTTTTACCATTTATCATGATTTTAAATATTTTGAAAAGTACATAAAAAGGTGAGAGAAGGCAAACGAAAAAAAAATCACCTAGCCTGGATTCGAACCTAGGACTCCCGGATGCAACTGCACCAGAGGTCTACACACTGTCCACAAAGCCATCTGGAAGTGTGAGAATCAGCCTGTATGATAAATATTAGAATCTCAATAGGGGGGGGAACGGAATTCGACGGCAAATATACTGCTGTCGAAATCCGTTCCCCCCCCTAAAATGATGAGACATGTTGATGAAGTGACTTAAAATATTTTTATTCTGTTCTGTGTATGGATGGAGTTTAACCTGCTTCAATTTAAAAGGTCATTTTTTGCCTTTTTGCCATTTATCATGATATTAAATATTTTGAAAAGAAGCAAAATAGCTGAGAGAAGGCAGACGAAAGAAGAGCATGTAGCCTGGATTCGAACCTAGGATTCACTGACACAACTACACCAGAGGTCAACATACTGTCCACTAAGCCATCTTGAAGTGTGAGAATCAGTCTGTATGATAAATATTAGAAACTCAATAGGGGGGGGAACGGAATTCGACGGCAAATATACAGCTGTCGAAATCCGTTCCCCCCCCCCAAAATGAGAGACATGTTGATGAAGTGACTTAAAATATTTTTATTCTGTCCTACGTATGGATGGAGTTTAACCTGCTTCAGTTTAAAAGATTATTATTGCCTTTTTGCCATTTATCATGATATTAAATATTTTGAAAAGTACCAAAATAGGTGAGAGAAGGCAGACGAATAAAAATTCACTAGCCTGGATTCGAACCTAGGATTCCCTGAAACAACTGCACCAGAGGTCAACACACTGTCCACAAAGCCATCTGGAAGTGTGAGAATCAACCTGTATGATAAATTTTAGAATCACAATAGGGGGGGGAACGGAATTCGACGGCAAATATACAGCTGTCGACATCCGTTCCCCCCCCCCCCCCCAAAATGATGAGACATGTTGATGAAGTGACTTAAAATATTTTTATTCTGTCCTACGTATGGATGGAGTTTAACCTGCTTCAGTTTAAAAGATTATTTTTGCCATTTTGACATTTATAATGATATTAAATATTTTGAAAAGTACCAAAATAGGTGAGAGAAGGCAGACGGAAAAAAATCCACCAGTCTGGATTCGAACCTAGGATTCCCTGACACAACTGCACCAGAGGTCAACACACTGTCCACAAAGCCATCTGGAAGTGTGAGACTCAGGCTGTATGATAAATATTAGAAACTCAATAGAGGGGGGGATCGGAATTCGACGGCAAATATACAGCTGTCGAAATCCGTTCCCCCCCCCAAAATGATGAGACATGTTGATGAAGTGACTTAACATATTGTTATTCTGTCCTGTGTAAGGATGGAGTTTAACCAGCTTCAGTTTAAATGTTCATTTTTTGCCTTTTTCCCATTTATCATGATTTTAAATATTTTGAAAAGTACAAAAAAAGGTGAGAGAAGGCAAACGAAAAAAAAATCCACTAGCCTGGATTCGAACCTAGGATTCCCAGAAACAACTGCACCAGAGGTCTACACACTGTCCACAAAGCCATCTGGAAGTGTGAGAATCAGCCTGTATGATAAATATTAGAATCTCAACAGGGGGGGGAACGGAATTCGACGGCAAATATACAGCTGTCGAAATCCGTTCCCCCCCCAAAATGATGAGACATGTTGATGAAGTGACTTAAAATATTTTTATTCTGTCCTACGTATGGATGGAGTTTAACCTGCTTCAGTTTAAAAGATTATTTTTGCCATTTTGCCATTTATCATGATATTAAATATTTTGAAAAGTACCAAAATAGGTGAGAGAAGGTAGACGGAAAAAAAAAACACCAGCCTGGATTCGAACCTAGGATTCCCGGAAACAACTGCACCAGAGGTCTACACACTGTCCACAAAGCCATCTGGAAGTGTGAGCATCAGCCTGTATGATAAATATTAGAATCTCAATAGGGGGGGGAACGGAATTCGACGGCAAATATACAGCTGTCGAAATCCGTTCCCCCCCCCCAAAATGATGAGACATGTTGATGAAGTGACATAAAAAAATTTTATTCTGTCCTGTGTATGGATGGAGTTTAACCTGCTTCAATTTAAATGGTCATTTTTTGCCTTTTTGCCATTTATCATGATATTAAATATTTTGAAAAGAAGCAAAATAGCTGAGAGAAGGCAGACGAAAGAAAAGCATGGAGCCTGGATTCGAACCGAGGATTCACTGACACAACTACACCAGAGGTCAACATACTGTCCACTAAGCCATCTTGAAGTGCGAGAATAAGTCTGTATGATAAATATTAGAAACTCAATAGGGGGGGGAACGGAATTCGACGGCAAATATACAGCTGCCGAAATCCGTTCCCCCCCCCCAAAATGAGAGACATGTTGATGAAGTGACGTAAACTATTTTTATTCTGTCCTACGTATGGATGGAGTTTAAACAGCTTCAGTTTAAATGTTCATTTTTTGCCTTTTTACCATTTATCATGATTTTAAATATTTTGAAAAGTACAAAAAAAGGTGAGAGAAGGCAAACGAAAAAAAAATCCACTAGCCTGGATTAGAACCTAGGATGCCCAGAAACAACTGCACCAGAGGTCTACACACTGTCCACAAAGCCATCTGGAAGTGTGAGAATCAACCTGTATGATAAATATTAGAATCTCAATAGGGGGGGGAACGGAATTCGACGGCAAATATACAGCTGTCGAAATCCGTTCCCCCCCCCAAAATGATGAGACATGTTGATGAAGTGACTTAAAATATTTTTATTCTGTCCTGTGTATGGATGGAGTTTAACCTGATTCAATTTAAATGGTCATTTTTTGCCTTTTTGCCATTTATCATGATATTAAATATTTTGAAAAGAAGCAACATAGCTGAGAGAAGGCAGACGGAAAAAGCAAGGAGCCTGGATTCAAACCTAGGATTCACTGACACAACTACACTAGAGGTCAACATACTGTCCACTAAGCCATCTTTAAGTGCAAGAATCAGTCTGTATGATAAATATTAGAAACTCAATAGTGGGGGGAACGGAATTCGACGGCAAATATACAGCTGTCGAAATCCGTTCCCCCCCCCAAAATGAGAGACATGTTGATGAAGTGACTTAAAATATTTTTAATCTGTCCTACGTATGGATGGAGTTTAACCTGCTTCAGTTTAAAAGATTATTTTTGCCTTTTTGCCATTTATCATGATATTAAATATTTTGAAAAGTACCAAAATAGGTGAGAGAAGGCAGACGAATAAAAATCCACTAGCCTGGATTCGAACCTAGGATTCCCTGAAACTACTGCACCAGAGGTCAACACACTGTCCACAAAGCCATCTGGAAGCGTGAGAATCAGCATGTATGATAAATTTTAGAATCACAATAGGGGGGGGAACGGAATTCGACGGCAAATATACAGCTGTCGAAATCCGTTCCCCCCCCCCAAAATGATGAGACATGTTGATGAAGTGACTTACAATATTTTTATTCTGTCCTACGTATGGATGAAGTTTAACCTGCTTCAGTTTAAAAGATTATTTTTGCCATTTTGACATATATAATGATATTAAATATTTTGAAAAGTACCAAAATAGGTGAGAGAAGGCAGACGAATAAAAATCCACTAGCCTGGATTTGAACCTAGGATTCCCTGAAACAACTGCACCAGAGGTCAACACACTGTCCACAAAGCCATCTGGAAGTGTGAGAATCAGCCTGTATGATAAATTTTAGAATCACAATAGGGGGGGGGAACGGAATTCGACGGCAAATATACAGCTGTCGAAATCCGTTCCCCCCCCCCAAAATGATGAGACATGTTGATGAAGTGACTTAAAATATTTGTATTCTGCCCTGTGTGTGGATGGAGTATAACCAGCTTCAGTTTAAATGTTCATTTTTTGCCTTTTTGCCATTTATCATGATATTAAATATTTTGAAAAGTCCCAAAATAGGTGAGAGAAGGCAGACGGAAAAAAAAACCACCAACCTGGATTCGAACCTAGGATTCCCTGACACAACTGCACCAGAGGTCAATACACTGTCCACAAAACCATCTGGAAGTGTGAGAATCAGCCTGTATGATAAATATTAGAAACTCAATAGGGTGGGGGAACGGAATTCGACGGCAAATATACAGCTGTCGAAATCCGTTCCCCCCCCCAAAATGATGAGACATGTTGATGAAGTGATTTAAAATATTGTTATTCTGTCCTGTGTAAGGATGGAGTTTAACCAGCTTCAGTTTAAATGTTCATTTTTTGCCTTTTTACCATTTATCATGATTTTAAATATTTTGAAAAGTACAAAAAAAGGTGAGAGAAGGCAAACGAAAAAAAAATCCACTAGCCTGGATTCGAACCTAGAATTCCCAGAAACAACTGCACCAGAGGTCTACACACTGTCCACAAAGCCATCTGGAAGTGTGAGTATCAGCCTGTATGATAAATATTAGAATCTCAATAGGGGGGGGGAACGGAATTCGACGGCAAATATACAGCTGTCGAAATCCGTTCCCCCCCCCAAAATGATGAGACATGTTGATGAAGTGACTTAAAATATTTTTATTCTGTCCTGTGTATGGATGGAGTTTAACCTGCTTCAATTTAAATGGTCATTTTTTGCCTTTTTGCCATTTATCATGATATTAAATATTTTGAAAAGAAGCAAAATAGCTGAGAGAAGGCAGACGAAAGAAAAGCATGGAGCCTGGATTCGAAACGAGGATTCACTGACACAACTACACCAGAGGTCAACATACTGTCCACTAAGCCATCTTGAAGTGCGAGAATCAGTCTGTATGATAAATATTAGAAACTCAATAGGGGGGGGAACGGAATTCGACGGCAAATATACAGCTGTCGAAATCCGTTCCCCCCCCCCAAAATGAGAGACATGTTGATGAAGTGACGTAAACTATTTTTATTCTGTCCTACGTATGGATGGAGTTTAAACAGCTTCAGTTTAAATGTTCATTTTTTGCCTTTTTACCATTTATCATGATTTTAAATATTTTGAAAAGTACAAAAAAAGGTGAGAGAAGGCAAACGAAAAAAAAATCCACTAGCCTGGATTAGAACCTAGGATTCCCAGAAACAACTGCACCAGAGGTCTACACACTGTCCACAAAGCCATCTGGAAGTGTGAGATTCAACCTGTATGATAAATATTAGAATCTCAATAGGGGGGGGAACGGAATTCGACGGCAAATATACAGCTGTCGAAATCCGTTCCCCCCCCCAAAATGATGAGACATGTTGATGAAGTGACTTAAAATATTTTTATTCTGTCCTGTGTATGGATGGAGTTTAACCTGCTTCAATTTAAATGGTCATTTTTTGCCTTTTTGCCATTTATCATGATATTAAATATTTTGAAAAGAAGCAACATAGCTGAGAGAAGGCAGACAGAAAAAGCAAGGAGCCTGGATTCAAACCTAGGATTCACTGACACAACTACACTAGAGGTCAACATACTGTCCACTAAGCCATCTTTAAGTGCGAGAATCAGTCTGTATGATAAATATTAGAAACTCAATAGTGGGGGGAACGGAATTCGACGGCAAATATACAGCTGTCGAAATCCGTTCCCCCCCCCAAAATGAGAGACATGTTGATGAAGTGACTTAAAATATTTTTAATCTGTCCTACGTATGGATGGAGTTTAACCTGCTTCAGTTTAAAAGATTATTTTTGCCTTTTTGCCATTTATCATGATATTAAATATTTTGAAAAGTACCAAAATAGGTGAGAGAAGGCAGACGAATAAAAATCCACTAGCCTGGATTCGAACCTAGGATTCCCTGAAACTACTGCACCAGAGGTCAACACACTGTCCACAAAGCCATCTGGAAGTGTGAGAATCAGCCTGTATGATAAATTTTAGAATCACAATAGGGGGGGGGAACGGAATTCGACGGCAAATATACAGCTGTCGAAATCCGTTCCCCCCCCCAAAATGATGAGACATGTTGATGAAGTGATTTAAAATATTGTTATTCTGTCCTGTGTAAGGATGGAGTTTAACCAGCTTCAGTTTAAATGTTCATTTTTTGCCTTTTTACCATTTATCATGATTTTAAATATTTTGAAAAGTACAAAAAAAGGTGAGAGAAGGCAAACGAAAAAAAAATCCACTAGCCTGGATTCGAACCTAGAATTCCCAGAAACAACTGCACCAGAGGTCTACACACTGTCCACAAAGCCATCTGGAAGTGTGAGTATCAGCCTGTATGATAAATATTAGAATCTCAATAGGGGGGGGGAACGGAATTCGACGGCAAATATACAGCTGTCGAAATCCGTTCCCCCCCCCAAAATGATGAGACATGTTGATGAAGTGACTTAAAATATTTTTATTCTGTCCTGTGTATGGATGGAGTTTAACCTGCTTCAATTTAAATGGTCATTTTTTGCCTTATTGCCATTTATCATGATATTAAATATTTTGAAAAGAAGCAAAATAGCTGAGAGAAGGCAGACGAAAGAAAAGCATGGAGCCTGGATTCGAACCGAGGATTCACTGACACAACTACACCAGAGGTCAACATACTGTCCACTAAGCCATCTTGAAGTGCGAGAATCAGTCTGTATGATAAATATTAGAAACTCAATAGGGGGGGGAACGGAATTCGACGGCAAATATACAGCTGTCGAAATCCGTTCCCCCCCCCCGAAATGAGAGACATGTTGATGAAGTGACGTAAACTATTTTTATTCTGTCCTACGTATGGATGGAGTTTAAACAGCTTCAGTTTAAATGTTCATTTTTTGCCTTTTTACCATTTATCATGATTTTAAATATTTTGAAAAGTACAAAAAAAGGTGAGAGAAGGCAAACGAAAAAAAAATCCACTAGCCTGGATTAGAACCTAGGATTCCCAGAAACAACTGCACCAGAGGTCTACACACTGTCCACAAAGCCATCTGGAAGTGTGAGATTCAACCTGTATGATAAATATTAGAATCTCAATAGGGGGGGGAACGGAATTCGACGGCAAATATACAGCTGTCGAAATCCGTTCCCCCCCCCAAAATGATGAGACATGTTGATGAAGTGACTTAAAATATTTTTATTCTGTCCTGTGTATGGATGGAGTTTAACCTGCTTCAATTTAAATGGTCATTTTTTGCCTTTTTGCCATTTATCATGATATTAAATATTTTGAAAAGAAGCAACATAGCTGAGAGAAGGCAGACAGAAAAAGCAAGGAGCCTGGATTCAAACCTAGGATTCACTGACACAACTACACTAGAGGTCAACATACTGTCCACTAAGCCATCTTTAAGTGCGAGAATCAGTCTGTATGATAAATATTAGAAACTCAATAGTGGGGGGAACGGAATTCGACGGCAAATATACAGCTGTCGAAATCCGTTCCCCCCCCCAAAATGAGAGACATGTTGATGAAGTGACTTAAAATATTTTTAATCTGTCCTACGTATGGATGGAGTTTAACCTGCTTCAGTTTAAAAGATTATTTTTGCCTTTTTGCCATTTATCATGATATTAAATATTTTGAAAAGTACCAAAATAGGTGAGAGAAGGCAGACGAATAAAAATCCACTAGCCTGGATTCAAACCTAGGATTCCCTGAAACTACTGCACCAGAGGTCAACACACTGTCCACAAAGCCATCTGGAAGTGTGAGAATCAGCCTGTATGATAAATTTTAGAATCACAATAGGGGGGGGAACGGAATTCGACGGCAAATATACAGCTGTCGAAATCCGTTCCCCCCCCCCAAAATGATGAGACATGTTGATGAAGTGACTTAAAATATTTTTATTCTGTCCTACGTATGGATGAAGTTTAACCTGCTTCAGTTTAAAAGATTATTTTTGCCATTTTGACATTTATAATGATATTAAATATTTTGAAAAGTACCAAAATAGGTGAGAGAAGGCAGACGAAAGAAAAGCATGGAGCCTCAATTCGAACCTAGGCTTCACTGACACAACTGCACCAGAGGTAAACACACTGTCCACAAAGCTATCTGGAAGTGTGAAAATCAGGCTGTATGATAAATATTAGAAACTCAATAGGGGGGGGAACGGAATTCGACGGCAAATATACAGCTGTCGAAATCCGTTCCCCCCCCCCAAAATGATGAGACATATTGATGAAGTGACTTAAAATATTTTTATTCTGTCCTGTGTGTGGATGGAGTTTAACCAGCTTCAGTTTAAATGTTCATTTTTTGCCTTTTTGCCATTTATCATGATATTAAATATTTTGAAAAGTACCAAAATAGGTGAGAGAAGGCAGACGAATAAAAATTCACTAGCCTGGATTCGAACCTAGGATTCCCTGAAACAACTGCACCACAGGTCAACAAACTGTCCACAAAGCCATCTGGAAGTGTGAGAATCAACCTGTATGATAAATTTTAGAATCACAATAGGGGGGGGAACGGAATTCGACGGCAAATATACTGCTGTCGACATCCGTTCCCCCCCCCCCCAAAATGATGAGACATGTTGATGAAGTGACTTAAAACATTTTTATTCTGTCCTGTGTATGAATGGAGTTTAACCTGCTTCAATTTAAATGGTCATTTTTTGCCTTTTTGCCATTTATCATGATATTAAATATTTTGAAAAGAAGCAAAATAGCTGAGAGAAGGCAGACGAAAGAAAAACATGGAGCCTGGATTCAAACCTAGGATTCACTGACACAGCTACACCAGAGGTCAACATACTGTCCACTAAGGCATCTTGAAGTGCGAGAATCAGTCTGTATGATAAATATTAGAAACTCAATAGTGGGGGGAACGGAATTCGACGGCAAATATACAGCTGTCGAAATCCGTTCCCCCCCCCCCAAAATGAGAGACATGTTGATGAAGTGACTTAAAATATTTTTATTCTGTCCTACGTATGGATGGAGTTTAACCTGCTTCAGTTTAAAAGATTATTTATGCCTTTTTCCATTTATCATGATATTAAATATTTTGAAAAGTACCAAAATAGGTGAGAGAAGGTAGACGAATAAAAAGTCACTAGCCTGGATTCAAATCTAGGATTCCCTGAAACAACTGCACCAGAGGTCAACACACTGTCCACAAAGCCATCTGGATGTGTGAGAATCAGCCTGTATGATAAATTTTAGAATCACAATAGGGGGGGGAACGGAATTCGACGGCAAATATACAGCTGTCGAAATCCGTTCCCCCCCCCAAAATGATGAGACATGTTGATGAAGTGACTTAAAATATTTTTATTCTGTCCTACGTATGGATGGAGTTTAACCTGCTTCAGTTTAAAAGATTATTTTTGCCATTTTGACATTTATCATGATATTAAATATTTTGAAAAGTACCAAAATAGGTGAGAGAAGGTAGACGAAAGAAAAGCATAGAGCCTGGATTCGAACCTAGGATTCACTGACACAACTGCACCAGAGGTTAACACACTTTCCACTAAGCTATCTGGAAGTGTGAGAACCAGGATGTATGATAAATATTAGAAACTCAATAGTGGGGGGAACGAATTCGACGGCAAATATACAGCTGTCGAAATCCGTTCCCCCCCCCAAAATGATGAGACATGTTGATGAAGTGACTTAAAATATTTTTATTCTGTCCTGTGTGTGGATGGAGTTTAACCAGCTTCAGTTTAAATGTTCATTTTTTGCCTTATTGCCATTTATCATGATATTAAATATTTTGAAAAATACCAAAATAGGTGAGAGAAGGCAGACGGAAAAAAAAACCACCAGCCTGGATTTTAACCTAGGATTCCCTGACACAACTGCACCAGAGTTCAACACACTGTCCACAAAGCCATCTGGAAGTGTGAGAATCAGCCTGTATGATAAATATTAGAAACTCAATAGGGGTGGGGAACGGAATTCGACGGCAAATATACAGCTGTCGAAATCCGTTCCCCCCCCCAAAATGATGAGACATGTTGATGAAGTGACTTAAAATATTTTTATTCTGTCCTACGTATGGATGGAGTTTAACCTGCTTCAGTTTAAAAGATTATTTTTGCCATTTTGCCATTTATCATGATATTAAATATTTTGAAAAGTACCAAAATAGGTGAGAGAAGGCAGACGGAAAAAAAAACCACCAGTCTGGATTCGAACCTAGGATTCCCTGACACAACTGCACCAGAGGTCTACACACTGTCCACAAAGCCATCTGGAAGTGTGAGAATCAGCCTGTATGATAAATATTAGAATCTCAATAGGGGGGGGAACGGAATTCGACGGCAAATATACAGCTGTCGAAATCCGTTCCCCCCCCCAAAATGATGAGACATGTTGATGAAGTGACTTAAAAAATTTTTATTCTGTCCTGTGTATGGATGGAGTTTAACCTGCTTCAATTTAAATGGTCATTTTTTGCCTTTTTGCCATTTATCATGATATTAAATATTTTGAAAAGAAGCAAAATAGCTGAGAGAAGGCAGACGAAAGAAAAGCATGGAGCCTGGATTCGAACCGAGGATTCAGTGACACAACTACACCAGAGGTCAACATACTGTCCACTAAGCCATCTTGAAGTGCGAGAATCAGTCTGTATGATAAATATTAGAAACTCAATAGTGGGGGGAACGGAATTCGACGGCAAGTATACAGCTGTCGAAATCCGTTCCCCCCCCCAAAATGAGAGACATGTTGATGAAGTGACTTAAAATATTTTTAATCTGTCCTACGTATGGATGGAGTTTAACCTGCTTCAGTTTAAAAGATTATTTTTGCCTTTTTGCCATTTATCATGATATTAAATATTTTGAAAAGTACCAAAATAGGTGAGAGAAGGCAGACGAATAAAAATCCACTAGCCTGGATTCGAACCTAGGATTCCCTGAAACTACTGCACCAGAGGTCAACACACTGTCCACAAAGCCATCTGGAAGTGTGAGAATCAGCCTGTATGATAAATTTTAGAATAACAATAGGGGGGGGAACGGAATTCGACGGCAAATATACAGCTGTCGAAATCCGTTCCCCCCCCCAAAATGATGAGACATGTTGATGAAGTGACTTAAAAAATTTTTATTCTGTCCTGTGTATGGATGGAGTTTAACCTGCTTCAATTTAAATGGTCATTTTTTGCCTTTTTGCCATTTATCATGATATTAAATATTTTGAAAAGTACCAAAATAGGTGAGAGAAGGCAGACGAATAAAAATTCACTAGCCTGGATTCGAACCTAGGATTCCCTGAAACAACTGCACCACAGGTCAACAAACTGTCCACAAAGCCATCTGGAAGTGTGAGAATCAACCTGTATGATAAATTTTAGAATCACAATAGGGGGGGGAACGGAATTCGACGGCAAATATACTGCTGTCGACATCCGTTCCCCCCCCCCCCAAAATGATGAGACATGTTGATGAAGTGACTTAAAACATTTTTATTCTGTCCTGTGTATGAATGGAGTTTAACCTGCTTCAATTTAAATGGTCATTTTTTGCCTTTTTGCCATTTATCATGATATTAAATATTTTGAAAAGAAGCAAAATAGCTGAGAGAAGGCAGACGAAAGAAAAACATGGAGCCTGGATTCAAACCTAGGATTCACTGACACAACTACACCAGAGGTCAACATACTGTCCACTAAGGCATCTTGAAGTGCGAGAATCAGTCTGTATGATAAATATTAGAAACTCAATAGTGGGGGGAACGGAATTCGACGGCAAATATACAGCTGTCGAAATCCGTTCCCCCCCCCCCAAAATGAGAGACATGTTGATGAAGTGACTTAAAATATTTTTATTCTGTCCTACGTATGGATGGAGTTTAACCTGCTTCAGTTTAAAAGATTATTTATGCCTTTTTCCATTTATCATGATATTAAATATTTTGAAAAGTACCAAAATAGGTGAGAGAAGGTAGACGAATAAAAAGTCACTAGCCTGGATTCAAATCTAGGATTCCCTGAAACAACTGCACCAGAGGTCAACACACTGTCCACAAAGCCATCTGGATGTGTGAGAATCAGCCTGTATGATAAATTTTAGAATCACAATAGGGGGGGGAACGGAATTCGACGGCAAATATACAGCTGTCGAAATCCGTTCCCCCCCCCAAAATGATGAGACATGTTGATGAAGTGACTTAAAATATTTTTATTCTGTCCTACGTATGGATGGAGTTTAACCTGCTTCAGTTTAAAAGATTATTTTTGCCATTTTGACATTTATCATGATATTAAATATTTTGAAAAGTACCAAAATAGGTGAGAGACGGCAGACGAAAGAAAAGCATAGAGCCTGGATTCGAACCTAGGATTCACTGACACAACTGCACAAGAGGTTAACACACTTTCCACTACGCTATCTGGAAGTGTGAGAATCAGGATGTATGATAAATATTAGAAACTCAATAGTGGGGGGAACGAATTCGACGGCAAATATACAGCTGTCGAAATCCGTTCCCCCCCCCAAAATGATGAGACATGTTGATGAAGTGACTTAAAATATTTTTATTCTGTCCTGTGTGTGGATGGAGTTTAACCAGCTTCAGTTTAAATGTTCATTTTTTGCCTTATTGCCATTTATCATGATATTAAATATTTTGAAAAATACCAAAATAGGTGAGAGAAGGCAGACGGAAAAAAAAACCACCAGCCTGGATTTGAACCTAGGATTCCCTGACACAACTGCACCAGAGGTCAACACACTGTCCACAAAGCCATCTGGAAGTGTGAGAATCAGCCTGTATGATAAATATTAGAAACTCAATAGGGGTGGGGAACGGAATTCGACGGCAAATATACAGCTGTCGAAATCCGTTCCCCCCCCCAAAATGATGAGACATGTTGATGAAGTGACTTAAAATATTTTTATTCTGTCCTACGTATGGATGGAGTTTAACCTGCTTCAGTTTAAAAGATTATTTTTGCCATTTTGCCATTTATCATGATATTAAATATTTTGAAAAGTACCAAAATAGGTGAGAGAAGGCAGACGGAAAAAAAAAACCACCAGTCTGGATTCGAACCTAGGATTCCCTGACACAACTGCACCAGAGGTCTACACACTGTCCACAAAGCCATCTGGAAGTGTGAGAATCAGCCTGTATGATAAATATTAGAATCTCAATAGGGGGGGGAACGGAATTCGACGGCAAATATACAGCTGTCGAAATCCGTCCCCCCCCCCCAAAATGATGAGACATGTTGATGAAGTGACTTAAAAAATTTTTATTCTGTCCTGTGTATGGATGGAGTTTAACCTGCTTCAATTTAAATGGTCATTTTTTGCCTTTTTGCCATTTATCATGATATTAAATATTTTGAAAAGAAGCAAAATAGCTGAGAGAAGGCAGACGAAAGACAAGCATGGAGCCTGGATTCGAACCGAGGATTCAGTGACACAACTACACCAGAGGTCAACATACTGTCCACTAAGCCATCTTGAAGTGCGAGAATCAGTCTGTATGATAAATATTAGAAACTCAATAGTGGGGGGAACGGAATTCGACGGCAAGTATACAGCTGTCGAAATCCGTTCCCCCCCCCAAAATGAGAGACATGTTGATGAAGTGACTTAAAATATTTTTAATCTGTCCTACGTATGGATGGAGTTTAACCTGCTTCAGTTTAAAAGATTATTTTTGCCTTTTTGCCATTTATCATGATATTAAATATTTTGAAAAGTACCAAAATAGGTGAGAGAAGGCAGACGAATAAAAATCCACTAGCCTGGATTCGAACCTAGGATTCCCTGAAACTACTGCACCAGAGGTCAACACACTGTCCACAAAGCCATCTGGAAGTGTGAGAATCAGCCTGTATGATAAATTTTAGAATAACAATAGGGGGGGGGAACGGAATTCGACGGCAAATATACAGCTGTCGAAATCCGTCCCCCCCCCCCCCCCCCCCAAAATGATGAGACATGTTGATGAAGTGACTTAAAATATTTTTATTCTGTCCTACGTATGGATGGAGTTTAACCTGCTTCAGTTTAAAAGATTATTTTTTGCCATTTTGCCATTTATCATGATATTAAATATTTTGAAAAGTACCAAAATATGTGAGAGAAGGCAGACGGAAAAAAAAACCCACCAGTCTGGATTCGAACCTAGGATTCCCTGACACAACTGCACCAGCGGTCAACACACTGTCCACAAAGCCATCTGGAAGTGTGAGAATCAGCGTGTATGATAAATATTAGAATCTCAATAGGGGGGGGGATCGGAAATCGACGGCAAATATACAGCTGTCGATATCCGTTCCCCCCCCCAAAATGATGAGACATGTTGATGAAGTGACTTAAAATATTGTTATTCTGTCCTGTGTATGGGTGGAGTTTATCCTGCTTCAATTTAAATGGTCATTTTTTGCCTTTTTGCCATTTATCATGATATTAAATATTTTGAAAAGAAGCAAAATAGCTGAGAGAAGGCAGACGAAAGAAAAGCATGGAGCCTGGATTCAAACCTAGGATTCACTGACACAAATGCACCAGAGGTTAACACACTGTCCACAAAGCTATGTGGAAGTGTGCGAATCAGGCTGTATGATAAATATTAGAAACTCAATAGGGGGGGGAATGGAATTCGACGGCAAATATACAGCTGTCGAAATCCGTTCCCCCCCCCAAAATGATGAGACATGTTGATGAAGTGACTTAAAATATTGTTATTCTGTCCTGTGTAAGGATGGAGTTTAACCTGCTTCAGTTTAAATGTTCATTTTTTGCCATTTTGCCATTTATCATGATATTAAATATTTTGAAAAGTACCAAAATAGGTGAGAGAAGGCAGACGGAAAAAAAAAAACACCAGTCTGGATTCGAACCTAGGATTCCCTGACACAACTGCACCAGAGGTCAACACACTGTCCACAAAGCCATCTGGAAGTGTGAGAATCAGCCTGTATGATAAATATTAGAAACTCAATAGAGGGGGGGACCGGAATTCGACGGCAAATATACAGCTGTCGAAATCCGTTCCCCCCCCCAAAACGATGAGACATGTTGATGAAGTGACTTAAAATATTGTTATTCTGTCCTGTGTAAGGATGGAGTTTAACCAGCTTCAATTTAAATGTTCATTTTTTGCCTTTTTACCATTTATCATGATTTTAAATATTTTGAAAAGTACAAAAAAAGGTGAGAGAAGGCAAACGAAAAAAAAAATCCACTAGCCTGGATTCGAACCTAGGATTCCCGGAAACAACCGCACCAGAGGTCTATACACTGTCCACAAAGCCATCTGGAAGTGTGAGAATCAGCCTGTTTGATAAATATTAGAATCTCAATAGGGGGGGAACGGAATTCGACGGCAAATATACAGCTGTCGAAATCCGTTCCCCCCCCCCAAAATGATGAGACATGTTGATGAAGTGACTTAAAATATTTTTATTCTGTCCTGTGTATGGATGGAGTTTAACCTGCTTCAATTTAAATGGTCATTTTTTGCCTTTTTGCCATTTATCATGATATTAAATATTTTGAAAAGAAGCAAAATAGCTGAGAGAAGGCAGACGAAAGAAAAGCATGGAGCCTGGATTCGAACCGAGGATTCACTGACACAACTACACCAGAGGTCAACATACTGTCCACTAAGCCATCTTGAAGTGCGAGAATCAGTCTGTATGATAAATATTGGAAACTCAATAGGGGGGGGAACGGAATTCGACGGCAAATATACAGCTGTCGAAATCCGTTCCCCCCCCCAAAATGAGAGACATGTTGATGAAGTGACTTAAAATATTTTTAATCTGTCCTACGTATGGATGGAGTTTAACCTGCTTCAGTTTAAAAGATTATTTTTGCCTTTTTGCCATTTATCATGATATTAAATATTTTGAAAAGTACCAAAATAGGTGAGAGAAGGCAGACGAATAAAAATCCACTAGCCTGGATTCGAACCTAGGATTCCCTGAAACAACTGCACCAGAGGTCTACACACTGCCCACAAAGCCATCTGGAAGTGCGAGAATCAGCCTGTATGATAAATTTTAGAATCACAATAGGGGGGGGAACGGAATTCGACGGCAAATATACAGCTGTCGAAATCCGTTCCCCCCCCCCAAAATGATGAGACATGTTGATGAAGTGATTTAAAATATTTTTATTCTGTCCTACGTATGGATGGAGTTTAACCTGCTTCAGTTTAAAAGATTATTTTGGCCATTTTGACATTTATAATGACATTAAATATTTTGAAAAGTACCAAAATAGGTGAGAGAAGGCAGACGAATAAAAATCCACTAGCCTGGATTCGAACCTTGGATTCCCTGAAACAACTGCACCAGAGGTCAACACACTGTCCACAAAGCCATCTGGAAGTGTGAGAATCAGCCTGTATGATAAATTTTAGAATCACAATAGGGGGGGGAACGGAATTCGACGGCAAATATACAGCTGTCGAAATCCGTTCCCCCCCCCAAAATGATGAGACATGTTGATGAAGTGACTTAAAATATTTTTATTCTGTCCTACGTATGGATGAAGTTTAACCTGCTTCAGTTTAAAAGATTATTTTTGCCATTTTGACATTTATAATGATATTAAATATTTTGAAAAGTACCAAAATAGGTGAGAGAAGACAGACGGAAAAAAAACCACCAGTCTGGATTCAAACCTAGGATTCCCTGACACAACTGCACCAGAGGTCAACACACTGTCCACAAAGCCATCTGGAAGTGTGAGAATCAGGCTGTATGATAAATATTAGAAACTCAATAGGGGGGGGGATCGGAATTCGACGGCAAATATACAGCTGTCGAAATCCGTTCCCCCCCCCAAAATGATGAGACATGTTGATGAAGTGACTTAAAATATTGTTATTCTGTCCTGTGTAAGGATGGAGTTTAACCAGCTTCAGTTTAAATGTTCATTTTTTGCCTTTTTCCCATTTATCATGATTTTAAATATTTTGAAAAGTACAAAAAAAGGTGAGAGAAGGCAAACGAAAAAAAAATCCACTAGCCTGGATTCGAACCTAGGATTCCCAGAAACAACTGCACCAGAGGTCAACACACTGTCCACAAAGCCATCTGGAAGTGTGAGCATCAGCCTGTATGATAAATATTAGAATCTCAATAGGGGGGGGAACGGAATTCGACGGCAAATATACAGCTGTCGAAATCCGTTCCCCCCCCCAAAATGATGAGACATGTTGATGAAGTGACTTAAAAAATTTTTATTCTGTCCTGTGTATGGATGGAGTTTAACCTGCTTCAATTTAAATGGTCATTTTTTGCCTTTTTGCCATTTATCATGATATTAAATATTTTGAAAAGAAGCAACATAGCTGAGAGAAGGCAGACGGAAAAAGCAAGGAGCCTGGATTCAAACCTAGGATTCACTGACACAACTACACTAGAGGTCAACATACTGTCCACTAAGCCATCTTTAAGTGCGAGAATCAGTCTGTATGATAAATATTAGAAACTCAATAGTGGGGGGAACGGAATTCGACGGCAAATATACAGCTGTCGAAATCCGTTCCCCCCCCCAAAATGAGAGACATGTTGATGAAGTGACTTAAAATATTTTTAATCTGTCCTACGTATGGATGGAGTTTAACCTGCTTCAGTTTAAAAGATTATTTTTGCCTTTTTGCCATTTATCATGATATTAAATATTTTGAAAAGTACCAAAATAGGTGAGAGAAGGCAGACGAATAAAAATCCACTAGCCTGGATTCGAACCTAGGATTCCCTGAAACTACTGCACCAGAGGTCAACACACTGTCCACAAAGCCATCTGGAAGTGTGAGAATCAGCCTGTATGATAAATTTTAGAATTACAATAGGGGGGGGAACGGAATTCGACGGCAAATATACAGCTGTCGAAATCCGTTCCCCCCCCCCAAAATGATGAGACATGTTGATGAAGTGACTTAAAATATTTTTATTCTGTCCTACGTATGGATGGAGTTTAACCTGCTTCAGTTTAAAAGATTATTTTTGCCATTTTGCCATTTATCATGATATTAAATATTTTGAAAAGTACCAAAATAGGTGAGAGAAGGTAGACGGAAAAAAAAAACACCAGCCTGGATTCGAACCTAGGATTCCCGGAAACAACTGCACCAGAGGTCTACACACTTTCCACAAAGCCATCTGGAAGTGTGAGCATCAGCCTGTATGATCAATATTAGAATCTCAATAGGGGGGGGAACGGAATTCGACGGCAAATATACAGCTGTCGAAATCCGTTCCCCCCCCCAAAATGATGAGACATGTTGATGAAGTGACTTAAAAAATTTTTATTCTGTCCTGTGTATGGATGGAGTTTAACCTGCTTCAATTTAAATGGTCATTTTTTGCCTTTTTGCCATTTATCATGATATTAAATATTTTGAAAAGAAGCAACATAGCTGAGAGAAGGCAGACGGAAAAAGCAAGGAGCCTGGATTCAAACCTAGGATTCACTGACACAACTACACTAGAGGTCAACATACTGTCCACTAAGCCATCTTTAAGTGCAAGAATCAGTCTGTATGATAAATATTAGAAACTCAATAGTGGGGGGAACGGAATTCGACGGCAAATATACAGCTGTCGAAATCCGTTCCCCCCCCCAAAATGAGAGACATGTTGATGAAGTGACTTAAAATATTTTTAATCTGTCCTACGTATGGATGGAGTTTAACCTGCTTCAGTTTAAAAGATTATTTTTGCCTTTTTGCCATTTATCATGATATTAAATATTTTGAAAAGTACCAAAATAGGTGAGAGAAGGCAGACGAATAAAAATCCACTAGCCTGGATTCGAACCTAGGATTCCCTGAAACTACTGCACCAGAGGTCAACACACTGTCCACAAAGCCATCTGGAAGCGTGAGAATCAGCATGTATGATAAATTTTAGAATCACAATAGGGGGGGGAACGGAATTCGACGGCAAATATACAGCTGTCGAAATCCGTTCCCCCCCCCCAAAATGATGAGACATGTTGATGAAGTGACTTACAATATTTTTATTCTGTCCTACGTATGGATGAAGTTTAACCTGCTTCAGTTTAAAAGATTATTTTTGCCATTTTGACATATATAATGATATTAAATATTTTGAAAAGTACCAAAATAGGTGAGAGAAGGCAGACGAATAAAAATCCACTAGCCTGGATTTGAACCTAGGATTCCCTGAAACAACTGCACCAGAGGTCAACACACTGTCCACAAAGCCATCTGGAAGTGTGAGAATCAGCCTGTATGATAAATTTTAGAATCACAATAGGGGGGGGGAACGGAATTCGACGGCAAATATACAGCTGTCGAAATCCGTTCCCCCCCCCCAAAATGATGAGACATGTTGATGAAGTGACTTAAAATATTTGTATTCTGCCCTGTGTGTGGATGGAGTATAACCAGCTTCAGTTTAAATGTTCATTTTTTGCCTTTTTGCCATTTATCATGATATTAAATATTTTGAAAAGTCCCAAAATAGGTGAGAGAAGGCAGACGGAAAAAAAAACCACCAACCTGGATTCGAACCTAGGATTCCCTGACACAACTGCACCAGAGGTCAATACACTGTCCACAAAACCATCTGGAAGTGTGAGAATCAGCCTGTATGATAAATATTAGAAACTCAATAGGGTGGGGGAACGGAATTCGACGGCAAATATACAGCTGTCGAAATCCGTTCCCCCCCCCAAAATGATGAGACATGTTGATGAAGTGATTTAAAATATTGTTATTCTGTCCTGTGTAAGGATGGAGTTTAACCAGCTTCAGTTTAAATGTTCATTTTTTGCCTTTTTACCATTTATCATGATTTTAAATATTTTGAAAAGTACAAAAAAAGGTGAGAGAAGGCAAACGAAAAAAAAATCCACTAGCCTGGATTCGAACCTAGAATTCCCAGAAACAACTGCACCAGAGGTCTACACACTGTCCACAAAGCCATCTGGAAGTGTGAGTATCAGCCTGTATGATAAATATTAGAATCTCAATAGGGGGGGGGAACGGAATTCGACGGCAAATATACAGCTGTCGAAATCCGTTCCCCCCCCCAAAATGATGAGACATGTTGATGAAGTGACTTAAAATATTTTTATTCTGTCCTGTGTATGGATGGAGTTTAACCTGCTTCAATTTAAATGGTCATTTTTTGCCTTTTTGCCATTTATCATGATATTAAATATTTTGAAAAGAAGCAAAATAGCTGAGAGAAGGCAGACGAAAGAAAAGCATGGAGCCTGGATTCGAACCGAGGATTCACTGACACAACTACACCAGAGGTCAACATACTGTCCACTAAGCCATCTTGAAGTGCGAGAATCAGTCTGTATGATAAATATTAGAAACTCAATAGGGGGGGGAACGGAATTCGACGGCAAATATACAGCTGTCGAAATCCGTTCCCCCCCCCCAAAATGAGAGACATGTTGATGAAGTGACGTAAACTATTTTTATTCTGTCCTACGTATGGATGGAGTTTAAACAGCTTCAGTTTAAATGTTCATTTTTTGCCTTTTTACCATTTATCATGATTTTAAATATTTTGAAAAGTACAAAAAAAGGTGAGAGAAGGCAAACGAAAAAAAAATCCACTAGCCTGGATTAGAACCTAGGATTCCCAGAAACAACTGCACCAGAGGTCTACACACTGTCCACAAAGCCATCTGGAAGTGTGAGATTCAACCTGTATGATAAATATTAGAATCTCAATAGGGGGGGGAACGGAATTCGACGGCAAATATACAGCTGTCGAAATCCGTTCCCCCCCCCAAAATGATGAGACATGTTGATGAAGTGACTTAAAATATTTTTATTCTGTCCTGTGTATGGATGGAGTTTAACCTGCTTCAATTTAAATGGTCATTTTTTGCCTTTTTGCCATTTATCATGATATTAAATATTTTGAAAAGAAGCAACATAGCTGAGAGAAGGCAGACAGAAAAAGCAAGGAGCCTGGATTCAAACCTAGGATTCACTGACACAACTACACTAGAGGTCAACATACTGTCCACTAAGCCATCTTTAAGTGCGAGAATCAGTCTGTATGATAAATATTAGAAACTCAATAGTGGGGGGAACGGAATTCGACGGCAAATATACAGCTGTCGAAATCCGTTCCCCCCCCCAAAATGAGAGACATGTTGATGAAGTGACTTAAAATATTTTTAATCTGTCCTACGTATGGATGGAGTTTAACCTGCTTCAGTTTAAAAGATTATTTTTGCCTTTTTGCCATTTATCATGATATTAAATATTTTGAAAAGTACCAAAATAGGTGAGAGAAGGCAGACGAATAAAAATCCACTAGCCTGGATTCGAACCTAGGATTCCCTGAAACAACTGCACCAGAGGTCAACACACTGTCCACAAAGCCATCTGGAAGTGTGAGAATCAGCCTGTATGATAAATTTTAGAATCACAATAGGGGGGGGGAACGGAATTCGACGGCAAATATACAGCTGTCGAAATCCGTTCCCCCCCCCAAAATGATGAGACATGTTGATGAAGTGATTTAAAATATTGTTATTCTGTCCTGTGTAAGGATGGAGTTTAACCAGCTTCAGTTTAAATGTTCATTTTTTGCCTTTTTACCATTTATCATGATTTTAAATATTTTGAAAAGTACAAAAAAAGGTGAGAGAAGGCAAACGAAAAAAAAATCCACTAGCCTGGATTCGAACCTAGAATTCCCAGAAACAACTGCACCAGAGGTCTACACACTGTCCACAAAGCCATCTGGAAGTGTGAGTATCAGCCTGTATGATAAATATTAGAATCTCAATAGGGGGGGGGAACGGAATTCGACGGCAAATATACAGCTGTCGAAATCCGTTCCCCCCCCCAAAATGATGAGACATGTTGATGAAGTGACTTAAAATATTTTTATTCTGTCCTGTGTATGGATGGAGTTTAACCTGCTTCAATTTAAATGGTCATTTTTTGCCTTATTGCCATTTATCATGATATTAAATATTTTGAAAAGAAGCAAAATAGCTGAGAGAAGGCAGACGAAAGAAAAGCATGGAGCCTGGATTCGAACCGAGGATTCACTGACACAACTACACCAGAGGTCAACATACTGTCCACTAAGCCATCTTGAAGTGCGAGAATCAGTCTGTATGATAAATATTAGAAACTCAATAGGGGGGGGAACGGAATTCGACGGCAAATATACAGCTGTCGAAATCCGTTCCCCCCTCCCGAAATGAGAGACATGTTGATGAAGTGACGTAAACTATTTTTATTCTGTCCTACGTATGGATGGAGTTTAAACAGCTTCAGTTTAAATGTTCATTTTTTGCCTTTTTACCATTTATCATGATTTTAAATATTTTGAAAAGTACAAAAAAAGGTGAGAGAAGGCAAACGAAAAAAAAATCCACTAGCCTGGATTAGAACCTAGGATTCCCAGAAACAACTGCACCAGAGGTCTACACACTGTCCACAAAGCCATCTGGAAGTGTGAGATTCAACCTGTATGATAAATATTAGAATCTCAATAGGGGGGGGAACGGAATTCGACGGCAAATATACAGCTGTCGAAATCCGTTCCCCCCCCCAAAATGATGAGACATGTTGATGAAGTGACTTAAAATATTTTTATTCTGTCCTGTGTATGGATGGAGTTTAACCTGCTTCAATTTAAATGGTCATTTTTTGCCTTTTTGCCATTTATCATGATATTAAATATTTTGAAAAGAAGCAACATAGCTGAGAGAAGGCAGACAGAAAAAGCAAGGAGCCTGGATTCAAACCTAGGATTCACTGACACAACTACACTAGAGGTCAACATACTGTCCACTAAGCCATCTTTAAGTGCGAGAATCAGTCTGTATGATAAATATTAGAAACTCAATAGTGGGGGGAACGGAATTCGACGGCAAATATACAGCTGTCGAAATCCGTTCCCCCCCCCAAAATGAGAGACATGTTGATGAAGTGACTTAAAATATTTTTAATCTGTCCTGTGTATGGATGGAGTTTAACCTGCTTCAATTTAAATGGTCATTTTTTGCCTTTTTGCCATTTATCATGATATTAAATATTTTGAAAAGAAGCAACATAGCTGAGAGAAGGCAGACAGAAAAAGCAAGGAGCCTGGATTCAAACCTAGGATTCACTGACACAACTACACTAGAGGTCAACATACTGTCCACTAAGCCATCTTTAAGTGCGAGAATCAGTCTGTATGATAAATATTAGAAACTCAATAGTGGGGGGAACGGAATTCGACGGCAAATATACAGCTGTCGAAATCCGTTCCCCCCCCCAAAATGAGAGACATGTTGATGAAGTGACTTAAAATATTTTTAATCTGTCCTACGTATGGATGGAGTTTAACCTGCTTCAGTTTAAAAGATTATTTTTGCCTTTTTGCCATTTATCATGATATTAAATATTTTGAAAAGTACCAAAATAGGTGAGAGAAGGCAGACGAATAAAAATCCACTAGCCTGGATTCAAACCTAGGATTCCCTGAAACTACTGCACCAGAGGTCAACACACTGTCCACAAAGCCATCTGGAAGTGTGAGAATAAGCCTGTATGATAAATTTTAGAATCACAATAGGGGGGGGAACGGAATTCGACGGCAAATATACAGCTGTCGAAATCCGTTCCCCCCCCCCAAAATGATGAGACATGTTGATGAAGTGACTTAAAATATTTTTATTCTGTCCTACGTATGGATGAAGTTTAACCTGCTTCAGTTTAAAAGATTATTTTTGCCATTTTGACATTTATAATGATATTAAATATTTTGAAAAGTACCAAAATAGGTGAGAGAAGGCAGACGAAAGAAAAGCATGGAGCCTCAATTCGAACCTAGGCTTCACTGACACAACTGCACCAGAGGTAAACACACTGTCCACAAAGCTATCTGGAAGTGTGAAAATCAGGCTGTATGATAAATATTAGAAACTCAATAGGGGGGGGAACGGAATTCGACGGCAAATATACAGCTGTCGAAATCCGTTCCCCCCCCCCAAAATGATGAGACATATTGATGAAGTGACTTAAAATATTTTTATTCTGTCCTGTGTGTGGATGGAGTTTAACCAGCTTCAGTTTAAATGTTCATTTTTTGCCTTTTTGCCATTTATCATGATATTAAATATTTTGAAAAGTACCAAAATAGGTGAGAGAAGGCAGACGAATAAAAATTCACTAGCCTGGATTCGAACCTAGGATTCCCTGAAACAACTGCACCACAGGTCAACAAACTGTCCACAAAGCCATCTGGAAGTGTGAGAATCAACCTGTATGATAAATTTTAGAATCACAATAGGGGGGGGAACGGAATTCGACGGCAAATATACTGCTGTCGACATCCGTTCCCCCCCCCCCCCAAAATGATGAGACATGTTGATGAAGTGACTTAAAACATTTTTATTCTGTCCTGTGTATGAATGGAGTTTAACCTGCTTCAATTTAAATGGTCATTTTTTGCCTTTTTGCCATTTATCATGATATTAAATATTTTGAAAAGAAGCAAAATAGCTGAGAGAAGGCAGACGAAAGAAAAACATGGAGCCTGGATTCAAACCTAGGATTCACTGACACAACTACACCAGAGGTCAACATACTGTCCACTAAGGCATCTTGAAGTGCGAGAATCAGTCTGTATGATAAATATTAGAAACTCAATAGTGGGGGGAACGGAATTCGACGGCAAATATACAGCTGTCGAAATCCGTTCCCCCCCCCCCAAAATGAGAGACATGTTGATGAAGTGACTTAAAATATTTTTATTCTGTCCTACGTATGGATGGAGTTTAACCTGCTTCAGTTTAAAAGATTATTTATGCCTTTTTCCATTTATCATGATATTAAATATTTTGAAAAGTACCAAAATAGGTGAGAGAAGGTAGACGAATAAAAAGTCACTAGCCTGGATTCAAATCTAGGATTCCCTGAAACAACTGCACCAGAGGTCAACACACTGTCCACAAAGCCATCTGGATGTGTGAGAATCAGCCTGTATGATAAATTTTAGAATCACAATAGGGGGGGGAACGGAATTCGACGGCAAATATACAGCTGTCGAAATCCGTTCCCCCCCCCAAAATGATGAGACATGTTGATGAAGTGACTTAAAATATTTTTATTCTGTCCTACGTATGGATGGAGTTTAACCTGCTTCAGTTTAAAAGATTATTTTTGCCATTTTGACATTTATCATGATATTAAATATTTTGAAAAGTACCAAAATAGGTGAGAGAAGGTAGACGAAAGAAAAGCATAGAGCCTGGATTCGAACCTAGGATTCACTGACACAACTGCACCAGAGGTTAACACACTTTCCACTAAGCTATCTGGAAGTGTGAGAACCAGGATGTATGATAAATATTAGAAACTCAATAGTGGGGGGAACGAATTCGACGGCAAATATACAGCTGTCGAAATCCGTTCCCCCCCCCAAAATGATGAGACATGTTGATGAAGTGACTTAAAATATTTTTATTCTGTCCTGTGTGTGGATGGAGTTTAACCAGCTTCAGTTTAAATGTTCATTTTTTGCCTTATTGCCATTTATCATGATATTAAATATTTTGAAAAATACCAAAATAGGTGAGAGAAGGCAGACGGAAAAAAAAACCACCAGCCTGGATTTGAACCTAGGATTCCCTGACACAACTGCACCAGAGGTCAACACACTGTCCACAAAGCCATCTGGAAGTGTGAGAATCAGCCTGTATGATAAATATTAGAAACTCAATAGGGGTGGGGAACGGAATTCGACGGCAAATATACAGCTGTCGAAATCCGTTCCCCCCCCCAAAATGATGAGACATGTTGATGAAGTGACTTAAAATATTTTTATTCTGTCCTACGTATGGATGGAGTTTAACCTGCTTCAGTTTAAAAGATTATTTATGCCTTTTTCCATTTATCATGATATTAAATATTTTGAAAAGTACCAAAATAGGTGAGAGAAGGTAGACGAATAAAAAGTCACTAGCCTGGATTCAAATCTAGGATTCCCTGAAACAACTGCACCAGAGGTCAACACACTGTCCACAAAGCCATCTGGATGTGTGAGAATCAGCCTGTATGATAAATTTTAGAATCACAATAGGGGGGGGAACGGAATTCGACGGCAAATATACAGCTGTCGAAATCCGTTCCCCCCCCCAAAATGATGAGACATGTTGATGAAGTGACTTAAAATATTTTTATTCTGTCCTGTGTGTGGATGGAGTTTAACCAGCTTCAGTTTAAATGTTCATTTTTTGCCTTATTGCCATTTGTCATGATATTAAATATTTTGAAAAATACCAAAATAGGTGAGAGAAGGCAGACGGAAAAAAAAACCACCAGCCTGGATTTGAACCTAGGATTCCCTGACACAACTGCACCAGAGGTCAACACACTGTCCACAAAGCCATCTGGAAGTGTGAGAATCAGCCTGTATGATAAATATTAGAAACTCAATAGGGGTGGGGAACGGAATTCGACGGCAAATATACAGCTGTCGAAATCCGTTCCCCCCCCCAAAATGATGAGACATGTTGATGAAGTGACTTAAAATATTTTTATTCTGTCCTACGTATGGATGGAGTTTAACCTGCTTCAGTTTAAAAGATTATTTTTGCCATTTTGCCATTTATCATGATATTAAATATTTTGAAAAGTACCAAAATAGGTGAGAGAAGGCAGACGGAAAAAAAAACCACCAGTCTGGATTCGAACCTAGGATTCCCTGACACAACTGCACCAGAGGTCTACACACTGTCCACAAAGCCATCTGGAAGTGTGAGAATCAGCCTGTATGATAAATATTAGAATCTCAATAGGGGGGGGAACGGAATTCGACGGCAAATATACAGCTGTCGAAATCCGTCCCCCCCCCCCAAAATGATGAGACATGTTGATGAAGTGACTTAAAAAATTTTTATTCTGTCCTGTGTATGGATGGAGTTTAACCTGCTTCAATTTAAATGGTCATTTTTTGCCTTTTTGCCATTTATCATGATATTAAATATTTTGAAAAGAAGCAAAATAGCTGAGAGAAGGCAGACGAAAGACAAGCATGGAGCCTGGATTCGAACCGAGGATTCAGTGACACAACTACACCAGAGGTCAACATACTGTCCACTAAGCCATCTTGAAGTGCGAGAATCAGTCTGTATGATAAATATTAGAAACTCAATAGTGGGGGGAACGGAATTCGACGGCAAGTATACAGCTGTCGAAATCCGTTCCCCCCCCCAAAATGAGAGACATGTTGATGAAGTGACTTAAAATATTTTTAATCTGTCCTACGTATGGATGGAGTTTAACCTGCTTCAGTTTAAAAGATTATTTTTGCCTTTTTGCCATTTATCATGATATTAAATATTTTGAAAAGTACCAAAATAGGTGAGAGAAGGCAGACGAATAAAAATCCACTAGCCTGGATTCAAACCTAGGATTCCCTGAAACTACTGCACCAGAGGTCAACACACTGTCCACAAAGCCATCTGGAAGTGTGAGAATCAGCCTGTATGATAAATTTTAGAATAACAATAGGGGGGGGGAACGGAATTCGACGGCAAATATACAGCTGTCGAAATCCGCCCCCCCCCCCCCCCCAAAATGATGAGACATGTTGATGAAGTGACTTAAAATATTTTTATTCTGTCCTACGTATGGATGGAGTTTAACCTGCTTCAGTTTAAAAGATTATTTTTTGCCATTTTGCCATTTATCATGATATTAAATATTTTGAAAAGTACCAAAATATGTGAGAGAAGGCAGACGGAAAAAAAAACCCACCAGTCTGGATTCGAACCTAGGATTCCCTGACACAACTGCACCAGCGGTCAACACACTGTCCACAAAGCCATCTGGAAGTGTGAGAATCAGCGTGTATGATAAATATTAGAATCTCAATAGGGGGGGGGATCGGAAATCGACGGCAAATATACAGCTGTCGATATCCGTTCCCCCCCCCAAAATGATGAGACATGTTGATGAAGTGACTTAAAATATTGTTATTCTGTCCTGTGTAAGGATGGAGTTTAACCAGCTTCAGTTTAAATGTTCATTTTTTGCCTTTTTACCATTTATCATGATTTTAAATATTTTGAAAAGTACAAAAAAAGGTGAGAGAAGGCAAACGAAAAAAAAATCCACTAGCCTGGATTAGAACCTAGGATTCCCAGAAACAACTGCACCAGAGGTCTACACACTGTCCACAAAGCCATCTGGAAGTGTGAAAATCAACCTGTATGATAAATATTAGAATCTCAATAGGGGGGGGAACGGAATTCGACGGCAAATATACAGCTGTCGAAATCCGTTCCCCCCCCCAAAATGATGAGACATGTTGATGAAGTGACTTAAAATATTTTTATTCTGTCCTACGTATGGATGGAGTTTAACCTGCTTCAGTTTAAAAGATTATTTTGGCCATTTTGACATTTATAATGACATTAAATATTTTGAAAAGTACCAAAATAGGTGAGAGAAGGCAGACGAAAGAAAAGCATGGAGCCTCAATTCGAACCTAGGAGTCACTGACACAACTGCACCAGAGGTAAACACACTGTCCACAAAGCTATCTGGAAGTGTGAAAATCAGGCAGTATGATAAATATTAGAAACTCAATAGGGGGGGGAACGGAATTCGACGGCAAATATACAGCTGTCGAAATCCGTTCCACCCCCCCAAAATGATGAGACATATTGATGAAGTGACTTAAAATATTTTTATTCTGTCCTGTGTGTGGATGGAGTTTAACCAGCTTCAGTTTAAATGTTCATTTTTTGCCTTTTTGCCATTTATCATGATATTAAATATTTTGAAAAGTCCCAAAATAGGTGAGAGAAGGCAGACGGAAAAAAAAACCACCAGCCTGGATTCGAACCTAGGATTCCCTGACACAACTGCACCAGAGGTCAATACACTGTCCACAAAGCCATCTGGAAGTGTGAGAATCAGCCTGTATGATAAATATTAGAAACTCAATAGGGGGGGGAACGGAATTCGACGGCAAATATACAGCTGTCGAAATCCGTTCCCCCCCCCCAAAATGAGAGACATGTTGATGAAGTGACTTAAAATATTTTTATTCTGTCCTACGTATGGATGGAGTTTAACCTGCTTCAGTTTAAAAGATTATTTTTGCCTTTTTGCCATTTATCATGATATTAAATATTTTGAAAAGTACCAAAATAGGTGAGAGAAGGCAGACGAATAAAAATCCACTAGCCTGGATTCGAACCTTGGATTCCCTGAAACAACTGCACCAGATGTCAACACACTGTCCACAAAGCCATCTGGAAGTGTGAGAATCAGCCTGTATGATAAATTTTAGAATCACAATAGGGGGGGGAACGGAATTCGACGGCAAATATACAGCTGTCGAAATCCGTTCCCCCCCCCAAAATGATGAGACATGTTGATGAAGTGACTTAAAATATTTTTATTCTGTCCTACGTATGGATGGAGTTTAACCTGCTTCAGTTTAAAAGATTAATTTTGCCATTTTGCCATTTATCATGATATTAAATATTTTGAAAAGTACCAAAATAGGTGAGAGAAGGTAGACGGAAAAAAAAAACACCAGCCTGGATTCGAACCTAGGATTCCCGGAAACAACTGCACCAGAGGTCTACACACTGTCCACAAAGCCATCTGGAAGTGTGAGCATCAGCCTGTATGATCAATATTAGAATCTCAATAGGGGGGGGAACGGAATTCGACGGCAAATATACAGCTGTCGAAATCCGTTCCCCCCCCCAAAATGATGAGACATGTTGATGAAGTGACTTAAAAAAATTTTATTCTGTCCTGTGTATGGATGGAGTTTAACCTGCTTCAATTTAAATGGTCATTTTTTGCCTTTTTGCCATTTATCATGATATTAAATATTTTGAAAAGAAGCAAAATAGCTGAGAGAAGGCAGACGAAAGAAAAGCATGGAGCCTGGATTCGAACCTAGGATTCACTGATACAACTACACCAGAGGTCAACATACTGTCCACTAAGCCATCTTGAAGTGCGAGAATCAGTCTGTATGATAAATATTAGAAACTCAATAGGGGGGGGGACGGAATTCGACGGCAAATATACAGCTGTCGAAATCCGTTCCCCCCCCCCAAAATGAGAGACATGTTGATGAAGTGACTTAAAATATTTTTATTCTGTCCTACGTATGGATGGAGTTTAACCTGCTTCAGTTTAAAAGATTATTTTTGCCTTTTTGCCATTTATCATGATATTAAATATTTTGAAAAGTACCAAAATAGGTGAGAGAAGGCAGACGGAAAAAAAACCACCAGTCTGGATTCGAACCTAGGATTCCCTGACACAACTGCACCAGAGGTTAACACACTGTCCACAAAGCTATCTGGAAGTGTGAGAATCAGGCTGTATGATAAATATTAGAAACTCAATAGGGGGGGGAACGGAATTCGACGGCAAATATACAGCTGTCGAAATCCGTTCCCCCCCCCCAAAATGATGAGACATGTTGATGAAGTGACTTAAAATATTTTTATTCTGCCCTGTGTGTGGATGGAGTTTAACCAGCTTCAGTTTAAATGTTCATTTTTTGCCTTTTTGCCATTTATCATGATATTAAATATTTTGAAAAGTCCCAAAATAGTTGAGAGAAGGCAGACGGAAAAAAAAACCACCAGCCTGGATTCGAACCTAGGATTCCCTGACACAACTGCACCAGAGGTAAACACACTGGCCACAAAGCTATCTGGAAGGGTGAGAATCAGCCTGTATGATAAATATTAGAAACTCAAAAGGGGGGGGGAACGGAATTCGACGGCAAATATAAAGCTGTCGAAATCCGTTCCCCCCCCCAAAATTATGAGACATGTTGATGAAGTTACTTAAAATATTGTTATTCTGTCCTGTGTAAGGATGGAGTTTAACCAGCTTCAGTTTAAATGTTCACTTTTTGCCTTTTTACTATTTATCATGATTTTAAATATTTTGAAAAGTACAAAAAAAGGTGAGAGAAGGCAAACGAAAAAAAAATCCACTAGCCTGGATTCGAACCTTGGACTACTGGAACCAACTGCACCAGAGGTCTACACACTGTCCACAAAGCCATCTCGAAGTGTGCGAATCAGCCTGTATGATAAATATTAGAATCTCAATAGGGGGGGGAACGGAATTCGACGGCAAATATACAGCTGTCGAAATCCGTTCCCCCCCCCCAAATTGATGAGACATGTTGATGAAGTGACTTAAAATATTTTTATTCTGTCCTGTGAATGGATGGAGTTTAACCTGCTTCAATTTAAATGGTCATTTTTTGCCTTTTTGCCATTTATCATGATATTAAATATTTTGAAAAGAAGCAAAATAGCTGAGAGAAGGCAGACGAAAGAAAAGCATGGAGCCTGGATTTGAACCTAGGATTCACTGACACAACTACACCAGAGGTCAACATACTGTCCACTAAGCCATCTTGAAGTGCGAGAAACAGTCTGTATGATAAATATTAGAAACTCAATAGGAGGGGGAACGGAATTCGACGGCAAATATACAGCTGTCGAAATCCGTTCCCCCCCCCCCAAAATGAGAGACATGTTGATGAAGTGACTTAAAATATTTTTATTCTGTCCTACGTATGGATGGAGTTTAACCTGCTTCAGTTTAAAAGATTATTTTTGCCTTTTTGCCATTTATCATGATATTAAATATTTTGAAAAGTACCAAAATAGGTGAGAGAAGGCAGACGAATAAAAATCCACTAGGCTGGATTCGAACCTAGGATTCCCTGAAACAACTGCACCAGAGATCAACACACTGTCCACAAAGCCATCTGGAAGTGTGAGAATCAGCCTGTATGATAAATATTAGAAACTCAATAGGGGGAGGGAACGGAATTCGACGGCAAATATACAGCTGTCGACATCCGTTCCCCCCCCCAAAATGATGAGACATTTTGATGAAGTGACTTAAAATATTGTTATTCTGTCCTGTGTAAGGATGGAGTTTAACCAGCTTCAGTTTAAATGTTCATTTTTTGCCTTTTTACCATTTATCATGATTTTAAATATTTTGAAAAGTACAAAAAAAGGTGAGAGAAGGCAAACGAAAAAAAAATCACCTAGCCTGGATTTGAACCTAGGACTCCCGGATGCATCTGCACCAGAGGTCTACACACTGTCCACAAAGCCATCTGGAAGTGTGAGAGTCAGCCTGTATGATACATATTAGAATCTCAATAGGGGGGGGAACGGAATTCGACGGCAAATATACAGCTGTCGAAATCCGTTCCCCCCCCCCAAATTGATGAGACATGTTGATGAAGTGACTTAAAATATTTTTATTCTGTCCTGTGAATGGATGGAGTTTAACCTGCTTCAATTTAAATGGTCATTTTTTGCCTTTTTGCCATTTATCATGATATTAAATATTTTGAAAAGAAGCAAAATAGCTGAGAGAAGGCAGACGAAAGAAAAGCATGGAGCCTGGATTTGAACCTAGGATTCACTGAAACAACTACAACAGAGGTCAACATACTGTCCACTAAGCCATCTTGAAGTGCGAGAAACAGTCTTTATGATAAATATTAGAAACTCAATAGGAGGGGGAACGGAATTCGACGGCAAATATACAGCTGTCGAAATCCGTTCCCCCCCCCCCAAAATGAGAGACATGTTGATGAAGTGACTTAAAATATTTTTATTCTGTCCTACGTATGGATGGAGTTTAACCTGCTTCAGTTTAAAAGATTATTTTTGCCTTTTTGCCATTTATCATGATATTAAATATTTTGAAAAGTACCAAAATAGGTGAGAGAAGGCAGACGAATAAAAATCCACTAGGCTGGATTCGAACCTAGGATTCCCTGAAACAACTGCACCAGAGATCAACACACTGTCCACAAAGCCATCTGGAAGTGTGAGAATCAGCCTGTATGATAAATATTAGAAACTCAATAGGGGGAGGGAACGGAATTCGACGGCAAATATACAGCTGTCGACATCCGTCCCCCCCCCCCCAAAATGATGAGACATTTTGATGAAGTGACTTAAAATATTGTTATTCTGTCCTGTGTAAGGATGGAGTTTAACCAGCTTCAGTTTAAATGTTCATTTTTTGCCTTTTTACCATTTATCATGATTTTAAATATTTTGAAAAGTACAAAAAAAGGTGAGAGAAGGCAAACGAAAGAAAAATCACCTAGCCTGGATTTGAACCCAGGACTCCCGGATGCAACTGCACCAGAGGTCTACACACTGTCCACAAAGCCATCTGGAAGTGTGAGAATCAGCCTGTATGATACATATTAGAATCTCAATAGGGGGGGGAACGGAATTCGACGGCAAATATACAGCTGTCGAAATCCGTTCCCCCCCCCAAAATGATGAGACATGTTGATGAAGTGACTTAAAATATTTTTATTCTGTCCTGTGTATGGATGGAGTTTAACCTGCTTCAATTTAAATGGTCATTTTTTGCCTTTTTGCCATTTATCATGATATTAAATATTTTGAAAAGAAGCAAAATAGCTGAGAGAAGGCAGACGAAAGAAAAGCATGGAGCCTGGATTTGAACCTAGGATTCACTGACACAACTACACCAGAGGTCAACATACTGTCCACTAAGCCATCTTGAAGTGCGAGAATCAGTCTGTATGATAAATATTAGAAACTCAATAGGGGGGGGAACGGAATTCGACGGCAAATATACAGCTGTCGAAATCCGTTCCCCCCCCCCAAAATGAGAGACATGTTGATGAAGTGACTTAAAATATTTTTATTCTGTCCTACGTATGGATGGAGTTTAACCTGCTTCAGTTTAAAAGATTATTTTTGCCTTTTTGCCATTTATCATGATATTAAATATTTTGAAAAGTCCCACAATAGGTGAGAGAAGGCAGACGGAAAAAAAAACCACCAGCCTAGATTCGAACCTAGGATTCCCTGACACAACTGCACCAGAAGTCAACACACTGTCCACAAAGCCATCTGGAAGTGTGAGAATCAGCCTGTATGATAAATATTAGAAACTCAATAGGGGGGGGGAACGGAATTCGACGGCAAATATACAGCTGTCGAAATCCGTTCCCCCCCCCAAAATGATGAGACATGTTGATGAAGTGACTTAAAATATTGTTATTCTGTCCTGTGTAAGGATGGAGTTTAACCAGCTTCAGTTTAAATGTTCATTTGTTGCCTTTTTACCATTTATTATGATTTTAAATATTTTGAAAAGTACAAAAAAAGGTGAGAGAAGGCAAACGAAAAAAAAATCCACTAGCCTGGATTCGAACCTAGGACTCCCGGATGCAACTGCACCAGAGGTCTACACACTGTCCACAAAACCATCTGGAAGTGTGAGAATCAGCCTATATGATAAATATTAGAATCTCAATAGGGGGGGGGAACGGAATTCGACGGCAAATATACAGCTGTCGAAATCCGTTCCCCCCCCCCAAAATGAGAGACATGTTGATGAAGTGACTTAAAATATTTTTATTCTGTCCTACGTATGGATGGAGTTTAACCTGCTTCAGTTTAAAAGATTATTTTTGCCTTTTTGCCCTTTATCATGATATTAAATATTTTGAAAAGTACCAAAATAGGTGAGAGAAGGCAGACGGAAAAAAAATCACCAGTCTGGATTCGAACCTAGGATTCCCTGACACAACTGCACCAGAGGTTAACACACTGTCCACAAAGCTATCTGGAAGTGTGAGAATCAGGCTGTATGATAAATATTAGAAACTCAATAGGGGGGGGAACGGAATTCGACGGCAAATATACAGCTGTCGAAATCCGTTCCCCCCCCCCAAAATGATGAGACATGTTGATGAAGTGACTTAAAATATTTTTATTCTGCCCTGTGTGTGGATGGAGTTTAACCAGCTTCAGTTTAAATGTTCATTTTTTGCCTTTTTGCCATTTATCATGATATTAAATATTTTGAAAAGTCCCAAAATAGTTGAGAGAAGGCAGACGGAAAAAAAAACCACCAGCCTGGATTCGAACCTAGGATTCCCTGACACAACTGCACCAGAGGTAAACACACTGGCCACAAAGCTATCTGGAAGGGTGAGAATCAGCCTGTATGATAAATATTAGAAACTCAAAAGGGGGGGGGAACGGAATTCGACGGCAAATATAAAGCTGTCGAAATCCGTTCCCCCCCCCAAAATTATGAGACATGTTGATGAAGTTACTTAAAATATTGTTATTCTGTCCTGTGTAAGGATGGAGTTTAACCAGCTTCAGTTTAAATGTTCACTTTTTGCCTTTTTACTATTTATCATGATTTTAAATATTTTGAAAAGTACAAAAAAAGGTGAGAGAAGGCAAACGAAAAAAAAATCCACTAGCCTGGATTCGAACCTTGGACTACTGGAACCAACTGCACCAGAGGTCTACACACTGTCCACAAAGCCATCTCGAAGTGTGCGAATCAGCCTGTATGATAAATATTAGAATCTCAATAGGGGGGGGAACGGAATTCGACGGCAAATATACAGCTGTCGAAATCCGTTCCCCCCCCCCAAATTGATGAGACATGTTGATGAAGTGACTTAAAATATTTTTATTCTGTCCTGTGAATGGATGGAGTTTAACCTGCTTCAATTTAAATGGTCATTTTTTGCCTTTTTGCCATTTATCATGATATTAAATATTTTGAAAAGAAGCAAAATAGCTGAGAGAAGGCAGACGAAAGAAAAGCATGGAGCCTGGATTTGAACCTAGGATTCACTGACACAACTACACCAGAGGTCAACATACTGTCCACTAAGCCATCTTGAAGTGCGAGAAACAGTCTGTATGATAAATATTAGAAACTCAATAGGAGGGGGAACGGAATTCGACGGCAAATATACAGCTGTCGAAATCCGTTCCCCCCCCCCCAAAATGAGAGACATGTTGATGAAGTGACTTAAAATATTTTTATTCTGTCCTACGTATGGATGGAGTTTAACCTGCTTCAGTTTAAAAGATTATTTTTGCCTTTTTGCCATTTATCATGATATTAAATATTTTGAAAAGTACCAAAATAGGTGAGAGAAGGCAGACGAATAAAAATCCACTAGGCTGGATTCGAACCTAGGATTCCCTGAAACAACTGCACCAGAGATCAACACACTGTCCACAAAGCCATCTGGAAGTGTGAGAATCAGCCTGTATGATAAATATTAGAAACTCAATAGGGGGAGGGAACGGAATTCGACGGCAAATATACAGCTGTCGACATCCGTTCCCCCCCCCAAAATGATGAGACATTTTGATGAAGTGACTTAAAATATTGTTATTCTGTCCTGTGTAAGGATGGAGTTTAACCAGCTTCAGTTTAAATGTTCATTTTTTGCCTTTTTACCATTTATCATGATTTTAAATATTTTGAAAAGTACAAAAAAAGGTGAGAGAAGGCAAACGAAAAAAAAATCACCTAGCCTGGATTTGAACCTAGGACTCCCGGATGCATCTGCACCAGAGGTCTACACACTGTCCACAAAGCCATCTGGAAGTGTGAGAGTCAGCCTGTATGATACATATTAGAATCTCAATAGGGGGGGGAACGGAATTCGACGGCAAATATACAGCTGTCGAAATCCGTTCCCCCCCCCCAAATTGATGAGACATGTTGATGAAGTGACTTAAAATATTTTTATTCTGTCCTGTGAATGGATGGAGTTTAACCTGCTTCAATTTAAATGGTCATTTTTTGCCTTTTTGCCATTTATCATGATATTAAATATTTTGAAAAGAAGCAAAATAGCTGAGAGAAGGCAGACGAAAGAAAAGCATGGAGCCTGGATTTGAACCTAGGATTCACTGAAACAACTACAACAGAGGTCAACATACTGTCCACTAAGCCATCTTGAAGTGCGAGAAACAGTCTTTATGATAAATATTAGAAACTCAATAGGAGGGGGAACGGAATTCGACGGCAAATATACAGCTGTCGAAATCCGTTCCCCCCCCCCCAAAATGAGAGACATGTTGATGAAGTGACTTAAAATATTTTTATTCTGTCCTACGTATGGATGGAGTTTAACCTGCTTCAGTTTAAAAGATTATTTTTGCCTTTTTGCCATTTATCATGATATTAAATATTTTGAAAAGTACCAAAATAGGTGAGAGAAGGCAGACGAATAAAAATCCACTAGGCTGGATTCGAACCTAGGATTCCCTGAAACAACTGCACCAGAGATCAACACACTGTCCACAAAGCCATCTGGAAGTGTGAGAATCAGCCTGTATGATAAATATTAGAAACTCAATAGGGGGAGGGAACGGAATTCGACGGCAAATATACAGCTGTCGACATCCGTCCCCCCCCCCCCAAAATGATGAGACATTTTGATGAAGTGACTTAAAATATTGTTATTCTGTCCTGTGTAAGGATGGAGTTTAACCAGCTTCAGTTTAAATGTTCATTTTTTGCCTTTTTACCATTTATCATGATTTTAAATATTTTGAAAAGTACAAAAAAAGGTGAGAGAAGGCAAACGAAAGAAAAATCACCTAGCCTGGATTTGAACCCAGGACTCCCGGATGCAACTGCACCAGAGGTCTACACACTGTCCACAAAGCCATCTGGAAGTGTGAGAATCAGCCTGTATGATACATATTAGAATCTCAATAGGGGGGGGAACGGAATTCGACGGCAAATATACAGCTGTCGAAATCCGTTCCCCCCCCCAAAATGATGAGACATGTTGATGAAGTGACTTAAAATATTTTTATTCTGTCCTGTGTATGGATGGAGTTTAACCTGCTTCAATTTAAATGGTCATTTTTTGCCTTTTTGCCATTTATCATGATATTAAATATTTTGAAAAGAAGCAAAATAGCTGAGAGAAGGCAGACGAAAGAAAAGCATGGAGCCTGGATTTGAACCTAGGATTCACTGACACAACTACACCAGAGGTCAACATACTGTCCACTAAGCCATCTTGAAGTGCGAGAATCAGTCTGTATGATAAATATTAGAAACTCAATAGGGGGGGGAACGGAATTCGACGGCAAATATACAGCTGTCGAAATCCGTTCCCCCCCCCCAAAATGAGAGACATGTTGATGAAGTGACTTAAAATATTTTTATTCTGTCCTACGTATGGATGGAGTTTAACCTGCTTCAGTTTAAAAGATTATTTTTGCCTTTTTGCCATTTATCATGATATTAAATATTTTGAAAAGTCCCACAATAGGTGAGAGAAGGCAGACGGAAAAAAAAACCACCAGCCTAGATTCGAACCTAGGATTCCCTGACACAACTGCACCAGAAGTCAACACACTGTCCACAAAGCCATCTGGAAGTGTGAGAATCAGCCTGTATGATAAATATTAGAAACTCAATAGGGGGGGGGAACGGAATTCGACGGCAAATATACAGCTGTCGAAATCCGTTCCCCCCCCCAAAATGATGAGACATGTTGATGAAGTGACTTAAAATATTGTTATTCTGTCCTGTGTAAGGATGGAGTTTAACCAGCTTCAGTTTAAATGTTCATTTGTTGCCTTTTTACCATTTATTATGATTTTAAATATTTTGAAAAGTACAAAAAAAGGTGAGAGAAGGCAAACGAAAAAAAAATCCACTAGCCTGGATTCGAACCTAGGACTCCCGGATGCAACTGCACCAGAGGTCTACACACTGTCCACAAAACCATCTGGAAGTGTGAGAATCAGCCTATATGATAAATATTAGAATCTCAATAGGGGGGGGGAACGGAATTCGACGGCAAATATACAGCTGTCGAAATCCGTTCCCCCCCCCCAAAATGAGAGACATGTTGATGAAGTGACTTAAAATATTTTTATTCTGTCCTACGTATGGATGGAGTTTAACCTGCTTCAGTTTAAAAGATTATTTTTGCCTTTTTGCCCTTTATCATGATATTAAATATTTTGAAAAGTACCAAAATAGGTGAGAGAAGGCAGACGGAAAAAAAATCACCAGTCTGGATTCGAACCTAGGATTCCCTGACACAACTGCACCAGAGGTTAACACACTGTCCACAAAGCTATCTGGAAGTGTGAGAATCAGGCTGTATGATAAATATTAGAAACTCAATAGGGGGGGGAACGGAATTCGACGGCAAATATACAGCTGTCGAAATCCGTTCCCCCCCCCCAAAATGATGAGACATGTTGATGAAGTGACTTAAAATATTTTTATTCTGCCCTGTGTGTGGATGGAGTTTAACCAGCTTCAGTTTAAATGTTAATTTTTTGCCTTTTTGCCATTTATCATGATATTAAATATTTTGAAAAGTACCAAAATAGGTGAGAGAAGGCAGACGGAAAAAAAACCACCAGTCTGGATTCGAACCTAGGATTCCCTGACACAACTGCACCAGAGGTTAACACACTGTCCACAAAGCTATCTGGAAGTGTGAGAATCAGGCTGTATGATAAATATTAGAAACTCAATAGGGGGGGGAACGGAATTCGACGGCAAATATACAGCTGTCGAAATCCGTTCCCCCCCCCGAAAAAATGATGAGACATGTTGATGAAGTGACTTAAAATATTTTTATTCTGCCCTGTGTGTGGATGGAGTTTACCCAGCTTCAGTTTAAATGTTCATTTTTTGCCTTTTTGCCATTTATCATGATATTAAATATTTTGAAAAGTCCCAAAATAGTTGAGAGAAGGCAGACGGAAAAAAAAACCACCAGCCTAGATTCGAACCTAGGATTCCCTGACACAACTGCACCAGAGGTCAATACACTGGCCACAAAGCCATCTGGAAGGGTGAGAGTCAGCCTGTATGATAAATATTAGAAACTCAATAGGGGGGGGGAACGGAATTCGACGGCAAATATAAAGCTGTCGAAATCCGTTCCCCCCCCCAAAATGATGAGACATGTTGATGAAGTTACTTAAAATATTGTTATTCTGTCCTGTGTAAGGATGGAGTTTAACCAGCTTCAGTTTAAATGTTCACTTTTTGCCTTTTTACCATTTATCATGATTTTAAATATTTTGAAAAGTACAAAAAAAGGTGAGAGAAGGCAAACGAAAAAAAAATCCACTAGCCTGGATTCGAACTTTGGACTACCGGAACCAACTGCACCAGAGGTCTACACACTGTCCACAAAGCCATCTGGAAGTGTGAGAATCAGCCTGTATGATAAATATTAGAATCTCAATAGGGGGGGGAACGGAATTCGACGGCAAATATACAGCTGTCGAAATCCGTTCCCCCCCCCAAAATGATGAGACATGTTGATGAAGTGACTTAAAATATTTTTATTCTGTCCTGTGTATGGATGGAGTTTAACCTGCTTCAATTTAAATGGTCATTTTTTGTCTTTTTGCCATTTATCATGATATTAAATATTTTGAAAAGAAGCAAAATAGCTGAGAGAAGGCAGACGAAAGAAAAGCATGGAGCCTGGATTCGAACCTAGGATTCACTGACACAACTACACCAGAGGTCAACATACTGTCCACAAAACCATCTGGAAGTGTGAGAATCAGCCTATATGATAAATATTAGAAACTCAATAGGGGGGGGAACGGAATTCGACGGCAAATATACAGCTTTCGAAATCCGTTCCCCCCCAAAAATGATGAGACATGTTGATGAAGTGACTTAAAATATTTTTATTCTGTCCTGTGTATGGATGGAGTTTAACCTGCTTCAATTTAAATGGTCATTTTTTGTCTTTTTGCAATTTATCATGATATTAAATATTTTGAAAAGAAGCAAAATAGCTGAGAGAAGGCAGACGAAAGAAAAGCATGGAGCCTGGATTCGAACCTAGGATTCACTGACACAACTACACCAGAGGTCAACATACTGTCCACTAAGCCATCTTGAAGTGCGAGAAACAGTCTGTATGATAAATATTATAAACTCAATAGGGGGGGGAACGGAATTCGACGGCAAATATACAGCTGTCGAAATCCGTTCCCCCCCCCCAAAATGAGAGACATGTTGATGAAGTGACTTAAAATATTTTTATTCTGTCCTACGTATGGATGGAGTTTAACCTGCTTCAGTTTAAAAGATTATTTTTGCCATTTTGCCATTTATCATGATATTAAATATTTTGAAAAGTCCCAAAATAGGTGAGAGAAGGCAGACGGAAAAAAAAACCACCAGCCTGGATTCGAACCTAGGATTACCTGACACAACTGCACCAGAGGTCAACACACTGTCCACAAAGCCATCTGGAAGTGTGAGAATCAGCCTGTATGATAAATATTAGAATCTCAATAGGGGGGGGGAATGGAATTCGACGGCAAATATACAGCTGTCGAAATCCGTTCCCCCCCCCAAAATGATGAGACATGTTGATGAAGTGACTTAAAATATTTTTATTCTGTCCTGTGTATGGATGGAGTTTAACCTGCTTCAATTTAAATGGTCATTTTTTGCCTTTTTACCATTTATCATGATTTTAAATATTTTGAAAAGTACAAAAAAAGGTGAGAGAAGGCAGACGAATAAAAATCCACTAGCCTGGATTCAAACCTAGGATTCACTGACACAACTGCACCAGAGATCAACATACTGTCCACTAAGCCATGTTGAAGTGCGAGAATCAGTCTGTATGATAAATATTAGAAACTCAATAGGGGGGGGAACGGAATTCGACGGCAAATATACAGCTGTCGAAATCCGTTCCCCCCCCCCAAAATGAGAGACATGTTGATGAAGTGACTTAAAATATTTTTATTCTGTCCTACGTATGGATGGAGTTTAACCTGCTTCAGTTTAAAAGATTATTTTTGCCTTTTTGCCATTTATCATGATATTAAATATTTTGAAAAGTACCAAAATAGGTGAGAGAAGGCAGACGAATAAAAATCCACCAGCCTGGATTCGAACCTAGGATTCCCTGAAACAACTGCACCAGAGGTCAACACACTGTCCACAAAGCCATCTGGAAGTGTGAGAATCAGCCTGTATGATAAATATTAGAAACTCAATAGGGGGGGGGGAAACGGAATTCGACGGCAAATATACAGCTGTCGAAATCCGTTCCCCCCCCCAAAATGATGAGACATGTTGATGAAGTGACTTAAAATATTGTTATTCTGTCCTGTGTAAGGATGGAGTTTAACCAGCTTCAGTTTAAATGTTCATTTTTTGCCTTTTTACCATTGATCATGATTTTAAATATTTTGAAAAGTACAAAAAAAGGTGAGAGAAGGCAAACGAAAAAAAAATCACCTAGCCTAGATTTGAACCTAGGACTCCCGGATGCAACTGCACCAGAGGTCTACACACTGTCCACAAAGCCATCTGGAAGTGTGAGAATCAGCCTGTATGATACATATTAGAATCTCAATAGGGGGGGGAACGGAATTCGACGGCAAATATACAGCTGTCGAAATCCGTTCCCCCCCCCAAAATGATGAGACATGTTGATGAAGTGACTTAAAATATTTTTATTCTGTCCTGTGTATGGATGGAGTTTAACCTGCTTCAATTTAAATGGTCATTTTTTGCCTTTTTACCATTTATCATGATTTTAAATATTTTGAAAAGTACAAAAAAAGGTGAGAGAAGGCAGACGAATAAAAATCCACTAGCCTTGATTCAAACCTAGGATTCCCTGAAACAACTGCACCAGAGGTCAACACACTGTCCACAAAGCCATCTGGAAGTGTGAGAATCAGCCTGTATGATACATTTTAGAATCACAATAGGGGGGGGAACGGAATTCGACGGCAAATATACAGCTGTCAAAATCCGTTCCCCCCCCCCAAAATGATGAGACATGTTGATGAAGTGACTTAAAATATTGTTATTCTGTCCTGTGTAAGGATGGAGTCTAACCAGCTTCAGTTTAAATGTTCATTTTTTGCCTTTTTACCATTTATCATGATTTTAAATATTTTGAAAAGTACAAAAAAAGGTGAGAGAAGGCAAACGGAAAAAAAAATCCACTAGCCTGGATTCGAACCTAGGATTCCTGGAAACAACTGCACCAGAGGTCTACACACTGTTCACAAAGCCATCTGGAAGTGTGAGAATCAGCCTGTATGATAAATATTAGAATCTCAATAGGGGGGGGGAACGGAATTCGACAGCAAATATACAGCTGTCCAAATCCGTTCCCCCCCCCAAAATGATGAGACATGTTGATGAAGTTACTTAAAATATTGTTATTCTGTCCTGTGTAAGGATGGAGTTTAACCAGCTTCAGTTTAAATGTTCACTTTTTGCCTTTTTACCATTTATCATGATTTTAAATATTTTGAAAAGTACAAAAAAAGGTGAGAGAAGGCAAACGAAAAAAAAATCCACTAGCCTGGATTCGAACCTTGGACTACCGGAACCAACTGCACCAGAGGTCTACACACTGTCCACAAAGCCATCTCGAAGTGTGCGAATCAGCCTATATGATAAATATTAGAATCTCAATAGGGGGGGGAACGGAATTCGACGGCAAATATACAGCTGTCGAAATCCGTTCCCCCCCCAAAATGATGAGACATGTTGATGAAGTGACTTAAAATGTTTTTATTCTGTCCTGTGTATGGATGGAGTTTAACCTGCTTCAATTTAAATGGTCATTTTTTGCCTTTTTGCCATTTATCATGATATTAAATATTTTGAAAAGAAGCAAAATAGCTGAGAGAAGGCAGACGAAAGAAAAGCATGGAGCCTGGAATCGAACCTAGGATTCACTGACACAACTGCACCAGAGATCAACATACTGTCCACTAAGCCATGTTGAAGTGCGAGAATCAGTCTGTATGATAAATATTAGAAACTCAATAGGGGGGGGAACGGAATTCGACGGCAAATATACAGCTGTCGAAATCCGTTCCCCCCCCCCAAAATGAGAGACATGTTGATGAAGTGACTTAAAATATTTTTATTCTGTCCTACGTATGGATGGAGTTTAACCTGCTTCAGTTTAAAAGATTATTTTTGCCTTTTTGCCATTTATCATGATATTAAATATTTTGAAAAGTACCAAAATAGGTGAGAGAAGGCAGACGAATAAAAATCCACCAGCCTGGATTCAAACCTAGGATTCCCTGAAACAACTGCACCAGAGGTCAACACACTGTCCACAAAGCCATCTGGAAGTGTGAGAATCAGCCTGTATGATAAATATTAGAAACTCAATAGGGGGGGGGGAAACGGAATTCGACGGCAAATATACAGCTGTCGAAATCCGTTCCCCCCCCCAAAATGATGAGACATGTTGATGAAGTGACTTAAAATATTGTTATTCTGTCCTGTGTAAGGATGGAGTTTAACCAGCTTCAGTTTAAATGTTCATTTTTTGCCTTTTTACCATTGATCATGATTTTAAATATTTTGAAAAGTACAAAAAAAGGTGAGAGAAGGCAAACGAAAAAAAAATCACCTAGCCTGGATTTGAACCTAGGACTCCCGGATGCAACTGCACCAGAGGTCTACACACTGTCCAAAAAGCCATCTGGAAGTGTGAGAATCAGCCTGTATGATAAATATTAGAATCTCAATAGGGGGGGGAACGGAATTCGACGGCAAATATACAGCTGTCGAAATCCGTTCCCCCCCCCAAAATGATGAGACATGTTGATGAAGTGACTTAAAATATTTTTATTCTGTCCTGTGTATGGATGGAGTTTAACCTGCTTCAATTTAAATGGTCATTTTTTGTCTTTTTGCCATTTATCATGATATTAAATATTTTGAAAAGAAGCAAAATAGCTGAGAGAAGGCAGACGAAAGAAAAGCATGGAGCCTGGATTCGAACCTAGGATTCACTGACACAACTACACCAGAGGTCAACATACTGTCCACTAAGCCATCTTGAAGTGCGAGAATCAGTCTGTATGATAAATATTAGAAACTCAATAGGGGGGGGAACGGAATTCGATGGCAAATATACAGCTGTCGAAATCCGTTCCCCCCCCCCAAAATGAGAGACATGTTGATGAAGTGACTTAAAATATTTTTATTCTGTCCTGTGTAAGGATGGAGTTTAACCAGCTTCAGTTTAAATGTTCATTTTTTGCCTTTTTACCATTGATCATGATTTTAAATATTTTGAAAAGTACAAAAAAAGGTGAGAGAAGGCAAACGGAAAAAAAAATCCACTAGCCTGGATTTGAACCTAGGATTACCTGACACAACTGCACCAGAGGTCAACACACTGTCCACAAAGCCATCTGGAAGTGTGAGAATCAGCCTGTATGATAAATATTAGAAACTCAATAGGGGGGGGGGAACGGAATTCGACGGCAAATATACAGCTGTCGAAATCCGTTCCCCCCCCCAAAATGATGAGACATGTTGATGAAGTGACTTAAAATATTGTTATTCTGTCCTGTGTAAGGATGGAGTTTAACCAGCTTCAGTTTAAATGTTCATTTTTTGCCTTTTTACCATTTATCATGATTTTAAATATTTTGAAAAGTACAAAAAAAGGTGAGAGAAGGCAAACGAAAAAAAAATCACCTAGGCTGTATTCAAACCTAGGACTCCCGGAAGCAACTGCACCAGAGGTCTACACACTGTCCACAAAGCCATCTGGAAGTGTGAGAATCAGCCTGTATGATAAATATTAGAATCTCAATAGGGGGGGGGAACGGAATTCGACGGCAAATATACAGCTGTCGAAATCCGTTCCCCCCCCCAAAATGATGAGACATGTTGATGAAGTGACTTAAAATATTTTTATTCTGTCCTGTGTATGGATGGAGTTTAACCTGCTTCAATTTAAATGGTCATTTTTTGCCTTTTTGCCATTTATCATGATATTAAATATTTTGAAAAGAAGCAAAATAGCTGAGAGAAGGCAGACGAAAGAAAAGCATGGAGCCTGGATTCGAACCTAGTATTCCCTGACACAACTGCACCAGAGGTCAACACACTGTCCACAAAGCCATCTGGAAGTGTGAGAATCAACCTGTATGATAAATATTAGAATCTCAATAGGGGGGGGGAACGGAATTCGACGGCAAATATACAGCTGTCGAAATCCGTTCCCCCCCCCAAAATGATGAGACATGTTGATGAAGTGACTTAAAATATTTTTATTCTGTCCTGTGTATGGATGGAGTTTAACCTGCTTCAATTTAAATGGTCATTTTTTGCATTTTTGCCATTTATCATGATATTAAATATTTTGAAAATAAGCAAAATAGCTGAGAGAAGGCAGACGAAAGAAAAGCATGGAGCCTGGATTCGAACCTAGGATTCCCTGACACAACTGCACCAGAGGTCAACACACTGTCCAGCTTCAGTTTAAATGTTCATTTTTTGCCTTTTTACCATTGATCATGATTTTAAATATTTTGAAAAGTACAAAAAAAGGTGAGAGAAGGCAAACGAAAAAAATATCCACTAGCCTGGATTCGAACCTTGGACTACCGGAACCAACTGCACCAGAGGTCTACACACTGTCCACAAAGCCATCTGGAAGTGTGAGAATCAACCTGTATGATACATATTAGAATCTCAATAGGGGGGGGAACGGAATTCGACTGCAAATATACAGCTGTCGAAATCCGTTCCCCCCCCCAAAATGATGAGACATGTTGATGAAGTGACTTAAAATATTTTTATTCTGTCCTGTGTATGGATGGAGTTTAACCTGCTTCAATTTAAATGGTCATTTTTTGCCTTTTTGCCATTTATCATGATATTAAATATTTTGAAAAGAAGCAAAATAGCTGAGAGAAGGCAGACGAAAGAAAAGCATGGAGCCTGGATTCGAACCTAGGATTCACTGACACAACTACACCAGAGGTCAACATACTGTCCACTAAGCCATCTTGAAGTACGAGAATGAGTCTGTATGATAAATATTAGAAACTCAATAGGGGGGGGGACGGAATTCGACGGCAAATATACAGCTGTCGAAATCCGTTCCCCCCCCCCAAAATGAGAGACATGTTGATGAAGTGACTTAAAATATTTTTATTCTGTCCTACGTATGGATGGAGTTTAACCTGCTTCAGTTTAAAAGATTATTTTTGCCTTTTTGCCATTTATCATGATATTAAATATTTTGAAAAGTACCAAAATAGGTGAGAGAAGGCAGACGGAAAAAAAACCACCAGTCTGGATTCGAACCTAGGATTCCCTGACACAACTGCACCAGAGGTTAACACACTGTCCACAAAGCTATCTGGAAGTGTGAGAATCAGGCTGTATGATAAATATTAGAAACTCAATAGGGGGGGGAACGGAATTCGACGGCAAATATACAGCTGTCGAAATCCGTTCCCCCCCCCCAAAATGATGAGACATGTTGATGAAGTGACTTAAAATATTTTTATTCTGCCCTGTGTGTGGATGGAGTTTAACCAGCTTCAGTTTAAATGTTCATTTTTTGCCTTTTTGCCATTTATCATGATATTGAATATTTTGAAAAGTCCCAAAATAGTTGAGAGAAGGCAGACGGAAAAAAAAACCACCAGCCTGGATTCGAACCTAGGATTCCCTGACACAACTGCACCAGAGGTCAACACACTGGCCACAAAGCCATCTGGAAGGGTGAGAATCAGCCTGTATGATAAATATTAGAAACTCAATAGGGGGGGGGAACGGAATTCGACGGCAAATATAAAGCTGTCGAAATCCGTTCCCCCCCCCAAAATGATGAGACATGTTGATGAAGTTACTTAAAATATTGTTATTCTGTCCTGTGTAAGGATGGAGTTTAACCAGCTTCAGTTTAAATGTTCACTTTTTGCCTTTTTACCATTTATCATGATTTTAAATATTTTGAAAAGTACAAAAAAAGGTGAGAGAAGGCAAACGAAAAAAAAATCCACTAGCCTGGATTCGAACCTTGGACTACCGGAACCAACTGCACCAGAGGTCTACACACTGTCCACAAAGCCATCTCGAAGTGTGTGAATCAGCCTGTATGATAAATATTAGAATCTCAATAGGGGGGGGAACGGAATTCGACGGCAAATATACAGCTGTCGAAATCCGTTCCCCCCCCCCAAATTGATGAGACATGTTGATGAAGTGACTTAAAATATTTTTATTCTGTCCTGTGTATGGATGGAGTTTAACCTGCTTCAATTTAAATGGTCATTTTTTGCCTTTTTGCCATTTATTATGATATTAAATATTTTGAAAAGAAGCAAAATAGCTGAGAGAAGGCAGACGAAAGAAAAGCATGGAGCCTGGATTCGAACCTAGGATTCACTGACACAACTACACCAGAGGTCAACATACTGTCCACTAAGCCATCTTGAAGTGCGAGAATCAGTCTGTATGATAAATATTAGAAACTCAATAGGGGGGGGAACGGAATTCGATGGCAAATATACAGCTGTCGAAATCCGTTCCCCCCCCCCAAAATGAGAGACATGTTGATGAAGTGACTTAAAATATTTTTATTCTGTCCTGTGTAAGGATGGAGTTTAACCAGCTTCAGTTTAAATGTTCATTTTTTGCCTTTTTACCATTGATCATGATTTTAAATATTTTGAAAAGTACAAAAAAAGGTGAGAGAAGGCAAACGGAAAAAAAAATCCACTAGCCTGGATTCGAACCTAGGATTACCTGACACAACTGCACCAGAGGTCAACACACTGTCCACAAAGCCATCTGGAAGTGTGAGAATCAGCCTGTATGATAAATATTAGAAACTCAATAGGGGGGGGGGAACGGAATTCGACGGCAAATATACAGCTGTCGAAATCCATTCCCCCCCCCAAAATGATGAGACATGTTGATGAAGTGACTTAAAATATTGTTATTCTGTCCTGTGTAAGGATGGAGTTTAACCAGCTTCAGTTTAAATGTTCATTTTTTGCCTTTTTACCATTTATCATGATTTTAAATATTTTGAAAAGTACAAAAAAAGGTGAGAGAAGGCAAACGAAAAAAAAATCACCTAGGCTGTATTCAAACCTAGGACTCCCGGAAGCAACTGCACCAGAGGTCTACACACTGTCCACAAAGCCATCTGGAAGTGTGAGAATCAGCCTGTATGATAAATATTAGAATCTCAATAGGGGGGGGGAACGGAATTCGACGGCAAATATACAGCTGTCGAAATCCGTTCCCCCCCCCAAAATGATGAGACATGTTGATGAAGTGACTTAAAATATTTTTATTCTGTCCTGTGTATGGATGGAGTTTAACCTGCTTCAATTTAAATGGTCATTTTTTGCCTTTTTGCCATTTATCATGATATTAAATATTTTGAAAAGAAGCAAAATAGCTGAGAGAAGGCAGACGAAAGAAAAGCATGGAGCCTGGATTCGAACCTAGTATTCCCTGACACAACTGCACCAGAGGTCAACACACTGTCCACAAAGCCATCTGGAAGTGTGAGAATCAACCTGTATGATAAATATTAGAATCTCAATAGGGGGGGGGAACGGAATTCGACGGCAAATATACAGCTGTCGAAATCCGTTCCCCCCCCCAAAATGATGAGACATGTTGATGAAGTGACTTAAAATATTTTTATTCTGTCCTGTGTATGGATGGAGTTTAACCTGCTTCAATTTAAATGGTCATTTTTTGCATTTTTGCCATTTATCATGATATTAAATATTTTGAAAATAAGCAAAATAGCTGAGAGAAGGCAGACGAAAGAAAAGCATGGAGCCTGGATTCAAACCTAGGATTCCCTGACACAACTGCACCAGAGGTCAACACACTGTCCAGCTTCAGTTTAAATGTTCATTTTTTGCCTTTTTACCATTGATCATGATTTTAAATATTTTGAAAAGTACAAAAAAAGGTGAGAGAAGGCAAACGAAAAAAATATCCACTAGCCTGGATTCGAACCTTGGACTACCGGAACCAACTGCACCAGAGGTCTACACACTGTCCACAAAGCCATCTGGAAGTGTGAGAATCAACCTGTATGATACATATTAGAATCTCAATAGGGGGGGGAACGGAATTCGACTGCAAATATACAGCTGTCGAAATCCGTTCCCCCCCCCAAAATGATGAGACATGTTGATGAAGTGACTTAAAATATTTTTATTCTGTCCTGTGTATGGATGGAGTTTAACCTGCTTCAATTTAAATGGTCATTTTTTGCCTTTTTGCCATTTATCATGATATTAAATATTTTGAAAAGAAGCAAAATAGCTGAGAGAAGGCAGACGAAAGAAAAGCATGGAGCCTGGATTCGAACCTAGGATTCACTGACACAACTACACCAGAGGTCAACATACTGTCCACTAAGCCATCTTGAAGTACGAGAATCAGTCTGTATGATAAATATTAGAAACTCAATAGGGGGGGGGACGGAATTCGACGGCAAATATACAGCTGTCGAAATCCGTTCCCCCCCCCCAAAATGAGAGACATGTTGATGAAGTGACTTAAAATATTTTTATTCTGTCCTACGTATGGATGGAGTTTAACCTGCTTCAGTTTAAAAGATTATTTTTGCCTTTTTGCCATTTATCATGATATTAAATATTTTGAAAAGTACCAAAATAGGTGAGAGAAGGCAGACGGAAAAAAAACCACCAGTCTGGATTCGAACCTAGGATTCCCTGACACAACTGCACCAGAGGTTAACACACTGTCCACAAAGCTATCTGGAAGTGTGAGAATCAGGCTGTATGATAAATATTAGAAACTCAATAGGGGGGGGAACGGAATTCGACGGCAAATATACAGCTGTCGAAATCCGTTCCCCCCCCCCCAAAATGATGAGACATGTTGATGAAGTTACTTAAAATATTGTTATTCTGTCCTGTGTAAGGATGGAGTTTAACCAGCTTCAGTTTAAATGTTCACTTTTTGCCTTTTTACCATTTATCATGATTTTAAATATTTTGAAAAGTACAAAAAAAGGTGAGAGAAGGCAAACGAAAAAAAAATCCACTAGCCTGGATTCGAACCTTGGACTACCGGAACCAACTGCACCAGAGGTCTACACACTGTCCACAAAGCCATCTCGAAGTGTGCGAATCAGCCTATATGATAAATATTAGAATCTCAATAGGGGGGGGAACGGAATTCGACGGCAAATATACAGCTGTCGAAATCCGTTCCCCCCCCAAAATGATGAGACATGTTGATGAAGTGACTTAAAATGTTTTTATTCTGTCCTGTGTATGGATGGAGTTTAACCTGCTTCAATTTAAATGGTCATTTTTTGCCTTTTTGCCATTTATCATGATATTAAATATTTTGAAAAGAAGCAAAATAGCTGAGAGAAGGCAGACGAAAGAAAAGCATGGAGCCTGGAATCGAACCTAGGATTCACTGACACAACTGCACCAGAGATCAACATACTGTCCACTAAGCCATGTTGAAGTGCGAGAATCAGTCTGTATGATAAATATTAGAAACTCAATAGGGGGGGGAACGGAATTCGACGGCAAATATACAGCTGTCGAAATCCGTTCCCCCCCCCCAAAATGAGAGACATGTTGATGAAGTGACTTAAAATATTTTTATTCTGTCCTACGTATGGATGGAGTTTAACCTGCTTCAGTTTAAAAGATTATTTTTGCCTTTTTGCCATTTATCATGATATTAAATATTTTGAAAAGTACCAAAATAGGTGAGAGAAGGCAGACGAATAAAAATCCACCAGCCTGGATTCAAACCTAGGATTCCCTGAAACAACTGCACCAGAGGTCAACACACTGTCCACAAAGCCATCTGGAAGTGTGAGAATCAGCCTGTATGATAAATATTAGAAACTCAATAGGGGGGGGGGAAACGGAATTCGACGGCAAATATACAGCTGTCGAAATCCGTTCCCCCCCCCAAAATGATGAGACATGTTGATGAAGTGACTTAAAATATTGTTATTCTGTCCTGTGTAAGGATGGAGTTTAACCAGCTTCAGTTTAAATGTTCATTTTTTGCCTTTTTACCATTGATCATGATTTTAAATATTTTGAAAAGTACAAAAAAAGGTGAGAGAAGGCAAACGAAAAAAAAATCACCTAGCCTGGATTTGAACCTAGGACTCCCGGATGCAACTGCACCAGAGGTCTACACACTGTCCAAAAAGCCATCTGGAAGTGTGAGAATCAGCCTGTATGATAAATATTAGAATCTCAATAGGGGGGGGAACGGAATTCGACGGCAAATATACAGCTGTCGAAATCCGTTCCCCCCCCCAAAATAATGAGACATGTTGATGAAGTGACTTAAAATATTTTTATTCTGTCCTGTGTATGGATGGAGTTTAACCTGCTTCAATTTAAATGGTCATTTTTTGTCTTTTTGCCATTTATCATGATATTAAATATTTTGAAAAGAAGCAAAATAGCTGAGAGAAGGCAGACGAAAGAAAAGCATGGAGCCTGGATTCGAACCTAGGATTCACTGACACAACTACACCAGAGGTCAACATACTGTCCACTAAGCCATCTTGAAGTGCGAGAATCAGTCTGTATGATAAATATTAGAAACTCAATAGGGGGGGGAACGGAATTCGATGGCAAATATACAGCTGTCGAAATCCGTTCCCCCCCCCCAAAATGAGAGACATGTTGATGAAGTGACTTAAAATATTTTTATTCTGTCCTGTGTAAGGATGGAGTTTAACCAGCTTCAGTTTAAATGTTCATTTTTTGCCTTTTTACCATTGATCATGATTTTAAATATTTTGAAAAGTACAAAAAAAGGTGAGAGAAGGCAAACGGAAAAAAAAATCCACTAGCCTGGATTTGAACCTAGGATTACCTGACACAACTGCACCAGAGGTCAACACACTGTCCACAAAGCCATCTGGAAGTGTGAGAATCAGCCTGTATGATAAATATTAGAAACTCAATAGGGGGGGGGGAACGGAATTCGACGGCAAATATACAGCTGTCGAAATCCGTTCCCCCCCCCAAAATGATGAGACATGTTGATGAAGTGACTTAAAATATTGTTATTCTGTCCTGTGTAAGGATGGAGTTTAACCAGCTTCAGTTTAAATGTTCATTTTTTGCCTTTTTACCATTTATCATGATTTTAAATATTTTGAAAAGTACAAAAAAAGGTGAGAGAAGGCAAACGAAAAAAAAATCACCTAGGCTGTATTCAAACCTAGGACTCCCGGAAGCAACTGCACCAGAGGTCTACACACTGTCCACAAAGCCATCTGGAAGTGTGAGAATCAGCCTGTATGATAAATATTAGAATCTCAATAGGGGGGGGGAACGGAATTCGACGGCAAATATACAGCTGTCGAAATCCGTTCCCCCCCCCAAAATGATGAGACATGTTGATGAAGTGACTTAAAATATTTTTATTCTGTCCTGTGTATGGATGGAGTTTAACCTGCTTCAATTTAAATGGTCATTTTTTGCCTTTTTGCCATTTATCATGATATTAAATATTTTGAAAAGAAGCAAAATAGCTGAGAGAAGGCAGACGAAAGAAAAGCATGGAGCCTGGATTCGAACCTAGTATTCCCTGACACAACTGCACCAGAGGTCAACACACTGTCCACAAAGCCATCTGGAAGTGTGAGAATCAACCTGTATGATAAATATTAGAATCTCAATAGGGGGGGGGAACGGAATTCGACGGCAAATATACAGCTGTCGAAATCCGTTCCCCCCCCCAAAATGATGAGACATGTTGATGAAGTGACTTAAAATATTTTTATTCTGTCCTGTGTATGGATGGAGTTTAACCTGCTTCAATTTAAATGGTCATTTTTTGCATTTTTGCCATTTATCATGATATTAAATATTTTGAAAATAAGCAAAATAGCTGAGAGAAGGCAGACGAAAGAAAAGCATGGAGCCTGGATTCGAACCTAGGATTCCCTGACACAACTGCACCAGAGGTCAACACACTGTCCAGCTTCAGTTTAAATGTTCATTTTTTGCCTTTTTACCATTGATCATGATTTTAAATATTTTGAAAAGTACAAAAAAAGGTGAGAGAAGGCAAACGAAAAAAATATCCACTAGCCTGGATTCGAACCTTGGACTACCGGAACCAACTGCACCAGAGGTCTACACACTGTCCACAAAGCCATCTGGAAGTGTGAGAATCAACCTGTATGATACATATTAGAATCTCAATAGGGGGGGGAACGGAATTCGACTGCAAATATACAGCTGTCGAAATCCGTTCCCCCCCCCAAAATGATGAGACATGTTGATGAAGTGACTTAAAATATTTTTATTCTGTCCTGTGTATGGATGGAGTTTAACCTGCTTCAATTTAAATGGTCATTTTTTGCCTTTTTGCCATTTATCATGATATTAAATATTTTGAAAAGAAGCAAAATAGCTGAGAGAAGGCAGACGAAAGAAAAGCATGGAGCCTGGATTCGAACCTAGGATTCACTGACACAACTACACCAGAGGTCAACATACTGTCCACTAAGCCATCTTGAAGTACGAGAATCAGTCTGTATGATAAATATTAGAAACTCAATAGGGGGGGGGACGGAATTCGACGGCAAATATACAGCTGTCGAAATCCGTTCCCCCCCCCCAAAATGAGAGACATGTTGATGAAGTGACTTAAAATATTTTTATTCTGTCCTACGTATGGATGGAGTTTAACCTGCTTCAGTTTAAAAGATTATTTTTGCCTTTTTGCCATTTATCATGATATTAAATATTTTGAAAAGTACCAAAATAGGTGAGAGAAGGCAGACGGAAAAAAAACCACCAGTCTGGATTCGAACCTAGGATTCCCTGACACAACTGCACCAGAGGTTAACACACTGTCCACAAAGCTATCTGGAAGTGTGAGAATCAGGCTGTATGATAAATATTAGAAACTCAATAGGGGGGGGAACGGAATTCGACGGCAAATATACAGCTGTCGAAATCCGTTCCCCCCCCCCAAAATGATGAGACATGTTGATGAAGTGACTTAAAATATTTTTATTCTGCCCTGTGTGTGGATGGAGTTTAACCAGCTTCAGTTTAAATGTTCATTTTTTGCCTTTTTGCCATTTATCATGATATTGAATATTTTGAAAAGTCCCAAAATAGTTGAGAGAAGGCAGACGGAAAAAAAAACCACCAGCCTGGATTCGAACCTAGGATTCCCTGACACAACTGCACCAGAGGTCAACACACTGGCCACAAAGCCATCTGGAAGGGTGAGAATCAGCCTGTATGATAAATATTAGAAACTCAATAGGGGGGGGGAACGGAATTCGACGGCAAATATAAAGCTGTCGAAATCCGTTCCCCCCCCCAAAATGATGAGACATGTTGATGAAGTTACTTAAAATATTGTTATTCTGTCCTGTGTAAGGATGGAGTTTAACCAGCTTCAGTTTAAATGTTCACTTTTTGCCTTTTTACCATTTATCATGATTTTAAATATTTTGAAAAGTACAAAAAAAGGTGAGAGAAGGCAAACGAAAAAAAAATCCACTAGCCTGGATTCGAACCTTGGACTACCGGAACCAACTGCACCAGAGATCTACACACTGTCCACAAAGCCATCTCGAAGTGTGTGAATCAGCCTGTATGATAAATATTAGAATCTCAATAGGGGGGGGAACGGAATTCGACGGCAAATATACAGCTGTCGAAATCCGTTCCCCCCCCCCCAAATTGATGAGACATGTTGATGAAGTGACTTAAAATATTTTTATTCTGTCCTGTGTATGGATGGAGTTTAACCTGCTTCAATTTAAATGGTCATTTTTTGCCTTTTTGCCATTTATTATGATATTAAATATTTTGAAAAGAAGCAAAATAGCTGAGAGAAGGCAGACGAAAGAAAAGCATGGAGCCTGGATTCGAACCTAGGATTCACTGACACAACTACACCAGAGGTCAACATACTGTCCACTAAGCCATCTTGAAGTGCGAGAATCAGTCTGTATGATAAATATTAGAAACTCAATAGGGGGGGGAACGGAATTCGATGGCAAATATACAGCTGTCGAAATCCGTTCCCCCCCCCCAAAATGAGAGACATGTTGATGAAGTGACTTAAAATATTTTTATTCTGTCCTGTGTAAGGATGGAGTTTAACCAGCTTCAGTTTAAATGTTCATTTTTTGCCTTTTTACCATTGATCATGATTTTAAATATTTTGAAAAGTACAAAAAAAGGTGAGAGAAGGCAAACGGAAAAAAAAATCCACTAGCCTGGATTCGAACCTAGGATTCCCAGAAACAACTGCACCAGAGGTCTACACACTGTCCACAAAGCCATCTGGAAGTGTGAGAATCAGCCTGTATGATAAATATTAGAAACTCAATAGGGGGGGGGGAACGGAATTCGACGGCAAATATACAGCTGTCGAAATCCATTCCCCCCCCCAAAATGATGAGACATGTTGATGAAGTGACTTAAAATATTGTTATTCTGTCCTGTGTAAGGATGGAGTTTAACCAGCTTCAGTTTAAATGTTCATTTTTTGCCTTTTTACCATTTATCATGATTTTAAATATTTTGAAAAGTACAAAAAAAGGTGAGAGAAGGCAAACGAAAAAAAAATCACCTAGGCTGTATTCAAACCTAGGACTCCCGGAAGCAACTGCACCAGAGGTCTACACACTGTCCACAAAGCCATCTGGAAGTGTGAGAATCAGCCTGTATGATAAATATTAGAAACTCAATAGGGGGGGGGGAACGGAATTCGACGGCAAATATACAGCTGTCGAAATCCATTCCCCCCCCCAAAATGATGAGACATGTTGATGAAGTGACTTAAAATATTGTTATTCTGTCCTGTGTAAGGATGGAGTTTAACCAGCTTCAGTTTAAATGTTCATTTTTTGCCTTTTTACCATTTATCATGATTTTAAATATTTTGAAAAGTACAAAAAAAGGTGAGAGAAGGCAAACGAAAAAAAAATCACCTAGGCTGTATTCAAACCTAGGACTCCCGGAAGCAACTGCACCAGAGGTCTACACACTGTCCACAAAGCCATCTGGAAGTGTGAGAATCAGCCTGTATGATAAATATTAGAATCTCAATAGGGGGGGGGAACGGAATTCGACGGCAAATATACAGCTGTCGAAATCCGTTCCCCCCCCCAAAATGATGAGACATGTTGATGAAGTGACTTAAAATATTTTTATTCTGTCCTGTGTATGGATGGAGTTTAACCTGCTTCAATTTAAATGGTCATTTTTTGCCTTTTTGCCATTTATCATGATATTAAATATTTTGAAAAGAAGCAAAATAGCTGAGAGAAGGCAGACGAAAGAAAAGCATGGAGCCTGGATTCGAACCTAGTATTCCCTGACACAACTGCACCAGAGGTCAACACACTGTCCACAAAGCCATCTGGAAGTGTGAGAATCAACCTGTATGATAAATATTAGAATCTCAATAGGGGGGGGGAACGGAATTCGACGGCAAATATACAGCTGTCGAAATCCGTTCCCCCCCCCAAAATGATGAGACATGTTGATGAAGTGACTTAAAATATTTTTATTCTGTCCTGTGTATGGATGGAGTTTAACCTGCTTCAATTTAAATGGTCATTTTTTGCATTTTTGCCATTTATCATGATATTAAATATTTTGAAAATAAGCAAAATAGCTGAGAGAAGGCAGACGAAAGAAAAGCATGGAGCCTGGATTCAAACCTAGGATTCCCTGACACAACTGCACCAGAGGTCAACACACTGTCCAGCTTCAGTTTAAATGTTCATTTTTTGCCTTTTTACCATTGATCATGATTTTAAATATTTTGAAAAGTACAAAAAAAGGTGAGAGAAGGCAAACGAAAAAAATATCCACTAGCCTGGATTCGAACCTTGGACTACCGGAACCAACTGCACCAGAGGTCTACACACTGTCCACAAAGCCATCTGGAAGTGTGAGAATCAACCTGTATGATACATATTAGAATCTCAATAGGGGGGGGAACGGAATTCGACTGCAAATATACAGCTGTCGAAATCCGTTCCCCCCCCCAAAATGATGAGACATGTTGATGAAGTGACTTAAAATATTTTTATTCTGTCCTGTGTATGGATGGAGTTTAACCTGCTTCAATTTAAATGGTCATTTTTTGCCTTTTTGCCATTTATCATGATATTAAATATTTTGAAAAGAAGCAAAATAGCTGAGAGAAGGCAGACGAAAGAAAAGCATGGAGCCTGGATTCGAACCTAGGATTCACTGACACAACTACACCAGAGGTCAACATACTGTCCACTAAGCCATCTTGAAGTACGAGAATCAGTCTGTATGATAAATATTAGAAACTCAATAGGGGGGGGGACGGAATTCGACGGCAAATATACAGCTGTCGAAATCCGTTCCCCCCCCCCAAAATGAGAGACATGTTGATGAAGTGACTTAAAATATTTTTATTCTGTCCTACGTATGGATGGAGTTTAACCTGCTTCAGTTTAAAAGATTATTTTTGCCTTTTTGCCATTTATCATGATATTAAATATTTTGAAAAGTACCAAAATAGGTGAGAGAAGGCAGACGGAAAAAAAACCACCAGTCTGGATTCGAACCTAGGATTCCCTGACACAACTGCACCAGAGGTTAACACACTGTCCACAAAGCTATCTGGAAGTGTGAGAATCAGGCTGTATGATAAATATTAGAAACTCAATAGGGGGGGGAACGGAATTCGACGGCAAATATACAGCTGTCGAAATCCGTTCCCCCCCCCCCCAAAATGATGAGACATGTTGATGAAGTGACTTAAAATATTTTTATTCTGCCCTGTGTGTGGATGGAGTTTAACCAGCTTCAGTTTAAATGTTCATTTTTTGCCTTTTTGCCATTTATCATGATATTAAATATTTTGAAAAGTCCCAAAATAGTTGAGAGAAGGCAGACGGAAAAAAAAACCACCAGCCTGGATTCGAACCTAGGATTCCCTGACACAACTGCACCAGAGGTCAACACACTGGCCACAAAGCCATCTGGAAGGGTGAGAATCAGCCTGTATGATAAATATTAGAAACTCAATAGGGGGGGGGGAACGGAATTCGACGGCAAATATAAAGCTGTCGAAATCCGTTCCCCCCCCCAAAATGATGAGACATGTTGATGAAGTTACTTAAAATATTGTTATTCTGTCCTGTGTAAGGATGGAGTTTAACCAGCTTCAGTTTAAATGTTCACTTTTTGCCTTTTTACCATTTATCATGATTTTAAATATTTTGAAAAGTACAAAAAAAGGTGAGAGAAGGCAAACGAAAAAAAAATCCACTAGCCTGGATTCGAACCTTGGACTACCGGAACCAACTGCACCAGAGGTCTACACACTGTCCACAAAGCCATCTCAAAGTGTGTGAATCAGCCTGTATGATAAATATTAGAATCTCAATAGGGGGGGGAACGGAATTCGACGGCAAATATACAGCTGTCGAAATCCGTTCCCCCCCCCCAAATTGATGAGACATGTTGATGAAGTGACTTAAAATATTTTTATTCTGTCCTGTGTATGGATGGAGTTTAACCTGCTTCAATTTAAATGGTCATTTTTTGCCTTTTTGCCATTTATTATGATATTAAATATTTTGAAAAGAAGCAAAATAGCTGAGAGAAGGCAGACGAAAGAAAAGCATGGAGCCTGGATTCGAACCTAGGATTCACTGACACAACTACACCAGAGGTCAACATACTGTCCACTAAGCCATCTTGAAGTGCAAGAATCAGTCTGTATGATAAATATTAGAAACTCAATAGGGGGGGGAACGGAATTCGACGGCAAATATACAGCTGTCGAAATCCGTTCCCCCCCCCCAAAATGAGAGACATGTTGATGAAGTGACTTAAAATATTTTTATTCTGTCCTACGTATGGATGGAGTTTAACCTGCTTCAGTTTAAAAGATTATTTTTGCCTTTTTGCCATTTATCATGATATTAAATATTTTGAAAAGTCCCACAATAGGTGAGAGAAGGCAGACGGAAAAAAAACCCACCAGCCTGGATTCGAACCTAGGATTCCCTGACACAACTGCACCTGAGGTCAACACACTGTCCACAAAGCCATCTGGAAGTGTGAGAATCAGCCTGTATGATAAATATTAGAAACTCATAGGGGGGGGGAACGGAATTCGACGGCAAATATACAGCTGTCGAAATCCGTTCCCCCCCCCAAAATGATGAGACATGTTGATGAAGTGACTTAAAATATTGTTATTCTGTCCTGTGTAAGGATGGAGTTTAACCAGCTTCAGTTTAAATGTTCATTTTTTGCCTTTTTACCATTTATCATGATTTTAAATATTTTGAAAAGTACAAAAAAAGGTGAGAGAAGGCAGACGAAAGAAAAGCATGGAGCCTGGAATCGAACCTAGGATTCACTGACACAACTGCACCAGAGATCAACATACTGTCCACTAAGCCATCTTGAAGTGCGAGAATCAGTCTGTATGATAAATATTAGAAACTCAATAGGGGGGGGAACGGAATTTGACGGCAAATATACAGCTGTCGAAATCCGTTCCCCCCCCCCAAAATGAGAGACATGTTGATGAAGTGACTTAAAATATTTTTATTCTGTCCTACGTATGGATGGAGTTTAACCTGCTTCAGTTTAAAAGATTATTTTTGCCTTTTTGCCATTTATCATGATATTAAATATTTTGAAAAGTACCAAAATAGGTGAGAGAAGGCAGACGAATAAAAATCCACCAGCCCGGATTCGAACCTAGGATTCCCTGAAACAACTGCACCAGAGGTCAACACACTGTCCACAAAGCCATCTGGAAGTGTGAGAATCAGCCTGTATGATAAATATTAGAAACTCAATAGGGGGGGGGGGAAACGGAATTCGACGGCAAATATACAGCTGTCGAAATCCGTTCCCCCCCCCCAAAATGATGAGACATGTTGATGAAGTGACTTAAAATATTGTTATTCTGTCCTGTGTAAGGATGGAGTTTAACCAGCTTCAGTTTAAATGTTCATTTTTTGCCTTTTTACAATTGATCATGATTTTAAATATTTTGAAAAGTACAAAAAAAGGTGAGAGAAGGCAAACGAAAAAAAAATCACCTAGCCTGGGTTTGAACCTAGGACTCCCGGATGCAACTGCACCAGAGGTCTACACACTGTCCACAAAGCCATCTGGAAGTGTGAGAATCAGCCTGTATGATAAATATTAGAATCTCAATAGGGGGGGGAACGGAATTCGACGGCAAATATACAGCTGTCGAAATCCGTTCCCCCCCCCAAAATGATGAGACATGTTGATGAAGTGACTTAAAATATTTTTATTCTGTCCTGTGTATGGATGGAGTTTAACCTGCTTCAATTTAAATGGTCATTTTTTGTCTTTTTGCCATTTATCATGATATTAAATATTTTGAAAAGAAGCAAAATAGCTGAGAGAAGGCAGACGAAAGAAAAGCATGGAGCCTGGATTCGAACCTAGGATTCACTGACACAACTACACCAGAGGTCAACATACTGTCCACAAAACCATCTGGAAGTGTGAGAATCAGCCTATATGATAAATATTAGAAACTCAATAGGGGGGGGAACGGAATTCGACGGCAAATATACAGCTTTCGAAATCCGTTCCCCCCCAAAAATGATGAGACATGTTGATGAAGTGACTTAAAATATTTTTATTCTGTCCTGTGTATGGATGGAGTTTAACCTGCTTCAATTTAAATGGTCATTTTTTGTCTTTTTGCAATTTATCATGATATTAAATATTTTGAAAAGAAGCAAAATAGCTGAGAGAAGGCAGACGAAAGAAAAGCATGGAGCCTGGATTCGAACCTAGGATTCACTGACACAACTACACCAGAGGTCAACACACTGTCCACTAAGCCATCTTGAAGTGCGAGAAACAGTCTGTATGATAAATATTAGAAACTCAATAGGGGGGGGAACGGAATTCGACGGCAAATATACAGCTGTCGAAATCCGTTCCCCCCCCCCAAAATGAGAGACATGTTGATGAAGTGACTTAAAATATTTTTATTCTGTCCTACGTATGGATGGAGTTTAACCTGCTTCAGTTTAAAAGATTATTTTTGCCATTTTGCCATTTATCATGATATTAAATATTTTGAAAAGTCCCAAAATAGGTGAGAGAAGGCAGACGGAAAAAAAAACCACCAGCCTGGATTCGAACCTAGGATTACCTGACACAACTGCACCAGAGGTCAACACACTGTCCACAAAGCCATCTGGAAGTGTGAGAATCAGCCTGTATGATAAATATTAGAATCTCAATAGGGGGGGGGAACGGAATTCGACGGCAAATATACAGCTGTCGAAATCCGTTCCCCCCCCCAAAATGATGAGACATGTTGATGAAGTGACTTAAAATATTTTTATTCTGTCCTGTGTATGGATGGAGTTTAACCTGCTTCAATTTAAATGGTCATTTTTTGCCTTTTTACCATTTATCATGATTTTAAATATTTTGAAAAGTACAAAAAAAGGTGAGAGAAGGCAGACGAATAAAAATCCACTAGCCTGGATTCAAACCTAGGATTCCCTGAAACAACTGCACCAGAGGTCAACACACTGTCCACAAAGCCATCTGGAAGTGTGAGAATCAGCCTGTATGATACATTTTAGAATCACAATAGGGGGGGGAACGGAATTCGACGGCAAATATACAGCTGTCAAAATCCGTTCCCCCCCCCCAAAATGATGAGACATGTTGATGAAGTGACTTAAAATATTGTTATTCTGTCCTGTGTAAGGATGGAGTCTAACCAGCTTCAGTTTAAATGTTCATTTTTTGCCTTTTTACCATTTATCATGATTTTAAATATTTTGAAAAGTACAAAAAAAGGTGAGAGAAGGCAAACGGAAAAAAAAATCCACTAGCCTGGATTCGAACCTAGGATTCCTGGAAACAACTGCACCAGAGGTCTACACACTGTTCACAAAGCCACCTGGAAGTGTGAGAATCAGCCTGTATGATAAATATTAGAATCTCAATAGGGGGGGGGAACGGAATTCGACAGCAAATATACAGCTGTCGAAATCCGTTCCCCCCCCCAAAATGATGAGACATGTTGATGAAGTTACTTAAAATATTGTTATTCTGTCCTGTGTAAGGATGGAGTTTAACCAGCTTCAGTTTAAATGTTCACTTTTTGCCTTTTTACCATTTATCATGATTTTAAATATTTTGAAAAGTACAAAAAAAGGTGAGAGAAGGCAAACGAAAAAAAAATCCACTAGCCTGGATTCGAACCTTGGACTACCGGAACCAACTGCACCAGAGGTCTACACACTGTCCACAAAGCCATCTCGAAGTGTGCGAATCAGCCTATATGATAAATATTAGAATCTCAATAGGGGGGGGAACGGAATTCGACGGCAAATATACAGCTGTCGAAATCCGTTCCCCCCCCAAAATGATGAGACATGTTGATGAAGTGACTTAAAATATTTTTATTCTGTCCTGTGTATGGATGGAGTTTAACCTGCTTCAATTTAAATGGTCATTTTTTGCCTTTTTGCCATTTATCATGATATTAAATATTTTGAAAAGAAGCAAAATAGCTGAGAGAAGGCAGACGAAAGAAAAGCATGGAGCCTGGAATCGAACCTAGGATTCACTGACACAACTGCACCAGAGATCAACATACTGTCCACTAAGCCATGTTGAAGTGCGAGAATCAGTCTGTATGATAAATATTAGAAACTCAATAGGGGGGGGAACGGAATTCGACGGCAAATATACAGCTGTCGAAATCCGTTCCCCCCCCCCAAAATGAGAGACATGTTGATGAAGTGACTTAAAATATTTTTATTCTGTCCTACGTATGGATGGAGTTTAACCTGCTTCAGTTTAAAAGATTATTTTTGCCTTTTTGCCATTTATCATGATATTAAATATTTTGAAAAGTACCAAAATAGGTGAGAGAAGGCAGACGAATAAAAATCCACCAGCCTGGATTCGAACCTAGGATTCCCTGAAACAACTGCACCAGAGGTCAACACACTGTCCACAAAGCCATCTGGAAGTGTGAGAATCAGCCTGTATGATAAATATTAGAAACTCAATAGGGGGGGGGGAAACGGAATTCGACGGCAAATATACAGCTGTCGAAATCCGTTCCCCCCCCCAAAATGATGAGACATGTTGATGAAGTGACTTAAAATATTGTTATTCTGTCCTGTGTAAGGATGGAGTTTAACCAGCTTCAGTTTAAATGTTCATTTTTTGCCTTTTTACCATTGATCATGATTTTAAATATTTTGAAAAGTACAAAAAAAGGTGAGAGAAGGCAAACGAAAAAAAAATCACCTAGCCTGGATTTGAACCTAGGACTCCCGGATGCAACTGCACCAGAGGTCTACACACTGTCCACAAAGCCATCTGGAAGTGTGAGAATCAGCCTGTATGATACATATTAGAATCTCAATAGGGGGGGGAACGGAATTCGACGGCAAATATACAGCTGTCGAAATCCGTTCCCCCCCCAAAAATGATGAGACATGTTGATGAAGTGACTTAAAATATTTTTATTCTGTCCTGTGTATGGATGGAGTTTAACCTGCTTCAATTTAAATGGTCATTTTTTGCCTTTTTACCATTTATCATGATTTTAAATATTTTGAAAAGTACAAAAAAAGGTGAGAGAAGGCAGACGAATAAAAATCCACTAGCTTTGATTCAAACCTAGGATTCCCTGAAACAACTGCACCAGAGGTCAACACACTGTCCACAAAGCCATCTGGAAGTGTGAGAATCAGCCTCTATGATACATTTTAGAATCACAATAGGGGGGGGAACGGAATTCGACGGCAAATATACAGCTGTCAAAATCCGTTCCCCCCCCCCAAAATGATGAGACATGTTGATGAAGTGACTTAAAATATTGTTATTCTGTCCTGTGTAAGGATGGAGTCTAACCAGCTTCAGTTTAAATGTTCATTTTTTGCCTTTTTACCATTTATCATGATTTTAAATATTTTGAAAAGTACAAAAAAAGGTGAGAGAAGGCAAACGGAAAAAAAAATCCACTAGCCTGGATTCGAACCTAGGATTCCTGGAAACAACTGCACCAGAGGTCTACACACTGTTCACAAAGCCATCTGGAAGTGTGAGAATCAGCCTGTATGATAAATATTAGAATCTCAATAGGGGGGGGGAACGGAATTCGACAGCAAATATACAGCTGTCCAAATCCGTTCCCCCCCCCAAAATGATGAGACATGTTGATGAAGTTACTTAAAATATTGTTATTCTGTCCTGTGTAAGGATGGAGTTTAACCAGCTTCAGTTTAAATGTTCACTTTTTGCCTTTTTACCATTTATCATGATTTTAAATATTTTGAAAAGTACAAAAAAAGGTGAGAGAAGGCAAACGAAAAAAAAATCCACTAGCCTGGATTCGAACCTTGGACTACCGGAACCAACTGCACCAGAGGTCTACACACTGTCCACAAAGCCATCTCGAAGTGTGCGAATCAGCCTATATGATAAATATTAGAATCTCAATAGGGGGGGGAACGGAATTCGACGGCAAATATACAGCTGTCGAAATCCGTTCCCCCCCCAAAATGATGAGACATGTTGATGAAGTGACTTAAAATATTTTTATTCTGTCCTGTGTATGGATGGAGTTTAACCTGCTTCAATTTAAATGGTCATTTTTTGCCTTTTTGCCATTTATCATGATATTAAATATTTTGAAAAGAAGCAAAATAGCTGAGAGAAGGCAGACGAAAGAAAAGCATGGAGCCTGGAATCGAACCTAGGATTCACTGACACAACTGCACCAGAGATCAACATACTGTCCACTAAGCCATGTTGAAGTGCGAGAATCAGTCTGTATGATAAATATTAGAAACTCAATAGGGGGGGGAACGGAATTCGACGGCAAATATACAGCTGTCGAAATCCGTTCCCCCCCCCCAAAATGAGAGACATGTTGATGAAGTGACTTAAAATATTTTTATTCTGTCCTACGTATGGATGGAGTTTAACCTGCTTCAGTTTAAAAGATTATTTTTGCCTTTTTGCCATTTATCATGATATTAAATATTTTGAAAAGTACCAAAATAGGTGAGAGAAGGCAGACGAATAAAAATCCACCAGCCTGGATTCAAACCTAGGATTCCCTGAAACAACTGCACCAGAGGTCAACACACTGTCCACAAAGCCATCTGGAAGTGTGAGAATCAGCCTGTATGATAAATATTAGAAACTCAATAGGGGGGGGGGGGAAACGGAATTCGACGGCAAATATACAGCTGTCGAAATCCGTTCCCCCCCCCAAAATGATGAGACATGTTGATGAAGTGACTTAAAATATTGTTATTCTGTCCTGTGTAAGGATGGAGTTTAACCAGCTTCAGTTTAAATGTTCATTTTTTGCCTTTTTACCATTGATCATGATTTTAAATATTTTGAAAAGTACAAAAAAAGGTGAGAGAAGGCAAACGAAAAAAAAATCACCTAGCCTGGATTTGAACCTAGGACTCCCGGATGCAACTGCACCAGAGGTCTACACACTGTCCAAAAAGCCATCTGGAAGTGTGAGAATCAGCCTGTATGATAAATATTAGAATCTCAATAGGGGGGGGAACGGAATTCGACGGCAAATATACAGCTGTCGAAATCCGTTCCCCCCCCCAAAATGATGAGACATGTTGATGAAGTGACTTAAAATATTGTTATTCTGTCCTGTGTAAGGATGGAGTTTAACCAGCTTCAGTTTAAATGTTCATTTTTTGCCTTTTTACCATTTATCATGATTTTAAATATTTTGAAAAGTACAAAAAAAGGTGAGAGAAGGCAAACGAAAAAAAAATCACCTAGGCTGTATTCAAACCTAGGACTCCCGGAAGCAACTGCACCAGAGGTCTACACACTGTCCACAAAGCCATCTGGAAGTGTGAGAATCAGCCTGTATGATAAATATTAGAATCTCAATAGGGGGGGGGAACGGAATTCGACGGCAAATATACAGCTGTCGAAATCCGTTCCCCCCCCCAAAATGATGAGACATGTTGATGAAGTGACTTAAAATATTTTTATTCTGTCCTGTGTATGGATGGAGTTTAACCTGCTTCAATTTAAATGGTCATTTTTTGCATTTTTGCCATTTATCATGATATTAAATATTTTGAAAAGAAGCAAAATAGCTGAGAGAAGGCAGACGAAAGAAAAGCATGGAGCCTGGATTCGAACCTAGGATTCCCTGACACAACTGCACCAGAGGTCAACACACTGTCCACAAAGCCATCTGGAAGTGTGAGAATCAGCCTGTATGATAAATATTAGAATCTCAATAGGGGGGGGGAACGGAATTCGACGGCAAATATACAGCTGTCGAAATCCGTTCCCCCCCCAAAATGATGAGACATGTTGATGAAGTGACTTAAAATATTTTTATTCTGTCCTGTGTATGGATGGAGTTTAACCTGCTTCAATTTAAATGGTCATTTTTTGCATTTTTGCCATTTATCATGATATTAAATATTTTGAAAATAAGCAAAATAGCTGAGAGAAGGCAGACGAAAGAAAAGCATGGAGCCTGGATTCGAACCTAGGATTCCCTGACACAACTGCACCAGGGGTCAACACACTGTCCAGCTTCAGTTTAAATGTTCATTTTTTGCCTTTTTACCATTGATCATGATTTTAAATATTTTGAAAAGTACAAAAAAAGGTGAGAGAAGGCAAACGAAAAAAATATCCACTAGCCTGGATTCGAACCTTGGACTACCGGAACCAACTGCACCAGAGGTCTACACACTGTCCACAAAGCCATCTGGAAGTGTGAGAATCAACCTGTATGATACATATTAGAATCTCAATAGGGGGGGGAACGGAATTCGACTGCAAATATACAGCTGTCGAAATCCGTTCCCCCCCCCAAAATGATGAGACATGTTGATGAAGTGACTTAAAATATTTTTATTCTGTCCTGTGTATGGATGGAGTTTAACCTGCTTCAATTTAAATGGTCATTTTTTGCCTTTTTGCCATTTATCATGATATTAAATATTTTGAAAAGAAGCAAAATAGCTGAGAGAAGGCAGACGAAAGAAAAGCATGGAGCCTGGATTCGAACCTAGGATTCACTGACACAACTACACCAGAGGTCAACATACTGTCCACTAAGCCATCTTGAAGTACGAGAATCAGTCTGTATGATAAATATTAGAAACTCAATAGGGGGGGGGACGGAATTCGACGGCAAATATACAGCTGTCGAAATCCGTTCCCCCCCCCCAAAATGAGAGACATGTTGATGAAGTGACTTAAAATATTTTTATTCTGTCCTACGTATGGATGGAGTTTAACCTGCTTCAGTTTAAAATATTATTTTTGCCTTTTTGCCATTTATCATGATATTAAATATTTTGAAAAGTACCAAAATAGGTGAGAGAAGGCAGACGGAAAAAAAACCACCAGTCTGGATTCGAACCTAGGATTCCCTGACACAACTGCACCAGAGGTTAACACACTGTCCACAAAGCTATCTGGAAGTGTGAGAATCAGGCTGTATGATAAATATTAGAATCTCAATAGGGGGGGGAACGGAATTCGACGGCAAATATACAGCTGTCGAAATCCGTTCCCCCCCCCCAAAATGATGAGACATGTTGATGAAGTGACTTAAAATATTTTTATTCTGCCCTGTGTGTGGATGGAGTTTAACCAGCTTCAGTTTAAATGTTCATTTTTTGCCTTTTTGCCATTTATCATGATATTAAATATTTTGAAAAGTCCCAAAATAGTTGAGAGAAGGCAGACGGAAAAAAAAACCACCAGCCTGGATTCGAACCTAGGATTCCCTGACACAACTGCACCAGAGGTCAACACACTGGCCACAAAGCCATCTGGAAGGGTGAGAATCAGCCTGTATGATAAATATTAGAAACTCAATAGGGGGGGGGAACGGAATTCGACGGCAAATATAAAGCTGTCGAAATCCGTTCCCCCCCCCAAAATGATGAGACATGTTGATGAAGTTACTTAAAATATTGTTATTCTGTCCTGTGTAAGGATGGAGTTTAACCAGCTTCAGTTTAAATGTTCACTTTTTGCCTTTTTACCATTTATCATGATTTTAAATATTTTGAAAAGTACAAAAAAAGGTGAGAGAAGGCAAACGAAAAAAAAATCCACTAGCCTGGATTCGAACCTTGGACTACCGGAACCAACTGCACCAGAGGTCTACACACTGTGCACAAAGCCATCTCGAAGTGTGTGAATCAGCCTGTATGATAAATATTAGAATCTCAATAGGGGGGGGAACGGAATTCGACGGCAAATATACAGCTGTCGAAATCCGTTCCCCCCCCCCAAATTGATGAGACATGTTGATGAAGTGACTTAAAATATTTTTATTCTGTCCTGTGTATGGATGGAGTTTAACCTGCTTCAATTTAAATGGTCATTTTTTGCCTTTTTGCCATTTATTATGATATTAAATATTTTGAAAAGAAGCAAAATAGCTGAGAGAAGGCAGACGAAAGAAAAGCATGGAGCCTGGATTCGAACCTAGGATTCACTGACACAACTACACCAGAGGTCAACATACTGTCCACTAAGCCATCTTGAAGTGCAAGAATCAGTCTGTATGATAAATATTAGAAACTCAATAGGGGGGGGAACGGAATTCGACGGCAAATATACAGCTGTCGAAATCCGTTCCCCCCCCCCAAAATGAGAGACATGTTGATGAAGTGACTTAAAATATTTTTATTCTGTCCTACGTATGGATGGAGTTTAACCTGCTTCAGTTTAAAAGATTATTTTTGCCTTTTTGCCATTTATCATGATATTAAATATTTTGAAAAGTCCCACAATAGGTGAGAGAAGGCAGACGGAAAAAAAACCCACCAGCCTGGATTCGAACCTAGGATTCCCTGACACAACTGCACCTGAGGTCAACACACTGTCCACAAAGCCATCTGGAAGTGTGAGAATCAGCCTATATGATAAATATTAGAATCTCAATAGGGGGGGGAACGGAATTCGACGGCAAATATACAGCTGTCGAAATCCGTTCCCCCCCCAAAATGATGAGACATGTTGATGAAGTGACTTAAAATATTTTTATTCTGTCCTGTGTATGGATGGAGTTTAACCTGCTTCAATTTAAATGGTCATTTTTTGTCTTTTTGCCATTTATCATGATATTAAATATTTTGAAAAGAAGCAAAATAGCTGAGAGAAGGCAGACGAAAGAAAAGCATGGAGCCTGGATTCGAACCTAGGATTCACTGACACAACTACACCAGAGGTCAACATACTGTCCACAAAACCATCTGGAAGTGTGAGAATCAGTCTATATGATAAATATTAGAAACTCAATAGGGGGGGGAACGGAATTCGACGGCAAATATACAGCTTTCGAAATCCGTTCCCCCCCAAAAATGATGAGACATGTTGATGAAGTGACTTAAAATATTTTTATTCTGTCCTGTGTATGGATGGAGTTTAACCTGCTTCAATTTAAATGGTCATTTTTTGTCTTTTTGCAATTTATCATGATATTAAATATTTTGAAAAGAAGCAAAATAGCTGAGAGAAGGCAGACGAAAGAAAAGCATGGAGCCTGGATTCGAACCTAGGATTCACTGACACAACTACACCAGAGGTCAACATACTGTCCACTAAGCCATCTTGAAGTGCGAGAAACAGTCTGTATGATAAATATTAGAAACTCAATAGGGGGGGGAACGGAATTCGACGGCAAATATACAGCTGTCGAAATCCGTTCCCCCCCCCCAAAATGAGAGACATGTTGATGAAGTGACTTAAAATATTTTTATTCTGTCCTACGTATGGATGGAGTTTAACCTGCTTCAGTTTAAAAGATTATTTTTGCCATTTTGCCATTTATCATGATATTAAATATTTTGAAAAGTCCCAAAATAGGTGAGAGAAGGCAGACGGAAAAAAAAACCACCAGCCTGGATTCGAACCTAGGATTACCTGACACAACTGCACCAGAGGTCAACACACTGTCCACAAAGCCATCTGGAAGTGTGAGAATCAGCCTGTATGATAAATATTAGAATCTCAATAGGGGGGGGGAACGGAATTCGACGGCAAATATACAGCTGTCGAAATCCGTTCCCCCCCCCAAAATGATGAGACATGTTGATGAAGTGACTTAAAATATTTTTATTCTGTCCTGTGTATGGATGGAGTTTAACCTGCTTCAATTTAAATGGTCATTTTTTGCCTTTTTACCATTTATCATGATTTTAAATATTTTGAAAAGTACAAAAAAAGGTGAGAGAAGGCAGACGAATAAAAATCCACTAGCCTGGATTCAAACCTAGGATTCCCTGAAACAACTGCACCAGAGGTCAACACACTGTCCACAAAGCCATCTGGAAGTGTGAGAATCAGCCTGTATGATACATTTTAGAATCACAATAGGGGGGGGAACGGAATTCGACGGCAAATATACAGCTGTCAAAATCCGTTCCCCCCCCCCAAAATGATGAGACATGTTGATGAAGTGACTTAAAATATTGTTATTCTGTCCTGTGTAAGGATGGAGTCTAACCAGCTTCAGTTTAAATGTTCATTTTTTGCCTTTTTACCATTTATCATGATTTTAAATATTTTGAAAAGTACAAAAAAAGGTGAGAGAAGGCAAACGGAAAAAAAAATCCACTAGCCTGGATTCGAACCTAGGATTCCTGGAAACAACTGCACCAGAGGTCTACACACTGTTCACAAAGCCATCTGGAAGTGTGAGAATCAGCCTGTATGATAAATATTAGAATCTCAATAGGGGGGGGGAACGGAATTCGACAGCAAATATACAGCTGTCGAAATCCGTTCCCCCCCCCAAAATGATGAGACATGTTGATGAAGTGACTTAAAATATTTTTATTCTGTCCTGTGTATGGATGGAGTTTAACCTGCTTCAATTTAAATGGTCATTTTTTGCCTTTTTGCCATTTATCATGATATTAAATATTTTGAAAAGAAGCAAAATAGCTGAGAGAAGGCAGACGAAAGAAAAGCATGGAGCCTGGATTCGAACCTAGGATTCCCTGACACAACTGCACCAGAGGTCAACACACTGTCCACAAAGCCATCTGGAACTGTGAGAATCAGCCTGTATGATAAATATTAGAATCTCAATAGGGGGGGGGAACGGAATTCGACAGCAAATATACAGCTGTCGAAATCCGTTCCCCCCCCCAAAATGATGAGACATGTTGATGAAGTGACTTAAAATATTTTTATTCTGTCCTGTGTATGGATGGAGTTTAACCTGCTTCAATTTAAATGGTCATTTTTTGCCTTTTTGCCATTTATCATGATATTAAATATTTTGAAAAGAAGCAAAATAGCTGAGAGAAGGCAGACGAAAGAAAAGCATGGAGCCTGGATTCGAACCTAGGATTCCCTGACACAACTGCACCAGAGGTCAACACACTGTCCACAAAGCCATCTGGAACTGTGAGAATCAGCCTGTATGATAAATATTAGAATCTCAATAGGGGGGGGGAACGGAATTCGACAGCAAATATACAGCTGTCGAAATCCGTTCCCCCCCCAAAATGATGAGACATGTTGATGAAGTGACTTAAAATATTTTTATTCTGTCCTGTGTATGGATGGAGTTTAACCTGCTTCAATTTAAATGGTCATTTTTTGCCTTTTTGCCATTTATCATGATATTAAATATTTTGAAAAGAAGCAAAATAGCTGAGAGAAGGCAGACGAAAGAAAAGCATGGAGCCTGGATTCGAACCTAGGATTCCCTGACACAACTGCACCAGAGGTCACACTGTAAGTGTGAGAATCAGCCTGTATGATAAATATTAGAAACTCAATAGGGGGGGGGGAACGGAATTCGACGGCTAATATACAGCTGTCGAAATCCGTCCCCCCCCCCAAAATGATGAGACATGTTGATGAAGTGACTTAAAATATTTTTATTCTGTCCTACGTAAGGATGGAGTTTAACCAGCTTCAGTTTAAATGTTCATTTTTTGCCTTTTTACCATTTATCATGATTTTAAATATTTTGAAAAGTACAAAAAAAGGTGAGAGAAGGCAAACGAAAAAAAATTCACCTAGCCTGGATTCAAACCTAGGACTCCCAGATGCAACTGCACCAGAGGTCTACACACTGTCCACAAAGCCATCTCGAAGTGTGAGAATCAGCCTGTATGATAAATATTAGAATCTCAATAGGGGGGGGAACGGAATTCGACGGCAAATATACAGCTGTCGAAATCCGTTCCCCCCCCCAAAATGATGAGACATGTTGATGAAGTGACTTAAAATATTTTTATTCTGTCCTGTGTATGGATGGAGTTTAACCTGCTTCAATTTAAATGGTCATTTTTTGCCTTTTTACCATTTATCATGATATTAAATATTTTGAAAAGAAGCAAAATAGCTGAGAGAAGGCAGACGAAAGAAAAGCATGGAGCCTGGATTCGAACCTAGGATTCCCTGACACAACTGCACCAGAGGTCAACACACTGTCCACAAAGCCATCTGTAAGTGTGAGAATCAGCCTGTATGATAAATATTAGAAACTCAATAGGGGGGGGGGAACGGAATTCGACGGCTAATATACAGCTGTCGAAATCCGTCCCCCCCCCCCAAAATGATGAGACATGTTGATGAAGTGACTTAAAATATTGTTATTCTGTCCTGTGTAAGGATGGAGTCTAACCAGCTTCAGTTTAAATGTTCATTTTTTGCCTTTTTACCATTTATCATGATTTTAAATATTTTGAAAAGTACAAAAAAAGGTGAGAGAAGGCAAACGGAAAAAAAAATCCACTAGCCTGGATTCGAACCTAGGATTCCTGGAAACAACTGCACCAGAGGTCTACACACTGTTCACAAAGCCATCTGGAAGTGTGAGAATCAGCCTGTATGATAAATATTAGAATCTCAATAGGGGGGGGGAACGGAATTCGACAGCAAATATACAGCTGTCGAAATCCGTTCCCCCCCCCAAAATGATGAGACATGTTGATGAAGTGACTTAAAATATTTTTATTCTGTCCTGTGTATGGATGGAGTTTAACCTGCTTCAATTTAAATGGTCATTTTTTGCCTTTTTGCCATTTATCATGATATTAAATATTTTGAAAAGAAGCAAAATAGCTGAGAGAAGGCAGACGAAAGAAAAGCATGGAGCCTGGATTCGAACCTAGGATTCCCTGACACAACTGCACCAGAGGTCAACACACTGTCCACAAAGCCATCTGGAACTGTGAGAATCAGCCTGTATGATAAATATTAGAATCTCAATAGGGGGGGGGAACGGAATTCGACAGCAAATATACAGCTGTCGAAATCCGTTCCCCCCCCCAAAATGATGAGACATGTTGATGAAGTGACTTAAAATATTTTTATTCTGTCCTGTGTATGGATGGAGTTTAACCTGCTTCAATTTAAATGGTCATTTTTTGCCTTTTTGCCATTTATCATGATATTAAATATTTTGAAAAGAAGCAAAATAGCTGAGAGAAGGCAGACGAAAGAAAAGCATGGAGCCTGGATTCGAACCTAGGATTCCCTGACACAACTGCACCAGAGGTCAACACACTGTCCACAAAGCCATCTGGAACTGTGAGAATCAGCCTGTATGATAAATATTAGAATCTCAATAGGGGGGGGGAACGGAATTCGACAGCAAATATACAGCTGTCGAAATCCGTTCCCCCCCCAAAATGATGAGACATGTTGATGAAGTGACTTAAAATATTTTTATTCTGTCCTGTGTATGGATGGAGTTTAACCTGCTTCAATTTAAATGGTCATTTTTTGCCTTTTTGCCATTTATCATGATATTAAATATTTTGAAAAGAAGCAAAATAGCTGAGAGAAGGCAGACGAAAGAAAAGCATGGAGCCTGGATTCGAACCTAGGATTCCCTGACACAACTGCACCAGAGGTCACACTGTAAGTGTGAGAATCAGCCTGTATGATAAATATTAGAAACTCAATAGGGGGGGGGGAACGGAATTCGACGGCTAATATACAGCTGTCGAAATCCGTCCCCCCCCCCAAAATGATGAGACATGTTGATGAAGTGACTTAAAATATTTTTATTCTGTCCTACGTAAGGATGGAGTTTAACCAGCTTCAGTTTAAATGTTCATTTTTTGCCTTTTTACCATTTATCATGATTTTAAATATTTTGAAAAGTACAAAAAAAGGTGAGAGAAGGCAAACGAAAAAAAATTCACCTAGCCTGGATTCAAACCTAGGACTCCCAGATGCAACTGCACCAGAGGTCTACACACTGTCCACAAAGCCATCTCGAAGTGTGAGAATCAGCCTGTATGATAAATATTAGAATCTCAATAGGGGGGGGAACGGAATTCGACGGCAAATATACAGCTGTCGAAATCCGTTCCCCCCCCCAAAATGATGAGACATGTTGATGAAGTGACTTAAAATATTTTTATTCTGTCCTGTGTATGGATGGAGTTTAACCTGCTTCAATTTAAATGGTCATTTTTTGCCTTTTTACCATTTATCATGATATTAAATATTTTGAAAAGAAGCAAAATAGCTGAGAGAAGGCAGACGAAAGAAAAGCATGGAGCCTGGATTCGAACCTAGGATTCCCTGACACAACTGCACCAGAGGTCAACACACTGTCCACAAAGCCATCTGTAAGTGTGAGAATCAGCCTGTATGATAAATATTAGAAACTCAATAGGGGGGGGGGAACGGAATTCGACGGCTAATATACAGCTGTCGAAATCCGTCCCCCCCCCCCAAAATGATGAGACATGTTGATGAAGTGACTTAAAATATTTTTATTCTGTCCTACGTAAGGATGGAGTTTAACCAGCTTCAGTTTAAATGTTCATTTTTTGCCTTTTTACCATTTATCATGATTTTAAATATTTTGAAAAGTACAAAAAAAGGTGAGAGAAGGCAAACGAAAAAAAAATCCACTAGCCTGGATTCGAACCTAGGACTCCCGGATGCAACTGCACCAGAGGTCTACACACTGTGCACAAAGCCATCTGGAAGTGTGAGAATCAGCCTGTATGATAAATATTAGAATCTCAATAGGGGGGGGAACGGAATTCAACGGCAAATATACAGCTGTCGAAATCCGTTCCCCCCCCCAAAATGATGAGACATGTTGATGAAGTGACTTAAAATATTTTTATTCTGTCCTGTGTATGGATGGAGTTTAACCTGCTTCAATTTAAATGGTCATTTTTTGTCTTTTTGCCATTTATCATGATATTAAATATTTTGAAAAGAAGCAAAATAGCTGAGAGAAGGCAGACGAAAGAAAAGCATGGAGCCTGGATTCGAACCTAGGATTCACTGACACAACTACATCAGAGGTCAACATACTGTCCACTAAGCCATCTTGAAGTGCGAGAATCAGTCTGTATGATAAATATTAGAAACTCAATAGGGGGGGGAACGGAATTCGATGGCAAATATACGGCTGTCGAAATCCGTTCCCCCCCCTAAAATGATGAGACATGTTGATGAAGTGACTTAAAATATTTTTATTCTGTCCTGTGTATGGATGGAGTTTAACCTGCTTCAATTTAAATGGTCATTTTTTGCCTTTTTGCCATTTATCATGATATTAAATATTTTGAAAAGAAGCAAAATAGCTGAGAGAAGGCAGACGAAAGAAAAGCATGGAGCCTGGATTCGAACCTAGGATTCCCTGACACAACTGCACCAGAGGTCAACACACTGTCCACAAAGCCATCTGGAAGTGTGAGAATCAGCCTGTATGATAAATATTAGAATCTCAATAGGGGGGGGGAACGGAATTCGACAGCAAATATACAGCTGTCGAAATCCGTTCCCCCCCCCAAAATGATGAGACATGTTGATGAACTGACTTAAAATATTTTTATTCTGTCCTGTGTATGGATGGAGTTTAACCTGCTTCAATTTAAATGGTCATTTTTTGCCTTTTTGCCATTTATCATGATATTAAATATTTTGAAAAGAAGCAAAATAGCTGAGAGAAGGCAGACGAAAGAAAAGCATGGAGCCTGGATTCGAACCTAGGATTCCCTGACACAACTGCACCAGAGGTCAACACACTGTCCACAAAGCCATCTGGAAGTGTGAGAACCAGCCTGTATGATAAATATTAGAATCTCAATAGGGGGGGGAACGGAATTCGACGGCAAATATACAGCTGTCGAAATCCGTTCCCCCCCCCAAAATGATGAGACATGTTGATGAAGTGACTTAAAATATTTTTATTCTGTCCTGTGTATGGATGGAGTTTAACCTGCTTCAATTTAAATGGTCATTTTTTGCCTTTTTGCCATTTATCATGATATTAAATATTTTGAAAAGAAGCAAAATAGCTGAGAGAAGGCAGACGAAAGAAAAGCATGGAGCATGGATTCGAACCTAGGATTCACTGACACAACTACACCAGAGGTCAACATACTGTCCACTAAGCCATCTTGAAGTGCGAGAATCAGTCTGTATGATAAATATTAGAATCTCAATAGGGGGGGGAACGGAACTCGACGGCAAATATACAGCTGTCGAAATCCGTTCCCCCCCCCAAAATGATGAGACATGTTGATGAAGTGACTTAAAATATTTTTATTCTGTCCTGTGTATGGATGGAGTTTAACCTGCTTCAATTTAAATGGTCATTTTTTGTCTTTTTGCCATTTATCATGATATTAAATATTTTGAAAAGTACCAAAATAGGTGAGAGAAAGCAGACGAATAAAAATCCACTAGCCTGGAATCGAGCCTAGGATTCCCTGAAACAACTGCACCAGAGGTCAACACACTGTCCACAAAGCCATCTGGAAGTGTGAGAATCAGCCTGTATGATAAATATTAGAAACTCAATAGGGGGGGGGAACGGAATTCGACGGCAAATATACAGCTGTCGAAATCCGTTCCCCCCCCCAAAATGATGAGACATGTTGATGAAGTGACTTAAAATATTGTTATTCTGTCCTGTGTAAGGATGGAGTTTAACCAGCTTCAGTTTAAATGTTCATTTTTTGCCTTTTTACCATTTATCATGATTTTAAATATTTTGAAAAGTACAAAAAAAGGTGAGAGAAGGCAAACGAAAAAAAAATCACCTAGCCTGGATTCAAACCTAGGACTCCCGGATGCAACTGCACCAGAGGTCTACACACTGTCCACAAAGCCATCTGGAAGTGTGAGAATCAGCCTGTATGATAAATATTAGAATCTCAATAGGGGGGGGAACGGAATTCGACGGCAAATATACAGCTGTCAAAATCCGTTCCCCCCCCCAAAATGATGAGACATGTTGATGAAGTGACTTAAAATATTTTTATTCTGTCCTGTGTATGGATGGAGTTTAACCTACTTCAATTTAAATGGTCATTTTTTGCCTTTTTGCCATTTATCATGATATTAAATATTTTGAAAAGAAGCAAAATAGCTGAGAGAAGGCAGACGAAAGAAAAGCATGGAGCCTGGATTCGAACCTAGGATTCCCTGACACAACTGCACCAGAGGTCAACACACTGTCCACAAAGCCATCTGGAAGTGTGAGAATCAGCCTGTATGATAAATATTAGAAACTCAATAGGGGGGGGGAACGGAATTCGACGGCAAATATACAGCTGTCGAAATCCGTCCCCCCCCCAAAAATGATGAGACATGTTGATGAAGTGACTTAAAATATTTTTATTCTGTCCTACGTAAGGATGGAGTTTAACCAGCTTCAGTTTAAATGTTCAATTTTTGCCTTTTTACCATTTATCATGATTTTAAATATTTTGAAAAGTACAAAAAAAGGTGAGAGAAGGCAAACGAAAAAAAAATCCACTAGCCTGGATTCGAACCTAGGACTCCCGGATGCAACTGCACCAGAGGTCTACACACTGTGCACAAAGCCATCTGGAAGTGTGAGAATCAGCCTGTATGATAAATATTAGAATCTCAATAGGGGGGGGAACGGAATTCGACGGCAAATATGCAGCTGTCGAAATCCGTTCCCCCCCCCCAAAATGATGAGACATGTTGATGAAGTGACTTAAAATATTTTTATTCTGTCCTGTGTATGGATGGAGTTTAACCTGCTTCAATTTAAATGGTCATTTTTTGCCTTTTTGCCATTTATCATGATATTAAATATTTTGAAAAGAAGCAAAATAGCTGAGAGAAGGCAGACGAAAGAAAAGCATGGAGCCTGGATTCGAACCTAGGATTCACTGACACAACTGCACCAGAGGTCAACATACTGTCCACTAAGCCATCTTGAAGTGTGAGAATCAGTCTGTATGATAAATATTAGAATCTCAATAGGGGGGGGAACGGAATTCGATGGCAAATATACGGCTGTCGAAATCCGTTCCCCCCCCTAAAATGATGAGACATGTTGATGAAGTGACTTAAAATATTTTTATTCTGTCCTACGTATGGATGGAGTTTAACCTGCTTCAGTTTAAATGTTCATTTTTTGCCTTTTTGCCATTTATCATTATATTAAATATTTTGAAAAGTCCCAAAATAGGTGAGAGAAGGCAGACGGAAAAAAAAACCACCAGCCTGGATTCGAACCTAGGATTACCTGACACAACTGCACCAGAGGTCAACACACTGTCCACAAAACCATCTGGAAGTGTGAGAATCAGCCTGTATGATAAATATTAGAAACTCAATAGGGGGGGGGAACGGAATTCGACGGCAAATATACAGCTGTCGAAATCCGTTCCCCCCCCCAAAATGATGAGACATGTTGATGAAGTGACTTAAAATATTGTTATTCTGTCCTGTGTAAGGATGGAGTTTAACCAGCTTCAGTTTAAATGTTCATTTTTTGCCTTTTTACCATTTATCATGATTTTAAATATTTTGAAAAGTACAAAAAAAGGTGAGAGAAGGCAAACGAAAAAAAAATCACCTAGCCTGGATTCAAACCTAGGACTCCCGGATGCAACTGCACCAGATGTCTACACACTGCCCACAAAGCCATCTGGAAGTGTGAGAATCAGCCTGTATGATAAATATTAGAATCTCAATAGGGGGGGGGAACGGAATTCGACGGCAAATATACAGCTGTCGAAATCCGTTCCCCCCCCCAAAATGATGAGACATGTTGATGAAGTGACTTAAAATATTTTTATTCTGTCCTGTGTATGTATGGAGTTTAACCTGCTTCAATTTAAATGGTCATTTTTTGCCTTTTTGCCATTTATCATGATATTAAATATTTTGAAAAGAAGCAAAATAGCTGAGAGAAGGCAGACGAAAGAAAAGCATGGAGCCTGGATTCGAACCTAGGATTTCCTGACACAACTGCACCAGAGGTCAACACACTGCCCACAAAGCCATCTGGAAGCGTGAGAATCAGCCTGTATGATAAATATTAGAAACTCAATAGGGGGGGGGAACGGAATTCGACGGCAAATATACAGCTGTCGAAATCCGTCCCCCCCCCCAAAATGATGAGACATGTTGATGAAGTGACTTAAAATATTTTTATTCTGTCCTACGTAAGGATGGAGTTTAACCAGCTTCAGTTTAAATGTTCATTTTTTGCCTTTTTACCATTTATCATGATTTTAAATATTTTGAAAAGTACAAAAAAAGGTGAGAGAAGGCAAACGAAAAAAAAAATCCACTAGCCTGGATTCGAACCTAGGACTCCTGGATGCAACTGCACCAGAGGTCAACACACTGTGCACAAAGCCATCTGGAAGTGTGAGAATCAGCCTGTATGATAAATATTAGAATCTCAATAGGGGGGGGAACGGAATTCAACGGCAAATATACAGCTGTCGAAATCCGTTCCCCCCCCAAAATGTTGAGACATGTTGATGAAGTGACTTAAAATATTTTTATTCTGTCCTGTGTATGGATGGAGTTTAACCTGCTTCAATTTAAATGGTCATTTTTTGTCTTTTTGCCATTTATCATGATATTAAATATTTTGAAAAGAAGCAAAATAGCTGAGAGAAGGCAGACGAAAGAAAAGCATGGAGCCTGGATTCAAACCGAGGATTCACTGACACAACTACAACAGAGGTCAACATACTGTCCACTAAGCCATCTTGAAGTGCAAGAATCAGTCTGTATGATAAATATTAGAAACTCAATAGGGGGGGGAACGGAATTCGATGGCAAATATACAGCTGTCGAAATCCGTTCCCCCCCCCCAAAATGAGAGACATGTTGATGAAGTGACTTAAAATATTTTTATTCTGTCCTACGTATGGATGGAGTTTAACCTGCTTCAGTTTAAATGTTCATTTTTTGCCTTTTTGCCATTTATCATGATATTAAATATTTTGAAAAGTCCCAAAATAGGTGAGAGAAGGCAGACGGAAAAAAAAACCACCAGCCTGGATTCGAACCTAGGATTACCTGACACAACTGCACCAGAGGTCAACACACTGTCCACAAAACCATCTGGAAGTGTGAGAATCAGCCTGTATGATAAATATTAGAAACTCAATAGGGGGGGGGGAACGGAATTCGACGGCAAATATACAGCTGTCGAAATCCGTTCCCCCCCCCAAAATGATGAGACATGTTGATGAAGTGACTTAAAATATTTTTATTCTGTCCTGTGTATGGATGGAGTTTAACCTGCTTCAATTTAAATGGTCATTTTTTGCCTTTTTGCCATTTATCATGATATTAAATATTTTGAAAAGAAGCAAAATAGCTGAGAGAAGGCAGACGAAAGAAAAGCATGGAGCCTGGATTCGAACCTAGGATTCACTGACACAACTGCACCAGAGGTCAACATACTGTCCACTAAGCCATCTTGAAGTGCGAGAATTAGTCTGTATGATAAATATTAGAAACTCAATAGGGGGGGGAACGGAATTCGACGGCAAATATACAGCTGTCGAAATCCGTTCCCCCCCCCCAAATTGAGAGACATGTTGATGAAGTGACTTAAAATATTTTTATTCTGTCCTACGTATGGATGGAGTTGAACCTGCTTCAGTTTAAAAGATTATTTTTGCCTTTTTGCCATTTATCATGATATTAAATATTTTGAAAAGTACCAAAATAGGTGAGAGAAGGCAGACGAATAAAAATCCACTAGCCTGGATTCGAACCTAGGATTCCCTGAAACAACTGCACCAGAGGTCAACACACTGTCCACAAAGCCATCTGGAAGTGTGAGAATCAGCCTGTATGATACATTTTAGAATCACAATAGGGGGGGGAACGGAATTCGACGGCAAATATACAGCTGTCAAAATCCGTTCCCCCCCCCCAAAATGATGAGACATGTTGATGAAGTGACTTAAAATATTTTTATTCTGTCCTACTTAAGGATGGAGTTTAACCAGCTTCAGTTTAAATGTTCATTTTTTGCCTTTTTACCATTTATCATGATTTTAAATATTTTGAAAAGTACAAAAAAAGGTGAGAGAAGGCAAACGACAAAAAAGTCCACTAGCCTGGATTCGAACCTAGGACTCCCGGATGCAACTGCACCAGAGGTCTACACACTGTGCACAAAGCCATCTGGAAGTGTGAGAATCAGCCTGTATGATAAATATTAGAATCTCAATAGGGGGGGGGAACGGAATTCAACGGCAAATATACAGCTGTCGAAATCCGTTCCCCCCCCCAAAATGATGAGACATGTTGATGAAGTGACTTAAAATATTTTTATTCTGTCCTGTGTATGGATGGAGTTTAACCTGCTTCAATTTAAATGGTCATTTTTTGTCTTTTTGCCATTTATCATGATATTATATATTTTGAAAAGAAGCAAAATAGCTGAGAGAAGGCAGACGAAAGAAAAGCATGGAGCCTGGATTCGAACCTACGATTCACTGACACAACTACACCAGAAGTCAACATACTGTCCACTAAGCCATCTTGAAGTGCGAGAATCAGTCTGTATGATAAATATTAGAAACTCAATAGGGGGGGGAACGGAATTCGATGGCAAATATACAGCTGTCGAAATCCGTTCCCCCCCCCCAAAATGAGAGACATGTTGATGAAGTGACTTAAAATATTTTTATTCTGTCCTACGTATGGATGGAGTTGAACCTGCTTCAGTTTAAATGTTCATTTTTTGCCTTTTTGCCATTTATCATGATATTAAATATTTTGAAAAGTCCCAAAATAGGTGAGAGAAGGCAGACGGGAAAAAAAACCACCAGCCTGGTTTCGAACCTAGGATTACCTGACACAACTGCACCAGAGGTCAACACACTGTCCACAAAGCCATCTGGAAGTGTGAGAATCAGCCTGTATGATAAATATTAGAATCTCAATAGGGGGGGGAACGGAACTCGACGGCAAATATACAGCTGTCGAAATCCGTTCCCCCCCCCAAAATGATGAGACATGTTGATGAAGTGACTTAAAATATTGTTATTCTGTCCTGTGTAAGGATGGAGTTTAACCAGCTTCAGTTTAAATGTTCATTTTTTGCCTTTTTACCATTTATCATGATTTTAAATATTTTGAAAAGTACAAAAAAAGGTGAGAGAAGGCAAACGAAAAAAAAATCACCTAGCCTGGATTCAAACCTAGGACTCCCGGATGCAACTGCACCAGATGTCTACACACTGCCCACAAAGCCATCTGGAAGTGTGAGAATCAGCCTGTATGATAAATATTAGAATCTCAATAGGGGGGGGGAACGGAATTCGACGGCAAATATACAGCTGTCGAAATCCGTTCCCCCCCCCAAAATGATGAGACATGTTGATGAAGTGACTTAAAATATTTTTATTCTGTCCTGTGTATGTATGGAGTTTAACCTGCTTCAATTTAAATGGTCATTTTTTGCCTTTTTGCCATTTATCATGATATTAAATATTTTGAAAAGTCCCAAAATAGGTGAGAGAAGGCAGACGGAAAAAAAAACCACCAGCCTGGATTCGAACCTAGGATTACCTGACACAACTGCACCAGAGGTCAACACACTGTCCACAAAACCATCTGGAAGTGTGAGAATCAGCCTGTATGATAAATATTAGAAACTCAATAGGGGGGGGGGAACGGAATTCGACGGCAAATATACAGCTGTCGAAATCCGTTCCCCCCCCCAAAATGATGAGACATGTTGATGAAGTGACTTAAAATATTTTTATTCTGTCCTGTGTATGGATGGAGTTTAACCTGCTTCAATTTAAATGGTCATTTTTTGCCTTTTTGCCATTTATCATGATATTAAATATTTTGAAAAGAAGCAAAATAGCTGAGAGAAGGCAGACGAAAGAAAAGCATGGAGCCTGGATTCGAACCTAGGATTCACTGACACAACTGCACCAGAGGTCAAGATACTGTCCACTAAGCCATCTTGAAGTGCGAGAATCAGTCTGTATGATAAATATTAGAAACTCAATAGGGGGGGGAACGGAATTCGACGGCAAATATACAGCTGTCGAAATCCGTTCCCCCCCCCCAAAATGAGAGACATGTTGATGAAGTTACTTAAAATATTTTTATTCTGTCCTACGTATGGATGGAGTTGAACCTGCTTCAGTTTAAAAGATTATTTTTGCCTTTTTGCCATTTATCATGATATTAAATATTTTGAAAAGTACCAAAATAGGTGAGAGAAAGCAGATGAATAAAAATCCACTAGCCTGGATTCGATCCTAGGATTCCCTGAAACAACTGCACCAGAGGTCAACACACTGTCCACAAAGCCATCTGGAAGTGTGAGATTCAGCCTGTATGATAAATATTAAAAACTCAATAGGGGGGGGGAACGGAATTCGACGGCAAATATACAGCTGTCGAAATCCGTTCCCCCCCCCAAAATGATGAGACATGTTGATGAAGTGACTTAAAATATTGTTATTCTGTCCTGTGTAAGGATGGAGTTTAACCAGCTTCAGTTTAAATGTTCATTTTTTGCCTTTTTACCATTTATCATGATTTTAAATATTTTGAAAAGTACAAAAAAAGGTGAGAGAAGGCAAACGAAAAAAAAATCACCTAGCCTGGATTCAAACCTAGGACTCCCGGATGCAACTGCACCAGATGTCTACACACTGCCCACAAAGCCATCTGGAAGTGTGAGAATCAGCCTGTATGATAAATATTAGAATCTCAATAGGGGGGGGGAACGGAATTCGACGGCAAATATACAGCTGTCGAAATCCGTTCCCCCCCCCCAAAATGATGAGACATGTTGATGAAGTGACTTAAAATATTTTTATTCTGTCCTGTGTATGTATGGAGTTTAACTTGCTTCAATTTAAATGGTCATTTTTTGCCTTTTTGCCATTTATCATGATATTAAATATTTTGAAAAGAAGCAAAATAGCTGAGAGAAGGCAGACGAAAGAAAAGCATGGAGCCTGGATTCGAACCTAGGATTTCCTGACACAACTGCACCAGAGGTCAACACACTGCCCACAAAGCCATCTGGAAGTGTGAGAATCAGCCTGTATGATAAATATTAGAAACTCAATAGGGGGGGGGAACGGAATTCGACGGCAAATATACAGCTGTCGAAATCCGTCCCCCCCCCCAAAATGATGAGACATGTTGATGAAGTGACTTAAAATATTTTTATTCTGTCCTACGTAAGGATGGAGTTTAACCAGCTTCAGTTTAAATGTTCATTTTTTGCCTTTTTACCATTTATCATGATTTTAAATATTTTGAAAAGTACAAAAAAAGGTGAGAGAAGGCAAACGAAAAAAAAAATCCACTAGCCTGGATTCGAACCTAGGACTCCTGGATGCAACTGCACCAGAGGTCAACACACTGTGCACAAAGCCATCTGGAAGTGTGAGAATCAGCCTGTATGATAAATATTAGAAACTCAATAGGGGGGGGGGAACGGAATTCGACGGCAAATATACAGCTGTCGAAATCCGTTCCCCCCCCCAAAATGATGAGACATGTTGATGAAGTGACTTAAAATATTTTTATTCTGTCCTGTGTATGGATGGAGTTTAACCTGCTTCAATTTAAATGGTCATTTTTTGCCTTTTTGCCATTTATCATGATATTAAATATTTTGAAAAGAAGCAAAATAGCTGAGAGAAGGCAGACGAAAGAAAAGCATGGAGCCTGGATTCGAACCTAGGATTCACTGACACAACTGCACCAGAGGTCAACATACTGTCCACTAAGCCATCTTGAAGTGCGAGAATCAGTCTGTATGATAAATATTAGAAACTCAATAGGGGGGGGAACGGAATTCGACGGCAAATATACAGCTGTCGAAATCCGTTCCCCCCCCCCAAATTGAGAGACATGTTGATGAAGTGACTTAAAATATTTTTATTCTGTCCTACGTATGGATGGAGTTGAACCTGCTTCAGTTTAAAAGATTATTTTTGCCTTTTTGCCATTTATCATGATATTAAATATTTTGAAAAGTACCAAAATAGGTGAGAGAAGGCAGACGAATAAAAATCCACTAGCCTGGATTCGAACCTAGGATTCCCTGAAACAACTGCACCAGAGGTCAACACACTGTCCACAAAGCCATCTGGAAGTGTGAGAATCAGCCTGTATGATACATTTTAGAATCACAATAGGGGGGGGAACGGAATTCGACGGCAAATATACAGCTGTCAAAATCCGTTCCCCCCCCCCAAAATGATGAGACATGTTAATGAAGTGACTTAAAATATTTTTATTCTGTCCTACTTAAGGATGGAGTTTAACCAGCTTCAGTTTAAATGTTCATTTTTTGCCTTTTTACCATTTATCATGATTTTAAATATTTTGAAAAGTACAAAAAAAGGTGAGAGAAGGCAAACGAAAAAAAAGTCCACTAGCCTGGATTCGAACCTAGGACTCCCGGATGCAACTGCACCAGAGGTCTACACACTGTGCACAAAGCCATCTGGAAGTGTGAGAATCAGCCTGTATGATAAATATTAGAATCTCAATAGGGGGGGGGAACGGAATTCAACGGCAAATATACAGCTGTCGAAATCCGTTCCCCCCCCCAAAATGATGAGACATGTTGATGAAGTGACTTAAAATATTTTTATTCTGTCCTGTGTATGGATGGAGTTTAACCTGCTTCAATTTAAATGGTCATTTTTTGTCTTTTTGCCATTTATCATGATATTATATATTTTGAAAAGAAGCAAAATAGCTGAGAGAAGGCAGACGAAAGAAAAGCATGGAGCCTGGATTCGAACCTACGATTCACTGACACAACTACACCAGAAGTCAACATACTGTCCACTAAGCCATCTTGAAGTGCGAGAATCAGTCTGTATGATAAATATTAGAAACTCAATAGGGGGGGGAACGGAATTCGATGGCAAATATACAGCTGTCGAAATCCGTTCCCCCCCCCCAAAATGAGAGACATGTTGATGAAGTGACTTAAAATATTTTTATTCTGTCCTACGTATGGATGGAGTTGAACCTGCTTCAGTTTAAATGTTCATTTTTTGCCTTTTTGCCATTTATCATGATATTAAATATTTTGAAAAGTCCCAAAATAGGTGAGAGAAGGCAGACGGGAAAAAAAACCACCAGCCTGGATTCGAACCTAGGATTACCTGACACAACTGCACCAGAGGTCAACACACTGTCCACAAAGCCATCTGGAAGTGTGAGAATCAGCCTGTATGATAAATATTAGAATCTCAATAGGGGGGGGAACGGAACTCGACGGCAAATATACAGCTGTCGAAATCCGTTCCCCCCCCCAAAATGATGAGACATGTTGATGAAGTGACTTAAAATATTGTTATTCTGTCCTGTGTAAGGATGGAGTTTAACCAGCTTCAGTTTAAATGTTCATTTTTTGCCTTTTTACCATTTATCATGATTTTAAATATTTTGAAAAGTACAAAAAAAGGTGAGAGAAGGCAAACGAAAAAAAAATCACCTAGCCTGGATTCAAACCTAGGACTCCCGGATGCAACTGCACCAGATGTCTACACACTGCCCACAAAGCCATCTGGAAGTGTGAGAATCAGCCTGTATGATAAATATTAGAATCTCAATAGGGGGGGGGAACGGAATTCGACGGCAAATATACAGCTGTCGAAATCCGTTCCCCCCCCCAAAATGATGAGACATGTTGATGAAGTGACTTAAAATATTTTTATTCTGTCCTGTGTATGTATGGAGTTTAACCTGCTTCAATTTAAATGGTCATTTTTTGCCTTTTTGCCATTTATCATGATATTAAATATTTTGAAAAGTCCCAAAATAGGTGAGAGAAGGCAGACGGAAAAAAAAACCACCAGCCTGGATTCGAACCTAGGATTACCTGACACAACTGCACCAGAGGTCTACACACTGTCCACAAAACCATCTGGAAGTGTGAGAATCAGCCTGTATGATAAATATTAGAAACTCAATAGGGGGGGGGGAACGGAATTCGACGGCAAATATACAGCTGTCGAAATCCGTTCCCCCCCCCAAAATGATGAGACATGTTGATGAAGTGACTTAAAATATTTTTATTCTGTCCTGTGTATGGATGGAGTTTAACCTGCTTCAATTTAAATGGTCATTTTTTGCCTTTTTGCCATTTATCATGATATTAAATATTTTGAAAAGAAGCAAAATAGCTGAGAGAAGGCAGACGAAAGAAAAGCATGGAGCCTGGATTCGAACCTAGGATTCACTGACACAACTGCACCAGAGGTCAAGATACTGTCCACTAAGCCATCTTGAAGTGCGAGAATCAGTCTGTATGATAAATATTAGAAACTCAATAGGGGGGGGAACGGAATTCGACGGCAAATATACAGCTGTCGAAATCCGTTCCCCCCCCCCAAAATGAGAGACATGTTGATGAAGTTACTTAAAATATTTTTATTCTGTCCTACGTATGGATGGAGTTGAACCTGCTTCAGTTTAAAAGATTATTTTTGCCTTTTTGCCATTTATCATGATATTAAATATTTTGAAAAGTACCAAAATAGGTGAGAGAAAGCAGATGAATAAAAATCCACTAGCCTGGATTCGATCCTAGGATTCCCTGAAACAACTGCACCAGAGGTCAACACACTGTCCACAAAGCCATCTGGAAGTGTGAGATTCAGCCTGTATGATAAATATTAAAAACTCAATAGGGGGGGGGGAACGGAATTCGACGGCAAATATACAGCTGTCGAAATCCGTTCCCCCCCCCAAAATGATGAGACATGTTGATGAAGTGACTTAAAATATTGTTATTCTGTCCTGTGTAAGGATGGAGTTTAACCAGCTTCAGTTTAAATGTTCATTTTTTGCCTTTTTACCATTTATCATGATTTTAAATATTTTGAAAAGTACAAAAAAAGGTGAGAGAAGGCAAACGAAAAAAAAATCACCTAGCCTGGATTCAAACCTAGGACTCCCGGATGCAACTGCACCAGATGTCTACACACTGCCCACAAAGCCATCTGGAAGTGTGAGAATCAGCCTGTATGATAAATATTAGAATCTCAATAGGGGGGGGGAACGGAATTCGACGGCAAATATACAGCTGTCGAAATCCGTTCCCCCCCCCCAAAATGATGAGACATGTTGATGAAGTGACTTAAAATATTTTTATTCTGTCCTGTGTATGTATGGAGTTTAACTTGCTTCAATTTAAATGGTCATTTTTTGCCTTTTTGCCATTTATCATGATATTAAATATTTTGAAAAGAAGCAAAATAGCTGAGAGAAGGCAGACGAAAGAAAAGCATGGAGCCTGGATTCGAACCTAGGATTTCCTGACACAACTGCACCAGAGGTCAACACACTGCCCACAAAGCCATCTGGAAGTGTGAGAATCAGCCTGTATGATAAATATTAGAAACTCAATAGGGGGGGGGAACGGAATTCGACGGCAAATATACAGCTGTCGAAATCCGTTCCCCCCCCCAAAATGATGAGACATGTTGATGAAGTGACTTAAAATATTGTTATTCTGTCCTGTGTAAGGATGGAGTTTAACCAGCTTCAGTTTAAATGTTCATTTTTTGCCTTTTTACCATTTATCATGATATTAAATATTTTGAAAAGAAGCAAAATAGCTGAGAGAAGGCAGACGAAAGAAAAGCATGGAGCCTGGATTCGAACCTAGGATTCACTGATACAACTGCACCAGAGGTCAAGATACTGTCCACTAAACCATCTTGAAGTGCGAGAATCAGTCTGTATGATAAATATTAGAAACTCAATAGGGGGGGGAACGGAATTCGACGGCAAATATACAGCTGTCGAAATCCGTTCCCCCCCCCCAAAATGAGAGACATGTTGATGAAGTTACTTAAAATATTTTTATTCTGTCCTACGTATGGATGGAGTTGAACCTGCTTCAGTTTAAAAGATTATTTTTGCCTTTTTGCCATTTATCATGATATTAAATATTTTGAAAAGTACCAAAATAGGTGAGAGAAAGCAGATGAATAAAAATCCACTAGCCTGGATTCGATCCTAGGATTCCCTGAAACAACTGCACCAGAGGTCAACACACTGTCCACAAAGCCATCTGGAAGTGTGAGATTCAGCCTGTATGATAAATATTAAAAACTCAATAGGGGGGGGGAACGGAATTCGACGGCAAATATACAGCTGTCGAAATCCGTTCCCCCCCCCAAAATGATGAGACATGTTGATGAAGTGACTTAAAATATTGTTATTCTGTCCTGTGTAAGGATGGAGTTTAACCAGCTTCAGTTTAAATGTTCATTTTTTGCCTTTTTACCATTTATCATGATTTTAAATATTTTGAAAAGTACAAAAAAAGGTGAGAGAAGGCAAACGAAAAAAAAATCACCTAGCCTGGATTCAAACCTAGGACTCCCGGATGCAACTGCACCAGATGTCTACACACTGCCCACAAAGCCATCTGGAAGTGTGAGAATCAGCCTGTATGATAAATATTAGAATCTCAATAGGGGGGGGGAACGGAATTCGACGGCAAATATACAGCTGTCGAAATCCGTTCCCCCCCCAAAATGTTGAGACATGTTGATGAAGTGACTTAAAATATTTTTATTCTGTCCTGTGTATGGATGGAGTTTAACCTGCTTCAATTTAAATGGTCATTTTTTGTCTTTTTGCCATTTATCATGATATTAAATATTTTGAAAAGAAGCAAAATAGCTGAGAGAAGGCAGACGAAAGAAAAGCATGGAGCCTGGATTCAAACCGAGGATTCACTGACACAACTACAACAGAGGTCAACATACTGTCCACTAAGCCATCTTGAAGTGCAAGAATCAGTCTGTATGATAAATATTAGAAACTCAATAGGGGGGGGAACGGAATTCGATGGCAAATATACAGCTGTCGAAATCCGTTCCCCCCCCCCAAAATGAGAGACATGTTGATGAAGTGACTTAAAATATTTTTATTCTGTCCTACGTATGGATGGAGTTTAACCTGCTTCAGTTTAAATGTTCATTTTTTGCCTTTTTGCCATTTATCATGATATTAAATATTTTGAAAAGTCCCAAAATAGGTGAGAGAAGGCAGACGGAAAAAAAAACCACCAGCCTGGATTCGAACCTAGGATTACCTGACACAACTGCACCAGAGGTCAACACACTGTCCACAAAACCATCTGGAAGTGTGAGAATCAGCCTGTATGATAAATATTAGAAACTCAATAGGGGGGGGGGAACGGAATTCGACGGCAAATATACAGCTGTCGAAATCCGTTCCCCCCCCCAAAATGATGAGACATGTTGATGAAGTGACTTAAAATATTTTTATTCTGTCCTGTGTATGGATGGAGTTTAACCTGCTTCAATTTAAATGGTCATTTTTTGCCTTTTTGCCATTTATCATGATATTAAATATTTTGAAAAGAAGCAAAATAGCTGAGAGAAGGCAGACGAAAGAAAAGCATGGAGCCTGGATTCGAACCTAGGATTCACTGACACAACTGCACCAGAGGTCAACATACTGTCCACTAAGCCATCTTGAAGTGCGAGAATTAGTCTGTATGATAAATATTAGAAACTCAATAGGGGGGGGAACGGAATTCGACGGCAAATATACAGCTGTCGAAATCCGTTCCCCCCCCCCAAATTGAGAGACATGTTGATGAAGTGACTTAAAATATTTTTATTCTGTCCTACGTATGGATGGAGTTGAACCTGCTTCAGTTTAAAAGATTATTTTTGCCTTTTTGCCATTTATCATGATATTAAATATTTTGAAAAGTACCAAAATAGGTGAGAGAAGGCAGACGAATAAAAATCCACTAGCCTGGATTCGAACCTAGGATTCCCTGAAACAACTGCACCAGAGGTCAACACACTGTCCACAAAGCCATCTGGAAGTGTGAGAATCAGCCTGTATGATACATTTTAGAATCACAATAGGGGGGGGAACGGAATTCGACGGCAAATATACAGCTGTCAAAATCCGTTCCCCCCCCCCAAAATGATGAGACATGTTGATGAAGTGACTTAAAATATTTTTATTCTGTCCTACTTAAGGATGGAGTTTAACCAGCTTCAGTTTAAATGTTCATTTTTTGCCTTTTTACCATTTATCATGATTTTAAATATTTTGAAAAGTACAAAAAAAGGTGAGAGAAGGCAAACGACAAAAAAGTCCACTAGCCTGGATTCGAACCTAGGACTCCCGGATGCAACTGCACCAGAGGTCTACACACTGTGCACAAAGCCATCTGGAAGTGTGAGAATCAGCCTGTATGATAAATATTAGAATCTCAATAGGGGGGGGGAACGGAATTCAACGGCAAATATACAGCTGTCGAAATCCGTTCCCCCCCCCAAAATGATGAGACATGTTGATGAAGTGACTTAAAATATTTTTATTCTGTCCTGTGTATGGATGGAGTTTAACCTGCTTCAATTTAAATGGTCATTTTTTGTCTTTTTGCCATTTATCATGATATTATATATTTTGAAAAGAAGCAAAATAGCTGAGAGAAGGCAGACGAAAGAAAAGCATGGAGCCTGGATTCGAACCTACGATTCACTGACACAACTACACCAGAAGTCAACATACTGTCCACTAAGCCATCTTGAAGTGCGAGAATCAGTCTGTATGATAAATATTAGAAACTCAATAGGGGGGGGAACGGAATTCGATGGCAAATATACAGCTGTCGAAATCCGTTCCCCCCCCCCAAAATGAGAGACATGTTGATGAAGTGACTTAAAATATTTTTATTCTGTCCTACGTATGGATGGAGTTGAACCTGCTTCAGTTTAAATGTTCATTTTTTGCCTTTTTGCCATTTATCATGATATTAAATATTTTGAAAAGTCCCAAAATAGGTGAGAGAAGGCAGACGGGAAAAAAAACCACCAGCCTGGTTTCGAACCTAGGATTACCTGACACAACTGCACCAGAGGTCAACACACTGTCCACAAAGCCATCTGGAAGTGTGAGAATCAGCCTGTATGATAAATATTAGAATCTCAATAGGGGGGGGAACGGAACTCGACGGCAAATATACAGCTGTCGAAATCCGTTCCCCCCCCCAAAATGATGAGACATGTTGATGAAGTGACTTAAAATATTGTTATTCTGTCCTGTGTAAGGATGGAGTTTAACCAGCTTCAGTTTAAATGTTCATTTTTTGCCTTTTTACCATTTATCATGATTTTAAATATTTTGAAAAGTACAAAAAAAGGTGAGAGAAGGCAAACGAAAAAAAAATCACCTAGCCTGGATTCAAACCTAGGACTCCCGGATGCAACTGCACCAGATGTCTACACACTGCCCACAAAGCCATCTGGAAGTGTGAGAATCAGCCTGTATGATAAATATTAGAATCTCAATAGGGGGGGGGAACGGAATTCGACGGCAAATATACAGCTGTCGAAATCCGTTCCCCCCCCCAAAATGATGAGACATGTTGATGAAGTGACTTAAAATATTTTTATTCTGTCCTGTGTATGTATGGAGTTTAACCTGCTTCAATTTAAATGGTCATTTTTTGCCTTTTTGCCATTTATCATGATATTAAATATTTTGAAAAGTCCCAAAATAGGTGAGAGAAGGCAGACGGAAAAAAAAACCACCAGCCTGGATTCGAACCTAGGATTACCTGACACAACTGCACCAGAGGTCAACACACTGTCCACAAAACCATCTGGAAGTGTGAGAATCAGCCTGTATGATAAATATTAGAAACTCAATAGGGGGGGGGGAACGGAATTCGACGGCAAATATACAGCTGTCGAAATCCGTTCCCCCCCCCAAAATGATGAGACATGTTGATGAAGTGACTTAAAATATTTTTATTCTGTCCTGTGTATGGATGGAGTTTAACCTGCTTCAATTTAAATGGTCATTTTTTGCCTTTTTGCCATTTATCATGATATTAAATATTTTGAAAAGAAGCAAAATAGCTGAGAGAAGGCAGACGAAAGAAAAGCATGGAGCCTGGATTCGAACCTAGGATTCACTGACACAACTGCACCAGAGGTCAAGATACTGTCCACTAAGCCATCTTGAAGTGCGAGAATCAGTCTGTATGATAAATATTAGAAACTCAATAGGGGGGGGAACGGAATTCGACGGCAAATATACAGCTGTCGAAATCCGTTCCCCCCCCCCAAAATGAGAGACATGTTGATGAAGTTACTTAAAATATTTTTATTCTGTCCTACGTATGGATGGAGTTGAACCTGCTTCAGTTTAAAAGATTATTTTTGCCTTTTTGCCATTTATCATGATATTAAATATTTTGAAAAGTACCAAAATAGGTGAGAGAAAGCAGATGAATAAAAATCCACTAGCCTGGATTCGATCCTAGGATTCCCTGAAACAACTGCACCAGAGGTCAACACACTGTCCACAAAGCCATCTGGAAGTGTGAGATTCAGCCTGTATGATAAATATTAAAAACTCAATAGGGGGGGGGAACGGAATTCGACGGCAAATATACAGCTGTCGAAATCCGTTCCCCCCCCCAAAATGATGAGACATGTTGATGAAGTGACTTAAAATATTGTTATTCTGTCCTGTGTAAGGATGGAGTTTAACCAGCTTCAGTTTAAATGTTCATTTTTTGCCTTTTTACCATTTATCATGATTTTAAATATTTTGAAAAGTACAAAAAAAGGTGAGAGAAGGCAAACGAAAAAAAAATCACCTAGCCTGGATTCAAACCTAGGACTCCCGGATGCAACTGCACCAGATGTCTACACACTGCCCACAAAGCCATCTGGAAGTGTGAGAATCAGCCTGTATGATAAATATTAGAATCTCAATAGGGGGGGGGAACGGAATTCGACGGCAAATATACAGCTGTCGAAATCCGTTCCCCCCCCCCAAAATGATGAGACATGTTGATGAAGTGACTTAAAATATTTTTATTCTGTCCTGTGTATGTATGGAGTTTAACTTGCTTCAATTTAAATGGTCATTTTTTGCCTTTTTGCCATTTATCATGATATTAAATATTTTGAAAAGAAGCAAAATAGCTGAGAGAAGGCAGACGAAAGAAAAGCATGGAGCCTGGATTCGAACCTAGGATTTCCTGACACAACTGCACCAGAGGTCAACACACTGCCCACAAAGCCATCTGGAAGTGTGAGAATCAGCCTGTATGATAAATATTAGAAACTCAATAGGGGGGGGGAACGGAATTCGACGGCAAATATACAGCTGTCGAAATCCGTCCCCCCCCCCAAAATGATGAGACATGTTGATGAAGTGACTTAAAATATTTTTATTCTGTCCTACGTAAGGATGGAGTTTAACCAGCTTCAGTTTAAATGTTCATTTTTTGCCTTTTTACCATTTATCATGATTTTAAATATTTTGAAAAGTACAAAAAAAGGTGAGAGAAGGCAAACGAAAAAAAAAATCCACTAGCCTGGATTCGAACCTAGGACTCCTGGATGCAACTGCACCAGAGGTCAACACACTGTGCACAAAGCCATCTGGAAGTGTGAGAATCAGCCTGTATGATAAATATTAGAAACTCAATAGGGGGGGGGGAACGGAATTCGACGGCAAATATACAGCTGTCGAAATCCGTTCCCCCCCCCAAAATGATGAGACATGTTGATGAAGTGACTTAAAATATTTTTATTCTGTCCTGTGTATGGATGGAGTTTAACCTGCTTCAATTTAAATGGTCATTTTTTGCCTTTTTGCCATTTATCATGATATTAAATATTTTGAAAAGAAGCAAAATAGCTGAGAGAAGGCAGACGAAAGAAAAGCATGGAGCCTGGATTCGAACCTAGGATTCACTGACACAACTGCACCAGAGGTCAACATACTGTCCACTAAGCCATCTTGAAGTGCGAGAATCAGTCTGTATGATAAATATTAGAAACTCAATAGGGGGGGGAACGGAATTCGACGGCAAATATACAGCTGTCGAAATCCGTTCCCCCCCCCCAAATTGAGAGACATGTTGATGAAGTGACTTAAAATATTTTTATTCTGTCCTACGTATGGATGGAGTTGAACCTGCTTCAGTTTAAAAGATTATTTTTGCCTTTTTGCCATTTATCATGATATTAAATATTTTGAAAAGTACCAAAATAGGTGAGAGAAGGCAGACGAATAAAAATCCACTAGCCTGGATTCGAACCTAGGATTCCCTGAAACAACTGCACCAGAGGTCAACACACTGTCCACAAAGCCATCTGGAAGTGTGAGAATCAGCCTGTATGATACATTTTAGAATCACAATAGGGGGGGGAACGGAATTCGACGGCAAATATACAGCTGTCAAAATCCGTTCCCCCCCCCCAAAATGATGAGACATGTTAATGAAGTGACTTAAAATATTTTTATTCTGTCCTACTTAAGGATGGAGTTTAACCAGCTTCAGTTTAAATGTTCATTTTTTGCCTTTTTACCATTTATCATGATTTTAAATATTTTGAAAAGTACAAAAAAAGGTGAGAGAAGGCAAACGAAAAAAAAGTCCACTAGCCTGGATTCGAACCTAGGACTCCCGGATGCAACTGCACCAGAGGTCTACACACTGTGCACAAAGCCATCTGGAAGTGTGAGAATCAGCCTGTATGATAAATATTAGAATCTCAATAGGGGGGGGGAACGGAATTCAACGGCAAATATACAGCTGTCGAAATCCGTTCCCCCCCCCAAAATGATGAGACATGTTGATGAAGTGACTTAAAATATTTTTATTCTGTCCTGTGTATGGATGGAGTTTAACCTGCTTCAATTTAAATGGTCATTTTTTGTCTTTTTGCCATTTATCATGATATTATATATTTTGAAAAGAAGCAAAATAGCTGAGAGAAGGCAGACGAAAGAAAAGCATGGAGCCTGGATTCGAACCTACGATTCACTGACACAACTACACCAGAAGTCAACATACTGTCCACTAAGCCATCTTGAAGTGCGAGAATCAGTCTGTATGATAAATATTAGAAACTCAATAGGGGGGGGAACGGAATTCGATGGCAAATATACAGCTGTCGAAATCCGTTCCCCCCCCCCAAAATGAGAGACATGTTGATGAAGTGACTTAAAATATTTTTATTCTGTCCTACGTATGGATGGAGTTGAACCTGCTTCAGTTTAAATGTTCATTTTTTGCCTTTTTGCCATTTATCATGATATTAAATATTTTGAAAAGTCCCAAAATAGGTGAGAGAAGGCAGACGGGAAAAAAAACCACCAGCCTGGATTCGAACCTAGGATTACCTGACACAACTGCACCAGAGGTCAACACACTGTCCACAAAGCCATCTGGAAGTGTGAGAATCAGCCTGTATGATAAATATTAGAATCTCAATAGGGGGGGGAACGGAACTCGACGGCAAATATACAGCTGTCGAAATCCGTTCCCCCCCCCAAAATGATGAGACATGTTGATGAAGTGACTTAAAATATTGTTATTCTGTCCTGTGTAAGGATGGAGTTTAACCAGCTTCAGTTTAAATGTTCATTTTTTGCCTTTTTACCATTTATCATGATTTTAAATATTTTGAAAAGTACAAAAAAAGGTGAGAGAAGGCAAACGAAAAAAAAATCACCTAGCCTGGATTCAAACCTAGGACTCCCGGATGCAACTGCACCAGATGTCTACACACTGCCCACAAAGCCATCTGGAAGTGTGAGAATCAGCCTGTATGATAAATATTAGAATCTCAATAGGGGGGGGGAACGGAATTCGACGGCAAATATACAGCTGTCGAAATCCGTTCCCCCCCCCAAAATGATGAGACATGTTGATGAAGTGACTTAAAATATTTTTATTCTGTCCTGTGTATGTATGGAGTTTAACCTGCTTCAATTTAAATGGTCATTTTTTGCCTTTTTGCCATTTATCATGATATTAAATATTTTGAAAAGTCCCAAAATAGGTGAGAGAAGGCAGACGGAAAAAAAAACCACCAGCCTGGATTCGAACCTAGGATTACCTGACACAACTGCACCAGAGGTCTACACACTGTCCACAAAACCATCTGGAAGTGTGAGAATCAGCCTGTATGATAAATATTAGAAACTCAATAGGGGGGGGGGAACGGAATTCGACGGCAAATATACAGCTGTCGAAATCCGTTCCCCCCCCCAAAATGATGAGACATGTTGATGAAGTGACTTAAAATATTTTTATTCTGTCCTGTGTATGGATGGAGTTTAACCTGCTTCAATTTAAATGGTCATTTTTTGCCTTTTTGCCATTTATCATGATATTAAATATTTTGAAAAGAAGCAAAATAGCTGAGAGAAGGCAGACGAAAGAAAAGCATGGAGCCTGGATTCGAACCTAGGATTCACTGACACAACTGCACCAGAGGTCAAGATACTGTCCACTAAGCCATCTTGAAGTGCGAGAATCAGTCTGTATGATAAATATTAGAAACTCAATAGGGGGGGGAACGGAATTCGACGGCAAATATACAGCTGTCGAAATCCGTTCCCCCCCCCCAAAATGAGAGACATGTTGATGAAGTTACTTAAAATATTTTTATTCTGTCCTACGTATGGATGGAGTTGAACCTGCTTCAGTTTAAAAGATTATTTTTGCCTTTTTGCCATTTATCATGATATTAAATATTTTGAAAAGTACCAAAATAGGTGAGAGAAAGCAGATGAATAAAAATCCACTAGCCTGGATTCGATCCTAGGATTCCCTGAAACAACTGCACCAGAGGTCAACACACTGTCCACAAAGCCATCTGGAAGTGTGAGATTCAGCCTGTATGATAAATATTAAAAACTCAATAGGGGGGGGGAACGGAATTCGACGGCAAATATACAGCTGTCGAAATCCGTTCCCCCCCCCAAAATGATGAGACATGTTGATGAAGTGACTTAAAATATTGTTATTCTGTCCTGTGTAAGGATGGAGTTTAACCAGCTTCAGTTTAAATGTTCATTTTTTGCCTTTTTACCATTTATCATGATTTTAAATATTTTGAAAAGTACAAAAAAAGGTGAGAGAAGGCAAACGAAAAAAAAATCACCTAGCCTGGATTCAAACCTAGGACTCCCGGATGCAACTGCACCAGATGTCTACACACTGCCCACAAAGCCATCTGGAAGTGTGAGAATCAGCCTGTATGATAAATATTAGAATCTCAATAGGGGGGGGGAACGGAATTCGACGGCAAATATACAGCTGTCGAAATCCGTTCCCCCCCCCCAAAATGATGAGACATGTTGATGAAGTGACTTAAAATATTTTTATTCTGTCCTGTGTATGTATGGAGTTTAACTTGCTTCAATTTAAATGGTCATTTTTTGCCTTTTTGCCATTTATCATGATATTAAATATTTTGAAAAGAAGCAAAATAGCTGAGAGAAGGCAGACGAAAGAAAAGCATGGAGCCTGGATTCGAACCTAGGATTTCCTGACACAACTGCACCAGAGGTCAACACACTGCCCACAAAGCCATCTGGAAGTGTGAGAATCAGCCTGTATGATAAATATTAGAAACTCAATAGGGGGGGGGAACGGAATTCGACGGCAAATATACAGCTGTCGAAATCCGTTCCCCCCCCCAAAATGATGAGACATGTTGATGAAGTGACTTAAAATATTGTTATTCTGTCCTGTGTAAGGATGGAGTTTAACCAGCTTCAGTTTAAATGTTCATTTTTTGCCTTTTTACCATTTATCATGATATTAAATATTTTGAAAAGAAGCAAAATAGCTGAGAGAAGGCAGACGAAAGAAAAGCATGGAGCCTGGATTCGAACCTAGGATTCACTGATACAACTGCACCAGAGGTCAAGATACTGTCCACTAAACCATCTTGAAGTGCGAGAATCAGTCTGTATGATAAATATTAGAAACTCAATAGGGGGGGGAACGGAATTCGACGGCAAATATACAGCTGTCGAAATCCGTTCCCCCCCCCCAAAATGAGAGACATGTTGATGAAGTTACTTAAAATATTTTTATTCTGTCCTACGTATGGATGGAGTTGAACCTGCTTCAGTTTAAAAGATTATTTTTGCCTTTTTGCCATTTATCATGATATTAAATATTTTGAAAAGTACCAAAATAGGTGAGAGAAAGCAGATGAATAAAAATCCACTAGCCTGGATTCGATCCTAGGATTCCCTGAAACAACTGCACCAGAGGTCAACACACTGTCCACAAAGCCATCTGGAAGTGTGAGATTCAGCCTGTATGATAAATATTAAAAACTCAATAGGGGGGGGGAACGGAATTCGACGGCAAATATACAGCTGTCGAAATCCGTTCCCCCCCCCAAAATGATGAGACATGTTGATGAAGTGACTTAAAATATTGTTATTCTGTCCTGTGTAAGGATGGAGTTTAACCAGCTTCAGTTTAAATGTTCATTTTTTGCCTTTTTACCATTTATCATGATTTTAAATATTTTGAAAAGTACAAAAAAAGGTGAGAGAAGGCAAACGAAAAAAAAATCACCTAGCCTGGATTCAAACCTAGGACTCCCGGATGCAACTGCACCAGATGTCTACACACTGCCCACAAAGCCATCTGGAAGTGTGAGAATCAGCCTGTATGATAAATATTAGAATCTCAATAGGGGGGGGGAACGGAATTCGACGGCAAATATACAGCTGTCGAAATCCGTTCCCCCACCCCAAAATGATGAGACATGTTGATGAAGTGACTTAAAATATTTTTATTCTGTCCTGTGTATGTATGGAGTTTAACTTGCTTCAATTTAAATGGTCATTTTTTGCCTTTTTGCCATTTATCATGATATTAAATATTTTGAAAAGAAGCAAAATAGCTGAGAGAAGGCAGACGAAAGAAAAGCATGGAGCCTGGATTCGAACCTAGGATTTCCTGACACAACTGCACCAGAGGTCAACACACTGCCCACAAAGCCATCTGGAAGTGTGAGAATCAGCCTGTATGATAAATATTAGAAACTCAATAGGGGGGGGGAACGGAATTCGACGGCAAATATACAGCTGTCGAAATCCGTCCCCCCCCCCCCAAAATGATGAGACATGTTGATGAAGTGACTTAAAATATTTTTATTCTGTCCTACGTAAGGATGGAGTTTAACCAGCTTCAGTTTAAATGTTCATTTTTTGCCTTTTTACCATTTATCATGATTTTAAATATTTTGAAAAGTACAAAAAAAGGTGAGAGAAGGCAAACGAAAAAAAAAATCCACTAGCCTGGATTCGAACCTAGGACTCCTGGATGCAACTGCACCAGAGGTCAACACACTGTGCACAAAGCCATCTGGAAGTGTGAGAATCAGCCTGTATGATAAATATTAGAATCTCAATAGGGGGGGGAACGGAATTCAACGGCAAATATACAGCTGTCGAAATCCGTTCCCCCCCCCAAAATGATGAGACATGTTGATCAAGTGACTTAAAATATTTTTATTCTGTCCTACGTATGGATGGAGTTGAACCTGCTTCAGTTTAAATGTTCATTTTTTGCCTTTTTGCCATTTATCATGATATTAAATATTTTGAAAAGTCCCAAAATAGGTGAGAGAAGGCAGACGGGAAAAAAAACCACCAGCCTGGATTCGAACCTAGGATTACCTGACACAACTGCACCAGAGGTCAACACACTGTCCACAAAGCCATCTGGAAGTGTGAGAATCAGCCTGTATGATAAATATTAGAATCTCAATAGGGGGGGGAACGGAACTCGACGGCAAATATACAGCTGTCGAAATCCGTTCCCCCCCCCAAAATGATGAGACATGTTGATGAAGTGACTTAAAATATTTTTATTCTGTCCTGTGTATGGATGGAGTTTAACCTGCTTCAATTTAAATGGTCATTTTTTGTCTTTTTGCCATTTATCATGATATTAAATATTTTGAAAAGAAGCAAAATAGCTGAGAGAAGGCAGACGAAAGAAAAGCATGGAGCCTGGATTTGAACCTAGGATTCACTGACACAACTACACCAGAGGTCAACATACTGTCCACTAAGCCATCTTGAAGTGCGAGAATCAGTTTGTATGATAAATATTAGAAACTCAATAGGGGGGGGAACGGAATTCGACGGCAAATATACAGCTGTCGAAATCCGTTCCCCCCCCCCAAAATGAGAGACATGTTGATGAAGTGACTTAAAATATTGTTATTCTGTCCTGTGTAAGGATGGAGTTTAACCAGCTTCAGTTTAAATGTTCATTTTTTGCCTTTTTACCATTTATCATGATTTTAAATATTTTGAAAAGTACAAAAAAAGGAGAGAGAAGGCAAACGAAAAAAAATCACCTAGCCTGGATTCAAACCTAGGACTCGCGGATGCAACTGCACCAGAGGTCTACACACTGTCCACAAAGCCATCTGGAAGTGTGAGAATCAGCCTGTATGATAAATATTAGAATCTCAATAGGGGGGGGAACGGAATTCGACGGCAAATATACAGCTGTCGAAATCCGTTCCCCCCCCCCCAAAATGATGAGACATGTTGATGAAGTGACTTAAAATATTTTTATTCTGTCCTGTGTATGGATGGAGTTTAACCTGCTTCAATTTAAATGGTCATTTTTTGCCTTTTTACCATTTATCATGATATTAAATATTTTGAAAAGAAGCAAAATAGCTGAGAGAAGGCAGACGAAAGAAAAGCATGGAGCCTGGATTTGAACCTAGGATTCCCTGACACAACTGCACCAGAGGTCAACACACTGTCCACAAAGCCATCTGTAAGTGTGAGAATCAGCCTGTATGATAAATATTAGAAACTCAATAGGGGGGGGGAACGGAATTCGACGGCTAATATACAGCTGTCGAAATCTGCCCCCCCCCCCCCCCCCCACCCCAAAATGATGAGACATGTTGATGAAGTGACTTAAAATATTTTTATTCTGTCCTACGTAAGGATGGAGTTTAACCAGCTTCAGTTTAAATGTTCATTTTTTGCCTTTTTACCATTTATCATGATTTTAAATATTTTGAAAAGTACAAAAAAAGGTGAGAGAAGGCAAACGAAAAAAAAAATCCACTAGCCTGGATTCGAACCTAGGACTCCCGGATGCAACTGCACCAGAGGTCTACACACTGTGCACAAAGCCATCTGGAAGTGTGAGAATCAGCCTGTATGATAAATATTAGAATCTCAACAGGGGGGGGAACGGAAGTCAACGGCAAATATACAGCTGTCGAAATCCGTTCCCCCCCCCAAAATGATGAGACATGTTGATGAAGTGACTTAAAATATTTTTATTCTGTCCTGTGTATGGATGGAGTTTAACCTGCTTCAATTTAAATGGTCATTTTTTGTCTTTTTGCCATTTATCATGATATTAAATATTTTGAAAAGAAGCAAAATAGCTGAGAGAAGGCAGACGAAAGAAAAGCATGGAGCCTGGATTCGAACCTAGGATTCACTGACACAACTACACCAGAGGTCAACATACTGTCCACTAAGCCATCTTGAAGTACGAGAATCAGTCTGTATGATAAATATTAGAAACTCAATAGGGGGGGGAACGGAATTCGATGGCAAATATACAGCTGTCGAAATCCGTTCCCCCCCCCCAAAATGAGAGACATGTTGATGAAGTGACTTAAAATATTTTTATTCTGTCCTACGTATGGATGGAGTTTAACCTGCTTCAGTTTAAATGTTCATTTTTTGCCTTTTTGCCATTTATCATGATATTAAATATTTTGAAAAGTCCCAAAATAGGTGAGAGAAGGCAGACGGAAAAAAAAACCACCAGCCTGGATTCGAACCTAGGATTACCTGACACAACTGCACCAGAGGTCAACACACTGTCCACAAAACCATCTGGAAGTGTGAGAATCAGCCTGTATGATAAATATTAGAAACTCAATAGGGGGGGGGAACGGAATTCGACGGCAAATATACAGCTGTCGAAATCCGTTCCCCCCCCCAAAATGATGAGACATGTTGATGAAGTGACTTAAAATATTGTTATTCTGTCCTGTGTAAGGATGGAGTTTAACCAGCTTCAGTTTAAATGTTCATTTTTTGCCTTTTTACCATTTATCATGATATTAAATATTTTGAAAAGAAGCAAAATAGCTGAGAGAAGGCAGACGAAAGAAAAGCATGGAGCCTGGATTCGAACCTAGGATTCACTGATACAACTGCACCAGAGGTCAAGATACTGTCCACTAAACCATCTTGAAGTGCGAGAATCAGTCTGTATGATAAATATTAGAAACTCAATAGGGGGGGGAACGGAATTCGACGGCAAATATACAGCTGTCGAAATCCGTTCCCCCCCCCCAAAATGAGAGACATGTTGATGAAGTTACTTAAAATATTTTTATTCTGTCCTACGTATGGATGGAGTTGAACCTGCTTCAGTTTAAAAGATTATTTTTGCCTTTTTGCCATTTATCATGATATTAAATATTTTGAAAAGTACCAAAATAGGTGAGAGAAAGCAGATGAATAAAAATCCACTAGCCTGGATTCGATCCTAGGATTCCCTGAAACAACTGCACCAGAGGTCAACACACTGTCCACAAAGCCATCTGGAAGTGTGAGATTCAGCCTGTATGATAAATATTAAAAACTCAATAGGGGGGGGGAACGGAATTCGACGGCAAATATACAGCTGTCGAAATCCGTTCCCCCCCCCAAAATGATGAGACATGTTGATGAAGTGACTTAAAATATTGTTATTCTGTCCTGTGTAAGGATGGAGTTTAACCAGCTTCAGTTTAAATGTTCATTTTTTGCCTTTTTACCATTTATCATGATTTTAAATATTTTGAAAAGTACAAAAAAAGGTGAGAGAAGGCAAACGAAAAAAAAATCACCTAGCCTGGATTCAAACCTAGGACTCCCGGATGCAACTGCACCAGATGTCTACACACTGCCCACAAAGCCATCTGGAAGTTTGAGAATCAGCCTGTATGATAAATATTAGAATCTCAATAGGGGGGGGGGAACGGAATTCGACGGCAAATATACAGCTGTCGAAATCCGTCCCCCCCCCCCAAAATGATGAGACATGTTGATGAAGTGACTTAAAATATTTTTATTCTGTCCTACGTAAGGATGGAGTTTAACCAGCTTCAGTTTAAATGTTCATTTTTTGCCTTTTTACCATTTATCATGATTTTAAATATTTTGAAAAGTACAAAAAAAGGTGAGAGAAGGCAAACGAAAAAAAAAAACCACTAGCCTGGATTCGAACCTAGGACTCCTGGATGCAACTGCACCAGAGGTCAACACACTGTGCACAAAGCCATCTGGAAGTGTGAGAATCAGCCTGTATGATAAATATTAGAAACTCAATAGGGGGGGGGGAACGGAATTCGACGGCAAATATACAGCTGTCGAAATCCGTTCCCCCCCCCAAAATGATGAGACATGTTGATGAAGTGACTTAAAATATTTTTATTCTGTCCTGTGTATGGATGGAGTTTAACCTGCTTCAATTTAAATGGTCATTTTTTGCCTTTTTGCCATTTATCATGATATTAAATATTTTGAAAAGAAGCAAAATAGCTGAGAGAAGGCAGACGAAAGAAAAGCATGGAGCCTGGATTCGAACCTAGGATTCACTGACACAACTGCACCAGAGGTCAACATACTGTCCACTAAGCCATCTTGAAGTGCGAGAATTAGTCTGTATGATAAATATTAGAAACTCAATAGGGGGGGGAACGGAATTCGACGGCAAATATACAGCTGTCGAAATCCGTTCCCCCCCCCCAAATTGAGAGACATGTTGATGAAGTGACTTAAAATATTTTTATTCTGTCCTACGTATGGATGGAGTTGAACCTGCTTCAGTTTAAAAGATTATTTTTGCCTTTTTGCCATTTATCATGATATTAAATATTTTGAAAAGTACCAAAATAGGTGAGAGAAGGCAGACGAATAAAAATCCACTAGCCTGGATTCGAACCTAGGATTCCCTGAAACAACTGCACCAGAGGTCAACACACTGTCCACAAAGCCATCTGGAAGTGTGAGAATCAGCCTGTATGATACATTTTAGAATCACAATAGGGGGGGGAACGGAATTCGACGGCAAATATACAGCTGTCAAAATCCGTTCCCCCCCCCCAAAATGATGAGACATGTTGATGAAGTGACTTAAAATATTTTTATTCTGTCCTACTTAAGGATGGAGTTTAACCAGCTTCAGTTTAAATGTTCATTTTTTGCCTTTTTACCATTTATCATGATTTTAAATATTTTGAAAAGTACAAAAAAAGTTGAGAGAAGGCAAACGAAAAAAAAGTCCACTAGCCTGGATTCGAACCTAGGACTCCCGGATGCAAATGCACCAGAGGTCTACACACTGTGCACAAAGCCATCTGGAAGTGTGAGAATCAGCCTGTATGATAAATATTAGAATCTCAATAGGGGGGGGGGAACGGAATTCAACGGCAAATATACAGCTGTCGAAATCCGTTCCCCCCCCCAAAATGATGAGACATGTTGATGAAGTGACTTAAAATATTTTTATTCTGTCCTGTGTATGGATGGAGTTTAACCTGCTTCAATTTAAATGGTCATTTTTTGTCTTTTTGCCATTTATCATGATATTAAATATTTTGAAAAGAAGCAAAATAGCTGAGAGAAGGCAGACGAAAGAAAAGCATGGAGCCTGGATTCGAACCTACGATTCACTGACACAACTACACCAGAGGTCAACATACTGTCCACTAAGCCATCTTGAAGTGCGAGAATCAGTCTGTATGATAAATATTAGAAACTCAATAGGGGGGGGAACGGAATTCGACGGCAAATATACAGCTGTCGAAATCCGTTCCCCCCCCCCAAAATGAGAGACATGTTGATGAAGTGACTTAAAATATTGTTATTCTGTCCTGTGTAAGGATGGAGTTTAACCAGCTTCAGTTTAAATGTTCATTTTTTGCCTTTTTACCATTTATCATGATTTTAAATATTTTGAAAAGTACAAAAAAAGGAGAGAGAAGGCAAACGAAAAAAAAATCACCTAGCCTGGATTCAAACCTAGGACTCCCGGATGCAACTGCACCAGAGGTCTACACACTGTCCACAAAGCCATCTGGAAGTGTGAGAATCAGCCTGTATGATAAATATTAGAATCTCAATAGGTGGGGGAACGGAATTCGACGGCAAATATACAGCTGTCGAAATCCGTTCCCCCCCCCCCAAAATGATGAGACATGTTGATGAAGTGACTTAAAATATTTTTATTCTGTCCTGTGTATGGATGGAGTTTAACCTGCTTCAATTTAAATGGTCATTTTTTGCCTTTTTACCATTTATCATGATATTAAATATTTTGAAAAGAAGCAAAATAGCTGAGAGAAGGCAGACGAAAGAAAAGCATGGAGCCTGGATTTGAACCTAGGATTCCCTGACACAACTGCACTAGAGGTCAACACACTGTCCACAAAGCCATCTGTAAGTGTGAGAATCAGCCTGTATGATAAATATTAGAAACTCAATAGGGGGGGGGAACGGAATTCGACGGCTAATATACAGCTGTCGAAATCTGCCCCCCCCCCCCCCCCCCCCCCCCCCCACCCCAAAATGATGAGACATGTTGATGAAGTGACTTAAAATATTTTTATTCTGTCCTACGTAAGGATGGAGTTTAACCAGCTTCAGTTTAAATGTTCATTTTTTGCCTTTTTACCATTTATCAATAGGGGGGGGGAACGGAATTCAACGGCAAATATACAGCTGTCGAAATCCGTTCCCCCCCCCAAAATGATGAGACATGTTGATGAAGTGACTTAAAATATTTTTATTCTGTCCTACTTAAGGATGGAGTTTAACCAGCTTCAGTTTAAAATATTTAAATATTTTGAAAAGTACCAAAATAGGTGAGAGAAGGCAGACGAATAAAAATCCACTAGCCTGGATTCGAACCTAGGATTCCCTGAAACAACTGCACCAGAGGTCAACACACTGTCCACAAAGCCATCTGGAAGTGTGAGAATCAGCCTGTATGATACATTTTAGAATCACAATAGGGGGGGGAACGGAATTCGACGGCAAATATACAGCTGTCAAAATCCGTTCCCCCCCCCCAAAATGATGAGACATGTTGATGAAGTGACTTAAAATATTTTTATTCTGTCCTACTTAAGGATGGAGTTTAACCAGCTTCAGTTTAAATGTTCATTTTTTGCCTTTTTACCATTTATCATGATTTTAAATATTTTGAAAAGTACAAAAAAAGTTGAGAGAAGGCAAACGAAAAAAAAGTCCACTAGCCTGGATTCGAACCTAGGACTCCCGGATGCAAATGCACCAGAGGTCTACACACTGTGCACAAAGCCATCTGGAAGTGTGAGAATCAGCCTGTATGATAAATATTAGAATCTCAATAGGGGGGGGGAACGGAATTCAACGGCAAATATACAGCTGTCGAAATCCGTTCCCCCCCCCAAAATGATGAGACATGTTGATGAAGTGACTTAAAATATTTTTATTCTGTCCTGTGTATGGATGGAGTTTAACCTGCTTCAATTTAAATGGTCATTTTTTGTCTTTTTGCCATTTATCATGATATTAAATATTTTGAAAAGAAGCAAAATAGCTGAGAGAAGGCAGACGAAAGAAAAGCATGGAGCCTGGATTCGAACCTACGATTCACTGACACAACTACACCAGAGGTCAACATACTGTCCACTAAGCCATCTTGAAGTGCGAGAATCAGTCTGTATGATAAATATTAGAAACTCAATAGGGGGGGGAACGGAATTCGACGGCAAATATACAGCTGTCGAAATCCGTTCCCCCCCCCCAAAATGAGAGACATGTTGATGAAGTGACTTAAAATATTGTTATTCTGTCCTGTGTAAGGATGGAGTTTAACCAGCTTCAGTTTAAATGTTCATTTTTTGCCTTTTTACCATTTATCATGATTTTAAATATTTTGAAAAGTACAAAAAAAGGAGAGAGAAGGCAAACGAAAAAAAAATCACCTAGCCTGGATTCAAACCTAGGACTCCCGGATGCAACTGCACCAGAGGTCTACACACTGTCCACAAAGCCATCTGGAAGTGTGAGAATCAGCCTGTATGATAAATATTAGAATCTCAATAGGGGGGGGAACGGAATTCGACGGCAAATATACAGCTGTCGAAATCCGTTCCCCCCCCCCCAAAATGATGAGACATGTTGATGAAGTGACTTAAAATATTTTTATTCTGTCCTGTGTATGGATGGAGTTTAACCTGCTTCAATTTAAATGGTCATTTTTTGCCTTTTTACCATTTATCATGATATTAAATATTTTGAAAAGAAGCAAAATAGCTGAGAGAAGGCAGACGAAAGAAAAGCATGGAGCCTGGATTTGAACCTAGGATTCCCTGACACAACTGCACCAGAGGTCAACACACTGTCCACAAAGCCATCTGTAAGTGTGAGAATCAGTCTGTATGATAAATATTAGAAACTCAATAGGGGGGGGGAACGGAATTCGACGGCTAATATACAGCTGTCGAAATCTGCCCCCCCCCCCCCCCCACCCCAAAATGATGAGACATGTTGATGAAGTGACTTAAAATATTTTTATTCTGTCCTACGTAAGGATGGAGTTTAACCAGCTTCAGTTTAAATGTTCATTTTTTGCCTTTTTACCATTTATCATGATTTTAAATATTTTGAAAAGTACAAAAAAAGGTGAGAGAAGGCAAACGAAAAAAAAATCCACTAGCCTGGATTCGAACCTAGGACTCCCGGATGCAACTGCACCAGAGGTCTACACACTGTGCACAAAGCCATCTGGAAGTGTGAGAATCAGCCTGTATGATAAATATTAGAATCTCAATAGGGGGGGGAACGGAAGTCAACGGCAAATATACAGCTGTCGAAATCCGTTCCCCCCCCCAAAATGATGAGACATGTTGATGAAGTGACTTAAAATATTTTTATTCTGTCCTGTGTATGGATGGAGTTTAACCTGCTTCAATTTAAATGGTCATTTTTTGTCTTTTTGCCATTTATCATGATATTAAATATTTTGAAAAGAAGCAAAATAGCTGAGAGAAGGCAGACGAAAGAAAAGCATGGAGCCTGGATTCGAACCTAGGATTCACTGACACAACTACACCAGAGGTCAACATACTGTCCACTAAGCCATCTTGAAATGCGAGAATCAGTCTGTATGATAAATATTAGAAACTCAATAGGGGGGGGAACGGAATTCGATGGCAAATATACAGCTGTCGAAATCCGTTCCCCCCCCCCAAAATGAGAGACATGTTGATGAAGTGACTTAAAATATTTTTATTCTGTCCTACGTATGGATGGAGTTTAACCTGCTTCAGTTTAAATGTTCATTTTTTGCCTTTTTGCCATTTATCATGATATTAAATATTTTGAAAAGTCCCAAAATAGGTGAGAGAAGGCAGACGGAAAAAAAAACCACCAGCCTGGATTCGAACCTAGGATTACCTGACACAACTACACCAGAGGTCAACATACTGTCCACTAAGCCATCTTGAAGTGCGAGAATCAGTCTGTATGATAAATATTAGAAACTCAATAGGGGGGGGAACGGAATTCGACGGCAAATATACAGCTGTCGAAATCCGTTCCCCCCCCCCAAAATGAGAGACATGTTGATGAAGTGACTTAAAATATTGTTATTCTGTCCTGTGTAAGGATGGAGTTTAACCAGCTTCAGTTTAAATGTTCATTTTTTGCCTTTTTACCATTTATCATGATTTTAAATATTTTGAAAAGTACAAAAAAAGGAGAGAGAAGGCAAACGAAAAAAAAATCACCTAGCCTGGATTCAAACCTAGGACTCCCGGATGCAACTGCACCAGAGGTCTACACACTGTCCACAAAGCCATCTGGAAGTGTGAGAATCAGCCTGTATGATAAATATTAGAATCTCAATAGGGGGGGGAACGGAATTCGACGGCAAATATACAGCTGTCGAAATCCGTTCCCCCCCCCCCAAAATGATGAGACATGTTGATGAAGTGACTTAAAATATTTTTATTCTGTCCTGTGTATGGATGGAGTTTAACCTGCTTCAATTTAAATGGTCATTTTTTGCCTTTTTACCATTTATCATGATATTAAATATTTTGAAAAGAAGCAAAATAGCTGAGAGAAGGCAGACGAAAGAAAAGCATGGAGCCTGGATTTGAACCTAGGATTCCCTGACACAACTGCACCAGAGGTCAACACACTGTCCACAAAGCCATCTGTAAGTGTGAGAATCAGTCTGTATGATAAATATTAGAAACTCAATAGGGGGGGGGAACGGAATTCGACGGCTAATATACAGCTGTCGAAATCTGCCCCCCCCCCCCCCCCCCCCCACCCCACCCCAAAATGATGAGACATGTTGATGAAGTGACTTAAAATATTGTTATTCTGTCCTGTGTAAGGATGGAGTTTAACCAGCTTCAGTTTAAATGTTCATTTTTTGCCTTTTTACCATTTATCATGATATTAAATATTTTGAAAAGAAGCAAAATAGCTGAGAGAAGGCAGACGAAAGAAAAGCATGGAGCCTGGATTCGAACCTAGGATTCACTGATACAACTGCACCAGAGGTCAAGATACTGTCCACTAAACCATCTTGAAGTGCGAGAATCAGTCTGTATGATAAATATTAGAAACTCAATAGGGGGGGGAACGGAATTCGACGGCAAATATACAGCTGTCGAAATCCGTTCCCCCCCCCCAAAATGAGAGACATGTTGATGAAGTTACTTAAAATATTTTTATTCTGTCCTACGTATGGATGGAGTTGAACCTGCTTCAGTTTAAAAGATTATTTTTGCCTTTTTGCCATTTATCATGATATTAAATATTTTGAAAAGTACCAAAATAGGTGAGAGAAAGCAGATGAATAAAAATCCACTAGCCTGGATTCGATCCTAGGATTCCCTGAAACAACTGCACCAGAGGTCAACACACTGTCCACAAAGCCATCTGGAAGTGTGAGATTCAGCCTGTATGATAAATATTAAAAACTCAATAGGGGGGGGGAACGGAATTCGACGGCAAATATACAGCTGTCGAAATCCGTTCCCCCCCCCAAAATGATGAGACATGTTGATGAAGTGACTTAAAATATTGTTATTCTGTCCTGTGTAAGGATGGAGTTTAACCAGCTTCAGTTTAAATGTTCATTTTTTGCCTTTTTACCATTTATCATGATTTTAAATATTTTGAAAAGTACAAAAAAAGGTGAGAGAAGGCAAACGAAAAAAAAATCACCTAGCCTGGATTCAAACCTAGGACTCCCGGATGCAACTGCACCAGATGTCTACACACTGCCCACAAAGCCATCTGGAAGTGTGAGAATCAGCCTGTATGATAAATATTAGAATCTCAATAGGGGGGGGGAACGGAATTCGACGGCAAATATACAGCTGTCGAAATCCGTTCCCCCCCCCCAAAATGATGAGACATGTTGATGAAGTGACTTAAAATATTTTTATTCTGTCCTGTGTATGTATGGAGTTTAACTTGCTTCAATTTAAATGGTCATTTTTTGCCTTTTTGCCATTTATCATGATATTAAATATTTTGAAAAGAAGCAAAATAGCTGAGAGAAGGCAGACGAAAGAAAAGCATGGAGCCTGGATTCGAACCTAGGATTTCCTGACACAACTGCACCAGAGGTCAACACACTGCCCACAAAGCCATCTGGAAGTGTGAGAATCAGCCTGTATGATAAATATTAGAAACTCAATAGGGGGGGGGAACGGAATTCGACGGCAAATATACAGCTGTCGAAATCCGTCCCCCCCCCCCCAAAATGATGAGACATGTTGATGAAGTGACTTAAAATATTTTTATTCTGTCCTACGTAAGGATGGAGTTTAACCAGCTTCAGTTTAAATGTTCATTTTTTGCCTTTTTACCATTTATCATGATTTTAAATATTTTGAAAAGTACAAAAAAAGGTGAGAGAAGGCAAACGAAAAAAAAAATCCACTAGCCTGGATTCGAACCTAGGACTCCTGGATGCAACTGCACCAGAGGTCAACACACTGTGCACAAAGCCATCTGGAAGTGTGAGAATCAGCCTGTATGATAAATATTAGAATCTCAATAGGGGGGGGAACGGAATTCAACGGCAAATATACAGCTGTCGAAATCCGTTCCCCCCCCCAAAATGATGAGACATGTTGATCAAGTGACTTAAAATATTTTTATTCTGTCCTACGTATGGATGGAGTTGAACCTGCTTCAGTTTAAATGTTCATTTTTTGCCTTTTTGCCATTTATCATGATATTAAATATTTTGAAAAGTCCCAAAATAGGTGAGAGAAGGCAGACGGGAAAAAAAACCACCAGCCTGGATTCGAACCTAGGATTACCTGACACAACTGCACCAGAGGTCAACACACTGTCCACAAAGCCATCTGGAAGTGTGAGAATCAGCCTGTATGATAAATATTAGAATCTCAATAGGGGGGGGAACGGAACTCGACGGCAAATATACAGCTGTCGAAATCCGTTCCCCCCCCCAAAATGATGAGACATGTTGATGAAGTGACTTAAAATATTTTTATTCTGTCCTGTGTATGGATGGAGTTTAACCTGCTTCAATTTAAATGGTCATTTTTTGTCTTTTTGCCATTTATCATGATATTAAATATTTTGAAAAGAAGCAAAATAGCTGAGAGAAGGCAGACGAAAGAAAAGCATGGAGCCTGGATTTGAACCTAGGATTCACTGACACAACTACACCAGAGGTCAACATACTGTCCACTAAGCCATCTTGAAGTGCGAGAATCAGTTTGTATGATAAATATTAGAAACTCAATAGGGGGGGGAACGGAATTCGACGGCAAATATACAGCTGTCGAAATCCGTTCCCCCCCCCCAAAATGAGAGACATGTTGATGAAGTGACTTAAAATATTGTTATTCTGTCCTGTGTAAGGATGGAGTTTAACCAGCTTCAGTTTAAATGTTCATTTTTTGCCTTTTTACCATTTATCATGATTTTAAATATTTTGAAAAGTACAAAAAAAGGAGAGAGAAGGCAAACGAAAAAAAATCACCTAGCCTGGATTCAAACCTAGGACTCGCGGATGCAACTGCACCAGAGGTCTACACACTGTCCACAAAGCCATCTGGAAGTGTGAGAATCAGCCTGTATGATAAATATTAGAATCTCAATAGGGGGGGGAACGGAATTCGACGGCAAATATACAGCTGTCGAAATCCGTTCCCCCCCCCCCAAAATGATGAGACATGTTGATGAAGTGACTTAAAATATTTTTATTCTGTCCTGTGTATGGATGGAGTTTAACCTGCTTCAATTTAAATGGTCATTTTTTGCCTTTTTACCATTTATCATGATATTAAATATTTTGAAAAGAAGCAAAATAGCTGAGAGAAGGCAGACGAAAGAAAAGCATGGAGCCTGGATTTGAACCTAGGATTCCCTGACACAACTGCACCAGAGGTCAACACACTGTCCACAAAGCCATCTGTAAGTGTGAGAATCAGCCTGTATGATAAATATTAGAAACTCAATAGGGGGGGGGAACGGAATTCGACGGCTAATATACAGCTGTCGAAATCTGCCCCCCCCCCCCCCCCCACCCCAAAATGATGAGACATGTTGATGAAGTGACTTAAAATATTTTTATTCTGTCCTACGTAAGGATGGAGTTTAACCAGCTTCAGTTTAAATGTTCATTTTTTGCCTTTTTACCATTTATCATGATTTTAAATATTTTGAAAAGTACAAAAAAAGGTGAGAGAAGGCAAACGAAAAAAAAATCCACTAGCCTGGATTCGAACCTAGGACTCCCGGATGCAACTGCACCAGAGGTCTACACACTGTGCACAAAGCCATCTGGAAGTGTGAGAATCAGCCTGTATGATAAATATTAGAATCTCAATAGGGGGGGGAACGGAAGTCAACGGCAAATATACAGCTGTCGAAATCCGTTCCCCCCCCCAAAATGATGAGACATGTTGATGAAGTGACTTAAAATATTTTTATTCTGTCCTGTGTATGGATGGAGTTTAACCTGCTTCAATTTAAATGGTCATTTTTTGTCTTTTTGCCATTTATCATGATATTAAATATTTTGAAAAGAAGCAAAATAGCTGAGAGAAGGCAGACGAAAGAAAAGCATGGAGCCTGGATTCGAACCTAGGATTCACTGACACAACTACACCAGAGGTCAACATACTGTCCACTAAGCCATCTTGAAGTACGAGAATCAGTCTGTATGATAAATATTAGAAACTCAATAGGGGGGGGAACGGAATTCGATGGCAAATATACAGCTGTCGAAATCCGTTCCCCCCCCCCAAAATGAGAGACATGTTGATGAAGTGACTTAAAATATTTTTATTCTGTCCTACGTATGGATGGAGTTTAACCTGCTTCAGTTTAAATGTTCATTTTTTGCCTTTTTGCCATTTATCATGATATTAAATATTTTGAAAAGTCCCAAAATAGGTGAGAGAAGGCAGACGGAAAAAAAAACCACCAGCCTGGATTCGAACCTAGGATTACCTGACACAACTGCACCAGAGGTCAACACACTGTCCACAAAACCATCTGGAAGTGTGAGAATCAGCCTGTATGATAAATATTAGAAACTCAATAGGGGGGGGGAACGGAATTCGACGGCAAATATACAGCTGTCGAAATCCGTTCCCCCCCCCAAAATGATGAGACATGTTGATGAAGTGACTTAAAATATTGTTATTCTGTCCTGTGTAAGGATGGAGTTTAACCAGCTTCAGTTTAAATGTTCATTTTTTGCCTTTTTACCATTTATCATGATATTAAATATTTTGAAAAGAAGCAAAATAGCTGAGAGAAGGCAGACGAAAGAAAAGCATGGAGCCTGGATTCGAACCTAGGATTCACTGATACAACTGCACCAGAGGTCAAGATACTGTCCACTAAACCATCTTGAAGTGCGAGAATCAGTCTGTATGATAAATATTAGAAACTCAATAGGGGGGGGAACGGAATTCGACGGCAAATATACAGCTGTCGAAATCCGTTCCCCCCCCCCAAAATGAGAGACATGTTGATGAAGTTACTTAAAATATTTTTATTCTGTCCTACGTATGGATGGAGTTGAACCTGCTTCAGTTTAAAAGATTATTTTTGCCTTTTTGCCATTTATCATGATATTAAATATTTTGAAAAGTACCAAAATAGGTGAGAGAAAGCAGATGAATAAAAATCCACTAGCCTGGATTCGATCCTAGGATTCCCTGAAACAACTGCACCAGAGGTCAACACACTGTCCACAAAGCCATCTGGAAGTGTGAGATTCAGCCTGTATGATAAATATTAAAAACTCAATAGGGGGGGGGAACGGAATTCGACGGCAAATATACAGCTGTCGAAATCCGTTCCCCCCCCCAAAATGATGAGACATGTTGATGAAGTGACTTAAAATATTGTTATTCTGTCCTGTGTAAGGATGGAGTTTAACCAGCTTCAGTTTAAATGTTCATTTTTTGCCTTTTTACCATTTATCATGATTTTAAATATTTTGAAAAGTACAAAAAAAGGTGAGAGAAGGCAAACGAAAAAAAAATCACCTAGCCTGGATTCAAACCTAGGACTCCCGGATGCAACTGCACCAGATGTCTACACACTGCCCACAAAGCCATCTGGAAGTTTGAGAATCAGCCTGTATGATAAATATTAGAATCTCAATAGGGGGGGGGAACGGAATTCGACGGCAAATATACAGCTGTCGAAATCCGTCCCCCCCCCCCAAAATGATGAGACATGTTGATGAAGTGACTTAAAATATTTTTATTCTGTCCTACGTAAGGATGGAGTTTAACCAGCTTCAGTTTAAATGTTCATTTTTTGCCTTTTTACCATTTATCATGATTTTAAATATTTTGAAAAGTACAAAAAAAGGTGAGAGAAGGCAAACGAAAAAAAAAAACCACTAGCCTGGATTCGAACCTAGGACTCCTGGATGCAACTGCACCAGAGGTCAACACACTGTGCACAAAGCCATCTGGAAGTGTGAGAATCAGCCTGTATGATAAATATTAGAAACTCAATAGGGGGGGGGGAACGGAATTCGACGGCAAATATACAGCTGTCGAAATCCGTTCCCCCCCCCAAAATGATGAGACATGTTGATGAAGTGACTTAAAATATTTTTATTCTGTCCTGTGTATGGATGGAGTTTAACCTGCTTCAATTTAAATGGTCATTTTTTGCCTTTTTGCCATTTATCATGATATTAAATATTTTGAAAAGAAGCAAAATAGCTGAGAGAAGGCAGACGAAAGAAAAGCATGGAGCCTGGATTCGAACCTAGGATTCACTGACACAACTGCACCAGAGGTCAACATACTGTCCACTAAGCCATCTTGAAGTGCGAGAATTAGTCTGTATGATAAATATTAGAAACTCAATAGGGGGGGGAACGGAATTCGACGGCAAATATACAGCTGTCGAAATCCGTTCCCCCCCCCCAAATTGAGAGACATGTTGATGAAGTGACTTAAAATATTTTTATTCTGTCCTACGTATGGATGGAGTTGAACCTGCTTCAGTTTAAAAGATTATTTTTGCCTTTTTGCCATTTATCATGATATTAAATATTTTGAAAAGTACCAAAATAGGTGAGAGAAGGCAGACGAATAAAAATCCACTAGCCTGGATTCGAACCTAGGATTCCCTGAAACAACTGCACCAGAGGTCAACACACTGTCCACAAAGCCATCTGGAAGTGTGAGAATCAGCCTGTATGATACATTTTAGAATCACAATAGGGGGGGGAACGGAATTCGACGGCAAATATACAGCTGTCAAAATCCGTTCCCCCCCCCCAAAATGATGAGACATGTTGATGAAGTGACTTAAAATATTTTTATTCTGTCCTACTTAAGGATGGAGTTTAACCAGCTTCAGTTTAAATGTTCATTTTTTTGCCTTTTTACCATTTATCATGATTTTAAATATTTTGAAAAGTACAAAAAAAGTTGAGAGAAGGCAAACGAAAAAAAAGTCCACTAGCCTGGATTCGAACCTAGGACTCCCGGATGCAAATGCACCAGAGGTCTACACACTGTGCACAAAGCCATCTGGAAGTGTGAGAATCAGCCTGTATGATAAATATTAGAATCTCAATAGGGGGGGGGGAACGGAATTCAACGGCAAATATACAGCTGTCGAAATCCGTTCCCCCCCCCAAAATGATGAGACATGTTGATGAAGTGACTTAAAATATTTTTATTCTGTCCTGTGTATGGATGGAGTTTAACCTGCTTCAATTTAAATGGTCATTTTTTGTCTTTTTGCCATTTATCATGATATTAAATATTTTGAAAAGAAGCAAAATAGCTGAGAGAAGGCAGACGAAAGAAAAGCATGGAGCCTGGATTCGAACCTACGATTCACTGACACAACTACACCAGAGGTCAACATACTGTCCACTAAGCCATCTTGAAGTGCGAGAATCAGTCTGTATGATAAATATTAGAAACTCAATAGGGGGGGGAACGGAATTCGACGGCAAATATACAGCTGTCGAAATCCGTTCCCCCCCCCCAAAATGAGAGACATGTTGATGAAGTGACTTAAAATATTGTTATTCTGTCCTGTGTAAGGATGGAGTTTAACCAGCTTCAGTTTAAATGTTCATTTTTTGCCTTTTTACCATTTATCATGATTTTAAATATTTTGAAAAGTACAAAAAAAGGAGAGAGAAGGCAAACGAAAAAAAAATCACCTAGCCTGGATTCAAACCTAGGACTCCCGGATGCAACTGCACCAGAGGTCTACACACTGTCCACAAAGCCATCTGGAAGTGTGAGAATCAGCCTGTATGATAAATATTAGAATCTCAATAGGTGGGGGAACGGAATTCGACGGCAAATATACAGCTGTCGAAATCCGTTCCCCCCCCCCCAAAATGATGAGACATGTTGATGAAGTGACTTAAAATATTTTTATTCTGTCCTGTGTATGGATGGAGTTTAACCTGCTTCAATTTAAATGGTCATTTTTTGCCTTTTTACCATTTATCATGATATTAAATATTTTGAAAAGAAGCAAAATAGCTGAGAGAAGGCAGACGAAAGAAAAGCATGGAGCCTGGATTTGAACCTAGGATTCCCTGACACAACTGCACTAGAGGTCAACACACTGTCCACAAAGCCATCTGTAAGTGTGAGAATCAGCCTGTATGATAAATATTAGAAACTCAATAGGGGGGGGGAACGGAATTCGACGGCTAATATACAGCTGTCGAAATCTGCCCCCCCCCCCCCCCCCCCCCCCCCCACCCCAAAATGATGAGACATGTTGATGAAGTGACTTAAAATATTTTTATTCTGTCCTACGTAAGGATGGAGTTTAACCAGCTTCAGTTTAAATGTTCATTTTTTGCCTTTTTACCATTTATCAATAGGGGGGGGGAACGGAATTCAACGGCAAATATACAGCTGTCGAAATCCGTTCCCCCCCCCAAAATGATGAGACATGTTGATGAAGTGACTTAAAATATTTTTATTCTGTCCTACTTAAGGATGGAGTTTAACCAGCTTCAGTTTAAAATATTTAAATATTTTGAAAAGTACCAAAATAGGTGAGAGAAGGCAGACGAATAAAAATCCACTAGCCTGGATTCGAACCTAGGATTCCCTGAAACAACTGCACCAGAGGTCAACACACTGTCCACAAAGCCATCTGGAAGTGTGAGAATCAGCCTGTATGATACATTTTAGAATCACAATAGGGGGGGGAACGGAATTCGACGGCAAATATACAGCTGTCAAAATCCGTTCCCCCCCCCCAAAATGATGAGACATGTTGATGAAGTGACTTAAAATATTTTTATTCTGTCCTACTTAAGGATGGAGTTTAACCAGCTTCAGTTTAAATGTTCATTTTTTGCCTTTTTACCATTTATCATGATTTTAAATATTTTGAAAAGTACAAAAAAAGTTGAGAGAAGGCAAACGAAAAAAAAGTCCACTAGCCTGGATTCGAACCTAGGACTCCCGGATGCAAATGCACCAGAGGTCTACACACTGTGCACAAAGCCATCTGGAAGTGTGAGAATCAGCCTGTATGATAAATATTAGAATCTCAATAGGGGGGGGGAACGGAATTCAACGGCAAATATACAGCTGTCGAAATCCGTTCCCCCCCCCAAAATGATGAGACATGTTGATGAAGTGACTTAAAATATTTTTATTCTGTCCTGTGTATGGATGGAGTTTAACCTGCTTCAATTTAAATGGTCATTTTTTGTCTTTTTGCCATTTATCATGATATTAAATATTTTGAAAAGAAGCAAAATAGCTGAGAGAAGGCAGACGAAAGAAAAGCATGGAGCCTGGATTCGAACCTACGATTCACTGACACAACTACACCAGAGGTCAACATACTGTCCACTAAGCCATCTTGAAGTGCGAGAATCAGTCTGTATGATAAATATTAGAAACTCAATAGGGGGGGGAACGGAATTCGACGGCAAATATACAGCTGTCGAAATCCGTTCCCCCCCCCCAAAATGAGAGACATGTTGATGAAGTGACTTAAAATATTGTTATTCTGTCCTGTGTAAGGATGGAGTTTAACCAGCTTCAGTTTAAATGTTCATTTTTTGCCTTTTTACCATTTATCATGATTTTAAATATTTTGAAAAGTACAAAAAAAGGAGAGAGAAGGCAAACGAAAAAAAAATCACCTAGCCTGGATTCAAACCTAGGACTCCCGGATGCAACTGCACCAGAGGTCTACACACTGTCCACAAAGCCATCTGGAAGTGTGAGAATCAGCCTGTATGATAAATATTAGAATCTCAATAGGGGGGGGAACGGAATTCGACGGCAAATATACAGCTGTCGAAATCCGTTCCCCCCCCCCCAAAATGATGAGACATGTTGATGAAGTGACTTAAAATATTTTTATTCTGTCCTGTGTATGGATGGAGTTTAACCTGCTTCAATTTAAATGGTCATTTTTTGCCTTTTTACCATTTATCATGATATTAAATATTTTGAAAAGAAGCAAAATAGCTGAGAGAAGGCAGACGAAAGAAAAGCATGGAGCCTGGATTTGAACCTAGGATTCCCTGACACAACTGCACCAGAGGTCAACACACTGTCCACAAAGCCATCTGTAAGTGTGAGAATCAGTCTGTATGATAAATATTAGAAACTCAATAGGGGGGGGGAACGGAATTCGACGGCTAATATACAGCTGTCGAAATCTGCCCCCCCCCCCCCCCCCCACCCCAAAATGATGAGACATGTTGATGAAGTGACTTAAAATATTTTTATTCTGTCCTACGTAAGGATGGAGTTTAACCAGCTTCAGTTTAAATGTTCATTTTTTGCCTTTTTACCATTTATCATGATTTTAAATATTTTGAAAAGTACAAAAAAAGGTGAGAGAAGGCAAACGAAAAAAAAATCCACTAGCCTGGATTCGAACCTAGGACTCCCGGATGCAACTGCACCAGAGGTCTACACACTGTGCACAAAGCCATCTGGAAGTGTGAGAATCAGCCTGTATGATAAATATTAGAATCTCAATAGGGGGGGGAACGGAAGTCAACGGCAAATATACAGCTGTCGAAATCCGTTCCCCCCCCCAAAATGATGAGACATGTTGATGAAGTGACTTAAAATATTTTTATTCTGTCCTGTGTATGGATGGAGTTTAACCTGCTTCAATTTAAATGGTCATTTTTTGTCTTTTTGCCATTTATCATGATATTAAATATTTTGAAAAGAAGCAAAATAGCTGAGAGAAGGCAGACGAAAGAAAAGCATGGAGCCTGGATTCGAACCTAGGATTCACTGACACAACTACACCAGAGGTCAACATACTGTCCACTAAGCCATCTTGAAATGCGAGAATCAGTCTGTATGATAAATATTAGAAACTCAATAGGGGGGGGAACGGAATTCGATGGCAAATATACAGCTGTCGAAATCCGTTCCCCCCCCCCAAAATGAGAGACATGTTGATGAAGTGACTTAAAATATTTTTATTCTGTCCTACGTATGGATGGAGTTTAACCTGCTTCAGTTTAAATGTTCATTTTTTGCCTTTTTGCCATTTATCATGATATTAAATATTTTGAAAAGTCCCAAAATAGGTGAGAGAAGGCAGACGGAAAAAAAAACCACCAGCCTGGATTCGAACCTAGGATTACCTGACACAACTACACCAGAGGTCAACATACTGTCCACTAAGCCATCTTGAAGTGCGAGAATCAGTCTGTATGATAAATATTAGAAACTCAATAGGGGGGGGAACGGAATTCGACGGCAAATATACAGCTGTCGAAATCCGTTCCCCCCCCCCAAAATGAGAGACATGTTGATGAAGTGACTTAAAATATTGTTATTCTGTCCTGTGTAAGGATGGAGTTTAACCAGCTTCAGTTTAAATGTTCATTTTTTGCCTTTTTACCATTTATCATGATTTTAAATATTTTGAAAAGTACAAAAAAAGGAGAGAGAAGGCAAACGAAAAAAAAATCACCTAGCCTGGATTCAAACCTAGGACTCCCGGATGCAACTGCACCAGAGGTCTACACACTGTCCACAAAGCCATCTGGAAGTGTGAGAATCAGCCTGTATGATAAATATTAGAATCTCAATAGGGGGGGGAACGGAATTCGACGGCAAATATACAGCTGTCGAAATCCGTTCCCCCCCCCCCAAAATGATGAGACATGTTGATGAAGTGACTTAAAATATTTTTATTCTGTCCTGTGTATGGATGGAGTTTAACCTGCTTCAATTTAAATGGTCATTTTTTGCCTTTTTACCATTTATCATGATATTAAATATTTTGAAAAGAAGCAAAATAGCTGAGAGAAGGCAGACGAAAGAAAAGCATGGAGCCTGGATTTGAACCTAGGATTCCCTGACACAACTGCACCAGAGGTCAACACACTGTCCACAAAGCCATCTGTAAGTGTGAGAATCAGTCTGTATGATAAATATTAGAAACTCAATAGGGGGGGGGGAACGGAATTCGACGGCTAATATACAGCTGTCGAAATCTGCCCCCCCCCCCCCCCCCCCCCCCACCCCACCCCAAAATGATGAGACATGTTGATGAAGTGACTTAAAATATTTTTATTCTGTCCTACGTAAGGATGGAGTTTAACCAGCTTCAGTTTAAATGTTCATTTTTTGCCTTTTTACCATTTATCATGATTTTAAATATTTTGAAAAGTACAAAAAAAGGTGAGAGAAGGCAAACGAAAAAAAAATCCACTAGCCTGGATTCGAACCTAGGACTCCCGGATGCAACTGCACCAGAGGTCTACACACTGTGCACAAAGCCATCTGGAAGTGTGAGAATCAGCCTGTATGATAAATATTAGAATCTCAATAGGGGGGGGAACGGAAGTCAACGGCAAATATACAGCTGTCGAAATCCGTTCCCCCCCCCAAAATGATGAGACATGTTGATGAAGTGACTTAAAATATTTTTATTCTGTCCTGTGTATGGATGGAGTTTAACCTGCTTCAATTTAAATGGTCATTTTTTGTCTTTTTGCCATTTATCATGATATTAAATATTTTGAAAAGAAGCAAAATAGCTGAGAGAAGGCAGACGAAAGAAAAGCATGGAGCCTGGATTCGAACCTAGGATTCACTGACACAACTACACCAGAGGTCAACATACTGTCCACTAAGCCATCTTGAAGTGCGAGAATCAGTCTGTATGATAAATATTAGAAACTCAATAGGGGGGGGAACGGAATTCGATGGCAAATATACAGCTGTCGAAATCCGTTCCCCCCCCCCAAAATGAGAGACATGTTGATGAAGTGACTTAAAATATTTTTATTCTGTCCTACGTATGGATGGAGTTTAACCTGCTTCAGTTTAAATGTTCATTTTTTGCCTTTTTGCCATTTATCATGATATTAAATATTTTGAAAAGTCCCAAAATAGGTGAGAGAAGGCAGACGGAAAAAAAAACCACCAGCCTGGATTCGAACCTAGGATTACCTGACACAACTGCACCAGAGGTCAACACACTGTCCACAAAACCATCTGGAAGTGTGAGAATCAGCCTGTATGATAAATATTAGAAACTCAATAGGGGGGGGGAACGGAATTCGACGGCAAATATACAGCTGTCGAAATCCGTTCCCCCCCCCAAAATGATGAGACATGTTGATGAAGTGACTTAAAATATTGTTATTCTGTCCTGTGTAAGGATGGAGTTTAACCAGCTTCAGTTTAAATGTTCATTTTTTGCCTTTTTACCATTTATCATGATATTAAATATTTTGAAAAGAAGCAAAATAGCTGAGAGAAGGCAGACGAAAGAAAAGCATGGAGCCTGGATTCGAACCTAGGATTCACTGATACAACTGCACCAGAGGTCAAGATACTGTCCACTAAACCATCTTGAAGTGCGAGAATCAGTCTGTATGATAAATATTAGAAACTCAATAGGGGGGGGAACGGAATTCGACGGCAAATATACAGCTGTCGAAATCCGTTCCCCCCCCCCAAAATGAGAGACATGTTGATGAAGTTACTTAAAATATTTTTATTCTGTCCTACGTATGGATGGAGTTGAACCTGCTTCAGTTTAAAAGATTATTTTTGCCTTTTTGCCATTTATCATGATATTAAATATTTTGAAAAGTACCAAAATAGGTGAGAGAAAGCAGATGAATAAAAATCCACTAGCCTGGATTCGATCCTAGGATTCCCTGAAACAACTGCACCAGAGGTCAACACACTGTCCACAAAGCCATCTGGAAGTGTGAGATTCAGCCTGTATGATAAATATTAAAAACTCAATAGGGGGGGGGAACGGAATTCGACGGCAAATATACAGCTGTCGAAATCCGTTCCCCCCCCCAAAATGATGAGACATGTTGATGAAGTGACTTAAAATATTGTTATTCTGTCCTGTGTAAGGATGGAGTTTAACCAGCTTCAGTTTAAATGTTCATTTTTTGCCTTTTTACCATTTATCATGATTTTAAATATTTTGAAAAGTACAAAAAAAGGTGAGAGAAGGCAAACGAAAAAAAAATCACCTAGCCTGGATTCAAACCTAGGACTCCCGGATGCAACTGCACCAGATGTCTACACACTGCCCACAAAGCCATCTGGAAGTGTGAGAATCAGCCTGTATGATAAATATTAGAATCTCAATAGGGGGGGGGAACGGAATTCGACGGCAAATATACAGCTGTCGAAATCCGCCCCCCCCCCCAAAATGATGAGACATGTTGATGAAGTGACTTAAAATATTTTTATTCTGTCCTACGTAAGGATGGAGTTTAACCAGCTTCAGTTTAAATGTTCATTTTTTGCCTTTTTACCATTTATCATGATTTTAAATATTTTGAAAAGTACAAAAAAAGGTGAGAGAAGGCAAACGAAAAAAAAAAATCCACTAGCCTGGATTCGAACCTAGGACTCCTGGATGCAACTGCACCAGAGGTCAACACACTGTGCACAAAGCCATCTGGAAGTGTGAGAATCAGCCTGTATGATAAATATTAGAATCTCAATAGGGGGGGGGAACGGAATTCAACGGCAAATATACAGCTGTCGAAATCCGTTCCCCCCCCCAAAATGATGAGACATGTTGATGAAGTGACTTAAAATATTTTTATTCTGTCCTGTGTAAGGATGGAGTTTAACCTGCTTCAATTTAAATGGTCATTTTTTGTCTTTTTGCCATTTATCATGATATTAAATATTTTGAAAAGAAGCAAAATAGCTGAGAGAAGGCAGACGAAAGAAAAGCATGGAGCCTGGATTCAAACCTAGGATTCACTGACACAACTACAACAGAGGTCAACATACTGTCCACTAAGCCATCTTGAAGTGCAAGAATCAGTCTGTATGATAAATATTAGAAACTCAATAGGGGGGGGAACGGAATTCGATGGCAAATATACAGCTGTCGAAATCCGTTCCCCCCCCCCCAAAATGAGAGACATGTTGATGAAGTGACTTAAAATATTTTTATTCTGTCGTACGTATGGATGGAGTTTAACCTGCTTCAGTTTAAATGTTCATTTTTTGCCTTTTTGCCATTTATCATGATATTAAATATTTTGAAAAGTCCCAAAATAGGTGAGAGAAGGCAGACGGAAAAAAAAACCACCAGCCTGGATTCGAACCTAGGATTACCTGACACAACTGCACCAGAGGTCAACACACTGTCCACAAAACCATCTGGAAGTGTGAGAATCAGCCTGTATGATAAATATTAGAAACTCAATAGGGGGGGGGGGAACGGAATTCGACGGCAAATATACAGCTGTCGAAATCCGTTCCCCCCCCCAAAATGATGAGACATGTTGATGAAGTGACTTAAAATATTTTTATTCTGTCCTGTGTATGGATGGAGTTTAACCTGCTTCAATTTAAATGGTCATTTTTTGCCTTTTTGCCATTTATCATGATATTAAATATTTTGAAAAGAAGCAAAATAGCTGAGAGAAGGCAGACGAAAGAAAAGCATGGAGCCTGGATTCGAACCTAGGATTCACTGACACAACTGCACCAGAGGTCAACATACTGTCCACTAAGCCATCTTGAAGTGCGAGAATTAGTCTGTATGATAAATATTAGAAACTCAATAGGGGGGGGAACGGAATTCGACGGCAAATATACAGCTGTCGAAATCCGTTCCCCCCCCCCAAATTGAGAGACATGTTGATGAAGTGACTTAAAATATTTTTATTCTGTCCTACGTATGGATGGAGTTGAACCTGCTTCAGTTTAAAAGATTATTTTTGCCTTTTTGCCATTTATCATGATATTAAATATTTTGAAAAGTACCAAAATAGGTGAGAGAAGGCAGACGAATAAAAATCCACTAGCCTGGATTCGAACCTAGGATTCCCTGAAACAACTGCACCAGAGGTCAACACACTGTCCACAAAGCCATCTGGAAGTGTGAGAATCAGCCTGTATGATACATTTTAGAATCACAATAGGGGGGGGAACGGAATTCGACGGCAAATATACAGCTGTCAAAATCCGTTCCCCCCCCCCAAAATGATGAGACATGTTGATGAAGTGACTTAAAATATTTTTATTCTGTCCTACTTAAGGATGGAGTTTAACCAGCTTCAGTTTAAATGTTTATTTTTTGCCTTTTTACCATTTATCATGATTTTAAATATTTTGAAAAGTACAAAAAAAGTTGAGAGAAGGCAAACGAAAAAAAAGTCCACTAGCCTGGATTCGAACCTAGGACTCCCGGATGCAACTGCACCAGAGGTCTACACACTGTGCACAAAGCCATCTGGAAGTGTGAGAATCAGCCTGTATGATAAATATTAGAATCTCAATAGGGGGGGGGAACGGAATTCAACGGCAAATATACAGCTGTCGAAATCCGTTCCCCCCCCCCAAAATGATGAGACATGTTGATGAAGTGACTTAAAATATTTTTATTCTGTCCTGTGTATGGATGGAGTTTAACCTGCTTCAATTTAAATGGTCATTTTTTGTCTTTTTGCCATTTATCATGATATTAAATATTTTGAAAAGAAGCAAAATAGCTGAGAGAAGGCAGACGAAAGAAAAGCATGGAGCCTGGATTCGAACCTACGATTCACTGACACAACTACACCAGAGGTCAACATACTGTCCACTAAGCCATCTTGAAGTGCGAGAATCAGTCTGTATGATAAATATTAGAAACTCAATAGGGGGGGGAACGGAATTCGATGGCAAATATACAGCTGTCGAAATCCGTTCCCCCCCCCCAAAATGAGAGACATGTTGATGAAGTGACTTAAAATATTTTTATTCTGTCCTACGTATGGATGGAGTTGAACCTGCTTCAGTTTAAATGTTCATTTTTTGCCTTTTTGCCATTTATCATGATATTAAATATTTTGAAAAGTCCCAAAATAGGTGAGAGAAGGCAGACGGGAAAAAAAACCACCAGCCTGGATTCGAACCTAGGATTACCTGACACAACTGCACCAGAGATCAACACACTGTCCACAAAGCCATCTGGAAGTGTGAGAATCAGCCTGTATGATAAATATTAGAATCTCAATAGGGGGGGGAACGGAACTCGACGGCAAATATACAGCTGTCGAAATCCGTTCCCCCCCCCAAAATGATGAGACATGTTGATGAAGTGACTTAAAATATTTTTATTCTGTCCTGTGTATGGATGGAGTTTAACCAGCTTCAGTTTAAATGTTCATTTTTTGCCTTTTTACCATTTATCATGATATTAAATATTTTGAAAAGAAGCAAAATAGCTGAGAGAAGGCAGACGAAAGAAAAGCATGGAGCCTGGATTCGAACCTAGGATTCACTGACACAACTGCACCAGAGGTCAAGATACTGTCCACTAAACCATCTTGAAGTGCGAGAATCAGTCTGTATGATAAATATTAGAAACTCAATAGGGGGGGGAACGGAATTCGACGGCAAATATACAGCTGTCGAAATCCGTTCCCCCCCCCCAAAATGAGAGACATGTTGATGAAGTTACTTAAAATATTTTTATTCTGTCCTACGTATGGATGGAGTTGAACCTGCTTCAGTTTAAAAGATTATTTTTGCCTTTTTGCCATTTATCATGATATTAAATATTTTGAAAAGTACCAAAATAGGTGAGAGAAAGCAGATGAATAAAAATCCACTAGCCTGGATTCGATCCTAGGATTCCCTGAAACAACTGCACCAGAGGTCAACACACTGTCCACAAAGCCATCTGGAAGGGTGAGATTCAGCCTGTATGATAAATATTAAAAACTCAATAGGGGGGGGGAACGGAATTCGACGGCAAATATACAGCTGTCGAAATCCGAAATCCCAAAATGATGAGACATGTTGATGAAGTGACTTAAAATATTGTTATTCTGTCCTGTGTAAGGATGGAGTTTAACCAGCTTCAGTTTAAATGTTCATTTTTTGCCTTTTTACCATTTATCATGATTTTAAATATTTTGAAAAGTACAAAAAAAGGTGAGAGAAGGCAAACGAAAAAAAAATCACCTAGCCTGGATTCAAACCTAGGACTCCCGGATGCAACTGCACCAGATGTCTACACACTGCCCACAAAGCCATCTGGAAGTGTGAGAATCAGCCTGTATGATAAATATTAGAATCTCAATAGGGGGGGGGAACGGAATTCGACGGCAAATATACAGCTGTCGAAATCCGTTCCCCCCCCCAAAATGATGAGACATGTTGATGAAGTGACTTAAAATATTTTTATTCTGTCCTGTGTATGTATGGAGTTTAACCTGCTTCAATTTAAATGGTCATTTTTTGCCTTTTTGCCATTTATCATGATATTAAATATTTTGAAAAGTCCCAAAATAGGTGAGAGAAGGCAGACGGAAAAAAAAACCACCAGCCTGGATTCGAACCTAGGATTACCTGACACAACTGCACCAGAGGTCAACACACTGTCCACAAAACCATCTGGAAGTGTGAGAATCAGCCTGTATGATAAATATTAGAAACTCAATAGGGGGGGGGGAACGGAATTCGACGGCAAATATACAGCTGTCGAAATCCGTTCCCCCCCCCAAAATGATGAGACATGTTGATGAAGTGACTTAAAATATTTTTATTCTGTCCTGTGTATGGATGGAGTTTAACCTGCTTCAATTTAAATGGTCATTTTTTGCCTTTTTGCCATTTATCATGATATTAAATATTTTGAAAAGAAGCAAAATAGCTGAGAGAAGGCAGACGAAAGAAAAGCATGGAGCCTGGATTCGAACCTAGGATTCACTGACACAACTGCACCAGAGGTCAACATACTGTCCACTAAGCCATCTTGAAGTGCGAGAATTAGTCTGTATGATAAATATTAGAAACTCAATAGGGGGGGGAACGGAATTCGACGGCAAATATACAGCTGTCGAAATCCGTTCCCCCCCCCCCAAATTGAGAGACATGTTGATGAAGTGACTTAAAATATTTTTATTCTGTCCTACGTATGGATGGAGTTGAACCTGCTTCAGTTTAAAAGATTATTTTTGCCTTTTTGCCATTTATCATGATATTAAATATTTTGAAAAGTACCAAAATAGGTGAGAGAAGGCAGACGAATAAAAATCCACTAGCCTGGATTCGAACCTAGGATTCCCTGAAACAACTGCACCAGAGGTCAACACACTGTCCACAAAGCCATCTGGAAGTGTGAGAATCAGCCTGTATGATAAATATTAGAATCTCAATAGGGGGGGGAACGGAATTCGACGGCAAATATACAGCTGTCGAAATCCGTTCCCCCCCCCAAAATGATGAGACATGTTGATGAAGTGACTTAAAATATTTTTATTCTGTCCTGTTTATGGATGGAGTTTAACCTGCTTCAATTTAAATAATCATTTTTTGTCTTTTTGCCATTTATCATGATATTAAATATTTTGAAAAGAAGCAAAATAGCTGAGAGAAGGCAGACGAAAGAAAAGCATGGAGCCTGGATTCGAATCTAGGATTCACTGACACAACTACACCAGAGGTCAACATACTGTCCACTAAGCCATCTTGAAGTGCGAGAATCAGTCTGTATGATAAATATTAGAAACTCAATGGGGGGGGAACGGAATTCGACGGCAAATATACAGCTGTCGAAATCCGTTCCCCCCCCCCAAAATGAGAGACATGTTGATGAAGTGACTTAAAATATTTTTATTCTGTCCTACGTATGGATGGAGTTGAACCTGCTTCAGTTTAAAAGATTATTTTTGCCTTTTTGCCATTTATCATGATATTAAATATTTTGAAAAGTACCAAAATAGGTGAGAGAAGGCAGACGAATAAAAATCCACTAGCCTGGTTTCGATCCTAGGATTCACTGAAACAACTGCACCAGAGGTCAACACACTGTCCACAAAGCCATCTGGAAGTGTGAGAATCAGCCTGTATGATAAATATTAGAAACTCAATAGGGGGGGGGAACGGAATTCGACGGCAAATATACAGCTGTCGAAATCCGTTACCCCCCCCAAAATGATGAGACATGTTGATGAAGTGACTTAAAATATTGTTATTCTGTCCTGTGTAAGGATGGAGTTTAACCAGCTTCAGTTTAAATGTTCATTTTTTGCCTTTTTACCATTTATCATGATTTTAAATATTTTGAAAAGTACAAAAAAAGGTGAGAGAAGGCAAACGAAAAAAAAATCTACTAGCCTGGATTCGAACCTAGGACTACTGGAACCAACTGCACCAGGGGTCTACACACTGTCCACAAAGCCATCTGGAAATGTGAGAATCAGCCTGTATGATAAATATTAGAATCTCAATAGGGTGGGGAACGGAATTCGACGGCAAATATACAGCTGTCGAAATCCGTCCCCCCCCCCAAAATGATGAGACATGTTGATGAAGTGACTTAAAATATTTTTATTCTGTCCTGTTTATGGATGGAGTTTAACCTGCTTCAATTTAAATGGTCATTTTTTGCCTTTTTGCCATTTATCATGATATTAAATATTTTGAAAAGAAGCAATATAGCTGAGAGAAGGCAGACGAAAGAAAAGCATGGAGCCTGGATTTGAACCTAGGATTCACTGACACAACTACACCAGAGGTCAACATACTGTGCACTAAGCCATCTTGAAGTGCGAGAATCAGCCTATATGATAAATATTAGAAACTCAATAGGGGGGGGGGAACGGAATTCGACGGCAAATATACAGCTGTCGAAATCCGTTCCCCCCCCAAAATGATGAGACATGTTGATGAAGTGACTTAAAATATTGTTATTCTGTCCTGTGTAAGGATGGAGTTTAACCAGCTTCAGTTTAAATGTTCATTTTTTGCCTTTTTACCATTTATCATGATTTTAAATATTTTGAAAAGTACAAAAAAAGGTGAGAGAAGGCAAACGAAAAAAAAATCCACTAGCCTGGATTCGAACCTAGGACTCCCGGATGCAACTGCACCAGAGGTCTACACACTGTCCACAAAGCCATCTTGAAGTGTGAGAATCAGCCTGTATGATAAATATTAGAATCTCAATAGGGGGGGGAACGGAATTTGACGGCAAATATACAGCTGTCGAAATCCGTTCCCCCCCCCAAAATGATGAGACATGTTGATGAAGTGACTTAAAATATTTTTATTCTGTCCTGTGTATGGATGGAGTTTAACCTGCTTCAATTTAAATGGTCATTTTTTGCCTTTTTGCCATTTATCATGATATTAAATATTTTGAAAAGAAGCAATATAGCTGAGAGAAGGCAGACGAAAGAAAAGCATGGAGCCTGGATTTGAACCTACGATTCATTGACACAACTACACCAGAGGTCAACATACTGTGCACTAAGCCATCTTGAAGTGCAAGAATCAGCCTATATGATAAATATTAGAAACTCAATAGGGGGGGGGAACGGAATTCGACGGCAAATATACATCTGTCGAAATCCGTTCCCCCCCCCAAAATGATGAGACATGTTGATGAAGTGACTTAAAATATTGTTATTCTGTCCTGTGTAAGGATGGAGTTTAACCAGCTTCAGTTTAAATGTTCATTTTTTCCCTTTTTACCATTTATCATGATTTTAAATATTTTGAAAAGTCCCAAAATAGGTGAGAGAAGGCAGACGGGAAAAAAAACCACCAGCCTGGATTCGAACCTAGGATTACCTGACACAACTGCACCAGAGGTCAACACACTGTCCACAAAGCCATCTGGAAGTGTGAGAATCAGCCTGTATGATAAATATTAGAATCTCAATAGGGGGGGGAACGGAACTCGACGGCAAATATACAGCTGTCGAAATCCGTTCCCCCCCCCAAAATGATGAGACATGTTGATGAAGTGACTTAAAATATTTTTATTCTGTCCTGTGTATGGATGGAGTTTAACCTGCTTCAATTTAAATGGTCATTTTTTGTCTTTTTGCCATTTATCATGATATTAAATATTTTGAAAAGTACCAAAATAGGTGAGAGAAGGCAGACGAATAAAAATCCACTAGCCTGGATTCGATCCTAGGATTCCCTGAAACAACTGCACCAGAGGTCAACACACTGTCCACAAAGCCATCTGGAAGTGTGAGAATCAGCCTGTATGATAAATATTAGAAACTCAATAGGGGGGGGGGAACGGAATTCGACGGCAAATATACAGCTGTCGAAATCCGTTCCCCCCCCCAAAATGATGAGACATGTTGATGAAGTGACTTAAAATATTGTTATTCTGTCCTGTGTAAGGATGGAGTTTAACCAGCTTCAGTTTAAATGTTCATTTTTTGCCTTTTTACCATTTATCATGATTTTAAATATTTTGAAAAGTACAATAAAAGGTGAGAGAAGGCAAACGAAAAAAAAATCACCTAGCCTGGATTCAAACCTAGGACTCCCGGATGCAACTGCACCAGAGGTCAACACACTGTCCACAAAGCCATCTGGAAGTGTGAGAATCAGCCTGTATGATAAATATTAGAATCTCAATAGGGGGGGGAACGGAATTCGACGGCAAATATACAGCTGTCGAAATCCGTCCCCCCCCCCCCCAAAATGATGAGACATGTTGATGAAGTGACTTAAAATATTTTTATTCTGTCCTGTGTATGGATGGAGTTTAACCTGCTTCAATTTAAATGGTCATTTTTTGCCTTTTTACCATTTATCATGATATTAAATATTTTGAAAAGAAGCAAAATAGCTGAGAGAAGGCAGACGAAAGAAAAGCATGGAACCTGGATTTGAACATAGGAATCCTTGACACAACTGCACCAGAGGTCAACACACTGTCCACAAAGCCATCTGTAAGTGTGAGAATCAGCCTGTATGATAAATATTAGAAACTCAATAGGGGGGGGGGAACGGAATTCGACGGCTAATATACAGCTGTCGAAATCTGCCCCCCCCCCCCCCCCCCCAAAATGATGAGACATGTTGATGAAGTGACTTAAAATATTTTTATTCTGTCCTGTGTATGGATGGAGTTTAACCTGCTTCAATTTAAATGGTCATTTTTTGCCTTTTTGCCATTTATCATGATATTAAATATTTTGAAAAGAAGCAAAATAGCTGAGAGAAGGCAGACGAAAGAAAAGCATGGAGCCTGGATTCGAACCTAGGATTCACTGACACAACTGCACCAGAGGTCAACATACTGTCCACTAAGCCATCTTGAAGCGCGAGAATCAGTCTGTATGATAAATATTAGAAACTCAATAGGGGGGGGAACGGAATTCGACGGCAAATATACATCTGTCGAAATCCGTTCCCCCCCCCCAAATTGAGAGACATGTTGATGAAGTGACTTAAAATATTTTTATTCTGTCCTACGTATGGATGGAGTTTAACCTGCTTCAGTTTAAAAGATTATTTTTGCCTTTTTGCCATTTATCATGATATTAAATATTTTGAAAAGTACCAAAATAGGTGAGAGCAGGCAGACGAATAAAAACCCACTAGCCTGGATTCGAACCTAGGATTCCCTGAAACAACTGCACCAGAGGTCAACACACTGTCCACAAAGCCATCTGGAAGTGTGAGAATCAGCCTGTATGATACATTTTAGAATCACAATAGGGGGGGGAACGGAATTCGACGGCAAATATACAGCTGTCAAAATCCGTTCCCCCGCCCCAAAATGATGAGACATGTTGATGAAGTGACTTAAAATATTTTTATTCTGTCCTACGTATGGATGGAGTTTAACCTGCTTCAGTTTAAAAGATTATTTTTGCCATTTTGCCATTTATCATGATATTAAATATTTTGAAAAGTACCAAAATAGGTGAGAGAAGGCAGACGGAAAAAAAAAACCACCAGTCTGGATTCGAACCTAGAATTCCCTGACACAACTGCACCAGAGGTCAACACACTGTCCACAAAGCCATCTGGAAGGGTGAGAATCAGCCTGTATGATAAATATTAGAAACTCAATAGGGGGGGGGAAACGGAATTCGACGGCAAATATACAGCTGTCGAAATCCGTTCCCCCCCCCAAAATGATGAGACATGTTGATGAAGTGACTTAAAATATTGTTATTCTGTCCTGTGTAAGGATGGAGTTTAACCAGCTTCAGTTTAAATGTTCATTTTTTGCCTTTTTACCATTTATCATGATTTTAAATATTTTGAAAAGTACAAAAAAAGGTGAGAGAAGGCAAACGGAAAAAAAAAATCATCTAGCCTGGATTCGAACCTAGGATTCCTGGAAACAACTGCACCAGAGCTCTACACACTGTCCACAAAGCCATCTGGAAGTGTGAGAATCAGCCTGTATGATAAATATTAGAATCTCAATAGGGGGGGGAACGGAATTCGACGGCAAATATACAGCTGTCGAAATCCTTTCCCCCCCCCAAAATGATGAGACATGTTGATGAAGTGACTTAAAATATTTTTATTCTGTCCTGTTTATGGATGGAGTTTAACCTGCTTCAATTTAAATAGTCATTTTTTGTCTTTTTGCCATTTATCATGATATTAAATATTTTGAAAAGAAGCAAAATAGCTGAGAGAAGGCAGACGAAAGAAAAGCATGGAGCCTGGATTCGAATCTAGGATTCACTGACACAACTACACCAGAGGTCAACATACTGTCCACTAAGCCATCTTGAAGTGCGAGAATCAGTCTGTATGATAAATATTAGAAACTCAATAGGGGGGGGAACGGAATTCGACGGCAAATATACAGCTGTCGAAATCCGTTCCCCCCCCCCAAAATGAGAGACATGTTGATGAAGTGACTTAAAATATTTTTATTCTGTCCTACGTATGGATGGAGTTGAACCTGCTTCAGTTTAAAAGATTATTTTTGCCTTTTTGCCATTTATCATGATATTAAATATTTTGAAAAGTACCAAAATAGGTGAGAGAAGGCAGACGAATAAAAATCCACTAGCCTGGTTTCGATCCTAGAATTCACTGAAACAACTGCACCAGAGGTCAACACACTGTCCACAAAGCCATCTGGAAGTGTGAGAATCAGCCTGTATGATAAATATTAGAAACTCAATAGGGGGGGGGAACGGAATTCGACGGCAAATATACAGCTGTCGAAATCCGTTACCCCCCCCAAAATGATGAGACATGTTGATGAAGTGACTTAAAATATTGTTATTCTGTCCTGTGTAAGGATGGAGTTTAACCAGCTTCAGTTTAAATGTTTATTTTTTGCCTTTTTACCATTTATCATGATTTTAAATATTTTGAAAAGTACAAAAAAAGGTGAGAGAAGGCAAACGAAAAAAAATCTACTAGCCTGGATTCGAACCTAGGACTACTGGAACCAACTGCACCAGGGGTCTACACACTGTCCACAAAGCCATCTGGAAATGTGAGAATCAGCCTGTATGATAAATATTAGAATCTCAATAGGGTGGGGAACGGAATTCGACGGCAAATATACAGCTGTCGAAATCCGTCCCCCCCCCCCAAAATGATGAGACATGTTGATGAAGTGACTTAAAATATTTTTATTCTGTCCTGTTTATGGATGGAGTTTAACCTGCTTCAATTTAAATGGTCATTTTTTGCCTTTTTGCCATTTATCATGATATTAAATATTTTGAAAAGAAGCAATATAGCTGAGAGAAGGCAGACGAAAGAAAAGCATGGAGCCTGGATTTGAACCTAGGATTCACTGACACAACTACACCAGAGGTCAACATACTGTGCACTAAGCCATCTTGAAGTGCGAGAATCAGCCTATATGATAAATATTAGAAACTCAATAGGGGGGGGGGAACGGAATTCGACGGCAAATATACAGCTGTCGAAATCCGTTCCCCCCCCAAAATGATGAGACATGTTGATGAAGTGACTTAAAATATTGTTATTCTGTCCTGTGTAAGGATGGAGTTTAACCAGCTTCAGTTTAAATGTTCATTTTTTGCCTTTTTACCATTTATCATGATTTTAAATATTTTGAAAAGTACAAAAAAAGGTGAGAGAAGGCAAATGAAAAAAAAATCCACTAGCCTGGATTCGAACCTAGGACTCCCAGATGCAACTGCACCAGAGGTCTACACACTGTCCACAAAGCCATCTTGAAGTGTGAGAATCAGCCTGTATGATAAATATTAGAATCTCAATAGGGGGGGGAACGGAATTCGACGGCAAATATACAGCTGTCGAAATCCGTTCCCCCCCCCAAAATGATGAGACATGTTGATGAAGTGACTTAAAATATTTTTATTCTGTCCTGTGTATGGATGGAGTTTAACCTGCTTCAATTTAAATGGTCATTTTTTGCCTTTTTGCCATTTATCATGATATTAAATATTTTGAAAAGAAGCAATATAGCTGAGAGAAGGCAGACGAAAGAAAAGCATGGAGCCTGGATTTGAACCTACAATTCACTGACACAACTACACCAGAGGTCAAAATACTGTGCACTAAGCCATCTTGAAGTGCGAGAATCAGCCTATATGATAAATATTAGAAACTCAATAGGGGGGGGGAACGGAATTCGACGGCAAATATACAGCTGTCGAAATCCGTTCCCCCCCCCAAAATGATGAGACATGTTGATGAAGTGACTTAAAATATTGTTATTCTGTCCTGTGTAAGGATGGAGTTTAACCAGCTTCAGTTTAAATGTTCATTTTTTCCCTCTTTACCATTTATCATGATTTTAAATATTTTGAAAAGTCCCAAAATAGGTGAGAGAAGGCAGACGGGAAAAAAAACCACCAGCCTGGATTCGAACCTAGGATTACCTGACACAACTGCACCAGAGGTCAACACACTGTCACATTCGACGGCTAATATACAGCTGTCGAAATCTGCCCCCCCCCCCCCCCCCCCCCCCAAAATGATGAGACATGTTGATGAAGTGACTTAAAATATTTTTATTCTGTCCTGTGTATGGATGGAGTTTAACCTGCTTCAATTTAAATGGTACATCAAATATACATCTGTCGAAATCCGTTCCCCCCCCCCCAAATTGAGAGACATGTTGATGAAGTGACTTAAAATATTTTTATTCTGTCCTACGTATGGATGGAGTTTAACCTGCTTCAGTTTAAAAGATTATTTTTGCCTTTTTGCCATTTATCATGATATTAAATATTTTGAAAAGTACCAAAATAGGTGAGAGCAGGCAGACGAATAAAAACCCACTAGCCTGGATTCGAACCTAGGATTCCCTGAAACAACTGCACCAGAGGTCAACACACTGTCCACAAAGCCATCTGGAAGTGTGAGAAACAGCCTGTATGATACATTTTAGAATCACAATAGGGGGGGGAACGGAATTCGACGGCAAATATACAGCTGTCAAAATCCGTTCCCCCGCCCCAAAATGATGAGACATGTTGATGAAGTGACTTAAAATATTTTTATTCTGTCCTACGTATGGATGGAGTTTAACCTGCTTCAGTTTAAAAGATTATTTTTGCCATTTTGCCATTTATCATGATATTAAATATTTTGAAAAGTACCAAAATAGGTGAGAGAAGGCAGACGGAAAAAAAAAACACCAGTCTGGATTCGAACCTAGAATTCCCTGACACAACTGCACCAGAGGTCAACACACTGTCCACAAAGCCATCTGGAAGGGTGAGAATCAGCCTGTATGATAAATATTAGAAACTCAATAGGGGGGGGGAAACGGAATTCGACGGCAAATATACAGCTGTCGAAATCCGTTCCCCCCCCCAAAATGATGAGACATGTTGATGAAGTGACTTAAAATATTTTTATTCTGTCCTGTGTATGGATGGAGTTTAACCTGCTTCAATTTAAATGGTCATTTTTTGTCTTTTTGCCATTTATCATGATATTAAATATTTTGAAAAGTACCAAAATAGGTGAGAGAAGGCAGACGAATAAAAATCCACTAGCCTGGATTCGATCCTAGGATTCCCTGAAACAACTGCACCAGAGGTCAACACACTGTCCACAAAGCCATCTGGAAGTGTGAGAATCAGCCTGTATGATAAATATTAGAAACTCAATAGGGGGGGGGGAACGGAATTCGACGGCAAATATACAGCTGTCGAAATCCGTTCCCCCCCCCAAAATGATGAGACATGTTGATGAAGTGACTTAAAATATTGTTATTCTGTCCTGTGTAAGGATGGAGTTTAACCAGCTTCAGTTTAAATGTTCATTTTTTGCCTTTTTACCATTTATCATGATTTTAAATATTTTGAAAAGTACAATAAAAGGTGAGAGAAGGCAAACGAAAAAAAAAATCACCTAGCCTGGATTCAAACCTAGGACTCCCGGATGCAACTGCACCAGAGGTCTACACACTGTCCACAAAGCCATCTGGAAGTGTGAGAATCAGCCTGTATGATAAATATTAGAATCTCAATAGGGGGGGGAACGGAATTCGACGGCAAATATACAGCTGTCGAAATCCGTTCCCCCCCCCCCCAAAATGATGAGACATGTTGATGAAGTGACTTAAAATATTTTTATTCTGTCCTGTGTATGGATGGAGTTTAACCTGCTTCAATTTAAATGGTCATTTTTTGCCTTTTTACCATTTATCATGATATTAAATATTTTGAAAAGAAGCAAAATAGCTGAGAGAAGGCAGACGAAAGAAAAGCATGGAGCCTGGATTTGAACCTAGGATTCCCTGACACAACTGCACCAGAGGTCAACACACTGTCCACAAAGCCATCTGTAAGTGTGAGAATCAGCCTGTATGATAAATATTAGAAACTCAATAGGGGGGGGGGGAACGGAATTCGACGGCTAATATACAGCTGTCGAAATCTGCCCCCCCCCCCCCCCCCCCCCAAAATGATGAGACATGTTGATGAAGTGACTTAAAATATTTTTATTCTGTCCTGTGTATGGATGGAGTTTAACCTGCTTCAATTTAAATGGTCATTTTTTGCCTTTTTGCCATTTATCATGATATTAAATATTTTGAAAAGAAGCAAAATAGCTGAGAGAAGGCAGACGAAAGAAAAGCATGGAGCCTGGATTCGAACCTAGGATTCACTGACACAACTGCACCAGAGGTCAACATACTGTCCACAAAGCCATCTTGAAGCGCAAGAATCAGTCTGTATGATAAATATTAGAAACTCAATAGGGGGGGGAACGGAATTCGACGGCAAATATACATCTGTCGAAATCCGTTCCCCCCCCCCCAAATTGAGAGACATGTTGATGAAGTGACTTAAAATATTTTTATTCTGTCCTACGTATGGATGGAGTTTAACCTGCTTCAGTTTAAAAGATTATTTTTGCCTTTTTGCCATTTATCATGATATTAAATATTTTGAAAAGTACCAAAATAGTTGAGAGCAGGCAGACGAATAAAAACCCACTAGCCTGGATTCGAACCTAGGATTCCCTGAAACAACTGCACCAGAGGTCAACACACTGTCCACAAAGCCATCTGGAAGTGTGAGAATCAGCCTGTATGATACATTTTAGAATCACAATAGGGGGGGGAACGGAATTCGACGGCAAATATACAGCTGTCAAAATCCGTTCCCCCGCCCCAAAATGATGAGACATGTTGATGAAGTGACTTAAAATATTTTTATTCTGTCCTACGTATGGATGGAGTTTAACCTGCTTCAGTTTAAAAGATTATTTTTGCCATTTTGCCATTTATCATGATATTAAATATTTTGAAAAGTACCAAAATAGGTGAGAGAAGGCAGACGGAAAAAAAAACCACCAGTCTGGATTCGAACCTAGAATTCCCTGACACAACTGCACCAGAGGTCAACACACTGTCCACAAAGCCATCTGGAAGGGTGAGAATCAGCCTGTATGATAAATATTAGAAACTCAATAGGGGGGGGGAAACGGAATTCGACGGCAAATATACAGCTGTCGAAATCCGTTCCCCCCCCCAAAATGATGAGACATGTTGATGAAGTGACTTAAAATATTGTTATTCTGTCCTGTGTAAGGATGGAGTTTAACCAGCTTCAGTTTAAATGTTCATTTTTTGCCTTTTTACCATTTATCATGATTTTAAATATTTTGAAAAGTACAAAAAAAGGTGAGAGAAGGCAAACGGAAAAAAAAAGCATCTAGCTTGGATTCGAACCTAGGATTCCTGGAAACAACTGCACCAGAGGTCTACACACTGTCCACAAAGCCATCTGGAAGTGTGAGAATCAGCCTGTATGATAAATATTAGAATCTCAATAGGGGGGGGAACGGAATTCGACGGCAAATATACAGCTGTCGAAATCCTTTCCCCCCCCCAAAATGATGAGACATGTTGATGAAGTGACTTAAAATATTTTTATTCTGTCCTGTTTATGGATGGAGTTTAACCTGCTTCAATTTAAATAGTCATTTTTTGTCTTTTTGCCATTTATCATGATATTAAATATTTTGAAAAGAAGCAAAATAGCTGAGAGAAGGCAGACGAAAGAAAAGCGTGGAGCCTGGATTCGAATCTAGGATTCACTGACACAACTACACCAGAGGTCAACATACTGTCCACTAAGCCATCTTGAAGTGCGAGAATCAGTCTGTATGATAAATATTAGAAACTCAATAGGGGGGGGAACGGAATTCGACGGCAAATATACAGCTGTCGAAATCCGTTCCCCCCCCCCAAAATGAGAGACATGTTGATGAAGTGACTTAAAATATTTTTATTCTGTCCTACGTATGGATGGAGTTGAACCTGCTTCAGTTTAAAAGATTATTTTTGCCTTTTTGCCATTTATCATGGTATTAAATATTTTGAAAAGTACCAAAATAGGTGAGAGAAGGCAGACGAATAAAAATCCACTAGCCTGGTTTCGATCCTAGGATTCACTGAAACAACTGCACCAGAGGTCAACACACTGTCCACAAAGCCATCTGGAAGTGTGAGAATCAGCCTGTATGATAAATATTAGAAACTCAATAGGGGGGGGGAACGGAATTCGACGGCAAATATACAGCTGTCGAAATCCGTTACCCCCCCCAAAATGATGAGACATGTTGATGAAGTGACTTAAAATATTGTTATTCTGTCCTGTGTAAGGATGGAGTTTAACCAGCTTCAGTTTAAATGTTCATTTTTTGCCTTTTTACCATTTATCATGATTTTAAATATTTTGAAAAGTACAAAAAAAGGTGAGAGAAGGCAAACGAAAAAAAAATCCACTAGCCTGGATTCGAACCTAGGACTCCCGGATGCAACTGCACCAGAGGTCTACACACTGTCCACAAAGCCATCTTGAAGTGTGAGAATCAGCCTGTATGATAAATATTAGAATCTCAATAGGGGGGGGAACGGAATTCGACGGCAAATATACAGCTGTCGAAATCCGTTCCCCCCCCCCCAAAATGATGAGACATGTTGATGAAGTGACTTAAAATATTGTTATTCTGTCCTGTGTAAGGATGGAGTTTAACCAGCTTCAGTTTAAATGTTCATTTTTTGCCTTTTTACCATTTATCATGATTTTAAATATTTTGAAAAGTACAAAAAAAGGTGAGAGAAGGCAAACGAAAAAAAAATCCACTAGCCTGGATTCGAACCTAGGACTCCCGGATGCAACTGCACCAGAGGTCTACACACTGTCCACAAAGCCATCTTGAAGTGTGAGAATCAGCCTGTATGATAAATATTAGAATCTCAATAGGGGGGGGAACGGAATTCGACGGCAAATATACAGCTGTCGAAATCCGTTCCCCCCCCCCCAAAATGATGAGACATGTTGATGAAGTGACTTAAAATATTTTTATTCTGTCCTGTGTATGGATGGAGTTTAACCTGCTTCAATTTAAATGGTCATTTTTTGCCTTTTTACCATTTATCATGATATTAAATATTTTGAAAAGAAGCAAAATAGCTGAGAGAAGGCAGACGAAAGAAAAGCATGGAGCCTGGATTTGAACCTAGGATTCCCTGACACAACTGCACCAGAGGTCAACACACTGTCCACAAAGCCATCTGTAAGTGTGAGAATCAGCCTGTATGATAAATATTAGAAACTCAATAGGGGGGGGGGAACGGAATTCGACGGCTAATATACAGCTGTCGAAATCTGCCCCCCCCCCCCCCCCCCCCCCCAAAATGATGAGACATGTTGATGAAGTGACTTAAAATATTTTTATTCTGTCCTGTGTATGGATGGAGTTTAACCTGCTTCAATTTAAATGGTCATTTTTTGCCTTTTTGCCATTTATCATGATATTAAATATTTTGAAAAGAAGCAAAATAGCTGAGAGAAGGCAGACGAAAGAAAAGCATGGAGCCTGGATTCGAACCTAGGATTCACTGACACAACTGCACCAGAGGTCAACATACTGTCCACTAAGCCATCTTGAAGCGCGAGAATCAGTCTGTATGATAAATATTAGAAACTCAATAGGGGGGGGAACGGAATTCGACGGCAAATATACATCTGTCGAAATCCGTTCCCCCCCCCCCCAAATTGAGAGACATGTTGATGAAGTGACTTAAAATATTTTTATTCTGTCCTACGTATGGATGGAGTTTAACCTGCTTCAGTTTAAAAGATTATTTTTGCCTTTTTGCCATTTATCATGATATTAAATATTTTGAAAAGTACCAAAATAGGTGAGAGCAGGCAGACGAATAAAAACCCACTAGCCTGGATTCGAACCTAGGATTCCCTGAAACAACTGCACCAGAGGTCAACACACTGTCCACAAAGCCATCTGGAAGTGTGAGAATCAGCCTGTATGATACATTTTAGAATCACAATAGGGGGGGGAACGGAATTCGACGGCAAATATACAGCTGTCAAAATCCGTTCCCCCGCCCCAAAATGATGAGACATGTTGATGAAGTGACTTAAAATATTTTTATTCTGTCCTACGTATGGATGGAGTTTAACCTGCTTCAGTTTAAAAGATTATTTTTGCCATTTTGCCATTTATCATGATATTAAATATTTTGAAAAGTACCAAAATAGGTGAGAGAAGGCAGACGGAAAAAAAAACCACCAGTCTGGATTCGAACCTAGAATTCCCTGACACAACTGCACCAGAGGTCAACACACTGTCCACAAAGCCATCTGGAAGGGTGAGAATCAGCCTGTATGATAAATATTAGAAACTCAATAGGGGGGGGGAAACGGAATTCGACGGCAAATATACAGCTGTCGAAATCCGTTCCCCCCCCCAAAATGATGAGACATGTTGATGAAGTGACTTAAAATATTGTTATTCTGTCCTGTGTAAGGATGGAGTTTAACCAGCTTCAGTTTAATTGTTCATTTTTTGCCTTTTTACCATTTATCATGATTTTAAATATTTTGAAAAGTACAAAAAAAGGTGAGAGAAGGCAAACGGAAAAAAAAATCATCTAGCCTGGATTCGAACCTAGGATTCCTGGAAACAACTGCACCAGAGGTCTACACACTGTCCACAAAGCCATCTGGAAGTGTGAGAATCAGCCTGTATGATAAATATTAGAATCTCAATAGGGGGGGGAACGGAATTCGACGGCAAATATACAGCTGTCGAAATCCTTTCCCCCCCCCAAAATGATGAGACATGTTGATGAAGTGACTTAAAATATTTTTATTCTGTCCTGTTTATGGATGGAGTTTAACCTGCTTCAATTTAAATAGTCATTTTTTGTCTTTTTGCCATTTATCATGATATTAAATATTTTGAAAAGAAGCAAAATAGCTGAGAGAAGGCAGACGAAAGAAAAGCATGGAGCCTGGATTCGAATCTAGGATTCACTGACACAACTACACCAGAGGTCAACATACTGTCCACTAAGCCATCTTGAAGTGCGAGAATCAGTCTGTATGATAAATATTAGAAACTCAATAGGGGGGGGAACGGAATTCGACGGCAAATATACAGCTGTCGAAATCCGTTCCCCCCCCCCAAAATGAGAGACATGTTGATGAAGTGACTTAAAATATTTTTATTCTGTCCTACGTATGGATGGAGTTGAACCTGCTTCAGTTTAAAAGATTATTTTTGCCTTTTTGCCATTTATCATGATATTAAATATTTTGAAAAGTACCAAAATAGGTGAGAGAAGGCAGACGAATAAAAATCCACTAGCCTGGATTCGATCCTAGGATTCACTGAAACAACTGCACCAGAGGTCAACACACTGTCCACAAAGCCATCTGGAAGTGTGAGAATCAGCCTGTATGATAAATATTAGAAACTCAATAGGGGGGGGGAACGGAATTCGACGGCAAATATACAGCTGTCGAAATCCGTTACCCCCCCCAAAATGATGAGACATGTTGATGAAGTGACTTAAAATATTGTTATTCTGTCCTGTGTAAGGATGGAGTTTAACCAGCTTCAGTTTAAATGTTCATTTTTTGCCTTTTTACCATTTATCATGATTTTAAATATTTTGAAAAGTACAAAAAAAGGTGAGAGAAGGCAAACGAAAAAAAAATCCACTAGCCTGGATTCGAACCTAGGACTCCCGGATGCAACTGCACCAGAGGTCTACACACTGTCCACAAAGCCATCTTGAAGTGTGAGAATCAGCCTGTATGATAAATATTAGAATCTCAATAGGGGGGGGAACGGAATTCGACGGCAAATATACAGCTGTCGAAATCCGTTCCCCCCCCCCCAAAATGATGAGACATGTTGATGAAGTGACTTAAAATATTGTTATTCTGTCCTGTGTAAGGATGGAGTTTAACCAGCTTCAGTTTAAATGTTCATTTTTTGCCTTTTTACCATTTATCATGATTTTAAATATTTTGAAAAGTACAAAAAAAGGTGAGAGAAGGCAAACGAAAAAAAAATCCACTAGCCTGGATTCGAACCTAGGACTCCCGGATGCAACTGCACCAGAGGTCTACACACTGTCCACAAAGCCATCTTGAAGTGTGAGAATCAGCCTGTATGATAAATATTAGAATCTCAATAGGGGGGGGAACGGAATTCGACGGCAAATATACAGCTGTCGAAATCCGTTCCCCCCCCCCCAAAATGATGAGACATGTTGATGAAGTGACTTAAAATATTTTTATTCTGTCCTGTGTATGGATGGAGTTTAACCTGCTTCAATTTAAATGGTCATTTTTTGCCTTTTTACCATTTATCATGATATTAAATATTTTGAAAAGAAGCAAAATAGCTGAGAGAAGGCAGACGAAAGAAAAGCATGGAGCCTGGATTTGAACCTAGGATTCCCTGACACAACTGCACCAGAGGTCAACACACTGTCCACAAAGCCATCTGTAAGTGTGAGAATCAGCCTGTATGATAAATATTAGAAACTCAATAGGGGGGGGGGAACGGAATTCGACGGCTAATATACAGCTGTCGAAATCTGCCCCCCCCCCCCCCCCCCCCCCAAAATGATGAGACATGTTGATGAAGTGACTTAAAATATTTTTATTCTGTCCTGTGTATGGATGGAGTTTAACCTGCTTCAATTTAAATGGTCATTTTTTGCCTTTTTGCCATTTATCATGATATTAAATATTTTGAAAAGAAGCAAAATAGCTGAGAGAAGGCAGACGAAAGAAAAGCATGGAGCCTGGATTCGAACCTAGGATTCACTGACACAACTGCACCAGAGGTCAACATACTGTCCACTAAGCCATCTTGAAGCGCGAGAATCAGTCTGTATGATAAATATTAGAAACTCAATAGGGGGGGGAACGGAATTCGACGGCAAATATACATCTGTCGAAATCCGTTCCCCCCCCCCCAAATTGAGAGACATGTTGATGAAGTGACTTAAAATATTTTTATTCTGTCCTACGTATGGATGGAGTTTAACCTGCTTCAGTTTAAAAGATTATTTTTGCCTTTTTGCCATTTATCATGATATTAAATATTTTGAAAAGTACCAAAATAGGTGAGAGCAGGCAGACGAATAAAAACCCACTAGCCTGGATTCGAACCTAGGATTCCCTGAAACAACTGCACCAGAGGTCAACACACTGTCCACAAAGCCATCTGGAAGTGTGAGAATCAGCCTGTATGATACATTTTAGAATCACAATAGGGGGGGGAACGGAATTCGACGGCAAATATACAGCTGTCAAAATCCGTTCCCCCGCCCCAAAATGATGAGACATGTTGATGAAGTGACTTAAAATATTTTTATTCTGTCCTACGTATGGATGGAGTTTAACCTGCTTCAGTTTAAAAGATTATTTTTGCCATTTTGCCATTTATCATGATATTAAATATTTTGAAAAGTACCAAAATAGGTGAGAGAAGGCAGACGGAAAAAAAAAACCACCAGTCTGGATTCGAACCTAGAATTCCCTGACACAACTGCACCAGAGGTCAACACACTGTCCACAAAGCCATCTGGAAGGGTGAGAATCAGCCTGTATGATAAATATTAGAAACTCAATAGGGGGGGGGAAACGGAATTCGACGGCAAATATACAGCTGTCGAAATCCGTTCCCCCCCCCAAAATGATGAGACATGTTGATGAAGTGACTTAAAATATTGTTATTCTGTCCTGTGTAAGGATGGAGTTTAACCAGCTTCAGTTTAATTGTTCATTTTTTGCCTTTTTACCATTTATCATGATTTTAAATATTTTGAAAAGTACAAAAAAAGGTGAGAGAAGGCAAACGGAAAAAAAAATCATCTAGCCTGGATTCGAACCTAGGATTCCTGGAAACAACTGCACCAGAGGTCTACACACTGTCCACAAAGCCATCTGGAAGTGTGAGAATCAGCCTGTATGATAAATATTAGAATCTCAATAGGGGGGGGAACGGAATTCGACGGCAAATATACAGCTGTCGAAATCCTTTCCCCCCCCCAAAATGATGAGACATGTTGATGAAGTGACTTAAAATATTTTTATTCTGTCCTGTTTATGGATGGAGTTTAACCTGCTTCAATTTAAATAGTCATTTTTTGTCTTTTTGCCATTTATCATGATATTAAATATTTTGAAAAGAAGCAAAATAGCTGAGAGAAGGCAGACGAAAGAAAAGCATGGAGCCTGGATTCGAATCTAGGATTCACTGACACAACTACACCAGAGGTCAACATACTGTCCACTAAGCCATCTTGAAGTGCGAGAATCAGTCTGTATGATAAATATTAGAAACTCAATAGGGGGGGGAACGGAATTCGACGGCAAATATACAGCTGTCGAAATCCGTTCCCCCCCCCCAAAATGAGAGACATGTTGATGAAGTGACTTAAAATATTTTTATTCTGTCCTACGTATGGATGGAGTTGAACCTGCTTCAGTTTAAAAGATTATTTTTGCCTTTTTGCCATTTATCATGATATTAAATATTTTGAAAAGTACCAAAATAGGTGAGAGAAGGCAGACGAATAAAAATCCACTAGCCTGGATTCGATCCTAGGATTCACTGAAACAACTGCACCAGAGGTCAACACACTGTCCACAAAGCCATCTGGAAGTGTGAGAATCAGCCTGTATGATAAATATTAGAAACTCAATAGGGGGCGGGAACGGAATTCGACGGCAAATATACAGCTGTCGAAATCCGTTCCCCCCCCCAAAATGATGAGACATGTTGATGAAGTGACTTAAAATATTGTTATTCTGTCCTGTGTAAGGATGGAGTTTAACCAGCTTCAGTTTAAATGTTCATTTTTTGATTTTTTACCATTTATCATGATTTTAAATATTTTGAAAAGTACAATAAAAGGTGAGAGAAGGCAAACGAAAAAAAAATCACCTAGCCTGGATTCAAACCTAGGACTCCCGGATGCAACCGCACCAGAGGTCTACACACTGTCCACAAAGCCATCTGGAAGTGTGAGAATCAGCCTGTATGATAAATATTAGAATCTCAATAGGGGGGGGAACGGAATTCGACGGCAAATATACAGCTGTCGAAATCCGTTCCCCCCCCCCAAAATGATGAGACATGTTGATGAAGTGACTTAAAATATTTTTATTCTGTCCTGTGTATGGATGGAGTTTAACCTGCTTCAATTTAAATGGTCATTTTTTGCCTTTTTACCATTTATCATGATATTAAATATTTTGAAAAGAAGCAAAGTAGCTGAGAGAAGGCAGACGAAAGAAAAGCATGGAGCCTGGATTTGAACCTAGGATTCCCTGACACAACTGCACCAGAGGTCAACACACTGTCCACAAAGCCATCTGTAAGTGTGAGAATCAGCCTGTATGATAAATATTAGAAACTCAATAGGGGGGGGGGAACGGAATTCGACGGCTAATATACAGCTGTCGAAATCTGCCCCCCCCCCCCAAAATGATGAGACATGTTGATGAAGTGACTTAAAATATTTTTATTCTGTCCTACGTAAGGATGGAGTTTAACCAGCTTCAGTTTAAATGTTCATTTTTTGCCTTTTTACCATTTATCATGATTTTAAATATTTTGAAAAGTACAAAAAAAGGTGAGAGAAGGCAAACGAAAAAAAAATCCACTAGCCTGGATTCGAACCTAGGACTCCCGGATGCAACTGCACCAGAGGTCTACACACTGTGCACAAAGCCATCTGGAAGTGTGAGAATCAGCCTGTATGATAAATATTAGAATCTCAATAGGGGGGGGAACGGAAGTCAACGGCAAATATACAGCTGTCGAAATCCGTTCCCCCCCCCAAAATGATGAGACATGTTGATGAAGTGACTTAAAATATTTTTATTCTGTCCTGTGTATGGATGGAGTTTAACCTGCTTCAATTTAAATGGTCATTTTTTGTCTTTTTGCCATTTATCATGATATTAAATATTTTGAAAAGAAGCAAAATAGCTGAGAGAAGGCAGACGAAAGAAAAGCATGGAGCCTGGATTCGAACCTAGGATTCACTGACACAACTACACCAGAGGTCAACATACTGTCCACTAAGCCATCTTGAAGTGCGAGAAACAGTCTGTATGATAAATATTAGAAACTCAATAGGGGGGGGAACGGAATTCGATGGCAAATATACAGCTGTCGAAATCCGTTCCCCCCCCCCCAAAATGAGAGACATGTTGATGAAGTGACTTAAAATATTTTTATTCTGTCCTACGTATGGATGGAGTTTAACCTGCTTCAGTTTAAATGTTCATTTTTTGCCTTTTTGCCATTTATCATGATATTAAATATTTTGAAAAGTCCCAAAATAGGTGAGAGAAGGCAGACGGAAAAAAAAACCACCAGCCTGGATTCGAACCTAGGATTACCTGACACAACTGCACCAGAGGTCAACACACTGTCCACAAAACCATCTGGAAGTGTGAGAATCAGCCTGTATGATAAATATTAGAAACTCAATAGGGGGGGGGAACGGAATTCGACGGCAAATATACAGCTGTCGAAATCCGTTCCCCCCCCCAAAATGATGAGACATGTTGATGAAGTGACTTAAAATATTGTTATTCTGTCCTGTGTAAGGATGGAGTTTAACCAGCTTCAGTTTAAATGTTCATTTTTTGCCTTTTTACCATTTATCATGATTTTAAATATTTTGAAAAGTACAAAAAAAGGTGAGAGAAGGCAAACGAAAAAAAAATCCACTAGCCTGGATTCGAACCTAGGATTCCCAGAAACAACTGCACCAGAGGTCTACACACTGTCCACAAAGCCATCTGGAAGTGTGAGAATCAACCTGTATGATAAATATTAGAATCTCAATAGGGGAGGGGGAACGGAATTCGACGGCAAATATACAGCTGTCGAAATCCGTTCCCCCCCCCAAAATGATTAGACATGTTGATGAAGTGACTTAAAATATTTTTATTCTGTCCTGTGTATGGATGGAGTTTAACCTGCTTCAATTTAAATGGTCATTTTTTGCCTTTTTGCTATTTATCATGATATTAAATATTTTGAAAAGAAGCAAAATAGCTGAGAGAAGGCAGACGAAAGAAAAGCATGGAGCCTGGATTTGAACCTAAGATTCACTGACACAACTGCACCAGAGGTCAACATACTGTCCACTAAGCCATCTTGAAGCGCGAGAATCAGTCTGTATGATAAATATTAGAAACTCAATAGGGGGGGGAACGGAATTCGACGGCAAATATACATCTGTCGAAATCCGTTCCCCCCCCCCCAAATTGAGAGACATGTTGATGAAGTGACTTAAAATATTTTTATTCTGTCCTACGTATGGATGGAGTTTAACCTGCTTCAGTTTAAAAGATTATTTTTGCCTTTTTGCCATTTATCATGATATTAAATATTTTGAAAAGTACCAAAATAGGTGAGAGCAGGCAGACGAATAAAAACCCACTAGCCTGGATTCGAACCTAGGATTCCCTGAAACAACTGCACCAGAGGTCAACACACTGTCCACAAAGCCATCTGGAAGTGTGAGAATCAGCCTGTATGATACATTTTAGAATTACAATAGGGGGGGGAACGGAATTCGACGGCAAATATACAGCTGTCAAAATCCGTTCCCCCGCCCCAAAATGATGAGACATGTTGATGAAGTGACTTAAAATATTTTTATTCTGTCCTACGTATGGATGGAGTTTAACCTGCTTCAGTTTAAAAGATTATTTTTGCCATTTTGCCATTTATCATGATATTAAATATTTTGAAAAGTACCAAAATAGGTGAGAGAAGGCAGACGGAAAAAAAAACCACCAGTCTGGATTCGAACCTAGAATTCCCTGACACAACTGCACCAGAGGTCAACACACTGTCCACAAAGCCATCTGGAAGGGTGAGAATCAGCCTGTATGATAAATATTAGAAACTCAATAGGGGGGGGGAAACGGAATTCGACGGCAAATATACAGCTGTCGAAATCCGTTCCCCCCCCCAAAATGATGAGACATGTTGATGAAGTGACTTAAAATATTGTTATTCTGTCCTGTGTAAGGATGGAGTTTAACCAGCTTCAGTTTAAATGTTCATTTTTTGCCTTTTTACCATTTATCATGATTTTAAATATTTTGAAAAGTACAAAAAAAGGTGAGAGAAGGCAAACGGAAAAAAAAAATCAACTAGCCTGGATTCGAACCTAGGATTCCTGGAAACAACTGCACCAGAGGTCTACACACTGTCCACAAAGCCATCTGGAAGTGTGAGAATCAGCCTGTATGATAAATATTAGAATCTCAATAGGGGGGGGAACGGAATTCGACGGCAAATATACAGCTGTCGAAATCCGTTCCCCCCCCCAAAATGATGAGACATGTTGTTGAAGTGACTTAAAATATTTTTATTCTGTCCTGTTTATGGATGGAGTTTAACCTGCTTCAATTTAAATAGTCATTTTTTGTCTTTTTGCCATTTATCATGATATTAAATATTTTGAAAAGAAGCAAAATAGCTGAGAGAAGGCAGACGAAAGAAAAGCATGGAGCCTGGATTCGAATCTAGTATTCACTGACACAACTACACCAGAGGTCAACATACTGTCCACTAAGCCATCTTGAAGTGCGAGAATCAGTCTGTATGATAAATATTAGAAACTCAATAGGGGGGGGAACGGAATTCGACGGCAAATATACAGCTGTCGAAATCCGTTCCCCCCCCCCAAAATGAGAGACATGTTGATGAAGTGACTTAAAATATTTTTATTCTGTCCTACGTATGGATGGAGTTGAACCTGCTTCAGTTTAAAAGATTATTTTTGCCTTTTTGCCATTTATCATGATATTAAATATTTTGAAAAGTACCAAAATAGGTGAGAGAAGGCAGACGAATAAAAATCCACTAGCCTGGATTCGATCCTAGGATTCACTGAAACAACTGCACCAGAGGTCAACACACTGTCCACAAAGCCATCTGGAAGTGTGAGAATCAGCCTGTATGATAAATATTAGAAACTCAATAGGGGGGGGGAACGGAATTTGACGGCAAATATACAGCTGTCGAAATCCGTTCCCCCCCCCAAAATGATGAGACATGTTGATGAAGTGACTTAAAATATTGTTATTCTGTCCTGTGTAAGGATGGAGTTTAACCAGCTTCAGTTTAAATGTTCATTTTTTGCCTTTTTACCATTTATCATGATTTTAAATATTTTGAAAAGTACAAAAAAAGGTGAGAGAAGGCAAACGAAAAAAAAATCACCTAGCCTGGATTCAAACCTAGGACTCCCGGATGCAACTGCACCAGAGGTCTACACACTGTCCACAAAGCCATCTAGAAGTGTGAGAATCAGCCTGTATGATAAATATTAGAATCTCAATAGGGGGGGGAACGGAATTCGACGGCAAATATACAGCTGTCGAAATCCGTTCCCCCCCCCAAAATGATGAGACATGTTGATGAAGTGACTTAAAATATTTTTATTCTGTCCTGTGTATGGATGGAGTTTAACTTGCTTCAATTTAAATGGTCATTTTTTGTCTTTTTGCCATTTATCATGATATTAAATATTTTGAAAAGAAGCAAAATAGCTGAGAGAAGGCAGACGAAAGAAAAGCATGGAGCCTGGATTCGAACCTAGGATTCACTGACACAACTACACCAGAGGTCAACATACTGTCCACTAAGCCATCTTGAAGTGCGAGAATCAGTTTGTATGATAAATATTAGAAACTCAATAGGGGGGGGAACGGAATTCGATGGCAAATATACAGCTGTCGAAATCCGTTCCCCCCCCCCAAAATGAGAGACATGTTGATGAAGTGACTTAAAATATTTTTATTCTGTCCTACGTATGGATGGAGTTTAACCTGCTTCAGTTTAAATGTTCATTTTTTGCCTTTTTGCCATTTATCATGATATTAAATATTTTGAAAAGTCCCAAAATAGGTGAGAGAAGGCAGACGGGAAAAAAAACCACCAGCCTGGATTCGAACCTAGGATTACCTGACACAACTGCACCAGAGGCCAACACACTGTCCACAAAGCCATCTGGAAGTGTGAGAATCAGCCTGTATGATAAATATTAGAAACTCAATAGGGGGGGGGAACGGAATTCGACGGCAAATATACAGCTGTCGAAATCCATCCCCCCCCCCAAAATGATGAGACATGTTGATGAAGTGACTTAAAATATTGTTATTCTGTCCTGTGTAAGGATGGAGTTTAACCAGCTTCAGTTTAAATGTTCATTTTTTGCCTTTTTACCATTTATCATGATTTTAAATATTTTGAAAAGTACAAAAAAAGGTGAGAGAAGGCAAACGAAAAAAAAATCTACTAGCCTGGATTCGAACCTAGGACTACTGGAACCAACTGCACCAGGGGTCTACACACTGTCCACAAAGCCATCTGGAAATGTGAGAATCAGCCTGTATGATAAATATTAGAATCTCAATAGGGTGGGGAACGGAATTCGACGGCAAATATACAGCTGTCGAAATCCGTTCCCCCCCCCCAAAATGATGAGACATGTTGATGAAGTGACTTAAAATATTTTTATTCTGTCCTGTGTATGGATGGAGTTTAACCTGCTTCAATTTAAATGGTCATTTTTTGCCTTTTTGCCATTTATCATGATATTAAATATTTTGAAAAGAAGCAATATAGCTGAGAGAAGGCAGACGAAAGAAAAGCATGGAGCCTGGATTTGAACCTAGGATTCACTGACACAACTACACCAGAGGTCAACATACTGTGCACTAAGCCATCTTGAAGTGCGAGAATCAGCCTATATGATAAATATTAGAAACTCAATAGGGGGGGGGGAACGGAATTCGACGGCAAATATACAGCTGTCGAAATCCGTTCCCCCCCCAAAATGATGAGACATGTTGATGAAGTGACTTAAAATATTGTTATTCTGTCCTGTGTAAGGATGGAGTTTAACCAGCTTCAGTTTAAATGGTCATTTTTTGCCTTTTTACCATTTATCATGATATTAAATATTTTGAAAAGAAGCAAAGTAGCTGAGAGAAGGCAGACGAAAGAAAAGCATGGAGCCTGGATTTGAACCTAGGATTCCCTGACACAACTGCACCAGAGGTCAACACACTGTCCACAAAGCCATCTGTAAGTGTGAGAATCAGCCTGTATGATAAATATTAGAAACTCAATAGGGGGGGGGGAACGGAATTCGACGGCTAATATACAGCTGTCGAAATCTGCCCCCCCCCCCCAAAATGATGAGACATGTTGATGAAGTGACTTAAAATATTTTTATTCTGTCCTACGTAAGGATGGAGTTTAACCAGCTTCAGTTTAAATGTTCATTTTTTGCCTTTTTACCATTTATCATGATTTTAAATATTTTGAAAAGTACAAAAAAAGGTGAGAGAAGGCAAACGAAAAAAAAATCCACTAGCCTGGATTCGAACCTAGGACTCCCGGATGCAACTGCACCAGAGGTCTACACACTGTGCACAAAGCCATCTGGAAGTGTGAGAATCAGCCTGTATGATAAATATTAGAATCTCAATAGGGGGGGGAACGGAAGTCAACGGCAAATATACAGCTGTCGAAATCCGTTCCCCCCCCCAAAATGATGAGACATGTTGATGAAGTGACTTAAAATATTTTTATTCTGTCCTGTGTATGGATGGAGTTTAACCTGCTTCAATTTAAATGGTCATTTTTTGTCTTTTTGCCATTTATCATGATATTAAATATTTTGAAAAGAAGCAAAATAGCTGAGAGAAGGCAGACGAAAGAAAAGCATGGAGCCTGGATTCGAACCTAGGATTCACTGACACAACTACACCAGAGGTCAACATACTGTCCACTAAGCCATCTTGAAGTGCGAGAAACAGTCTGTATGATAAATATTAGAAACTCAATAGGGGGGGGAACGGAATTCGATGGCAAATATACAGCTGTCGAAATCCGTTCCCCCCCCCCCAAAATGAGAGACATGTTGATGAAGTGACTTAAAATATTTTTATTCTGTCCTACGTATGGATGGAGTTTAACCTGCTTCAGTTTAAATGTTCATTTTTTGCCTTTTTGCCATTTATCATGATATTAAATATTTTGAAAAGTCCCAAAATAGGTGAGAGAAGGCAGACGGAAAAAAAAACCACCAGCCTGGATTCGAACCTAGGATTACCTGACACAACTGCACCAGAGGTCAACACACTGTCCACAAAACCATCTGGAAGTGTGAGAATCAGCCTGTATGATAAATATTAGAAACTCAATAGGGGGGGGGAACGGAATTCGACGGCAAATATACAGCTGTCGAAATCCGTTCCCCCCCCCAAAATGATGAGACATGTTGATGAAGTGACTTAAAATATTGTTATTCTGTCCTGTGTAAGGATGGAGTTTAACCAGCTTCAGTTTAAATGTTCATTTTTTGCCTTTTTACCATTTATCATGATTTTAAATATTTTGAAAAGTACAAAAAAAGGTGAGAGAAGGCAAACGAAAAAAAAATCCACTAGCCTGGATTCGAACCTAGGATTCCCAGAAACAACTGCACCAGAGGTCTACACACTGTCCACAAAGCCATCTGGAAGTGTGAGAATCAACCTGTATGATAAATATTAGAATCTCAATAGGGGAGGGGGAACGGAATTCGACGGCAAATATACAGCTGTCGAAATCCGTTCCCCCCCCCAAAATGATTAGACATGTTGATGAAGTGACTTAAAATATTTTTATTCTGTCCTGTGTATGGATGGAGTTTAACCTGCTTCAATTTAAATGGTCATTTTTTGCCTTTTTGCTATTTATCATGATATTAAATATTTTGAAAAGAAGCAAAATAGCTGAGAGAAGGCAGACGAAAGAAAAGCATGGAGCCTGGATTTGAACCTAAGATTCACTGACACAACTGCACCAGAGGTCAACATACTGTCCACTAAGCCATCTTGAAGCGCGAGAATCAGTCTGTATGATAAATATTAGAAACTCAATAGGGGGGGGAACGGAATTCGACGGCAAATATACATCTGTCGAAATCCGTTCCCCCCCCCCAAATTGAGAGACATGTTGATGAAGTGACTTAAAATATTTTTATTCTGTCCTACGTATGGATGGAGTTTAACCTGCTTCAGTTTAAAAGATTATTTTTGCCTTTTTGCCATTTATCATGATATTAAATATTTTGAAAAGTACCAAAATAGGTGAGAGCAGGCAGACGAATAAAAACCCACTAGCCTGGATTCGAACCTAGGATTCCCTGAAACAACTGCACCAGAGGTCAACACACTGTCCACAAAGCCATCTGGAAGTGTGAGAATCAGCCTGTATGATACATTTTAGAATTACAATAGGGGGGGGAACGGAATTCGACGGCAAATATACAGCTGTCAAAATCCGTTCCCCCGCCCCAAAATGATGAGACATGTTGATGAAGTGACTTAAAATATTTTTATTCTGTCCTACGTATGGATGGAGTTTAACCTGCTTCAGTTTAAAAGATTATTTTTGCCATTTTGCCATTTATCATGATATTAAATATTTTGAAAAGTACCAAAATAGGTGAGAGAAGGCAGACGGAAAAAAAAACCACCAGTCTGGATTCGAACCTAGAATTCCCTGACACAACTGCACCAGAGGTCAACACACTGTCCACAAAGCCATCTGGAAGGGTGAGAATCAGCCTGTATGATAAATATTAGAAACTCAATAGGGGGGGGGAAACGGAATTCGACGGCAAATATACAGCTGTCGAAATCCGTTCCCCCCCCCAAAATGATGAGACATGTTGATGAAGTGACTTAAAATATTGTTATTCTGTCCTGTGTAAGGATGGAGTTTAACCAGCTTCAGTTTAAATGTTCATTTTTTGCCTTTTTACCATTTATCATGATTTTAAATATTTTGAAAAGTACAAAAAAAGGTGAGAGAAGGCAAACGGAAAAAAAAAATCAACTAGCCTGGATTCGAACCTAGGATTCCTGGAAACAACTGCACCAGAGGTCTACACACTGTCCACAAAGCCATCTGGAAGTGTGAGAATCAGCCTGTATGATAAATATTAGAATCTCAATAGGGGGGGGAACGGAATTCGACGGCAAATATACAGCTGTCGAAATCCGTTCCCCCCCCCAAAATGATGAGACATGTTGTTGAAGTGACTTAAAATATTTTTATTCTGTCCTGTTTATGGATGGAGTTTAACCTGCTTCAATTTAAATAGTCATTTTTTGTCTTTTTGCCATTTATCATGATATTAAATATTTTGAAAAGAAGCAAAATAGCTGAGAGAAGGCAGACGAAAGAAAAGCATGGAGCCTGGATTCGAATCTAGTATTCACTGACACAACTACACCAGAGGTCAACATACTGTCCACTAAGCCATCTTGAAGTGCGAGAATCAGTCTGTATGATAAATATTAGAAACTCAATAGGGGGGGGAACGGAATTCGACGGCAAATATACAGCTGTCGAAATCCGTTCCCCCCCCCCAAAATGAGAGACATGTTGATGAAGTGACTTAAAATATTTTTATTCTGTCCTACGTATGGATGGAGTTGAACCTGCTTCAGTTTAAAAGATTATTTTTGCCTTTTTGCCATTTATCATGATATTAAATATTTTGAAAAGTACCAAAATAGGTGAGAGAAGGCAGACGAATAAAAATCCACTAGCCTGGATTCGATCCTAGGATTCACTGAAACAACTGCACCAGAGGTCAACACACTGTCCACAAAGCCATCTGGAAGTGTGAGAATCAGCCTGTATGATAAATATTAGAAACTCAATAGGGGGGGGGAACGGAATTTGACGGCAAATATACAGCTGTCGAAATCCGTTCCCCCCCCCAAAATGATGAGACATGTTGATGAAGTGACTTAAAATATTGTTATTCTGTCCTGTGTAAGGATGGAGTTTAACCAGCTTCAGTTTAAATGTTCATTTTTTGCCTTTTTACCATTTATCATGATTTTAAATATTTTGAAAAGTACAAAAAAAGGTGAGAGAAGGCAAACGAAAAAAAAATCACCTAGCCTGGATTCAAACCTAGGACTCCCGGATGCAACTGCACCAGAGGTCTACACACTGTCCACAAAGCCATCTAGAAGTGTGAGAATCAGCCTGTATGATAAATATTAGAATCTCAATAGGGGGGGGAACGGAATTCGACGGCAAATATACAGCTGTCGAAATCCGTTCCCCCCCCCAAAATGATGAGACATGTTGATGAAGTGACTTAAAATATTTTTATTCTGTCCTGTGTATGGATGGAGTTTAACTTGCTTCAATTTAAATGGTCATTTTTTGTCTTTTTGCCATTTATCATGATATTAAATATTTTGAAAAGAAGCAAAATAGCTGAGAGAAGGCAGACGAAAGAAAAGCATGGAGCCTGGATTCGAACCTAGGATTCACTGACACAACTACACCAGAGGTCAACATACTGTCCACTAAGCCATCTTGAAGTGCGAGAATCAGTTTGTATGATAAATATTAGAAACTCAATAGGGGGGGGAACGGAATTCGATGGCAAATATACAGCTGTCGAAATCCGTTCCCCCCCCCCAAAATGAGAGACATGTTGATGAAGTGACTTAAAATATTTTTATTCTGTCCTACGTATGGATGGAGTTTAACCTGCTTCAGTTTAAATGTTCATTTTTTGCCTTTTTGCCATTTATCATGATATTAAATATTTTGAAAAGTCCCAAAATAGGTGAGAGAAGGCAGACGGGAAAAAAAACCACCAGCCTGGATTCGAACCTAGGATTACCTGACACAACTGCACCAGAGGCCAACACACTGTCCACAAAGCCATCTGGAAGTGTGAGAATCAGCCTGTATGATAAATATTAGAAACTCAATAGGGGGGGGGAACGGAATTCGACGGCAAATATACAGCTGTCGAAATCCATCCCCCCCCCCAAAATGATGAGACATGTTGATGAAGTGACTTAAAATATTGTTATTCTGTCCTGTGTAAGGATGGAGTTTAACCAGCTTCAGTTTAAATGTTCATTTTTTGCCTTTTTACCATTTATCATGATTTTAAATATTTTGAAAAGTACAAAAAAAGGTGAGAGAAGGCAAACGAAAAAAAAATCTACTAGCCTGGATTCGAACCTAGGACTACTGGAACCAACTGCACCAGGGGTCTACACACTGTCCACAAAGCCATCTGGAAATGTGAGAATCAGCCTGTATGATAAATATTAGAATCTCAATAGGGTGGGGAACGGAATTCGACGGCAAATATACAGCTGTCGAAATCCGTTCCCCCCCCCCAAAATGATGAGACATGTTGATGAAGTGACTTAAAATATTTTTATTCTGTCCTGTGTATGGATGGAGTTTAACCTGCTTCAATTTAAATGGTCATTTTTTGCCTTTTTGCCATTTATCATGATATTAAATATTTTGAAAAGAAGCAATATAGCTGAGAGAAGGCAGACGAAAGAAAAGCATGGAGCCTGGATTTGAACCTAGGATTCACTGACACAACTACACCAGAGGTCAACATACTGTGCACTAAGCCATCTTGAAGTGCGAGAATCAGCCTATATGATAAATATTAGAAACTCAATAGGGGGGGGGGAACGGAATTCGACGGCAAATATACAGCTGTCGAAATCCGTTCCCCCCCCAAAATGATGAGACATGTTGATGAAGTGACTTAAAATATTGTTATTCTGTCCTGTGTAAGGATGGAGTTTAACCAGCTTCAGTTTAAATGTTCATTTTTTGCCTTTTTACCATTTATCATGATTTTAAATATTTTGAAAAGTACAAAAAAAGGTGAGAGAAGGCAAACGAAAAAAAAATCCACTAGCCTGGATTCGAACCTAGGACTCCCGGATGCAACTGCACCAGAGGTCTACACACTGTCCACAAAGCCATCTTGAAGTGTGAGAATCAGCCTGTATGATAAATATTAGAATCTCAATAGGGGGGGGAACGGAATTCGACGGCAAATATACAGCTGTCGAAATCCGTTCCCCCCCCCAAAATGATGAGACATGTTGATGAAGTGACTTAAAATATTTTTATTCTGTCCTGTGTATGGATGGAGTTTAACCTGCTTCAATTTAAATGGTCATTTTTTGCCTTTTTGCCATTTATCATGATATTAAATATTTTGAAAAGAAGCAATATAGCTGAGAGAAGGCAGACGAAAGAAAAGCATGGAGCCTGGATTTGAACCTACGATTCACTGACACAACTACACCAGAGGTCAACATACTGTGCACTAAGCCATCTTGAAGTGCGAGAATCAGCCTATATGATAAATATTAGAAACTCAATAGGGGGGGGGAACGGAATTCGACGGCAAATATACAGCTGTCGAAATCCGTTCCCCCCCCCAAAATGATGAGACATGTTGATGAAGTGACTTAAAATATTGTTATTCTGTCCTGTGTAAGGATGGAGTTTAACCAGCTTCAGTTTAAATGTTCATTTTTTCCCTTTTTACCATTTATCATGATTTTAAATATTTTGAAAAGTCCCAAAATAGGTGAGAGAAGGCAGACGGGAAAAAAAACCACCAGCCTGGATTCGAACCTAGGATTACCTGACACAACTGCACCAGAGGTCAACACACTGTCCACAAAGCCATCTGGAAGTGTGAGAATCAGCCTGTATGATAAATATTAGAATCTCAATAGGGGGGGGAACGGAACTCGAAGGCAAATATACAGCTGTCGAAATCCGTTCCCCCCCCCAAAATGATGAGACATGTTGATGAAGTGACTTAAAATATTTTTATTCTGTCCTGTGTATGGATGGAGTTTAACCTGCTTCAATTTAAATGGTCATTTTTTGTCTTTTTGCCATTTATCATGATATTAAATATTTTGAAAAGAAGCAAAATAGCTGAGAGAAGGCAGACGAAAGAAAAGCATGGAGCCTGGATTCGAACCTAGGATTCACTGACACAACTACACCAGAGGTCAACATACTGTCCACTAAGCCATCTTGAAGTACGAGAATCAGTCTGTATGATAAATATTAGAAACTCAATAGGGGGGGGAACGGAATTCGACGGCAAATATACAGCTGTCGAAATCCGTTCCCCCCCCCCAAAATGAGAGACATGTTGATGAAGTGACTTAAAATATTTTTATTCTGTCCTACGTATGGATGGAGTTTAACCTGCTTCAGTTTAAAAGATTATTTTTGCCTTTTTGCCATTTATCATGATATTAAATATTTTGAAAAGTACCAAAATAGGTGAGAGAAGGCAGACGAATAAAAATCCACTAGCCTGGATTCGATCCGAGGATTCCCTGAAACAACTGCACCAGAGGTCAACACACTGTCCACAAAGCCATCTGGAAGTGTGAGAATCAGCCTGTATGATAAATATTAGAAACTCAATAGGGGGGGGGGAACGGAATTCGACGGCAAATATACAGCTGTCGAAATCCGTTCCCCCCCCCAAAATGATGAGACATGTTGATGAAGTGACTTAAAATATTGTTATTCTGTCCTGTGTAAGGATGGAGTTTAACCAGCTTCAGTTTAAATGTTCATTTTTTGCCTTTTTACCATTTATCATGATTTTAAATATTTTGAAAAGTACAAAAAAAGGTGAGAGAAGGCAAACGAAAAAAAAATCCACTAGCCTGGATTCGAACCTAGGACTCGCGGATGCAACTGCACCAGAGGTCTACACACTGTGCACAAAGCCATCTGGAAGTGTGAGAATCAGCCTGTATGATAAATATTAGAATCTCAATAGGGGGGGGAACGGAAGTCAACGGCCAATATACAGCTGTCGAAATCCGTTCCCCCCCCCAAAATGATGAGACATGTTGATGAAGTGACTTAAAATATTTTTATTCTGTCCTGTGTATGGATGGAGTTTAACCTGCTTCAATTTAAATGGTCATTTTTTGTCTTTTTGCCATTTATCATGATATTAAATATTTTGAAAAGAAGCAAAATAGCTGAGAGAAGGCAGACGAAAGAAAAGCATGGAGCCTGGATTCGAACCTAGGATTCACTGACACAACTACACCAGAGGTCAACATACTGTCCACTAAGCCATCTTGAAGTGCGAGAATCAGTCTGTATGATAAATATTAGAAACTCAATAGGGGGGGGAACGGTATTCGATGGCAAATATACAGCTGTCGAAATCCGTTCCCCCCCCCCAAAATCAGAGACATGTTGATGAAGTGACTTAAAATATTTTTATTCTGTCCTACGTATGGATGGAGTTTAACCTGCTTCAGTTTAAATGTTCATTTTTTGCCTTTTTGCCATTTATCATGATATTAAATATTTTGAAAAGTCCCAAAATAGGTGAGAGAAGGCAGACGGAAAAAAAAACCACCAGCCTGGATTCGAACCTAGGATTACCTGACACAACTGCACCAGAGGTCAACACACTGTCCACAAAACCATCTGGAAGTGTGAGAATCAGCCTGTATGATAAATATTAGAAACTCAATAGGGGGGGGGAACGGAATTCGACGGCAAATATACAGCTGTCGAAATCCGTTCCCCCCCCCAAAATGATGAGACATGTTGATGAAGTGACTTAAAATATTGTTATTCTGTCCTGTGTAAGGATGGAGTTTAACCAGCTTCAGTTTAAATGTTCATTTTTTGCCTTTTTACCATTTATCATGATTTTAAATATTTTGAAAAGTACAAAAAAAGGTGAGAGAAGGCAAACGAAAAAAAAATCCACTAGCCTGGATTCGAACCTAGGACTACCGGAACCAACTGCACCAGGGGTATACACACTGTCCACAAAGCCATCTGGAAGTGTGAGAATCAGCCTGTATGATAAATATTAGAATCTCAATAGGGGGGGGAACGGAATTCGACGGCAAATATACAGCTGTCGAAATCCGTTCCCCCCCCCCAAAATGATGAGACATGTTGATGAAGTGACTTAAAATATTTTTATTCTGTCCTGTGTATGGATGGAGTTTAACCTGCTTCAATTTAAATGGTCATTTTTTGCCTTTTTGCCATTTATCATGATATTAAATATTTTGAAAAGAAGCAAAATAGCTGAGAGAAGGCAGACGAAAGAAAAGCATGGAGCCTGGATTCGAACCTAGGATTCACTGACTCAACTGCACCAGAGGTCAACATACTGTCCACTAAGCCATCTGGAAGTGCGAGAATCAGTCTGTATGATAAATATTAGAAACTCAATAGGGGGGGGAACGGAATTCGACGGCAAATATACAGCTGTCGAAATCCGTTCCCCCCCCCCAAATTGAGAGACATGTTGATGAAGTGACTTAAAATATTTTTATTCTGTCCTACGTATGGATGGAGTTTAACCTGCTTCAGTTTAAAAGATTATTTTTGCCTTTTTGCCATTTATCATGATATTAAATATTTTGAAAAGTACCAAAATAGGTGAGAGCAGGCAGACGAATAAAAATCCACTAGCCTGGATTCGAACCTAGGATTCCCTGAAACAACTGCACCAGAGGTCAACACACTGTCCACAAAGCCATCTGGAAGTGTGAGAATCATCCTGTATGATACATTTTAGAATCACAATAGGGGGGGGAACGGAATTCGACGGCAAATATACAGCTGTCAAAATCCGTTCCCCCGCCCCAAAATGATGAGACATGTTGATGAAGTGACTTAAAATATTTTTATTCTGTCCTACGTATGGATGGAGTTTAACCTGCTTCAGTTTAAAAGATTATTTTTGCCATTTTGCCATTTATCATGATATTAAATATTTTGAAAAGTACCAAAATAGGTGAGAGAAGGCAGACGGAAAAAAAAACCACCAGTCTGGATTCGAACCTAGAATTCCCTGACACAACTGCACCAGAGGTCAACACACTGTCCACAAAGCCATCTGGAAGGGTGAGTATCAGCCTGTATGATAAATATTAGAAACTCAATAGGGGGGGGGAAACGGAATTCGACGGCAAATATACAGCTGTCGAAATCCGTTCCCCCCCCAAAATGATGAGACATGTTGATGAAGTGACTTAAAATATTGTTATTCTGTCCTGTGTAAGGATGGAGTTTAACCAGCTTCAGTTTAAATGTTCATTTTTTGCCTTTTTACCATTTATCATGATTTTAAATATTTTGAAAAGTACAAAAAAAGTTGAGAGAAGCCAAACGGAAAAAAAAATCAACTAGCCTGGATTCGAACCTAGGATTCCTGGAAACAACTGCACCAGAGGTCTACACACTGTCCACAAAGCCATCTGGAAGTGTGAGAATCAGCCTGTATGATAAATATTAGAATCTCAATAGGGGGGGGAACGAAATTCGACGGCAAATATACAGCTGTCGAAATCCGTTCCCCCCCCCAAAATGATGAGACATGTTGATGAAGTGACTTAAAATATTTTTATTCTGTCCTGTTTATGGATGGAGTTTAACCTGCTTCAATTTAAATAGTCATTTTTTGTCTTTTTGCCATTTATCATGATATTAAATATTTTGAAAAGAAGCAAAATAGCTGAGAGAAGGCAGACGAAAGAAAAGCATGGAGCCTGGATTCGAATCTAGGATTCACTGACACAACTACACCAGAGGTCAACATACTGTCCACTAAGCCACCTTGAAGTGCGAGAATCAGTCTGTATGATAAATATTAGAAACTCAATAGGGGGGGGAACGGAATTCGACGGCAAATATACAGCTGTCGAAATCCGTTCCCCCCCCCCAAAATGAGAGACATGTTGATGAAGTGACTTAAAATATTTTTATTCTGTCCTACGTATGGATGGAGTTGAACCTGCTTCAGTTTAAAAGATTATTTTTGCCTTTTTGCCATTTATCATGATATTAAATATTTTGAAAAGTACCAAAATAGGTGAGAGAAGGCAGACGAATAAAAATCCACTAGCCTGGATTCGATCCTAGGATTCACTGAAACAACTGCACCAGAGGTCAACACACTGTCCACAAAGCCATCTGGAAGTGTGAGAATCAGCCTGTATGATAAATATTAGAAACTCAATAGGGGGGGGGAAACGGAATTCGACGGCAAATATACTGCTGTCGAAATCCGTTCCCCCCCCCAAAATGATGAGACATGTTGATGAAGTGACTTAAAATATTGTTATTCTGTCCTGTGTAAGGATGGAGTTTAACCAGCTTCAGTTTAAATGTTCATTTTTTGCCTTTTTACCATTTATCATGATTTTAAATATTTTGAAAAGAACAAAAAAAGGTGAGAGAAGGCAAACGGAAAAAAAAATCATCTAGCCTGGATTCGAACCTAGGATTCCTGGAAACAACTGCACCAGAGGTCTACACACTGTCCACAAAGCCATCTGGAAGTGTGAGAATCAGCCTGTATGATAAATATTAGAATCTCAATAGGGGGGGGAACGGAATTCGACGGCAAATATACAGCTGTCGAAATCCTTTCCCCCCCCCAAAATGATGAGACATGTTGATGAAGTGACTTAAAATATTTTTATTCTGTCCTGTTTATGGATGGAGTTTAACCTGCTTCAATTTAAATAGTCATTTTTTGTCTTTTTGCCATTTATCATGATATTAAATATTTTGAAAAGAAGCAAAATAGCTGAGAGAAGGCAGACGAAAGAAAAGCATGGAGCCTGGATTCGAATCTAGGATTCACTGACACAACTACACCAGAGGTCAACATACTGTCCACTAAGCCATCTTGAAGTGCGAGAATCAGTCTGTATGATAAATATTAGAAACTCAATAGGGGGGGGAACGGAATTCGACGGCAAATATACAGCTGTCGAAATCCGTTCCCCACCCCCAAAATGAGAGACATGTTGATGAAGTGACTTAAAATATTTTTATTCTGTCCTACGTATGGATGGAGTTGAACCTGCTTCAGTTTAAAAGATTATTTTTGCCTTTTTGCCATTTATCATGATATTAAATATTTTGAAAAGTACCAAAATAGGTGAGAGAAGGCAGACGAATAAAAATCCACTAGCCTGGATTCGATCCTAGGATTCACTGAAACAACTGCACCAGAGGTCAACACACTGTCCACAAAGCCATCTGGAAGTGTGAGAATCAGCCTGTATGATAAATATTAGAAACTCAATAGGGGGCGGGAACGGAATTCGACGGCAAATATACAGCTGTCGAAATCCGTTCCCCCCCCCAAAATGATGAGACATGTTGATGAAGTGACTTAAAATATTGTTATTCTGTCCTGTGTAAGGATGGAGTTTAACCAGCTTCAGTTTAAATGTTCATTTTTTGATTTTTTACCATTTATCATGATTTTAAATATTTTGAAAAGTACAATAAAAGGTGAGAGAAGGCAAACGAAAAAAAAATCACCTAGCCTGGATTCAAACCTAGGACTCCCGGATGCAACCGCACCAGAGGTCTACACACTGTCCACAAAGCCATCTGGAAGTGTGAGAATCAGCCTGTATGATAAATATTAGAAACTCAATAGGGGGGGGGGGGGGGACGGAATTCGACGGCTAATATACAGCTGTCGAAATCCGCCCCCCCCCCCCCAAAATGATGAGACATGTTGATGAAGTGACTTAAAATATTTTTATTCTGTCCTACGTAAGGATGGAGTTTAACCAGCTTCAGTTTAAATGTTCATTTTTTGCCTTTTTACCATTTATCATGATTTTAAATATTTTGAAAAGTACAAAAAAAGGTGAGAGAAGGCAAACGAAAAAAAAATCCACTAGCCTGGATTCGAACCTAGGACTCGCGGATGCAACTGCACCAGAGGTCTACACACTGTGCACAAAGCCATCTGGAAGTGTGAGAATCAGCCTGTATGATAAATATTAGAATCTCAATAGGGGGGGGAACGGAAGTCAACGGCCAATATACAGCTGTCGAAATCCGTTCCCCCCCCCAAAATGATGAGACATGTTGATGAAGTGACTTAAAATATAATTATTCTGTCCTGTGTATGGATGGAGTTTAACCTGCTTCAATTTAAATGGTCATTTTTTGTCTTTTTGCCATTTATCATGATATTAAATATTTTGAAAAGAAGCAAAATAGCTGAGAGAAGGCAGACGAAAGAAAAGCATGGAGCCTGGATTCGAACCTAGGATTCACTGACACAACTACACCAGAGGTCAACATACTGTCCACTAAGCCATCTTGAAGTGCGAGAATCAGTCTGTATGATAAATATTAGAAACTCAATAGGGGGGGGAACGGTATTCGATGGCAAATATACAGCTGTCGAAATCCGTTCCCCCCCCCCAAAATCAGAGACATGTTGATGAAGTGACTTAAAATATTTTTATTCTGTCCTACGTATGGATGGAGTTTAACCTGCTTCAGTTTAAATGTTCATTTTTTGCCTTTTTGCCATTTATCATGATATTAAATATTTTGAAAAGTCCCAAAATAGGTGAGAGAAGGCAGACGGAAAAAAAAACCACCAGCCTGGATTCGAACCTAGGATTACCTGACACAACTGCACCAGAGGTCAACACACTGTCCACAAAACCATCTGGAAGTGTGAGAATCAGCCTGTATGATAAATATTAGAAACTCAATAGGGGGGGGGAACGGAATTCGACGGCAAATATACAGCTGTCGAAATCCGTTCCCCCCCCCAAAATGATGAGACATGTTGATGAAGTGACTTAAAATATTGTTATTCTGTCCTGTGTAAGGATGGAGTTTAACCAGCTTCAGTTTAAATGTTCATTTTTTGCCTTTTTACCATTTATCATGATTTTAAATATTTTGAAAAGTACAAAAAAAGGTGAGAGAAGGCAAACGAAAAAAAAATCCACTAGCCTGGATTCGAACCTAGGACTACCGGAACCAACTGCACCAGGGGTATACACACTGTCCACAAAGCCATCTGGAAGTGTGAGAATCAGCCTGTATGATAAATATTAGAATCTCAATAGGGGGGGGAACGGAATTCGACGGCAAATATACAGCTGTCGAAATCCGTTCCCCCCCCCCAAAATGATGAGACATGTTGATGAAGTGACTTAAAATATTTTTATTCTGTCCTGTGTATGGATGGAGTTTAACCTGCTTCAATTTAAATGGTCATTTTTTGCCTTTTTGCCATTTATCATGATATTAAATATTTTGAAAAGAAGCAAAATAGCTGAGAGAAGGCAGACGAAAGAAAAGCATGGAGCCTGGATTCGAACCTAGGATTCACTGACTCAACTGCACCAGAGGTCAACATACTGTCCACTAAGCCATCTGGAAGTGCGAGAATCAGTCTGTATGATAAATATTAGAAACTCAATAGGGGGGGGAACGGAATTCGACGGCAAATATACAGCTGTCGAAATCCGTTCCCCCCCCCCAAATTGAGAGACATGTTGATGAAGTGACTTAAAATATTTTTATTCTGTCCTACGTATGGATGGAGTTTAACCTGCTTCAGTTTAAAAGATTATTTTTGCCTTTTTGCCATTTATCATGATATTAAATATTTTGAAAAGTACCAAAATAGGTGAGAGCAGGCAGACGAATAAAAATCCACTAGCCTGGATTCGAACCTAGGATTCCCTGAAACAACTGCACCAGAGGTCAACACACTGTCCACAAAGCCATCTGGAAGTGTGAGAATCATCCTGTATGATACATTTTAGAATCACAATAGGGGGGGGAACGGAATTCGACGGCAAATATACAGCTGTCAAAATCCGTTCCCCCGCCCCAAAATGATGAGACATGTTGATGAAGTGACTTAAAATATTTTTATTCTGTCCTACGTATGGATGGAGTTTAACCTGCTTCAGTTTAAAAGATTATTTTTGCCATTTTGCCATTTATCATGATATTAAATATTTTGAAAAGTACCAAAATAGGTGAGAGAAGGCAGACGGAAAAAAAAACCACCAGTCTGGATTCGAACCTAGAATTCCCTGACACAACTGCACCAGAGGTCAACACACTGTCCACAAAGCCATCTGGAAGGGTGAGTATCAGCCTGTATGATAAATATTAGAAACTCAATAGGGGGGGGGAAACGGAATTCGACGGCAAATATACAGCTGTCGAAATCCGTTCCCCCCCCAAAATGATGAGACATGTTGATGAAGTGACTTAAAATATTGTTATTCTGTCCTGTGTAAGGATGGAGTTTAACCAGCTTCAGTTTAAATGTTCATTTTTTGCCTTTTTACCATTTATCATGATTTTAAATATTTTGAAAAGTACAAAAAAAGTTGAGAGAAGCCAAACGGAAAAAAAAATCAACTAGCCTGGATTCGAACCTAGGATTCCTGGAAACAACTGCACCAGAGGTCTACACACTGTCCACAAAGCCATCTGGAAGTGTGAGAATCAGCCTGTATGATAAATATTAGAATCTCAATAGGGGGGGGAACGAAATTCGACGGCAAATATACAGCTGTCGAAATCCGTTCCCCCCCCCAAAATGATGAGACATGTTGATGAAGTGACTTAAAATATTTTTATTCTGTCCTGTTTATGGATGGAGTTTAACCTGCTTCAATTTAAATAGTCATTTTTTGTCTTTTTGCCATTTATCATGATATTAAATATTTTGAAAAGAAGCAAAATAGCTGAGAGAAGGCAGACGAAAGAAAAGCATGGAGCCTGGATTCGAATCTAGGATTCACTGACACAACTACACCAGAGGTCAACATACTGTCCACTAAGCCACCTTGAAGTGCGAGAATCAGTCTGTATGATAAATATTAGAAACTCAATAGGGGGGGGAACGGAATTCGACGGCAAATATACAGCTGTCGAAATCCGTTCCCCCCCCCCAAAATGAGAGACATGTTGATGAAGTGACTTAAAATATTTTTATTCTGTCCTACGTATGGATGGAGTTGAACCTGCTTCAGTTTAAAAGATTATTTTTGCCTTTTTGCCATTTATCATGATATTAAATATTTTGAAAAGTACCAAAATAGGTGAGAGAAGGCAGACGAATAAAAATCCACTAGCCTGGATTCGATCCTAGGATTCACTGAAACAACTGCACCAGAGGTCAACACACTGTCCACAAAGCCATCTGGAAGTGTGAGAATCAGCCTGTATGATAAATATTAGAAACTCAATAGGGGGGGGGAAACGGAATTCGACGGCAAATATACTGCTGTCGAAATCCGTTCCCCCCCCCAAAATGATGAGACATGTTGATGAAGTGACTTAAAATATTGTTATTCTGTCCTGTGTAAGGATGGAGTTTAACCAGCTTCAGTTTAAATGTTCATTTTTTGCCTTTTTACCATTTATCATGATTTTAAATATTTTGAAAAGAACAAAAAAAGGTGAGAGAAGGCAAACGGAAAAAAAAATCATCTAGCCTGGATTCGAACCTAGGATTCCTGGAAACAACTGCACCAGAGGTCTACACACTGTCCACAAAGCCATCTGGAAGTGTGAGAATCAGCCTGTATGATAAATATTAGAATCTCAATAGGGGGGGGAACGGAATTCGACGGCAAATATACAGCTGTCGAAATCCTTTCCCCCCCCCAAAATGATGAGACATGTTGATGAAGTGACTTAAAATATTTTTATTCTGTCCTGTTTATGGATGGAGTTTAACCTGCTTCAATTTAAATAGTCATTTTTTGTCTTTTTGCCATTTATCATGATATTAAATATTTTGAAAAGAAGCAAAATAGCTGAGAGAAGGCAGACGAAAGAAAAGCATGGAGCCTGGATTCGAATCTAGGATTCACTGACACAACTACACCAGAGGTCAACATACTGTCCACTAAGCCATCTTGAAGTGCGAGAATCAGTCTGTATGATAAATATTAGAAACTCAATAGGGGGGGGAACGGAATTCGACGGCAAATATACAGCTGTCGAAATCCGTTCCCCACCCCCAAAATGAGAGACATGTTGATGAAGTGACTTAAAATATTTTTATTCTGTCCTACGTATGGATGGAGTTGAACCTGCTTCAGTTTAAAAGATTATTTTTGCCTTTTTGCCATTTATCATGATATTAAATATTTTGAAAAGTACCAAAATAGGTGAGAGAAGGCAGACGAATAAAAATCCACTAGCCTGGATTCGATCCTAGGATTCACTGAAACAACTGCACCAGAGGTCAACACACTGTCCACAAAGCCATCTGGAAGTGTGAGAATCAGCCTGTATGATAAATATTAGAAACTCAATAGGGGGCGGGAACGGAATTCGACGGCAAATATACAGCTGTCGAAATCCGTTCCCCCCCCCAAAATGATGAGACATGTTGATGAAGTGACTTAAAATATTGTTATTCTGTCCTGTGTAAGGATGGAGTTTAACCAGCTTCAGTTTAAATGTTCATTTTTTGATTTTTTACCATTTATCATGATTTTAAATATTTTGAAAAGTACAATAAAAGGTGAGAGAAGGCAAACGAAAAAAAAATCACCTAGCCTGGATTCAAACCTAGGACTCCCGGATGCAACCGCACCAGAGGTCTACACACTGTCCACAAAGCCATCTGGAAGTGTGAGAATCAGCCTGTATGATAAATATTAGAATCTCAATAGGGGGGGGAACGGAATTCGACGGCAAATATACAGCTGTCGAAATCCGTTCCCCCCCCCCAAAATGATGAGACATGTTGATGAAGTGACTTAAAATATTTTTATTCTGTCCTGTGTATGGATGGAGTTTAACCTGCTTCAATTTAAATGGTCATTTTTTGCCTTTTTACCATTTATCATGATATTAAATATTTTGAAAAGAAGCAAAGTAGCTGAGAGAAGGCAGACGAAAGAAAAGCATGGAGCCTGGATTTGAACCTAGGATTCCCTGACACAACTGCACCAGAGGTCAACACACTGTCCACAAAGCCATCTGTAAGTGTGAGAATCAGCCTGTATGATAAATATTAGAAACTCAATAGGGGGGGGGGAACGGAATTCGACGGCTAATATACAGCTGTCGAAATCTGCCCCCCCCCCCCAAAATGATGAGACATGTTGATGAACTGACTTAAAATATTTTTATTCTGTCCTACGTAAGGATGGAGTTTAACCAGCTTCAGTTTAAATGTTCATTTTTTGCCTTTTTACCATTTATCATGATTTTAAATATTTTGAAAAGTACAAAAAAAGGTGAGAGAAGGCAAACGAAAAAAAAATCCACTAGCCTGGATTCGAACCTAGGACTCCCGGATGCAACTGCACCAGAGGTCTACACACTGTGCACAAAGCCATCTGGAAGTGTGAGAATCAGCCTGTATGATAAATATTAGAATCTCAATAGGGGGGGGAACGGAAGTCAACGGCAAATATACAGCTGTCGAAATCCGTTCCCCCCCCCAAAATGATGAGACATGTTGATGAAGTGACTTAAAATATTTTTATTCTGTCCTGTGTATGGATGGAGTTTAACCTGCTTCAATTTAAATGGTCATTTTTTGTCTTTTTGCCATTTATCATGATATTAAATATTTTGAAAAGAAGCAAAATAGCTGAGAGAAGGCAGACGAAAGAAAAGCATGGAGCCTGGATTCGAACCTAGGATTCACTGACACAACTACACCAGAGGTCAACATACTGTCCACTAAGCCATCTTGAAGTGCGAGAAACAGTCTGTATGATAAATATTAGAAACTCAATAGGGGGGGGAACGGAATTCGATGGCAAATATACAGCTGTCGAAATCCGTTCCCCCCCCCCCAAAATGAGAGACATGTTGATGAAGTGACTTAAAATATTTTTATTCTGTCCTACGTATGGATGGAGTTTAACCTGCTTCAGTTTAAATGTTCATTTTTTGCCTTTTTGCCATTTATCATGATATTAAATATTTTGAAAAGTCCCAAAATAGGTGAGAGAAGGCAGACGGAAAAAAAAACCACCAGCCTGGATTCGAACCTAGGATTACCTGACACAACTGCACCAGAGGTCAACACACTGTCCACAAAACCATCTGGAAGTGTGAGAATCAGCCTGTATGATAAATATTAGAAACTCAATAGGGGGGGGGGAACGGAATTCGACGGCAAATATACAGCTGTCGAAATCCGTTCCCCCCCCCAAAATGATGAGACATGTTGATGAAGTGACTTAAAATATTGTTATTCTGTCCTGTGTAAGGATGGAGTTTAACCAGCTTCAGTTTAAATGTTCATTTTTTGCCTTTTTACCATTTATCATGATTTTAAATATTTTGAAAAGTACAAAAAAAGGTGAGAGAAGGCAAACGAAAAAAAAATCCACTAGCCTGGATTCGAACCTAGGATTCCCAGAAACAACTGCACCAGAGGTCTACACACTGTCCACAAAGCCATCTGGAAGTGTGAGAATCAACCTGTATGATAAATATTAGAATCTCAATAGGGGAGGGGGAACGGAATTCGACGGCAAATATACAGCTGTCGAAATCCGTTCCCCCCCCCAAAATGATTAGACATGTTGATGAAGTGACTTAAAATATTTTTATTCTGTCCTGTGTATGGATGGAGTTTAACCTGCTTCAATTTAAATGGTCATTTTTTGCCTTTTTGCTATTTATCATGATATTAAATATTTTGAAAAGAAGCAAAATAGCTGAGAGAAGGCAGACGAAAGAAAAGCATGGAGCCTGGATTTGAACCTAAGATTCACTGACACAACTGCACCAGAGGTCAACATACTGTCCACTAAGCCATCTTGAAGCGCGAGAATCAGTCTGTATGATAAATATTAGAAACTCAATAGGGGGGGGAACGGAATTCGACGGCAAATATACAGCTGTCGAAATCCGTTCCCCCCCCCCAAATTGAGAGACATGTTGATGAAGTGACTTAAAATATTTTTATTCTGTCCTACGTATGGATGGAGTTTAACCTGCTTCAGTTTAAAAGATTATTTTTGCCTTTTTGCCATTTATCATGATATTAAATATTTTGAAAAGTACTAAAATAGGTGAGAGCAGGCAGACGAATAAAAACCCACTAGCCTGGTTTCGAACCTAGGATTCCCTGAAACAACTGCACCAGAGGTCAACACACTGTCCACAAAGCCATCTGGAAGTGTGAGAATCAGCCTGTATGATACATTTTAGAATTACAATAGGGGGGGGAACGGAATTCGACGGCAAATATACAGCTGTCAAAATCCGTTCCCCCGCCCCAAAATGATGAGACATGTTGATGAAGTGACTTAAAATATTTTTATTCTGTCCTACGTATGGATGGAGTTTAACCTGCTTCAGTTTAAAAGATTATTTTTGCCATTTTGCCATTTATCATGATATTAAATATTTTGAAAAGTACCAAAATAGGTGAGAGAAGGCAGACGGAAAAAAAAACCACCAGTCTGGATTCGAACCTAGAATTCCCTGACACAACTGCACCAGAGGTCAACACACTGTCCACAAAGCCATCTGGAAGGGTGAGAATCAGCCTGTATGATAAATATTAGAAACTCAATAGGGGGGGGGAAACGGAATTCGACGGCAAATATACAGCTGTCGAAATCCGTTCCCCCCCCCAAAATGATGAGACATGTTGATGAAGTGACTTAAAATATTGTTATTCTGTCCTGTGTAAGGATGGAGTTTAACCAGCTTCAGTTTAAATGTTCATTTTTTGCCTTTTTACCATTTATCATGATTTTAAATATTTTGAAAAGTACAAAAAAAGGTGAGAGAAGGCAAACGGAAAAAAAAAATCAACTAGCCTGGATTCGAACCTAGGATTCCTGGAAACAACTGCACCAGAGGTCTACACACTGTCCACAAAGCCATCTGGAAGTGTGAGAATCAGCCTGTATGATAAATATTAGAATCTCAATAGGGGGGGGAACGGAATTCGACGGCAAATATACAGCTGTCGAAATCCGTTCCCCCCCCCAAAATGATGAGACATGTTGTTGAAGTGACTTAAAATATTTTTATTCTGTCCTGTTTATGGATGGAGTTTAACCTGCTTCAATTTAAATAGTCATTTTTTGTCTTTTTGCCATTTATCATGATATTAAATATTTTGAAAAGAAGCAAAATAGCTGAGAGAAGGCAGACGAAAGAAAAGCATGGAGCCTGGATTCGAATCTAGTATTCACTGACACAACTACACCAGAGGTCAACATACTGTCCACTAAGCCATCTTGAAGTGCGAGAATCAGTCTGTATGATAAATATTAGAAACTCAATAGGGGGGGGAACGGATTTCGACGGCAAATATACAGCTGTCGAAATCCGTTCCCCCCCCCCAAAATGAGAGACATGTTGATGAAGTGACTTAAAATATTTTTATTCTGTCCTACGTATGGATGGAGTTGAACCTGCTTCAGTTTAAAAGATTATTTTTGCCTTTTTGCCATTTATCATGATATTAAATATTTTGAAAAGTACCAAAATAGGTGAGAGAAGGCAGACGAATAAAAATCCACTAGCCTGGATTCGATCCTAGGATTCACTGAAACAACTGCACCAGAGGTCAACACACTGTCCACAAAGCCATCTGGAAGTGTGAGAATCAGCCTGTATGATAAATATTAGAAACTCAATGGGGGGGGGAACGGAATTCGACGGCAAATATACAGCTGTCGAAATCCGTTCCCCCCCCCAAAATGATGAGACATGTTGATGAAGTGACTTAAAATATTGTTATTCTGTCCTGTGTAAGGATGGAGTTTAACCAGCTTCAGTTTAAATGTTCATTTTTTGCCTTTTTACCATTTATCATGATTTTAAATATTTTGAAAAGTACAAAAAAAGGTGAGAGAAGGCAAACGAAAAAAAAATCACCTAGCCTGGATTCAAACCTAGGACTCCCGGATGCAACTGCACCAGAGGTCTACACACTGTCCACAAAGCCATCTGGAAGTGTGAGAATCAGCCTGTATGATAAATATTAGAATCTCAATAGGGGGGGGAACGGAATTCGACGGCAAATATACAGCTGTCGAAATCCGTTCCCCCCCCCAAAATGATGAGACATGTTGATGAAGTGACTTAAAATATTTTTATTCTGTCCTGTGTATGGATGGAGTTTAACTTGCTTCAATTTAAATGGTCATTTTTTGTCTTTTTGCCATTTATCATGATATTAAATATTTTGAAAAGAAGCAAAATAGCTGAGAGAAGGCAGACGAAAGAAAAGCATGGAGCCTGGATTCGAACCTAGGATTCACTGACACAACTACACCAGAGGTCAACATACTGTCCACTAAGCCATCTTGAAGTGCGAGAATCAGTTTGTATGATAAATATTAGAAACTCAATAGGGGGGGGAACGGAATTCGATGGCAAATATACAGCTGTCGAAATCCGTTCCCCCCCCCCCAAAATGAGAGACATGTTGATGAAGTGACTTAAAATATTTTTATTCTGTCCTACGTATGGATGGAGTTTAACCTGCTTCAGTTTAAATGTTCATTTTTTGCCTTTTTGCCATTTATCATGATATTAAATATTTTGAAAAGTCCCAAAATAGGTGAGAGAAGGCAGACGGGAAAAAAAACCACCAGCCTGGATTCGAACCTAGGATTACCTGACACAACTGCACCAGAGGCCAACACACTGTCCACAAAGCCATCTGGAAGTGTGAGAATCAGCCTGTATGATAAATATTAGAAACTCAATAGGGGGGGGGAACGGAATTCGACGGCAAATATACAGCTGTCGAAATCCATCCCCCCCCCCAAAATGATGAGACATGTTGATGAAGTGACTTAAAATATTGTTATTCTGTCCTGTGTAAGGATGGAGTTTAACCAGCTTCAGTTTAAATGTTCATTTTTTGCCTTTTTACCATTTATCATGATTTTAAATATTTTGAAAAGTACAAAAAAAGGTGAGAGAAGGCAAACGAAAAAAAAATCTACTAGCCTGGATTCGAACCTAGGACTACTGGAACCAACTGCACCAGGGGTCTACACACTGTCCACAAAGCCATCTGGAAATGTGAGAATCAGCCTGTATGATAAATATTAGAATCTCAATAGGGTGGGGAACGGAATTCGACGGCAAATATACAGCTGTCGAAATCCGTTCCCCCCCCCCAAAATGATGAGACATGTTGATGAAGTGACTTAAAATATTTTTATTCTGTCCTGTGTATGGATGGAGTTTAACCTGCTTCAATTTAAATGGTCATTTTTTGCCTTTTTGCCATTTATCATGATATTAAATATTTTGAAAAGAAGCAATATAGCTGAGAGAAGGCAGACGAAAGAAAAGCATGGAGCCTGGATTTGAACCTAGGATTCACTGACACAACTACACCAGAGGTCAACATACTGTGCACTAAGCCATCTTGAAGTGCGAGAATCAGCCTATATGATAAATATTAGAAACTCAATAGGGGGGGGGGAACGGAATTCGACGGCAAATATACAGCTGTCGAAATCCGTTCCCCCCCCAAAATGATGAGACATGTTGATGAAGTGACTTAAAATATTGTTATTCTGTCCTGTGTAAGGATGGAGTTTAACCAGCTTCAGTTTAAATGTTCATTTTTTGCCTTTTTACCATTTATCATGATTTTAAATATTTTGAAAAGTACAAAAAAAGGTGAGAGAAGGCAAACGAAAAAAAAATCCACTAGCCTGGATTCGAACGTAGGACTCCCGGATGCAACTGCACCAGAGGTCTACACACTGTCCACAAAGCCATCTTGAAGTGTGAGAATCAGCCTGTATGATAAATATTAGAATCTCAATAGGGGGGGGAACGGAATTCGACGGCAAATATACAGCTGTCGAAATCCGTTCCCCCCCCCAAAATGATGAGACATGTTGATGAAGTGACTTAAAATATTTTTATTCTGTCCTGTGTATGGATGGAGTTTAACCTGCTTCAATTTAAATGGTCATTTTTTGCCTTTTTGCCATTTATCATGATATTAAATATTTTGAAAAGAAGCAATATAGCTGAGAGAAGGCAGACGAAAGAAAAGCATGGAGCCTGGATTTGAACCTACGATTCACTGACACAACTACACCAGAGGTCAACATACTGTGCACTAAGCCATCTTGAAGTGCGAGAATCAGCCTATATGATAAATATTAGAAACTCAATAGGGGGGGGGAACGGAATTCGACGGCAAATATACAGCTGTCGAAATCCGTTCCCCCCCCCAAAATGATGAGACATGTTGATGAAGTGACTTAAAATATTGTTATTCTGTCCTGTGTAAGGATGGAGTTTAACCAGCTTCAGTTTAAATGTTCATTTTTTCCCTTTTTACCATTTATCATGATTTTAAATATTTTGAAAAGTCCCAAAATAGGTGAGAGAAGGCAGACGGGAAAAAAAACCACCAGCCTGGATTCGAACCTAGGATTACCTGACACAACTGCACCAGAGGTCAACACACTGTCCACAAAGCCATCTGGAAGTGTGAGAATCAGCCTGTATGATAAATATTAGAATCTCAATAGGGGGGGGAACGGAACTCGAAGGCAAATATACAGCTGTCGAAATCCGTTCCCCCCCCCAAAATGATGAGACATGTTGATGAAGTGACTTAAAATATTTTTATTCTGTCCTGTGTATGGATGGAGTTTAACCTGCTTCAATTTAAATGGTCATTTTTTGTCTTTTTGCCATTTATCATGATATTAAATATTTTGAAAAGAAGCAAAATAGCTGAGAGAAGGCAGACGAAAGAAAAGCATGGAGCCTGGATTCGAACCTAGGATTCACTGACACAACTACACCAGAGGTCAACATACTGTCCACTAAGCCATCTTGAAGTACGAGAATCAGTCTGTATGATAAATATTAGAAACTCAATAGGGGGGGGAACGGAATTCGACGGCAAATATACAGCTGTCGAAATCCGTTCCCCCCCCCCAAAATGAGAGACATGTTGATGAAGTGACTTAAAATATTTTTATTCTGTCCTACGTATGGATGGAGTTTAACCTGCTTCAGTTTAAAAGATTATTTTTGCCTTTTTGCCATTTATCATGATATTAAATATTTTGAAAAGTACCAAAATAGGTGAGAGAAGGCAGACGAATAAAAATCCACTAGCCTGGATTCGATCCGAGGATTCCCTGAAACAACTGCACCAGAGGTCAACACACTGTCCACAAAGCCATCTGGAAGTGTGAGAATCAGCCTGTATGATAAATATTAGAAACTCAATAGGGGGGGGGGAACGGAATTCGACGGCAAATATACAGCTGTCGAAATCCGTTCCCCCCCCCAAAATGATGAGACATGTTGATGAAGTGACTTAAAATATTGTTATTCTGTCCTGTGTAAGGATGGAGTTTAACCAGCTTCAGTTTAAATGTTAATTTTTTGCCTTTTTACCATTTATCATGATTTTAAATATTTTGAAAAGTACAATAAAAGGTGAGAGAAGGCAAACGAAAAAAAAATCACCTAGCCTGGATTCAAACCTAGGACTCGCGGATGCAACTGCACCAGAGGTCTACACACTGTCCACAAAGCCATCTGGATGTGTGAGAATCAGCCTGTATGATAAATATTAGAATCTCAATAGGGGGGGGAACGGAATTCGACGGCAAATATACAGCTGTCGAAATCCGTTCCCCCCCCCCAAAATGATGAGACATGTTGATGAAGTGACTTAAAATATTTTTATTCTGTCCTGTGTATGGATGGAGTTTAACCTGCTTCAATTTAAATGGTCATTTTTTGCCTTTTTACCATTTATCATGATATTAAATATTTTGAAAAGAAGCAAAATAGCTGAGAGAAGGCAGACGAAAGAAAAGCATGGAGCCTGGATTTGAACCTAGGATTCCCTGACACAACTGCACCAGAGGTCAACACACTGTCCACAAAGCCATCTGGAAGTGTGAGAATCAGCCTGTATGATAAATATTAGAAACTCAATAGGGGGGGGGGGGGGACGGAATTCGACGGCTAATATACAGCTGTCGAAATCCGCCCCCCCCCCCCCAAAATGATGAGACATGTTGATGAAGTGACTTAAAATATTTTTATTCTGTCCTACGTAAGGATGGAGTTTAACCAGCTTCAGTTTAAATGTTCATTTTTTGCCTTTTTACCATTTATCATGATTTTAAATATTTTGAAAAGTACAAAAAAAGGTGAGAGAAGGCAAACGAAAAAAAAATCCACTAGCCTGGATTCGAACCTAGGACTCGCGGATGCAACTGCACCAGAGGTCTACACACTGTGCACAAAGCCATCTGGAAGTGTGAGAATCAGCCTGTATGATAAATATTAGAATCTCAATAGGGGGGGGAACGGAAGTCAACGGCCAATATACAGCTGTCGAAATCCGTTCCCCCCCCCAAAATGATGAGACATGTTGATGAAGTGACTTAAAATATTTTTATTCTGTCCTGTGTATGGATGGAGTTTAACCTGCTTCAATTTAAATGGTCATTTTTTGTCTTTTTGCCATTTATCATGATATTAAATATTTTGAAAAGAAGCAAAATAGCTGAGAGAAGGCAGACGAAAGAAAAGCATGGAGCCTGGATTCGAACCTAGGATTCACTGACACAACTACACCAGAGGTCAACATACTGTCCACTAAGCCATCTTGAAGTGTGAGAATCAGTCTGTATGATAAATATTAGAAACTCAATAGGGGGGGGAACGGTATTCGATGGCAAATATACAGCTGTCGAAATCCGTTCCCCACCCCAAAATCAGAGACATGTTGATGAAGTGACTTAAAATATTTTTATTCTGTCCTACGTATGGATGGAGTTTAACCTGCTTCAGTTTAAATGTTCATTTTTTGCCTTTTTGCCATTTATCATGATATTAAATATTTTGAAAAGTCCCAAAATAGGTGAGAGAAGGCAGACGGAAAAAAAAACCACCAGCCTGGATTCGAACCTAGGATTACCTGACACAACTGCACCAGAGGTCAACACACTGTCCACAAAACCATCTGGAAGTGTGAGAATCAGCCTGTATGATAAATATTAGAAACTCAATAGGGGGGGGGAACGGAATTCGACGGCAAATATACAGCTGTCGAAATCCGTTCCCCCCCCCAAAATGATGAGACATGTTGATGAAGTGACTTAAAATATTGTTATTCTGTCCTGTGTAAGGATGGAGTTTAACCAGCTTCAGTTTAAATGTTCATTTTTTGCCTTTTTACCATTTATCATGATTTTAAATATTTTGAAAAGTACAAAAAAAGGTGAGAGAAGGCAAACGAAAAAAAAATCCACTAGCCTGGATTCGAACCTAGGACTACCGGAACCAACTGCACCAGGGGTATACACACTGTCCACAAAGCCATCTGGAAGTGTGAGAATCAGCCTGTATGATAAATATTAGAATCTCAATAGGGGGGGGAACGGAATTCGACGGCAAATATACAGCTGTCGAAATCCGTTCCCCCCCCCCAAAATGATGAGACATGTTGATGAAGTGACTTAAAATATTTTTATTCTGTCCTGTGTATGGATGGAGTTTAACCTGCTTCAATTTAAATGGTCATTTTTTGCCTTTTTGCCATTTATCATGATATTAAATATTTTGAAAAGAAGCAAAATAGCTGAGAGAAGGCAGACGAAAGAAAAGCATGGAGCCTGGATTCGAACCTAGGATTCACTGACACAACTGCACCAGAGGTCAACATACTGTCCACTAAGCCATCTGGAAGTGCAAGAATCAGTCTGTATGATAAATATTAGAAACTCAATAGGGGGGGGAACGGAATTCGACGGCAAATATACAGCTGTCGAAATCCGTTCCCCCCCCCCAAATTGAGAGACATGTTGATGAAGTGACTTAAAATATTTTTATTCTGTCCTACGTATGGATGGAGTTTAACCTGCTTCAGTTTAAAAGATTATTTTTGCCTTTTTGCCATTTATCATGATATTAAATATTTTGAAAAGTACCAAAATAGGTGAGAGCAGGCAGACGAATAAAAATCCACTAGCCTGGATTCGAACCTAGGATTCCCTGAAACAACTGCACCAGAGGTCAACACACTGTCCACAAAGCCATCTGGAAGTGTGAGAATCATCCTGTATGATACATTTTAGAATCACAATAGGGGGGGGAACGGAATTCGACGGCAAATATACAGCTGTCAAAATCCGTTCCCCCGCCCCAAAATGATGAGACATGTTGATGAAGTGACTTAAAATATTTTTATTCTGTCCTACGTATGGATGGAGTTTAACCTGCTTCAGTTTAAAAGATTATTTTTGCCATTTTGCCATTTATCATGATATTAAATATTTTGAAAAGTACCAAAATAGGTGAGAGAAGGCAGACGGAAAAAAAAACCACCAGTCTGGATTCGAACCTAGAATTCCCTGACACAACTGCACCAGAGGTCAACACACTGTCCACAAAGCCATCTGGAAGGGTGAGTATCAGCCTGTATGATAAATATTAGAAACTCAATAGGGGGGGGGAAACGGAATTCGACGGCAAATATACAGCTGTCGAAATCCGTTCCCCCCCCCAAAATGATGAGACATGTTGATGAAGTGACTTAAAATATTGTTATTCTGTCCTGTGTAAGGATGGAGTTTAACCAGCTTCAGTTTAAATGTTCATTTTTTGCCTTTTTACCATTTATCATGATTTTAAATATTTTGAAAAGTACAAAAAAAGGTGAGAGAAGGCAAACGAAAAAAAAATCACCTAGCCTGGATTCAAACCTAGGACTCCCGGATGCAACTGCACCAGAGGTCTACACACTGTCCACAAAGCCATCTGGAAGTGTGAGAATCAGCCTGTATGATAAATATTAGAATCTCAATAGGGGGGGGGAACGGAATTCGACGGCAAATATACAGCTGTCGAAATCCGTTCCCCCCCCCAAAATGATGAGACATGTTGATGAAGTGACTTAAAATATTTTTATTCTGTCCTGTGTATGGATGGAGTTTAACCTGCTTCAATTTAAATGGTCATTTTTTGTCTTTTTGCCATTTATCATGATATTAAATATTTTGAAAAGAAGCAAAATAGCTGAGAGAAGGCAGACGAAAGAAAAGCATGGAGCCTGGATTCGAACCTAGGATTCACTGACACAACTACACCAGAGGTCAACATACTGTCCACTAAGCCATCTTGAAGTGCGAAAATCAGTCTGTATGATAAATATTAGAAACTCAATAGGGGGGGGAACGGAATTCGATGGCAAATATACAGCTGTCGAAATCCGTTCCCCCCCCCCAAAATGAGAGACATGTTGATGAAGTGACTTAAAATATTTTTATTCTGTCCTACATATGGATGGAGTTTAACCTGCTTCAGTTTAAATGTTCATTTTTTGCCTTTTTACCATTTATCATGATATTAAATATTTTGAAAAGTCCCAAAATAGGTGAGAGAAGGCAGACGGGAAAAAAAACCACCAGCCTGGCTTCGAACCTAGGATTACCTGACACAACTGCACCAGAGGCCAACACACTGTCCACAAAGCCATCTGGAAGTGTGAGAATCAGCCTGTATGATAAATATTAGAAACTCAATAGGGGGGGGGAACGGAATTCGACGGCAAATATACAGCTGTCGAAATCCGTTCCCCCCCCCAAAATGATGAGACATGTTGATGAAGTGACTTAAAATATTGTTATTCTGTCCTGTGTAAGGATGGAGTTTAACCAGCTTCAGTTTAAATGTTCATTTTTTGCCTTTTTACCATTTATCATGATTTTAAATATTTTGAAAAGTACAAAAAAAGGTGAGAGAAGGCAAACGAAAAAAAAATCTACTAGCCTGGATTCGAACCTAGGACTACTGGAACCAACTGCACCAGGGGTCTACACACTGTCCACAAAGCCATCTGGAAATGTGAGAATCAGCCTGTATGATAAATATTAGAATCTCAATAGGGTGGGGAACGGAATTCGACGGCAAATATACAGCTGTCGAAATCCGTTCCCCCCCCCAAAATGATGAGACATGTTGATGAAGTGACTTAAAATATTTTTATTCTGTCCTGTGTATGGATGGAGTTTAACCTGCTTCAATTTAAATGGTCATTTTTTGCCTTTTTGCCATTTATCATGATATTAAATATTTTGAAAAGAAGCAATATAGCTGAGAGAAGGCAGACGAAAGAAAAGCATGGAGCCTGGATTTGAACCTAGGATTCACTGACACAACTACACCAGAGGTCAACATACTGTGCACTAAGCCATCTTGAAGTGCGAGAATCAGCCTATATGATAAATATTAGAAACTCAATAGGGGGGGGGGAACGGAATTCGACGGCAAATATACAGCTGTCGAAATCCGTTCCCCCCCCAAAATGATGAGACATGTTGATGAAGTGACTTAAAATATTGTTATTCTGTCCTGTGTAAGGATGGAGTTTAACCAGCTTCAGTTTAAATGTTCATTTTTTGCCTTTTTACCATTTATCATGATTTTAAATATTTTGAAAAGTACAAAAAAAGGTGAGAGAAGGCAAACGAAAAAAAAATCCACTAGCCTGGATTCGAACCTAGGATTCCCGGATGCAACTGCACCAGAGGTCTACACACTGTCCACAAAGCCATGTTGAAGTGTGAGAATCAGCCTGTATGATAAATATTAGAATCTCAATAGGGGGGGGAACGGAATTCGACGGCAAATATACAGCTGTCAAAATCCGTTCCCCCCCCCCAAATTGATGAGACATGTTGATGAAGTGACTTAAAATATTGTTATTCTGTCCTACGTATGGATGGAGTTTAACCTGCTTCAGTTTAAAAGATTATTTTTGCCATTTTGCCATTTATCATGATATTAAATATTTTGAAAAGTACCAAAATAGGTGGAGAAGGCAGACGGAAAAAAAAACCACCAGTCTGGATTCGAACCTAGGATTCCCTGTCACAACTGCACCAGAGGTCAACACACTGTCCACAAAGCCATCTGGAAGGGTGAGAATCAGCCTGTATGATAAATATTAGAAACTCAATAGGGGGGGGGGAACGGAATTCGACGGCAAATATACAGCTGTCGAAATCCGTCCCCCCCCCCAAAATGATGAGACATGTTGATGAAGTGACTTAAAATATTGTTATTCTGTCCTGTGTAAGGATGGAGTTTAACCAGCTTCAGTTTAAATGTTCATTTTTTGCCTTTTTACCATTTATCATGATTTTAAATATTTTGAAAAGTTCAAAAAAAGGTGAGAGAAGGCAAACGAAAAAAAAATCCACTAGCCTGGATTCGAACCTTGAACTACCGGAACCAACTGCACCAGAGGTCTACACACTGTCCACAAAACCATCTGGAAGTGTGAGAATCAGCCTGTATGATAAATATTAGAATCTCAATAGGGGGGGGAACGGAATTCGTCGGCAAATATACAGCTGTCGAAATCCGTTCCCCCCCCCAAATTGATGAGACATGTTGATGAAGTGACTTAAAATATTTTTATTCTGTCCTGTGTATGGATGGAGTTTAACCTGCTTCAATTTAAATGGTCATTTTTTGCCTTTTTGCCATTTATCATGATATTAAATATTTTGAAAAGAAGCAAAATAGCTGAGAGAAGGCAGACGAAAGAAAAGCATGGAGCCTGGATTTGAACCTAGGATTCCCTGACACAACTGCACCAGAGGTCAACACACTGTCCACAAAGCCATCTGGAAGTGTGAGAATCAGCCTGTATGATAAATATTAGAAACTCAATAGGGGGGGGGGGGGGACGGAATTCGACGGCTAATATACAGCTGTCGAAATCCGCCCCCCCCCCCCCAAAATGATGAGACATGTTGATGAAGTGACTTAAAATATTTTTATTCTGTCCTACGTAAGGATGGAGTTTAACCAGCTTCAGTTTAAATGTTCATTTTTTGCCTTTTTACCATTTATCATGATTTTAAATATTTTGAAAAGTACAAAAAAAGGTGAGAGAAGGCAAACGAAAAAAAAATCCACTAGCCTGGATTCGAACCTAGGACTCGCGGATGCAACTGCACCAGAGGTCTACACACTGTGCACAAAGCCATCTGGAAGTGTGAGAATCAGCCTGTATGATAAATATTAGAATCTCAATAGGGGGGGGAACGGAAGTCAACGGCCAATATACAGCTGTCGAAATCCGTTCCCCCCCCCAAAATGATGAGACATGTTGATGAAGTGACTTAAAATATTTTTATTCTGTCCTGTGTATGGATGGAGTTTAACCTGCTTCAATTTAAATGGTCATTTTTTGTCTTTTTGCCATTTATCATGATATTAAATATTTTGAAAAGAAGCAAAATAGCTGAGAGAAGGCAGACGAAAGAAAAGCATGGAGCCTGGATTCGAACCTAGGATTCACTGACACAACTACACCAAAGGTCAACATACTGTCTACTAAGCCATCTTGAAGTGCGAGAATCAGTCTGTATGATAAATATTAGAAACTCAATAGGGGGGGAACGGTATTCGATGGCAAATATACAGCTGTCGAAATCCGTTCCCCCCCCCCAAAATCAGAGACATGTTGATGAAGTGACTTAAAATATTTTTATTCTGTCCTACGTATGGATGGAGTTTAACCTGCTTCAGTTTAAATGTTCATTTTTTGCCTTTTTGCCATTTATCATGATATTAAATATTTTGAAAAGTCCCAAAATAGGTGAGAGAAGGCAGACGGGAAAAAAAACCACCAGCCTGGCTTCGAACCTAGGATTACCTGACACAACTGCACCAGAGGTCAACACACTGTCCACAAAACCATCTGGAAGTGTGAGAATCAGCCTGTATGATAAATATTAGAAACTCAATAGGGGGGGGGAACGGAATTCGACGGCAAATATACAGCTGTCGAAATCCGTTCCCCCCCCCAAAATGATGAGACATGTTGATGAAGTGACTTAAAATATTGTTATTCTGTCCTGTGTAAGGATGGAGTTTAACCAGCTTCAGTTTAAATGTTCATTTTTTGCCTTTTTACCATTTATCATGATTTTAAATATTTTGAAAAGTACAAAAAAAGGTGAGAGAAGGCAAACGAAAAAAAAATCCACTAGCCTGGATTCGAACCTAGGACTACCGGAACCAACTGCACCAGGGGTATACACACTGTCCACAAAGCCATCTGGAAGTGTGAGAATCAGCCTGTATGATAAATATTAGAATCTCAATAGGGGGGGGAACGGAATTCGACGGCAAATATACAGCTGTCGAAATCCGTTCCCCCCCCCCAAAATGATGAGACATGTTGATGAAGTGACTTAAAATATTTTTATTCTGTCCTGTGTATGGATGGAGTTTAACCTGCTTCAATTTAAATAGTCATTTTTTGCCTTTTTGCCATTTATCATGATATTAAATATTTTGAAAAGAGGCAAAATAGCTGAGAGAAGGCAGACGAAAGAAAAGCATGGAGCCTGGATTCGAACCAAAGATTCACTGACACAACTACGCCAGAGGTCAACATACTGTCCACTCAGCCATCTGGAAGTGTGAGAATCAGCCTGTATGATAAATTTTAGAATCACAATAGGGGGGGGAACGGAATTCGACGGCAAATATACAGCTGTCGAAATCCGCCCCCCCCCCCCCCAAAATGATGAGACATGTTGATGAAGTGACTTAAAATATTTTTATTCTGTCCTACGTATGGATGGAGTTTAACCTGCTTCCGTTTAAAAGATTATTTTTGCCATTTTGCCATTTATCATGATATTAAATATTTTGAAAAGTACCAAAATAGTTGAGAGAAGGCAGACGAATAAAAATACACTACCCTGGATTCGAACCTAGAATTCGCTGAAACAACTGCACTAGAGGTCAACACACTGTCCACAAAGCCATCTGGAAGTGTGAGAATCAGCCTGTATGATAAATTTTAGAATCACAATAGGGGGGGGAACGGAATTCGACGGCAAATATACAGCTGTCGAAATCCGTCCCCCCCCCCCCCTCAAAATGATGAGACATGTTGATGAAGTGACTTAAAATATTTTTATTCTGTCCTGTGTATGGATGGAGTTTAACCTGCTTCAATTTAAATGGTCATTTCTTGCCTTTTTGCCATTTATCATGATATTAAATATTTTGAAAAGAAGCAAAATAGCTGAGAGAAGGCAGACGAAAGAAAAGCATGGAGCCTGGATTCAAACCTAGGATTCACTGACACAACTACACCAGAGGTCAACATACTGTCCACTAAACCAACTTGAAGTGCGAGAATCAGTCTGTATGATAAATATTAGAAACTCAATAGGGGGGGGGGGACGGAATTCGACGGCAAATATACAGCTGTCGAAATCCGTTCCCCCCCCCAAAATGATGAGACATGTTGATGAAGTGACTTAAAATATTGTTATTCTGTCCTGTGTAAGGATGGAGTTTAACCAGCTTCAGTTTAAATGTTCATTTATTGCCTTTTTACCATTTATCATGATTTTAAATATTTTGAAAAGTACCAAAATAGGTGAGAGAAGGCAGACGAATAAAAACCCACTAGCCTGGATTTGAACCTAGGATTCACTCACACAACTACACCAAAGGTCAACACACTGTCCACTAAGCCATCTTGTAGTGTGAGAGTCAGTCTGTATGATAAATATTAGAAACTCAATAGGTGGGGGAACGGAATTCGACGGCAAATATACAGCTGTCGAAATCCGTCCCCCCCCCCCCAAAATGATGAGACATGTTGATGAAGTGACTTAAAATATTTTTATTCTGTCCTACGTATGGATGGAGTTTAACCTGCTTCAGTTTAAAAGATTGTTTTTGCCTTTTTGCCATTTATCATGATATTAAATATTTTGAAAAGTACCAAAATAGGTGAGAGAAGGCAGACGAATAAAAATCCACTAGCCTGGATTCAAACCTAGGATTCCCTGAAACAACTGCACCAGAGGTCAACACACTGTCCACAAAGCCATCTGGAAGTGTGAGAACCAGCCTGTATGATAAATATTAGAAACTCAATAGGGGGGGGGGAACGGAATTCGACGGCAAATATACAGCTGTCGAAATCCGTTCCCCCCCCCAAAATGATGAGACATGTTGATGAAGTGACTTAAAATATTTTTATTCTGTCCTGTGTATGGATGGAGTTTAACCTGTTTCAATTTAAATAGTCATTTTTTGCCTTTTTGCCATTTATCATGATTTTAAATATTTTGAAAAGAGGCAAAATAGCTGAGAGAAGGCAGACGAAAGAAAAGCATGGAGCCTGGATTCGAACCTAGGATTCGCTGAAACAACTGCACCAGAGGTCAACACACTGTCCACAAAGCCATCTGGAAGTGTGAGAATCAGCCTGTATGATAAATTTTAGAATCACAATAGGGGGGGGAACGGAATTCGACGGCAAATATACAGCTGTCGAAATCCGTCCCCCCCCCCCCAAAATGATGAGACATGTTGATGAAGTGACTTAAAATATTTTTATTCTGTCCTACGTATGGATGGAGTTTAACCTGCTTCCGTTTAAAAGATTATTTTTGCCATTTTGCCATTTATCATGATATTAAATATTTTGAAAAGTACAAAAATAGGTGAGAGAAGGCAGACGAATAAACATCCACTAGCCTGGATTCGAACCTAGAATTCGCTGAAACAACTGCACCAGAGGTCAACACACTGTCCACAAAGCCATCTGGAAGTGTGAGAACCATCCTTTATGATAAATATTAGAAACTCAATAGGGGGGGGTGACGGAATTCGACAGCAAATATACAGCTGTCGAAATCCGTTCCCCCCCCCAAAATGATGAGACATGTTGATGAAGTGACTTAAAATATTTTTATTCTGTCCTGTGTCTGGATGGAGTTTAACCTGCTTCAATTTAAAAGATTATTTTTGCCATTTTGCCATTTATCATGATATTAATTATTTTGAAAAGTACAAAAAAAGGTGAGAGAAGGCAAACGAAACAAAAATCCACTAGCTTGAATTCGAACCTAGGATTCTCGGAAACAACTGCACCAGAGGTCTACACACTGTCCACAAAGCCATCTGGAAGTGTGAGAATCAGCCTGTATGATAAATATTAGAATCTCAATAGGGGGGGAAACGGAATTCGACGGCAAATATACAGCTGTCGAAATCCGTTCCCCCCCCCAAAATGATGAGACATGTTGATGAAGTGACTTAAAATATTTTTATTCTTTCCTACGTATGGATGGAGTTTAACCTGCTTCAGTTTAAAAGATTATTTTTGCCTTTTTGCCATTTATCATGATATTAAATATTTTGAAAAGTACCAAAATAGGTGAGAGAAGGCAGACGAATAAAAATCCACTAGCCTGGATTCGAACCTAGGATTCCCTGAAACAACTGCACCAGAGGTCAACACACTGTCCACAAAGCCATCTGGAAGTGTGAGAACCAGCCTGTATGATAAATATTAGAAACTCAATAGGGGGGGGAACGGAATTCGACGGCAAATATACAGCTGTCGATATCCGCCCCCCCCCCAAAATGATGAGACATGTTGATGAAGTGACTTAAAATATTTTTATTCTGTCCTGTGTATGGATGGAGTTTAACCTGCTTCAATTTAAATAGTCATTTTTTGCCTTTTTGCCATTTATCATGATATTAAATATTTTGAAAAGAGGCAAAATAGCTCAGAGAAGGCAGACGAAAGAAAAGCATGGAGCCTGAATTCGAACCAAAGATTCACTGACACAACTACGCCAGAGGTCAACATACTGTCCACTAAGCCATCTGGAAGTGTGAGAATCAGCCTGTATGATAAATTTTAGAATCACAATAGGGGGGGGAACGGAATTCGACGGCAAATATACAGCTGTCGAAATCCGTCCCCCCCCCCCAAAATGATGAGACATGTTGATGAAGTGACTTAAAATATTTTTATTCTGTCCTACGTATGGATGGAGTTTAACCTGCTTCCGTTTAAAAGATTATTTTTGCCATTTTGCCATTTATCATGATATTAAATATTTTGAAAAGTACCAAAATAGGTGAGAGAAGGCAGACGAATAAAAATCCACTAGCCTGGATTCGAACCTAGGATTCCCTGAAACAACTGCACCAGAGGTCAACACACTGTCCACAAAGCCATCTGGAAGTGTGAGAACCAGCCTGTATGATAAATATTAGAAACTCAATAGGGGGGGGAACGGAATTCGACGGCAAATATACAGCTGTCGATATCCGCCCCCCCCCCAAAATGATGAGACATGTTGATGAAGTGACTTAAAATATTTTTATTCTGTCCTGTGTATGGATGGAGTTTAACCTGCTTCAATTTAAATAGTCATTTTTTGCCTTTTTGCCATTTATCATGATATTAAATATTTTGAAAAGAGGCAAAATAGCTCAGAGAAGGCAGACGAAAGAAAAGCATGGAGCCTGAATTCGAACCAAAGATTCACTGACACAACTACGCCAGAGGTCAACATACTGTCCACTAAGCCATCTGGAAGTGTGAGAATCAGCCTGTATGATAAATTTTAGAATCACAATAGGGGGGGGAACGGAATTCGACGGCAAATATACAGCTGTCGAAATCCGTCCCCCCCCCCAAAATGATGAGACATGTTGATGAAGTGACTTAAAATATTTTTATTCTGTCCTACGTATGGATGGAGTTTAACCTGCTTCCGTTTAAAAGATTATTTTTGCCATTTTGCCATTTATCATGATATTAAATATTTTGAAAAGTACCAAAATAGGTGAGAGAAGGCAGACGAATAAAAATACACTAGCCTGGATTCGAACCTAGGATTCGCTGAAACAACTGCACCAGAGGTCAACACACTGTCCACAAAGCCATCTGGAAGTGTGAGAATCAGCCTGTATGATAAATTTTAGAATCACAATAGGGGGGGGAATGGAATTCGACGGCAAATATACAGCTGTCGAAATCCGTCCCCCCCCCCCAAAATGATGAGACATGTTGATGAAGTGACTTAAAATATTTTTATTCTGTCCTACGTATGGATGGAGTTTAACCTGCTTCCGTTTAAAAGATTATTTTTGCCATTTTGCCATTTATCATGATATTAAATATTTTGAAAAGTACCAAAATAGGTGAGAGAAGGCAGACGAATGAAAATCCACTAGCCTGGATTCGAACCTAGGATTTGCTGAAACAACTGCACCAGAGGTCAACACACTGTCCACAAAGCCATCTGGAAGTGTGAGAATCAGTCTGTATGATAAATATTAGAAACTCAATAGGGGGGGGGAACGGAATTCGACGGCAAATATACAGCTGTCGAAATCCGTTCCCCCCCCCAAAATGATGAGACATGTTGATGAAGTGACTTAAAATATTTTTATTCTGTCCTGTGTATGGATGGAGTTTAACCTGCTTCAGTTTAATTGGTCATTTTTTGCCTTTTTGGCATTTATCATGATATTAAATATTTTGAAAAGAAGCAAAATAGCTGAGAGAAGGCAAACGAAAGAAAAGCATGGAGCCTGGATTCAAACCTAGGATTCACTGACACAACTACACCAGAGGGTCAACATACTGTCCACTAAGCCATCTTGAAGTGCGAGAATCAGTCTGTATGATAAATATTAGAAACTCAATAGGGGGGGGAACGGAATTCGACGGCAAATATACAGCTGTCGAAATCCGTTCCCCCCCCCCCAAAATGATGAGACATGTTGATGAAGTGACTTAAAATATTTTTATTCTGTCCTACGTATGGATGGAGTTTAACCTGCTTCAGTTTAAAAGATTATTTTTGCCTTTTTGCCATTTATCATGATATTAAATATTTTGAAAAGTACCAAAATAGGTGAGAGAAGGCAGACGAATAAAAATCCACTAGCCTGGATTCAAACCTAGGATTCCCTGAAACAACTGCACCAGAGGTCAACACACTGTCCACAAAGCCATCTGGAAGTGTGAGAACCAGCCTGTATGATAAATATTAGAAACTCAATAGGGGGGGGGGGAACGGAATTCGACGGCAAATATACAGCTGTCGAAATCCGTTCCCCCCCCCCAAAATGATGAGACATGTTGATGAAGTAACTTAAAATATTTTTATTCTGTCCTGTGTATGGATGGAGTTTAACCTGCTTCAATTTAAATAGTCATTTTTTGCCTTTTTGCCATTTATCATGATATTAAATATTTTGAAAAGAGGCAAAATAGCTGAGAGAAGGCAGACGAAAGAAAAGCATGGAGCCTGGATTCAAACCTAGGATTCCCTGAAACAACTGCACCAGAGGTCAACACACTGTCCACAAAGCCATCTGGAAGTGTGAGAACCAGCCTGTATGATAAATATTAGAAACTCAATAGGGGGGGGGGGAACGGAATTCGACGGCAAATATACAGCTGTCGAAATCCGTTCCCCCCCCCCAAAATGATGAGACATGTTGATGAAGTAACTTAAAATATTTTTATTCTGTCCTGTGTATGGATGGAGTTTAACCTGCTTCAATTTAAATAGTCATTTTTTGCCTTTTTGCCATTTATCATGATATTAAATATTTTGAAAAGAGGCAAAATAGCTGAGAGAAGGCAGACGAAAGAAAAGCATGGAGCCTAGATTCGAACCAAGGATTCACTGACACAACTACGCCAGAGGTCAACATACTGTCCACTAAGCCATCTGGAAGTGTGAGAATCAGCCTGTATGATAAATATTAGAATCACAATAGGGGGGGGGAACGGATTTCGACGGCAAATATACAGCTGTCGAAATCCGTCCCCCCCCCCCAAAATGATGAGACATGTTGATGAAGTGACTTAAAATATTTTTATTCTGTCCTGTGTATGGATGGAATTTAACCTGCTTCAATTTAAATAGTCATTTTTTGCCTTTTTGCCATTTATCATGATATTAAATATTTTGAAAAGAGGCAAAATAGCTGAGAGAAGGCAGACGAAAGAAAAGCATGGAGCATGGATTCGAACCAAGGATTCACTGACACAACTACGCCAGAGGTCAACATACAGTCCACTAAGCCATCTGGAAGTGTGAGAATCAGCCTGTATGATAAATATTAGAATCACAATAGGGGGGGGGAACGGATTTCGATGGCAAATATACAGCTTTTGAAATCCGTCCCCCCCCCCCCCCCCAAAATGATGAGACATGTTGATGAAGTGACTTAAAATATTTTTATTCTGTCCTACGTATGGATGGAGTTTAACCTGCTTCAGTTTAAAAGATTATTTTTGCCTTTTTGCCATTTATCATGATATTAAATATTTTGAAAAGTACCAAAATAGGTGAGAGAAGGCAGACGAAAAAAATACACTAACCTGGATTCAAATCTAGGATTCCCTGACACAGCTGCACCAGAGATCAACACACTGTCCACAAAGCCATCTGGAAGTGTAAGAATCAGCCTGTATGATACATTTTAGAATCTCAACATGGGGGGGAACGGAATTCGACGGCAATTATACAGCTGTCGAAATCCGTTCCCCCCCCCAAAATGATGAGACATGTTGATGAAGTGACTTAAAATATTGTTATTCTGTCCTGTGTAAGGATGGAGTTTAACCAGCTTCAGTTTAAATGTTCATTTTTTGCCTTTTTACCATTTATCATGATTTTAAATATTTTGAAAAGTACCAAAAAAGGTGAGAGAAGGCAAACGAAAAAAAAACCCACTAGCCTGGATTCGAACCTAGGATTCCCGGAACCAACTACTCCAGAGGTCTACACACTGACCACAAAGCCATCTTGAAGTGCGAGAACCAGTCTGTATGATAAATATTAGAATCTCAATGGGGGGGGAACGGAATTCGACGGCAAATATACAGCTGTCGAAATCCGTTCCCCCCCCCCAAAATGATGAGACATGTTGATGAAGTGACTTAAAATATTTTTATTCTGTCCTGTGTAAGGATGGAGTTTAACCAGCTTCAGTTTAAATGTTCATTTTTTGCCTTTTTGCCATTTATCATGATATTAAATATTTTGAAAAGTACCAAAATAGGTGAGAGAAGGCAGACGGAAAAAAAAACCCACCAGCCTGGATTCGAACCAAAGATTCACTGACACAACTACGCCAGAGGTCAACAAACTGTCCACTAAGCCATATGGAAGTGTGAGAATCAGCCTGTATGATAAATTTTAGAATCACAATAGGGGGGGGAACGGAATTCGACGGCAAATTAACAGCTGTCGAAATCCGTCCCCCCCCCCCAAAATGATGAGACATGTTGATGAAGTGACTTAAAATATTTTTATTCTGTCCTACGTATGGATGGAGTTTAACCTGCTTCCGTTTAAAAGATTATTTTTGCCATTTTGCCATTTATCATGATATTAAATATTTTGAAAAGTACCAAAATAGGTGAGAGAAGGCAGACGAATAAAAATACACTAGCCTGGATTCGAACCTAGGATTCGCTGAAACAACTGCACCAGAGGTCAACACACTGTCCACAAAGCCATCTGGAAGTGTGAGAATCAGCCTGTATGATAAATTTTAGAATCACAATAGGGGGGGGAACGGAATTCGACGGCAAATATACAGCTGTCGAAATCCGTCCCCCCCCCCCCAAAATGATGAGACATGTTGATAAAGTGACTTAAAATATTTTTATTCTGTCCTACGTATGGATGGAGTTTAACCTGCTTCAGTTTAAAAGATTATTTTTGCCATTTTGCCATTTATCATGATATTAAATATTTTGAAAAGTACAAAAAAAGGTGAGAGAAGGCAAACGAATAAAAATCCACTAGCCTGGATTTGAACCTAGGATTCCCTGACACAACTGCACCAGAGGTCAACACACTGTCCACAATGCCATCTTGAAATATGAGAACCAACCCGTATGATAAATATTAGAATCTCAATAGGGGGGGGGAACAGAATTCGACGGCAAATATACAGCTGTCGAAATCCGTTCCCCCCCCCCAAAATGATGAGACATGTTGATGAAGTGACTTAAAATATTTTTATTCTGTCCTGTGTGTGGATGGAGTTTAATCAGCTTCAGTTTAAATGTTCATTTTTTGCCTTTTTGCCATTTATCATGATATTAAACATTTTGAAAAGTACCAAAATAGCTGAGAGAAGGCAGACGGAAAAAGCAAGAGCCTGGATTCGAACCTAGGATTCACTGACACAACTACACTAGAGGTCAACACACTGTCCACTAAGCCATCTTGAAGTGTGAGAATCAGTCTGTATGATAAATATTAGAAACTCAATAGGGGGGGAACGGAATTCGACGGCAAATATACAGCTGTCGAAATCCGTTCCCCCACCCAAAATTATGAGACATGTTGATGAAGTTTTTTAAAATATTGTTATTCTGTCCTGTGTGTGGATGGAGTTTAACCAGCTTTAGTTTAAATGTTCATTATTTGCCTTTTTGCCATTTATCATGATATTAAATATTTTGAAAAGAAGCAAAATAGCTGAGAGAAGGCAGACGGAAAAAGCAAGGAGCCTGGTTCCGAACCTAGGATTCCCTGACACAACTACACCAAAGGTCAACACACTGTCCACTAAGCCATCTGGAAGTGTGAGAATCAGCCTGTATGATAAATATTAGAATCTCAATAGGGGGGGGAACGGAATTCGACGGCAAATATACAGCTGTCGAAATCCGTTCCCCCCCCCAAAATGATGAGACATGTTGATGAAGTGACTTAAAATATTGTTATTCTGTCCTGTGTGTGGATGGAGTTTAACCAGCTTCAGTTTAAATGTTCATTTTTTGCCTTTTTGCCATTTATCATGATATTAAATATTTTGAAAAGAAGTAAAATAGCTGAGAGAAGGCAGACAGAAAAAGCAAGGAGCCTGGATTCGAACCTAGCATTCACTGACACAACTACACCAGAGGTCAACACACTGTCCACTAAGCCATCTTCTTGATCCAGCTCTGTTAGTCTGCCTGTCCGATTGCTCCTGTCTGCCTCGCTGCTCAGAGTGGTTTGCGTCTGTAACTCCGTATAGCTTCGATTTGAATCTCTTACTTTTATTCATTGTTGCTTATATTATTAGTACCTTATATTTAATATTGCCTACCACATTAATCTGATGTCGCTAGCTTGAAATCTTTGAATCTAATTCGCTGTTACAACGCGTTTGCATCTCGCTAGCTTGTTAACTTGTCATCAGTCTCTCGCGCGCTCCTTTTTCAACGCGCTCATCAAACAGCTGTGGTAACTCGGATCAGTCTACAAACACGGTGAGTCATGTCATCCTCTCCTAGCATTGTTACCTGTTCCATTTGCCACATGTTCAGTATAGCTCTCTCTGTCAGCGACGAGGGATTTACATGTCATAAATGTAGGGAAATAGTCAGGCTGACAGAGAGAATCTCAGAATTAGAGACACGCATCCAAACTTTAATCGAGGATAGTAAGAACGCAAGGGCTTCAGATACTGTTTTGGATGCGATTAGCTTAGTGAACTCTGTACATTGTTCGGTTCCGGCTGTAGAGCCCGTGCAGCAGGGCACCTGGGTAACAGTGAGGCGGCCTAGCCGCGGAAAACACCACTCTTCCGTTCCAATAATAACATCAAACAGGTTCTCCCCACTCAGTGATGCACCCACTGAGAATCCTGTTGAAAGTGCCCTAGTTATTGGCGATTCTATTACACGGAACGTGAAAATAGAGACACCAGCCACCATAGTCACATGTTTGCCAGGAGCCAGAGCACCTGACATCAAAGCAAATTTAAAAGTGCTGGCTAATGCTAATCGTAAATACTCTAAAATTATTATTCACGTCGGCACTAATGATGTTCGACTTCGCCAGTCGGAGATCACTAAAATTAACATTAAAGAGGTGTGTGAACTCGCAAATACAATGTCAGGAGAAGTAATTTGCTCTGGTTTCCTTTCCTGTTCGTCGGAGTGATGAGATAGTTAGCAGATTATCATCACTCAATGGCTGGCTGTCTAAGTGGTGTCCGCAAGATAATATAGGTTTTATAGACAATTGGAAAAGTTTTTGGGGCAGACCTGACCTGTTGAAAAGAGATGGTATTCATCCCTCTCGGGATGGTGCTGCTCTTCTCTCTAGTAATATGGCACATAGTCTTAGAGCTGAAACATGACAAACTGTGGCCCAGGTCAGGAAGCAGACATACTGGCTAAACCGACCGTCTGCTAGCTGCCTCACGTTACAGAAGTCAGATAATTCCCAACACATAGAAACTCTTACACCTAGATATTATCACATAGAGACTGTGTCTGTACCCCGAATTAGTAAAAACAAAAAACTTCCAAACCCATTTAATGGTAAAAATTTAATTGATGTTCAACAAATAAAAAATAGAGATAGTAATGATAAACAAATGATAAAGCTTGGGTTGTTAAATATTAGATCCCTTTCATCAAAATCACTTATTGTAAATGATATTATCACAGACAATAATCTAGATATGCTGTGTTTGACAGAAACTTGGCTAAAACCGGACGATTACATTACTTTAAATGAGTCTAGCCCTCAAGGTTATGATTATCGACACAATCCTCGTCAGAAAGGTAAAGGGGGAGGTGTTGCTGTAATTTATAGTAATATTTATAGTATTAGTCAAAAGTCTCTCAAATATAATTCCTTCGAAGTGATGGTACTTTACGTAACATTATGTAAGTTGACATTTGTGTTGGCTACTGTATACAGGCCACCAGGACACCATACAGACTTTATCAAAGAATTTGCTGATTTTCTATCGGAGTTAGTACTAGCAGCAGATAAAGTACTTGTTGTTGGTGACTTTAATATTCATGTAGATAATGAAAAAGACTCATTGGGATTGGCATTTGCAGATATTCTAAACTCTATTGGTGTTAGACAACACGTGTCAGGACCCACTCATTGTCGTAACCATACCTTAGATCTAATATTGTCATATGGAATTGATATTGATGCCGTTGAAATTCTGCAGCAGAGTGACGACATCTCAGATCATTACCTAGTCTCGTGTATACTACATGTAGTCAAAACAGCTAAACTGCCTCCCTGCCATAAATTTGGTAGAACCATCACTTCTACCACTAAAGAACGCTTTATAAATAATCTTCCTGATCAGTTTCATCGCCTTAGCATGCCAGACAGCTTAGAAGACCTCGATGTTGCAACGGAAACTATTGCCTCTGTCTTTTCAAGCACATTAGACTCAGTTGCTCCTTTGCGTTTAAAAAAGATTAAGGAAATTAATCCAACGCCGTGGTACAACGAGCACACTCAGGCCCTAAAGGTAGCAGCCAGAAAAATGGAACGCAGCTGGAAGAAAACAAAACTAGAAGTATTTCGCATTTTGTGGAGGGAGAGAATGGTTGAGTACAGAAAGGCCTTAAAATCTGCTAGATCTGCCTATTTTTCAAAACTTTTAAAAGAAAATAAACAAAACCCTAGGTATTTATTTGATGCAGTGGCTAAATTAACAAGAAATAAAGCTTCAACTTCTGATGTTTCCAAAGAGCACAGCAGTGATGACTTCATGAACTTCTTTACTTGCAAGATTGATAATATTAGAAAAAAAATTATAACCACGCAACCGTCTACTACAGTATTGCGTCAGACGGTGCATTGTAGTATCCCTGAGGACAAATTCAATTCATTTACTCCTTTAAGAGAGGAAGAATTGTCTAAACTTGTTAAATCGTCAAAATCGACAACATGTATGTTAGACCCTATACCAACTAAGCTATTGAAAGAGATGCTTCCAGAGGTCATAGATCCTCTTCTTAATATCGTTAATTCATCTTTATCACTAGGATACGTACCAAAAACTTTTAAGTTGGCTATTTTTAAACCTCTTATTAAAAAACCACAACTTGATCCTAGAGAATTAGTCAATTACAGGCCAATCTCAAATCTCACTTTTCTGTCAAAAATACTAGAAAAGGCTGTATCATCACAACTATGTTCCTTTTTAGAAAGAAATAGTATCTATGAGGATTTCCAGTCAGGATTTAGACCATACCATAGTACTGAAACTGCTCTCATTAGAGTTACTAATGATTTGCTCTTATCATCAGATCGTGGTTGTATCTCTCTATTAGTGCTACTGGATCTTAGTGCTGCATTTGACACTATTGATCACAATATTCTTTTAAATAGACTCGAAAATTATGTTGGCATTAGTGGAATTGCATTGTCATGGTTCAAATCTTATCTGATTTACTTATCTGACCGTTATCAGTTTGTAGAAGTAAATGAAGAGAGGTCATATCGATCACAAGTTGAATATGGAGTACCGCAAGGCTCGGTACTAGGACCATTGCTTTTCATTCTGTACATGCTACCCTTAGGAGATATCATCAGGAAGCATGGCGTTAGTTTTCACTGTTACGCTGATGATACTCAGCTCTATATTTCTTCGCGCCCTGACGAAACTTACCAATTCACAAAATTAACAGAATGCATAGCTGATATAAAAAATTGGATGACCAGTCATTTCCTACTACTAAATTCAGAAAAAACAGATATTCTAATTTTTGGACCAAAAACTTCCTCACGTAATAACCTAGAATATTGTCTAACACTTGATGGCTGCTCTGTTAAGTCTTCGTCGTCAGTTAGGAACCTGGGTGTGCTCTTTGATACCAATCTTTCATTTGAAGGCCATGTTTCTAGCATCTGTAAAACCGCATTCTTCCATCTTAAAAATATATCTAAATTACGACATATGCTCTCGATGACAAATGCGGAACAGTTAGTTCATGCGTTCATGACCTCAAGGCTAGATTACTGTAACGCTCTACTAGGTGGTTGTTCTGCTCGCCTGATAAATAAACTACAGCTCGTACAAAATGCAGCAGCTAGAGTTCTTACTAGAACTAGGAAATATGACCATATCAGCCCAGTTCTGTCAACACTGCATTGGCTTCCTGTTAAACATCGTATAGATTTTAAAATCTTGCTAATTACCTACAAAGCACTAAATGGTTTAGCTCCCCAGTACCTGAGCGAGCTCTTAATGCATTATAGTCCTTCGCGTCTATTACGATCTCAGAATTCAGGCCAGCTAATAATACCTAGAATATCAAAATCAACTGCAGGTGGTAGATCCTTCTCCTATTTGGCACCTAAACTCTGGAACAATCTTCCTAGCATTGTTCGGGAAGCAGACACACTCTGTCAGTTTAAATCTAAACTAAAAACACATCTCTTTAACCTGGCATACACATAACACATTATCAATTTATTTTTTCAAATCCGTTAAAGGATTATTAGGCTGCATAAATTAGGTCAGCCGGAACCGGGAACACTTCCAATAACACCAGATGTACTCGTTACATCAGAAGAAGAATGGCATCTACGCTAATATTAGTCTTTCTGTTTATCCCGAGGTTTACCGTAGTCAGCCGGATCCGGGCCGTATCCGGGTGAGATCGAGGAACCTGCGCCATGACACAACCACAACACAGACCTGAAGTATCAGCAGAGATTGAGTCAACTAGATCATCCACTATGAAGGCCTCATCAACATGACAACCAGTGGCACATCTCCTCAACAACCGTCCATACCGGTGTGATGAATACGATCCTCAACTGGATGGAACTGAATTAAACACTTTGAATGTTGCGATCGTATCTGACTTATGATAGCAACCTGAGTCGTAACAAAGCACTGTTCGCCAGAGGAGAACTGGCCCCCCGACTAAGCCTGGTTTCTCCCAAGGTTTTTTCTCCATTTTAACACTTGTTTGCCACCTGATGTCACCTGTTGGAGTTTGGGTTCCTTGCCGCTGTCGCCTTTGGCTTGCTTAGTTGGGGACACTTGACAATTGACATTTGATATTCAACAGTGCTTTGATCTACCTGCATTGACACTATTCCTTAAGAGCTGCTGTGCAGCCAAAATAATGTACCAGTTATCACTGTAAAGCTGCTTTGACACAATCTACATTGTAAAAAGCGCTATATAAATAATGGTGACTTGACTTGACTTGACCATCTGGAAGTGTGAGTATCAGCCTGTATGATAAATATTAGAATCTCAATATGGGGGGGAACGGAAATCGATGGCAAATATACAGCTGTCGAAATCCGTCCCCCCCCCCCAAATTGATGAGACATGTTGATGAAGTGACTTAAAATATTGTTATTCTGTCCTGTGTGTGGATGGAGTTTAACCAGCTTAAGTTTAAATGTTCATTTTTTGCCTTTTTGCCATTTATCATGATATTAAATATTTTGAAAAGTACCAAAATAGGTGAGAGAAGGCAGACGGGAAAAAAAACCCACCAGCCTGGATTCGTACCTAGAATTCCCTGACACAACTGCAACAGAGGTCAACACACTGTCCGCAAAGCCATCTGGAAATGTGAGAATCAACCCGTATGATAAATATTAGAATCTCAATGGGGGGGGGGGGACGGAATTCGACGGCAAATATACAGCTGTCGAAATCCATTCCCCCCCCCAAAATGATGAGACATGTTGATGAAGTGACTTAAAATATTGTTATTCTGTCCTGTGTGTGGTTGGAGTTTAACCAGCTTCAGTTTAAATGTTCATTTTTTGCCTTTTTGCCATTTATCATGATATTAAATATTTTGAAAAGAAGCAAAATAGCTGAGAGAAGGCAGACGTAAAAAATCCACCAGCCTGGACTCGAACCTAGGATTCCCTGACACTACAACACCAGAGGTCAACAAACTGTCCACTAGTGTTAGTACTAGGTAGTGTTAGTACACTAACTAGTACGCAGTAACTAGTACGCACTAACTAGTACAATCACAATCACAAAGCAAAACTGACTGATACTGAAAGCTTACCGTAATTGAAATTTTATAACCCAGCAAAACCGACTGTCTTTGAAATCTCGTAAAAGAATAAAAGAACAAAACCAACTAATACAGAAAACATACCATCATTGAGATCTCATAACCCAGCAAAACCGACCGTTATTGAAATCTCGTAACCAAACACACCCGACTATCATTGAAATCTCATTACTCAGCAAAACCGACTGTCATTGAAATCTCTTAACCGAATAAAACCAACTGTTTTTGAAATCTCATCACAGAACAAAACTGACTGATACTGAAAACCTACCATCATTGAGATCTCCTAACCAAACAAAACCGACCGTCATTGAAATCTCATGACCGAATAAAACCTACTATCATTGAAATCCCGTAAAAGAATAAAACCGATTGACACTGAAAATCTAACACTGTTGAGATTTCATAACCCAGCAAAACTGACCGTGGTTGAAATCTTGTAACCAAACAAGACCGACCATCATTGAAATTTCGTAACGAAATAAAACCTACAGTCATTGAGATGTCGTAATGAAACAAAACTGTCTTTGAAATCTCATAAAAGAATAAGAGAACAAAACCAGCTGATACTGAAATCCTACCGTCATTGAGATCTCCTAACCGAACAAGACCGACCATCATTGAAATTTCATAATGAAACAAAACTGACCATCATAGAAATTTCATAACCAAACAAAACTGACTGTCTTTGAAATTTTGTAAAAGAAGAAAAGAACAAAAGCAACTGATACTGAAAACCTACCGTCGTTGAGATCTCCTAACCAAACAAAACCAACCATCATTGAAATCTCGTAATAGAACAAAACCGATTAACACTGAAAATCTAACACTGCAGAGATTTCGTTACCCACCAGAACTGACCGTGGTTGAAATCTCATAACCGAACAAGACCAACCATCATTGAAATTTCGTAACGAAACAAAACCGACTGTCTTTGAAATCTCATAAAAGAATAAAAGAACAAACCAACCGACTTTGAAATTTCATAACACAACAAAACCGATTGACACTGAAAACGTACCGTCACTGAGATCCCATGACCAAGCAAAACCGATCATCATTGAAATGTTGTAATGAAACAAAACCGAATATCTTTGAAATATTGTAAAATAACAAAAGAACAAAAAAAAACCGACTTTGAAATCTCGTAACCGAACAAGACCGACCATCGTTGAAATTTCGTAACGAAACAAAACCTACTGTCATTGAGATCTCGTAATGAAACAAAACCGACTGTCATTGAAATCTCGTTAAAGAATAAAAGAACAAAACCAACTGATACTGAAAACCTAACGTAATTGAGATCTCATAACCCAGCAAAACCGACTTTCTTTGACATCTCGTAATCCAGCCAAACCGATCGTTATTGAAATTTCATAACAGAACAAAACCAATTGATACTGAAAACCTACCGTCACCGAGATCCCGTAACTCAGCAAAACTGACCGTCATTGAAATCCCATAACCGAATAAAACCAACCGTCTTTGAAATCTCATCACAGAACAAAACCGACTGACACTGAAAGCTTACCGTAATTGAAATTTTATAACCCAGCAAAACCGACTGTCTTTGAAATCTCATAAAAGAATAAAAGAACAAAACCATCTAATACAGAAAACATACCATCATTGAGATCTCATAACCCAGCAAATCCGACCGTTATTGAAATCTCTTAACCGAACAAAACCGATTATCGGTGAAATCTTGTAAAAAAACAAAACCGAATATCTTTGAAATATCGTAAAATAACAAAAGAACAAAACCGCCTGTCATTGAAATCTCGTAACCAAACACACCCGACTATCATTGAACGCTCATTACTCAGCAAAACCGACTGTCATTGAAATCTCTTAACCGAATAAAACCAACCGTTTTTGAAATCTCATCACAGAACAAAACTGACTGATACTGAAAACCTACCATCATTGAGATCTCCTAACCAAACAAAACCGACCGTCATTGAAATCTCATGACCGAATAAAACCTACTATCATTGAAATCCCGTAATAGAATAAAACCGATTGACACTGAAAATCTAACACTGTTGAGATTACATAACCCAGCAAAACTGACTGTGGTTGAAATCTTGTAACCAAACAAGACCGACCATCATTGAAATTTCGTAACGAAATAAAACCTACAGTCATTGAGATGTCGTAATGAAACAAAACTGTCTTTGAAATCTCATAAAAGAATAAGAGAACAAAACCAACTGATACTGAAAACCTACCGTCATTGAGATCTCCTAACCAAACAAAACCGACCGTCATTGAAATATCATAACCGAACAAAAATGATTGACACTGAAAATCTAACACCATGCAGATTTCGTTGCCCAGCAAAACTGACAGTAGTTGAAATCTCGTAACCAAACAAGACCGACCGTCATTGAAATTTCTTAACAAAACAAAACTGACTGTATTTGAAATCTCGTAAAAGAATAAAAGAACAAAACCATCTGATACAGAAAACATACCATCATTGAGATCTCATAACCCAGCAAAACCGACCGTTATTGAAATCTCTTAACAGAACAAAACCACCCATCGTTGAAATCTCATAACTCAGCAAAACCGACTGTCATTGAAATCTCGTAACCAATCAAAACTGACTGTCATTGAAATCTCGTAACCGAATAAAACCAACCGTTTTTGAAATCTCATCACAGAACAAAACTGACTGATACTGAAAACCTACCGTCATTGAGATCTCCTAACCAAACAAAACCGACTGTCATTGAAATCTCGTAACCGAATAAAATCAATTGACACTGAAAATCTAACACTGTTGACATTTCGTAACCCAGCAAAACTGACCGTGGTTGAAATCTCGTAACCGAACAAGACTGACCATCATTGAAATTTCGTAACGAAACAAAACCTACTGTCATTGAGATCTCGTAATGAAACAAAACCGACTGTCATTGAAATCTCGTAACCGAACACACCCGACCATCGTTGAAATCTCATTACTCAGCAAAACCGACTTTCATTGAGATCTCGTAATACAGCAAAACCGATCGTTATTGCAATTTCATAACAGAACAAAACTGATTGATACTGAAAACCTACCGTCACCGAGATCCCGTAACCCAGCAAAACTGACTGTCATTGAAATCTCATAACCAATCAAAAGTGTCCATCACAGAAATCTTGTAACGAGACAAAACCGCCTGTCATTGCAATCTCGTAACTGAGCACAACCACCCATCGTTGAAATCTCATAACTCAGCATAACCGACTGTCACTGAAATCTCGTAACCAATCAAAACTGACCATCATAGAAATCTCCTAACCAAACAAAACCGACCATCATTGAAATCTCGTAACCGAGCACAACCAAATATCATTGAAATCTCATTACTCAGCAAAACCGACTGTCATTGAAATCTCATAAAAGAATAAGAGAACAAAACCAACTGATACTGAAAACCTACCGTCATTGAGATCTCCTAACCAAACAAAACCGACCGTCATTAAAATATCATAACCGAACAAAAATGATTGACACTGAAAATCTAACACCATGCAGATTTCGTTGCCCAGCAAAACTGACGGTAGTTGAAATCTCGTAACCGAACAAGACCGACCGTCATTGATATTTCGTAACAAAACAAAACCGACTGTATTTGAAATCTCGTAAAATAACAAAAGAACAAAACCAACCGACTTTGAAATCTTGTAATGGAGCACAACCAAATATCATTGAAATCTCATTACTTAGCAAAACCGACTGTCATTGAAATCTCGTAACCGAATAAAACCGATTGACACTGAAAGTCTAACACCGTTGAGATTTCGTAACCCAGCAAAACTGACCGTGGTTGAAATCTCGTAACCGAACAAGACCGACCATCATTGAAATTTCGTAAAGAAATAAATCCTACTGTCATTGAGATGTCGTAATCAAACAAAACTGACTATCTTTGAAATCTCGTAAAAGAATAAAAGAACAAAACCAACTGATACTGAAAACCTACCGTAATTGAAATCTCGTAACCGAGGACAACCAAATATCATTGAAATCTCATTACTCAGCAAAACCGACTTTCATTAAGATCTCGAAATCCAGCAAAACCGATCGTTATTGAAATTTCATAACAGAACAAAACCGATTGATACTGAAAACCTACCGTCACCGAGATCCCGTAACCCAGCAAAACAAATCCGACCGACTTTGAAATCTCGTCACCAAACAAAACCGACCATTATAGAAATCTCGTAACAAAACAAAACTGACTGTCATTGAAATCTCGTAACCAAACACACCCGATCATCATTGAATTCTCATTACTCAGCAAAACCGATTGTCATTGAAATCTCGTAACCAAATAAAACCAACCGTTTTTGAAATCTCATCACAGAACAAAACTGACTGATACTGAAAATCTACCATCATTGATATCTCCTAACCAAACAAAACCGACCGTCATTGAAATCTTGTGACCGCATAAAATCGACTATCATTAAAATCCCGTAACAGAACAACACCGCTTGACAGTGAAAATCTAACACCATTGAAATTTCGTAACCCAGCAAAACTGACCGTGGTTGAAATCTCGTAACCGAACAAAATCGACCGTCATTGAAATTTTGTAATGAAACAAAACCGACTGTCTTTGAAATCTTGTAAAAGAATAAAAGAACAAAACCAAATGATACTGAAAACCTACCGTAATTGAGATCTCGTAATCCAGCAAAACCTATCGTTATTGAAATTTTATAACAGAACAAAACCGATTGATACTGAAAACCTACCGTCATGTTGCTTCATGATGTCAATCTTGTGATAACACATGTGACGTATAATATCTCTAATATTTTGTCTGCTTATGTAGAACAGTGTAACCAGAATGATGAAACTTATACATGGCTACAGTCACGCATCGATGATTTAATTTCTGATTACAAAAACAGACTTGCAGTCCAAACTCCACCTGCTCGTACTAAACGAGACCTGTTTGGAAATATAGCAGGCCTTTTTGGGTCAGTTAATTCTATATCTAACACTTACAAAATAACAGGTCAGTCTCAATTGTCAACATGGTTGGCAAATCAGGTGGCCACTGGTTTTCAACACATCACCAATAGTAATGAGAATATAATTAAAGCAGTCAGGCGCAGGCGCTTCTGACGACCAGCCAAACAATTTTCAATCAGACCCGTACCATCGAGCATGACTTAGCCTGTAGATTGTATGCACAAGATTTGTTTACGGCAGCAAGACAAGAAATTTTAGATCTTCGTCTTCATAAGATACCTAGACATGTTTTAAACGATCTTATAAAAATTTTAGATCTGCACTAAAATTTCTGGATTACATCAGAAAAAATGAAGAATATTAACTGTTCTGAATTGTTGTCAACATTAATGATGTATACTGGAAATGAATGTATTGGTTGTATTGGGTTTTTTGCTACTTTCCCTCTAATTCACCCAGATCAAGTCTACCTAAATTCCACTACCATACGCTCTATTGGTGTAGTAGTGAAGGATCAGATCATTAAATGGGACCATCTTACGGGGTATATGACTTTGAAGGGCACTGAAACCTTATTTACTACTCGCACCTGTTGTCATGAAACATCTAGTTACATTATCTGTACTTGCAATGCTTTGCAACCTTTTTCTGCCAATGATCCTAAGCTCATTAATGTGCAGTCTTTGCATGGCCATTCCGATGCTGTCCAAGTATCTCACACTCAGTGGTGCGTCGTAAGTGAGATGAATTCCTTCACCTACGGGGGTCTGACCTGCTCTGCAAACCACACTTTCTGCTTGGAAGTGAAAGAGGACTTTTCAATGGGCCAGATAAACATCCTGGGAAAGGTACCGCTAGATGTAGACGTTTCCCCATGGTGGGAAGACACTTTTTATGAGCAGAGCACACAAGCTTTGGTCAACACGATGGACCTAGTGCAAGGGATTCTTTTGCGGACTGAATACCACTTCAACCAAGCACAAGTGGAAGCAAACCTGGCGAAAAGAACTGCAGAGATCCTGTCTAGCTCCTCTACCCGCTCAGCTTGGTATGCTTACACCTGGTGGGACTGGATGTTTCGCAGATGCGCCATCGCCAGTGTGCTCATCTTCTTACTCACTCTCATCCAGTGCTGCTACTTCAGATGTCTTTTCCGTATGATGCACACTTCAACCAATGTGGCCATCGCGCTCAGTCCACTACGGGTTCCAGCCCTACAGAAGCTACAATCATAAGCAAGCTGCAAGAAATCCACGGAAAGTGGCCCCTCAGGGACTGCTCTGTATCTGCCCCAAGGGGCCAAGGGCGGGGGATTTTTACTAAGACTGAATTACTGAATTCAAGATTCCTATCCTGTAATAAAACAATAAAACTCTCTAATCTGAAGAGAGGATCTGCGAGAAAGATCACAGGACAACACCTGGTTCAACCTCCTCTCTTCACCCCCATGCTGAGTTCCTGACTTCTCACACCCTCTCCTTCCCTTCAGGCCATGCAACTCTCACAAATCTGCTATCTTAGTTGTTTTAAGTGACATCAGTGAAAATACTTTTGGTGCGATTGGTAAGAGGGTTTCACTCCCACAACAATAGAACAGACAAGAATAAAGAAAACAAAACCTGTTATCCTGAGGTGGGAGATGTCCCGATAAAGATTCTTATGAACCATTTGCTTGGATCCACAAAACCAGGCGTGTGACCCTTTGGGGCACGAGAAAAGGTCCAGTAAAAGCTGCATAAATATTTGGGTGCTAAATGTTTATAGCCCTTTTGTTATAACTTGGGGTATTTAAAAGGATTTGGCAAACCACTCAGGGAAGCATCTGCATTCAGAACTTCCCGCACAATTGTTGTGTGTATCTCTCTATTCGCCAGGTAAGCTGAATTTTTATATTTTGTTGTGAGTTCAGTTGTGTCCAGAGAATCCTACGTTTGAATCCAGGCTCGTGGGTTTTTTCCGTGGGTTTTTTCCGTCTGCCTTCTCTCACCTATTTTGCTTCTTGTCAACATATTTACCTATTTTGCTTCTTGTCAACAGAGTTGTACTTTGCATTTTATGCTGATCAGTTGTGTGATGTATTCTTTGTAATTCTTTTAATTGATGATTTATCCTGCCTGGCAAAAACAATAAATGTTAATCTTGATTTATCTTGGATTCCTCTAAAATCATTATGACTAGTAGATTATTAGAGTCCTTCACTTCCGTAAATCTGCGTCAGGACAGGTCAAACTAGAGAGCCCCATGAAAGGAGCATGGAAGCACATCATGGGACTTTTTGAGTTTGTCTGTTATTGAATTAGCAAGTTGCAGTATCGTGACTAAGAAAACTGTATTTTTGTATGAACAAGCATGTGGCAGTTTGACTCAAATGCATTAGTAAACTCTGCACCCTCTGACTAAGAATCATAAACTGGCGAATTTATGTCCGTGAGAACGCAGTCGGCCGATGCGAAATTCTCTATGTGGTGATTCGGTCCGTAATGAAAGCATAATTGACATTATGAGGTATCCAGAATGATCAAAGACCTAAATTAAAGCACAACTAATCTCATGATCAGCTGTTACATCGGAAAGAACCGAAGTCAGAACTGAATTAGAAATCAAAGTTGTATTAAATTAAGATGAATTTTACAGAAGTGCCAGAGGACGTACACACGAAATTCCTTCGACCAGACCACTAGATGCCGTCGTTGGGCTAGTGGGTGGAACCCTACACATGATATTAAATATGTTGACAAGAAGCAAAATAGGTTAGAGAAGGCAGACGGAAAAACACACTATCCTGTATTCAAATCTAGGATTCTTTGGACACAACTGCACCAGAGGTCAGCACATTGTCCTACTAGCCATCTGGAAGTGGAAGAGTCAGCCCGTATGTTAAATATTAGAATCTCAATAGAGGTGGAACGGAATTCGAAGGCAAAGATACAGCTGTTGAACTCCGTTCCCACCCCAAAATGATCAGAGATTTTGATGCAGTGACTTAAAAGTTTTTATTCTATCCTGTGTGTGGATGGAGTTTAACCTGCTTCAGTTTAAATGTTATTTTTTTCTTTTTTTTCCATTTATCATGACGGAAAAACGCACTAGCCTGGATTCAAACCTAGGATTCTTTGGACACAACTACACCAGAGATCAGCACATTGTCCACAAAGCCAACTGGAAGTGAGAGAGTCAGTCCGTATGATTAATATGATGAGAAATTTTGATGCAGATGTTGAATAAAGTTTTTTATTCCATCCTGTGTGTGGACGGAGTTTAAACTGCTTCAGTTTAAATGTTCATTTTTTGCCTTTTTGCCATTTATCATGATATTAAATATGTTGACAAGAAGCAAAATAAGTGAGAGAAGGCAGATAGAAAAAAAAAAAAAACTAGCCTGGATTCAAACCTAGGATTGTTAAGACACAACTGCACCAGACGTCAGCACAACGTCCACAAAGCCATCTGGAAGTGGGAGAGTGAGCCTGTATGATAAATATTAGAATCTCAATGGGAGGGGGGAACGGAATTCGACAGCAAATACACAATAGCTGCCAGTTTTGCTGGATTACAAGATATCAATGACTGTAGGTTTTGAGTGTCAGTTGGTTTTATTACTTTATTCTTTTACAAGATTTCAGAGACGGTTGGTTTTATTCGGTTATGAAATTTCAGTGATGGTAGGTTTTCATCGTCAGTTGGTTTTGTTCCTTTATTCTCTTTCGAGACTTTAAAGACAGTCGGTTTTCTTTTGTTACGAAGTTTAGTGATGGTTAGTTTTGTCCTGTTATGAGATTTCAATGGTAGTTGATCTTTTCAGCTAAGAAATTTCAATAGCGGTTAGTTTTGCTAGGTTACAAGATATCAATGACTGTAGGTTTTTAGTGTCATTTGGTTGTGTTCTTTTATTCTTTTACGAGAACCCAAGGACAATCGGTTCTGTTTCATTAAGAGATTTCAATGACGTTTGGTTTTGCTGGGTTATGAGATCTCAATGACGGTAGGTTTTCAGTTTTATTAGTTTTGTTCTATTATGAGATTTCAATGACAGTCTGTTTTGTTTAGTTATGAGACTTCAATGACGGTCTGTTTTGTTTGGTTATGAGACTTCAATAATGGCAGACTTTTTTCCATTAAGGAATTTGAATAGTGGTCAGTTTTGCTGGGTTACATCATCTCAATGACAGTAGGTTTTTATCGTCAGTTGGTTTTGTTCCTTTATTCTCTTTTGAAACTTTAAAGACAGTCGGTTTTCTTTTGTTACGAGATTTCAACGATGGTCGGTTTTGTTTGGTTACGAGATTTCAATGACAGTCGGTTTTGTTTGGTTAGGAGATCTCAATGACAGTAGGTTTTCAGTGTCAGTCAGTTTCGTTCCATGTTGAAATTTCAAAGACGTTTGGTTTTATTCGGTTACGAGATTTCAATGACAGTCGGTTTTAACTTCGTTACGAGATTTCTATGATGGTCGGTTTAGTTTGGTTGCGAGATTTCAATGACAGTCAGTTTTGCTGAATTATGAGATTTCAATGATGGTTGGTTTTGTTCTGTTAAGAGATTTCAATGACAGTCACTTTTGCTGGGTTACGGGATCTCAGTGTCAGTAGATTTTCAGTTTCAATCGGTTTTGTTTTGTTATGAAATTTCAATAACGATCGGTTTTGCTGGATTATGAGATCTCAGTGAAAGTCGGTGTTGCTGGGTTATGAGAGCTCAATTACGGTAGGTTTTCAGTATCAGTTGGTTTTGTTCTTTTATTCTTTTACAAGATTTCAAAGACAGTCGGTGTTGTTTCGTTACAAAATTTCAATGATGGTTGGTCTAGTTCAGTTACGAGATTTCAACCACGGTCAGTTTTACTGGATAACGAATCTCTGCAATGTTAGATTTTCAGTGTTAAATCGATTTTGTTCTATTACTATATTTTAATGACGGCCAGTTTTGTTTACTTAGGAGATCTCAACGACGATAGGTTTTCAGTATCAGTTGGTTTTGTTCTTTTGTTTTTTTACAAGATTTCAAAGACAGTCAGTTTTGTTTGGTTAGAGATTTCAATGACGGTCAGTTTTGCTGGGTTACGGGATCTCGGTGACGGTAGGTTTTCAGTATCAATCAGTTTTGTTCTGTTATGAAATTTCAATAACGATCGGTTTTGCTGGATTACGAGATGTCAATGAAAGTCGGTTTTGCTGGGTTTTGAGATCTCAATTACGGTAGGTTTTCAGTATCACTTGGTTCTTTTATTCTTTTACGAGATTTCAAAGACAGTCGGTTTTGTTTCATTACAAGATCTCAATGACAGTAGGTTTTGCTTCGTTACAAAATTTTAATGATGGTCGATCTTGTTCGGTTATGAGATTTCAACCACGGTCAGTTTTGCTGGGTTATGAAATCTCAATGGTGTTAGACTTTCAGTGTCAGACGTTTTATTCGGTTACGAGATTTCAATGACAGTCGGTTTTGTTTTTGTTAGATCTCAATGACGCTAAGTTTTCAGTATCAATCAGTTTTGTTCTGTGATGAGATTTCAAAAACGGTTGGTTTTATTCAGTTACGAGATTTGAAATGACAGTCGGTTTTTCTGAGTATTGAGATTTCAATGATATTTGGTTGTGCTTGGTTACGAGATTTCAATGATGGTCGGTTTTGTTTGGTGACGAGATTTCAATGATAGTCGGTTTTGTTCGGTTAAATGATTTCAATAACGGTTGGTTTTGCTGGGTTATGAGATCTCAATGATGATATGTTTTCTGTATTAGTTGGTTTTGTTCTTTTATTCTTTTACAGGAGTTCAAAGACAGTTGGTTTTGTTTCATTACGAGATCTCAATGACAATAGGTTTTTTTTCGTTACAAAATTTCAGTGATGGTCGATCTTCTTTGGTAACGAGATTTCAAACACAATCAGTTTTGCTGGGCTACGAAACCTCAACGGTGTTAGACCTCCAGTGTCAATCAGTTTTTTTCAGTTACAAGATTTCAATGACGGTTGTTCTTGTTTTTGTTAGGAGATCTCAATGACGGTAGGTTTTCAGTATCAGTCAGTTTTGTTCTGTCATGAGTTTTCAAAAACGATTTGTTTTATTCGGTTACGAGATTTCAATGACAGTCGGTTTTTGTTGAGTAATGAGATTTCAGTGATATTTGGTTGTGCTCGGTTACGAGATTTCAACGACGGTCGGTTTTGTTTTTGTTAGGAGATCTCAATGACGGTAGGTTTTCAGTATCAGTCAGTTTTGTTCTGTCATGAGTTTTCAAAAATGATTTGTTTTATTCGGTTACGAGATTTCAATGACATTCGGTTTTTGTTGAGTAATGAGATTTCAACGATATTTGGTTGTGCTCGGTTACGAAATTTCAACGACGGTCGGTTTTGTTTTTGTTAGGAGATCTCAATGACGGTAGGTTTTCATTGTCAGTCGGTTTTGTTCTGTGATGAGATTTCAAAGACAGTTGGTTTTATTCGGTTACGAGATTTCAAAGTCGGTCAGTTTTGCTGGGTTACGGGATCTCGGTGACGGTAAGTTTTCAGTATCAAATGGTTTTGTTCTGTTATGAAATTTCAATAACGATCGGTTTTGCTGGGTTAAGCGATCTCAATGACAGTTGGTTTTGTTTTGTTACGAAATTTCAATGATGGTCGGTTTTGTTTGGTTACAAGATTTTAACCACGGTCAGTTTTGCTGGGTTACGAAATCTCAACAGTGTTAGACTTTCAGTGTCAATCGGTTTTATTCGGTTACTAAATTTCAATGACGGTCGGTTTTGTTTTTGTTAGGAGATCTCAGTGACGGTAGGTTTTCAGTATCAGTCAGTTTTATTCTGAGATGAGATTTTAAAGACGGTTGGTTGTGCTTGGTTACGAGATTTCAATGACAGTAAGTTTTGTTGAGATATGAGGTTTCAACGATGGGTGGTTTTGTTCTGTTAAGAGATTTCAATGACGCTCAGTTTTGCTGGATTTCGGGCTCTTGGTGACGGTTGTTCAATCGGTTTTGTTCTGTTATGAAATTTCAGTAACGATCGGTTTTGCTGGATTACGAGATCTTAATGAAAGTCGGTTTTGCTGTGTTATGAGATCTCAATTATGGTAGGTTTTCAGTATTAGTTGGTTTTGTTCTTTTATTCTTTTACGAGATTTCAAAGACAGTCGGTTTTGTTTCATTACGAGATCTCAATGACAGTAGGTTTTGTTTTGTTACGAAATCTCAGCGGTGTTAGATTTTCAGCATCAATCGGTTTTGTTCTGTTCCAGGATTTCAATGATAGTCGGTTTTATTTGGTCACGAGATTTCAATGACGGTCGATTTTGTTTGGTTAGGAGATCTCAATGATGGTAGGATTTCAGTATCAGTCAGTTTTGTTCTGTGATGAGATTTCAAAAACGGTTGGTTTTATTTGGTTACGAGATTTCAATGACAGTCGGTTTTGCTGAGGTGTGAGATCTCAACGATGGGTGGTTGTGCTCGGTTATGAGATTTCAATGACAGGCGGTTTTGTTTCATTACGAGATTTCTATGATGGTCAGTTTTGATTGGTTACAAGATTTCAATGACAGTCGGTTTTGCTGAGTTATAAGATTTCAACGATGGGTGGTTTTGTTCTGTTAAAAGATTTCAATGACGGTCGGTTTTGCTGGGTTATGAGATCTCAATGATGGTATGTTTTCTGTATCAGCTGGTTTTGTTCTTTTATTCTTTTACGAGATTTCAAATACATTTGGTTTTGTTTGGTTACAAGATCTCAATGACAGTAGATTTTCAGTGTCAGTTGGTTTTGTTCTGTGATGAGATTTCAATGACAGTTGTTTTTTTTCGTTACGAGATTTCTATGATGGTCAGTTGTGTTCGGTTACGAGATTCACCAGACGTCAGCACAACGTCCACAAAGCCATCTGGAAGTGGGAGAGTGAGCCTGTATGATAAATATTAGAATCTCAATGGGAGGGGGGAACGGAATTCGACAGCAAATACACAATAGCTGCCAGTTTTGCTGGATTACAAGATATCAATGACTGTAGGTTTTGAGGGTCAGTTGGTTTTATTACTTTATTCTTTTACAAGATTTCAGAGACGGTTGGTTTTATTCGGTTACGAAATTTCAGTGATGGTAGGTTTTCATCGTCAGTTGGTTTTGTTCCTTTATTCTCTTTCGAGACTTTAAAGACAGTCGGTTTTCTTTTGTTACGAAGTTTCAGTGATGGTTAGTTTTGTCCTGTTATGAGATTTCAATGGTAGTCGATCTTTTCAGCTAAGAAATTTCAATAGCGGTTAGTTTTGCTGGGTTACAAGATATCAATGACTGTAGGTTTTTAGTGTCATTTGGTTGTGTTCTTTTATTCTTTTACGAGAACCCAAGAACAAACGGTTCTGTTTCGTTAAAAGAATTCAATGACGTTTGGTTTTGCTGGGTTATGAGATCTCAATGACGGTAGGTTTTCAGTTTTATTAGTTTTGTTCTATTATGAGATTTCAATGACAGTCTGTTTTGTTTAGTTATGAGACTTCAATGACGGTCTGTTTTGTTTGGTTATGAGACTTCAATAATGGCAGACTTTTTTCCATTAAGGAATTTGAATAGTGGTCAGTTTTGCTGGGTTACATCATCTCAATGATAGTAGGTTTTTATCGTCAGTTGGTTTTGTTCCTTTATTCTCTTTTGAAACTTTAAAGACAGTCGGTTTTCTTTTGTTACGAGATTTCAACGATGGTCGGTTTTGTTTGGTTACGAGATTTCAATGACAGTCGGTTTTGTTTGGTTAGGAGATCTCAATGACAGTAGGTTTTCAGCGTCAGTCAGTTTCGTTCCGTGTTGAAATTTCAAAGACGTTTGGTTTTATTCGGTTACGAGATTTCAATGACAGTCGGTTTTAACTTCGTTACGAGATTTCTATGATGGTCGGTTTCGTTTGGTTGCGAGATTTCAATGACAGTCAGTTTTGCTGAATTATGAGATTTCAATGATGGTTGGTTTTGTTCTGTTATGAAATTTCAATAACGATCGGTTTTGCTGGATTACGAGATCTCAGTGAAAGTCGGTGTTGCTGGGTTATGAGAGCTCAATTACGGTAGGTTTTCAGTATCAGTTGGTTTTGTTCTTTTATTCTTTTACGAGATTTCAAAGACAGTCGGTTTTGTTTCGTTACAAAATTTCAATGATGGTTGGTCTAGTTCAGTTACGAGATTTCAACCACGGTCAGTTTTACTGGATAATGAATCTCTGCACTGTTAGATTTTTAGTCGGTTTTTCTGAGTATTGAGATTTCAATGATATATGGTTGTGCTTGGTTACGAGATTTCAATGATGGTCGGTTTTGTTTGGTGATGAGATTTCAATGATAATCGATTTTGTTCGGTTAAATGATTTCAATAACGGTTGGTATTGCTGGGTTATGAGATCTCAATGATGGTAGGATTTCAGTATCAGTCAGTTTTGCTCAGCTCTGAGATTTCGACGATGGTCGGTTTTGCTGGGTTACGAGATCTCAATAGCAAATATGCAGCTGTCGAAATCCGTTCCCCCCCCCAAAAAGATGAGACATGTTGATGAAGTGATTTAAAATATTTTTATTCTGTCCTATGTGTGGATGGAGTTTAACCTGCTTCAGTTTAAATGGTCATTATTTGTCTTTTTGCCATTTATCATGATATTAAATATTTTGAAAAGAAGCAAAATAGCTGAGAGAAAGCAGACGGAAAAATCAAGGAACCTGGATTCGAACCTAGGATTCTCTGGACACAATTGCATATGTGGTCAGCACACTGTCCACGAAGCCATGTGGAAGTGTGAGCTTACTCACGTATGATCAATATTAGAATTTCAATAGGGGGGGGGAACGGAATTCGACGGCAAATATACAGCTGTCGAAATCTGTTCCCCCCCCAAAATGATGAGACATGTTGATGAAGTGACAAACTGAAGCTGGTTAAACTCCATCCACACACAGGACAGAATAAAAATATTTTAAGTCACTTCATCAACATGTCTTAAACTGAAGCTGGTTAAACTCCATCCACACACAGGACAGAATAAAAATATTTTAAGACATGTTGATGAAGTGACTTAAATTATTTTTATTCTGTCCTGTGTGTGTATGGAGTTTAACCAGCTTCAGTTTAAATGATCATTTATTGCCTTTTTACCATTTATCATGATATTAAATATTTTGAAAAGAAGCAAAATAGCTGAGAGAAGGCAGACGGAAAAAGCAAGGAGTGTGGATTTGAACTTAAGATTCACTGATACAACTACACCAGAGGTCAACACACTGTCCACTAAGCCATCTTGAAATGTGAGAATCAGTCTGTATGATAAATATTAGAAACTCAATAGGGGGGGGAACGGAATTCGATGGCAAATATACAGCTGTTGAAATCCGTTCCCCCCCCAAAATGATGAGACATGTTGATGAAGTGACTTAAAATATTTTTATTCTGTCCTATGTATGGATGGAGTTTAACCTGCTTCAGTTTAATTGGTCATTTTTTGCCTTTTTGCCATTTATCATGATATTAAATATTTTGAAAAGTACCAAAATAGGTGAGGGAAGGCAGACGGAAAAAAAAACCCACCAGCCTGGATTCAAACCTAGGATTCCCTGACACAACTGCACCAGAAGTCAACACACTGTCCACAAAGCCATCTGGAAGTGTGAGAACCAGCCTGTATGATAAATATTAGAATCTCAATGGGGGGGGGAACGGAATTCGACGGCAAATATGCAGCTGTCGAAATCCGTTCCCCCCCCCGAAAATGATGAGACATGTTGATGAAGTGACTTAAAATATTTTTATTCTTTCCTATATATGGATGGAGTTTAACCTGCTTCAGTTTAAATGGTCATTTTTTGCCTTTTTACCATTTATCATGATATTAAATATTTTGAAAAGAAGCAAAATAGCTGAGAGAAGGCAGACGGAAAAAGCAAGGAGTCTGGATTTGAACCTAGGATTCCCTGAAACAACTGCACCAGAGTTCAACACACTGTCCACAAAGCCATCTGGAAGTGTGAGAATCAGCCTGTATAATAAATATTAGAATCTCAATAGGGGGGGGAACGGAATTCGACGGCAAATATACAGCTGTCGAAATCCGTTCCCCCCCCCAAAATGATGAGACATGTTGATGAAGTGACTTAAAATATTTTTATTCTGTCCTATGTATGGATGGAGTTTAACCTGCTTCAGTTTAAATGGTCATTTTTTGCCTTTTTACCATTTATCATGATATTAAATATTTTGAAAAGAAGCAAAATAGCTGAGAGAAGGCAGACGGAAAAAGCAAGGAGTCTGGATTTGAACCTAGGATTCCCTGAAACAACTGCACCAGAGTTCAACACACTGTCCACAAAGCCATCTGGAAGTGTGAGAATCAGCCTGTATGATAAATAGTAGAATCTCAATAGGGGGGGAAACGGAATTCGACGGCAAATATACAGCTGTTGAAATCCGTTCCCCCCCCCCCCAAAATGATGAGACATGTTGATGAAGTGACATAAAATATTTTTATTCTGTCCTGTGTGTGGATGGAGTTTAACCAGCTTCAGTTTAAATGTTCATTTTTTGCCTTTTTGCCATTTATCATGATATTAAATATTTTGAAACGAATCAAAATAGCTGAGAGAAGGCAGACGGAAAAAGCAAAGAGCCTGGATTCGAACCTAGCATTCACTGACACTACTACACCAGAGGTCAACACACTGTCCACTATTGTTAGTACTAGTTAGTGTTAGTACACTAACTAGTACACAGTAACTAGTACGCACTAACTAGTACACTAACTAGTACGCACTAGCTAGTATGCACTAACTAGTACACACTAAGTAGTACACTAGCTAGTATGCACTAACTAGTACACACTAAGTAGCACACTAAGTAGTACACACACTAAGTAGTACACACACTAAGTAGTACAATAACTAGTATGCACTAAGTAGTACACACTAAGTAGCACACTAACTAGTATGCACTAAGTAGCACACACTAAGTAGTACACACACTAAGTAGTACACTAAGTAGTACGCACTAACTAGTACACACTAAGTAGTACACTAACTAAACCAACTAATACAGAAAACATACCATCATTGAGATCTCATAACCCAGCAAAACCGACCGTTATTTAAATAATTTAACCGAACAAAACCGATTATCGTTGAAATCTTGTATAAAACAAAACCGAATATCTTTGAAATGTCGTAAAATAACAAAAGAACAAAACCGACCATCACTGAAATCTCGTAACTGAGCACAACCAAATATCACTGAAATCTCATTACTCAGCAAAACCGACTGTCATTGAAATCTCGTAATGAAACAAAACCAACTGTCTTTGAAAGCTCGTAAAAGAATAAAAGAACAAAACCAACTGATACTGAAAACCTACCGTAATTGAGATCTCATAACTCAGCAAAACCGACTTTCATTGAGATTTCGTAATCCAACAAAACCGACCGTTATTGAAATCTCTTAACCGAACAAAACCGATCATCATTGAAATCTTGTAAAAGAACAAAACCAAATGATACTGAAAACCTAACGTAATTGAGATCACATAACCCAGCAAAACCGACTTTCATTGACATCTCGTAATCCAGCAAAACCGATCGTTATTGAAATTTCATAACAGAACAAAACCGATTGATACTGAAAACCTACCATCACCAAGATCCCGTAACCCAGCAAAACTGACCGTCATTGAAATCTCGTAACCGAATAAAACCAACCGTCTTTGAAATCTCATCACAGAACAAAACCGAATGACACTGAAAACCTACTGTCATTGAGATCTCATGACTAAACAAAACCGACTGTCTTTGAAATCTCGTAAAAGAATAAAAGAACAAAACCAACTAATACAGAAAACATACCATCATTGAGATCTCATAACCCAGCTAAACCGACTGTTATTGAGATCATTTAACCGAACAAAACCGATTATCGTTGAAATCTTGTAATAAAAAAACCCGAATATCTTTGAAAACTCGTAAAATAACAAAAGAACAAAACCGACCAACTTTGAAATCTCGTCACCAAACAAAACCGACCATCATTGAAATCTCGTAACCGAGCACAACCAAATATCTTTGAAATCTCATTACTCAGCAAAACCGACTGTCATTGAAATCTCATCACAGAACAAAACTGACTGATACTGAAAACCTACCGTGATTGAGATCTCCTAACAAAAACAAAACCGACCATCATTGAAATCTCGTGACCGAATAAAACCGATTGATACTGAAAGTCTAACACCGTTGAGATTTCGTAACCCAGCAAAATTGACCGTGGTTGAAATCTCCTAACCGAACAAGACCGACCATCATTGACATTTTGTAACGAAACAAAACCGACTGTCTTTGAAACCTTGTAAAAGAATAAAAGAACAAAACCAATTGATACTAAAAACCTACCGTAATTGGGATCTCATAACCCAGCAAAACCGACTTTCATTGACATCTCGTAATCCAGAAACCGATCGTTATTGAAATTTCATAACAGAACAAAATCGATTGATACTGAAAACCTACCGTCACTGAGATCCCGTAACCCAGCAAAACAAAACCGACCGACTTTGAAATCTTGTCACCAAACAAAACCGACCATTATAGAAAACTCGTAACAAAACAAAACCGACTGTCATTGAAATCTCGTAACCAAACACATCCGATCATCATTGAAATCTCGTTACTCAGCAAGACCAACTATCATTGAAATCTCATAACCGAATAAAACCAACCGTTTTTGAAATCTTATCACAGAACAGAACTGACTGATACTGAAAATCTACCATTATTGAGATCTCCTAACCAAACAAAACCGACCGTCATTGAAATCTTGTGACCGAATAAAACCGACTATCATTGAAATCCCGTAATAGAACAAAACCAACCGTTTTTGAAATCTCATCACAGAACAAAACTGACTGATACTGAAAATCTACCATCATTGAGATCTCCTAACCAAACAAAACTGACTGTCTTTGAAATCTTGTAAAAAAACAAATGAACAAAACCAACTGATACTGAAAACCTACCGTCGTTGAGTTCTCCTAACCAAATAAAACTGACCATCATTGAAATCTTGTACACTAACTAGTACACAGTAACTAGTACGCACTAACTAGTACACTAACTAGTACGCACTAGCAGGTATGCACTAACTAGTACACACTAAGTAGTACACTAGCTAGTATGCACTAACTAGTACACACTAAGTAGCACACTAAGTAGTACACACACTAAGTAGTACACACACTAAGTAGTACAATAACTAGTATGCACTAAGTAGTACACACTAAGTAGCACACTAACTAGTATGCACTAAGTAGTACACACTAAGTAGTACACACACTAAGTAGTACACTAAGTAGTACGCACTAACTAGTACACACTAAGTAGTACACTAACTAAACCAACTAATACAGAAAACATACCGTCATTGAGATCTCATAACCCAGCAAAACCGACCGTTATTTAAATAATTTAACCGAACAAAACCGATTATCGTTGAAATCTTGTATAAAACAAAACCGAATATCTTTGAAATGTCGTAAAATAACAAAAGAACAAAACCGACCATCACTGAAATATCGTAACTGAGCACAACCAAATATCACTGAAATCTCATTACTCAGCAAAACCGACTGTCATTGAAATCTCGTAATGAAACAAAACCAACTGTCTTTGAAAGCTCGTAAAAGAATAAAAGAACAAAACCAACTGATACTGAAAACCTACCGTAATTGAGATCTCATAACTCAGCAAAACCGACTTTCATTGAGATTTCGTAATCCAGCAAAACCGATCGTTATTGAAATTTCATAACGGAACAAAACTGACTGATACTGAAAACCTACCATCATTGAGATCTCCTAACCAAACAAAACCGACCGTTATTGAAATCTCTTAACCGAACAAAACCGATCATCATTGAAATCTTGTAAAAGAACAAAACCAAATGATACTGAAAACCTAACGTAATTGAGATCACTTAACCCAGCAAAACCGACTTTCATTGACATCTCGTAATCCAGCAAAACCGATCGTTATTGAAATTTCATAACAGAACAAACATCATTGAGATCTCAATGATGGTAGATTTTCAGTATCAGTCAGTTCTGTTCTGTGATAAGATTTCAAAAACGGTTGGTTTTATTCGGTTACGAGATTTCAATGATAGTTGGTCTTGCTGAGTAACGAGATTTCAATGATGATCGGATGTGTTTGGTTACAAGATTTCAATGACAGTCGGTTTTGTTTTGTTACGAGTTTTCTATAATGGTCGGTTTTGTTTGGTGACAAGATTTCAAAGTCGGTCGGTTTTGTTTTGCTGGGTTACGGGATACCAAATAAAACTGACCATCATTGAAATCTCGTAATAGAACAAAACCGATTAACACTGAAAATCTGACACTGCAGAGATTTCGTTACCCAGCAAAACTGACCGTGGTTGAAATCTCGTAACCGAACAAGACCGACCATCATTGAAATTTTGTAACGAAACAAATCCTACTGTCATTGAGATCTCGTAATGAAACAAAACCAACTGTCTTTGAAATCTTGTAAAAGAATAAAAGTACAAAAACAAATGATACTAAAAACCTACCGTAATTGAGATCTCATAACCCAGCAAAACCGACTTTCATTGACATCTCGTAATCCAGAAAAACGATCGTTATTGAAATTTCAAAACAGAACAAAACCGATTGATACTGAAAACCTACCGTCACCGAGATCCCGTAACCCAGCAAAACAAAACCGACCGACTTTGAAATCTCGTCACCAAACAAAACCGACCATTATAGAATTCTCGTAACAAAACAAAACCGACTGTCATTGAAATCTCGCAACCAAACACACCCGACCATCATTGAAATCTCATTACTCAGCAAAAGCGACTGTCATTGAAATCTCGTAACCGAATAAAAACAACCGTCTTTGAAATTTCAACACAGAACAAAACCGACTGACACTGAAAACCTACTGTCATTAACATCTCGTAACCAAATAAAACAAAAACAACTGTTTTTGAAATTTCGTAAAAGAATATAAGAACGAAACCAACTGATACTGAAAACCTATTGTGATTGAGATCTCCTAACCAAACAAAACCGACCATCGTTGAAATCTCGTAACAAAAGAAAACCGACTGTCTTTAAAGTTTCAAAAGAGAATAAAGGAACAAAACCAACTGACGATAAAAACCTACTATCATTGAGATGATTTAACCCAGCAAAACTGACCACTATTCAAATTCCTTAATGGAAAAAAGTCGGCCATTATTGAAGTCTATTTATCATACTTGCTAGTTCTCACACTTCCAGTTGGCTTTGTGGACAGTGTGCTGACCTCTGGTGCAGTTGTGTCTAGAGAATACTTGGTTCGAATCCAGGTGCATAGGTTTGTCCATCTGCCTTCACTCACCTACTTTGCTTCTTGTCAACATATTTAATATCATGATAAATGATAAAAAGGCAAAAAATGAACCGAATCCTCGGTTTTTCCATCTGCTTTCTCTCACCTATTTTGCTTCTTGTCAACATATTTAATATCATGATAAATGACAAAAAGGCAAAAAATGAACATTTAAACTGATGCAGTTTAAACTCCATCCACACTCAGGATAGAATAAACATATTTTAAGTCACTTCATCAACATCTCTCATCATTTTGGAAGGGGGAACGGATTTCGACAGCTGTATCTTTGCCGTCGAAATACGTTCCCACCCCCTATTGAGATTCTAATATTTATCATACTTGCTGATTCTCACACTTCCAGATGGCTTTGTGGACAGCGTGCTGACCTCTGGTGCAATTGTGTCCAGAGAATCCTAGGTTTGAATCCAGGCTTGTGGGTTTTTTCCGTCTGCCTTCTCTCACCTATTTTGAATTCGACGGCAAAGATACAGCTGTCGAAATCCGTTCCCCCCCCCAAAATAATGAGAGATGTTGATGATGTGACTTAAAATATTTTTATTCTATCCTGCGTGTGTAGGAGTTTAAACTGCCTCAGTTTAAATGTTCATTTTTTGCTTTTTTGTCATTTATCATGTGTAAGGATGGATTTTTACTAATACTGAATTACTGAATTCAATCCTGTAATAAAATTACTGAATTCAATCCTGTAATAAAACAATAAAACTCTCTAATCTGAAGAGAGGATCTGCGTGAAAGAGCACAGGACAACACCTGGTTCAACTTCCTCTCTTCCCCCCCATGCAGTTCCTGAGTTCCTGAGTCCTCACACCCTCTCCTTCCCTTCAGGCCATGCAAGTCTCACAAATCTGCTATCTTAGTTGTTTTAAGTGACATCAGTGAAAATACTTCTGGTGCGATTGGTAAGAGGGTTTCACTCCCACAACATTAGAACAGACAAGAACAAAGAAAACAAAACCTGTTCTCCTGGGGTGGGAGATGTCCCAATAAAGATTCTTATGAACCAATCTTGATTTATCTTGGATTCCTCTAAAATCATTATGACTAGTAGATTATTAGAGTCCTTCACTTCCGTAAATCTGCGTCAGGACAGGTCAAACTAGAGAGCCCCATGAAAGGAGCATGGAAGCACATCATGGGACTTTTTGAGTTTGTCTGCTGAATTGAATTAGCAAGCTGCAGTATCGTGACTACGAAAACTATATTTTTGTATGAACAAGCATGTGGCGGTTCGACTCAAATGCATTATTAAACTCTGCACCCTCTGACTAAGAATCATAAACTGGCGAATTTATGTCCGTGAGAACGCAGTCGGCCGATGCGAAAATCTCTATGTGGTGATTCGGTTCATAATGAATGTATAATTGACATTATGAGGTATCCAGAATGATCAAAGACCTAAATTAAAGCACAACTAATCTCATGATCAGCTGTTACATCGGAAAGATTGTGAAACTAAGTGTCAGTTATAATTGGAGTCAGATAAAATTATTTACGAAAGTCAGAACTGAATTAGAAACCAAAGTTGTATTAAATTAAGATTAATTTTACAGAAGTGCCAGAGGACGTACACAAAGTGGTGACTAACCCTCCGTGATCCTCCAGTCTCAAGTGAGTGACGTCATCTGGCGCGACAATTCAGATCCAAACGGAGCATGAGGTTTGAGACTATCCTTCTCTGTCTGCAGCTACTGTGGTAAGTCCATCTTTGTTTACCTTTTTAGAAACGTTTGAGGGAAAACCTAGACACACCTCATATAGACACATTTGTAGAACGGGTCGGTATACCCAGGATACACCGGAACCGAAAAAAAACCCGGTGGTGTTTGAGATTATTAGAGAAACAACATGGCTTATCAGGGAAATGGTAGTTTGAGTGTAGACAGGGATATAATGGAAACTCTTGCTTTGCAAATAAAAGATCTCCTTTATCGTCTGCGTAACAAGGGAGTAGATTTTGATTGGAACAATGACCAAATTCTAGCCTGGTACGTTACCGAAGGGCGAAAATTGGAAACTAAATCTTCCTAACGAAAATTACCGGTCGCGATTGTTTATATGCTGCGTCGAAATGATTTGGCAACTATTGCAGAAAACGAACGTGTGATAGCGAACATAAAAGAGCTAGAAGCAGCGCGATCAGATGAGCTGAAAAAGCTCAGAGCACAGGTTGAAGCATCTGTGTATGAAAAACAAACTTGGGCAAGACAGGGCGACGCGATGGAAACACAAATTAAAAAGCTTGAAAAGAAGCTAAAATTGGATAAAAAATATACATCCGCTCTCGAGAAGTGTTGCGGGTCTGCGGGGGGTTCCTGTAGCTGCAGTCAAAATAGCGGCGTTAAATTCTAAAAATGGAGGCTGGTTAGTTAACATCCTTATTGATACCGGTGCCGCCTGCTCTTGCACAAACATTCCACTACCCTTAAGTACACGAACGATCCAAATTAAAGGTATAGGCGATACTTTGATGACAGCAACTTAAATGCAACCGGTCCAGCTTGATTTAGGCATGGTAGTGCTAAGCGAGCCATTCTGGTATTTACCAGGTAACAGCGAAGGAAGTGTATTGGGAATGGACATCATGAGAAAGCATGGCTTTGTAATTCATTGTTTTGAAAAACAAGTTGTCTCAAGGCCATGCCGGCGTTATGTCCATATCCAGCACAGATCTGATTCAACTTAATTGGCTTTGAAGTATGCATTGAGGGAGAGCCCCCTCCCCCACAAAAACAATATCTCATCAAGCCAGAGGCAGAAGTCGCTGTTCATGAGATAGTAAAACAGCTGGAGGTTAGAAGGATAGTTCGACGATGCAGTTCAACCACAAATTCTCCGTGTTTGCCAGTTCCGAAACCTAATGGTAAATGGCGCCTTTGTATTGATTACCAACGTCTTAACAAAATTTTACCTAAGGCAACACCTATAGTGGCAAACCCGTCTACCATCTTATCACAAGTTTCAACCAGTGCTTCGTGGTTCACAGTACTTGACATTAAAAATGGTTTCTGGTCTATCAAAGTCAAACGAGAAGACCAATGGAAGCTAGCATTTACTGTAAATCAAATACAGTACACATGGGAACGAATGCCACAAGGCCTTCACAACAGCCCAGCCATTTTTCACAGAGCTGTGGCAGATGTGATCACTCCCTTATTAGGGATTGGAAAAGTAGTTCACTATATAGACGACATACTAATAGCCACAGAGGAACCACTTGAGAACCACTTGCAACTAGTTGACAAAGTGTTACAGATGCTAGGCAACGCAGGCTTTAAAATGAACAAAGATAAAGCTCAAATTGCGCAAAGAGAAGTACACTATTTAGGGTACACTCTGACTCAGGGTCAAAGAGCATTAACAGATGACAGAAAGAAATGCATTTCTGAACTGCCCTGACCTCATACTTTGAACTCGCTGCAAAAAGTGTTAGGTACAGCAAACTATTTACGAGATTTCATCCCTGATTTTGCAAATACTGCCGCACCATTGTATTCGCTTTTAAAAGGCAAAACAAAGCCGAATGATGTCCTTGAATGGACTGATGAACATAAACGAGCGTTTACCGACTTAAAACAACGATTGTGCGCCGCGCCCACCCTGGGTTTGCCCAGCCCATCAAAAGATTTTCATATTCAAGTAGACACGCATGAAATCACCTTAAGTGGAGTCTTAGCTCAAGAACATGGGGGAAAACTGCGTCCAATCGCTTATTACAGCCGGAAAAAATCTTTGGTTGAACAAGGATTTGACCCATATACACAGCAGGTACTCGCGGTGCATTGGATGTTAAAAACAACTGTACGAATGCTGTTACAAGGCCGGATAAAGGGAGTTTCCTCCCAAAAATTAGCGAGATGGTTAGCAGACATTCAAGCGCGTGAGATCACAATAAAAAACACACGAATCTTGCCACATCTGCTCGGGGATGTTGAGGGACATCCACACACATGCCAACCTTAACAGGAGTCGCAAAGCCTCGTACATGACCAGCCACTACCAGGCCAAGTGCAGGTGTACATTGATGGTTCTCGATTCTGCCAAAATGGTCATTTTTATACTGGCTGTGCAGTGTGGGCTCCTCATTTCCCCGATACAGATGCAAAACAGCAGTTGTTGTTTAAATTAGCGGCTAACAGTGCCAAAGGGGGGTATCGATATTGCCTCGTGATAATTGATAAATTCTCAAAATGGGTCGAAGCAATTCCCACTCGCAATAACACTGCAAACACAGTGGCACGTGTGATGGCGAACCAAATCATCCCTCTTTGGGGAGCACCAATTAATTATGATCTTCCTTCTCCATAGGACAGTCACTGCAATTCCATGGAGGTCGGATGCCAGGGCGGTATCTGGACCCACCTGCATCGAATTGGGACAACGCGTCACACTCGCACACACCCTAGGATGCGGGAGATGGGTATGGAAATATATTAAGGGGCCATCCACACCTTACATTCCAATTACATACAAAGAAATAGTCACATGGCCCCCTGGATTAGCACCGGAACCAAACTGTGTAACTAAGATTTGCTGTAAGACAGGGTCTACTCATCTCCCAGACACAAACATCACAGGTTACACACTCGCACCAAAATTTCATCACAACCTTACTACCTGGAATCAACTTAAAGAGTACCCAGGTTCAAAAATTGGTAGTCAGAACCTGCTGTTTAAAATCAACAATTATGGGGAAGATCCTAAAAAATGTTACTTTATTAAGGGTCTAGAACCAGCAACATATAGATGCAGGCACACTACAACACATAATAATACACATTTGAAGTTTACTGAACTTCTTTTCAACCTGACAAATCCTATATCAAAAAATAATTTAAAAACATTTGTTTGGACTGGACGAAAAGAAGGAACATACTGTGTGGGAAAATGTGAGACAAATATGGACGATTTTACTAGCCCTCAGAATTGTTCATGGACTTTGCATCATTGCTTTAATCTAACTACTTGTGGATATAGAAAGCCCACACAGTGTCCAAAATTGCATCCTATCCCTCCGGGTGGCCTTATCGAAGGAAATGTAAACAAAAATTTGCTTCATGATGTCAATCTTGTGATAACACATGTGACGTATAATATCTCTAATATTTTGTCTGCTTATGTAGAACAGTGTAACCAGAATGATGAAACTTATACATGGCTACAGTCACGCATCAATGATTTAGTTTCTGATTACAAAAACAGTCCAAACTCCACCTGCTCGTACTAAACGAGACCTGTTTGGAAATATAGCAGGCCTTTTTGGGTCAGTTAATTCTATATCTAACACTTACAAAATAACAGGTCAGTCTCAATTTTCAACATGGTTGGCAAATCAGGTGGCCACTGGTTTTCAACACATCACCAATAGTAATGAGAATATAATTAAAGCAGTCAGATCTGAAGCGCAGGCGCTTCTGACGACCAGCCAAACAATTTTCAATCAGACCCGTACCATCGAGCATGACTTAGCCTGTAGATTGTATGCACAAGATTTGTTTACGGCAGCAAGACAAGAAATTTTAGATCTTCGTCTATATAAGATACCTAGACATGTTTTAAACGATCTTATAGAAATTCTAGATCTGCATAGATGGCTTACATCAGAAAAAATGAAGAATATTAACTGTTCTAAATTGTTGTCAACATTAATGATGTATACTGGAAATGAATGTATTGGCTGTATTGGGTTTTTTGCCACTTTCCCTCTAATTCACCCAGATCAAGTCTACCTAAATTCCACTACCATACACTCTATTGGTGTAGTAGTGAAGGATCAGATCATTAAATGGGACTATCTTACGGGGTATATGACTTTGAAGGGCACTGAAACCTTATTTACCACTCGCACCTGTTGTCATGAAACATCTAGTTACATTATCTGTACTTGCAATACTTTGCAACCTTTTTCTGCCAATGATCCTAAGCTCATTAATGTGCAGTCTTTGCATGGCCATTCCGATGCTGTCCAAGTATCTCACACTCAGTGGTGCGTCGTAAGTGAGATGAATTCCTTCACCTACGGGGGTCTGACCTGCTCTGCAAACCACACTTTCTGCTTGGAAGTGAAAGAGGACTTTTCAATGGGCCAGATAAACATCCTGGGAAAGGTACCGCTAGATGTAGACGTTTCCCCATGGTGGGAAGACACTTTTTATGAGCAGAGCACACAAGCTTTGGTCAACATGATGGACCTAGTGCAAGGGATTCTTTTGCGGACTGAATACCACCTCAACCAAGCACAAGTGGAAGCAAACCTGGCGAAAAGAACTGCAGAGATCCTGTCTAGCTCCTCTACCCGCTCAGCTTGGTATGCTTACACCTGGTGGGACTGGATGTTTCGCGGATGCGCCATCGCCAGTGTGCTCATCTTCTTATTCACTCTCATCCAGTGCTGCTACTTCAGATGTCTTTTCCGTATGATGCGCACTTCAACCAATGTGGCCATCGCGCTCAGTCCACTACCAGCCCTACAGAAGCTACAATCATAAGCAAGCTGCAAGAAATCCATGGAAAGTGGCCCCTCAGGGACTGCTCTGTATCTGCCCCAAGGGGCCAAGGGCGGAACTGTAAGGATGGATTTTTACTAAGACTGAATTACTGAATTCAAGATTCCTATCCTGTAATAAAACAATAAAACTCTCTAATCTGAAGAGAGGATCTGCGAGAAAGAGCACAGGACAACACCTGGTTCAACCTCCTCTCTTCACCCCCATGCTGAGTTCCTGACTCCTCACACCCTCTCCTTCCCTTCAGGCCATGCAAGTCTCACAAATCTGCTATCTTAGTCCCACAACAATAGAACAGACAAGAATAAAGAAAACAAAACCTGTTCTCTTGGGGTGGGAGATGTCCCGATAAAGATTCTTATGAACCATTTGCTTGGATCCACAAAACCAGGCGTGTGACCCTTTGGGGCACGAGAAAAGGTCCAGTAAAAGCTGCATAAATATTTGGGTGCTAAATGTTTATAGCCCTTTTGTTATAACTTGGGGTATTTAAAAGGATTTGGCAAACCACTCAGGGAAGCATCTGCATTCAGAACTTCCCGCACAATTGTTGTGTGTATCTCTCTATTCGCCAGGTAAGCTGAATTTTTATATTTTGTTGTGAGTTGTACTTTGCATTTTATGCTGATCAGTTGTGTGATGTATTCTTTGTAATTCTTTTAATTGATGATTTATCCTGCCTGGCAAAAACAATAAATGTTAATCTTGATTTATCTTGGATTCCTCTAAAATCATTATGACTAGTAGATTATTAGAGTCCTTCACTTCCGTAAATCTGCGTCAGGACAGGTCAAACTAGAGAGCCCCATGAAAGGAGCATGGAAGCACATCATGGGACTTTTTGAGTTTGTCTGTTATTGAATTAGCAAGTTGCAGTATCGTGACTAAGAAAACTGTATTTTTGTATGAACAAGCATGTGGCAGTTTGACTCAAATGCATTAGTAAACTCTGCACCCTCTGACTAAGAATCATAAACTGGCGAATTTATGTCCGTGAGAACGCAGTCGGCCGATGCGAAATTCTCTATGTGGTGATTCGGTCCGTAATGAAAGCATAATTGACATTATGAGGTATCCAGAATGATCAAAGACCTAAATTAAAGCACAACTAATCTCATGATCAGCTGTTACATCGGAAAGAACCGAAGTCAGAATTGAATTAGAAACCAAAGTTGTATTAAATTAAGATGAATTTTACAGAAGTGCCAGAGGACGTACACGCGAAATACCTTCGACCAGACCACTAGATGCCGTCGTTGGGCTAGTGGGTGGAACCCTACACATGATATTAAATATGTTGACAAATAGAAAAATAGGTGAGAGAAGGCAGACGGAAAAACACACTAGCCTGTATTCAAATCTAGGATTCTTTGGACACAACTGCACCAGAGGTCAGCACATTGTCCTACTAGCCATCTGGAAGTGGGAGAGTCAGCTCTGACATTAGGAATCATTGTGGCAATTCATATTCTCTGTTGGTTACCTCTCTATATTGTTTCTCTTGCAGGGAATACAATAATTTCCTCTGTAATAGTGAATGTTCTAACATGGGTCTTCTATATTAACTCAGGCCTGAATCCTCTAATCTATGCTTTATTTTACCCTTGGTTTAGAAGGTGATTTAAACACATCCTATCACTTAAGATATTTCAGTCAGCATCATCTTTGGTGGACATTTTTATAATTGATCATTCATGATTGCTGTATTTCACAATGTGTTTGTGTTTCGGCTTTCAAAATGGTAAAGCACACTTTCAAGCTGTACGAACTAGTACGAACACTAACTTAGCTTAGCACACCGTTATCTTTGTGTCTCTTTTACACGTTAGTACACACTAAGTAGTACACACACTAAATAGTACACTAACTAGTACGCACTAACTAGTACACACTAAGTAGTACTCTAACTACTATGCACTAACTAGTACACACTAAGTAGTACACTAACTAGTATGCACTAACTAGTACGCACTAACTAGAACACTAACTAGTACGCACTAACTAGAACACTAACTAGTACGCACTAACTAGTATGCACCAACTAGTACGCACCAACTAGTACGCACTAACTAGTACGCACTAACTAGTAAACACTAACTAGTAAACACTAAGTAGTACACTAACTAGTACGCACTAACTAGTACGCACTAACTAGTACGCACTAACTAGTACACACTAACTAAGTAGTACACTAAGTAGTACACACTAAGTAGTACACTAACTAGTACACTAACTAGTACGCACTAACTAGTACACACTAAGTAGTACACTAACTCGTATACACTAACTAGTACACACTAAGTAGTTTCTAACATGGACAATGTATATTAACTGTGTGTGGATGGAGTTTAACCAGCTTCAGTTTAAATGTTCATTTTTTGCTTTTTTGCCATTTATCATGATATTAAATATTTTGAAAAGTACCAAAATAGGTGAGAGAAGGCAGACGGAAAAATCAAGGACCCTGGATTCGAACCTAGGATTCCCTGACACTACTACACCAGAGGTCAACACACTGTCCACTAGTGTTAGTACTAGTTAGTGTTAGTACACTAACTAGTACGCAGTAACTAGAACGCACTAACTAATACACTAACTAGTATGCACTATCTAGTACACACTAAGTAGTACACTAACTAGTATGCACTAACTAGTACACACTAAGTAGCACACTAACTAGTATGCACTAAGTAGTACACACTAAGTAGTACACACACTAAGTAGTACACTAAGTAGTACGCACTAACTAGCACACACTAAGTAGTACACTAACCAAACCAACTAATACAGAAAACATACCATCATTGAGATCTCATAACCCAGCAAAACCGACCGTTATTTAAATCATTTAACCGAACAAAACCGAATATCTTTGAAATCTCGTAAAATAACAAAAGAACAAAACCGACCATCACTGAAATCTCGTAACCGAGCACAACCAAATATCACTGAAATCTCATTACTCAGCAAAACCGACTGTCATTGAAATCTCGTAACCGAATAAAACCATCCGTTTTTGAAATCTAATCACAAAACAAAACTGACTGGTACTGAAAACCTACCATCATTGAGATCTCCTAACAAAAACAAAACCGACCGTCATTGAAATCTAATAAACGAATAAAACCGATTGATTCTGAAAGTCTAACAACGTTGAGACTTCTTTACCCAACAAAACTGACCGTGGTTGAAATCTCGTAACCAAACAAGATCGACCATCATTGAAATCTCGTAATGAAACAAATCCGACTGTCTTTGAACTCTCGTAAAAGAATAAAAGAACAAAACCAAATGATACTGAAAACCTACCGTAATTGAGATTTCATAACCCAGCCAAACCGACTTTTGTTGATCTCTCGTAATCCAGCAAAACCGATCGTTATTAAAAAATTTCATAACAGAAAAAAATGATTGAAACTGAAAACCTACCGTCACAGAGATCCCGTAACCCAGCAAAACTGACCACCACTGAAATCTCGTAACCGAATAAAACCAACCGTCTTTGAAATCTCATCACAGAACAAAAACGACTGACACTGAAAAACTACTGTCATTGAGATCTCATGACTAAACAAAACCGACTGTCTTTGAAATCTCGTAAAAGAATAAAAGGACAAAACCAACTAATACAGAAAACATACCATCATTGAGATCTCATAACCCAGTATAAAACCGACCGTTATTGAAATCATTTAACCGAACAAAAACGATTATCGTTGAAATCTTGTAATAAAACAAAACCGAATATCTTTGAAATCTCATAAAATAACAAAAGAACAAAACCGACCGACTTTGAAATCTCGTCAGCAAACAAAACCGACCATCATTGAAATGTTGTAATGAAACAAAACTGAATATTTTTGAAATATCGTAAAACAACAAAAGAACGAAAACAACCGACTTTGAAATCTCGTAACCAAACAAAATCGACCATCAGAAAAATCTTCTAAACAAACAAAACCAACTGTCATTGAAATCTCATAACCGAACACAACCGACCATCATTGAAATCTCATTACTCAGCAAAACCGGCTGTCATTGAAATCCCATAACAGAATAAATCCAACCGTCTTTGAAATCTCATCACAGAACAAAACCGACTGACACTGAAAACCTACCGTAATTGAGATCTCATAACCCAGCAACACCGACTTTCACTGAGATCTCGTAATCCAGCAAAACCGATCGTTATTGAAATTGCATAACAAAACAAAACCGATTGATACTGAAAACCTACCGTCACTGAGATCCCGTAACCCAGCAAAAGTGACTGTTATTGAAATTTCTTAACAGAACAAAACCAACCATCATTGATATCTCATAACTCAGTAAAACTGACTGTCATTGAAATCTCGCAACCAAAATAAACCGACCATCAAAGAAATCTCGTAACGAAATTAAAACCGACTGTCACTGAAATCTCATAACCGAATGAAACTAACCGTCTTTGAAATTTCAACACAGAACGAAACCAACTGACACTGAAAACCTACTGTCATTAACATCTCGTAACCAAATAAAACAAAACCAATTGTTTTTGAAATCTAGTAAAAGAATATAAGAACGAAACCAACTGATACTGAAAACCTACTGTTATTGACATCTCCTAACCAAACAAAACCGACCGTCATTCAAATCTCGTAACCAAACAAAACCGACCATCGTTGAAATCTCGTAACAAAAGAAAACCGACTGTCTTTAAAGTTTCAAAAGAGAATAAAGGAACAAAACCAACTGACGATAAAAAACCTACTATCATTGAGATGATGTAACCCAGCAAAACTGACCACTATTCAAATTCCTTAATGGAAAAAAGTCCGCCATTATTGAAGTCTCATAACCAAACAAAACCAACCTACTTTGAAATCTCGTCACCAAACACACCCGACCATCATTGAAATCTCATTACTCAGTAAAACCGTCTTTCATTGAAATCTCGTAACCGAATAAAACCAACCGTTTTTGAAATCTTATCAAAACAAAAACTTATCAGAACAAAACTGACTGATACTGAAAACCTACCATCATTGAGATCTCCTAACCAAACAAAACCGACCGTCATTGAAATCTTGTGATCAAATAAAACCGACTATCATTGAAATCCCGTAACAGAACAAAACCAATTGATACTGAAAATCTAACAATGTTGAGATTTCGTAACCCAGCAAAACTGACCGTGGTTGAAATCTCGTAACCGAACAAGACCGACCATCATTGAAATTTCGTAATGAAATAAAACCTGCTGTCATTGAGATGTCGTAATGAAACAAAACTGACTGTCTTTGAAATCTTGTAAAAGAATAAAAGAACAAAACCAACTGATACAGAAAACCTACCGTAAATGAAATCTCATAACCCAGCAAAACCGATTTTCATTGAGATTTCGTAATCCAGCAAAACCGATCGTTATTGAAATTTCATAACAGAACAAAACCGATTGATGCTGAAAACCTACCGTCACCGAGATCCCGTAACTCAGTAAAACTGAACGTCATTGAAATCTCGTAACCAAACAAAACTGACTGTCTTTGAAATCTTGTAAAAAAACAAATGAACAAAACCAACTGATACTGAAAACCTACCGTCGTTGAGTTTTCCTAACCAAACAAAACTGACCATCCTTGAAATCTCGTAATAGAACAAAAACGATTGATACTGAAAACCTACCGTCACCGAGATCCCGTAACCCAGCAAAACAAAACTGACCGACTTTGAAATCTCGTCACCAAACAAAACCGACCATTACAGAAATCTTATAACAAAACAAAACCGACTGTCATTGAAATCTCGTGACCGAATAAAACCGACTATCATTGAAATCCCGTAACAGAACAAAACTGATTGACAGAGAAAATCTAACACCGTTGAGATTAAGTAACCCAGCAAAACTGACCGTGGTTGAAATCTCGTAATCGAACAAGATTGACCGTCATTGAAATTTCGTAACGAAACAAAACCTACTGCCATTGAGATCTCCTAACCAAACAAAACCGACCGTCATTGAAATCTCGTAACCAAACAAAACCGACCATCGTTGAAATCTCGTAACAAAAGAAAGCCGACTGTCTTTAAAGTTTCAAAAGAGAATAAAGGAATAAAACCAACTGATGATAAAAACCTACTATCATTAAGATGATGTAACCCAGCAAAACTGACCACTATTCAAATTCCTTAATGGAAAAAAGTCGGCCATTATTGAAGTCTATTTATCATACTTGCTAGTTCTCACACTTCCAGATGGCTTTGTGGACAGTGTGCTGACCTCTGGTGCAGTTTTCTCCAGAGAATCCTCGGTTTTTCCATCTGCTTTCTCTCACCTATTTTGCTTCTTGTCAACATGTTTAATATCATGATAAATGACAAAAAGGCAAAAAATGAACATTTAAACTGATGCAGTTTAAACTCCATCCACACACAGGATGGAATAAAAATATTTTAAGTCACTTCATCAACATCTCTCATCATTTTGGAAGGGGGAACGGATTTCGACAGGCTGTATCTTTGCCGTCAAATTCCGTTCCCCCCCCCTATAGAGATTGTAATATTTATCATACTTGCTGGTTCTCACACTTCCAGATGGCTTTGTGGACAGTGTGCTGACCTCAGGTGCAGTTGTTGCCAGAGAATTCTCGGTTTGAAACCAGGCTAGTGGGTTTTTTCGTCTACCTTCTCTCACCTATTTTGCTTCTTGTCAACATATTTAATAACAAGATAAATGACAAAAAGGCAAAAAGGGAACATTTAAACTGAGGCAGTTTTAACTCCATCCACACACAGGATAGAATAAAAATCTTTTAAGTCACTGAATCAACATCTCTCATCATTTTGGGGTGGGGGGAACGGATTTCGACAGTTGTATCTTTGCCGTTAAATTCCGTCCCACCGTCCCCCTATTGAGATTCTAATATTTATCATACTTGCGGGTTCTCACACTTCCAGATGGCTTTGTGGACAGTGTGTTTACCTCTGGTGCAGTTGTGTCCAGAGAATCCTATGTTCAAATCCAGGTTTGTGGGTTTTTCCATCTGCCTTCTCTCACCTATTTTGCTTCTTGTCAACATATTTAATATCATGATAAATGGCAAAAAGGCAAAAAATAGATATTTAAACTGAAGCAGTTTAAACTCCATCCACTCACAGTATAGAATAAAAATATTTTAAGTCACTGAATCAACATCTCTCATCATTTTGGGGGGGGAACGGATTTTGACAGCTATATCTTTGCCGTCGAATTACTGATACTGATACTGAAAACCTACCGTCATTGAGATCTCCTAACCAAACAAAACCGACCGTCATTGAAATATCATAACCAAACAAAAATGATTGACATTGAAAATCTAACACCATGTAAATTTCGTTGCCCAGCAAAACTGACAGTGGTTGAAATCTCGTAACCGAACAAGACCGGCCGTCATTGAAATTTCGTAACAAAACAAAACCGACTGTCTTTGAAATCTCGTAAAATAACAAAAGAACAAAACCAACCGACTTTGAAATCACGTAACCAAACAAAACCGACCATCATAGAAATCTCACAACGAAACAAAACCGACTATCATTGAAATCTCGTAACCGAACACAACTGACCAATATAGAAATCTCGTAACGAAACAAAACCACCAGTCATTGAAATCTCATCACAGAACAAAAACGACTGACATTGAAAACCTACTGTCATTGAGATCTCATAACCAAACAAAACCGACTGTCTTTGAAATCTCGTAAAAGAATAAAAGAACAAAAGAACAAAACCAACTGATACTTAAAACCTACCGTCATTGAGATCTCCTAACCAAACAAAACCGACCGTCATTGAAATCTCGTAACCAAATAAAACCGACTATCTTTGAAATTTTGTGACGAAACAAAACCTACTGTTATTGAGATTTCATAATGAAACAAATCCGACTGTCTTTGAAATATCGTAAAAGAATAAAAGAACAAAACCGACTGATACTGAAAACCTACCGTAATTGAGATCTCATAACCCAGCAAAACCGACTTTCATTGAGATCTCGTAATCCAGCAAAACCGATCATTATTGAAATTTCATAACAAAACAAAACCAACCGTCTTTGAAATCTCATCACAGAACAAAACCGACTGACACTGAAAACCTATTGTCATTGAGATCTCGTAACCAAACAAAACCAACTGTATTTGAAATCTCGTAAAAGAATAAAAGAACAAAACCATCTGATACAGAAAACATAACATTATTGAGATCTCATAACCCAGCAAAACCGACCGTTATTGAAATCTCTTAGAACAAAACCACCCATCGTTGAAATCTCATAACTCAGCAAAACCGACTGTCATTGAAATCTCGTAACCAATCAAAACTGACCATCATAGAAATCTCGTAACAAAACAAAACCGACTGTCATTGAAATCTCGTAACCGAATAAAACCAACCGTTTTTGAAATCTCATCACAGAACAAAACTGACTGATACTGAAAACCTACCGTCATTGAGATCTCCTAACCAAACAAAACCGACTATCATTGAAATCTCGTAACCGAATAAAATCAAATGACAATCTAACACTGTTGACATTTCGTAACCCAGCAAAACTGACCATGGTTGAAATCTCATAACCAATCAAAAGTGTCCATCACAGAAATCTTGTAACGAGACAAAACCGCCTGTCATTGCAATCTCGTAACCGAGCACAACCACCCATCGTTGAAATCTCATAACTCAACATAACCGACTGTCACTGAAATCTCGTAACCAAACAAAACTGACCATCATAGAAATCTCCTAACCAAACAAAACCGACCATCATTGAAATCTCGTAACCGAGCACAACCAAATATCATTGAAATCTCATTACTCAGCAAAACCGACTGTCATTGAAATCTCGTAACCGAATTAAAACCAACCGTTTTTGAAATCTCATCACAGAACAAAACTGACTGATACTGAAAACCTACCGTAATTGAAATCTCAAAACCCAGCAAAACTGACTTTCATTGAGATTTCGTAATCCAGCAAAACCGATTGTTATTGAAATTTCATAACAGAACAAAACCAATTGATATTGAAAACCTACTGTCACCGAGATCCCATAACCCAGCAAAACTGACTGACACTGAAATCTCGTAATCAAACAAAACTGACCATCATAGAAATCTCGTAACAAAATAAAAACAGACTGTCATTGAAATCTCGTAACCGAATAAAACCAACCGTCTTTGAAATCTCATCACAGAACAAAACCGACTGACACTGAAAGCTTACCGTAATTGAAATTTTACAACCCAGCAAAACCGACTTTCATTGACATGTCGTAATCCAGCAAAACCGATTGTTATTGAAATTTCATAACAGAACAAAACCAATTGATATTGAAAACCTACTGTCACCGAGATCCCATAACCCAGCAAAACTGACTGACACTGAAATCTCGTAATCAAACAAAACTGACCATCATAGAAATCTCGTAACAAAATAAAAACAGACTGTCATTGAAATCTCGTAACCGAATAAAACCAACCGTCTTTGAAATCTCATCACAGAACAAAACCGACTGACACTGAAAGCTTACCGTAATTGAAATTTTACAACCCAGCAAAACCGACTTTCATTGAGATTTCGTAATCCAGCGAAACCGATCAGTATTGAAATTTCATAATAGAACAAAACCGATTGATACTGAAAACCTACCGTCACCGAGATCCCGTAACCAAACAAAACTGTCCTTCATTGAAATCCCATAACCGAATAAAACCAACCGTCTTTGAAATCTCATCACAGAACAAAGCCGACTGACACTGAAAGCTTACCGTAATTGAAATTTTACAACCCAGCAAAACCGACTTTCATTGACATGTCGTAATCCAGCAAAACCGATTGCTATTGAAATTTCATAACGGAACAAAACCAATTGATATTGAAAACCTACTGTCATTGAGATCTTGTAACCAAACAAAACTGACTGTCTTTTAAATCTCGTAAAAGAATAAAAGAACAAAACCAGCTGATACTGAAATCCTACCGTCATTGAGATCTCCTAACCGAACAAGACCGACCATCATTGAAATTTCATAATGAAACAAAACTGACCATCATAGAAATTTCATAACCAAACAAAACTGACTGTCTTTGAAATCTTGTAAAAGAACAAAAGAACAAAAGCAACTGATACTGAAAACCTACCGTCGTTGAGATCTCCTAACCAAACAAAACCGACCATCATTGAAATCTCGTAATAGAACAAAACCGATTAACACTGAAAATCTAACACTGCAGAGATTTCGTTACCCACCAGAACTGACCGTGGTTGAAATCTCATAACCGAACAAGACCAACCATCATTGAAATTTCGTAACGAAACAAAACCGACTGTCTTTGAAATCTCATAAAAGAATATAAGAACAAACCAACCGACTTTGAAATTTCATAACACAACAAAACCGATTGACACTGAAAACGTACCGTCACTGAGATCCCATGACCAAGCAAAACCGATCATCATTGAAATGTTGTAATGAAACAAAACCGAATATCTTTGAAATATTGTAAAATAACAAAAGAACAAAAAAAAACCGACTTTGAAATCACGTAACCGAATAAAACCAACCGTCTTTGAAATCTCATCACAGAACAAAACCGACTGACACTGAAAACCTACTGTCATTGAGATCTCGTAAACAAACAAAACCGACTGATACTGAGCAAAACTGACTGTGGTTGAAATCTCGTAACCGAACAAGACCGACCATCGTTGAAATTTCGTAACGAAACAAAACCTACTGTCATTGAGATCTCGTAATGAAACAAAACCGACTGTCATTGAAATCTCGTTAAAGAATAAAAGAACAAAACCAACTGATACTGAAAACCTAACGTAATTGAGATCTCATAACCCAGCAAAACCGACTTTCTTTGACATCTCGTAATCCAGCCAAACCGATCGTTATTGAAATTTCATAACAGAACAAAACCAATTGATACTGAAAACCTACCGTCACCGAGATCCCGTAACCCAGCAAAACTGACCGTCATTGAAATCCCATAACCGAATAAAACCAACCGTCTTTGAAATCTCATCACAGAACAAAACCGACTGACACTGAAAGCTTACCGTAATTGAAATTTTATAACCCAGCAAAACCGACTGTCTTTGAAATCTCGTAAAAGAATAAAAGAACAAAACCAACTAATACAGAAAACATACCATCATTGAGATCTCATAACCCAGCAAAACCGACCGTGATTGAAATCTCTTAACCGAACAAAACCGATTATCGTTGAAATCTTGTAAAAAAACAAAACCGAATATCTTTGAAATATCGTAAAATAACAAAAGAACAAAACCGCCTGTCATTGAAATCTCGTAACCAAACACACCCGACTATCATTGAAATCTCATTACTCAGCAAAACCGACTGTCATTGAAATCTCTTAACCGAATAAAACCAACCGTTTTTGAAATCTCATCACAGAACAAATCTGACTGATACTGAAAACCTACCATCATTGAGATCTCCTAACCAAACAAAACCGACCGTCATTGAAATCTCATGACCGAATAAAACCTACTATCATTGAAATCCCGTAAAAGAATAAAACCGATTGATACTGAAAATCTAACACTGTTGAGATTTCACAACCCAGCAAAACTGACTGTGGTTGAAATCTTGTAACCAAACAAGACCGACCATCATTGAAATTTCGTAACGAAATAAAACCTACAGTCGTTGAGATGTCGTAATGAAACAAAACTGTCTTTGAAATGTCGTAAAAGAATAAGAGAACAAAACCAACTGATACTGAAAACCTACCGTAATTGAAATCTCAAAACCCAGCAAAACTGACTTTCATTGAGATTTCGTAATCCAGCAAAACCGATCGTTATTGAAATTTCATAATAGAACAAAACCGATTGATACTGGAAACCTACCGTCACCGAGATCCCGTAACCAAACAAAACCGACCGTCATTGAAATCTCATGAACGAATAAAACCTACTATCATTGAAATCCCGTAAAAGAATAAAACCGATTGACACTGAAAATCTAACACTGTTGAGATTTCATAACCCAGCAAAACTGACCGTGGTTGAAATCTTGTAACCAAACGAGACCGACCATCATTGAAATTTCGTAACGAAATAAAACCTGCAGTCATTGAGATGTCGTAATGAAACAAAACTGTCTTTGAAATCTCATAAAAGAATAAGAGAACAAAACCAGCTGATACTGAAATCCTACCGTCATTGAGATCTCCTAACCGAACAAGACCGACCATCATTGAAATTTCATAATGAAACAAAACTGACCATCATAGAAATTTCATAACCAAACAAAACTGTCTTTGAAATCTTGTAAAAGAAGAAAAGAACAAAAGCAACTGACACTGAAAACCTACCGTCGTTGAGATCTCCTAACCAAACAAAACCGACCATCATTGAAATCTCGTAATAGAACAAAACCGATTGACACTGAAAATCTAACACTGTTGAGATTTCATAACCCAGCAAAACTGACCGTGTTCTAACCAAACAAGACCGACCATCATTGAAATTTCGTAACGAAATAAAACCTAGTCATTGAGATGTCATAATGAAACAAAACTGTCTTTGAAATCTCATAAAAGAATAAGAGAACAAAACCAACTGATACTGAAAACCTACCGTCATTGAGATCTCCTAACCAAACAAAACCGACCGTCATTGAAATATCATAACCGAACAAAAATGATTGACACTGAAAATCGAACACCATGCAGATTTCGTTGCCCAGCAAAACTAACAGTAGTTGAAATCTCGTAACCGAACAAGACCGACCGTCGTTGAAATTTCTTAACAAAACAAAACCGACTGTATTTGAAATCTCGTAAAAGAATAAAAGAACAAAACCATCTGATACAGAAAACATACCATCATTGAGATCTCATAACCCAGCAAAACCGACCGTTATTGAAATCTCTTAACAGAACAAAACCACCCATCGTTGAAATCTCATAACTCAGCAAAACCGACTGTCATTGAAATCTCGTAACCAATCAAAACTGACCATCATAGAAATCTCGTAATAAAACAAAAGCGACTGTCATTGAAATCTCGTAACCGAATAAAACCAACCGTTTTTGAAATCTCATCACAGAATAAAACTGACTGATACTGAAAACCTACCGTCATTGAGATCTCCTAACCAAACAAAACCGACTGTCATTGAAATCTCGTAACCAAATAAAATCAATTGACACTGAAAATCTAACACTGTTGACATTTCGTAACCCAGCAAAACTGACCGTGGTTGAAATCTCGTAACCGAACAAGACTGACCATCATTGAAATTTCGTAATGAAACAAAACCTACTGTCATTGAGATCTCGTAATGAAACAAAACCGACTGTCATCGAAATCTCGTAACCGAACACACCCGACCATCGTTGAAATCTCATTACTCAGCAAAACCGACTTTCATTGAGATCTCGTAATCCAGCAAAACCGATCGTTATTGAAATTTCATAACAGAACAAAACTGATTGATACTGAAAACCTACCGTCACCAAGATCCCGTAACCCAGCAAAACTGACTGTCATTGAAATCTCATAACCAATTAAAAGTGTCCATCACAGAAACCTTGTAACGAGACAAAACCGCCTGTCATTGCAATCTCGTAACCGAGCACAACCACCCATCGTTGAAATCTCATAACTCAGCATAACTGACTGTCACTGAAATCTCGTAACCAATCAAAACTGACCATCACAGAAATCTCCTAACCAAACAAAACCGACCATCATTGAAATCTCGTAACCGAGCACAACCAAATATCATTGAAATCTCATTACTCAGCAAAACCGACTGTCATTGAAATCTCGTAACCGAATTAAAACCAACCGTTTTTGAAATCTCATCACAGAACAAAACTGACTGATACTGAAAACCTACCATCATTGAGATCTCCTAACCAAACAAAACCGACCGTCATTGAAATCTCGTGACCGAATAAAACCTACTACACTACTTGACACTGAAAATCTAACACTGTTGAGATTTCATAACCCAGCAAAACTGACCGTGGTTGAAATCTTGTAACCGAACAAGACCGACCATTATTGAAATTTCGTAACAAAATAAAACCTACTGTCATTGAGATGTCGTAATGAAACAAAACTGTCTTTGAATTCTCGTAAAAGAATAAGAGAACAAAACCAACTGATACTGAAAACCTACCGTAATTGAAATCTCAAAACCCAGCAAAACTGACTTTCATTGAGATTTCGTAATCCAGCAAAACCGATCGTTATTGAAATTTCATAATAGAACAAAACCGATTGATACTGGAAACCTACCGTCACCGAGATCCCGTAATCAAACAAAACTGTCCGTCATTGAAATCCCATAACCGAATAAAACCAACCGTCTTTGAAATCTCATCACAGAACAAAACCGACTGACACTGAAAGCTTATCGTAATTGAAATTTTATAACCCAGCAAAACCGACTTTCATTGAGATCTCGTAATCCAGCAAAACCGATCGTTATTGAAATTTCATAACAGAACAAAACCAATTGATATTGAAAACCTACTGTCACCGAGATCCCATAACCCAGCAAAACTGACTGACATTGAAATCTCGTAATCAAACAAAACTGACCATCATAGAAATCTCGTAACAAAATAAAAACCGACTGTCATTGAAATCTCGTAACTGAATAAAACCAACCGTCTTTGAAATCTCATCACAGAACAAAACCGAATGACACTGAAAACCTACTGTCATTGAGATCTCGTAACCAAACAAAACTGACTGTCTTTCAAATCTCGTAAAAGAATAAAAGAACAAAACCAGCTGATACTGAAATCCTACCGTCATTGAGATCTCCTAACCGAACAAGACCGACCATCATTAAAATCTCGTAATAGAACAAAACCGATTAACACTAAAAATCTAACACTGCAGAGATTTCGTTACCCACCAGAACTGACCGTGGTTGAAATCTCATAACCGAACAAGACCAACCATCATTGAAATTTCGTAACGAAACAAAACCGACTGTCTTTGAAATCTCATAAAAGAATAAAAGAACAAACCAACCGACTTTGAAATTTCATAACACAACAAAACCGATTGACACTGAAAACGTACCGTCACTGAGATCCCATGACCAAGCAAAACCGATCATCATTGAAATGTTGTAATGAAACAAAACCGAATATCTTTGAAATATTGTAAAATAACAAAAGAACAATAAAAAAACGACTTTGAAATCACGTAACCGAATAAAACCAACCGTCTTTGAAATCTCATCACAGAACAAAACCGACTGACACTGAAAGCTTACCGTAATTGAAATTTTATAACCCAGCAAAACCGACTGTCTTTGAAATCTCGTAAAAAAATAAAAGAACAAAACCAACTAATACAGAAAACATACCATCATTGAGATCTCATAACCCAGCAAAACCGACCGTTATTAAAATCTCTTAACCGAACAAAACCGATTATCGTTGAAATCTTCTAAAAAAACAAAACCGAATATCTTTGAAATATCGTAAAATAACAAAAGAACAAAAGAACAAAACCGCCTGTCATTGAAATCTCGTGACCAAACACACCCGACTATCATTGAAATCTCATTACTCAGCAAAACCGACTGTCATTGAAATCTCTTAACCGAATAAAACCAACCGTTTTTGAAATCTCATCACAGAACAAAACTGACTGATACTGAAAACCTACCATCATTGAGATCTCCTAACCAAACAAAACCGACCGTCATTGAAATCTCATGACCGAATAAAACCTACTATCATTGAAATCCCGTAAAAGAATAAAACCGATTGACACTGAAAATCTAACACTGTTGAGATTTCATAACCCAGCAAAACTGACCGTGGTTGAAATCTTGTAACCAAACAAGACCGACCATCATTGAAATTTTGTAACGAAATAAAACCTACAGTCATTGAGATGTCGTAATGAAACAAAACTGTCTTTGAAATCTCATAAAAGAATAAGAGAACAAAACCAGCTGATACTGAAATCCTACCGTCATTGAGATCTCCTAACCGAACAAGACCGACCATCATTGAAATTTCATAATGAAACAAAACTGACCATCATAGAAATTTCATAACCAAACAAAACTGACTGTCTTTAAAATCTTGTAAAAGAAGAAAAGAACAAAAGCAACTGATACTGAAAACCTACCGTCGTTGAGATCTCCTAACCAAACAAAACCGACTGTCATTGAAATCTCGTAACCGAATAAAATCAATTGACACTGAAAATCTAACACTGTTGACATTTCGTAACCCAGCAAAACTGACCGTGGTTGAAATCTCGTAACCGAACAAGACTGACCATCATTGAAATTTCGTAACGAAACAAAACCTACTGTCATTGAGATCTCGTAATGAAACAAAACCGACTGTCATTGAAATCTCGTAACCGGACACACCCGACCATCGTTGAAATCTCATTACTCAGCAAAACCGACTTTCATTGAGATCTCGTAATCCAGCAAAATCGATCGTTATTGAAATTTCATAACAGAACAAAACTGATTGATACTGAAAACCTACCGTCACCGAGATCCCGTAACCCAGCAAAACTGACTGTCATTGAAATCTCATAACCAATCAAAAGTGTCCATCACAGAAACCTTGTAACGAGACAAAACCGCCTGTCATTGCAATCTCGTAACCGAGCACAACCACCCATCGTTGAAATCTCATAACTCAGCATAACCGACTGTCACTGAAATCTCGTAACCAATCAAAACTGACCATCATAGAAATCTCCTAACCAAACAAAACCGACCATCATTGAAATCTCGTAACCGAGCACAACCAAATATCATTGAAATCTCATTACTCAGCAAAACCGACTGTCATTGAAATCTCGTAACCGAATTAAAACCAACCGTTTTTGAAATCTCATCACAGAACAAAACTGACTGATACTGAAAACCTACCATCATTGAGATCTCCTAACCAAACAAAACCGACCGTCATTGAAATCTCGTGACCGAATAAAACCTACTACACTACTTGACACTGAAAATCTAACACTGTTGAGATTTCATAACCCAGCAAAACTGACCGTGGTTGAAATCTTGTAACCGAACAAGACCGACCATCATTGAAATTTCGTAACAAAATAAAACCTACTGTCATTGAGATGTCGTAATGAAACAAAACTGTCTTTGAATTCTCGTAAAAGAATAAGAGAACAAAACCAACTGATACTGAAAACCTACCGTAATTGAAATCTCAAAACCCAGCAAAACTGACTTTCATTGAGATTTCGTAATCCAGCAAAACCGATCGTTATTGAAATTCATAATAGAACAAAACCGATTGATACTGAAAACCTACCGTCACCGAGATCCCGTAACCAAACAAAACTGTCCGTCATTGAAATCCCATAACCGAATAAAACCAACCGTCTTTGAAATCTCATCACAGAACAAAACCGACTGACACTGAAAGCTTACCGTAATTGAAATTTTATAACCCAGCAAAACCGACTTTCATTGAGATCTCGTAATCCAGCAAAACCGATCGTTATTGAAATTTCATAACAGAACAAAACCAATTGATATTGTAAACCTACTGTCACCGAGATCCCATAACCCAGCAAAACTGACTGACATTGAAATCTCGTAATCAAACAAAACTGACCATCATAGAAATCTCGGAACAAAATAAAAACCGACTGTCATTGAAATCTCGTAACTGAATAAAACCAACCGTCTTTGAAATCTCATCACAGAACAAAACCGAATGACACTGAAAACCTACTGTCATTGAGATCTCGTAACCAAACAAAACTGACTGTCTTTTAAATCTCGTAAAAGAATAAAAGAACAAAACCAGCTGATACTGAAATCCTACCGTCATTGAGATCTCCTTACCGAACAAGACCGACCATCATTAAAATCTCGTAATAGAACAAAACCGATTAACACTAAAAATCTAACACTGCAGAGATTTCGTTACCCACCAGAACTGACCGTGGTTGAAATCTCATAACCGAACAAGACCAACCATCATTGAAATTTCGTAACGAAACAAAACCGACTGTCTTTGAAATCTCATAAAAGAATAAAAGAACAAACCAACCGACTTTGAAATTTCATAACACAACAAAACCGATTGACACTGAAAATCTAACACTGTTGAAATTTCATAACCCAGCAAAACTGACTGTGGTTGAAATCTTGTAACCAAACAAGACTGACCATCATTGAAATTTCGTAACGAAATAAAACCTACAGTCATTGAGATGTCGTAATGAAACAAAACTGTCTTTGAAATCTCATAAAAGAATAAGAGAACAAAACCAACTGATACTGAAAACCTACCGTCATTGAGATCTCCTAACCAAACAAAACCGACCGTCATTGAAATCTCATGACCGAATAAAACCTACTATCATTGAAATCCCGTAAAAGAATAAAACCGATTGACACTGAAAATCTAACACTGTTGAAATTTCATAACCCAGCAAAACTGACTGTGGTTGAAATCTTGTAACCAAACAAGACTGACCATCATTGAAATTTCGTAACGAAATAAAACCTACAGTCATTGAGATGTCGTAATGAAACAAAACTGTCTTTGAAATCTCATAAAAGAATAAGAGAACAAAACCAACTGATACTGAAAACCTACCGTCATTGAGATCTCCTAACCAAACAAAACCGACCGTCATTGAAATATCATAACCGAACAAAAATGATTGACACTGAAAATCTAACACCATGCAGATTTCGTTGCCCAGCAAAACTGACAGTAGTTGAAATCTCGTAACTGAACAAGACCGACCGTCATTGAAATTTCTTAACAAAACAAAACCGACTGTATTTGAAATCTCGTAAAAGAATAAAAGAACAAAACCATCTGATACAGAAAACATACCATCATTGAGATCTCATAACCCAGCAAAACCGACCGTTATTGAAATCTCTTAACAGAACAAAACCACCCATCGTTGAAATCTCATAACTCAGCAAAACCGACTGTCATTGAAATCTCGTAACCAATCAAAACTGACCATCATAGAAATCTCGTAACAAAACAAAACCGACTGTCATTGAAATCTCGTAACCGAATAAAACCAACCGTTTTTGAAATCTCATCACAGAACAAAACTGACTGATACTGAAAACCTACCGTCATTGAGATCTCCTAACCAAACAAAACCGACTGTCATTGAAATCTCATAACCGAATAAAATCAATTGACACTGAAAATCTAACACTGTTGACATTTCGTAACCCAGCAAAACTGACCGTGGTTGAAATCTCGTAACCGAACAAGACTGACCATCATTGAAATTTCGTAACGAAACAAAACCTACTGTCATTGAGATCTCGTAATGAAACAAAACCGACTGTCATTGAAATCTCGTAACCGGACACACCCGACCATCGTTGAAATCTCATTACTCAGCAAAACCGACTTTCATTGAGATCTCGTAATCCAGCAAAACCGATCGTTATTGAAATTTCATAACAGAACAAAACTGATTGATACTGAAAACCTACCGTCACCGAGATCCCATAACCCAGCAAAACTGACTGTCATTGAAATCTCATAACCAATCAAAAGTGTCCATCACAGAAACCTTGTAACGAGACAAAACCGCCTGTCATTGCAATCTCGTAACCGAGCACAACCACCCATCGTTGAAATCTCATAACTCAGCATAACCGACTGTCACTGAAATCTCGTAACCAATCAAAACTGACCATCATAGAAATCTCCTAACCAAACAAAACCGACCATCATTGAAATCTCGTAACCGAGCACAACCAAATATCATTGAAATCTCATTACTCAGCAAAACCGACTGTCATTGAAATCTCGTAACCGAATTAAAACCAACCGTTTTTGAAATCTCATCACAGAACAAAACTGACTGATACTGAAAACCTACCATCATTGAGATCTCCTAACCAAACAAAACCGACCGTCATTGAAATCTCGTGACCGAATAAAACCTACTACACTACTTGACACTGAAAATCTAACACTGTTGAGATTTCATAACCCAGCAAAACTGACCGTGGTTGAAATCTTGTAACCGAACAAGACCGACCATCATTGAAATTTCGTAACAAAATAAAACCTACTGTCATTGAGATGTCGTAATGAAACAAAACTGTCTTTGAATTCTCGTAAAAGAATAAGAGAACAAAACCAACTAATACTGAAAACCTACCGTAATTGAAATCTCAAAACCCAGCAAAACTGACTTTCATTGAGATTTCGTAATCCAGCAAAACCGATCGTTATTGAAATTCATAATAGAACAAAACCGATTGATACTGAAAACCTACCGTCACCGAGATCCCGTAACCAAACAAAACTGTCCGTCATTGAAATCCCATAACCGAATAAAACCAACCGTCGTTGAAATCTCATCACAGAACAAAACCGACTGACACTGAAAGCTTACCGTAATTGAAATTTTATAACCCAGCAAAACCGACTTTCATTGAGATCTCGTAATCCAGCAAAACCGATCGTTATTGAAATTTCATAACAGAACAAAACCAATTGGTATTGTAAACCTACTGTCACCGAGATCCCATAACCCAGCAAAACTGACTGACATTGAAATCTCGTAATCAAACAAAACTGACCATCATAGAAATCTCGTAACAAAATAAAAACCGACTGTCTTTGAAATCTCATCACAGAACAAAACCGAATGACACTGAAAACCTACTGTCATTGAGATCTCGTAACCAAACAAAACTGACTGTCTTTTAAATCTCGTAAAAGAATAAAAGAACAAAACCAGCTGATACTGAAATCCTACCGTCATTGAGATCTCCTAACCGAACAAGACCGACCATCATTGAAATTTCATAATGAAACAAAACTGACCATCATAGAAATTTCATAACCAAACAAAACTGACTGTCTTTGAAATCTTGTAAAAGAACAAAAGAACAAAAGCAACTGATACTGAAAACCTACCGTCGTTGAGATCTCCTAACCAAACAAAACCGACCATCATTGAAATCTCGTAATAGAACAAAACCGAATAACACTGAAAATCTAACACTGCAGAGATTTCGTTACCCACCAGAACTGACCGTGGTTGAAATCTTGTAACCAAACAAGACCGACCATCATTGAAATTTCGTAACAAAATAAAACCTACAGTCATTGAGATGTCGTAATGAAACAAAACTGTCTTTGAAATCTCATAAAAGAATAAAAGAACAAAACCAACTGATACTGAAAACCTACCGTCATTGAGATCTCCTAACCAAACAAAACCGACCGTCATTGAAATATCATAACCGAACAAAAATGATTGACATTGAAAATCTAACACCATGCAGATTTCGTTGCCCAGCAAAACTGACAGTAGTTGAAATCTCGTAACCGAACAAGACCGACCGTCATTGAAATTTCGTAACAAATCAAAACCGACTGTATTTGAAATCTCGTAAAATAACAAAAGAACAAAACCAACTGACTTTGAAATCATGTAACCAAACAAAACCCACCATCATAGAAATCTCATAACAAAACCGACTGTCATTGAAATCTCGTAACTGAACACAACTGACCAATATAGAAATCTCGTAACGAAACAAAACCGACAGTCATTGAAATCTCATCACAGAACAATAACGACTGACATTGAAAACCTACTGTCATTGAGATCTCGTAACCAAACAAAACCGACTGTCTTTGAAATCTCGTAAAAGACTAAAAGAACAAAACCAACTGATACTTAAAACCTACCGTCATTGAGATCTCCTAACCAAACAAAACCGACTGTCATTGAAATCTCGTAACCAAATAAAACCGACTATCATTGAAATCCCGTAACGAAACAAAACCTACTGTTATTGAGATTTCGTAATGAAACAAAACCGACTGTTATTGAGATTTCGTAATGAAACCAAACCGGCTGTCTTTGAAATCTCGTAAAAGAATAAAAGAACAAAACCGATTGATACTGAAAACCTACCGTCACAGAGATCCCGTAACCCAGCAAAACTGACTGTCATTGAAATCTCGTAATCAAACAAAACTGACCATCATAGAAATCTCGTAACGAAATAAAAACCGACTGTCATTGAAATCTCGTAACTGAATAAAACCAACCATCTTTGAAATCTCATCACAGAACAAAACCGAATGACACTGAAAACCTACTGTCATTGAGATCTCGTAACCAAACAAAACTGACTGTTTTTGAAATCTTGTAAAAAAACAAAAGAACAAAAGCAACTGATACTGAAAACCTACCGTCGTTGAGATCTCCTAACCAAACAAAACCGACCATCATTGAAATCTCGTAATAGAACAAAACCGATTAACACTGAAAATCTAACACTGCAGAGATTTCGTTACCCACCAGAACTGACCGTGGTTGAAATCTCATAACCGAACAAGACCAACCATCATTGAAATTTCGTAACGAAACAAAACCGACTGTCTTTGAAATCTCATAAAAGAATAAAAGAACAAAACCAACTGATACTGAAAACATACCATCATTGAGATCTCATAACCCAGCAAAACCGACCGTTATTGAAATCTCTTAACCGAACAAAACCGATCATCATTGAAATCTTGTAATAAAACAAAACCTAATATCTTTGAAATCTCGTAAAAAAACAAAATAACAAAACCAACCGACTTTGAAATTTCATAACACAACAAAACCGATTGACACTGAAAACGTACCGTCACTGAGATCCCATGACCAAGCAAAACCGATCATCATTGAAATGTTGTAATGTAACAAAACCGAATATCTTTGAAATATTGTAAAATAACAAAAGAACAAAAACAACCGACTTTGAAATCTCGTAACCAAACAAAATCGACCATCATAAAAACCTCCTAAACAAACAAAACCAACTGTCATTGAAATCTTATAACCGAACACAACCGACCATCATTGAAATCTCATTACTCAGCAAAACCGACTGTCATTGAAATCTCATAAGCGAATAAAACCAACCGTCTTTGAAATCTCATCACAGAACAAAACCGACTGACACTGAAAACCTACTGTCATTGAGATCTCGTAAACAAACAAAACCGACTGATACTGAGCAAAACTGACCGTGGTTGAAATCTCGTAACCGAACAAGACCGACCATCGTTGAAATTTCGTAACGAAACAAAACCTACTGTCATTGAGATCTCGTAATGAAACAAAACCGACTGTCATTGAAATCTCGTAAAAGAATAAAAGAACAAAACCAAATGATACTGAAAACCTAACGTAATTGAGATCTCATAACCCAGCAAAACCGACTTTCATTGACATCGCGTAATCCAGCAAAACCGATCGTTATTGAAATATCATAACAGAACAAAACCAACTGATACTGAAAACCTACCGTCACCGAAATCCCGTAACCCAGCAAAATTGACCGTCATTGAAATCTCATAACCGAATAAAACCAACCGTCTTTGAAATCTCATCACAGAACAAAACCAACTGACGCTGAAAACTTACCGTCATTGAGATCTCCTAACCAAACAAAACCGACTGTCATTGAAATCTCATAACCGAATAAAACCAACCGTCTTTGAAATCTCATCACATAACAAAACCAACTGACGCTGAAAATCTACCGTAATTGAGATCTCATAACCCAGCAACACTGACTTTCATTGAGATCTCGTTGAAATTTCATAACAAAACCGATTGATACTGAAAACCTACCGTCACTGAGATCTCGTAACCCAGAAAAAGTGACTGTCATTGAAATCTTTTAACAAAACAAAACCAACCATCATTAAAATCTTCTTATTCAGTAAAACCGACCCATAACCGAATAAAACCAACTGTCTTTGAAATTTCATCACAGAACAAAACCGACTGACACTGAAAACCTACTGTCATTGAGATCTCATAACCCAGCAACACCGACTTTCACTGAGATCTCGTAATCCAGCAAAACCGATCGTTATTGAAATAAAGGAACAAAACCAACTGAGGCTGAAAAACTACCATCACTGAGATCTGGGAACCCAGCAAAACTGACCATTATTGAAATTTCTTAACAGGAAAAAATCAACTGTCATTGAAATCTCATAACTGAAAAAAAAAAAAACAGACTCGTTGAAATCTCGTAACGAAACAAAACCGACTGTCATTGAAATCTCATAGCAGAACCAAACCGAATGACACTGAAAACCTACCGTTATTGAGATCTCGTAACCCAGTAAAACCGACTGTTATTGAAATCTCTTAACCAAACAAAACTGATCATCATTGAAATCTCACAACCGAACAAAAGCGACTGACACTGAAAACCTACCGTCATTGAAATCTCGTAACCCAGCAAAACCGACTTGTATTGAAATCTCTTAACTGATCAAAACCGACCATCAACAGTTCGACAGCTGTATCTTTGCCATCGAATTCCTGCAGATTTTGACACAGATGATGAATTGCATTCTTTTGCACAACCTTATTTATTCAAATAAGAATATACAGAGAACAAATTAAAAAAAGATGAAATAGGCTGCAACACAACCACAGCCACAAACTTCTCAAAGATAGAGAGCAATGGAGAGTTGGTGGTGTAGATGTCATCAGTGCCAAGCGATGCCTACTGAGCAGGAGAGCGTAAACTCCATCCACACACAGGATGGAATAAAAATCTTTATTCAACATCTGCATCAAAATCTCTCATCATTTTGTATCAGCTGTATCTTTGCTGTCGAATTCCTTTCCCCCCCTATTGAGATTCTAATATTAATCATACTTGCTGGTTCTCCCACTTCCTGATGGCTTTGTGGACAATGTGCTGACCTCTGATGCAGTTCTGTTCATAGAATCCTAGGTTTGAATCCAGGCCAGTGCATTTTTCCATCTGCCTTCTCTCACCTATTTTGCTTCTTGTCAACATATTTAATACCATGATAAATAGAAAAAAGGCAAAAAATGAACATTTAAACTGAAGCAGGTTAAACTCCATCCACACACAGGATAGAATAAAAAATCTTTTAAGTCACTGCATCAAAATCTCTCATCATTTTGGGGGGGGAACGGATTTCGACAGCTGTATATTTGCCGTCGAATTCCGTTCCCCCCCTATTGAGATTCTAATATTTATCATATGGGCGGACTCTCACACTTCCAGATGGTTTTGTGGACAATGTGCTGTCCTCTGATGCAGTTGTGTCCAAAGAATCCTAGGTTTGAATCCAGGCCAGTGCATTTTTCCATCTGCCTTCTCTCATCTATTTTGCTTCTTGTCAACATATTTAATATCATGCTGAAAGGCAAAAAGGCAAAAAATGAACATTTAAACTTAAGCAGGTTAAACTCCAACCACACAGGATAGAATGAAAATCTTTTAAGTCACTGCATCAAAATCTCTCATCATTTTGGGGGGGGAACAGATTTCGACAGCTGTATCTTTGCCGACGAATTCTGTTCCCCCCCCATTGAGATTCTAATATTTATCATATGGGCGGACTCTCACACTTCCAGATGGCTTTGTGGACAGTGTGTTGACTTCTGGTGCAGTTGTGTTTCTTTAACGTCAAATTCCGTTCCCCCCTATTGAGATTCTAATATTTATCATAAGGGCTGACTCTCACTCTGACTCTAGGTTTGAATTAAGGCTAGTGCGTTTTTCCGTCTGCCTTCTCTCACCTATTTTGCTTCTTGTCAACATATTTAATATCATGATAAATGGCAAAAAGGCAAAAAATGAACATTTAAACTGAAGCAGGTTAAACTCCATCCACACACAGGATGGAATAAAAAAACACGTGCGTGTGGTGATGATGTACGAGTTGGCGTTCTGACATATGACCCGGAAACGCAAGGATGTATTTACAAACAGAGGAAGACACACGCTTGACACAAAACAGTTCATGACTATGTATGCAGATTTTGACACAGATGATGAATTGCATTTTTTTGCACAACCTTACTTATTCAAATAAGAATATACAGAGAACAAATAAAAAAAAAGATGAAATAGGCTGCAACACAGCCACAAACTTCTCAAAGATAGAGAGCAATGGAGAGTTGGTGGTGTAGAAGTCATCAGTGCCAAGCGATGCCTACTGAGCAGGAGAGAGTGTGCTGGATTGATTGTGATATTGTCATGCAACAGCTTGAAAGTTTGGATAATTCAGACGATGAGATGACACATGTATCTTGCATCACCACACATGCGTCATGGTGCTCTCATGAATGTGCATCAGAGACTGATACGGAAGAGAGGAAATTGTTAAATAAAGTCGTTATTTTGTTTTTTTGGCACACATAAAGTATTCTTGTCACTTCATAACATTAAGATTGAACCACTGTAGTCCGTGACTCTTTACTACCTTTCTGGACATTGAAAGTGTAAATTAACTTGCTGTCAAAGGAGGCCTCACTGAGCCATCGGATTTCATAAAAAATATCTTAATTTGTGTTCTGAAGATGAACGAAGGTCTTATGGGTGTAGAATGACATGAGGGTGAGTAATTAATGACAGAATTTACATTTTTGGGTTAACCAAAGAGTATAGGACTCAAGAGGCGAAATTCTGATGCTTTTTGGGTAACAGCCATGAGGAGGTGCTTCGGTAGCACGGCAGCCATTTTGGGGTGAAAATGCCAACTGGACAATAGAATCTATCACATCTTACACACCCAAAATCAGTGAATCTCACAGCCAAATCAGAAGTGCAATAAAAAAAAATTCTCAAATTCAGTAAATTTTATGACACCTAGAGTAAATGTTGTATTGTCTTACCATGGCAAATCAATTCATTCTCCTTCAGCGACGCAGATATCATCTCTTCGCTTGATCTACAAGACTTGAAGCCGTCTTCACCTGCAAGCAGCTGGAATTCACCGCTGAGCCTCCCTGCTCGCCACTCTCTATTCTGCTCGCTGCTCTCTAGCAGCCTGTAGGTCTGCATAGCTCGCCGCTCAGATCAGCACTTTTGTACAGCTCTGAACAACGTACCACTTCTCAGCAGCTGGATCAGTTCGCCGCTCTCAAGCAGTTCTGTTCTCCACGCCGCTCTCAAGCAGCCTGGTCAACGCTTCGCTCACGAGCCACCTGCAGTGCCAAGTTCCCTCATCCCGGCATTTTTCCTTCTGTTGCCAGATGGAATTTAAAAGAGCTTATTTTCAAAGAGCAAATTTCTGCAACATTGTTGCAAATGTCACGCCACAACTGTGGCACAGTGGGTGCGTGCGACGTCTGGGGAAGTCCCACGCAGAAGCCGCGCTCACTGAAAGGACCTGCTCTCACTGTGAGAGTATGAGTCTGGCCTCTTTGCGCTCGCAGATCACTTTCTTTTCAGAGAATGACTCCGCCCCTTGCGCCCTCCCTCAGGTCCCACGTGCCTCACTCTCTCCACATAGAGAGGCTTCCCCAGTCCATTTCTCCCGCCCAGACCAGCACCCCTCTGCCATCAAGAGTGACCTGGTCTCATTCGGGGTATCTGATGAAGAGCCGCTGGATGACAGCATGTCCTTGGCGGCTTCGGATGCCGAGGAGTGGTTGGGCTCACCTCATGACCCCTCTTCCCTTGCCATCTCTGGAGCCGATTGACACCAGGGCGTCCATCGACACGGAGCTCACCCGTGTGCTGTCAAAGGCCGTTGAACAGATCCGTTTGGAGTGGTCTGCACCTGAGGAACCCACACGCAGCCTAGATGAGTGGTTCCTGCCTGGACGCTGCCAGGCGCCTCCTCAGCCTTTTTCCCAGAGGTCCATGACGAGCTTACAAAGTCATGTCGCACCCTTACTCTGCATCCTTCTGCCTACCAGGCTCTCACCTCCATTGACGGGGCGGGGCAGAAAGGATATGAGAAGCTGCCTCCTTTGGATGGAAGACAAAGGCCGCCCACCCATCCAAGCCCTGACGCACTACGTCAGCCCTCACTGGATGGGCTTACACCTCGGCAAGCCAGGCAGCTTCTGCGCTGCCTTCGATGGCAGTACTTTAGTTGTACCAAGCGAAGCTCCTCCGAGACCTGGACGGGGCTGGGCACGACTCAGCCACCTTCAAGGAGCTGCGCAGCACCACGAAACTGGCCCTGCGTGCCACAAAGATCACGGCTCAGGCGATTGGGCATTCGATGGCCAGCCTGGTGGTGCTGGAGCGCCACCTGTGGCTCAACCTGATCAAGGACGCGGACAAGACCATCTTCCTTGACTCACCCGTCTCCCTTGACTCACCTGTCTCCCCCACTGGTTTCTTTGGCCCTGCCGTCGATGGGTTTGCCGAGCGCTTCCAGAGGTCATAGATCCTCTTCTTAATATAGTTAATTCATCTTTATCACTAGGATATATACTGAAAACTTTTAAGCTGGCTATTATTAAACCGCTTATTAAAAAACCACAACTTGATCCTAGAGAATTAGTCAATTTCAGGCCGATCTCAAATCTCACTTTTCTGTCAAAAATACTAGAAAAGGCAATATCATGGCGTACCATAGTACTGAGACTGCTCTTATTAGAGTTACTAATAATTTGCTCTTAACATCAGATTGTGGTTGTATCTCTCTATTAGTGTTACTGGATCTTAGTGCTGCATTTGACACTATTGATCACAATATTCTTTTAAATAGACTCGAAAATTATGTTGGCATTAGTGAAATGGCACTGTCATGGTTCAAATCATACTTATCTGACCGTTATCAGTTTGTAGTAGTAAACGAAGAGATGTCATATCGATCACAAGTTCAATATGGAGTACCACAAGGCTCAGTACTAGGACCGTTGCTGTTCACTCTGCTACCCTTGGGAGATATCATTAGGAAGCATGGCCTTAGTTTTCACTGTTACGCTGATGATACTCAGCTCTATATTTCTTCGCACCCTGACGAAACTTACCAATTCACAAAATTAACGGAATGCATAGCTGATATAAAAAATTGGATGACCAGTAATTTCCTACTACTAAATTCAGAAAAAACAGATTCTAATTTTTGGACCAAAAACGTCTTCACGTAATAACCTAGAATACTGTCTAACACTTGATGGCTGCTCTGTTAAGTCTTCGTCATCAGTTAGGAACCTGGGTGTGCTCTTTGATACCAATCTTTCATTTGAAGGCCATGTTTCTAGCATCCGTAAAACCGCATTCTTCCATCTTAAAAATATACCTAAACTACGACATATGCTCTCAATGACAAATGCAGAACAGTTAGTTAATGCGTTCATGAACTCAAGGCTAGATTACTGTAACGCTCTACTGGGTGGTTGTTCCGCTCGCCTGTTAAACAAACTACAGCTCGTACAAAATGCAGCAGCTAGAGTTCTTACTAGAACTAGGAAGTATGACCATATTAGCCCAGTTCTGTCAACACTGCATTGGCTTCCTGTTAAACATCATATAGATTTTAAAATCTTGCTAATTACTTACAAAGCACTAAATAGTTTAGCTCCCCAGTACCTGAGCGAGCTCTTAACGCATTATAGTCCTTTCACGTCTATTGCGATCTCAGAATTCAGGCCAGCTGATAATGTCTAGAATATCAAAATCAACTGCAGGCGGTAGATCCTTCTCCTATTTGGCACCTAAACTCTGGAACAATCTTCCTAGTATTGTTTGGGAAGCAGACACACTCTGTCAGTTTAAATCTAGACTAATAACTAAATCTCATTAACCTGGCATACACATAACACATTGTGAATTTATTTTTTTAAAAACTGTTAAAGGATTATTAGGCTGCATAAATGAGGTCAGTCGGAACTGGGAACACTTCCTATAACACCAGATGTACTCATTATATCAGAAGAAGAATGGCATCTACGCTAATATTAGTCTTTCTGTTTATCCCAAGGTTTACCGTAGTCAACCGGATCCAGGCCATATCCAGGAGAGATTGAGGACCTACACCTTGACATGACCACAACGCACCCCCAAAGTATCAGCCAAGATGGAGTCAACTAGATCCTCCATTGTGTCCTCATCGACACGACAGCCAGTGGCGCAGTTACTCAACAAACCGTCCATACTGGGATGAATACCATCCTCAACTGGATTGAACTGGAATAAATACTTTGAATGTTGCGATCCTATCGGGCTTATGATAGCTACCAGAATCGTAACAAAGCACTGTTTGTCATAGGAGAACTGGCCCCCTGACTAAGCCTAGTTTCTCCCAAGGTTTTTTTTTTTCTCCATTTTAACACCTATTTGCCACCTGTTTGCCACCTGATGTCACCTGTTGGAGTTTGGGTTCCTTGCCGCTGTTGCCTTTGGCTTGCTTAGTTGGGGACACTTTACATTTGACATTTGATATTTAACAGTGCTTTGCATCTGCCTGCATTGACACCATTTTCTTTAAGAGCTGCTGTGCAGCCAAAATTATATACCAGTTATCACTGTAAAGCTGCTTTGACACAATCTGCATTGTAAAAAGCGCTATATAAATAAAGGTGACTTGACTTGACTTGACTTGACTTCAGAACTGCGCAAAAGTCGTCCCAGGCCATGCAACACTTTTTGCCGAAATGCTTCAGCTCTGCTGCTTTGAGCTGCCCTAAGCCGGTGCCAGCTCAGCAGCCACCCAAAGACAAGCCGCCAACCACTCAGCCCACGTCACGGCCTGAGCATCGACGACGCTCGCGCTCTGCTAAGCGCCACCCCCCTCTGAAGCGACGGGGACCTCGGCCCAAAATAGTGCACCACTGTTATAGCGGATATAATAAAAAACAAACATACTCATAAAGAGGGCAAATTTCCTCTTCCACCCCATACATGCACCACAGTCCCTCACGTGACTTAGTGCCAGAACCATCCCCGGAGTGTCAGATTGGATGCTGAACATAATAAAATGAGGTTATGTAATCCAGTTCGCTCAACGGGCCCTGTTATTTAACAGAGTTGTCCAAACCTCTGTGGAAAGCAAGGATGTGGAAAGCAAGGTTTCGAGCAGGTACTTACTCGTTCCCAAGAAGGATGGCGGTCTCCAACCCATCCTCGATCTCAGATGTCTGAACAGGGCCCTGTTAAAGAAGGCAGAGGTTGACCTCTTCGCCTCAGAAGACAACTATCAATGCCCAATATATTTCACCAAGACCAAAGATGCGCTGGCCCACGACTGGCCCAGCCTCCTCCTTTATGCCTTTCCCCTGATCGTTCTGATTCCCCAGGTGATCAGATGAATCAGGGGACGGTGCTCACAAGGTCCTCCTGGTAGCTCCTCTGTGGAGGTCCCATCCGTGGGACCTGTCTCAGTTATCGCCCCTGGAGCCATGGCCGATTCCTCTGAGACGAGACCTCTCTCAAGCGAGAGGAATGATATGGCACCCCAGACCTGAACTGTTGAATCTTCATGTGTGGTTTCTAAATGGGAGCCTGCTAGCCTCCCAGAGAATGTTTTAAACACTATCTCACAAGCTAGAGCCCCGTCGACTAGACATCTCTACCCTCTTAAATGGTCCGTCTTTGCCGCCTGGTGCACAGCCCGGGGTGAAGACCCACTGACTTGTGACATATTCCAGATATTGTCTTTCCTTCAAGACTTAATGGACAGAGGCCGTACTCCCTCTACCCTTAAAGTCTATGTCGCAGCTATAGCAGCCTCTCATGCTCCTATAGCAGGGAAGATGACTACAGTGTTTTTAGACCTGTTACTCAGGCTATCCTGTTTTATGGATATTTGTCGCGAGCCCTTTTTTAGCACTTTGCCCCGATGCTTGGTCGTCCCCCAGCGTAGCACGGCAGGATGGAATATCGTCCCCATATGCGTCTTGTCTTATGAATAAGACGCACATTGTAAAACTTGACACTTGCTTGACAAATTTTAATAAAAGACTTGACTTGAATTTGACTTGACATTCATGACTTGAGACTTGACTCGGACTTGAGTTAAATGACTTGAAATAACTTGTCTTTTGTTTAACAAATATGTTTTTGAATGTGCTGCAACCTAACCACGTGACGCAGCAGGCAAGCAGAGAGAGCTATCGTGAGCTCCCTCATGGACAGAGCATGCAGTCGTGACTGAACATGGAAGGCGCTACGCCAAGAATAATTAAATAAAAAAATAACATTTTGGATTTTTGTTAAGAGTTGACTTTTAATTGGTCTTGTGTCAACGTTTTCCAGTTTAGCGCGTCAAAAATTAACGCAAAAGCAGAATCCGTTTTTTTCTGTCATCCTTTGGCTAGCATTACAATATATGATCACGCTCTTAATCATGCAAATGCTTTTAAATCATTTAAGTGCTCCAAAAGAGAAAAAGAGAATGCGCTGTCTGTGAATTTCCTGCCACACACGACGCACAGAAAGACGCGCGCCAGAATGTCAGGCTTGAACGAACAATAACACACCCAATAATGCCAAAAAATCTTTGTCGAGTATCCTCATTAGAGCAGCCTTGAATGAGTTAAAGTCTTAAACGAAAGTAAATAGTTGTGAGAAAGTGGGATGTGTGTGAGATCCATGTGCAGCAGATCTTAAAGTGACAGCAACTAATGCTGTCTGTCATTGAAGAACAAAGGTAACAGAAAATCATCACATTTAATTTGTTGCAAGTGCAATGTGTTGTTTGAACCAAACTACGACATGACTTGAATTGCTTGACATAAAGCAGTGACTTGACTTGCGTCACGTGATTTCCGATTCTTGTGAAAAAAGGCCTATTGAGTTTCGCTTCTTGTCAGTGTATATTCTTTGGGTGAACTAACCCTTTAACAAGTAAACAATATACACCTGGGGGGACTAATCAAGGGAGAAGCAATGAACAATTGGACTACAAACAGAGTACAAAGCATGGCAAGAAGAAACAGGAAACACTTCGACATAAAAGTTCACGAACTTGAACTTCACGTAAACACCCAGCAGATGGCGCTGCATTCATCTGAATGACTAATCTATGCTGCTTATGATATTATTTTGTTGATGATATCAAAATGCTAAAACAAAACTAAAAGTCACATCCACACTTAAAGGTATTACATATTCTGTAGAAATCTCTGATGTCATTTAAGGTCGTGTGTTATAAAAGATGATGAAAATTGTCAAAATGACTATCTACAATTTTTGCTTTTGCTTGACAAGAACTATGTATTAATTTAACGTGCCAGATATATACAACCGTATTTTATCTCAAGACAACTTTCAATAATTATATACTTCTGGACCTTTAGCTTTCATGTCATTAGTGTTATAAATAGCCTAATTCTTTTTATATTGCATTGGATTATTAGAGGATGGCTACCGCTTTAAGAGAACAAAGATGTCCCTTATTTAGACATCCTTCTGTGAAGCAGCCTTTTTTAGAATGCGTAAATGTCTCGACATTCGCTTTATTGTATCACATACTTTCCATGGGGGAAAAAAATGTAGCTTCCTGGTTCATGCAGGTAGCATAAAACAAAGGCCCTGTCAAAACCTGTTCAAATTTCCCACTGAAAGACTCAAGTAATTACTCAAGACTCTGTTTCACCATTCTGAGGTTTTACTTTAGAAAAGTATAAACATAGCAGTGTATTTACATTTCTCTTATTGAAAATGTTTAGCATGCTTTAATTCGTATGTTAAAACACCATGGCGTACACAGAACAGCTACATAAGACTACATACAAAAATAATGTAAGTTTTAAGCATCTATCATTTGTTTGACAGTATTGTTAAACAGGCCGATAATTACTGTCTAAGCTAAGTTTTTTCCTGTTTATGATTTTAAAACAAAAACATAACAGTGTCATCTATATCTAAATATATCATATATACAGACTTTTTCTTATTTTTGTAAAAGAAAAAAAAAAACAATGCACAAAAGAAAAATTATTCTGTCACATACTGAGATATCAAATATATGCTTAGAAATGCCTTTTTAGCGATACGAAAATGTGAATGACAAAAAAAGTAATACATGACCTCCTAGATTATTTAAGGCACAGACGCTCTTACTGTTGAAATTATGAAACCCAAAATTCTATGCAAACCTAAAATTTATTAAACCTAAAGTTTCCTATTATTGGTGATACTTTCAAAGGAATGATTCATTGTAACTGTACAGACGATTAAGCAAATACCAATCATTTGTTTTAATGGCACAGAATGATGAACCGCCTTAGCCTTGTTATGCCTTTAAAATTTGCATTTGCAAACTTGATTCAGGGTCACATTTGACATTGTGTGTGAAATTCTGTACAATAATAAAGAAAAATGAATGTCAAGAATAGTAAACCATGATGACCTCTTCGAGCATTTTAGGCACAGAGTCTTTGTGTAGAAACAGTGAAACCTAAATTGAAGGTCTTGAATTTGAGTCTAAACAAACAATGAACAGTTGCATAGATCTTAATTACTGGCCATATTTCTGTGTAACTGTAGAGGTTACATACAAAGATAATTCAATGTTTCAGTTGTGTACAGCACAGCTACACAGACTGATAGGAAGTGTCTATTTGAATAATGGGTGAGAAATGCAAAGAAGGGGCCCACAAACTTTGCTGCACTGTTGATGTGGGATCTTGGCCAGTGCTATGGGGGAATTTCAGCGCTCCACATTCATTAAAAGCTTGTTTGGTTCTGATGCTTGTGCTCCACTGTCCTTCTGTGCTCTTTGTTAAGCCTTCAAAAGCTTGATATCCATCATCACTTGGTGTGACGCTGCCATCATGGAGCAACAGAGAAGGATAAAGTGGATTTTTACTAGTGATGAGATTATTCTAAATGAACTTTTCATCAGAATCAGCATCATTTGAAAGGTTCAAACAAACATCTGCATCATTTCCCTGGTTCACAACACTGTTGAAACACTGATATCCGTCTTCCAAAGCATCAATAGTGGGAAAGTTAAACTGGCTCTTGCTGATATCAGCGTTCATAGGGGAGTTTTCACAGCTAAAAACCTCCCTCTTGTCGGACTGACAGGACTGATCACAACTCAGCTGCTCCAGGAATGAAGAATCATCAGTGGCCGATTCCAAATATGTCATGTTACTGAAAACCGATGAGCCAGAGCAGTTGCCCGAATCTCGGTTTGCACGGTTGTGTTCTCTTAAGGAACTGATACCAACACTCCTGACTACCATCGTAGTGCCCTGATTGCTGGGTGTGTTGCTGGTAAAAAGAAGAGATTTTAAATCCTCATCCAGGGCACGTTTGACGCGTGATGAGATCGGACTGTTCTCCTTGTCACTACCAGAATCAAAGCCGGCCTGGCCGTAATCGTCTGCCGCCGACTCAACACTGTGGGAACTTTTCTCGTTGGTTGTATCTACTGATGACGCTGAGATCCTGTAGAGAGACAAACATGTTGAGGGATTATTCATCAGAATTAGTCTGTCATGTGTTTCTGAAGTTTTCGGGAAAACTTACCATTTCTTTTCCTCCTGAAAGTCCACTTTTGGAATCTCTACATGGATTGTGGAGAAGTTCATAATGGAAGGAGGCAAAATATGACCCTATTAAACAAAAATGAAAAAAATAAAGGGTTATTAAGCATATAGATAACTATTTCAAGATAAAATAAATAGTTAACCAACAATTTGCATATCTTTCTCCCGCCTTCTCTTCTCCAAAACTGGCATTTACTTTTGGCTTGGAGATCTTGTCCCACCATTTTGTCTTTATCCTGTAATGAGGAAGTAAAGTGTGTCAGAACTGAATTTCAAGGATTCACAAAGGAACAGCAAAAATGCGAAATGTACAATGATGGCAAGACACAAAACAGAGATCTCACCTCAAAACACAGATGAAGATAGCACAAATGATGAGGACTAAACCAACACACAGAGGTGGAACCACCGTTCTGACTATTTCATCTGGAGATGAGGCTGTGGAGCACATTTGGATGGATCAGGATTATTAAAGAGCATTAACACACATGCAGGAATGAATCTGAGAACAAAATAGATAGACTTACAGCTGGTAAACTCAACTGGTGCGCTCTGGTCACTCAGTAGTCCCGACAGGACTACTTTCTGTTACTTCCCGTTTCTGTAGTCTCGTTACAGTTCCGAAATGTCGAAATTGACTGTTAATAACTCAGTCTGAAACCTAAGAGTTTATATAATTTATTTTTACATCTCTGTAACACAGTTTCAGGAGGGCAGACATAGGTTTATTTTTTTTAAATGTTTAAAAACATAAACAGCTTATGATTTTTTTTTCCTTCTATGCAAGTGATTATACAGGGGAAAAAAGGTCATTTCCAACCATATACTATAAAAGCTTCCAACGCTGCCAGCCCCCTCAATCCGCGCGCTCACTGGCAATAGTGACGCCTTGTGGTTGGAAACGGTATGGAATTATTTTGCAATAATATACAAAATAATTATAAGGGCCATACTATGTGAATAGAGTTACTTTGTTAGGCACGAGATTAACAATACAACATGGCATTCAAGCAATACCAGCAAACACAAAACAAACGTAGTTGTGTTTGCTGGGAATGCCTTACATATGGGTTTTGATATAATCACTTTAAAAAAATGGGCCTACCAACCAGGTACTTTATAGCTAATGACTTAACTTTATGATGACAAAACATATTTGTGCCAGAGGTGTAAAGTATTTGAGTAAATGTAATTAGTTACTGTACTTAAGTATCTTTTTGGCCACATTGTAGTTGTACTGAGTATTAAAGATATTGGCAACTTTTACTCTCTACTTGACTACATTTTAAATGTACTTTTCACTCCAATACATTTGTGATGAGTAATGCAATTACACATTACATATTTCATGGCGCCTAACTTTTTCTGCAGCGGTTTATTTCTGCTATAAGGAAGCAATATCGGCATCTAAGGGCATTGCCTTTACTCACCCAAAATTGTCAACAAGGCTACTTTACGTGAATGTGAGTGCATTAGCTGGTAATTGTGAATCACAGATGTTTGGTTTATGAGATTAGGTCATGACTGCAGCCAGTGATGAGGCCGAAACCAGAACATCCAGTGCAAGTAGACTTTGACTATTTAATTTTTTTTTATCTGCTATACTGACAAGATCTTTTTAATGGATATTGGTTTATTTATGGCCTTTTTGAGCACTTGAGCTCAACTGAGACTTAAGAGTTTGTAGACGTTTAAGAGGCTGTTGTGTCGACCTTAATTTCTCCATTTTTGTCACCTGTTGAAGTTTGGGTTTCTTGCCACTGTCACCTTTGGCTTGCTTAGTTAGGGACACTTGATATTCAACAATGTTTTTGAACTGCCTTCATTGACACCATTGTATGCGAACTGAACTGAGCTGGACGATGACATCACTGCTTTCTCCAGAGCCGATGTATAGATTAATTAACTAAATTAATAACTATTGATTTTTACAAAGGAATGAATCAATACTGACCTTACTTGACGTCATTTTCTTCTAGAGCTGCCGTGCAGCCAAAATTACTTTCCAGTTATCACTGTAAAGCTGCTTTGACACAAACTGCATTGTAAAAAGCACTATATAAATAAAGGTTAAAAAAAAAAAAAGAAAGAAATTGTGTAAAATAAACATGATTTCTCATCTTACAAATCAACTGTTTCTTATTGTCACTGGCATGTCTCCCAGGTGTCGAGGACTAGTGTATCTTTTAGCCGACATTCAGCACGAGTAAAATACTTAAGTACTGTTAAAATCAGATACTCTAAGACTTTTACTCTGGTCATATTGGAATTATTGACTTGTAACTTGTAATGGAGTAATTTTTGATGTAAGGTATCTGTACTTTTACTTAAGTATGGTTTTCAGGTACTCTTTACACCTCTGATTTGTGCTTTGCCTTTTATCTGTTTCTGTTTTAGATCATACTGAGCCTCTTTCCATATGTTCAAGGAGTTTATGCCACCTTCTGATTAGTATGCTAAACATATTGCCAACTACTACTGTACCACACAGTGAGTGTCATTTCAGTATCTGCAGTTATGTGTAAAAAAGATGTATAAAAGGTTCTCAGACATAAACACATTTCGTGTCAAAGTCAACCAGATTTGTATGGATGTATATTTACTGAGTAATCCAATATTTTGTAGAGGGGGGTCAGAATTACAATTTTCACCTGAGATTTGGAATCAGATTACAAATGACTTTAGAACAACAACATTATTTTATTTTTACACAGAGATTGGTAGGCCTGTTAGTTAAATCTGTTGATGTAGCAATCTTTGTTTCATTATATGCCAACAGTTCAAAAATGGCAAAAAAGCACTTCTTGTGTTTTTTGCTCAAAGTTTGCATTTCTGTAACTCATATTACATATATCTTATTATCCTTTTAGATTCTAATCTTAACAAACTTTTCTTTTCTTAATTTTCAAGGCCCAATATGGTTAATTTCTAGAGATAAGGATCTCAATGTGCCTCCATGAGTAAATTGGTACATGTTTTCAATGGTCGCATTTTTTTGAAGAACAAATAATGTTGAAACTAGAAATGTATCTCGTTTTTTTTCTATCAACACAATTGAACATTCCTGTCTGAGTGCCATAAATAGTATTTTTCCAAAGTTTGTGTGTGTAATTCTAAAAATATTAAAGATATTTCAATATCAATATAATTTTTCTTTTGTAATATTCATTTTAAAGGCCCTATAAAATGGTAAAATCTCATAGATATAATGTGGCTCTTTTGTTCATTCTATTAAAACAGTCAGTTTTGATGCACAGAATCCTATTTTAGTTGCCTTTTTTCTAGAAGATCATCTGTTTAATATAATTTCATCTGAAAATAGTGTTTTTCATCATTTGCCATGTACATTTGGTGGTCAGAATTATTGGCACCCTTGGTAAATATGATCAAAGATGACTTTAAAAATAAATCTGCATTGTTTATCCTTTTAATCTTTAATTCATAAAATTAGCAAAAATCTAACCTTTCACTGAAGGAAAAGATTTGAAAGTGGGGGGGAAATCACATTATGAAATAAATGTTTTTCTCCAAAACAGGCTGGCCACAATTATTGGCATCCCTAGAATTTTTAGAAGTATATTCCCATTCATACGTACATTTTTTAGCACATCAAGGTGATCATGAACATGAAATTGTCCAGCCATGACTCACAAAGGCCAAATTCCCTGAATCATTCATCACAATGAGTAAAACCAAAGAATATAGTTCTCATGTGCAGCAAAAGATTGTTGAGCTTCACAAAATAGAAAGTGGCTGTAAGAAAAAGGCTAATGCACTGAAAATGGCCATTTCCACCATCAGGGCAATAATTAAAAAGTTCCAATCAACTAAAGATGTTACAAATCTGCCTGGAAGAGGTTGTGTGTCTATATCGTCCTAATGCGCAGTGAGGAAAGTTTGAGTGGCCAAAGACTCTCCAAGGATCACAGCTGGAGAATTGCAGAGATTAGTTGAGTCTTGAGTCTCAGAAAGCCTAAAAAAATTATCAAACAGCACCTACATTCCCACAAGTTGTTCAGGAGGGTTTCAAGAAAAATCCTCTGCTCTCATCCAGAAACAATCTCCAGCATATTCAGTTGTCAGACATGACTGGAACGACTGGAACGGGACCGGCTTCTATGGTCAGATGAAACTAAAAAAAGAGTTTTTTGGCAGCAAACCCACCAGATGGGTTTGGTGCACACATGGATAAAAAGTACCCCATGCCCACGGTTAAATATACTGCTGGATATTTAATGTTGTGGGCCTATTTTTCAGCTGGAGGTCCTGGACATCTTGTTTAGACACATGGTATCATGGATTCTATCAAATACCAACAGATAAAAAATCAAAACCTGACCGCTTCTGCTAGAAATCTTATAACGGGCCATTATTGGATCTTCCATCAGGACAATGATCCAAAACAAACATCAAAACCAACACAAAATTGTGTCTCTGAGTACAAAATGAAGCTTCTGCCATGACCATTCCAGTCCCCTGACCTGGGGCCGGATTCACAAACATCTCATAATTGTCACGGACAGAAGGGTAGGTATAACAGGTTTGCAGGTATAACAGCGTTTATTCACAAACAGCAAGTAAATACAGATGAGCAGATGAGTAATGGTAAATTGGTATTTGATATGGTGAAACAGAAGTGGTAATACTGTCCTTTTCTCTTGCAGGTAAATGACTTGTGGTTGCCAGGAAGCAAAGTGGTGGAATGGACTCACTGAGACGGTAGGGATACACACATACAGCATGAAAACTGGGAAGCACTCTGGAGTAAAATAGGTAAGTATTCGCAATAATCAGGAGCATTGGAATGGTAATCCTAGTAACAATGAGACCAGACAGTGAACTGAGGTGAGTGATGTGCTTAAGTATCTGGTGGTGATGAGGATCAGGTGTGTGTGATCAGAATTCTGGTGAGGGAGTGCGCTGTGATTGGCTGATGGATGAGCCTGGCGGGTCTGTGACAGTACCCGATAGTCTATACAAGGCCGCAAGCCTCCATCCTTTTTGGCCACGAAAAAGAAGCTCGAAGCAGCAGGTACTCCTCCATGGCCTTCTGCTCTGGGATGGAGAGTGGATAAATCTTCCCACGGGGCACTGACTCACCTGGAAGCAGATCGATGGCACAGTCCCATGGCCGGTGTGGAGGCAGCTTGGAGACTTTCTTCGGGCAGAAAACATTACTGAAGAGGGCGTAACACGGAGGAATATCCACTGACTGTTTTTCTACAGGGCTCTCGATGGATGTGGAACACACAGGAAGTGATTTAGGATGAGGAACAGGAGGCTGAAACTTTTGTGGAAAACAGTCTGGAAAACAGGTGTCGCCCCACTTCAGGATCTCTCCAGTGGTCCATGAGATGATGGGGTTGTGCTGCTCCAACCATGGGCACCCTAAGATCACATCAGCAGTGGAATCCTCCAGAACCATGTAGATGTAGTTCTTCCATGTAAAGTATTCCAACTTGAAGTTTCACTGGACCAGCACCCTGATGAACAGGTTTATGGCCGAGTGGTTTGCCTGTTACTGAATGGATCTGGTAAACGGACGGCGTTGGAATTGTCTTGAGCTTGAGCTGACGGCAGAGGGCACCAGAGATTAAGTTACCGGCTGACCCGGAGTCAAGGAGAGCATAGACTGGAATGTAAACATTGACAGCAGTAAGTGTTACGATTGTGGTGAGTGGCTTCATTTTCTTAATAGAGGGTATAATCGCACTCACCATGGGACGAGGAGGACGAGTGGGACATGTAGATCTCACAAGTCCAGATGCACCACAATATAAACACAGTCCTTGGGTCAGCCATCTCTGCCGTTCAGTGAAAGTTAGACGATTGTTCTCTAATTGCATGGGTTCTGGTACTGGTTCTGGAGGGCTGATGGACTCTGGCTGACGGAGGGATGATGTGCGTAGCAGCTGGCCCTGGTCCTGTGACAATAATGGAGATATAATTAATTTTATTAAGTGTTAACAATGAGATTATGTGTTCTTTTAAAATAATCAATTAACACTGCTTTTGTCATTTTTGACAAGATAAACAAAATTTTTCACAAAAAAAGTAATTCAGTTAACCCAAAATTTTGGTTTTACCGAAATGATACTTTGAAATGATACTTTTGGTTATACCGAATGATGATATTTTCAAACAATGCTAACAGGTTGATATCTAGCCAGGCTAATATCTTGCTAGCTAGCTAGGACAATCAAACATTTAATATTTGGTACAAGTTTTTAAAATTTTACAACATTTTCCATGTTTTACAGCGGTTGTACCAAATGACCTGATATTTTGGGACATGCGTATGAGCAAGTGAAAACATGAATTTTTAAAATAGTTAAAAGAGAGTTAGTTACTTTGCTTCATGACCATGTGGTCCTTTAAAGGTGTCTGAATGATGTCACATCCTGTCACATGATAGTAGGTGTGTTCGACATCAGCTGCGGCTGGATGCAACTGATCGGCAAGAGTAGCCACTTGCAGTCGGGGAGGAGCAGAAATTGGACACGTGAAGTCGGACACTTTCTGCTTCCCGTAGTGACGCTCGCGCTGCATTTGCATACTTTATCACAGCTGAAGTGAAATAAATGCAATATTTGACTAATTCACTGATGTTTCTGAGGTGGTGCAATCCGGGGCTTATTTCAAAGAGTGTGTTTGCAATCTGAATATTGAGATTATGGCTGTTGGATTGCGCCCATATTATTTGCAGAGGGAATTTACAAGTTTGGTAGCCATCATTGTTTACATTCCTCCATCAGGGAACGCGGAAGCTGCATGTGATGGCATCCTTTCTGTGACAGCGAATATTCAAACAAAATATCCTGGTGCCTTCATTTTGATCACAGGTGATTTCAATCATGTATCTCTTTCCTCCACACTCCCTACTTTCTACCAGTTTTTTAACTGTAAAACAAGAGAAAACAAGATTCTTGATCTGTTGTACACAAATACTAAAGATGCTTACATCTCTACTGCTCTCCCTCCATTAGTAAGGTCAGATCATAACTTAGTACTGCTAACACCATTATACAAACTGTTGTTCAGCGGCAACCAGCTATAGTAAGAACTGTGAGAACATGGTCCTGTGAGGCTAGGGGGTCACTGCGTTGTGCACTAGAAACTACCAACTGGAATGCCCTGTATGAACCACATGGTGAGGATATTGATGCGTTAATTGACTGTGTCTCTGAGTACATCAGTTTCTGTACGGACTGTTCCATCCCTAAGAAGGAGGTCCGCTGCTACCCAAATAATAAACCTTGGGTGAGCAGTGATCTGAAGGCCCTACTTAATGAAAAAAAGAGGGCTTTTAGGTCAAATGACAGAGTTCAATTAAAGTGGTTACAAGGAGAATTAAAACATAGAATTAAGGAGAGCAAGGATGTTTATAGAAGGAATCTGGAGAAGAGCCTGGAAAACAACAATACTAGGGATGTGTGGAGTGGGATAAGAAAGATTACTGGTTTTCAGAGAAAAGGTGGAGGTGAAGTGGAGAGTAATGTGCAACAAGCAAATGAGTTCAACCTGTTTTTTAACAGATTTAATACTGCTTCCTCTACCTCTAGTGGCCACCTTACCTGGAAAAGTTAAATCAGTGTAAGTCTGCTGGACCGGATGGTATTAGTCCTCATGTGTTGAAGTCTTGTGCTAGCCAGCTGAGTGGAGTACTTCAGCATCTCTTTAACTTCAGAGAGTTCCATTGCTGTGGAAAACATCTTGTCTGGTTCCAGTGCCTATTGAAGAATAGACATCCTATGGCACTAAATGACTACAGACCTATTGCACTAACCTCTCATTTAATGAAGGTTATGGAGAGACTGGTTCTGGCACACCTTAGACCATTAGTGCATCCATCACTTGACCCTCTGCAGTTTGCTTATCAGCCCCGGGTGGGTGTGGAAGATGCAATTATATATCTACCACAGTTTGCATCTTGTTTTTTTTTTAATTTTTCTAGTGCGTTCAATACCATCCAGCCAAGTTTGTTGAAGTCAAAACTGGAAGAAATGCAGGTGGATGCTTCCTTGTCACTTGGGTCCATGATTATCTGACGGGCAGGCCTCAGTTTGTGAGATTACAGGGATGTGTGTCTGAACGTCTGATGAGTAACATCGGGGCCCCCCCAGGGAACTGTGCTATCTCCCTTCCTGTTTGCAATTTACACTGCAGACTTTAATTACAGTTCTGAGCCATGTCATCTGCAAAAATACTCAGACGACACAGCCATAGTAAGCTGTGTGGAGAAATGTCAGGAGGAGGAGTACATCTGGTTGACCGCTTTGTAAAGTGGTGTGGGGTAAATCACTTACAGATAAATGTGGCGAAGACAAAAGAAATTGTGATATATTTCAGCAGGAATAAGACACCACCCTCTTCAGTCTGCATTGGTGGGATTAATGTGGAACTTAATATGGAATTAATGTGAAATCATATAAATATTTAGGTGTCAAGTTGAACAACAAGTTGGAGTGGTCTACAAATACAGAGGCTGTTTACAAGAAGTGCCTGAGTTGGCTATATTTCTTGAGGAAGCTCAGGTCTTTCAACGTGTGTAACAGGATACTCAAGATGTTTTATCAGACTGTTGTTGCGAGTACTATCTTCTTTGCTGTGGTGTGTTGGGGCTTAGGAAACAAAGCAAAGGATGCCAACAGACTAAACAAACTCATCAAAAAGGCTGAGTCTATAGGTACTTTGGAGGACGTGGTTAGGGACAGAATGCTAGCAAAGTTGCTGGCGATTATGGACAATGATGTTCATCCCCTCCATAAAACTCTTGACAAACTCAAGAGTAGCTTTAGCAACAGGCTTATTTGCTTATTTCGTTGCTTGAAGGAACGATATAGGAAATCGTTCCTGCCTAGTGCTATTAGAGTATATAACTCATCTGTCTAGGACAGAACTGTGTTAATTAATAGGTATGTAGTCACATGTATTCTAAAGTGCTTATTGACTGTATTGAGTTGCCATGGAATTTAATTTAATAAATTAGATAAACTTTAGATTAATAAAGTTTATCTAATCTAATCTTATCTAATCTTTGTTTTTTATTATTATTAAGGCTTTTGGACAAAAAAATGAACCGTCACGTCATTGGCCCATATTTTTTATAAATTATATATACACACTGTGTTCCAAATTATTATGCAAGTGACGTATCAGTGCGATTTCAGCACAATAAACATTCAGATTTTAGTTTTTCAAAGAAAGTGTTTGTTTTATTTCTGCACATCTTTTTAGATAACTGGTATCGATCTCAGACAGGTTTGTGGAGTATTTTGCCAGGCCTACTAGGTAAATGGAAACCCTACTTGAAGATGTTGTTCCACATTATTAAGTAAGTCACAGTTCTCATGAAATATAGGGAGGAAGAAAGATCTTTCTGAAGATGAAAAGCATAAAAATGGTGCAATGTTGTGCAAAAGGCATGAAAACAACTAATATTGTGTGAAAAGTGAATGGAGATTATGGAGCTATCATAAGTTTTGTGAGTGATTTAGAGCACAGCAGAACTCGGTCAGATAAAGGCTTAAAGTTTCTGTCAAACAAGTTAATTGTATTAAAAGGACAGCTGTAAAAAAAAAAAAAAAAAAAAACACTATTGAGCAGCAGATATTTGAAGCTCCTGGGGCCGGATTCACAAACATCTTCTTAAGAAGGAAGTTAAGAAAATTCTTAAGAATGTTCCTAAGTGCAATTCTTGAAAAAACACTTTAGTATAGGGAACATGTATTCACTATTAACTACGACTTTTCCCTTAATAAACTCCTAATTTACTGCTTGTTAATAGTTAGTAAGGTAGTTGTTAAGTTTAGGTATTGGGTAGGATTAAGAATGTAGAATAAGGTCATGCAGAATAAGGCATTAATATGTGCTTAATAAGTATTAATGAACAGCTAATATTCTTGTAATACGCATGCTAATAAGCAGCTAGTTAAAAAAAAAACCTAAAATAAAGTGTTACCAAAAATTCTTAGGAAGTTCTGAAATATTTTCTTAAGAACCTGGGCCAAGATCTTACTTTTTTACTTAAGAAGAAAATGAAAGGTGTTTATTTGAATGAAAGGAAGAAAGGGGTAATTGCTGAAGACTCGCTAAACACCTCAAAGCCTGTCACTGCCTGTAGATTAGGCTACCGTAGATAATGAGCATGCAGACTCATTGTGGTTGTTTGACGGGAGCTAATCACTCTGTCATGTTTTTAATGGACCATTCAAATCGTTATTTAAAAAATAAATAACTTTTTTGCACGCTCTCTAGAGTGAATGCGTCCTGTATCTGTGTGTGCTGCCTCGCTAGTTCTAGTTTACGGAGCCCCGCACATGACATGCAGAAAAAAAAAATAGTAGGCTAAATCATGCTCATGATTTACTAATTCTTTCCCTCAATTTGCTAAATCGTGCACACTGTTCATAAATCGAGGAAACGAATTAGTAAATCGTGCTAACGTCTTGTGCCGTTCTCCGTACAAGCTTGAGTGAGCGCATCATATACCAACCTGGTATCACCCCTGCTGAAAAAAAAATAAATAAAAACCATTACAGAAATTGTAATGGTTTTAATGGTTTTAAAGTGAACTGTATTGGTTTTAATGGAAACTGTAATGGTCCTAGTGGGTCTCTATTGGTAATTTGCTTTTTTCTATTGGTGGCATGTTTTGCCTATTTGTCTGTATTGGTTTTAATGGAAAATGTAATGGTCCAAGTGGGTTTCTATTGGTAATTTGCTTTCTTTCATTGGTGGCATGTTTTGCCTATTGGATACCATTAAGGACCAATAGAACATATTTAGCAACCTATAGATTAAACGTTGGTATCTACTGGACAACAGTATGAACCATTAGGACTCCAATCAATTTAATGGTTTCATTAGTTTGATTTAATGATGTACACATGCACATAATTTATAGGTTAGATGCAGATTTATTTATTTTATTTTTACAATTATTACAACACAACAAAATAGATTAAAAATGACACAAACTAAATCTTAGCTAATTTTTTGATTGTTTAATGGTATTAAGCTTATCCTTATGTAATATGTATAGAATTCATTTTAAAAACTGGGTGGGACAGGAGTGTGTGTGTGTGGCCTGGTAAACTCTACATTATGGGGATAAAATGTCCCCACAAAGATGGCAATATCTGAAATCCTTGTCCGTGTGGGGAAAAATTTTTAAAAATTTAAAATGCGGAAATTTTCTGTGATGGGTAGGTTTAGGGGTAGGGTTAGTGTAGGGGGATAGAATATACAATTTGTACAGTATAAAAACCATTATGTATATGGAAAGTCCCCATAAAACATGAAAACACAACGTGTTTGTTTGTGTGTGTACAAAAATAACATAACAATGTCCAGAAATCAATTTTAATTTATCGACATAGAACTCATGTTTAATGTGATTTCATCCTTCACTCACTAAGTGTGGGTTTTCTGTGGGACAGAGTGGGCAAGAGCAAACTCTTTGGGGCCCCATGAAAACCCACACAGGCCCCCAGTTGGTTAGCTCCGGGGCCCATAGCAGGTTTACTGTGGGCAACCCCCCATGTTCACAGCACAGTACAAGTAAAATCATTGTTTTACGATTAAATGCTCAAGGCCCAGGGTTAATCAAACTATTTTTAACAATCTAGTAAAATGTCACCAATGTCATTACTGTCACAGACACGTCAGGTTCCAACATCACCCAATCACAGCGCACTCAATCCCCAGAGTACTGATCACTCGCACCTGCACCTCATCAACACTCCAATCTTCACCCACATAAAAGACACTCACACTCACTCAGTCACTGTCCGGTCTTGTTCGCATTAAAGACCCTAAAATCCTTACTTCTTGGACTCCAGTTGTAAACTACTTACCTGTCTCCATCGTCTCCAAGTCTCCTCGTCTCCCTGTGTTGTTCCAGTTTGTGTGTGAGTGTCTCCAATCCTCCTCGTCAGCCATTCCAGCATCTCTCTACGGATCTTCACTTCTGCAAATCACCCAAAGGACAGTATTACTATTCATCATCACCTCAACACCCAACTTCATTCATCTTCACTCACCTGCATCACCATTACCTCTGCTGTGTGTGATAAATAAAGTCTGCTTTCTGTTATCTCTGCCTCTGCCCCGTCTGTATTGTAACAATTACATTCAATTGCCCATCCTATAACTAAAACTGCACACAGTCAACAAGATAGCAAGACAAGTACTGTCTTTACCTGTTTGTTTGTAGCTGCTCCCAGACCGATAAAGTCAGACTGAGACAATTGTGTGTATATATATATATATATATATATATATATATATATACAATTGATAACTGTCAAATTAAATCAACCATCTGTAATTGTTACATTCACATGGACTTTCTGTTTGTGTTTTCATCTGTCACGTGTTCCTTTGTTCTAGTTTCCCGCCACAATCTGTCACCATGGACATTAATCACATTCATCTCAGCTGTTCGTCATTTGAGTTCTATCATCAGTGTATTTAAGTTCCCGTTTCTGTTGAGTAGGTTGTCGGGTATCGTTTGTGTTAATGCTGGTGTATGTTCCTGTCTGTTCCTGTATTTTCCTATCGGATTTTCTAGTAAAGACTCTATTATCTCCATCTCCTCGTTCGTGTGCTTAATAATACCAGTAAGTTTGTAACAGAATACCCGACCGAAGACTGTAAGCGACGTTTTTTTTTACTTAGTATTTTCTTTTTGGTTTTCGTGTTCAGTCTTTTTTCCTGTTTCTCACTCCTGCTTGCACTATGTTCCCAGCTGTGAAACTCATGTGCCTTGAGCAGGGAGAAAGCTCCCTCGAGAGACATTTAGAACTGTTTTTGGATCTCGCACATCAGACCACCTTCCCGGACTGCTGCCTGTGCACGTTTTTGTACTTTGGACTCAACTCCACCACTCGTGCACAGCTGTCCGGGGAGGGTCCTCGAGGGAGCTTCGAGTCCTATGTGGAGTGGGTGCTGGCATCCTGCGGATCACCATTCACTGTCGAGGTTGCCGCCAGCCCCACTCCCCAGCTAGTGCCCAGCCAGAACCACCCAGACGGTGAGGATTTTCGACCTGAGCCCACCGCAGGTAGTACGACGGAGACTGCCGCGATTGAGCCGCCCACGCCCACAAGAGCGATCGGGGGTCACATCGCCACGGAGCCCAAGCAGCGTGTACCTGACCAGGTGTGTGAGCTGGCCGAGTCTTCCATCGCCGAGGGAGTGTTGGTGGACCTCGAGGGTCCGGAAATGAGCCCCGCCCACCCCCCCGCTACTGAGAGTGAGTTCGCTGAGACACTGCTGGACTTAAGGTGTGGAGAGGAAACCTGTCTTGCCCCTATACTGTCTTCACTCCCGCTGGTTCCGTCCAGCCCTGAACTGCCTGTCTCCCCGCTGGTTCCGTCCAGCCCTGAACTGCCTGTCTCCCCGCTGGTTCCGTCCAGCGTTCCTCTCCCACCTTCTCACCAACATTTCTGTGACTCACCACTTATCTTGGATGTTTGCATTGAACTTCAGCCTGTTTCCCAGTCCACAGCCATCAGTGCCACCCAATCATCTCCATCTCCCTCCAGTCCCTCGATACCACCTCCTCTCAGTAGCGTGGTACCATCTCGGGCCTGCCGGGATCCGCCTCTTCCTGGGCACGAGGAGCCCGAAGCTTTGGGTGGTCTCGAGCTGCCTCCATCCATCGCCCTGACTCCTGCGCCTGCGCTCCTCCCACCCTCGACCCCAGAGTTGACCATCGGCCTTTCGACCACGCCGGACTCCCTCGGTACGTCGGCTCCACCTGGGTCAGACATCGCTTTGCCTTCAGTGCGGACCTACGGACCATTCGCTGATCTCTGGCCCTCCACCCCTTCCACTACGACTTGCTCCGCCCTACCTCAGGCTCCGTCTCCGCCCTCGGTCGCTCCTGCACATCTTCAGACCTCCGGATCCCCTCCTCGATCTCAGGAGGTCGTCACTGCAGCTCCGTCGCGGCCGCTTGGATCGTCACCATCTGTCCACTTCCTCAGCTCGTCAACTACGCGGTGGGCTCCATCCTCGCCGTTGTTGACTTCGGTCCTCCCCATGGCGGTCGTCATCAACTCTCTCCCATGGCTCCTCCCTCCATCAACGCCGCCGTGGGGCACTACCCTGGCTGGTGCCTGGCAGATCTTTTTTTTTTTTTAAATGAGATGATCCTTACTTACTTGACAAATACTGTATTTTTCAGTACAGTGGTGTCATATGTACATGTTATTATACATATTCATGAATACATTTTTAAACTGGCTTTATACCATTAAATGTTGTCTGTCCTCTCTCTTTTCAGTATTTATTGCCATCTAGTCCTGTTTGCAGAATTAACTGTGGCTCCAGCCTTTAATCAGACCTGACCCAGTTGATGAAGGTCTTCAGGATCACCAGAAACTACAGGCAGGTGTGTGAGCAAGTTGGAGCTACATACTGCAGGACGTTGGTCCTCCATGACCAGGACTAGACACCACTGTTGTAAGTGATCGATCTAGCAGTCATTCTGGATCTCTGAATTGTCATGTTTAGGACATATCGCAGGGGATCTCAGCTCTGGCCCTCGAGAACCACTGTCCTTCAGACTTTAGCACCAAACCTGGTCCAATATACCTGGGGCCGTATTCATAAAATGTTTTATCTTACCACTAAAAGTTCTCCTAAATAGCAGTAAAAATTCTTAGGTAAGAGTTTTCACTTAATATCTATTCACAAAGCTGCTGAGACCAACTTTTACTAACAGAGAGAAATCTTAAGCAAAGAGAAAGGGTGGAGTTGACCTCGTCGCTATGGATGATGTCATCACGCTTCTATGCACTAGTTGAACTGACTAGTCGACTTTAATGCTCTGCCGTGACACTTTAAAGTCCCTGTAAAGTCAATTCTGAGAATTGTTTCGAAATGCATTATAAATGTTATAAATGTATTGCTGCAAAACATTACAAAGACTGAAGTATGTAGTACTGAATTGTGAAGTTAGAGTGTTAAACAGTTTTTCACCAATTCTGTGCTCAGAATTTTTTGGGCGGAGCTAAAATGGGGGCTCGATGACGCACTGGACCCATAGAAAACATTTGGCGCATCATAAAGAGGAAGATGCGACAAAGAAGACCTAAGACAGTTGAGCAACTAGAAGCCTGTATTAGACAAGAATGGGACAACATTCCTATTCCTAATCTTGAGCAACTTGTCTCCTCAGTCCCCAGACGTTTGCAGACTGTTATAAAAAGAAGAGGGGATGCCACACAGTGGTAAACATGGCCTTGTCCCAACTTTGAGATGTGATGATGCCATGATATTTAAAATCAACTTATTTTTCCCTTAAAATGATACATTTTCTCAGTTTAAACATTTGATATGTCATCTATGTTGTATTTTGGATAAAATATTGAAATTTGAAACTTCCACATCATTGCGTTCCTTTTTTATTCACAATTTGTACAGTGTCCCAACTTTTTTGGAATCGGTTTGTACAATCTTGTGAAAACAGGAGGTGCTCCAGCACCCCATTTCCCGCTTCCATGTTGGTACGTTATTTGAGCAGACTTTGCTTCTCCGGTGAGCAGAAGCGGTACACGAGTGGAGCGTTTGCTTGGGGCATGAGCAACTGAGCAGAGAGCACGCACACGGAGCAGAACACTGAGCAGAGCAAACTGGGTGCCAGTACAGAGTCGCTTCGAAGTTGTGCATCTTCGGAAGTGGAGCTGCTCGCAAAGTTACATAAAATGGGAGAGTGAAACCTGAGACCTAAACACTGAGGAGCGGCCTTTTTTCTCTTTCGGCTAAAAACCGAGTGCCATTTTCGGCAGCCGAAATTTTGGTGCGTTCCTAAATGGAACTATCTGTTTCATAATTTAAAACCTACAGCTGGAGAAGGTTAAATAACAGATGACTGTCTTGCTATGAACCTGACATGACTAATGGACAAAGTTCAAGATCTTGAATCTGCTCAAAGTACACCCAAATATGTTGGATGGAATTAGGAAGTTCTGTCAACAACTATGTTCTTGCAACTTCTTTGAGACTCCCATATAAATATATAATGTATGGATAATCTCATGCACTGGTAATGTGGTTTAAGAGGTACATTGTCCTAATGAATTCTCCTTCTTTTTGCAGGTCTAAGCCAGCCACAGTGGACAGTGAATCCACAAACACAGTTCATAGTTCTTGTATTTCTATAATACATTAAGTAATAAAAAATATTGATTTCTATTGTTTTTTTGTTTGTTTTTTTCAGCAGGGACGGCAAGACATGAAATAGTTACGTTGGTCCACTTTGGAAAACGTGTAGATTTTGGCACGGAGTCCGCGCCATACCACACGTGATTTACGCGATGTCTGTGTGACGTCTACGTCACGTCTGCGCCTTAAATTGAATGGAATAAATAGCAGAATAAAAAAAAAAATAAGACGTTGAGTGAGACGAGAGCATGTAACAGTTAAAGAATCCGGCCGCGCGCCATAGTGCATTCGCTCACACACTGCACTGAGCCGTGTGAGTAGCGTGTTATGCGTCTGCCTCGTCTGCACCTTAAATTGAATGGAATAAATAGCAGAATAAAAAATAAAAAAAAAGACGTTGAGTGAGACAAGAGCATGTAACAGCGTAATATTAAAGAACCCGGCCACGCGCCATACTCTGCAGCTGCAGTTCACGCTCACGCGCCGCTAACGCTTGCGGTGTGAAACCGGGTAAGATGTGATATTTCACCCCAAAATGGCTGCCGCACTACCGAAGCACAACCTAGTGGCTGTTACCCAAAAAGCACCAGAGTTTCGCCTCTTGGGTTCTATACTCTTTGACTACAAACAGACTACAAAGCATGGCACAAGAAACAGGAAACACTTCAACATAAAAGTCCAGGAATCCACACAGGGAATATGTAACAGAATCATTGCACAGAAACGTTATTGTGATACTGATCATATGAACTCCTCTGTGCAAAAAGAACTGATTTATTTGCTCCGGTTAAAGCACAAGGTGCTGTTTAGGTCACTTTTGGGCATTTAAATTCCTTATCAATTCCTTTAAATTTAAATTCCTTATAACAGTAGGCTTTAGTAGTCTGTGAGATGTGAGAGGGTGAAAAACGTCCTCGCTATCCCATACTGCTTACTAGTAAACAACGCTAAAAATTTTTTTAGAAATGTAAATGTGTGCTGTCATCCCAGTTTGTCATGAATGTTGAGCCTGTTTTTGAACTTCACGTAAACGCCCAGCAGATGGCGTTGCAATCATACAAATGACTAATCTATACTTGCTGCTTATGATATTATTTTGGTGTTGATGATATCAAAATGCTAAAACAACTAAAAGTCACATCCACACTTAAAGGTATTACATATTCTGTAGAAATCTCTGATGTCATTTAAGGTCTACATACAAAAATAATGTAAGTTTTAAGCATCTATCATTTGTTTGACAGTATCAGTTAAACAGGCTGATAATTACTGTCTATGAACTGTCCAAGCTAAGTTTTTTCATCTATATCTAAATATATCATATATACAGACCTCTTTGAGCATTTTAGGCACTGCTCAGAGTCTTTGTAGAAACAGTGAAACCTTGAATTTGAGTCTAAACAAACAATGAACATTTGCATAGATCTTAATTACTGGCCATATTTCTGTGTAACTGTAGAGGTTACATACAAAGATAATTCAATGTTTCAGTTGTGTACAGCACAGCTACACAGACTGATAGGAAGTGTCTATTTGAATAATGGGTGAGAAATGCAAAGAAAAGGCCCACAGACTTTGCTGCACTGTTGATGTGGGATCTTGGCCAGTGCTATGGGGGAATTTCAGCGCTCCACATTCATTAAAAGCTTGTTTGGTTCTGATGCTTGTGCTCCACTGTCCTTCTGTGCTCTTTGTTAAGCCTTCAAAAGCTTGATATCCATCATCACTTGGTGTGACGCTGCCATCATGGAGCAACAGAGAAGGATAAAGTGGATTTTTACTAGTGATGAGATTATTCTAAATGAACTTTTCATCAGAATCAGCATCATTTGAAAGGTTCAAACAAACATCTGCATCATTTCCCTGGTTCACAACACTGTTGAAGCACTGATATCTGTCTTCCAAAGCATCAATAGTGGGAAAGTTAAACTGGCTCTTGCTGATATCAGCGTTCATAGGGGAGTTTTTTACAGCTAAAAACCTCCCTCTTGTCGGACTGACAGGACTGATCACAACTCAGCTGCTCCAAGAACGAATAATCATCAGTGGCCGATTCCAAATACAAAACCGATGAGCCAGAGCAGTTGCCCGAATCTTGGTTTGCACGATTGTGTTCTCTTGAGAAACTCCTGACTTCCATCATAGTTTCCTGATTGCTGGGTGTGTTGCTGGTAAAAAGGGATGACTACTTAAATCCTCATTCAGGGCATGTTTGACGCGTGATGAGACGTTGATTGGATTGCAATTCTCCTTGTCACTACCAGAATCAAAGCCGTCTGCTGCAGACTCAACACTGTGGGAACTTTTCTCATTGTTTCCTCATGCTATTTCATGTATTCTGACTTATTTACACTGTTAAAGAGTTGGATTCTCATGCTAAACATGGCCAAAGTTTCAAAACACGAGTTGGACGTATGACAGAGTATTTCTGTGCCAAATATACTCTTCCAAATCCTCATAAACTTTGCTGTCTATTTTTCAAGTATGTGCCTGTGTGACATCAGAAAGGTCGGAATTCCTTGTACGGGCACTTTTCCCACTTTTCACACAGCACGCCTCCAGACGCTTGGCTGTTTTCGGAAAGACTCGGTACAGCGTATGTATTTTTTATAAATATGATAAAACTAAAGACTTTTTGGAGATATGAAGGATGCACTACTACTCTATAGGTACTCAAGATTAACATGAGATTGGCAGAAACTATGTGTGATAAAAAGAAAAAAAATTTTGAGCACTATTTCAAGATAAAATAAATAGTTAAGCAACAAACTGCGTATCTTTCTCCCAACTTCTCTTCTCAAAAACTGGCATCTACTTTTGGCTTGGAGATCCCTTATGGAAAGAAAATATATTTCCCTATATATGAATGATCAATATATTACATGATTTAACAGTATATTTGAAAATATTCAGAAAAATATATTGTGTAAATATATTACAATATATTGAATAATACATAAGGAATTGCCGCTTTTCATATATTTAAAAATATGTGATAATATATTTAATAATATATCATAATGTATGTAATTTTATATTCAGTAATATACTATAAACAAATATATGGTAAAATATATTATGTAACACATTTCTTATATTTTATAATTATTTACATTTCATATTTTCAAGTTAGTTAACAAAAGCACACCTGCATGTACTAAAGTTTCTACCAAAGAGACTATCACTGCTATAGCATACACAGCCATTACTTTTTAAATAGAGTTATTATAGGCTTAATGGTGTTCAGCCAATCATAAACCTAATCACAGGCTCTACTCTTCAGCACAATGGTAACCCCAAAAACTCACACATACCAGAAAACCTTTTAAATTAAAAAACAATACAACTTTAAACACTAACAGATCTCCCCCTATATCAATATTGAGCAAAACACATGAAATAGCACTTAATTTAAACATTTACTCTCCTTTAACAGTCAGAAGCAAAGCATGCTGGGAACTAGAAGTCTGTTGTAACCACTGATTGTAACTCATTCCATGAATGTGTGTGTATATGTGTGTACATTCACATTTATATGGGAACATGTATGTGCAATATATGTACACAATAAAGGATAAAACTTTTGAATGTATGTGAAATGAATGTAATGCGATTTTTGTCTTCATTTATAAATATTTTATATGTATCAATATATAGCCATACATGGTTAATGCATATATTGCAGTATATTGAAAAATATAAGCACAAGTTTCCCATATATGGAAATGTATTATGTAATATATCGCATTATATTTTGCAGTATATTCCCATATATCTTTGTATCTTTTGATCTTGTCCCACCATTTTGTTTTCATCCTGTAATTAGGAAGTAAAGTGTGTCAGAACTGAATTTGTCAAGGATTCACAAGGGAACAGCAAAAAAGCGAAATGTAGAATGATGGCGAGACACAAAATAGAGATCTCACCTCAAAACACAGATGAAGATAGCGCAAATGATGAGGACTAAACCAACACACAGAGGTAGAACCACCTGTAGGGGATCAACAGTTTAGGACCCTTGACCAGATATGTCGAATGAAAGACCAGGAGTCAGAAGCGCGACCAATCCAAGAAATTTTACTGAAGAATAGTTTGCAGTTTCATCAGCAGAAGCCAGCTTTAAGTCTCACACGGAGTTCTTAGGCCGCTCTGCGTACATTTTCACAGCAATTATACTCTAACAGAGTCCACTAACTACGTCATTACTAAGGTAAAAATGATTCTGATTGGCTAAGAAAACTAGACAAGATTAGGAATCTTCCACACATGGACAGATAGTGAGAAACGTATCTCCATTCATCAAGATGCTGATGAGGGGACCCTGGATTTAGGTACTGGATGTCCTTTTGGGTCATGACTTGGCATCTTCAGGTCTCCAGCAAAAATGCCAGTTGTCAGGACCTGCACAGAACACTAGCGCACATACAGAGATACACAGGATTCACAGCTCTTCAAGGTTGAAGATGGCCCAGTCTCCCAACAATAAACAGGAAAGTTTCTCAGAACATACTGATAACATGTTCTACTTCTGATGAGAAGTGCATACAGTATTCATCTTTATTCTTTAGAGAAATACCGAAAGACAGGGTAACACACTGAAATGAGGGAAAGTCACGTAGTCCAGCAGCTGTGGTGACCTTTGTGACCCTAGTTAAGAGTGTCTCCAAACAGACAGACATAGAACACAGACATCAGAAAATCATCTAAAAAGGAAATTTTAACAGCCACATAATCATTCTATGGTTGCCTAGGAAAGAAAACATTCAAATCATTTAATAATTAAAAATATTGATTATTGATTATTACTCTTATTATCATCACTTATGTCAACCACTCAAAAAGGATATATATATATATATATATATATATATATATATATATATATGTCTGAAGAGACAAGGGATTTTGATTATATCCCTTCACACCGTTCTGACTATTTCATTTGGAGATGAGGCTGTGGAGCACATTTGGATGGATCAGGATTATTAAAGAGCATTAACACACATGCAGGAATGAATCTGAGAACAAAATTGATAGACTTACAGCTGGTAAACTCAACTGGTGCGCTCTGGTCACTCAGTATCTCGTGTTCGTTATAGTTTGTGCTCATTCTTGCTGTCAGAATGTAGTCGGTGTTTGGCTGGAGATTACTGCCCACGATATCATAAAATTCCAGTGAATTTGACAAGTTTGACACCTTTTTGGACATATGTATGGACAATTTTTATTATTATTTATTTTTACAATTCACCTATATGTGAATATATTTCATATCATCTATATATCATATGTCATCTTCCTTACTGTTTCATCTTCTCCTTTAATCCTATAGCTCAGATGTATATCCAAACTGTTTGCAAAATTTCCTGTAAAATTCCTGTACTTGTCATCCCAAGTTACATGAAAATTTCCATTTTCAGTCTTCTGCACTGATAAAATTGGAGTTTTCGGTTTGACTGCAGAAAATGAAAATCACATTTGTAAATGTGTCAGAAAAGGCTGGATAACACTTTTTTAAATTCAAGAACATTCAAAAGTAATGGAAAAAGCCTAACAAGAACATACAGACAACAATTATACTCACTAAAGTCCACTGTCATGAAGTTTTTTGTTAATAAAACGTTTGTTCCTTCCAGAAGTGTAATAGTGAATATCTCTGTTATAACAAACCCTTGGACTTTAATTTTACATTCACAACTGGGACTGTGATGACTTCTCTCAAAGATGCATGTATATTTTAACCTGCAATATAAGAGTTAATCATGTCAGTTGACTGCTAAATGAACAGTAATTACATTTTGTTATAGTCACAGAATTCACATGAAAGTCACATGAATTGAACAAACACTTACATATTAGTTTGTGTGATATTGAGTTTGTATCCAGAGCAACTTATGAGGCTGTCAGACTCCAAACTGCACTTCATTTCTGTCTCAAAGTCATTGAAACACTTCAAGTCCTTCTCTTTGGGTTCTAGAGAGATTTTAGAGATGGGAAATAAAAGACGGGGTGAAATCACTATCACAAATGACCAAAGTAGAAGTTGTTTTGTTAAAGTAAAAGTTGTGTTGACAGTAAAACACTGCGTAAAAATATAAAAGAGTTACGTGTACATGACAAAAAATAATTTTAAAGTATTAAAGTACAATTTAACAGAACTGGTGTCATCTGAATCAGCATGTTTTTGTTTTATTTGTTATAAAACATCCACATCAGCTTGTCATCAATATGTTTTAAATAAATTAATCAATCAATACTAAAAATATCATGTCTGAGTCGACGGGGAAAGCCACTATAACATTACAAAGAAACAGAGCTAAACATTGACACAGTTGTGAGACTAACACACACACACACACACACACACACCCTATTTGTCAATATAACATGCAACTCGCCAAAAGGGCGTATCGAACTTTTCTGGAACTCACGCAGCAGTTCTGCTGTTCGACTGACTTACCCCTTGTTTACACTGCCGCGGTGCGTTTTAGAAGCGTCCCAGAAGCGGCTCGCCGCGCCACTTCGCTAAAGATAGGCCTATTTTTGACGGACGCCGTGTCCGCGCAGTTTAAGTACGAAATAAAGTCAAAATAATCACCCTGTGTAAACTCCCGCTCATATTTCACATCACTATGAGGCCAGAAACTGACGACAAGAGATTCGAAGTTGAAAAAATTCAATTTGTTTTTGTTCTTGTTGTCCATAACTGGACTTTTAAGTATATTAACTTCGTCTGTAGGCTACGGCAAAATAAAGTATGGCATAGCAATAAACCGGACAAAATATAACCATTTAGCAATAAAAACATGAAAAAGCAAGGGAAGAAAACGTCAGACAGGCAAATCTCGTGGTCTCGCGAATCCAGCCGCTTCGCTTCTGAAATGCTTCTGGTGTGAGTTGACACCGCCGTAGACGCGTGCAGTGTAAACAAGGCTTAATTCCCACCCTGCGCTTGTTCCTGATGAGAGCGCGCTCACACTGATCTAGCCTCTAGCACAGGGATAGGGAAAGGTCCGTGTTTGTGTGTATCTTTTGGTCATTCGTGTTTTCATTTAATATTGAAATCGGAAAATGAAAAAACGGCACCTTTTTCGTTTTCCTTTTTTTTTTTTTCAAACAAAACAAAAAACAAGAATTCGGTTTGATCTTTCGTTCAGGGGTAGACAATGAATAAACAACTTGAATATTTGATCTCAACCAAAGACTATAGAATAACAAGACGCGTCACTCGTATTATTATGAATGGGTGATTTCAAATATGAAATTTAATTGAAAGCTTGGCAAAAAGCTTTGGAGAATTTGATGTTTCCCCAAAAAGGAGCTGCAATTGCATGTTCAAGAGGCGTTTCAAAGATGGCCGCTGAGTGAAATGACTTGTCTTGGGCGGGAATGAAACACCTCTTTCCGCTTATTGGTTGTCCAAACATTAAACGGTGCCGTCTTCCGGTTCAGCGCAGCAGAATAATAGTCTTTCGCTGAGATGGATTTAACGCGTTTATTGCAACTAGGCTACATTTAATCTCTTTCTCATCAAACAGCCAGACTAATGAATCGTTTGACACAAATACGGAGGCAGAGCCTAGACAAGGCTAGATTCGGCAACTTGCGCGTGTTTATCTAAGAAATATTATCATTATACTAGTTTATCTCAGATGTAATTTACTTTGCACCTGCACTCACAACTACCTAATAGCCAACACTTTTGGCACACTGCCTGTTTTATTAATGCTGACCTATAAAAAAAAATGTGTGCAGTGCCGCATTAAGCCTTTGCGGGGCCCTGGGCTAACAAACACAAAGGGGCGCCCCCCTTCCCCTTCCCCTTAAAAAAAAAGAAGCCTTTTCAACAAGTACAAGTTTAAATTCGACTCTGGTTCTGGAATTTCAGAATGATCATAACATAAGGGGCGGTCGTGGCCTAATGGAAGAGGCGGTTGTGGCCTAATGGATAGCGAGTCAGACTTGTAACCCAAAGGTCGTGGGTTAGAGTCTCAGGTCCAGCAGGGATTGTTGGTGAGGGAAGTGAATGTCCAGCGCTCTCTCCACCCTCAGTACCACGACTGAGGTGAGACCCTTGAGCAAGGCACCGTACCCCCAACTGCTCCCCGGGTGCCCAATGGCTGCCCACTGCTCTCTGTGTGTGTGTGTGTGCGTGCACTCAGATGAGTTAAATGCAGAGCACAAATTCCTAATTCGACGAATTCGGCGTGTGCACTGCACACTATCTAGTGGACTTTTATTTTCAAGCACTCAATTCACTCGCGCATGGGCTGTTTTACAGTACACACAGCCCGTAATAGCTTAACGCCCTGCATACCCGGACGCTACGCCACTGTCCTGGTTGTATTCATGCATGCGTGTCCGCTGTGCCTGTGACTCTTGATTCAGGTGTGTGACAACGGTGCGTTTTAAAACGCTAAAAGAGAATTGTCTCGGGGGGCCCCCAGTGTTTGGGGCCCTGGGCTGTAGCCCATGTTGCCCATTAGGATAACGCTGCCCTGTCTGTGTGGCAACGCTGCGCGACTAACAGGACAGCACAGAGATATGGTAGTGAAGCCCAGACCAGTATCAATTTAAGTCATCATACACAGATGTCATAACTTTTTTTAGGCAGTACGCTGAGATTTGGACAATGGAGGAACTTGAAATAATATGACAGATATGAAAAGAACTGACATTGTATCATAGTTTATGTTCACAGCATAACTATTATAGTTATATTATGATTTTTATTCATACAACACTTAGATGGATATCATAATGCTGTTATCCCACAGAATAATTGTTTCAGTGATTTACTTTAGTGAAATATGAATTTGACATAATGATTTTAAGGTGAACTTGTTTGAGTTATATGAATAAAACCCTGAAATAAGACTCTGTACAATAAACAAGATGAAGGGTTTTTATATTTAATGCCACCTACCAGTGTCAGAAATTAACTTTCCCATATGGGACAAATGATTTTCTAGGGTATTTTTCTTTTACCTTTATAGAGAATTTCTTTCCTAATCTTATTAAATATGTATGCTATCTATAATGTTAAATAGTTACATTTAGTCAAATTAGAATAATATGACACTATAGGCTGCTACCAATTAAATCAGTATCAACCAACTGCATGATAAGATGTAGCTACTTACAGTAAATACATTTACACAATAAATTACAACTGTATAATGATACTTGGATTATAAAAGTAATATCGCCATAGGTGGCGCTAAGTCATTGTGTTAAGGAAGGAGTTATTTATTCATTTGTCGATTCGTTCAAAACGCTGATTCAAGTAGGAATAAAATCAAATGGCTGTCTATATTAATTGTTCACTGAATCATCGTCTATATTAATGAGAGTTGGAATGAAACAACTCTGTGCGCCTACTGCGAGTCAATCGCACAACGGTTCTGTGACTTACTTTGGAAGTTTAGTTGGCAGAGAAAATAACCGTTCTGTATGCCATAAGTTAGCCGGCCAATACTTAATATTAATTAAATAATCTCAGCGTATTGCCTAAAACAAAAGTTATGACATCTGTGTATTGTGACTTAAATTGAGACTGGTCTGGGCTTCACTACCATATCTCTGTGCTGTCCCTTGAGTCGCACAGCGATTAGCAAATCAACTATAAACTTCGTTAAAGTTTTACCTCCTTGAACTTTTGTTTGTAATCCTCACATTGGCTCCGGCCTGGCTAACATTAACAGCTCACTTGACACATTTTATGGCTGTGTCGATGGAGCCACGAATCTCTCCCTTGTGACTTCAAACGATCGCGCTAAACTCAGATCGAATTACGGCAAGCCATGCGGCCACACTCCAGACGTCGTCAAACTCCAATACACGTACACGCGCGCACACACAGAGGAACATACCAGGACTCTCTTTAAGTCACATTCATTAAAATATGATTAAAATGTAATCATGTAAGCCTGTATTTCAGTTTAATCATGTAATTAATATTAAGTTACGACTATAGTTGTGTGAATTGTACCCCAAACCTTTATATGCGAGTGTAAGACTGTATCTATGTCTTTATGTCTTTTCACCCTGTCATGTTTAGACTTTAATGAATCCTCTCAGGGTGCTTTAATTAACTATGTATGTTCTTTTACGATACAATGCATTAGTCTATTTCCAAGTTTTTTTTTGAAGTAAAAGTTACCAATTCTGAAACCATCATAAATTATGCAAATTGAGCCACAAGACAAGACAAAAAGAACTTTTCCCTCCTCAAAATCCACGCTGGACATCGGCTGTTTACCCAAGGAGGCGGTTTGGCTTGTTTGTCCTTAAAAGACAACCACACGCACTCTCGATGGTCTCTCGATTGTCCCTCGCCATCTCACGCACGTCTCTCCCGGACGTCTCGGCGACCGCGCTCCCATCGCGCTCCTCTCCTTTTTCGGGACGGCCACCTTCGGCGAAACAAACTTTCCAGTTCTCAGGTCAAACCTCCCGCGGACACTGAAGAAGCCAGCGAACTGCAGCCAAGGACGCACTGAATCTTTACATGTATCTATCTTAGATGCGCTAAGTTACACGATCTAACAAAGGTTCTTTGTTCTTTGCTGGCTCTTAAGGAACTGTCTGTAAATTTTGCTATTCTTTGTCTCTCTCTTTTCTTGTCTTTCCTTTCGCTTCTGTATATATGTGTATGCTTTGTGTATATTTAGCCGTGTAGCCTATGTATTCGTAGTTTCATATATTAAATCTATTATATTGCTTTATTGTTTCTGTTGCTGCTCATTCAGAAATTCAAGTCACTTCTACGTTTCGATCTTGCAAACTGCTTTACGCTTTAATGCTAGAATAGTAGATTATTTCTCGTGGCCAGAGGAATAACCTACTTCTATAATAATCGATAAGTAAAACTGATAGTTTGCTGGACAAACTAGACCAGTCTTTCTAAATTAACTCTTAAGCTAGAACTAATCCTGAACCATATGTAATTAATTATAATCCGTTGTAATTGATTCACAATATATGTTATAATTCCCCTTTTGGTCGATTTATTATAATTGATCATAATGTGTTATGATTTAATTATATATATATATATTTCACCCATAATTCTAATTTATTAATTAATTAATTCGTTCAGTCGCTACACTGGTCAGCAATAATAAAACAGGCCATGTGCCAAAAGTGTTGGCTATTAGGTAGTTGTGAGTGCATGTGCGAAGTAAATTGTTATTTCTGAGATAAACTAGTATAATAATAATATTTCTTATAGTAGGTTGCCGAATTTATGGACACACAGAAGAAAGCCTTGTCTAGGCTCTGCCTTGATGGTAGCCTATGTGTCAAGCCAGTCGTTGTATGGCTGTTTGATGAGAAACAGATTAAATGTAGTTTCAATAATCGCTTTAAGAATCCATTGCAGCGAAGGACTGTTATTCTGCCGCACGGAACTGCGGAAGAACTGGGCTGCGTTCAGCCCTGACAAAACGTTGCAAAACGGTGCGTTGAACACCCTGTTCTGATGACGCAAGAGTTGCAACTATGGCAGCTGAGAAGGCCATTCTTTGTGTTCTTTTTGAAGAATTTTCAGAGCCTGATGCACAACATTCAGTACAGAGAAATATATGTCTCTTCCATAATTGTGAGATTGTCTGACTAACAGTTTGAAGCTGGGCTATAAGTTCTTCAGTCACAGGTCATTCTACTGGAACCACAGTTCCACTGCATGGCCAGTCAGGGATGATTGTAGTGTTTCAGTCAGAGTCTTCTTTTCTTTTAAAGTAGATGAATGTTTATGGCCAAATGATAAATATAAGTGCAGTACATCAGGTGAAAAATTCACGTATATCAATCCAGTCATCTCTCTGTCACAACATATCAGATTTTGGTCTGATATTTAAAGCAGTCAGCACCCAGTACAAGAGATGATGGTGAAAATAATTGAAAAGAGTTTACTGAGTAATTGGTCGATTAATAAGCTTCAATCTGATTGGCTGAAGGGTACGAATGATCTAGATGCAGTGGCAGGGGAGTCTCAGAAATACACACACACAAATCCAAGTTGATTCACACGTGAATGTGAGGATAAACTCGTGAGTTTCAAACATTCGAAACTTTTGTGCACAGTTGTATATCTATGAATTGTGTTTTGCATTTGTGAATTGTATTTTATGAATATATATATGCATGTGTGAATGTTCTTTGCGTGAATTATTATTGAGACAAACCTTTCTCTATACCCTAACTGTCATATAATTTCAAATTCTACTAAATAATTAATTCGTAGTTACAGATATGCTTTCATGAGGTGCACTCAAGTGGCAAACTCCCACAGTCTCTCTTGAAGAGTCACACGGAAGTGAGTGACTTAAACTGCAATTCATCAACTGGCCGCTAGAGACAGGCTCCAAAAAGGGAGTCAAATCTGTATCTGCCCCATGTTAAATTGCCTTACTTTACAGCAGAAAAAATGTGTTTACAGCCTGGTACAAAAAGTGGTTTTGGTCTATACAGCAAATTTTTCCCTTCATGACAACTGTGGAGGGTTAATTTTATTTTATTTTTTTAACTCACCCGTTTAAATTATGTTAAGCCTTAAAGTTCTGCGTAATTAAGGGCGTGGCCACTTGACTGACAGGTGGATTGCCGCTGCTGTCACTACTAGCTGTTTGTCTGCTGTCTTTGAGCCCTCACGTCACCTCAGGTATTTCCAGCCACTGAACTTGGCATTTCTGCTGTGTTTGTGCTTTTTTGGGATTATTTCATACAATTATCAAATAATATGGCTTGCTGTGCGGTTAATGGTCGAGACAGATGTATGTCTGTGTACATGTGCACACATGCGGAAGATAAACAGAACACAAGTTGTTGGATCGTCTTGGCACTGGCTAAAAGTTTTGTCCGTCAGATTTACTACAGTGACAATGGCTGGAGAATATGCCTCTCAAGACACTACAAAATCCAACAGCACTGCTTGGATATTAAAACTAAAACTGCACTATATTATACTTTGGATGCGGGCTCACTCGTTAGTGAGAGTCGTATACAGTTTTACAACAAACGGTGCTCAGATTGCATAATTTCTTGAACAATGATGGAGAGCAGATCGTTCAGAAGAAATATGATGTAAACAATGGACAATATATCAATATTTTGATGGATTTAATGCTTTTGTGGACAAAAAGTGCTGTTGAATGTTTTTCAATGGACACTCATGGACATTTTACCACAAATTACAATATTACTGTTGCTGGAGCATCTATATCATAAAACAGACACTGTAGATTGACAGTAAACCTTTAGAGCTTTCAAATGATATATGTGATAGCAATCTGTCTAAATTTTCATCAGTCTTGCTTCTTCTTCTTGTGTGAGCGTGATTTGAACTCGAATAACATTCCATAGTCCAGAAACTTTCTTTAGATAAAGTTTAATAACAAAATGAACTGGAAAAATGTTACACGGTCAAAAAACTGTTTCACTCCACTATTGCTTCACAAAACACTAGTGATCTTTTCCGGAAATGACATCATTGTCAATATGAAATGTAATACACATATTCAATTATTTACTTTTATAATTATTTTACAATTGCTTAACACACATAATTATTTATTCCACATCTAAATAAAAACAAATAACATATGGCTCTTACACATCCAGCCCCTATGGTTGGGCAGGAGACCAAACAAATATTATATACAATAATACTAAGAGCCATTAAACTTGAACATTATGGATAAGAAATAGCTACTTAGTTCTTCCACATTTTTCTTCTGTTATATTTACTCTTGATAGTTCTTTGTTAGTCTTCATGCTTAAATTTCCTCTTAAATTAAGCACAATTTATTTACAGGTCTTTCCAGTATATTTTGTTTTGGTCTTTAACTTTACACGGCGTACAGTTCCACTGGAGTCTGGTAAGGTTTGAATTACTTTTCCCATTATCCATGAATTGCGGGGGGGGAAGAACTGTCCACAACTAACACCACATCACCAGGTTTAAAGTTCCTTTTTAATCTTGACCATTTACTGCGTTCCTGAAGAATGGGCAGATACTCATGAGTCCATCTGTACCAGAACAAATCTGCGAGATATTGGACTTGTCTCCAATGTTTTCTCGCATATTGTTAAAGACACCTGGTGGTAAGCTGGGTTTAGTTTTCAACAACAGTAAATGGTTAGGCGTCAGAGGCTCAAAGTAATTTGGATCTTCTGAGGTACTAGTTATTGGACAAAATTTGTGCCGTTGTCTAAGCGCATTACTGACACCTGTCCTCTTCTACTTATAAAACGCCTCAAAGCGTGTATGCATGAATTCATGTTCAAACTATCAGCTATCTCAGTGTGTACTGGTCTGATTGTTAGGCAAGTGAACAACACTCCATACCTTTTTACAGTCCTCCGGCCCCATTTTACGTTGAAGGGTCCAAAGTAATCGACGCCCACATTCGTGAAAGGGGGTTTATCAGGCAGCAAGCTGTCTTCTGGCAAGTTTGCCATTTTTTTCTCACCAACTCTTCCATAAAGTCTGCGACAAACTGCACATTTATGGATACATTTTCGAATTGCTGAGTTGGCTTGGGGGATCCAGAATTTTTGTCGGAGAGTAGATAGCATGTAGTTTCAACCACAGTGTCCATATCTTTGATGAATATCATTTAGAATCAGAGTTGAAATCCTGGAGCTTTTTGAGAGGATTGCAGGATGTCTGGATTCCTCTGGCATTGCAGCTCTGTTCAGCCTACTTCCCACTCTTAGTATCCCATACTGAAGTACAGGATGGGATACTACATCCAAGTACATCCTTTCTCAGAGCCTCAATTTCTTCCTGAAATTCTTTTTGCATTTGCTCCTGTAGAAGGGATGCTTGTTTTTCTGGGTCTTTCTCTGATTGGGCAATACACTCTTGGAACTGTCTTCTTGCTTTACATAAATGTAAAAGGATTTCTTTGAGTCTAAGCATCCATGCCACTGCCTTCTTTAGATGAAACCAGCTTGAGTAGTAATCAGTCAGCTTACTTACAATGTCCTTGTTTTCTTTGATGTTGAGAACGTTAACTTTGATTTCACCTTTAATTTCAGGGTCTTGTTGTGCACCTTGACTCGTTAGATCTCGTCTTTGTGGCCATTCTTCCTCTGGTTTCAACAAAAAGTCAGGTCCTTTAATTCAAGTTTCCGCTTGAACAAAGTCCTTTGCTTTAAGACCTCTAGTAGCTTGATCAGCAGGGTTTATTGATGTTTTGACAAACCTCCAGTGTAATGGACTAGTAGCATCTCGTATGAGTGAGATCCTGTTTGCTACAAATGTTTTGAAGCGTACACTGTCATTTCCAATGTAACAGAGCACTGTAGTGCCGTCCGTCCAGAAAACCAACTGCTGTAGTGTAATTTGAAACTCTTGTCTTAGTATAGTTGTCTACCTTGACAGCTACGGTTGCCACTGTCAGCTCAAGTCTAGGGATTGTGATTTGTTTGAGTGGGCTAACTCTTGACTTTCCCATCAACAAGGAACAATGTTTCTGATTTTGTTCATTTGTAAGTACTAGATAAGTTGCTGTGCCATAAGCACTCTCGCTGGCATCAGAGAAATTATGCAATTGCGCTTCTGCTGTGTTTCCAAACTTCTCTGGTTTTACGCACCTTTTGATCTAGAAGTCTGAGAGGTGATTTAGATTTTCTGACCCACTGATCAGCTCGCTTGCCCTCAATCTCTTCATCCCATCCATATCCTTGTTTGTACAAATCCCTTTGGAGCGTGACTGGTAGGATGAGTGGCACCAGAAAACCAAGAGGGTCATAAATTGAATTAACAACTGACAGAATACCTCTTCTACTCAATGGCTTCTCCTGTACCTTGATTTTGTATGTGAAGGTGTCATTTTCTGTACTGCATGCCGAGTGCTCTCTCAATTGGCAGAGAATCCTGATCTAAGTCTAGGTCCTTTATTTCACTGGCCCTTTGTTCTTCGGGAATGGACAATAGTACTTTCCTACTATTGCTTACCCACTTGGTTAAGCAGAAACCTCCTTCAGCACACAACTTCCGAACATCACTTGCTAAGCCAATTGCTTCTTGTTCTGTAGACACAGATTTCAAGCAATCGTCCAAGTAAAAATTGTGCATAACTGTTTCAACAGCCTTTGGAGATGCTGCTTCATTTCTGTCCTCTGCAGTCCTTCAGTCAATGCATAAGAGGCACACCTAGGTGATGAAGTGGCTCCGAATAAGTGCATCATCATCCTAAATTTTTCTATAGGGGCATTCAAATTGCCCTCTGGCCACCAAAGAAAGCGAAGCAGATCTACGTCCTCCTCAGGAACCCTCACCTGATAAAACATCGACTCCACATCTGCCATCATGGCTATTGGTTCTTCCCTAAATCTGTTAAGGACACCAATGAGTGTGTTTGCGAGGTTTGGACCCTGCAGCAACTAGCTGTTCAGAGACATGCCCTGAAACGAAGCAGTACAATCAATAATCACTCAAATTTTGTTTTTCTTTGGGTGGTACACCCCGTGGTGTGGTATGTATCAGACTCTGTTGTCATTGCGAACAAGCTGTTCTGGGGGAACTTTAACTGCGTATCCTTTCTCTATTATACTTTTCATAAAGCTACTATAGTCTTCAAGCAAACTTGAGTACTTTTGAAGCTTTCATTTCAGGTTAGCAGCACGTAGTTCAGCAACACTATTGTTTGCCATTTTGATTGTTTCATTTCTCAATGGTAGTCTTACACAGTAATACCCATTCTCAAACTTAGTCTTTTTCTGCACTGACTGCATGAACTGTTTGTCCTCCATTTACATTTCCTCTTCACAGAGATGCTCTGGAAAATCTGTGTTGTACTGTTGAATCAACAATTGCTCTATCTCCACTACTGAGAGACGATTAACTGTATGTTGTGGCAGTTTGGCCTTTTCTGCAGTGTATTTCCTCTTGTGTTCAAAAACTGCAACGTCCTCTCCCCCTTCAGCCATCTTATTTCCATCAATGCACAAACTGCTTGCAGACGATTAAAAGTATGCACAATACCTTTCTGTATCAATCGTATGCATTTCAGCTTCCATAAACATGCATTGCGTCCATTTTGTAGCTGATTTAAAAGTCCGCTACCTCATTCAAAGAGCAGAACTTTAACAAGGAGCGACATTCTTCTCTGTGACGCAGTTTCAAATCCACTGAATAAAACACTGTGATGCAGTTCTAAATCCACTGGAGAATAAATCACTGTCCATTATTCATAGTCCACGATTGTGAAACATTTCAGTGTTCATTTACAGATGATGATTTCTTTGATGTTCTTGCTGTTGATTCAAATGCGCGCCGCCCGCGTACTTTCACTTTTGTTCTCCATATCCACAGTGAGTTTTTTACTTTCTCTGTGATAGCAATCCATCTAAATTTTCATCAATCTTCCTGCTTCCGTAGTCCAGAAACTTTCTTTAGATAAAGTTTAATAACAAAATTAACTAGAAAAATGTTACACGGTGAAAAAACTGTTTCGCTCCACTATTGCTTCCGCTTTTCCAGAAATGACATCATTGTCATATGGCTCTTACAATATAACTTATCTTTATTAATATTTTAGATACAAAAACCTGAGCTAACTTGGTCACGTTGAGCTAGGTGGGCATGGTTTCAGCAACCAGGCACCTTAGTTCCAACCACGTCCAGCCTCTTTGCCCATTTTCAGTTATCCGGTAGTGACGCGCTGCCAAGATGGCGACGGCCCACTTTAGGCTTCAAAAATGCTCTTCAGAAGGGGGCGGGGCCAAGATGGCGCCTGTGTAAGTCGTGTTGTCAGTTGCTCTTAAACGTTTATGTGCAATTCTTGACCTAACTTGTCCTCATGTGAGTAAAAACAGTATTAAATGTTATTAAATTGACAAGTTAAGAACCCTTATCAATGGATTTTTTTTGAGGATGATGGGTGTTTTTTATATGCACTTTCTTGGGAATTAGCCTACTAGTTGCTATTTGAGAAGTGATTGCTCTTTCTATCGGTTATAACAATTCGGTCTTGTCATACAATTTATTTTCCTCATTGCAACAAATGGAAGACACTTTAGCAGTGAAACGTGTTCATGATTACATAACGGCACCTGTGCAGGAGGATAAAGCTGCTCTTTGCCCCTGTCTGCATTGATCATTGTTTTAATAAAAGCTGTAAATGGATCCACATTCTGTTGACCCATCATTACAGAACACTTCGCCAACCAGCGATCCAGCAGCTATCATGCAGATCTCCACCGAGTTGACCCAGGCCAACCAGCTCGCGGTTCATCAACATCAACTGAACCGATTGACTTCTCTTACTGAGGAGCTGGTAAAGACCCTGCAGGGTCTTCAATTCAACACCGCCGAAGCCGCCACGCCACCGCCTGCTACTCCCTCCAGCCAAGCCTTCACTGCCGCCCCCGCAGTAAACCCACGACTCGCACTCCCGGAGAAGTTTGAAAAATGTAAGGGATTTCTTCTCCAATGCTCTCTCTTTGTCAACCAGCAGCCATCTCTCTATTCCACCAAGTCCAGTCGGATATCCTTTGTATGCTCCCTATTGACTGGTAAAGTACTGGATTGGGCCACGGCGGTATGGAGAGAGGATAGTTCAGTGTTTTCCACCTTTTCTGCCTTCCTGCAAAGCTTCAGAGAGGTCTTCGAGCACCCTGAGGGAGGCAAAAGTGCTGGAGATCAACTGCTGTCGCTGTGTCAAGGTAAAACCACAGCCGCCGAATACGCTCTGAACTTTCGAACCCTTGCCTCTCAAACGAACTGGGTCGAAGACACGCTGAAGTTACTGTTCCGCAAAGGACTATCTCTGGAGCTTCAAGCCGAGCTCGCATGCCGTGACGAGGGAAGACCGCTTAACGAATTCATTGAATTAGCCATTCACATTGACAACCTCCTCCACTCACAGCGCCCTGTCCGTCTGTCCACTCTGACCAACCCCTCGTCAGAACCCATGCAGCTCGGGTACACCCCACTTTACCCAGAGGAGAGAGAAAGAAGACGACAGCTTCATTTGTGCTTATACTGTGGTCAGGCCGGCCACATCAAGATCAACTGCCCCATCCGACGCACTCCATCCAACCTGAAAGCGGTGAAACTGCCTCAACATTCCCGTTCAAGTAACAGTTAACAATCAACGCATATCCACTCACACACTTTTGGACTCTGGGGCAGCGGGTAATTTCACATCAGATACATTCATCAAAGAACACAATATTACGCTGACGGACTGTAACTCTCAATTAACAGTGGAGTCGCTAGATGGGAGGCCCATCGGACGGGGAAGAGTGGCGCACATCACCGCTGAACTCGCTCTGCAAGTGGGAGTTCTCCATCATGAGCGCATTCGATTTTGTCATCCATTCACCCAACAATCCAGTCATCCTTGGTCTCCCGTGGCTCAGAACTCACAACCCGCATTTTTTCTGGAAGGAGGGCCAGATTGTTCAATGGGACGCCACCTGTCACGAACGCTGCCTGAAACAGATCACTCCCATACCAGTTCAAACCGTCTCAGTTCACAAGACCAACATCGACGAACCCAACATACCTGCTGAGTATGCTGATCTGGCGATCACAGTAAAAGCAAGTCAACCGAATTACCTCCTCACCGTTTCAGAGACTGCGCCATTGATCTTCTTCCTGGTACCACGCCCCCTAAGGGCAGAATATTTCCCCTGTCACAGCCAGAGTCAGCAGCTATGAAAGCATACATTGAGGAAGAATTAGCCAATGGTTTTATCCGGCCTTCTACGTCCCCAGCAGCATCAGGTTTCTTCTTCGTTAAAAAGAAGGACGGCAGCCTTCAGCCCTGTATCGACTATCGTGGATTGAACGACATTACGGTAAAGTTTCGCTATCCTCTGCTATTGGTTCCCGCAGCCCTAGAACAGTTAAGACAGGCAAAGTACTTTACCAAGCTGGACCTCCACTGTGCATACAACCTGATTCGTATCAGAGAGGGGGATGAATGGAAAATGGCCTTTTCCACCACTACCGGCCACTATGAGACCCTTGTTATGCCGTTCGGGCTATCCAACAGTGTCCCTCCGTCTTTCAATCATTTATCAACGACGTCTTTCGGGACATGCTCAATCACTGGGTCATAGTCTACATTGATGACATCCTCATCTATTCCAATACCTTGGAGGAACACGTCCAACATGTACGGGCAGTATTACAACGACTCATTCAACATAAACTATATGTCAAAGCTGAAAAATGTGAGTTTCTCACATCACGAAACTTCAGTGGCGTTGTGGCCCCATTAACCTCCATGACTAAGCGACAATCCACACGCCTCACCTGGTCCCAGCATTTGGAGGAGTGGCGTCACTGGCTGGAGGGAGCACAACACCCGTTTACTGTACTCACAGATCACAAGAACCTGGAATACTTCCGGTCGGCTAAACATTTGAATCCCCAGCAAGCTAGATGGGCCATGTTCTTCACTCGTTTCCAGTTCACGGTAACTTATAGACCAGGCTCAAGAAATGTCAAGGCGGATGCGCTGTCTCGTCAGACAGAGGAGGTGGAACAGACAGAGAAGGAGGACAACATTATTCCTGACAAACTGCTGCTGGCTCCGGCTCAGTGGGACGTCATGACCCGAAATCACTCAGACAAACGAAGAGACAGCACCACCACCAGAGTGCCCACCTAATCGCACATTTGTACCCGCACACCTCCACAACAAATTACTACACCAAGTTCACGATTTCCCCAGCTTTGGCCATCCAGGTATTACAGCCACACTTCATCTGCTACAGAACCGGTTCTAGTGGGACACCATGTTAACAGACACCACCCAATTCATCAATGACTGCACAGCCTGTCAAACCTCTAAGACAGTACATCAAGCCCCAACTGGTCTGTTACAACCGCTGCCCATTCCTCAACGTCCCTGGTCTCATATAGCCATTGACTTTGTCACCGACCTTCCTGAGTCCCGTGGTCATACCACTATTCTCACCGTAATTGATCGCTTTTCCAAAGTGTGCCAACTCATACCAATTCCCAAGCTACCCACCGCGTTTGAGACAGCAGAGATTCTTTGCAACTACGTGTTTCGCTTCTATAGATCTTCCGGAGGACATCGTGTCTGACAGAGGCCCGCAGTTCACATCCCGGGTATGGGCAGCTTTCTTCAAGCAATTAAATATCAACATCAGACTCACATCAGGGTACCATCCCGAATCCAATGGACAGACCGAACGCATGAACCAAGAACTCACCAGATTCTTATGCACATGCTGTCAACAAAACCAATCAGATTGGAGCTGCTACCTGTTGTGGGCCGAATATGCACAAAATTCCCTGCAGAAACCTGCCACTGGTGTCACACCCTTCCAATGCATCCTGGGTTTTCAACCGCCACTCTTTCCCTGGTCCGGGGAACCATCCAACCTGCCGTCAGTAACTGAGTGGATGCAACGAAGCGAGGAGACCTGGGACCTGGCCCATCATCACCTACAACGCGCTGTAAGAAGGCAAGAGATAGAGGCATCGTCGCCCTAATCCTGAATACACCGTGGGACAATGGGTATGGCTGTCAACGAGGGACCTGCGTCTAAGACTTCCACACAGAAAGCTCAGTCCCAGGTTTGTAGGGCCTTTTCAAATTCTCAAACAGATTACACCTGTGTCATTTCGTTTAGACTTACCTGCTAATTACCGTGTTTCTCCTACTTTCCATGTGTCGTTGCTGAAACCCTCTGGTGGTCGGAGAGGAGAGTCGGAGGGAGCCGAAGCCCGCAACCCCCCACCCTTGATGATCAAAGGCGAGGAAGCTGCTCAGGTTCGAGAGCTGCTCGATTCCAGGCGCCGGGGTTGGAGACTACAATATCTAGTCGACTGGGAGGGGTACGGCCCGGAGGAGCGATCCTGGGTCAATGCGGATGATATCCTGGACCCCTCACTCACAGAAGAGTTTCATCGGATGCACCTGGAGAGACCGAACCCTCGACTATGTAGTAGACCCCGGCGTCCGCTTCCTTGCGTCTGGAGCCGCTCACAGGGGTCACCTGAATATTGACTTTCACCTTTTGGACTACGTTTCCCATAGGTCCTCATTCCTGGGACTGACTGCACCTGCACCACATCACACTTGCACTATTTAAGACATACACACACACACACACACATTGCGAAGTCTTAATTTTCCCCGGTGATCATTTCTGAGCGTTTTCTTGTGGACTGTTATTCTGTTGCCCTTTGGACTGTTTACCTCCTGTGATTCTCTGCCGCTTGCCCTGATCCCTGCCTGTTTATTGGATTGTGTTTGCTTGCCGCCTGCCTCGACCTTTGCCTGTCCCTGTTTATGTCTTTGCCTTTGCCCCTGTCTGCATTGATCATTGTTTTAATAAAAGCTGCAAATGGATCCACATTCTGTTGACCCATCATTACACTTGATTTATTAGAAACATGATTGATTTGTGATATGAAATGCAGAAATTTGATTTTATTGTTTTACAGATTCAAATGTCTTTGTATTCCCCCTATAAAAAAAAAAAAAAAAAAATGCTCTTCAGAAACCTACGGGTGACGTCATGGACACTACGTCCATTTTTATTTTACAGTGTATGGGTGCACTGGGAAGGGCTAAACAATTATCTGAAACCATAAGCCTCAAGAAATATTTAAAAATGTTGCAGCACAATATAACAAAAACAATGATTATCTCTGTGTTCTGCTGATGTATTCACGTAACCTGCTGCTGAGTCAACAATCCTGTTTACAAACTAGGCCACTGAATTGGATGTTGCACATGTAATACAGCTGTATCTTTGGTAACACTTTAGAATACTGATCCTTGATTAATGAATAACTACACAGGAACAAATGAGTAATGCATTATTAACACTCTAGTAACTACTATTAACTAACAAGAAACTCTGATTAATGAATTAGTAAGTAATAGTACTCAGTTGAAGGTGGTAGTTCACTAATAACTAATCAGTAACTACTGTTTTTTCATACCTCCCAGAGAACTACTAAGAACTACTATATACAGGTTCATAATTAACATGAATAATGCATAATGTGTAATTAATTCTAAAGTGAAGATCATGGTAACCCACTAGTAATGACTGAAGTATTACCAAATCCATCAGAAGGAATTACTAGATATTTGGATCAGTATTCTAAGTATTCTCTTTTGAGGTTTTTGTAAAGTATTGGATAGTAATAACTCAAGAGTTACTACATAATTCTAAAGTAACTACTACTTATCTGGATCAGTATTCTAAAGTGAAGATGATGGTAACCCACTAGTAATTACTCAAGTGTTACTACATCATTCTAAAGGAACTACTAATTATTTGGATCAGTATTCTAAAGTGAAGATCATGGTAACCCAGTAGTAAATACTTAAGTGTTACCAAATACATAACTGTACAAAAATGTACAAAAACCTCAAAGTTTACAATAATTTTGTCATTGAGTCATGAATTGAGTCATTACTATGTGTTACCATGATCTTCACTTTAGAATTAATTACACATTATGCATTATTCATGTTAATTATGAACCTGTATATAGTAGTTCTTAGTAGTTCTCTGGGAGGTATCAAAAAACAGTAGTTACTGATTACCTAATAGTGAACCACCACATTCAACTGAGGACTGTTACTTACTAATTCATTAATCAGAGTTTCTTGTTAGTTAATAGTAGTTACTAGAGTGTTAATAAGGCATTACTCATTTGTTCCTGTGTAGTTATTCATTAATGAAGGATCAGTATTTTAAAGTGTTACCGTATCTTTTAGCTTTTGCTTTTTTAGCATTGCAGTAGAAGTGTAATACGGAGCAAATATTGACCGCTAGAACTGGGAAGGACACTCTTTGATGCGATAATCCATTTTGTGTGCTACTTAAATGACAGCATTTGTTTGGTTTTTAATTTACCCTTGATTTCTCCCATGGCCATTGAGCAGACTGCTCTGTGGAAAAGAGCCAGCTGTTGAAAAATCAGATGTTTGCGCAGCTAGATGATCTGTGAAGGAGTGTGTTTAGGAGGGCACAGTGAGGTTTTACATGAGATTTTAGCGGTGAACACTGCAGTTGTTACCGTGTGTGTGTGTGTCCTATGTTATGTATGCATTGAAAACGTAATGCTGAGAAACTCTCAACAATTCACATTAATTTAACAATACAGCATGATAGCATGTCCCTTACAAAAATACTTTTTTAGTAACATGGTAGTTGCGTTTGGAATTTTTTTCATGAATTTTCATGATTCTTCCATTTAACAAGGCAGCATTTAATTGATCAAAAGTCAAATTAGTAATAATATTTTATGAATATTGTAAATTATAATTACTATTTAACTTTTTTATATATATATTTTTAAAATTCAAATTTTAACTGTAATGACAAAGCCCCTTTTACAGCATCCATTACTCCAGGTTAGAAAACCTTTTCACCTTTTCTAATCAATCTAATTTGGTTCTTTGGAAACCTTTTTTTATTATTAGCACAGTTGAAAATGTGGTTTAATGAAGTGTGGAAATTAGAATGCAAGTCAAAAATTTAGTTTTAAAAATGACCATACTGTAAAATCCTATTAGTTAACCTTCTTAAAAATGCATTTCTTCAGAAACTCATCAGTCTGTTGTTCTGTTGAGAGATGAATACTGTCCCATACAAAAGAGGAAAGCACCTTGATCTAACCAGCACAGAGAGAAATGTGGTTGGTTGGCCTAGATACACAACAACATAAGAATGAGTAAATAGTAGAATCTCTAGTTTGTGAAACAGACCACTCACTGGTGCTCAGCTGGAGCATTGAACAGCACATGCTAAACACCAGCTTCACCTGCATCAGAGGACATTCTGAGACACTGGCCTTTTAGACAGAGTTTCTAAGAAAAAGCTGCTCGAATATAAGATCAAAAAAGGGAAGACTGAAAAATAACTTAATTATTGGATGGCAAACTATTAGAAAAGCATGTTAAAATGGACTGATGAATTCAAGGTCTCCACTTTGCTGCATATGGAGGATTCTTTGATAAAAAGAAAGAAGAACATTTATTTGAAAAAGGAAATGTCAAACATAATATGTAACAGTAAACATTATCTTTACTGTAATAAAAACATAAAACACAATAAATGTACACAGTAATTCCAAACTTTTGAACAGTATACACTACCATTCACAAGTTTGGGGTTAGTACATTTTTATTTATTTATTTTAAAATTTTTATTCCACATAAATTGATCAAAACAGACATTTGCAAAAGATTCTTTTGAACTTTCTATTCATCAAAGAATAGATTTAAATGATATAAATTATATATACAATTTTAAGAAGTAATATATCAGAAAAATATATTTCTGTGAGCACTATTTCCTGAGACTAATAAAAAATTATTAAGCGCCATGTATGGAATAAACCACTTTAGGTCTGTTATTTGCAGATGTAAACCAGTATCTGCTCAATTGTCAGGCACACAGACGGAGACAGGCAGGTAAGTGTTAAACAGGATGTTTATTTTGAACAGAGGCACAGATTAGGCAAAGAAGATGACAGGTATGTAGAGAACAGTAAACATGAGGAATGAAGACTTAGCTGGAGTGGGTAATGTAATGTCTCTTTTGTAGGGATGGCGAGGAGAAGACAGACTGGCAGACACAGGAAGACGGATGGCAGACGGGAATAGACAGAAGGCAGGTAAAGCAGTTAATCCAGGTAAGGCATGTGTTTATAGGGTATAACATTGTGCTATCCGTAGACAAGACCAGACAATGTGATGGAGTGAACATGGGGCTTATGTAGTGGTGTGCTGATAAGTGTTAACAATGGTGATAGCTTGAACTCTGGGCATATAGGGATAGTCTTCACTTCATATCACATGATCATGACTTTCTAGTCACTATTTTGCAAACAGTCTTAATTAAATTAAATTAGGGTATTCATATTTCTATTATTAAATTATTTAAATTTATGTTCAAATACAGTGGGTACGGAAAGTATTCAGACCCCCTTAAGTTTTTCACTCTTTGTTATATTGCAGCCATTTGCTAAAATCATTTAAGTTTATTCTTTTTCCTGATGAATGTACACACAGCACCCCATATTGACAGAAAAACACAGAATTGTTGACATTTTTGCAGATTTTTAAAAAAAGAAAAACTGAAATATCACATGGTCCTAAGTATTCAGACCTTTGCTGTGACACTCATATATTTAACTCAGGTGCTGTCCATTTCTTCTGATCATCCTTGAGATGGTTCTGTACCTTCATTTGAGTCCAGCTGTGTTTGATTATACTGATTGGACTTGATTAGGAAAGCCACACACCTGTCTATATAAGACCTTACAGCTCACAGTGCATGTCAGAGCAAATGAGAATCATGATGTCAAAGGAACTGCCTGAAGAGCTCAGAGACTGAATTGTGGCAAGGCACAGATCTGGCCAAGGTTACAAAAACATTTCTGCTGCACTTAAGGTTCCTAAGAGCACAGTGGCCTCCATAATCCTTAAATGGAAGACGTTTGGGACGACCAGAACCCTTCCTAGAGCTGGCCGTCCGGCCAAACTGAGCTATCAGGGGAGAAGAGCCTTGGTGAGAGAGGTAAAGAAGAACCCAAAGATCACTGTGGCTGAGCTCCAGAGATGCAGTCGGGAGATGGGAGAAAGTTGTAGAAAGTCAAGCATCACTGCAGCCCTCCACCAGTCGGGGCTTTATGGCAGAGTGGCCCGACGGAAGCCTCTCCTCAGTGCAAGACACATGAAAGCCCGCATGGAGTTTGCTAAAAAACACCTGAAGGACTCCAAGATGCTGAGAAATAAGATTCTCTGGTCTGATGTGACCAAGATAGAACTTTTTGGCCTTAATTCTAAGCGGTATGTGTGGAGAAAACCAGGCACTGCTCATCACCTGTCCAATACAGTCCCAACAGTGAAGCATGGTGGTGGCAGCATCATGCTGTGGGGGTGTTTTTCAGCTGCAGGGACAGGACGACTGGTTGCAATCGAGGGAAAGATGAATGCGGCCAAGTACAGGGATATCCTGGACGAAAACCTTCTCCAGAGTGCTCAGGACCTCAGACTGGGCCGAAGGTTTACCTTCCAACAAGACAATGACCCTAAGCACACAGCTAAAATAACGAAGGAGTGGCTTCACAACAACTCCGTGACTGTTCTTGAATGGCCCAGCCAGAGCCCTGACTTAAACCCAATTGAGCATCTCTGGAGAGACCTAAAAATGGCTGTCCACCAACGTTTACCATCCAACCTGACAGAACTGGAGAGGATCTGCAAGGAGGAATGGCAGAGGATCCCCAAATCCAGGTGTGAAAAACTTGTTGCATCTTTCCCAAAAAGACTCATGGCTGTTTTAGATCAAAAGGGTGCTTCTACTAAAGACTGAGCAAAGGGTCTGAATACTTAGGACCATGTGATATTTCAGTTTTTCTTTTTTAATAAATCTGCAAAAATGTCAACAATTCTGTGTTTTTCTGTCAATATGGGGTGCTGTGTGTACATTAATGAGGAAAAAAAAAGAACTTAAATGATTTTAGCAAATGGCTGCAATATAACAAAGAGTGAAAAATTTAAGGGGGTCTGAATACTTTCCGTACCCACTGTATATAGATAGTTTTTTCCCGAAAACTAATGTACATTCACACAGCATGAATACTGCTTTTTGAATCAATCAAACAACCTTGATAAGGTCTGTCTCTTGAAGATCGATTCTGTGATTGTAAGTAAGGTCATTGTGTGACCTGAATTATGTGTGATAATATATACTAAAATGTAAAACTGAATAAATTACTAATTGTTGTTTTTAGCGCTTGTTTTTAGTTTGGGGCTTGGTGCCAACTGAGATTATCCAGTTTATAGGGTGATGTTTTGTCACTAAATCTGCCACTATAGCTGTTTTTGCTTTCATATAATCATGATTAAGTGAAATTCTTGGCATTTCTGAGTTTGTTGATCTGTGGACTGGAGTAGGATTTACATAAAAAACTGAATTCTCGACAGACACTTTCCATGAATACTGTCACTTTGGTGTGTCCTTATGTCCTTTGTTGTGAAAATTATTATATATTACATAAAAGTAAACTAGTAGGAAAAGAAGATAACATCAACTTGCTTATTTTGGCCTGTTCCAGTTCTTGACCATCTCTGCATTATTTTGATATAATCTTATAGCTTGATATCCAAATCACTGTAGTAAAAAAAAAAAAAAAAAACTAATTTTAATAACCCATCCTGAAAGCGAACAATTTATCTGTTGCACATTTGCACGTGAATGTTTCATTGTGCTTTTTTGTTCTGTTAAAGACATGATTTCTCCCATGGCCAATAAGCAGACTACTCTGTGGAAAAGACATGATTTCTCTTATTAGACATGATTAGATCTTAAAATGCTTAATTTTCTTAAAGGAGAACTATAATGCCCTTTTTACAAGATGTAATATAAGTCTCTGTCTGTGAAGTTTCAGCTCAAAATACCCCACAGATCATTTATTATAGCTTGTCAAATTTGCCCCTATTTAGGTCTCGTAACCGAGCACAACCAAATATCATTGAAATCTCATTACTCAGCAAAACCGACTGTCATTGAAATCTCGTAACCGAATAAAACCAACTGTTTTTGAAATCTCATCACAGAACAAAACTGACTGATACTGAAAACCTACCGTCATTGAGATCTCCTAACAAAAACAAAAACCGACCGTCATTGAAATCTTGTGACTGAATAAAACCGATTGACATTGAAAGTCTAACACCGTTGAGATTTCATAACCCATCAAAACTGATCGTGGTTGAAATCTTGTAACCGAACAAGTTTGACCATCATTGAAATTTCGTAATGAAACAAAACCTACTGTCATTGAGATCTCGTAATAAAACAAAACCGACTGTCTTTGAAATATCGTAAAAGAATAAAAGAACAAAACCAAATGATACTGAAAACCTACTGTAATTGAGATCTCATAACCCAGCAAAACTGACTTTCGTTGACATCTCGTAATCCAGCAAAACCGATCGTTATTGAAATTTCATAACAGAACAAAACCGATTGATACTGAAAACCTACCGTCACCGAGATCCCGTAACCCAACAAAACCGACTGTCATTGAAATCTCGTCACCAAACAAAACCGACCATCATTAAAATCTCGTAACTAAGCACAACCAAATATCATTGAAATCTCATTACTCAACAAAAAACGACTGTCATTGAAATCTCGTAACCGAAAAAAACAATCGTTTTTGAAATCTCATGACAAAACAAAACTGACTGATACTGAAAATAATACCGCCATTGAGATCTCCTAACAAAAACAAAACCGACCGTCATTGAAATCTCGTAATCGAATAAAACCAAATTGACACTGAAAGTCTAACACCGTTGAGATTCCGTAACAAAACCGATTATCGTTGAAATCTTGTAATAAATCAAAACCAAATATCTTTGAAATCTCGTAAAATAACAAAAGATCAAAACCGACGACTTTGAAATCTCGTCACCAAACAAAACCGACCATCATTGAAATCTTGTAACGGAGCACAACCAAATATCATTGAAATCTCATTACTTAGCAAAACCGACTGTCATTGAAATCTCGTAACCGAATAAAACCAATTGACACTGAAAGTCTAACACCGTTGAGATTTCATAACCCAGCAAAACTGACCGTGGTTGAAATCTCGTAACCGAAAAAAACCGACCATCATTGAAATTTCGTAATGAAATAAATCCTACTGTCATTGAGATGTCGTAATCAAACAAAACTGACTGTCTTTGAAATCTCGTAAAAGAATAAAAGAACAAAACCAACTGATACTGAAAACCTACCGTAATTGAGATCTCATAACCCAGCAAAACCGACTTTCATTGAGATTTTGTAATCCAGCAAAACCGATCTAATTGAAATTTCATAACAGAACAAAACCGATTGATACTGAAAACCTACCGTCAACGAGATCCCGTAACCCAGCAAAACTGACCGTCATTGAAATCTCGTAACCAAATAAAACCAACCGTCTTTGAAATCTCATCACAGACCAAAACCGAATGACACTAAAAAACCTACTGTCATTGAGATCTCATGACTAAACAAAACCGACTGTCTTTGAAATCTTATAAAAGAATAAAAGAACAAAACCAACTAATACAGAAAACATACCATCATTGAGATCTCATAACCCAGCAAAACCGACCGTTATTGAGATAATTTAACCGAACAAAACCGATTATCGTTGAAATCTTGTAATAAAAAAACCCCAAATATCTTTGAAAACTCGTAAAATAACAAAAGAACAAAACCGACCGACTTTGAAATCTCGTCACCAAACAAAACCGACCATCAATGAAATCTCGTAACCGAGCACAACCAAATATCTTTGAAATCTCATTACTCAGCAAAACCGACTGTCATTGAAATCTCGTAACCGAATAAAACCAACTGTTTTTGAAATCTCATCACAGAACAAAACTGACTGATACTGAAAACCTACCGTCATTGAGATCTCCTAACAAAAACAAAACCGACCGTCATTGAAATCTCGTGACCGAATAAAACCGATTGACACTGAAAGTTTAACAACGTTGAGATTTCGTAACCCAGTAAAACTGACCGTGGTTGAAATCTTGTAACCGAACAAGACCGACCATCATTGAAATTTCGTAACGAAACAAAACCTACTGTCATTGAGATCTCGTAATGAAACAAAACCAACTGTCTTTGAAATCTTGTAAAAGAATAAAAGAACAAAACCAAATGATATTGAAAACCTAACGTAATTGAAATCTCGTAACCGAGGACAACCAAATATCATTGAAATCTCATTACTCAGCAAAACCGACTTTCATTAAGATCTCGAAATACAGCAAAACCGATCGTTATTGAAATTTCATAACAGAACAAAACCGATTGATACTGAAAACCTACCGTCACCGAGATCCCGTAACCCAGCAAAACAAATCCGACCGACTTTGAAATCTCGTCACCAAACAAAACCGACCATTATAGAAATCTCGTAACAAAACAAAACCGACTGTCATTGAAATCTCGTAACCAAACACACCCGATCATCATTGAATTCTCATTACTCAGCAAAACCGACTGTCATTGAAATCTCGTAACCGAATAAAACCAACCGTTTTTGAAATCTCATCACAGAACAAAACTGACTGATACTGAAAATCTACCATCATTGAGATCTCCTAACCAAACAAAACCGACCGTCATTGAAATCTTGTGACCACATAAAATCGACTATCATTGAAATCCCGTAACAGAACAACACCGCTTGACAGTGAAAATCTAACACCATTGAAATTTCGTAACCCAGCAAAACTGACCGTGGTTGAAATCTCGTGACCGAACAAAATCGACCGTCATTGAAATTTTGTAACGAAACAAAACCTACTATCATTGAGATCTCGTAATGAAACAAAACCGACTGTCTTTGAAATCTTGTAAAAGAATATAAGAACAAAACCAAATGATACTGAAAACCTACCGTAATTGAGATCTCATAACCCAGCAAAACTGACTTTCATTGACATCTCGTGATCCAGCAAAACCTATCGTTATTGAAATTTTATAACAGAACAAAACCGATTGATACTGAAAACCTACCGTCACCGAGATCCCGTAACCCAACAAAACTGACCGTCATTGAAATCTCGTAACCAAACAAAACCGACTGTCTTTGAAATCTTGTAAAAAATAACAAATGAACAAAACCAACTGATACTGAAAACCAATGGTCGTTGAGTTCTCCTAACCAAACAAAACTGACCATCATTAAAATCTCGTAATAGAACAAAATCGATTGATACTGAAAATCTACCGTCACCGAGATCCCGTAACCCAGCAAAACAAAACCGACCGACTTTGAAATCTCGTCACCAAACAAAACCGACCATTACAGAAATCTTGTAACAAAACAAAACCGACTGTCATTGAAATCTCGTAACCGAATAAAACCAACAGTTTTTGAAATCTCAACACAGAACAAAACTAACTGATACTGAAAACCTACCATCATTGAGCTTTCCTAACCAAACAAAACCGACCGTCATTGAAATCTCGTGACCGAATAAAACCGACTATCATTGAAATCCCGTAACAGAACAAAACCGATTGACAGTGAAAATCTAACACCGTTGAGATCTCCTAACCAAACAAAACTGACTGTCACTGAAATCTCGTAATAGAACAAAATGAATAAAACTGAAAACCTACCGTCATTGAGATTTCGTAACCCAGCAAAACCAAACGTCATTGAAATCTCTTAACGAAACAAAACCGACTATCCTTGGATTCTCGTAAAAGAATAAAAGAACACAACCAACTGACACTAAAAACCTACAGTCATTGATATCTTGTAACCTAGCAAAACTAACCGCTATTGAAATTTCTTAGCTGAAAAAATCGACTACCATTGAAATCTCATAACAGGAAAAAACTAACCATCACTGAAATTTTGTAACAAAAGAAAACCGACTGTCTTTAAAGTCTCGAAAGAGAATAAAGGTACAAAACCAACTGACGATAAAAACCTACCATCACTGAGATCTAGGAACGCAGCAAAACTGACCATTATTGAAATTTCTTAACGGGAAAAAATCAACTGTCATTGAAATCTTATAACTGAAAAAAAAAACAGACTCGTTGAAATCTCGTAATGAAGCAAAACCGACTGTCATTGAAATCTCATAGCAGAACCAAACCGAATGATACTGAAAACCTACCGTCATTGAAATCTAGTAACCCAGCAAAACCGACTTGTATTGAAATCTCTTAACTGATCAAAACCGACCATCATTGAAATTTCGTAACCGAATAAAACCAACCGTCTCTGAAATCTTGTAAAAGAATAAAGTAATAAAACCAACTGACACTCAAAATCTACAGTCATTGATATCTTGTAATCCAGCAAAACTGGCAACTATTGTGTATTTGCCGTCGAATTCCGTTCCCCCCCCCCCTATTGAGATTCTATTATTTATCATACTTGCTGGTTTTCACACTTCCAGATGGCTTTGTGGACAGTGTGCTGACCTCTGGTGCAGTTGTGTCCAGAGAATTCTCGGTTCAAATCCAGGCTAGTGGGTTTTTTCGTCTACCTTTTCTCACCTATTTTGCTTCTTGTCAACATATTTAATACCAAGATAAATGACAAAAAGGCATAAAATGAACATTTAAACTGAAGCAGTTTAAACTCCATCCACACACAGGATAGAATAAAAATATTTTAAGTCACTGAATCAACATCTCTCATCATTTTGGGGAGGGAACGGATTTCGACAGCTGTATATTTGCCGTCGAATTCCGCTCCCCCCCCCCTTTTGAGATCCTATTATTTATCATACTTGCTGATTCTCACACTTCCAGATGGCTTTGTGGACAGTGTGCTGATCTCTGGTGCAGTTGTGTCCAGAGAATCCTAGGTTTTAATCCAGGCTCGTGCGTTTTTTCCGTCTGCCTTCTCTCACCTATTTTGCTTCTTGTCAACATATTTATTATAATGATAAATGACAAAAAGGCAATAAATGAACAATTAAACTGATGCAGTTTAAACTCCATCCAAACACAGGATAGAATAAAAATATTTTAAGTGACTTCATTAACATTTCTCATCATTTTGGAAGAGGGAACGGATTTCGACAGCTGTATCTTTGCCGTCGAAATCCGTTCCCCCCCCTATTGAGATTCTAATATTTACCATACTTACTGGTTCTCACACTTCCAGATGGCTTTGTGGACAGTGTGCTGACCTCTGGTGTAGTTTTCTCCAGAAAATCCTCGGTTGTTCCGTCTGCCTTCTCTCACCTATTTTGCTTCTTGTCAACACATTTAATATCATGATAAATGGCCAAAAAGGCAAAAAATGGACATGTAAACTGCAGTAGTTTAAACTCCATTCACACACAGGATAGAATAAAAATATTTTAAGTCACTGAATCAACATCTCTCATCATTTTGGGGAGGGAACGGATTTCGACAGCTGTATATTTGCCGTCGAATTCCGCTCCCCCCCCCCTTTTGAGATCCTATTATTTATCATACTTGCTGATTCTCACACTTCCAGATGGCTTTGTGGACAGTGTGCTGATCTCTGGTGCAGTTGTGTCCAGAGAATCCTAGGTTTTAATCCAGGCTCGTGCGTTTTTTCCGTCTGCCTTCTCTCACCTATTTTGCTTCTTGTTAACATATATATTATAATGATAAATGACAAAAAGGCAATAAATGAACAATTAAACTGATGCAGTTTAAACTCCATCCAAACACAGGATAGAATAAAAATATTTTAAGTGACTTCATTAACATTTCTCATCATTTTGGAAGAGGGAACGGATTTCGACAGCTGTATCTTTGCCGT